>OU342673.1:0-1250000 GCA_910589285.2 Mythimna ferrago | reverse complement strand
TGTGTGACAGAAGAGGTCCTTCCTATTCATATTTGAATCGCATTGCATAGGCACAAAATACTCGTAGATAGGTTCAGAAGACAATCTACATTCAAAGTGTGCTCGAGCAACGCACACATAGACACCGCTCACGGACACGATATCTCGCTCGGCTCAATCGCCCGGTCGCACTCATACAGTTTGACGCAACTCGCTGACCCTAGCCACAAAATAGATAGGTATTTTGTGCCCTAGCGCGATCGCTAGCGTAGGTAGGTATAAAAAGTGAAGTACATACATGAGATTGACTTCTGTTTCTTAAGTATCTATTTTGTGGTACAAGTAGGTACCATCTGATCAAAGACACTTCCGCCTGCTTCCGCCTGACCACCGCTAAGTTCATTTTTGCTTGCACTCGAAACAAAAACTTCAAAGGATTTGGTTTCGCGCTGCGCCGCAGGAGTCAATGACCGCGATGGTACCTACTTACTTGGCTTCTTTATAATTATGTATCTTGTGATATTTGTGAAAATCCTAACTAATATTATAAATGTGAAAGTGTGGATGTTTGGATGTTTGTTACAAAACGGCTGAACGGATTTGGATGAAATTTGGCATGCATATAGTCTTTGACATGGAAAAGAACATAGGCTACCTTTTATCCCGATTCCTTAAGTACCTAATGCTACGCGGGCGAAGCCGCGGGCAAAAGGTAGTAAATAATAAATCTAATAACTATAGATAGGTACTTCTTGACTTGTTTGTTGTTCGATAAATTCGAATGTTAAAGCCCACTCCAGTTCCTTCTTTGCTTTTGTACCATAGCTTCGACCCTGCTGGGCCCCTACGATTTGCTGACATCTTGAGACGCGCATGGAACATTACGCGCCGTCGACGACTTGGGATCGGTCCGGACGGTTATGGGACGGCCAGACATCGAGCTACCTATTGCTCGCCGTCCGCAAGCTCGCGCCTAACGGTAACTGGAAATCGGGATCGGGATCCCGGCGGCTGGGGCGTGAGAGCCGTTCCCTCGTGCGTGCAGCCGCTTCTTTAGCTAGCATTACTGCTTTGCAGTAGGAGGCGACTACCTGCTATTCCTCCTCGCTCCGGACCGTGGCCTGTCCGCAAGAGGTCATTGCCACCGATCACATGGCATACTTCGTACCGTGTCCTTCGGGCGATCTAAGTAGTGATGACTCCCGGGCGTTTCTTCCGCACGAATCCGGTGCAACCTTCCGAACTTACCATGTACGGTGAGGACCTGCGTAATGCGGAAGGTGAAGACGCCGTGAGGTCTTTCCAGCCACTCCGCAAATACCTCTTTTTAAGGAGTGGCTGGAATTAGTTCAATAAATTGTTCATCAGTCATTTTTTTATTTACAATAACGATAACCGCAGATGATACTTGGGCTGTCGTCGCTCGCGGACTGACGTGACAGACGCAGGGCCCCAATTTCTGGGACGGTTGGATCGGCGTCGCGTATGACGGCGTGGCGTCGCGTGGATCAAGTGTAGTTCTAAAAGCCTAGTTTCCATATAAAATGTATGGGGACCGACGCTCCCAGATCGGCGTGTGTAGCACACGTGTGAGCAGTGTAGTTCTACCGCCGACGCGCAATCGTCAGACGTCTGAGACGTGTGTGATGGACCAATACAACGTGTAACACGTGTGATGCGCATTACAGTACAATTCACGAATGATGGCGGCCGTGAAGTTAGCCTTCTTCAAACTTTCATGGGATGATGCTAGCTGCTGCCAATGAGTTTGCCCGCGTGATGTTAGAAAATTATCCCAAGGCAACATACTCCCAGGAAAAAAGTATCCTATAGGCTATTCCAAGACATGTCTATCTGTATACCAAGTTTTATCGAAATCCATTCCGTAGTTTTTGCCTGTAAGAGACATCCATACATACAAACTTTCACGTTTATAATATTATCAGGATTTATATGATGAGTAGCGGTCACGATAGACGATGTGCTGACCGAAAACTGGCGTAAGTAGATACGGCAAAATACAGAATTGAAATGTGCTAGACAGAACAACGAAATCTTAAAGGTTCGTTTTCAATAAATGTATTATGTTTTTTAAAAGTCGTAGAAAGTTGTTGTTTATGATGTTAGTAATACAGTCCTGCAGGTTGTTAGTGTTTTACAAATAACCCTGTATAGATTTATCTTTATTCCAAAAAAGTACTTAACTTATAAGCTAAGCCCCACAAACCGTTAGAACAGGTAAAAAAATAAGCAAATCTCAATTCAGGTCCCTAAGAAATAATATGGTCGATATAAAACAAAAAATAATATCCATAACAGAACTATCCAAAACTGACGTAGAACTGAAGACTGAAGTGGATAATATTATTTCGAACCGATAAACTTATCCGAAACCGGTATCACATTATTTATACAACGTGCCGTTTTGAAACTGCACAATATTTCAGGAGGTTGTAATAAAACTCATAAAAAATCATATAAAAATACGATACTTGGTCAATTAATCAGTAATACTTGCTATTTTATTTTTTTTAATTTTAACCGTTTCTCAGAATAACTCTTTAAATAAACTTAAAAAAACAGAATCACCCGTTGCGATTTATCGCACGCCGTGTCACTGTGTGCGAGAGTGCATCAACCTGTACGAGGCTCCGCCCACTTATTCTACGAAATGAATAATTTAACCTTACATGTAGATCTAATTCGATGATCACAATGTACATTAATGTCTTAAATTTCGCTATTTAATTATTCACTTTTAAGCATCATTACAATGTGAAAATCTTTTAAAAGTTCACGTTGACGTCGCGTCGATAGGTACTTATGTATCAGCTGATGAATAAAATGTTAGGCCGAGATCAATAAACCTTATGAGGCGTCCGTGCCTCCGTCCATAGGTATCATGCAGCGCGCGCGCGCGAGATTTAGATAGGCACTGGTACATGAACGTACCTACCAGACGCAGTCTGTAGGTAATATCATTCTCAAGGTCAGTTTTCCGTAATAATTTCGTTTTTATTTGTCGATTAAATTGATGGATGTAAAATTTCCCTTCCTACTTTTTAATGGGCTGAGGACCGACAAAAATACTTCAAGATAATTTGTGCTAGTTACGTAGATAGGGGTAGATCGATGGCCGCGGGGGCGTTATTGATTGGTGCTTTATAAAACTATCGTTGCGTGTGTGTGAAAGCGCGGTTTAAATAATGGTGCGTTTGTGTGTGTGAAAGTGCGGTTATAAGGGAGGTAGACTGGCTGCGTTTTAAAAAAGGTTGTTCACACATACCTACCGATTTCCATAAATAAGAAAAAAAAATTAAAAAAATACCTACTCATTTTATTATTGATTCGGGTCGAGAATCACTAACATAATTACCTCCTGAAATTTTATACACCTTTAAAACTGCACCTTGTATATCCGTACTTATCCAGATCCACACATCCGTAACATATTTATTTATTTATTTATTTATTACAGCATGGAGGACTTACAGCTTAACAAACTAAAAATAGAGATAAATATAAACGACAGAAAGCCAATTACAAGTCTCTGGTCGATATACATATAACATTTATGATGTGAATCAAAGTTGTATGAAATACTCACGGGAGCAGTATAGGCGTCATTTTCGGCGTCTCGGTTCTTTTCTGGCTCCACTTTAAGGCCGGGTTCTCACTAGTCGTGCCCTTTTTGGACTCAGCTGCGACCGCCTGTTGATATAAAGATTACCATTTTAAGGATCTGTTAGCTTTATGAAAAAATAACGAAACTTTTGCAGAAAAACGGTTATTTAGTGTGTAAATATACAAGGTGCAATCAGCTCCTTATTTTGAATCATGTTCCTGTGAAAATTTTCTCAGGAAAATTTCCCATTTTTTTTCTTGTTTTCAATTTCTATATTTCAATGTAAAATTACATTCTTTGTACGCAGAACTCCATTAATGTAAACAACACAGCAAAAAACAACCCTTCTTGCAGTCGGGTAAAAAAAAAACAGCAATGGATGTTAAAATTCTCTCTAATGAAGGACGCATGAAATCAGCTGTTCAATTTCTGCCTAGCTAGAGTTTTTCAACCCAAACAGTACAGAAGACGCTCCGATTTGTGTAATAATAATAGCTGCGTCCCTTTCTGTCATGTCGGATGATCGCCGATCATCGTTTGCGCAATAAATTTGCCCAATCGCAACAGTATTGCCAAATTATTCTTTAGACCCTAATTAGTGAACGAAAATGACTCATTAAACTTAAACAAGAACTCCTTTAAATTAATTGCAATTTAATCCATAGTCAATGAAAATATCATGCCATGTAGAGTATAGTCCGGAGGAGATGTCAGTTTAATTATTTCTGGAGCTAAGGGCGTTAGCACACTAACGGTTTGCAAGCTTTTGCGGGGGCAGAGCGGGCGCGCAGCGAATTCGTCGCTAACACGCCGCGGCTGCAGAGCGAAGCCATCGCGAATGCGTGGCAAATTCGCAACATTCCGCAAGTTTACGACGTACAATACACTCAGTAACAAAATGGATTCCAACGAGGAGACACTATTGTCTTTGCTATTTCGAAGACGTTGGAGACCCGCACCTCGTTGCCAGATTAGAGACTTACGGTTTTTATGTGTTACCTTGTTTAGTATGATGGAGTTATTGCATTCTAAGTTCGAAATTGTTAGTAATGCGGAGTTGTTCACTTTTATTTCGATATGGCCACATTTATTTATTCATATAATAAAAAAGTAACAAAAGAAAAACTGTACATTGAGAATTTTCGAGAGAAAATCAGTGGCTTTTGTTAGAAACACGTAACTGATGCCAAAAAGTTTTTTTAGAATTTTTGTCTGTTTGTCTGTGTGTACGGCTTCACGCCAAAACTACTGAATAGATTGAATTGAAATTCAGCAAAAATGTTCTTTGTAAACCAAGGAAGGCTTTATAGTCTAAGATCCGATTAAGAACGACCTTCACCGGTCTGTTTAATGGATGAAACGTATTTTATGATAAATTTAGTGTATTAAATAATATAACGCGGGTGGGTTGCCTCAGAAATTCCTGGCCAGACTATTATTAATTTAAAATTGAAAATTTACTTTTTATTTAGAAAAATGCACAACTGTTATTCATACCAGATTTTTTTTGCAAACAACACTATAACACCGTATTCGTAATGAAACAGCGTTATTTTGATATAGAATTTGTTGTATATCAAAATAAACACACCTGTTTATACCTGGCAACCCATAGTTATGCCACGAAACAAATAGGCAATCCAACATTTTTATGTTCTAAAGGCTTCACTCTTTCGGTTAGTATTAAAGGAAATTGGGCACCAATAGTTTCACTTTTTGACGGTAATGGCTATTAGAGTTAATGTATAATTCATAATATTATTTTTAATGATGTTTTACCTAAATTCATTGAAATCATTTGTGGGGTTTCTATATTCATTTTAATAAGTATCTAATACAATAAATACGTCATTTGTTGCATAATAGTGAAGCGACTCTATTTTCAATTATAATCGATCGATTAACCGTTAACATAAATCGTGGAACAACAAAATAATCTACAATCACAACTAAAAAGTATTAAGAGTTGTCATTATCTTTATTCTTCAATTATGTTACTATTTCTTGCGTTAAAAAGCAATTTCTAGGCAAAAATAAAACAATTAAGATATAATCTATAGTCATGACTCCGCGTCCGTAATCTATTGTTTGGTCACAACACTATTCGATAAAATGTCAAACAAAATGGTGTTTTCTGTTTACCTTGTTAACTAACGTGCCGGTTAAGCCGAGAATAATGGTTTTAGCTTTTCTCTGCTAACAAATATAAATTCGTGTCGAGTTGAGTTTTAGGATTCCTCCGAATCTATCTCCTACATCGAGCAATGTGACTCTTTTCGTGCGTGTGCTGCGAAGTGTATTGTTAAGACATTATTTTACGTTCACGGGGATTGTTCTAGATGTAAAATATGTCGCGCTGTGCGAACTGTTCTCTTTTATTAGTACACCCGCTCCCTAGATGCCAAATCAGAAAAGCAACGGATTCCATGGTAACATAACCTAACTTACATAACTTCAACAGGTACACAAGTTATTTTTTTTTTCAAAAGCCCTACAATATTTAAGTTTGAATTTAACCTTGTTTTAAAGTATGACACTAACCCTTTTTTGTGTCTAATGTTCACTACTATTCTGAGTCAAAAGTTGCGCAACCAAGTGCCATAGTAAGTTGCTCATTCTCCTTTATTCTTTAAACACACCGGTGCATATTACAAAAAAAAAAAAAATGTTTGGCCAGGAATTTCTCAGGCAACCCACCTGCGTTATTTTATTTAATATACTAAATTTATCATAAAATACGTTTCATCCATTAAACATACCGGTGAAGGTCGTTCTTAACCGTATCCTATACTATTAGGCTACATATTATGACGCCGTATGTTATAGGAGGTAAGCAATATTGATTTTAAAACGTTTTTGTTCGTAATTGAATGCACAAAATGACATGTTATTTAGATAAAAAAATTTAACTCTGGGAATCAGTCAATTATGTCATTTATATAAGAACGTCTATTTTGAACGAAAATCATCGAGGACCGTAGCACAGTGGTTTCATACCTAGACTTCCCTGTAACACGAAGGGTATTCGAAACCCATATGGCTTTTTTAGAAGGAAGTTATATTTTATTTTTTTCACAGTAAATAAGATTTTTTTTTTACATATTTTTGCACGCTTAAATTTCTTTTTTGTCCTTAATAAAATGTATAAAATGAAACCCGACTGTAAGAGACAACGGTCGGGCGACGGTTCGACCCCAGATACAACAGTCTGTGCCTCCTGTTACGGCTAAGTTGATCGAAATAAAATGTAATGTATTTGTCGTGTAATTTAGGAACAACTGTTTTTCCGTAAATGATCTTACACAGATTTGTTCATTGTTTCTTCTCACCCTCACCTCTAAGAAATAGTACTCTTAACTGATTTCAACAATTTTAAAAATAAATATCGGTCAGGAAAAAATATATTGTAACGTCGAAGAATCTTAGTGGAGTAGTTCCTATTGAAGAAAAACATTCGTTTGATGTATGGGGACAAAAAACGGATCAGTCAAAAAACGCACCAATAAAAATTCTGGCTGAATGAACGGGTAATTTAAATACCAAAAATAATCAATGGTGGTTGCGAATTGTCATGTGACTCATGACGCCTGGGTGGTCTCCAAGTGACGATTGGAGGGGTTTGAGAATTTACTCTCCCTTGCGGTTTCAGCCACCTTGCTCACCGTAGTAGGTGACTGCTTTCCATTCCCTCTGGCCCCGAATCATAACCTGAACCAGAACCAGATGTGAGAGGTCGTCGTCGCCGATCGCCTCAACGAAGGTTCTAAATTGACGACAATACAACGGTGCTCCGCCCTTGCAGGGCAGACTTCCACCATAAGGTTCACCTTATCCTCCGGGTGATCCGCACAATGGTAACATCCCGACGTCACTTCCGCACGAATCCGGCGCAGGAAACTCCTGAACTGACCGTGTCCGGTGAGGATCTGCGTCATGCGGAAGGTGAGGACGCCGTGAGGTCTTTCTAGCCACGCTTACCGCCATAATTATGGCGTGCCCATTACCCTGCTGGGCCCCCTGCGGTTGCTGACAACTCCTTGAGGTGCGCGTGGAACACTACGCGCCGTTGACGACTTGGGCTCGGTCCGGACAGTTGCCGGACGGTCGGACAGCGAGCTACCCATTGCTCACTGTCCGCAAGCCCACGCCTACGGTGGAAAATCGTACTTTGTTTTACCGTTATATAAAGTGGAAACCTACATAAACTAACGTCTTTTCCCGCGGAGTAAGCAACTATTTAGATCGCCAACTGCTGCGACCCTAACATATTCCTTTTGCTTCGTTTACGTTCACAAGATAGTTTGATTTATAACTGTCAAATGTGATAGAAAAATAAATGAATTGTTTGCTTTCAGTATGAATCACAAGCACAGAATTATTATTTACTGTTTTGATTTTCGAACCTGACGCGGACGAAGTCGCGGGCACCAGCTAGTGTAATCATAAGGAGAGATGGCAATAATGCCTTTCGCACGACTGTTCGAAATATTTCAGATAGTAATGAGGACGCAGAAAGACCAACTCTGCGATTAACAAAAGACAACTGTGCTGGGCGTGGGGAAAATCATTAAACTATCCAACTTATTGAGGACTGGATACAGTGTGTCATTTGCTCATTTTAGGTTCATGAAATTTGTACCTTTGACAAACTTTGCTCAAAATTTGGCGAAAAAAGAGAAGAGATTAGAAGCAGAAAACTCAAAAAAAAAAAGGAGAATAAATTACTGGCGGCGAGTCGGGAATTGAACTCAAGCCCTCTGGAATGGAAGCACAGACTTCTATCACACTGCGCTTTCACTACTCTTAATTTACTTAAAATAAAACTTTAAATTAAATTTTTGTCAATTTAATTCAAAATTTCAAATCGATTAATTTCTCCACAAAAAAATAAAAGAATGATAACTTAAGTTCATTTAGTCAAGTTTTTTTTTTGCACGAATATTCGTGAAATTGGCAACAGTGTTTGTGTCCGTGTGTCGTATGCAGCCGCTGCTGTGTCGTGGCGCGAATGCACTGCGCGTGTGCTGCGAGCACAGGCTGCGGACTTTTCCATTTTGATCGTTATTTATTCAATATCCTGTTCAATATTTCCATAAATTCAGTGACATTTTGGGATATAAACTAACGCTAATAACTTTGCTGTTTATGAATAATATTTACTGAGACTTTACTTAAATAATAATAAGACCTTTCCTAATAAGCCTTTTTAGTACTTGTACTAATTATAAATTAGTGATATCATGAATACGGCCTTTCACTCGGCGTTGATCGGTTTAGAAAATGAAATTTGTATAAAACAGGATATTTCACTTCATTAAACTTAGTCAAATGATGGCACAAAATCCACCTGACTGAACATCGTGCTGGTCAACCAAGTTTAAGTATAACGCTACACTTAGGTATCTTAAGTATCAGCGCCGTCTGGCGAGGATATGGCCGCGCTCGGGCCGGCCCGCTTTCAATTCAAGACTAATATTTTTGCCGCCAGTGGCGCCATTTCCTGTCGAATCCTCTTTTGCTCACCGCATCAATTTTGTAATTACTTTTTGACGTGACAACGTCTTATAAATTGGTTTGCCGGGTGACACTTCAAGAAACTGCGTTACGCTCCGCTCACGTTATGCGCTCACAATGAGAGCGAGTGAGAGGCACGCGTCCCTTCCACTCGGGCATGGTTAGCCCGCCTAAGAGCGAGAGAGACAGACATAAAAAGTGAAAGGTCATCCTTCTTCCTACTATACGAATGAATATTCACATTAAAATTATTTTACCACTCAAAGTCGTTGTCACGTAAAACTTTCGCCCGTATACCGACTTTACAGGCAACCAATTTTTTTCACAAAAGTACTATCACGAAATACATAGTTCTTTAATTAATTCCTACAAATTTTGACTATGTTTTAGAGACGGACCTCAGCGAGAGTTATGTTCTTGAACCTGCTGGACTGGACGCTCACACTGCTGACGAGGATCTCGTACTGACGCCCTTCGAAGCCTCCGCCAGCCGTTATCCAACCGCCGTCCGTGGCCACCGAACGCCTATACAAAGAATGACTATTAATGTGTGAACGGATTGAGAGAGAGAGGCAGTCCAAAGAAAATATTCAATGAGAAATGGTATGGAGAATAATCAGTGATAGCGAGAGAGTTCACAGGGGGAATGGAAAAAGAAAATATGGTGTGCCGATACCGTGACAGCAATGAAGGTAAGTCACACATTTTGACAACCCATATTAAAATGTGAACGTGAAGACTGTGAAATAAACATGATTGTCTGGAAGTTTGAGTACCTCAGCGCCATACATAGGATTGCTCGTCAGATCGATGAGCTTTTTAATTTCTAGGTCAAGCTTCATGATCATTGTATCCGTACAAGTCCACTTAAAGGAGGCAATTCCTGGGCACAAATACCAATAGCCAAGTGTGTTATGTTATATTGTTAGATAGTTCAGGAGTAACTGAATAAAAATTACTATGGCGCCACGTTCCAAATGTTAGTCCATTTAGAGTTAATCAAACGCTTTTTTCACATATAAAATAATGATAACGTATTTTTGTGATGACTTTGTTTTTCATTCGCTTTTTTTATAAGAGCGGGAAAAAGGCAGAGATTATTATGTTGTTATTGACAAGTAAGTATTATTAAAACATCATTTAGAAACACTTGGACAGTGCCGTTATTACGTAGGGGTAAATTTACAGATGTGTGAACCTTAAAGGTTAATTAATGAGGATAAGGATGATAATGAGGGTTTTCTTAAAATAAATGACGTTCACCAGGTGACAGCACTGAGTCGCCAGGTCCAGGCAACTGTCAAAACGCTTTTGTGAATGACATTAGTTAAATTGATGTATACGTTTTCAAAAGTAGAAGACCTCTCGGCTAAGTGGCGCCATCTGGTGGTGCAAATTTTCCAGGAAACCCGCATTAGGTAAAGTTGTAGATCCATTTTCATTCATGTTTGGTGGCATCATAAAACAAGCAGATACATACCGGCAAATAGGATTTTCTGGATGTGGATTGACACTTATTTTTCCAACCTGTAAAATATTTGAGAATTGTAACGAGCAAACTCTTTGCGCTATGTGCGAACTTGATACATTATTTAGTGAAAATAATAATTATATTTTAGGACGCGTGCAATGATTGCCACACAGAATAAATATATGTGTCTGTCAGATTAATGTTCCAGGCCTGGATGTTTGTGTATGTGAGTTTAAATATACCCACGATACAAGATTTAATTCATCATCATAATCATCATTTCAGCCGAAAGAGGTTCACTGTTGGACATAGAACTCCCCCAAATGTCGCCACAATAATCGGTTATGTGCGTCTTGCATCCATCGGATTCTCCAGTAAAAAAAAAGGTGCAAAGAAAGGCGCAAGTGCAAATCGGACTCGCGCACTGAGGGATCTAAACTTAACATAAATAGTTCAATTCCCGAAAGGAGTCTCAAAGGTTTTCCGAATCTCAAAAAAAGTTTTTTTTTGTGGCGTAACACAAATTTACTGTTTTCAGATTTATTCCTATACCTGCTGCTATAAGACCTTGCTTATGCCAAATTTCAGTATTCTAGGTCTATGGGAAGTACCCTATGAATTTTGATTTCTTTGAGAGTGTCGAAATGTACGTTTTGCGACATAAACGGCCGTATCTTTTTTTTTGTTAACCTAGTAGTTTCATTTTTTCACGACTTCAAGGGACCGCTGACTTGAGTATATGGTTTTAATTTCAACTCGAGACCTCCACGCGCTCCTGGGACAAATGGTCTTGACAGACAGACAACAAAATGATCCTACAAGGGTTCCTGGAACCCTGAAAATAAAAAAAAGTAAAAGACTACAACTCGTATACGACAAAAAGAAAAGATACTGAAAAAGTATGAAACAAGATTTTCAGGATGCTGAAATAAACAAGGTAAGTGGAAAAACCAGAACAGACCAGAAAGAAAAGCCGGAGTCACACGTTATAGGCACGAACTGAAACACTTTAATAACGTGTGACTAGCTTGTTTATTTCAGCATCCTGAAAATCTTGTTTCATACTTTTTCACTATCGTTTTTTTTTTTGTCATAGTCGGGTTTTAGTTTTTTACTTTTTATTTATTTAAACGTTAATTTTGCTGTTAAATCACTGTGCTTCTATACTATTTTCGTGAAGCCCTTTCAAATGATACCGCACGACGTATTTATCTTAATTTTTTTAACACAAAACTTTTTGTCTACTAGAGGGCACTACATTGAATTTTGATGATATTTTTTGATAAGTACTAGTGAAGACCTTTCAAATGATGATCAAACACGGTTTATTTATCTTAACATTTATTTTTAACACATGATTTTTTGTCCGCTAGAGGGTGTCACTTGAAATTTGAGCAATATTTTGGAAATGTTCAAGTGAAGTCCTTTCAAATGATACCAAACACGGCGCATTTGTCTCCATTTTTTTATCTTTAACACATTACTTTTTGTAAGCTAGTGGGCGCTATATCGAGTTTTGTGATACCTACGTCATGTTCAGCGGAAGATTAATACGGATATGAGGGAACAGATGAACATACACACATAGCCTGTCAAAATCATAACCCTCCTTAGGTTTTGCCGTAGTCGGGTAAAAATAGGGGTCCGTAGACATCTTTCGGTTGCATCATCCTTTCAGATTGATCGAGTGTAGCAAACGGATAATGTTCATCAATCGATCATCGATTTGTTTTAAAGCGACGACTGTGCGGCGTCGATCGAGCTCAACGCATTTAAAGCTAGGAATCATTATCATCATTTCAGCCGAAAAATGTCCTCTGTTGGACATAGGCGTCCCCCAATAGTCGCCACAACCACCGGTCTTGTGCCTCTCACAACCATCGGATTCCCGCGACCCTCACCAGGTCATCAGTCATCAAGCAAGGAATACTTACAGAAAATATGATGGTGTCATCCAAACTGCTATTTGCTTCTTCTTGGTCACCTATGACGAGCACTCGTATGCCACCAGCGTTAAGGTAAATGTACGGCCAAAACCAGTCCGGTTCACTGCAAATGTTATAAATTGTTTTTTACACCACCTGCTCGATAATGCCCTATTATACATTCAGTCAAAAAAGTATCAGGAATGGATGATTTGGTTCCAAATTCAAATTTTAGATTTTTTTGTTGTTGCTAGATTGGCACAACTGTTTTCAATTTTGGCGCGGAGTTTGAGTTGCATCTGTTATTTATATTAAATACAGTGCTGTTTTTAGTTATATCATATTCAGTGTGTATTGCGAATTTCATACTGGACAAAAACATCGAACAAAGAGTTTATCTTAAATTTTGCATCGCCAATGGAATTTGGTGTTCGGAGTTACTGAAAATGTTACAGAAGGCTTACGGTGAATCGACTTTATTAAAAACACGTGCTTATGAGTGGTACAAAGCATTCAAAAGCGGTCGAGATGTGATGGAAGATTTGCCTCGCTCTGGTAGGCCATCAACTTCTGCAACTGAAGTTAACATCGCAAAAGTGAAGGAAATAGTGACTGAAAATCCTCATTCAAGTTTGAGAGAGATAGCCGCCGAACTTTCTGTATCTCACGAGTCGATCCGTACCATTTTAACTAATCATTTGGGTATGAAACATGTTGCCGCTCGGCTAATCCCAAAAGACCTGAATTTTCTCCAAAAACTCAATCGCATGAGAGTCGCTGAGGACATGCTAAAACGAGTCAATTCCGACCCAACATTCATGAAACGCATTGTTACTGGCGACGAGCCGTGGGTTTACGAGTTTGACATGAAAACAAGTCAACAAGCTTCAGAGTGGCGCCTTCCAACTGAACCAAAACCGAAAAAACCACGCTAAAGTCGATCAAAAGTCAAAGTCATGTTGACTGTTTTCTTTGACTATCGCGGTGTTGTGCACTCGGAATTCTTACCGGAAGGCCAAACGGTAAATAAATAATATTATTAGAGAGTTATGACCACCACGATAATGCGCCTTCGCACAAGGCCATCATTGTGAACGAATTATTAACCAAACACTCAATATATACCATCGAGCAGCCACCATATTCGCCAGAAATGGCTCCAGCCGACTTCTATCTTTTTCCTAAAGTCAAATTAGCACTTCGTGGCACCCGTTTTCAATCTGTAGAAGACATAAAGGAGAATTCGCGGCGAGAACTGAACTCAATTTCGGAAACAGCGTTTAAAAAATGTTTTGAGATATTCGTTGGCGTAAGTGTATCGTTTCTGAAAAGGCATACTTTGAAGGTGACTTTTCCTTGACAGAGTAGTATGTCATACAACTATCACTTAAAGCAAGTCATTCTCTCCCTAGGGAGATAATGCAGTATGGGCGATCCCTAGGGAATAATGAGATTTGAATTTGGAACATCAAAAACCGTCAACAAGTGAACTAAAATGTACGGGCATCAAACAAGTTTATTCAAAATTCAAACTGGACAGTAACAAAAAAAAAATAGAATAAAACGTACAGAGCCGTGGTTACGAACTGACTTTTTTTTAAAAAAGTAATGGAAAAGCGGAGCGATAAAGAAAATTGAAACTATAGAAGAGTAGGTAGTGAATTTTGTTTGTCCCAAATCTCAAAACATGTTGCTTGTAAATAATATTTAGGTAAATATTCCTCTAGCATATGATTTGTTTTACTAAATTGTCTTTTAACCTTTCAATCGTGGAAATTACAGACACAGTAGAAAGACAATAGGTGCGCGAACGCCGGCGTTCGCTTGGGGTTGATTGAATGAATTATATCACAGATGGTGCAACACTGGGATAAAGCTGTCTTTGTCTTGGGCGCCTTGAATTCCTCACTTCACTAAGGTTACTTTATTAACTCCCTCGCAATGCTCGGGAATTAATTATATAAATCCCTCACTGTCGTTCGGGATTAAACTTAGCAACCTTCGTTTCGTTCGGAATTCAACATGCCACCCGCGACTTAAAGACACTGCTTTATCCTCTAGTCACATAATCTACTATAATATTATTAGGGGACTTTTTAACAATAAGAAATGCAGAAGATTTTCATTCAGAATTACCTATTTCCGTCTTTATAGTTGATTGATATTCTTGTTACAAAAGTAGGATACATTTGCTAAGATATTATAGTAGTGTCATAAGTACGTATAAAGTAATGACATAAATCTGGAACAGTAAGGGAAATCAGATTCTGAATATTCTATTCCGCTTATTGATTCATCATCACTAGCCATACTACGATCAACATCTGTTGTAGAACTATCATCTCAAGAAACAAGTGAATGACAACTACAATTCGTATTGCCAACAACCGATTTTTTATTTCGTTCAAAAATTCCAATGTCTTTTTACTTTCTAGATAGCCTATAAACTAGTAGACTATAAACGCTTCCTGGGGTCGTACCCGTTGGTACGACCCCAGGAAGAACATGATTGCAAGGTTGTTCGTGCATATAATTTTGGGTTATGAAGTTTGTAGGGTTTTTTTTCGGTGGGTAAAAATCATCCAAATGACATCCCACGCCCTTGGGCGGAGCGGGAGATAGTGTCAGACTCTTACTGACTAAAAAAACCCACCCAGTTCCTTTGTTGCCTTTCATACCGGGGCAGAGCCTCCCTTTCGGATCGAGACCACCGTCCACAAGCTGACGCTCACGGGATCGGAATCCCGGCGGCGGCTGGGGTGCTGTGAGCGCCGTTGACTGATACAGTCAACCACCTCCTTTACTGCTTCGAAGAAGGAGGCTCGCGCCTGCCACTCCTCCTCGCACCGGACCATGGCATGTACGCGCGGCCCGGCGCGAGAGATCGCCGCTGCCGATAGCCTTCCAACATTCTTTTAGCCAAAGAAATCACATAACACAGTACATAACCATTTTGTGTTTTTGTGGCGTCATTACCTAAATTATGTGTATCAAATCCTGGAAATCGCGCAAAGAAACAACAGTAACTTCAATAATTATTATGTCTCATTAGTGAAACTTAATATTTATTGTTGAAAATAATAATATTAATCTGAACACAACAATATTATATACAACATGTAACTGGAATAATGTACAGTGTACACCTCTGTACACCCTAATCAGAAAATTAAGTTACAAACAGCAATCCAACCAGTGGAAAAAACCTGATGAACCGACTCCAAAAAAAGCCAAAACAATTTTGTCAGCTGGCAAGGTGATGGCGTCAGTTTTTTGGGATGCTAAGGGTGTCATCATGGTGGACTACCTTACAAAAGGTGAAACTATAAACTCGGCTTATTACTGCACCCTTTTACGTCGTCTGCGTGAAACAATCAAAGAGAAAAGGCCAGGATTACTCAGCAAGAAAGTGTTGTTCCATCAGGATAATGCACGCGTTCAGACGTCTGTTGAATCTATGGTTCAAATTCGTGATTGTGGCTTTGAATTACTGCCACATCCCGCCTATTCCCCTGATTTGGCACCTTCAGACTTTCATTTATTCTCAAACCTAAAAAAACACCTTGGAGGGCAAAAATTGACATCAAATGAGGAAGTCGAAGCTGCGGTGGGTGACTTTTTTGAAGGCCTTGAAGGAACTTTTTTTATGACTGGCATACAGGCGTTGGAAACCAGATGAAAGAAGTGCATTAAGTTAAGTGGCGATTAAGTGGAAAAATAAAATTCCTTTTGTTTATATTTTAAATTGTTTTCTTGCTGAGGCCGCGAACTTTTCAATCCATCCTCGTATAAAAAATAATAATAAAATAAAATAATAATAAAATAATAATTGTTTTGTTTGTTTCTTTTTCCTTTCACTTTTACACACGGTGTCTACTTCTCTTTTTTTCCAATTCTCCTTTCGCGGGTATGCTGGAAGAGATTTCGTTAGAAATAAGCATCACCTATGTACCTATTTTTCTGTTTCTGTCTTCTTTTCTTATATAAGTTAAGTGTGTACATCAATTGTTAAATAAATAAATAAAATAAATAAATAAAAGTTATCAACATCGATTTCGTACATTTTACGTAATGCGTGCACAACAAATACTTCTACAGATTTATTATATGTATAGACAAATCCGATATTTTTGTAATTTTTGAGAAAACTGTGAAGCCTAGACGCATTATGAAAGAATAGCAGAAAAGATGCTGTCACAGTACGCTGACGACCTATGTATACTCAACGCACCTGAAAAACCGGACCACGCTACGCGCCGAGCAGTGGGCCGCCATCGACATAATTGACTATTACAAAAAATGGGGCCTGAAATGCAATGTCGATAAGACAGAATGCATAATGTTCTCGCAGAAAAGACCAAGACTCAACAACTTAAACACAGGGTATCGCAATTATGATCAAATACGTGATGAAAGCATTGCATTCAAACCAGCAATAAAATACCTCGGAGTCTGGCTGGACAAAAGGTTCTCGATGAATAAGCATGCCAAAGAAAATATTGAAAAGGCCAAGAGAGTCAGAGGAGCGCTGCATTCACTTATTAGCTACCGCTCCAAGCTAAGCGTCGATGTCAAGCTACTTGTCATTCAAGCATGCTTACTGCCAGTGATAGACTAGGGAGTAATACAATTACTACCGAGGTACAGCAAAACAAACCTGCTCAAGCTTGAGAGGCAATATAAAATGGCATTGAAGAGCGCCGCACAGTTACCCAGACGCACTGACACTGATCTACTCTGGGATATCTTACAACAAGACCCATAGCACATTCGTGCGCATGATCTCCACGGCGACATGATAGAACGTCTAAAATCTGTCGATCGAGGGGCTACAAGACCCGGTGTACACGCGCTATGGACAGCACAATCCCTTTCTTTTCGCTACTAGAGTAGGTGACATCCAGTACATTAATAAAAAAGATAGGGACAAGCCACTCTTTAAACGACTGGCCCCCTTCCGACAGCGTAGGCTCTGACTGTAGAGTCGCTTAATACAGTAATAAGTGGCTTGTCGCTGGGGCTAATCCCCACTGTTTTATTGTTATCCTCACGTAAAATTATATAAGCACTAGAAATAGAGGAAATGACCAGGATAGGTTTCAAAAGCTCCTACTCTACGGACAAAATGAAACACGTTATTGTAAAAATGAAATATTTTAAGTGAAATGTAATATAAAACTAGAGAAATAAATAATTTCTGATTCTGGTTCTGATAGACGCATACTACTGTACGACGGTACTTTGGTACCTGTACTTTGGTATCAAATTAACGATAATTACATTTTATACAAATTTTTCCCTCATACTTTTCTCTAGGACTATTAGTTTGGCCAGTACGTGTCTTTGAATATGACACAAACACAAAATTTTCACTTTCCAAAAAAAAAAAAAAAATCCCTACTTTGACAAACTGTAAGTATCTCTGCATCTAATGAACCTAGAGTACTGGGGTTAAGCTCAAATTGTAGTATATTTAGCTTTACTATATTATAAGCAAATATACCTAAAAACGCTTTCTTCGGGTAGTTTTTTCGAAAAATCTAAAAAAAAGTGCAAAAATTTCGCAGTTTTAAGCACACAGCGATGGGGATAGCACAGGGTGTTCAATTTTGCAAAATTGGGTGTTAAACCTCTTTTTTCTCTTGTCCCTCTTTATTTTTCAGTAAATTGTTGTTATCAATTGTTGGGATCGCAGTCAAGCACTAGTTTATATCAGGTAAAAAAAAACAAGAGCGCACAAATTTTTTCCCCTTTTTATTTGAGCTTTTAAAGGCATCACTCAATTACGAAAGGCATCAATTTTTATGCATATTATGAGGCGCCCTCTATGACGCGTAAAAATGTTGTGCGTACTACAAATTAGTTCAAATTTGCTCTGAGCGGTTTAAATCGTGTTGTACGTGATTGTTTCAATAGTTTTTTTTTTTTGTTTTCTGTCATTTATTTATTTATTTAATCTTCTTACAACACAAAGTACATAGGCGGACTTAATGCCTTAGGTATTCTCTACCAGTCAACCTAGGGTGGTGAAGAGACAATATGGTAGGCGAACAAAACTAAAATTTTATATTTAAAACAAGAGTAAAAAGTATACATATAGTTAAAATACACATACATATTATATATTTAATATAATATATATACTACATATATATATTTATATAAAGTAAAGATAGAAGTTTTGAGACGATTCTGCTATTGGTGTAGAAAATGATTCCGCAACTTCCGCTTAAGGCTTATAGTCCCTTGAACCATCTGGCCGAAATTAAATGGTCACTACTCTCGTACCCGTCTAGACGACCAGTACGATTATAATGGTACTGGCGATCAGTACGATTATATCGTAAACAAATGCTCAAATAATTATCTGTGCATTTGTTTGCGGCCAGCTGCGCCCGGACAGAGCCCCGCTGACTTTTAAATCCATTTTATTTGCGAAATATTGATTGGTTTGCATATGCAATGTTCACTTTGAAGAATATTTAACTACCAATTTTTATGTGTAAAAACGTTTCTAAAGCTCCAAGCCGTTTCGAAGGAGTAGGGAAAAGTTGCGAATGTGTTTTTAGACAAAAGTATTAATCGCACGAAAAAACCAACTGTTGATAATGTTGTTCATGAATCTATAATAAACATATATTTTTTTCAAACCTATTAACTTGGCCGTAACCGAAGAGTAGGCTCCAGAAAGTCACTGTTTTAAAGCACTTTTCGGGCTCTTGGGCCTTAAATGCATACCGACTTTAGGCCGTCCTGATATCGAGAGGAAGCGCATTCTACAGAAGGATGGACTGTATATAGAAGGAAGAATGAACAAAATCAGAAGTATGAGAAGGACAGAGCAGTAGGAGATTATTAGAAGAACGCAGATTCCTTGCGTGTGAAGAACAAAGATATTGAAAGTAAGTTAACAGTTTATAAATTCAGAAACTATACATTCTTGTGGTTGTGGTGTATGTGTGGAATCGATATTGGCCAGGTAGAGTTTGGGTTGTAGAAATAAATATAATCTTGTACCTTTACAAACAAGAATATTTCTCAGAAAAATAAATCATATAATAGGCAATTATTTTTTTCTCAAATGATACCAATGCTTGGAATACATCAGGCGACTAAAATAACTTCGCTGGTGCCATGAAAAAACATCAGAATTTTCAAAAGCACTTGAATGCTGTTATTTCATTCTGTAGTTTTGGTAAACCGCCTATAGAAACTTGGTTCTCTTTCTCGGCAGTTAAGTGATAAGTGTGTGATAAAGAAGCGAAGAACTAAAAGCTATGGGCTGTTTAAATTGTGAGTATTTGCCAATTAAATAACATATAATATCGTAAACAATTTAATGATCAATTTCATTGATTACTACTGATTAGGTACTACAATCTTTTGTGCGCCATCTAGTGGATTATTCAGAAGTAGGCAGCTAGAATGTTGTAAGCGAGTAAGAGTTGCCATAAAATATCAATAAGATGAGTATGGCTCTTATATACTTTACGTCATTTATGATAGGTATGATATTTGCTTTATTTCTATCTTATTGTTAACAAATGAAAAAGTAGCAATTAAAATCAGCATTTTATTAAGAAATTTTGCACTCATGATACGTGACGGTAGATTATAGCGCGAGTTTTTTTTTTAATTCGGTATATTAGGTAAATAGGTAGTAGTTAAGTCAAGGTTCCTTGGCTTGCCCCCTCTAAAGAAACCTGGCACGCCACTGCTCCGAGAGTCCTTTCTTTGAGTCTTCTTATGAGGTCCATTGTAAGCGACCACGTTTCGGAGCCATAAGTCATCACTGGCAACACGCACTGGTCATAGACGTTCGTCTCGAGACACTGGTATATTGGACGAGAAGACACTGTGCAGCTTCCCGAACGCTGCCCAGCCGAGCCGGATTCGACGATTGGCCTCTTTCTCGAAATTAGAGCTACCCGACTGGACCGTCTGTCCCAGGTAAACGTAGTCGTCCACAACTTCGAGTGTACTCTACACTTCCGATCTTGATAGGAGTGGGTGCTACGTGGATGTTAACCACAACTTTAAAGGTTTAAGGTTTAAGGTTGTCTTTAAAAATCGCTTTTAGCGATAAGACCACCCATTGTGGCACCCTATTAATTTTAAGTTTCTTATGTAACTGCTTTATTTTTGGTGTACAATAAAGAATTTATCTATCTATCTATCTAACTTTGGTTTTGTCCATTTTCAATTTAAGTCCCACTCTTTCCCCCGTAGTCTCAGCCATGACTATGTCGTCGGAAAATCGAAAATGAGTGATGTGCTCGCCATTGACATTAATACCTAGTGGAGAGGTTGTTCCAGAACATTGAAGACATCCTCCATTGCGGCAGTGAACAGTTTCAGAGAAATGACGTCTCCCTGCGTCACCCTCGCTGCAAGAGGATGGGTTTCGGCGTCTGGTCTTGAAGTCGGACTGACATAATGGCGTTTTTGTACAAACACTTCAGCACTTCGATGTACCGATAGTTGGCTATCGGTACATGATTGCACTGATTTGATTAACCCGTACTAATCTATTTGTTTGCGGTTGAACAGATTGGTATGAAACAGAGCAAGCAGGTAGACAAGAGTGAGTTCTGGATTAGCTACTTTACACATGACACTTTTCCTCTTTATCCCGGCTGTATGCTCCCTTGAGATAATTTTATTACATTCACGCGAGCGAAGCCATTGACAGAAGCTTGCACTAAACAAATCGTGTTATGTCTTGGAAGGTTACCTGTACGTAATACAAACTATTACAAAATGAACACAGAGTTGGTACCTTTGCTCGATCTCGGCACTCAGTGGGCAGAACGCCCGTGGCGCCATCTCTCTGACTAAAGTCATTAGATTCTCTACGACGTGCGGCTGGATAACGGCTTCTAACGGGGCCAGCTTGGCGTACACCTCCCACATGTAATCTAGACCCTGAAATCAATATTATTAATTTGAAAAAAAAAACCAAACAACCATCTTTTTTCGTATTTCTCTCAGCAAACCAGTTAGTTATTTCAGCTCAATCAGTTGGGGATAATCGGAAATATTTCAATAAAACTCAATTAGATTTCTCTAAACACGGTAGAATGCGCATAAAAGAAAATATTGAATACAACAGCGTCACCAGTGGTAGAAAACGGAAACATAAAAATAGCTTTACGAAGACACTAATTTTTTTCAATCAATATCTTTTTCGTAGGAAGCTTTTATAGCGCTGTATATACTCTTTCCTATATAATTAATACTCGTCCAGACCATTCCAAAAAAAAGCTTAAACACGATAGAGTTATTTGAGTTTCTATGGCCACCTTCCAGTCCCATCATCAGATCTGCTTCATGTCATAATAATTCTGCATTGTCATAAGATTTACACTTGAATGCAAAATTTCAGCTCGATCGGTGACCGGGAATGATTACAGACAAGCAAACATCGGGACAGGATGTTTACAAATACATCTATCTTACGAATTTATCGGGGGTTATGACAATTTAGCGATAATAACACTCAATTGATTTGGTAGTACCAGAGTGGGGTAAAACGTTGTGACGTTGTTGACGTCACGTGAGTTACGCTCGTTTAGAGGGGAGACATTACAAAAGTTAGTCTAAGGCGATCTGCCGAGCAGTACGGACGCTTCTAACAAATTTATTGGTTCTCTTAGATTAGGATATACCTAGTCTGTATTGGCCTAATAATATTTCCTGTGAAATTAATAAAAGTGATTCTGAAGTGAATTGTTATTTTAATTCTACGCCAAGAACCCTTTACCTGAAAACCTTACTGTTGACGTCTGTGCCGCTAATGTATTGCTGTCGCCGTTAAATTTATATTAAAAATAACTGATTTCAATTCAATTGCAAAATTTGGCCCAGACGTAAGTACTCAACAAGGCAACTTAAAAAGGTTTGTTTAAACATTAAAAGACACATTAGGACCCTATTATAATTATTTAAGTCAGGTCCACGGATAGAACATAAAATGAGGGCGTCACGGGAGCATGGGGATTGGACAACAGAAAGAGAGTCCTATGCCCAGCAGCAGGCGAAGTCAGCCTGCGGATTTCGATGATGATGAAGGTCCATAGGATCAAGAAAAAAAAAACTTTATCAGTATAGCACAAAGGTTCGTCAGTTGGTCGTTACTACACTTGCTTGAATTGAGCTTAAAGCTCTCTATAGAACCTTTAACCTAATACTTATAATGAGAAACTATTTGTCTTTGGTTGCTGGAATGTAAGTATATGCACAGGCAAAACGAAAGAGAGAGAGAGAGAAAGAGTGATTTTTGCAATTCATGAATGGTGCTTACTTCTCAATTAGTTTAGTGTGATAGTGTGTAGTCCAATGCCCTGTATGTAGTTGGTATGCAACGTCGACTACTACCTACAGGTCATTGGACACGCTCAGCTGACATTTTCTTAAAGAAATTAATTTCGTACATGCGTAAATTAATACGAGTTTTGAAAAAAAGGTACTTTATTTTTTAATTTTGTCTTTACAAATCGATAGTGTTTCATGTACCGGATTGACCCTCTACGGAATTAAAACGACCAAAATGTAACGGTGTATAGTCACTTGGTAGCATTTTCAATGTTAGAATAAAATATTGTCATAAAATGTCAATATTTTGTGCCACAAAATATACTGACAAGCGAATCGCTGCAAAATTAGCACACGAACACATACCTTACGTGGTTTTTTTCTTTTTTAAACCACCCAGAAGTCCACTCCGGCAACATAGGGGAGGAAGAAATCTTTTTAACGCCCATAAATCTACCCAGTACTCATTGATAACAGAATAATTCACATCTACTTAGTATGACTGCAATAATAGGTTTAAGGAGGTAGTTTGATAAAATTATGCAAAACAATACCGTCGAGGTCTTTTAGAAAATTTATTGTAAAATGATATTTATTATGAAACTGAGTTTTCCACAAGAGAGATGAAAAATATATAAACGATTAAATATCATCCGAACCATATATCAAAAGAAGCATTTGCCAAAAAAAGTTTGTAAACCGAGTTTGTAAAATGTAACATTTGCCGAACAAATCATTTGTAAAATAAATAGTATACGAAACGTAGGTTGTTAGCTAAAAATTTGTCAAAGAATTATTGGTGAAACATTAGTGAACCCAATAAAGTTTCTTGTTGATCTCTGTCGTAACTTTGCGATATATGGTGGGAATAGTTTGACTTGTCGATTATTGGGCGACTCAAAATAATGTTGACCAGTGACATACACGTAGCGACCAAGTGTGTTTCTGCACTTTCTAATGACAGAATAAGCTACAAATTGGGCAAACTGACCATTGGTCAGTACAGGAGACTATTTAAAACAAAAAATAGGCGATTACTATTGAATGACTGGCGGCTGTTTTACAGTGTAAATAAACGAAATATCAAAGACAAACTATAAAGCGAAACCACACAAACTCACAGGGCTCCGTTCCAGTAGCTTGGGATGTAGTTCTTCTTTCCAGCTCGGAGGCAAATCTGCTATCCTGAAAAGATGAAATATGTCACAAAATATTTTATTTCACATATACATACAGCTGTAATGACAGGAAAGAGAAAGAGTTTTTGTGTTTTCAGTTATTAGGTTGGAGGTCACATACGATTATGTAAAATACTAGTCTTCAGCTGTATTCAACATAGTTACCTGCCCTTGTCTCTTGTTATCTGGGGTCAGCGCAACACGTTTTTTTTTTATTGTTATCACTCGTCACGCTGTCACTTACTACCCTTTTTTTGATAACACTTCTCATATATTAATATTTTCTTCCTCCCTCTCCATCCGTCCACATGTATACTTATGCCACTTTTAGTAAAATGCGTTTCACCCCTCCATTTCACAAGACCATACTAAGACATTACAACATTTCAGTCATGGGCACCACTCTCAAACTTCCCCTTATATATTTATTTCTCCTTTTTTTACTTTTTCTCACATTGTATAAAATTAGTGGACTCTGCGATCATTGTACCGATTGTCAAGCCGCCAATGGCTTAATAGCCAGGAGCCATGACCAACACCTCTCGTTAGGCGGCTTGAGCAAGGCCTTAATTCAGATAGCGGTACTTCTGGACACGGCTCGTATAGATAGAAGGTTCCATTCGCTGGAACCCTGACCGCTGGTAACTAGGACTCTGTTCCCTATATCGGTGGGATATTGTTTTACATGATTTTTTATAATAATTTAAAATATAATTTAAACGCGAGCCTATCCATTATAAAAAAAAAAAATATTTTATACGCGTATTTAAATGAATAAAGAGATAATAATGAAAATATCACAATAAATCCAAGACCTTTGGTATAGCAGTCAAGGCCGCTAACCACTAGGCCAACAGGCCAGTCTCATTTACACAAAAATTTGATATTTTTCTAAATTGCTGAATTTAATTATAGGCAGCTGTTTTGAATGAATATTTTTAATGATCATGAATGTTGGTAGTGGACTCACTGCGCTTGCGTAACGGTAACAGAGAGGAAGTGCGCGTCCTCCTCGGCGTTGCTGGGCTCGCGCGCCTCCAGCACGCGCCCGCTCATCACGCCCGCTGTCCACTCCTCTTCGCTAGCCCTGAAAACAGTATGATGCTTAGAGTCTTCAAACGGAAACCGTCTTCCGCGCGCAACGCGTTTATACGGTAAATATCAAACAGAAAAATAATTAGCAGAGCATAAATCATAAAATATTATGCGTTTAATTTACAGGGAATTTCATATCACATATCATACAAAATCAAAATTTGTTATTAAATGAAGCAGCAATTAACATTCCAAATAGTTTGAGGAAGAGATGAGGGCGTGGTGAGAATATTCCGCTCGCTACCTGTTTTGTGGACATATGTGTATGTGTGTCCTTATTGTGTATGTTATTTGACAGGTTCTCCTTCCACTATTTGAAAGGCTTATTTTTGATTAACTTGATGAATATTTAACAAATTGTTTTTTTTTTGTATCATAATTTTGGTTCAAGTTGCTTTTTAATACAAACATTTAAAAAAGTTGTCAAATACCCAATAGTAAATGTCAGTTAACTTACTTCTTAAAATGTTTGATAGAGGCGGAGGCCAGCTTGATCTTGAACTGGCGGTATTCTGGCTGTATGTCCACGGTGTTGATGACGTCGTCGATGTCCAGCGCCAGCTTCACGGTGTCCGAGGCCATCACCAGCGACACGTGGCTCACCACCCATTGAAACCAGAAGAACGTCTTCAAGGGCTTCCCTAGAAATAACATTTTTATTACAATATTAGCTGTGCCAACAGACGTTATCTTGTTGTCTATAAGTTTTTTCCCCATATTTTTCTGAAAATCTACTTATTGTTCGGTAATGAAGTCGGTACAAGAAAATCGTTTTTTTGCGTTAATCTACTTATTGTCCGGGGACGTCGATACGTAAGTATCTTAGTATATATAATATATATACACACATCAAAAAAAAGTTTGAGATCACTTTGATAATACGAAATCGTTTTTGTTACGTTAGAATAAAACGTATTTTTCTTTTTTTTTCTATGATTCTTCATTTAAAAACAAATCTTTTAATAACAAAAGAATTGTATTACTGTAACTGTAAAGAGATTAAATCCTTGTTTACACTCCATTCAGAAATCTGACCAAATTGATTCAAGCGTTTTTTTTTTTTGACTTTTCGAGTAAGGAGTTCATTCTAAAAGACGCCGAGGGGATTATTAGAAGTTTTACGAGCAAGAATCGTTACTTTAGGGGAAGAAAGACATTCTGCGAGAGAAATAGCACGCAGAGTGGCTGTACCCCAATCCTGTGTCGTGAACACGTTACGGAGGTATCGCAGCGTGGATAAATTTGCTGATCGACCTCGCAGTGGGCGGCCAACTGTTTTCACTACTGCTCAAAAGCGTTACATCAGATTGCTGACTGCCCGAGACCCAACAATCAATGCCACTAAAATAAAAGCTGATATGAGTTGCGGGCTGCTACTGGGCTAGATATTAGCACTCAGACCATCAGGAATTGCTTACACCAGGTTGGATTACGAGCGAGGAGATCTTGGCGAACACCTCTGAACTCACAGCAACGACAGCGACGCAGATTGCAGTGGGCTAGACTCCGCCAAAATGAAGAAAACGACGAGGAAAACATTTGGCGGAATTGTCTTTTCGTTGAAGAGTCCAGAATTAGCACTCATTCAGACAACCGACGGCGACGTCATCGTGTCTGGAGAAGTCGTGGGGACGCTGAAAGACAAAGAACTGCCACCGGAACCGTTCAACAAGGCGGGAAATCGGTATCCTTTTGGGGCGGTATAATGATTGGTGCTAGAACGCCGTTGATCCCGTATCGTGGCTCGATGACTGCAGCTTTATATCAAACCATTGCTATTGATGGAATTGTCAGGTCATTTAAAAATAAACTATGGCCCTCGATTCGTAATGGTTCAAGATAATGCACATGCATATCGAGCTCAACCAATCAACACTGCTCTGCGTGAATACGACATTTCCAGGTTAGACTGGCCTGCCGGCTCGCCTGACTTAAACCCGATAGAGGACGCGTGGGATGCTGTCAAGCGAGCTGTTTGGAACCGTCAGCCGCCTCCCCAGACAGTGCCAGAGACCAGGGAAGCCGTTATTCAAGAATGGGACAGGTTACTGCAAGAAAAGCTGAATAACTTAATTCTCAGCGTGCCAAGAAGAACTGCCGCATGTGTTCGAGCCAGGGGAGGAGTTATCTTGTACTGAATAAAAACAATTTCATAATAAATGTTGAAAATATTTAGTTAAACCTCTTTTTCTTTCAATTATTTATCAGTCGAAATTGCATTAGGACTTCCGACTGATAAATAAAATTCAATTTTTGTTCATAAAAAATATTTTTTTATTTTAAAAAGTGTATCGTTTTAATAAAAAAAATTAAGTAAGCAACATTCCTGTAAAAAGTAAAATTTGAAAAATATTCCATCTTTTGCTAGTGATCTCAAATAAAAAAAATTTTTTAACGAAAATCTTAAGTCTTTTTTTTTTGTTAAAAAGTCCTCTAATAATTTAAAAATATACTTATATTCGATACGTTTTATAAGGTTCTGAACAATGATCTTTATCAACCTTGATTGACCGGTGTTGACTACATCAGATTTCATTTTACCCTAATAATTACCCAAGACTTTTAGGTCCGGAGCGAGGAGGAGTGGCAGGCGGTCGCCGACTTCTGCGAAGCAGTAATGCTCGCTAAGGAGGAGGCCGACCGCATCAGGCAACGGCGCTCTCGCCGCCGCCGGGATTCCGATCCCGATTTCCAGCCACCGTAGGCGCGGGCTTGCGGACAGTTAGCAATGGGTAGCTCGCTGTCCGGACCAAGACCAAGTCGTCGACGGCGTGCGCTGTACCCGCGCGCCTCAAGGAGTTGTCAGCATCAGCAGGGGCCCAGCCCAGTCAAAGCCTACTGGGGCCAGGGTTATCCGAAAGGGCGCTCGAGCCCCGGTATGAAGGCTTGAAGGAACGCGATGGGTTTTTTAGTCAGTAAGAGTCTGACACTATCTCCCGCTCCGCCCAAGAGCGGGGGTTGTCATTGGATGATTTTTCGAGATTCGAAGGAGATGTGCTATCACACGATCTGCTGTTGACAGGTCGAAAAGGATCTGGTGCAACCGTGACATCACTAAAGCTACCAAAGTTCGCCTCATGAGAAGCTTAGTCTTCCCAATATTTCTTTACGGCGCAGAAACGTGGACGGTTCGCCTCAAAGACCGACGCAAAATCGATGCACTCGAAATGTGGTGCTGGCGGCGACTGCTGCGTGACCTCATCAAAGCTGCAACACAAACCTCCTTAGTTCAGAGTTCTCGAGACTCCGTAAACCGGGACAAAAGGAGACGCATCGCGGGGGCCTCACTTACCAAATGAAAATGCTTCATTATCAACCACGACCACTCTGTCAAGAGTGAACGACTAAGGAGGAGGAGGAGGATTTTGTCACTGTAGCACTGATGCACATAAAAATCTATATGGGTAACATGTCATTACACTATGTTAAACGAAACGCGCAAATGTCACGAAATTCATGGCGCTTAAAACTTTTTGATCGCGAAAAATGTATCCTCTAAAGCAGCGGCCGGCAACGCGCGGCCCGTAAACGTTTTGTAATTATATAGAAAATTTAAACGGAAAGGTTTGCTCAGCAGTTAATTACAATTTTTGGTAACACTTATTTATGCGTACAAACTTTTTCAATTGTAAATTATAGAAAAAATAAATATGCTTCTCGTCTCACAGATGAGCATTTGAGAGCCATATTACGAATTTCAACTACAAATATGACGGCTAATATACAAGAAATAGCCTCCCAAATACAACCTCAGACGTTGCATTAATTTTTATAAAACCAACTACATGTTAGTAGTTATTTTGTAGTTTTTATTTCTATTTTTTAATTAAAAGTGTGTTGTAACAATTTTATAAGCATTTTAATTTTTTCTAGATATGATCATATCAGGTTGAATCATCATCATAATCATCATTTCAGTCGAAAGACAAACCCAAACCTATAATCAGGTGGAATCTAGGGTGAATATTACAAGTGCAAGTAAATTGAAGATGGGCCATCTTCAATTTATTTTACCACCTTGTGGCCCTTGCTTGACAAAAGGTTGCCGACCGCAGCTCTAAAGCTATCTAGGCGCTGTAATGTTAAATAGTTCTGTTAGACGACATAATGCCCATGTAGCGCAGCAGCGGATTTTAGTTTTAACTTTTTAGTATTTCGACAAAAGTTTCCATGAACATGCATGTCTATCACTAGAATATAAGTCAATGGCTTAAAGTGACTATGACTATCAATAATTTATTCTACTCTATTCTATTCTAACGTATCACGAGAACTGGTTAGAGACGGCGCGAGAGAAGAATGTCTGGAAGGACTTGGGGGAGGCCTTTGCCCAGCAGTGGGACAGTAATGGCTATTAAAAAAAAAATTCTATTCTAAAAGAAAAAGGTTTTAACTCACGATGCCTTGCCTCACTATCGAATATCGGTATCAGATCTTCTGCTTCACTTAACACTTCTGATGCGGTTTCTTCTTCCACTTCCGACCTGAAAACAAATATCAATATTAAAAGATTCAATAAAAATAAAAAACTTAAGGTTAGTTCTTAGAGACGCGACATGACGCAAACCTTTTAAGATAGAACAATACCACATGAGTAGATAAACCGTACAGAGGCAAAGCTTCAAACAACCGCCCGAATCGGTTGAACTACTACAAGCGCGCGGGAAATGTGTGAGTGTCCACCGTCCGCTTGTTGCGTACGCGACGATACTGGATAAAACCGGTTAACGTAAACACAGTCGGTGGACAATCGTAGGATCTATACAACGCACGCATTAATTTAATATTAATAATGGTGGTTTATTGTACTGTGTGTATGAACAATAATAGAAAAAATAAAAATGTATCATTCTTTAGATATCCCAAGTATTACAATAGGTAAGTGAATATTTGATTATTACTTTTTCAAGTAGGTACCTTTTAACTACTACTTTTTATTGTTATTACAAGCTTTTAATAAACAATTGTAGGAACCTATATGAATAGATTAGTACCTATGTACGTAGTAGGTATGTGTGTTAAAATATTTATATTAAGATTTGAATCACTTCCCAATGCCTGATTGTTGAGCTGAAAGTTCAGCTGCGTAACTTCAGTGAACATGAAATTTTGAATGTTAGTTTAATTTTAATAGTATAACACAATTTGTGGCGGACTAACCCCGTTAGGAGGCGATGACGGTAGCAGGCAGTACCTTTCGGCTATCGAGCCCTCGAGACAGTTCAACCCTATCGTGAATATTACGACGAATTTTTTTTTTAAACTATGCCTATATCTTAATCTATTGTTTATATACTAAGAAAATTATTAGAGTTAGTAATTTTTTAAATGTTCTGAATAATAAAACGATTTAACAAATGTTTTATATATTTAATTTGTTTTCACCTATTGTGACAACCCTACCAAAATATTACACGTTCTTAGGAAGCTTTGCCTCTGTACGATTTATCTACTCATGTGAGAATACTGTATGGTATTTTTCAACACACTTGCTCTAAAAGTGACTATAATTGCACTACACTTAGGAACATAATGGCACTTGTAACCAAACCGCGACTTTTTGATTACCGTTATGCACTACATTCTATTCATGATGGCATTAGACAGAAGACAAAAAGATTGTTTTAGAGTACCTACACTTTGTAATAAAAGTACTTACAATATATGTAAATTGTGCTTTATTACAGTTAACATCGATGCTGAATTTATTGTAATCAACTTATATACTATTATATACTTAAAATTTATTTGAACTATCCATCTTCTGAATTTATGAGGCTTTTAATTGAATAAATTATTTAGATCTTACTTAAAATACATGTTAAAATGCTAAAAGAAGCAGGGATTGTCAGTACCAAGAACATTTTCCATTATACTATATAATATTAGTTAGGTAGCCATATTCCAAGCGGAGGTATACGCCATTATAGAATGTGCGGAGGCCAACCGTCAACTACATAAATCAATTAATTCTGATTTACTCAGATAGCCAGGCAGCTCTTAACGCCCTGAACTCGAATACTTTAAATTCGAAACTGGTAAAAGACTGCGTTAACAAACTGAATGACCTGGGGCAAAGGAATAAAGTTATTCTGAGATGGGTACCAGGTCATTCTGGAATCAATGGCAACGGAAAAGCCGATGAACTTGCACGGGCTGGGGCTCAAGGTCATCAGATAGGTCCAGAACCCTTCTGTGGTATCTCAAAGAACCAGGCCATGCAGACCCTTAAGGGCAACTTATTTGGCGATTCAAAAAAGCACTGGTTGGTACAACCAGGTCTGCTACACGCCAAATCTCTTATAGAAGGCTACTCACAAAAACGAACTGCCGAGCTTCTTGAGCTTAGCACGACGAACATCTGTGCGATAGCCCGCGCCTTAACCAGCCACTGCAAACTAAATAGGCACCAATTTCACATGAAACTGAGTGACACTGATGTTTGCCGGTACTGCAATCAGGAGAGGGAGACGCCTAAGCACCTCTTGTGTGAATGCGGGCCCCTTATCCACAAACGCAGTGTCCATCTGGGCCGACACATTATTCGCCCGGAGGAGATTAAAACTCTAAAAGCTAGGAGTATTCTAAATTTCTTGGTAGCCTCCGGGCTAAAAGAGTTACTCTAACAAGGTGGCGAGTCACAATAGATCTTTTAGGTCGCAGTGACTACATCCCCTACACTATGGATGATGCATAGCCCCTTATCTCCTAAATAATAATAATAATATTAGTTATTTCTAATTGTATGAATGTTAAATAATTATCATGTTGCCTTGTATTGTGTATTCATATGTTTTGTAAAGAGGAAACTTGTTGATACGCCATTTTAAAAAAATACACGTTTCATTTACCTATCTAGTATTTAGTACTTACCTTACAATAATAAAATTTATCAAAGTAGGTAATGTTAAAATTTTATATTGAAGCCATTGTTTATTTCAATTGTTTGAATATATCTCGAAAAATAAATGTTATGCACACCTGCTTCAATGAACCTCTTTTGTTTAACGCTATCGTGAATAGAGTATAGTGAGATAATGTAGTTAAAACCTATTTGATAAAACCTCTGTTCGTAATACCATTTTTTTAAACGAATAAATTTCACATACTGTTTTATTTTGTTTTTGTTAATGTTTTTAAGTCCTTGAAGCCATGTCTTCGCATGAATAGTTAAATTGTTTACCATTAGAATACACCCGCACCCGCATTGCGTCTTTTTTCGCGTAAACAAACTGTTTTTTCTTTCTTTTCTTTCATTACATATTTATTACTGAGTAGCTTTTGCTCGCAGCTTCGCCCACGTACGTAACATATAGCTTATATCACTCAGGAATAGAGCAGCTTTCTATTGGTGAACCAATTTTAGCAAACGGACCAGTATTTTCAGAGATTACCTCCTACAAACAAAAAAAAACAAACTTTACCTCTTTATAATATTAGTGTAATTTATTAACAAACTTTACCTAATTATAATATTACCTCTTTATGATGACGAGGCAGTATGATTTAAAGACCTTAAGCCTGCCCAAATGGAGAGATGAAATAAAATTAAGATGAGAGCGCATAAGAAAACAGATTCAATTTCTTACCACCTTATCATTACTAGTTTTGCTGTTGAATTAACAGTTAATTGAATTATTTTTCTCCACGAGTGTGTTGAAAAACGTCGTACGATACACCTGAATATTGAAATACTTTAATATGTATTAGTTTATTTTGTTAATAAGATTATAACATTATGTACTTTATCTATGGGTCTTAGTTGCCTGACAATAAAGAAATAATAATAATAACCCCAACGCCGTATCTCTACGTTGACGTCGTGGTGGGGCTTGCGTGCTCCAACATACTTTGTGTCGGTAGCCGTTGCTTTGCCATCACATGCCTAGGGTGAGGGGCCAGACTAAGAGAGATACAATCCGCAGAGCAGTTTTGCGGCGAACTGTTGGACATTAGAAAGAAAAGAAAGAAAGAAAAACAGTTTATTCACGCGTTAAAGACGCAATCTTAAAAGTAGGTAACAGAACATAACATCAATTGATAGGGAAGATATGCGTCATATATAGGGAAGACTAGCGACCCCACGGACCCATCTCCCGGGAGAATTCTTGTTCTTCATCTCCGGCTTGCCTTTGTTGGCCGGCCGTAGTGAATACTGACGAGGAAAAGAGCTCCCACCTCTCTCTTGCCTTTATTGGCTGGTTTGAGTGGAGATTTGCAAGAGCAAACGTGCTCGGGAGAAGGATGTATAATCCAGTAAGGTGCTGGTAGGGATCTTGACCGTACTTCTGGGATTGTCCTGATAGCCGTGGTATACCTCTCCACTCCTCAAGCACATCAGGATATGTTGCCCTCTTGTTGCTACGTCACTTCGTGCTAGCGACCGTTTTGGGGGCCCATTTGTTGAGTGTGTACCCCCTGCCTTTTTATCGATAGATTTTAATAACATTGTTCAAGCAGGGGCCATGGTCTTAAAATAGTTCCAGGTTACCAGTCCACTTAAGACTCCAAAAACCATAGCCTCATATTATTTTCCACATGTTGCAATAGTTTCTCTTCAACCGGGGGTTGTCCTTGGATGCACTAGCATAGCGCATACAGAGATAATCACCGGTTGGTACCACGTTCTATTAGCGTCTAAAAGGGCCTCTGCGAGTTAGTTTCGGCTCTTCGTACGCCTTCCAAAGGTCCAGGACCTCAGGGTCCTGAGATAAATAAATATATAAATAGTAATTATAATAATAAAAGCTTCGAAGACCACCTGTCGAAGCTGTCGTTGCGCAGTTGGATCAAGGGCCTGATACAGAAGGCGGTATTCCTCGATACGACTCGCATTGTGAGGAGGTTCCTGTCTCTGGAGCCCTAACCACCGGTAGCGTGGACCCTGCTCCCGACACCGGCGGGCCACTATTTTTTATATTTTTAATGTTTTTTGTACTGTTTTTTTTTTAATATTTAAAAATGTACATTATATGTAAAATAAAGGAAATAATAATAATATTATATGTATAAAAGTTAAATAAATGAAATAATAATAATTGGTGATTACCGTTCTTGACCATTTCGGCGGTAATCACCAAAATTGTATCATAATGTACTATTTATTAAGTTAAAAAATCGAGTTTATTCAATTTCTCACAATGAAATATGTGCTATTTCCTGCGGTAAATAAACTTGTATAAATTCTTTCGTTTAGTCTAAGATCCGATTAAGAACGACCTTCACCGGTCTGTTTAATGGATGAAACGTATTTTATAATAAATTTTGTATATTAAATAATATAACGCGGGTGGGTTGCCTAAGAAATTCCTGGCCAGACTATTATTAATTAAAAATTGAAAATTTACTTTTTTTTAGAAAAATGCACAACCGTTATACATATCAGACTTTTTTGCATACAACCCTATATCATCATATTTGTAATGAGACAGCGCTTATTTTGATATAGAATTTGTTGTATATTAAAATAAACACACCTGTTTTTACAAACCTGTTTATACCCGGCAACCCACAGTTATGCCAGAAAACAAATGGGCAACCCAACATTTTTATGTTCTAAAGACTTCATACTTTCGGTTAGTATTAAATTTATTCGTTAAACACACCGGCACATTTTTCAAAAAAAAAAAATTGTTTTGCCAGGAATTTCTTAGGCAACCCACCCGCGTTATATTATTATACTCAATTTGTCATAAAATACGTTTCATCCATTAAACAGACCGGTGAAGGTCGTTTTTAATCGTATCCTCTACTAGTTCTTTTAATTGCGCTAATGCATTGTATCATTCTGCACAAACAATCCTTCTCTTTCACTTTGTCTTTGTCACTTATGTTGTTAAATATGTATTTGCTCTTGTATTCCAGATCTGATGGTGACACACGTTGTAATAAAGGAAAGCAGGAGCATACCGTGCGAGCGATTTGTGAGAGCTGGCCACTGAGCTGGAGGAGAAGGCGTTCTTGCACACCGTGATCTGCAGAGGTCGCTTGAGCAACGACGTGATGTGCTCGAAGCAATGAATGGCTGCGGCCACTAAGTGCACCTACAAAATAAATCATTATCATCGTTAGGGTACCAAGCAACCGGCCGCTAAATAATGAAAATTGCTAATAAACATATACTCGCTAGATTTTTCAAGTTACGATCAAGGGAAAGAACGCTAACGAACACACGGAAACAAGTGCGAGGGGTGCGAGTACGGGTCGCATTCCTCTTCCTAGCGTTCGCTAGGTGGTACACTAGCTCGTTTAGTTTTTGGCCGTGTATATACGATAAACGCATGTGATTCAACAAAGAGTTGTAAATTAAAAAGTGGTTAGATGGAAAAGGCGAAGGTGGAGAGATGAGCTTGATAAGTACCAGAGGGACTGGCCCGCAATGGCCGAAGACGGGAAAGGGAGAGGGAGATCTTCGCCCAGCAGTGGGATATAAATGGGCTAACTAACTAGATGGAAAAGTAGGCACATAAAAAAATGATTGGATATGTGAGGAATGAGGAAGTCAATGATAATGGATCGGTAGACAAAGCGGCATAAAATAATATAACGTGCTGCCCCGGCCTCAAGTAACATGGTGGTTTATTGATAAGCATAATCAGCCTTTCAATGTTTCCACTGCAGGGACTCAAGCCTCCTCTCTAGAAGAGGGAAAGGGCTGCACTCTTCTAAGCGGGCCCCATGCAGGTTGGTGAATGTCTCACGTCTTCGAATTTTTGGTTCGAATATACAGGGTTATTTGTAAAACACTGGCAACCTCTCAGGATAGTCCTGAGAGTGAGTTACTAACATCATCAAACAACAACTTTTGTTCTACGAGTTTTAAAAATTTATCATATTTTATTTCATCAGTTTTTCATACAAAAATAAAAATATTTAAATTGAACGTTCTAAATATTACGAAGTCTATGCGAAGCAAGCGATAGTGCAATAGCGGAGGGGAGCGAGGATTGGCCGGCGGAGATGCTTGATGCGCTTGCGTCGCGTCATACAGACGTAGGTAGGTATAGAAAAATACAGAGTTGAAATGTGTTACATAGAACTGCGAAATCTTGAAGGTTTGTTTTTGGTAAATGTATTGTGTTTTGAAAAAAGTCATAAAACGAAAGTTGTTGTTTATGATGTTAGTAATACAGTCCTGCAAGGTTATTAGTGTTTTACAAATAACCCTGTATATTGTGGCCAGTTCTTAGAAATTGATCACTTCATGATATGACCAAGTAAGTAGTTTTCCTTCACCGTTTTGAGAGCAGTGGTCATAAAATAAATTACACAAAGCGATGCGCCTGGCTGGGTTTGAACCCGCAATTGACCGACAACTTGTAAGTCAGTGCCATTACCACTCGGCCACCACTGCTCTCGGTTTATTGATAAACATATATGTAGACTAAAATGTTAAACTGAAACGTTAACTAACCTACCTATAAAATGACGGAGAAATTAAATATGTTCTATTACATAATATAAATGTGTGTAAAGGATGAGAGCAGGGAAGGATTCGACGTAACTTTAAGTCATGTCGACGTGGAAACATTAGATTAGTTTATTTTTTATAACCACCCGGAAATAGGAGCTTTACTTTAAACTCCGTACAGAAATAGAACCTGAGTACTTGTACATAATAAAATTAGGGTGAAATTCTCCTGCCTTTAAATCACATAATGTAATTTGCTTACCAGTCCTCAGTCCAGTTTCAGGCTCTAACCTAACCTGTGCGTGTGCCTTGAAATTACATCACATCTTTTACACACATTACAATGCCTTAGTTTCGCTTTTCGCTTTCTAAATGGTTGAAACGAAACGCGTGATCTTTCTTAATTCAATAACACCCTTCTTCATACCGCCGCCAATGTTAGAACTTCACATCGCCGTCTAGTCCTAAGCTAAGCAAGCTTGTGTTATGAGTACTAAACAACTGATAAACATACTTATGTATTGTTTTGTAAATGTACCTGTCCTATTTTCAAAAGCAGTGCATAAAAATGCTAATTCAGCGAAGGAGCGAAAGTAGATGTGGAACGGTGTTAGCACGTTGATTGGTTTAAAGTTCAAATAATAGCCAAATCGAAAATGCCGCCTCAACGAGTGTGTGTAAAAACGCAACAAAAAAATTGATCTGAACATTGAATTTAATTGTGAGCTGACCTAGATGGCTTATCATCGAGTTCTTTGTTTTCTTCAGCACATGTCATTACTGTTAATGTCTATCTGAAATAACTAACTATATCCATTCTTTTTTAGGATTCTGTAGTCAACTAGGAATCCTTATAGTTTCGCCGTCTGTCTGTCTGTCCGTCCGTCCGCGGATAATCTCAGTGACCGTTAGCACTAGAAAGCTGAAATTTGTTACCAATATGTATATTAATCATACCGACAAAGTGGTAAAATAAAAAGTTAAAAAAATGTTTTATTAGGGTTTTTTACCAACAATTATTTTTTTTCCACCAATAAAAAGGGTGTACCCCCCCCCCCTCCCCTACATGTAAAGTGGGGAGTGATTTTTTTTTTCATTTTACCCTAATGTGTGATATATTGTTGGATAGGTATTTTATAATAAAAACGAATACGGGTTTACTATAATTATTTTTTGATAATGTTAATATTTTCGGAAACAATCCTTCCAAAAGTTAAAAAATGTCCCGCCCCCCTCTAACTTTTGAACAATAAGTTTAGAAAATTTGAAAAAATCTCAAAAACTATAAAAAGACTTTCTAGGAAAATAATTTTGAACTTGATGAAACAGTTTTTGAAAAATTTTACAAAATAATTTCTGAACTAAGTTTGTAATTTAACCGTTTATGTAAGCATTTTTTAAAACTTAGCTTAACTAATTATTCTGATACGTTCAGAATAATAAAATATGTAAACTAAGACTTCCAAATAAAAAAAGAATTATTACATTTTTTTAGTTCACACAATCCAAAATTACCGCCGAAAACCCAACATACATAACACGCCTGCTTTGTGTCAAAGTCAAAGTCAAAGTCAAAGTACTTTATTTGCCAGAAACATGGTAATGAGGATGTTGAATTTAGTACATAAGTTCTACATGTTTCACCAATGATTGGTATACAAATATTAGTTAATATAATAAAATTGTCATTTAAAATTATTAAACATTAATTGAACATTATTTAAACATAATTAAATTATTAAACATTATGTAAACATCCTACAACATTAAAAAAAAGAGCACAATTGAATAAAATATTATTTTGCATTTTTAACATGTCTCAATTAGATAAAATATATTATGTCACTTATATTTTCTTTCTACATCATTCTTGTCATTAAAAAAATCGCTTAAGTTATAATAGCATTTGTCCAACAGCCATTCGCGCAATCTCATTTTAAATAATCTTATTAATTGCAATTCTCTGATAGATTTTGGTAATTTATTAAAGACCCGTATTGCCATCATGCTACAGTTTTTCTGATACAAAGAACTTTTACAGACAGTGCTTCTAAGTATCGTCGGATCCCTGCTGGGGTACAATTTTCTTTTTCCAAAAGTTTCGAATAATTCTGGATGTTCTTTAACAAATACACCAATTTGCATTAAATAAAGACTAGTGATGGTCAGCAAGCCCAGCCTTTTAAAAAGTGGACGACACGATTCTAAAGGGCCTACACCACAAATTGCCCTTACACACTTTTTCTGAACAAGAAACGCTTTATTTATATTTGTTGAATTTCCCCAAATCAAAAGACCATATCTGAGAACGGAGGCAACATATCCGTGATATGCTGTCAGTGCTGCTTTTTCGCTAGCAATTCGCCTTAGATTCCTTAATGCAAATACAAATCTATTAATTTTATTACATACAAGATCTATGTGACTTTTCCAGTTACAGTGCTGATCAATCAATAAGCCAAGGAATTTATATTGATCTGTCAGCTCAATAGGCTGTCCATCGGCTTTGACGTCACATACCATTTCTTTTGAGTTATACAACCTAAAAGTCAGCCGGTGTGTAAATTAGTAGCCCAATTTCCCGAGAGACGGCGTTGTACTTTGGGCTACTTCGCGCTATTAAGATTTTTCCTGAGTTGATGGGGTCGGGACGGGTAAGAGGTCTATTATATTGTCGAATTGTTCGGTTGGTCTCTCGTTGGCATTAGTGCTATTTGTTCTTGCTCGTTGTCTGTCGTTCATTGTTATTGAGAATATTTAGTATAGTGGGAAATTGTAATTGTGTTTAAGTAACTAAAGTGGGGACACTTATTGTGACGGACGGGGAACTACGGAACCCTACAGTGAGCGTGGCCCGACACGCTCTTGGCCGGCTTTTTATTTCTTACAGTTGCCTCGCCATCTAATAAACTTTGACAAAATAATATAATTTTGTAAGTTTCAATGGTTTGAATTTTAAAATAGTTCAGTTTTGTGTCGACGTGCGAGTACATTTACAACGGTGACATCATTTCTGGCAAGTCTCTAAATTCTCTAAAAATAAAACAACTATGAATATTTTCACTTTACAATCATTCATATTTTACTTTTATGACCAAAACTCAAAGCTTTTTATGATATCCGCGTAAAAAAAACTAGGTAAAAACTATATATCAATAATTGCAATTCAGTATTTATTCCGTTTTGTGATCCTTTAAATTATACCACGAACTTCGTCACACTCATTTCCGCAGAATATGTCTTGCAACTGGGGACAACCAAAGGGCGAGTGCGTTAGAAGATATGACTTTAGGAAGAAGTATTGAATGTCTGCCATTTGAATAGTATTAGGAGAGTACCTCGAATGTATGCCATTCATTGGACTCAGGCGTTCGGTAAGGAGGACAAGTCTAGAGCAACCGCGACAGTGACAGTAAGCGGGCTGCTCGCCGGCGAACTTGCCAACTGCAAACGAAACACATCAATGTTACAACTTGCCTTCCTTTTTGATAACCATATATAGTCCGATTTTGGAATTTAATGAATATGTTTAAAAAAAATATCGAGGAAAACGGTATATTAGAACCCGTTTGCCCATTCGCTAACATACATACATGGCTTGTGTCACAGCTCTGGGGACATTATACGTAGATTATGCTAAGCAATATCCTATACCTATATAGGTATTATGTCAATTCACGTCATGAAAAAATCGTGAGTCATCAGTGCACCGCAAACGAAAGGCGTATTTCTTAATGGCGAATAAACTAAAGATACTATAGGCACTGTGCCAGTGACTATAGAATTATACTAGGAACTGTGCTAAATGATCAAAATTATTTAATTCTATGTGGTTTATAAATATGTATTATAAATTCTTGTTTGCATGTATTATTACTTTGTACGCCCTAGAGGCAAAACATAGCGCACTCAATATTTTAAATAAGATCTTATAATGTACCTCTATTTTACAATAGATAATCATTTAATTAATTGTTTAGGTAACAATACGAATTATTTCTTATGATTAAATATATCTATAGGAAGTCAATAAAAAAAAAGTTAGTCGGACTCGCGCACTGAAGGTTTCGTATAAAACACATGAAAACAATTCCCGAACTGAGTTACGAAGATTTTTCCGAATCACAAGAATAGATTTTTTTTGTGACGTAAAGACAAATTTTAAGTTTTCAGAATTTTATCTATATTAGTGCTATGAGACCTTGCTTCATGCTAAATTTCAGGTTTCTAGGTCAGCGGGAAGTACCCTTTGAATTTTGATTCCCTTGAGGGTGTCGAAATACTCGTTTTTTGCAAAATAAACGGCCGTATCTTTTTTTTTCGTGAACTCAGAAGTTTGTTTTTTTTTTCAGCTTCAAGAGACTATAGACTTGAGTATACACTTTTAATTTCACCGCAATACCTCCACTCGTTCCCCAGATTAAGGGTCTTGACACACAGACAGGCAGGCAGAAAACTTTTAAGTATTCAAATTTTTTTTATCAATAATTCATGTTTTATTTTTAACTTTAACGTTTTTTTAGGGTTTCGTACCTCAAAAGGAAAAAACAGAACCCTTTCCTCTCAAACCTCAAGCGAACGCGCGTGATTTCGTGCCATTCGGTTGAACACTAATATTATTAAAAGTCCGCGTAGATTATTAAAATTTTGAGCGTTTTATTTATTGGTTATGTATCTAAGAATGTAAATAAGAAATTCTTCATAAAATAGTCGAAATTTACAGATTTCGAAAATAAGCTATCTTTCCATTTTAACCGTATTTTTACCTTTTTAAATGCTTGGGGTCTCAGGGGTTAAGATTACTTTGTTGTCCGTTTGACTGTCTGTCTGTCAAGACCCTTTATGGAAAAGGTATGATTTGAGAATGGTAGAGGCCCATAGACAATATCGAGAATCACATCACCAGAAAAAAATATGGCTTTAGACTTTATTTGGCTATAGATTTTATTATTATTATTTCAACTGCCATCCAGCCTAATGGCATAAAGAAAAAGAAAACATATTATTAACATTTGACATGACATCTTACCGTTTGTTCAAAAATGATTTTTTTAAATTCATAAGTAGGTACGTAGGTATTATTGACATAAAATACGTAATATGATTAACTTTAAACTGAAATATCTTTAATACACGGATTATATTAATAGTCTGAGAAAAAATGTTCGGAAATTTAATCTATTTACTTCTGTATATTTTTCAAAACTATAAGTTAAAAAATATGCCAGCAAAATTTTGTTCCGGACTTCGCCATGATCCTTCAGGTATAATTTTGATCTTTTGTTACTACAAACTAACTTGTTTATAGAGATTTTAAATTGTTCTATAGTTTGTTCGTAAATGGCGGTATCCCTAATGCGCAAGTAAAGGTGTACCTAGAATATAGCCTATTTATGATATATACTATTAAAATCGATCTAGGTTCAGGAAGTGCGTAGCAGCCGGATTACGTTCTTCAATTGAACATCGATTAATTTCGTGGTTATCAATATTGACCGGACAAACAGTTCTTTTTACATTTTGCAGCTCTATATTAGATATCATGTTGATTAAAATCTAATACACTTTAGTAATTATATTACTACTTACTTTCAATTCAAAGCCTGTTGTATTTATTGGAAACAAAGTTTCATAATAGTAGTGTAGGTATTGCCGGAAATTCTTGGAGAATGTTGCGAGATCTACTTTTACTTTTTTCTAAAAGTGTATAATTTTGTTTTAAATAATGTAATATACTACATTATTTAAAACAAAATTATAAACTTTTACAGCGTGCTTACGTTGCAACATTTAATGTTACTAGCAACATTGCTTACCAGAAAATATGCAGCACAATAATTGGCAATACTAAGGCTCACATATGGCCACCACGGATGACTTCCAATTCCCGTAATTTTTAAGACTTGTTTGCAATCATACCTTAGTCTATAGCTGGAAATGTAGAGAAATCAGAAGTGCTTTTAAAAATTGGAACTGACACGAGAATGCGAAATTCGTTTAAAAAAAACTGGGTAAGTGCGAGTCGGACTCGCGCACTGAGGGTTCCGTACAAACTACAATTCCCGAATGGAGTCTCGAAGATTTTCCCGAAATGTATTTTTTTTTTATGACGTAGGTAATAACGAATTTACTATTTTCATATTTATTCCTGTACCTGTACTATAAGACCTTGCTTAGTGCAAAATTTTAGGATTCTGGGTCAACGGAAAGTACTCTGTGAATTTCGATCTTTGAGACTATCAAAATATACGTTTTTTTGCGACATAAACGACCATATCTCTTTTATTCGTTAATTTAGAAGTTTGATTTTTTCACATCTTGAAGGGACCGCAGACCTGAGTATATGGGTCTGAGATAAGGGGTCTTGACAGACAGACAGACGGACAACAAAGTGATGGATCACTTTGTTGTTCGTCTGTCTGTCTGTCTGCCTTATAGGAATAAGGCTTCCGTTTTTTCCTTTTGAGCTACGGAACCCTAAAAACATAAGTTATGTTTTTTTCATGAAATAGTTATTTTTCACAGTAAATAAATGTACAAGTTTAGGTTTTACCTGGTCCTCTTCGAGGCGTATGACAACAGGCGGGGTGTCAGCGTGCAGGTTGATACCCAGAGACACCACGGGCCCCTGCTTTATAATTTCTTCAGGTTCAAATGCACCTGCGGTCGGCGGCGACGGTGATGGCTCCTTTTCCTGAACACAACAATATTGATCAGTCGAAATTGAGTATCACATAGAATGTTGGTAGTTGCCGCAAGATACAAGCGTGATCTAGCACAAAGCGACGCGACGCAAAACTAATCAGATCCGAGGTTAGGTCTTACTATACAACCTCAGTTTTAGTATATACGAAACCTGAAACACACTTTCAAAACCGTAGGCCAGGGTTATACCAAAGGGAAGCTCGGTCCCGGTATGAAAGGCTCGAAGGTACGGAGTGGGCTTTTAGTCAGTAAGAGTCTGACACTATTACTTACACACAGACAATGTTACTTATGTTTTGTTTTGTGTTTGTCTTAAGTTTTTGTTGTCTACAATGTTTTTTGCGCCAAAATAAATACTTTCTTTCTATCTTACTATGTCCCGCTCGCTAACCATCGGCGCCACCCAGTAGCCGGGCTGGATGGTGTGAAATTGACGACCGAAGCTTCCCCTGATGTGTACCGACGGGCTTCAGAAGGAAGAGTTACTACTGTCGGTGCCACAAAATATAAGAGCGACAAGACCAAAAATAATAATAATAAAATAATGACGGGCAAACTGACCATCGTGGAGAAGGAAATGGAATCACACAAGATTTCCATATTAGCCATCGGCGAAACACATATGCGTGGTAATGGCCACTTCACCACTGCGACAGGGAATACCTTGTACTTCTCTGGCTGCGAAGATTCGAGTAGGAATGGGGTCGGATTCATATTGCCACCACACATGAATAAATATGTCCTCGGTTACTGCCCGGTGTCTGATAGAATCCTGACAATGAAGCTGAACACCAAACCGTGCGTGCTGAATATTATACAAATTTACGCTCCGACGGCACAAGCTCAAGATGAGGTAATTGAAGACTTCTATGGGAAACTAGAGGAAACGTTGAACTCGACTCCCGGCCGGGAAATTAAAATAATCCTTGGTGACTGAAATGCCAAGGTCGGTAGTACACTTGCTGATGATCATATCAGAAGCACTGTTGGAAAATTTGGACTTGGCACTAGGAATGAACGGGGTGAAAAACTGATCGAGTTCTGCATAGACAGAAATCTCAGTATCATGAACACGTACTTCCAACATCATCCAAGACGTTTGTACACATGGAGATCTCCAGGCGATAGGCACAGAAATCAAATAGACTACGTCATTCTAGATACCCGCTGGAGATCTTCAATTTTTAATGTGAAGACCTTCCCCGGCGCAGAGTGCGGCTCCGACCACAACCTACTCGTAGCCATGTTTTCACTGCGTTTGAAGGCGCCTAGACGTCAACCACCAAAACCAAGAAGGTTGGTTCCTTCAGATCAACCAATCTTCCGAGAGGCGTTAGAAGCGAAGTTGAAAAGTAGTCCGGCCCAAGAGCATGCTAACGCTGACAAGCAATGGACACACTTGAAAAACCACATCAACGATGCGCTTGACCGTGTCTCTGGGAAGAGAAAGCCAGAGCAAAAGAAAAAATGTTGGATATCTGATTACTCGTGGGAGATTATCCAGCGCAGAAAGGCTCTGAAAACTAGGGGTCTGCAAGATTGTACTGTAATGGCTGAATACTCCGAGCTTAGCAGAGCTATTAAAACCAGTTGTCGCCATGACAGAAACAACTTCATCGAGGGCATTTGCAGCGAAATTGAGAGAAGTTCCACCAAATTACAAACTGCAGACCTTTTTAAGAAAGTCCGAGTCCTTTCCGTGGGTCATAGAAGATACTGATGGTACTGTACTCCACGAGCTAGACCACATTGCCGAGAGGTGGCGTGCTTACTGCGAGCAGTTGTACAGAGATCCCCATTCAACATCCGAAGTCATCCCGGTCTGGGAGGATCTAGAATTGGAACCCACAATCCTACGTTCTGAAATATCTGCTGCTCTGCAGTACCTTAAAAAGAAGAAGGCGCCAGGGAGCGACCAAACAACAGCTGAGGTTCTTATGACTATGGGTGACTTGGGTGTAGAGGCACTTCACAAAGTTTGCTCACACATCTGGCAAAACGGTGATTGGCCGCATGACTGGTCGGAATCCGTAATTCTTCCGCTGCACAAGAAAGGGTCAACCAAGAACTGCGGTAATTATCGAACCTTGTCCCTCATCTCACATGCCAGCAAAATTTTGCTCCATATTTTAAATAATCGCATCCGCTACTATCTGGATTGGCAAATCCCGCAGGAGCAAGCGGGTTTCGTTAAAGGCAAGGGCACTCGAGAGCAGATTCTCAATGTCAGACAGCTTATTGAGAAGGCATACGAGTTTGATACGCCTGTGATAATGTGTTTCGTCGACTACAGCAAAGCTTTTGATTGTGTTAACTGGGGTTGTTTGTGGAGGGTTCTACACGAACTGGGAGTACCGGATCATATGATTGCCCTACTTCGCACCCTGTACGACTCAAGCCAGGGAGTCGTAAGAGTCGATAAAGCAACATCAAAACCTTTTAAATTTCGCCGAGGTGTGCGCCAGGGATGTATTTTATCGTCTATCCTATTCAACATCTATGGAGAATACATCATGAGACGAACCTTCGAGAATTGGGAGGGAGGCATCACAGTTGGTGGCGTAAAAATTACCAACCTGCGCTACGCTGATGACACTACTCTCCTTGCAGCAAATGAGTCAGAAATGGTGGCACTCCTAGCTCGAATGGAGCGTATCAGCGAGGAGATGGGGCTTTCCGTAAACAGGTCCAAAACCAAGGTCATGGTGGTGGATAGAACTGGAAAATTGGAGCTCACTGGCGCTTTAGACCTAGAAACAGTGGACAACTTTATTTACCTGGGCTCCAATATCAGTAACGATGGGTCGTGCGAGGGGGAAGTTCGCAGGAGAATTGGCATGGCCAAGAGCGCTATGTCTCAGCTTAATAAAGTCTGGAGGGATCGCAACATCTCCGTAAAGACCAAAACCAAACTGGTACGGACACTAGTCTTTTCGATCTTTTCGTATGGCGCTGAGACTTGGTCGCTAAAGGCTGCAGACCGCAAACGCATTGACGCCTTTGAGATGTGGTGTTGGAGAAGAATGCTCCGTATTACTTGGACAGCATTTCGGACCAACGTATCCATTTTGCAGGAACTCAAAATCTCCTCACGGCTGTCGTCCGAGTGTATTCGCAAGGTTCTGCAATACTTCGGTCACATTGCAAGGAAAGACGGTGGCAACCTCGAAAGGCTAATTGTGACCGGTAAAGCGGACGGGAAAAGGCCTCGCGGACGCAGCCCAATACGTTGGTCCGACCAGATCCGCACCGACCTTGACTCCACGATGTACAAAGCCTTTCACACCGCCAGAGACAGGAACAGATGGATGAATATCATAAGAGATAGAGTGATGAAACAGGGGGGTCACGACCCTCAGCATTGAGGAATACGACGCAAGGAGGGAGAATGTCCCGCTCCGCCCAAGAGCGGGGGTTGTCATTGGATGATTTTCCCCAGCATAAAAAAGGTATCATGGAAAATCAAAAAGTTATAAGCTTGTTATGGCAGCAAAAATACGAGGTCACCGGGCCATCCAAGCGAATGAGTGGTTATTTTGCACTTGCACTATAGCGCGTTTCACTTAAAAGGTTCCTTTGCCGTAATGTTGGCAATACGGAAAAACAGTTTTGCTATATTTTTAACAATAAAATTACTTAATATTAGGAAGATACTGATGTTTTGTTATTTTTAACAATTGCCATAGATATATTTTTTTTTATCTTTTGGAAACTGTAATAGTACATTGTTACACTAGGGGTGAAAGTAACTAATTTAGTCCCTCGAATTAGCGACCTCGCTTCGCTCGGCGGCCAACTCCTTCTCGGGACGAAATGAGTTACTTTCACCCCGAGGTAAGCACTGTGCTTTTCATTACGAATACAAGGAAAGTAAAAATAAAATAAAAAGTTTGTAAAACCTGACTCGTCGTACCTATGATTTTAGGTAGGTATCTTTCTTCTGATTTAGGCGGTAAAAAGTTTTCCACAACTGCATTAGCCTCTTCTCTTATGAAATTAGGCGTTAAATCACTATTTTTTAATCTAATAAACAACGTGTTAATACAAATCTCTGTTGTACGGAAATGTAAACAAAACTCGAAAAAACCAACGACTGATTGCCACTTTCCCGCCATTTTGTTTGTTTTTCTGTGGCCGGCTATTCAGCCTCATTATTGAAAAAATAGAAATTAATTGTTATCTTTTATAAATAAAGTATTTTAAAGAAATAGTTGAACAAATAAATCATTTTAAATATAATATTAATTAATACTTATCTTTAAGTTATTTCCATTTTATATCGCGCTGTGATTGACTGGCTGTATGGAAAATTGGAACATGGTTCAATAGAAATGTGAAGATAGAACTAGTTTTTTTTAATAATTTGACAGCTGTCAGTTGTAAAGTAAAACTCCCTAGGGATGAAAAGTATCACTTTCAGCCCGCTCCTCAGGCAACTTCAGACTTATTTTCAGAGTATGAGTAATGAAAAAACTATTTTTGAATAAAGCATACAACGTTGGGCTCCATTTTGATTGTCCTGCAATTCTTTCAAATACCGAAAACGTCACGCCGCAATATCATACCTCTCCATCCAAGAACTTCCTTTTAGACTTGCTTTTTTTAATAAAATCCCATTCCCCTCATTTATTCTCTGTATAGTAGCGCGACTACCGTTAAAATCGATTTAGTTTCACATTTCGTGCAAAAGTTTTGATAGATATTTTTGTCCGTTCACACCTAATAAGATTCAGTTGAAAACCAGCGTCAGTCAACTACCTCGTAGTTGTCTGGCATTTCGCTAAACTAAACCTTTTTTGGCGCAAACGTGTGACATACAATTTTACTTTTTATTTATTTAATTTTTTGTTTTGTGTTTGTCTTAAGTTTTTGTTGTCTACAATGTTTTGTGCGCCAAAATAAATACGTTTATTTATTTTTTTCTTTCTTTCTAGAGTAGGCAACTCTTTTCATTTTTCCCTTATTTTTTCTATAGACGGACAGGGGAGCCAATATTACAGCAAAGGAACCTCATAAGTGAAACACACTATACTATGACCTGCCGTGGCCTATGTTGTACTTAGTATCGGTGGTGTGACCTTTTTAAATATTTTTGGGAAATAATATAAAGATGGTGTAAAAACTATTGGAATCCATCCACAGACTTTATTCAAGTTTCGCATAAACTAAAAATAATGTTGTATATAAATTTAGAAATCGAAATATTTATCCAATTTTGGAACTATAAACTACTATTTTTTTACGATAAAAGTTTAAATTTCGTTGCAGCTCGTTCAAGTAGTATAGAGTTTTTTATTTTTTTATTTTATATAATTAGTAATTAGTAATTCTAAAACCAATACTAATCCTAGTTAGTCTGTTCAAAATACTTACGGGTTGATCTTTTTTAGTTTTTCTGAAACAAAAAAAATGTTACATTTTTATTTATACGACTTTGGGAAAGTAATTTGGTATTTTATTTGTCACAAAAAAAAAAACGCGTTTTCAAAATAGTAACTATCGCCCGCGTCTTTACTGCTCCGCTCATACTGTTCGTAGCGTAATGCCAGGGAGCTTTCTTCGACAAATGGACTAACCAAAACAAAAATAATTATTCGATTCGATCCAGTAGTTCCTGAGATTAGCAGATTCAACGAAACAAATAAAGAAACTCTTGGATCTTCTACTGAATGTTTCATTTTAAATATATGATATGATTACCTTCCAGCCGGTCCGCGAACAAATTCTTTTAACGTGGTGGGTTTGAAATCCTCTCCAGATCTGAAGTACTTCGCTTTCTGTTGAAACATACACAAACAATGTTGAATTACTTCAAAAGAAGCACCTAGTCAAAAACTATATGAAACCAAATAAAATGCATCCAAATATGCGAATCTAAATATAAGCGCGCAATTAAATTTTCAACTGTCAACACAGAGATGAGTGCAGGAAATCCAACAACGCTTTATTAACCTTTCAATCGTGGAAATTACACAATAGAAACACAATAGGTACGCGAACGCCGGCGTTCGCTTGGGGTTTAATGAATTAGGACATTAATGAAGGCATCGGTTAATATAGGCTCTCTCCATAGACGCCCTTGGGATATCGTCCAGTGACTTCTTTTCTGGTTTCAGACTTTTACTAACGGAAACCCACTCCTATGTTCCGTTTTTGCCGTGCGTTCCAAGAGGAGTTCCAGGGTTTCCCTTTCAGACGCTAACTTACGGCTCCAGTAAGCTTCAACCCTGCTGGACCCTTATTGTTTTGTCGTTCCGTCGAGGCGCGCGTGGAACACTACGCGCCTTTGACGACTCGGGCCCGGTCCTCGCCTACGGTGACTGGAAATCGGGTTTGCCAGTTGGGGCGTGAGGAAGTCCGTTCCATCACGGGTGAGGCCGCCTCCTTCGCTAGTATTACTGTTTCGAAGTCGCTGGCGACCGCCAGCCATTCCTCCTCACTTCGGACCATGGCCTGTACCAGGGCCCGGCGGTAACGTGCTCCGTTCAAAAAGGGTACACCTCCACGGTCTCCTCTGGGCGTTTCTTCCGCACGAATCCGGCGCAGGGACTTTTCGAACTTACCATGTTCGGTGAGAACCTGCGTGTTGCGGAAGGCGAGGACTCCGTGACGTCACGATCAGTACTGGGTTGCTGTCGCCATATCATCACGAGATCCCGCTGGAACTCAGTCCGTCATTCCGCGAGTTGTCCCAGCAGCGGTGCTTCGCCTCGGTGTCGCATTTACATGCGCAAATCGTGCATGCTTGCAAAGGCTGTTGTCTCCAGACCTCATTGTGGCAGGCCAGCAAAGAGGCTCGCCGCTGCGCAGGATGGCCCTCTGGGACGCGTTCAGCTAGGCTACCGATCGCTTTCGCAGCGACGGCGCTCCGTAAAGGACCATAAATTGAACGTCTGTAGGTTGTGCAGAAGCCGCTTTAGGGTTTCGAGGAAACTTCAATGATACTATTTTAACAATACTATTCAGAACCATTTATTTATAGTATTGTCTAGTTGCTTAACTGTATTTATTAATTACTGACATTACATTTAGTATTCCTTGACATTTTATCTGATAACTCTTGACATTATATTTAACATGCCTTGACATTGTATTTAATGATTCCGTTAAATTGTATTTGATAACTCTTGACATTCTAATTAGTATGCTTTAAAATTGTTTGTAATAACTCTTGACATTATAACCAGGATCCCTTGAAATTGTAGTGTTGTTGAATTGATAACAGTTCATGTTTTCCTTATCCACAGTATGGTACCAAATGATTCTAATTTATCTTCATGAAAATATTTGTACGCTGGAAACAGCAGAATATTTGGGACTTAAAATTGTATGTAACACCTAGTACCAACAATATTCTAACAAATAATTATTATTATTATTATCACTGGTGATTACAAAAAATGCGCTGTGGCGTGCTTAATATTATATTTCACTCATGTTGTCATCGAATTTACGTTAATAAAAAAAAAAAAACAATTGGGTGGTCTGCACGCGTTGGTCATAAGCAGAATACCTGTTATAAAATAATTAAATGAATTTTGTCTGTGTTTAATATTTACAATATTTTATGCTAAACAACCAATAACACTAAGAAGAAATCTTTTCCTAAAACCAGTATCAAAATTGGTTATTTAATGAACCAGCAATTATCATTTCAAACATCGGTATGAGGAAGAATAGGAGCGTGTAGGGACAAGATTTCGCTTTTTCCTTTATAAACACAAAACCTAATTGCCGTGACGTCACATTTCAGTGTGTATATCCTTATTCTGTTCCTTGCCAGTTTTCTCTTCTACTACATTTGAAATGTTTCTAACATATTTAATATTGAACGGATTTTAAGAAAATAATCTTATTTTTCTTTTTGAATTGTGATTTGATTTTGGATTAAGTTACTTTTTGATATAAATATTAAAATAAAATTCAGTTACCTGCCCAAATTGTTTTGATTTTTCCCATCGAAAAAAAAAACCCATATTGTGGAAATGTCATTTTATTTGTATTATTTAATTTTAAAATTCGAGCGCTCTTCATGTACAATGCGTTCCAAATGAGAATAGGATCGATCGCCATGTTGTGACGTCACGATTAACTGTCAAATCGAGGAAAGAAATTTTTAAACAATTCATTAAACCCCAAGCGAACGCCGGCGTTCGCGCACCTATTGTCTTTCTATTGTGTCTGTAATTTCCACGATTGAAAGGTTAATTAATTTACGATAAATTTATTTTATTTATGAACTGTGAACGAAAAAAGTTTAATCAGAATCCAGTTCTTCAATTTTACTCATCTCTGAGTTCTTCAATTTTGCCAAAATTTCTTCGATTTGACAGTACGACGAGACGTCAAAACATAGGAATCGGTCCTATTCTCATTATACATATGAGAATAGGACCGATTCCTATGTCCCCTTTAGCCAGAAAGGCTCGTATCTCAGAGTACGCGGTGATATTATAAATAAAATAAATAACGCAGCGCTGGTAAAAAGGAATAATGAATAATAATATAATAATACGTCAAGTACAATACCGATCAAACCCAAAGTAAGCAGATTTTACTTGTAAATGTAAATATTCATTTTAAGAGTGACTAAAGAAAAATTGAATGGATTGTGTGAGTGACCTTAAAGAAAAAGAAAGGAGTCAGTGAAAGGGAATCTGCCATTGTATAATTATTTTTACGTTTATTTATCTTCTTTTTTTTTTGAACATATTATTTATTTTTTAAAAGAACTGTATTATTGTTATTAAACTTTTAATTTTATAATTGAAAATGAAATGTAATCCATGTAACGTAGGTTATTTAAATGAATTGAATTTAATCTTATTTAAGTGTATGGGTATTCCAAGCCCGAAATAAATGAATTTATTAATATTATTATTATAGCGTGACGGCTGGCGGGATAGATTAGAAGAAATAACGTGTTGCACCAACCCCAAGTAAAAAGGGATAAGAGCAGGAAGATGTCCTACTTTTACATCAAATAAGTACTCTTAAACAACCAACCTTTTCTTCAGAGGAGGGTGCTGTTTCTGCCTTCTGCTTTTCTTTCTTAGCGAAAACCTTGTAGTTGACCGTTTTGGTGACCACCGACACCGTGATAGTAGTGGTCACTAGCTCCAACACCGTCCTTGGCATTGCGACCTGGAAAAACGAACATTATTGTCTAATTGTAACGCAAGGGTTTCCTGAAGTATTTTTTTTTTTGCAGTGGGAAAATCACCTAATGACCCGCTCTTGGGCGGAGCGAGAGATAGTATCAGACTTTTATTGGCTAAAAACCCGCTCCTGTTCCTTTGTTGCCTTTCGTACCGGGGCTGAGCTATCTTTCGAATGAACTCTGGCCCCAGTAGGCTTCTGCCCAGCGCGCGGGAATAGTGCGCGCCGTCGACGACTTGGGCTCGATCCGGACAGTCACCGGACGGTCGGACAGCGAGCTACCCATTGCTCGCCGTTCGCAAGCCCGCCCCTACGGTGGCCGGAAATCAGGATCGGAATCCCGGCAGCAGCAGGGCCGCTGTGAGCGCCGCCGTTGCCTTATGCGGTCGGCCTCCTCTTTTGCTAGCATTACTGCTTCGCAGAAGGAGGCTCGCGCCTGTCACTCCTCCTCGCTCCGGATCATGGATCCTGTACGCGCGGCCCGGCGCTAGAGATCGCCGCCGCCGATCGCCCTCACGAGGGCACGGCGATGCTCTGCCCAAGCGGGGCACACCTCTACTGTGTGCTCCATCGTGTCCTCCGGGCGTTCCGCACAGTGGCGATACCCGGGCGTCACGTCCGCGCGAATCCTGTGCAGGAACCTCCCGAACTTGCCATGTTCGGTGAGAACCTGCGTCATGCGGAAGGTAAGGACGCCGTGAGGTCTTTCCAGCCACGCCTCAAAGAGGGGACTTACCGCCATAATTATGGCGTGTCCAGCACTGGGTTGCGACAGTCGCTGACGCCATTTCACCATGAGATCCCGACGGAGCTCAGTCCGCCATGCCGCGACCTGTTGAGGCAGCGGACTTTCGCCCCGGTTTTGCATCTCCACGCGCAAGTCGTGCATGTGTGTAACAAGTGTTTCCTGAAGCTTCACTACCCTGGCTTATCCCACTGTGCATTTTTCCATCAGAATAATAAGTAGCCTATGATAATCTGCGAAGTGTGTAGTTTTCTGTCAGAGAATTGCCCTTCTAACAAAACAATTTTCCTCTTTATTATAACATTAGTTAAAGTGTTGCGCCGACCACAAATAGAACAGAACAAGAGCAGGAAGATGTTGATGATGATTATAATATTCGTTTATCTCATCTAATGAAAAAATCCTGCTTTGGACTCCTCTACTCGAATCAGGAAGAATTGATTTTGTATTCGCTGGCTCGACTTTGACGAGTAGTTTGTTACACTTACGAGTATTCATGTATCATTTAAACCGGAAGGCTATCTTTTCGAATACCGTAATTAGAGACAATAGAAAGGCAATGAGATTGAATTGATCTATATAAAGAGCTTGAAAGCATTGTATAGTGGTATTTTTTTAATTTAATACGTTTTTGATTTTTTCTATCTTTTTAAGTTTTTTTTTTTTTTGTTTTAACTATTTTTAATATTGTTATACCTTTTTTGTCCTATGATGAGTTCCCTGACAGTTCATTTTTTTCCGTGGCACGCATACTACTTTAGATTACCAAAAAATAAACTGGCAAAAAAAAAAAAAAATGAAATGATAAACAAAATATTGTCTTTCGTAAATTAATAAGTAAATTATTGTGGTTATAATTAACTGTTAATAAATTAAGTAAATAAAATAAAAAAGTATAGAACTTAAAAATGTGTAATGCGTTAAACGGAACTTCTGCCAATAGAGATTGACACTACTCGACGACACACTAATCGACAAAATCGGAGCGGCCATCTTGTAATCGCATGTAACGGCAGAAAATTAGAAAAAAGTAATAGAAAAAACTCAAAAAACTATAACAGAGGACTGGAATAAATATATCCGGATCGACCGAATTAGGGCCAATAATTAATCATCGCGGTTAGTTGGAAAAGATTCCGATTCCGATATGGATACGAGTTCAAATCAAGAGTCAAGTTCTGACAGTGAATAATAAATAAATAATCATTTTAAACAGACTGCATTTTATTTACCACTAGCCGTCCCCTGCGGTTCCGCCCGCGTTATTTCAGGTTTTTAGTTTTTGTCAGGTTTTTTGGTTTACTGTAAAATTTCTTTAAAATCCGTATAGAGTAAGATCCCAGGACCGCCAGACATCACGTATTTTCTGACGAACGAAATGTGGACGATTGAGTACTATTAGTATGTACTAAGAACGCATGCCTACCTGCTAGCTTTCTTAGACGGCCAATTTTCAGGTATCAGGTAATCAAGGTACATAAAATTATTACTTACCTCACGTAAATTCTCAAAGATTGATTGATTTTTACGTATTTTGTAAGCAATTTCTTTAAAATCAAGTCGCCAATACTCCCAGACACATTCCGTCGGCCATATTGCTTAACAGACGCTTTAATGATCAAGCATGAGAATTTACGTGAAGTTATGTCATTTTTTTGGGATCTTGGACTAGTAGACTAGTTCTTGCGTGAAAGAGTAACAAACATCTACACACACATACAAACTTTCACATTTATCATCTATAAGTCTAAAATCGGTAATCCGATTCCATTTTCTTTGCCAACTGATTCGTTATTGTAAAAAATCGATTAAATTTCGTTAGGTCACATCACTATAATTGTCAGACAAGAACTTTCAGAGAACTCATCATAGGACAAAAAAGGTATAAATTATATCAAAATTTTGTTATTTATTTTAAATGGGTATGTATACAAAACTTTTTTTTTTAAACAGTTATTTTATGAATAAGAATCGTAACATTTAATTTGAGTGGACGGACTTGTGTACAGACAACATTTTAGACTATTTTTTAATTATATTTTCTATTTTAGAGCGAGTGGCACTCGTGGGCTGTAGCTGAAAATACGCATAAGCATCAGGTAGAGGCCTTGTGTTGCTTTTTAGCGTTATGCTGAGCTGAGGCCTTTTGTACATTATTCAGTTTATTTTTTGTTTGAGTTTAAGGCGTTTCCGTTATTATAATGCCAATTAACGCAATTTTCTTTCTTTCTTATCTTTCTAAATATAGTAGAATGCGAAACAGTGTAAAAGGACCTGAAATCTTATTATTGTTATGTGTCTTTTGATGTTTGTGTCCAATGGTTACGTGTTTGACTGTAATTGTATTCGCATGCGGCGCCGGCGTTTGATAAACAAAACGAGTGCATGCACGTGCAGTACGTCACTTGCGAAAGTGGAAGTCGGATGTTCGTTCGCGCCCTTCGCCGTCCCTGCGCGTGTGCCGCGTACTAGCGTAATCACAATGTTAAATTTTACTCACCGCGAATATTACGCCTAGATTAGCCTAAATGAATTGAAAGAAAAAGTAAATAACGCTTTCAATGAAGTGAAATGAAAAGTGATGTGAGTGTCCTAAATAAACTAAATGCAAACTTATTTAAACGTGCACGTGTATGCCTAGAAAAAGGAGAAGGTCACTTCAAACAATACCTTAAATACTGTGATTAACAAAATGTACAGGTAAGAAATTGTAAACAATCTTAGTGTGTTAGGTTCTTTTTGATTAGACATTGTTGTAAGATAGTTGATTCCAATTTTTTAAATACGCCAGAATGTAATTGTTTCAATCTAAATTGTAAGTACGAGTATAAGTAATCATTTAATAATAATTTATTTGCGTCATTAAATACATAGTAGTACATACAGTTTAAATTGAATATAAAACAATGTGGTAACACCAGCACCCTAAGTTGCCAAGACAACTTGTTTTAAAGATGCTGGGCCCAACCCTTTATTGGATGTTTCTTATTTTTATTTAAATACATAACTTGCTATTTTGTATTTATATGACTGGTCCATTATATGGCACAGATAGACCGGACAAATAAACTATTTATAAAAGGAAGTAAAACACTACGAAAAAATAATTGAGTGAGTAGTGTAGTGTGTGTGTAATGGTGTTTGTGTGTGTATGTGTTTTTTCTATATACATATGTGAGTAATGGTAGCGAGCGATGATCGATTGATGCCAGAATGAGATTTAACGGGAGCTGTATTTAGTCAACAATAAGCTTTCAGTGTTGTCGTAATTAAGTCTTTGTAGCCAATTAAGGCACTAAGTTAACTAAGGCATTAAGTCCGCCTTTGTACCTGTACGTTGCATAAAGTTCTAATAAATAAATAAATAATTAAGTTTCTTTTTAAATGACATTATAAGGAATGAGTATAAGTTAAGTATCATACCTAAATGTTTTAAGTTGAATGTACTAAAACGTATTACTTATTATGATTTATTTTCTACATTTTCCTAAGGTCCTAAGCCCATGAAAGTATGAAGGAAAATTGGAATTACGTTTGCAAATAACTTTACACAGTCTAAACTTAAAAAATTGTAGCGCGAAACTGCGGTCAGTAACCGCACGCACGTCGTAAGTAGGTACTACTCAGCCGCCGTCGCATCGAGCAAGCGCGCGCGAGTACTTACTACACAACTCAGCTGATAACAGCTGGCGCGTCGCACACTGGGACCCGTCCATACAACGGGATGCTCAAAACTCGATTTTCAAAATGAAGGTATTTCAAAATATAAACTATGTAAGAGTAGACTTAAGGATGTGTTACATCATTTGTACAAATACTAAATCAGTAACTGCTATCTGCTGTCCGGTGCATCAGCTCAAAGTTTACTTTAGACCCATATCATTAATCATCCGATAGCGTTCGTGAGTTTGTAGAGAATTTTAAAACATTTATTTCTGCAAGTAATCGGCACATTTAATTGAAGTGCATCATGACTGCAACTAAGCAAGGTAAGGTTATTCTAATATTGTTTTTATGAACCTTGCCGATTAGTATTTTTGGTTTAATTACTAATTATATGTGATAGTATGATTTTTTATGTACTGAATCAAACATTTTTAATTTTTTCCTTTTTGCGCAAAGTTCTATTTTTGAAATATTTTTTACAATATCTACGAGGTGTTGATAAGTAACTAACTGAAGAGATTAGCAATAGAACTTTGCGCATTTTCCAGATAAAAAAAGTTTTCTTGGGCACAAATTTTTGTTACGCGTTATGATGTTACTATAAAACCAAAGTATTCAGTCCCTAGCAATTAATTTTAATAAATAAGATATGTTTTGAAGAAAACAGTTACAAATCGTGTCTGTCGCACCTACTTTTGATTTTTGTTTTTGATGTAGACAACTTTATTTCATTACATTTCAGAAGAAAGTTCATCATCATACTTCACCTTGAAAATGCAAACTTATGTGAGATTATACAGTAAAGTAGCTTTAAATCTGTGGGAAAGAAGTTCATAGAAAAATCAAACATAGGTACCTTGGGTATCTTCAACTTGGACCTGAGCTGCTGCGAGGCGCCCGGGTGCTCCTGGCCCAGCACGTGGCTGATGCCGGGCAGGTACTCGGCGCGCACCTCCAGCGTGAAGCACGACACGTCAGCCAGCTTGATTTTCCACGGGAACGAATCTGCCTCCAACTCTGAAATAACCAGTTATTGATTAAAATATCGCAAAGTTTTGGATATAATTACACGTGGATGGAAGGGAAAAAAACATAAATACACAAATAAGATAAAATAAAAACACATACCAACACATTCTAGAGCATACATTATATTGCGCGTCTTTTTTCCGCCAAACGGAGCCAATTCCACCCGGCTTCATCTTTCCGGGGTGTGACCGTGCCGATAACCGACCACCTTGAGCTTCTTGGAGTTACGTTATCATCTACTCTCAATTTCGGCTCATACATCGATGCAAAGGCTCAACTGGCGGCCAAAAAATTGGGGATAAGGTGAGACGGTACTTCACGCCGGAACAGTTGCTCAATCTTTATCAAGCCCAAGTTCGATCGTGTATGGAGTACTGTTCTCATCTTTGGGATGGATCTGCCAAATACCAACTTGATGCGCTGGAGTCGATTGAGAGGCGAGCCAAAAGAATCATCGGCAATGATGCAATTGTAGAGTCGAAGCTCCAAAGCCTTGAGCATCACCGCCGAGTTGCTAGTCTGTCGGTTTTCTATCGTTTACATTTCGGGGAATGTGCACTGGAATTGCACAATCTAATTCCGCCAAGTCCGTTCCATCATCGGACCACACGACGTACAGCGTTGCGCCACCGGTACATGGTAGACATCCCACCCATACGAACAAAACGTTTTGCGAACACATTTATTGTGCGTACAGCCAAGGAGTGGAATTCCCTGCCGGAATCTGTGTTTCCTGATAGCTACAACTTAGGAGTCTTTAAGTCGAGAGTGAATAGGTTTCTTCTAGGCAAGCGTGCTTCATCGTCGACCACATCATCGCTTGCCATCAGGTGAGATAGTGGTCAAACGCAAGCCTATCATTAATAATAAAATAAAATATTGCATACTAAGGAGTATGCTTCATTTACACGTAAGTCAAAAAAAAAAGAAAACCGGCCAAGTGTGAGTCGGACTCGCGTACGAAGGGTTCCGTACCGTCCGCTGCAAAAAAAAACATTACGATTGATGTATGGGAGTCCCACTATCTATTTATTTTAACAGGCGCCAACAAAAATATATCATCTGTGAAAATTTCAATTATCTAGCTATCACGGTTTATGAGATACAACCAGGTAACAGACGGACAGCTGAGACTTAACAATAGGGTCCCGTATTTACCCTTTACAGTGACAGACGGAGATCCAGAAAGCGGCGCCAGCGACCCAAGAGTCGTATACAACTCATTTGTCACGGTACCTATAATATGCATGTGATACGAAGGAATGAGTACCTTGTTTTGAGTACCTAACCATTTCAACAAAACAATATTTTGCTGTCGAAATTATACACAATATTTTTAACGATTTTACAAACAATAGGATCAAATTAAATTAGCTGGAAAATACAGAAATATGTATGTATGAATCATCAGAAACATCGCAGTGCAATTTATTGTATGTCAAAGGTGGTGGACATGGAGGTGTTTTGGTGGGGGCGTTGTGGTGGGGGCGTAGTGGTGGAGGCGTCGTGGTGGTAGTGTTCTATAACTACTTACTTGCGTGCACGTATGTTGGTCCGTCGGTCCGCAGCTGATTCCATAACCCCTGCGACATAGTGTTCGATTTCATCGAGAAGCGGCCCAGGCTGAAAACGAAAAACATTTCAGAAACTCAAAAAGACAATTATACAGTTGTTAAAAAAAATACACTGTTTCTAATAGCGTTTTTAGTACAATTCAGAATAAGGATCTGACACTGATTTTGCTTCGTTTCAAGGGTGTATAAAGTCGACTTATACATATACAATATGACCCAAAAACTCTGTTGTTCCTTCTACCTACGTTTTAAGAATCGGCATACGGACGTAATAAAGCAAGTCATTTATAAAAATTGTTCAACAAAATTAATTAAATTAAATATTTAATTATTAATATTTGTAATGTTTAAATGATTTCTTACCTCTGCAATACTGCACGAAAACTAGACATATACATACATAAGTAGAACGTTCCCGCCAATCTCTTTGATCGGTGCCGCTACGCGGGTGCACCGCAACGCCGCGCTGCGCGCATGTCTAACTATTTTTCTACACAAGTTCATGACCTTGTCAGCTGTTCTTTAACCCTTTATCGAATGAATCTTTGAAAATATTGGTTGACATGGAATTTTTATGCACAATTCATCATCATAGAATACTGCGAGCGTTCGCGAGCGAACGGACGTGTTTCGGATCGCGTGTGTTAATAAATTAAATAAATTTTATTTTGCTATCCTAAGTTTTAAATGGGTCCGAAATGTAGCGGCTGTGATGCTGCTTTGGACGATTTGCAAAGTATGGAGTGCTCGCAAGTAAAATGCAAAAAGAGATTCCATTTTAAGTGCCTGGCCTTAACAAGAGAAAAATTTGAAGCGTTAACGCAGGAATACAAGGATCAGTGGATTTGTCCAGAATGTGTATGCCTAATGCCGAAAAGCTGCAATACCAACACGCCTGTTAGAGAAACTGCAAGCATCAGCAAGACGTATACACCCAGCAGCTTTGTAATACAGGGGAAATAACTGTCTGTGATGGGACGCAACTTCTAGAGGAGATGCGTGAATTTCGGCTCGAAGTTATGTCCCAGTTAGAAGAGCAACGAAAGGAGTATATTTTGCTACAAAATAGATTTGTTAACACGGAAATTGAGTTAAGAGAAATGAAATAAATATTGAAGGTAGTACAAGAAAAGGCAAATAAAGTTGAGATGCTAGAAACGAGAATGAAAACACTTATAGAAAAGAATGAGAACCTAGAAGCTAGACTTAAGAATAGTCCGTTACCAAATCAGGTAAAACAAGGCTCTAAAGGATTAGCATTATCTTTTGCAAACGCTGTAAAAGATAATAAGAAGGTAGTAAGAAATAATATAGCGAAGGAATGTATGGCCACGAAATCGGCGAAAACAGTGGATGATGAGGAACAGATGCAAGTAACTAATAGTGAAAAGAAATCTAAGAATGTTGTAAACGTGCAAATGGAACCATTGGAAAAAGAAGAAAATTGGACTACCGTTACCAGGAAAAAGAGCAGATTTTCAACTAGCGAAGTAAAAAAAGGCGGAAATACGAGTGCAACAATTGATATACAGGGAATGGAAAAGAAAAAATATTTACATGTATGGCGGTTACATAAGGAAACGACAACGGAAAATATGGAAAAACATGTTAAAAAAATTTGTGAGGAAGAAGTACACATTACAGTTGAACAAATAAAACACAAGACTGAGAGAGATTATGCATCCTTTATAATAGGGGTCCCAGAAAGCAAATACGAAAAGCTGTGTCAACCGGAGAGCTGGGCAGTTAACATAGAATTCGCAGAATGGGTGTGGTTTCGCAGAGCAAGCAAGCCTAGATATCCTATATAGCACAGTAGAAATACTATATCAAAACGTGCGAGGACTGCGAACTAAGTTGGAGGAATGTTACACCAATATTTCAACCGGAAATACAGACTTATTTGCCATAACGGAAACGGGCTGCAATGACTCCATCTATGACGCCGAAATCATTCCGCCAGGTTACACAATTCTACGGTGTGACAGAGCGGACGGGCGGAAACAAGGTGGCGCGTGTCTCGTGGCCACACCGCGTTTTGAGTTGCGGCGTGCGTCACTACCCGATGGCTTGAACGTTGACAATCATGTGTTTGAACTAGTTTGTGCTACTGTGTACCTACGTAACAGATTTATGTTTTTAATTTGTGTTGTTTATATACCGCCTAATAGTAGTGATAATGAGTACATGTTATTATTTCACATTATTGAACAGTGCTGTAGTAAGTACGATGATGTTATAGTGATAGGGGATTTTAACTTGTATTCATGTTCTTTAGCCGTAAGTAGTTATTACGAATACTTTCTTACATTTTGTGGATTCACTCAGAGTAACAAGGTGGAAAATCGTAATGGTCGGTATTTGGATTTAGTGTTGAGTACATTGGCTGGGGGTGGGTCTGTGAGTGTGCGCGCGTCGGAGGCGCCACTCGTCCCGGTAGACGCGTACCACCCGCCGCTCGAGATCTCGGTCGGTACACGCTTGCGTCAGCATCGGAACCCTGGTTCGGCGGGCTCGGCTGCATCCCGCTCAGCGGGCTCGGCTGCATCCCGACGTAAATAGTTTTGAATTTAGAGGTTGGAACTTCAACAAAGCCGATTTTGTGAAGTTATATTCTTTAATGGCAGCCGTTGATTGGACCCCTTTATATGACATGGACTTAGAAGCAGGTTTGGATTATTTTTATAGTATTATTAATTCTATTATAGATGACTGTGTTCCGAAAAAAAAGCGAAGTAGTGTAAAGTCAAGATACATTTATCCTGATTCGTACACTAGTGAAATAATTCGCGACATAAAATTAAAGGCATTGCTACATAAAAAGTACAAGGCCAGCGGGTCGAGAGTCGACTACGAAGCGTTCGCTTGCTGTAGGAAGCGCGTTAAAGAGATGATTGTGGTCGCACAGGAACAGTATCTTAACCACGTCCAAAATCAAATGCTGAGTGACCCTAAATCGTTTTTGGAATTATACTAAATCCAAGAGGGTTAGGAGAAGTCCGCAGGAAATTTTGAAAGATGGGGAGGTATTGTCTGGTCAACAGTGTGTTGAAGAGTTTGCGCAGTATTTTTACTCTGTTTATAGGGCAGAGCCACCTGTGCTGGATGTGGACGCGGCCATATCTAGAGCTGGTAGTGCAAACGGAGCGGCGCGAGTGCACTTGGGCCAGTTAAAGCTAGTAGACGTATGTCAAGCGCTTCAAGACCTAAAGCCTAAGCGGTCCGCAGGCCCGGACGGCATTCCACCCTACATTTTTAAGGATTGTCGGTCGGTGCTAGCGCAGCCGCTGCTTCATATTTATAACCAGTGTCTGCAAGCTGCCAGGTTCCCGGAGAGGTGGAAAGTTACTCGCGTAGTTCCGGTTCCGAAGGGGGGACCAGCTGAATCTGTAGATGGGTTTAGGCCGGTTGCAGTGTTGTCAACAGCGGCTAAAGTACTGGAAACGGCTATTCACACGAGCATATATAAACAGGTAAGTGCACAGCTCTCAGACGCTCAGCATGGCTTTCGACCAGGAAGAAGTACCACCAGTAATCTTCTCTGTCACATGACTCATTTGGTGCCGACAGTGGATAGTGGGGGGCAAACGGATGCTGCTTACTTTGATTTCCGAAAAGCATTTGACTTAGTCGATAATGACGTGTTGCTTACAAAGTTAGCTGGTGTTGGTTTCACCCCACATTCGCTCCAGTTTTTTGCCAGTTATTTGAGAGATAGGCGGCAATATGTGGAATATGCGGGACACGTGTCAGATCCATATTTCACGAGGTCAGGAGTGAGTCAGGGCAGTAACCTTGGACCTTTGGGGTTCCTTTTAGTAGTAAACGACCTACCAGAAGTAGTCCAGGATGCCAACTGCTTGTTGTTTGCCGACGACCTCAAATTATCTCTCGCAATAAGGAGCAAGGAGGATTGTGAGAGGCTACAAGGGGACATTGACAGGGTCGTGAGCTGGAGCAAAGAAAATCTCTTGCAATTCAATAGCTCGAAGTGTGTGACAATCACTTTTTCTCGTGCACAAAATCCCATCTTATGCAGCTATCATATTGACGGGGTGCCTATGGTACGGGTCACAGAAGTCAAGGACTTGGGGGTAAGTTTTAACACCAGCTTGACTTTTCGTGATCACGTCACGCGATGCTGTAAAAGAGCCTTTAGGAACCTAGGCTTCATGCTTCGTACAGTACGAGGGTTCACGAATCTGAAAGCTATTGTAGCATTATATAACGCGCTGGTAAGGAGTCAGCTAGAGTGTAACGCAGTCATCTGGTCTCCGCATGAAGCTAAATATAGTCTCATGCTGGAGAAGGTACAAAATAAATTTATAAGATATTTGTATAGGAGATATTACGGTGTTTATCCAATGTATCCGTTGATGTATCCTACCCTATTTATCTTGGGTATGGTAGGATACAACGAATTAAGGGTTAGGAGGGATCTAGCACTTACCTCATATATATTTAAAATATTGAGAGGAAAGGTGCACAATCCAATTGTTTTGGGACAGTTGAGCCTGTGTGTTCCAGACAGGTACGTGTGGCGACGACGGCGACCGCGCCTGCTGGTGGAGCCGCGAGGCCGGACCAACCTTTTAAGGGAGGCGCCGCTAACGCGCGCGCTTCACACGCTCAACCTGATAGCTAATGAGACGGACTTATTTTGTTGTACTCTGGGTGAATTCACAAGGAATGCATTATTTATAATTAGCTACAGATGTTAGTATAATTAAGTTAGGATAAGCGCATTTATCGCATTGGGGATAAAAAAAAAACCTGTAAAGATAGATGTAAGATGAAGAAGAAATAAATAAATAAAAATAAATAAATAAAAAATAAATAAATCATCCGCGCGTTTGTCCCGGTTGCAATCCTTGGCTTCCACCTCGGTACCCGGGGTTCTCCTTCCTACTCAGATGCCTCCACTACGCACGGCCTTGTGAATCCCTTGCAGTAAGATCATTAGCACGCATATCGTCTTGAATTGATAGTTGTTAAAACTACATTTAACACTTTACAAAAAAAAAAAACAAAGTCAAAGGGGTAGCACGTGCGCCGCGGGAAGGTTTGCGGCATCTTCTGTCGCTTCAAAGAAAGCCGCCGAGGTCATAGGCTATTTAGCAAAATAAAAATTTACCTACTAACTTGTAAAATCAGATATTGTAAACATTTTTTCAAATATGTAGGTTTTAATAGATATGTGATTTTGACCCCTCGACTAGCCAATGTTTTTTTTTTTTTAATTATAATTTCATTAATGATGTGCTTGTAGGTAAATGTATATGTCCCTGAAAGGAACAACAGGGTTTTTCTTTCATATTGTATAAAGTGTATAATGGTGGTACCCCAGTTACAGCCCGATCCCACTTGTCGGCCAGGTCAGAAAAAAAAATCATTCAGGCCAGGATTTTAATCAGATATTAAAGTGGCAGAGCATTTTATATGAAGCTGTGCAAAATTGTCCAATACCGATTTTGTGTCGGCGCCAGTAAGAAATGTTGGGTGCATTGCCAGCCTTCTACGCCTAATAAATATCATGTCGGATCTCGCTCGTCTATGAGTAAGTATGACGATGATTACATCTATTGAATGTCAGGGCCGATATCTCGCTCCCCGCTAGCCGTTATTCCGCCTGCCCGTGCGTCGCTGCAGCAGATCTCGCACACACACGTCGCGTCGCTCAATTTCATCACACAACAAAAAAATATTGAAAAACCTTTCAGGTTTCGATACACCTAATATTTTCTTTCCTTAGCAGTCTTTATTCGCTTAATTAATACTACTCTGTCAAGAAAGTACCGGGAAAAGATCAATAATACACAAAATTTTTGTTATTCATCCTTCAGAAACGATACACTTACGCCAACGAATAATACAATCATCAAAACATTTTTTAAACGCTGTTTCCGAAATTGAGTTCAGTTCTCGCCGCGAATTCTCCTTTATGTCTTCTACAGATTGAAAATGGGTGCCACGAAGTGGTAATTTGAGTTTAGGAAAAGATAAGTCGACTGGAGCCATATCTGGCGAGTATGGTGGCTGCTCGATGGTATTTGTTGAGTGTTTGGTCAAAAATTCGTTCGCATTATCGTGGTGCAAAATCCATGAATTTTCTTTCCACAAATCTGGCCTTTTCCGTCGAATTTGCTGTCTTAAATGCCGCATAACGCTTAAATAATATTCTTTATTTACCGTTTGACCTTCCGGTAAGAATTCCGAGTGCACAACACCGCGATAGTCAAAGAAAACAGTCAACATGACTTTGACTTTTGATCGACTTTAGTGTTCTTTCGGTTTTTTCGGTTTTGGTTCAGTTGGAAGGTGCCACTCTGAAGCTTGTCGACTTGTTTTCATGTCAAACTCGTAAACCCACGTCTCGTCGCCAGTAACAATGCGTTTCATGAATGTTGGGTCGGAATTGACTCGTTCTAGCATGTCCTCAGCGATTCTCATGCGATTGAGTTTTTGGAGAAAATTCAGGTCTTTTGGGACTAGCCGAGCGGCAACATATTTCATACCCAAATGATTAGTTAAAATGGTACGGATCGACTCGTGAGATACAGAAAGTTCGGCGGCTATCTCTCTCAAACTTGAATGAGGATTTTCAGTCACTATTTCCTTCACTTTTGCGATGTTAACTTCAGTTGCAGAAGTTGATGGCCTACCAGAGCGAGGCAAATCTTGTAACATTTTCAGTGACTCCGAACACGAAATTCCAATGCAAAATTTAAGACAAACTCGTTGTTCGATGTTTTTGTCCATATTATGAATGTTCACGCGTCAAATGCGTGAGCATATGGGCTGACGTCACCGACGGCTGAGGCGGCGCGCGGCGGGCGCGGGACAGAGCACCGACGGCGTGCACCGGACGGCGAGCGACGCGCCACTTCTCGATCCGACAGTTTCCAAGGCACACGCGTCCCTCTATTGACACCACACTGTACAACTACTTATTTACTTACTTCATAATTGTCAATCTTCGAATATATCTACAAATACAGTCCATTTATTTTATTTATCTCCCTGAGATCTTGAACAATGAATTTCGCAATACACACTAGATATTATATAACTAAAAACAGCATGAACAGCATGTATTTAATATAAATATCAGATGCAACTCAAACTCCGCGCCAAAATGGAAAACAGTTGTGCCAAACTAGCAACAACAAAAAAATCTAAAATTTGAATTAGGAACCATAAACAAATCATCCATTCCCGATACTTTTTTGACTGAATCTACATCACAATAACAATTTCGTTAACGTCCATCTTGTGTAGTCGCCTCGCGTGAGGGTCAAACATTGGCTCCAGCTTTGTTCGGGACCTACATCCGACTAGTGTGAACAGAGGCGCTTACATACGATTAATATATAGATCCGACTCCCGACAAGTGCTCTCTTACTGGTTTATGGAGGCATGATAGGCAATCTCGTCTTGCACTGTTATTCAAAAGTATTCGGTACCCGACATAGTTGCGAAATCTGTCACTGACACGTGCGATACATTATCTCGTATCGCAAAAATAGGACACATTATGGCGACACAAATTCAACATAGTCTTATTAGACCGCGACGAATACACTACACGGTTGGCTACCTTCTGTGCCAAGTTTCTTTACTGTACTATTTAAATCATATAAGTATACGTACCAGATGCCGAGCACGCGGTGCGACGCGGCTGCATGGCGCTCCATAGCGTCGCGCAGCGTAGCACAGTCAAGCGCGGACGCCGAAGACATGGTGATGTACATCAGCGCCAACCCCAGGTCCACGTTGACCAGCATGCTGCGTAGGCGCTGGTGCAAGTTGTTCAGCCGCTCCGCCGACATCCACGTGCCCTGGCCTTTGCTGAGCTGTTGGTTTACCAAGTTAAATTTATAGAATAGAACAAATTGATTGTAAACAACAAAAGAAAAAAAAAACTAAAAAGAATGACGCGCGATGATTGATTGATTAGTTAATTGCGCGTTTAAAATGACGAAATAGTTGGATTTAGATACCATTAACATTATGTTAATAGTATCGTATCGCAATCCGACTTTTTTTTTCTCTTCTAATTTTCTGTAACTTGGCAATCTGTTAAATGGTTTGTCGGGTATTGAGCTTAAAATAGGCATCTCCAAAGGAAGCTTCATCAAGCTTGCTTAAGTGATGGGGTCTTCAAAGCGGTCTACTAGGGGAGGAACGCTATGTCTTTTTAGACGAAAGTATTGAGCGCAGCCCGTGCCTTCCAGCCTTGATGCAAGTAGGTTTATATATCTTGACAGTCTGGTCTGATACTTTTTGCTAAAGTTGACAATTTCTTGTTGAACTGTGTTCAGATTTAGGTCCATACGTATGTATCTGTTGCTGATGTATTGCGGAATATTAAGCACAATACGCAGAGTTTTGCTCTGGAATCACTGTGTTGCTATTTTTTGCTGTTCCCCATAGCTCGATTCCATACGTCCATATAGGTTTGAGGATGGCTTTGTAAATGGTTATCTTACTTGTTGGAGGTAGTTGTGATTTTCGTCCAATCATCCAATACATGTCCCTAACTCTGGCATCCAGATGTTTCCGTTTGGTCCATATATGTTTCCACCGTGTAATTCTGCGGTCCAGATGCATGCCTAAGTACTTTGCGTCTTCTTTTTGCGGGATTTCCTCATTGTAGAGTTTAATTCGGGGGCAGGTCTTTCTTCTTAGAGTAAAGGTAACATGTACTGACTTGCTTTGGTTTGCTTTTAAACGCCATTTATTTAACCACGCTTCAATTTCTAATAAGTGGGTTTGTAGGTTCTCAGATGCTAATTCAGGGTCTTCATGTACGGATAAGAGAGCTGTGTCGTCTGCGTAAGTAGCAATTGTATTATTGGAATGTGTAAAGGTCAGCAGTGAAAAGCTCGTACAATACTGGACCCAGGATGCTTCCTTGTGGCACGCCGCAAAGTATTTCACAAATTTCTGAGGTTATTTCATTGCACTTGACCTCGTAACAGCGATCGCTTAAGTACGATTTCAATATGTGGAAGAAAGAATGAGGAAACAACTGTTTGATTTTGTAGATTAATCCCTCATGCCACACCTTATCAAACGCCTGTCCAATGTCAAGAAAAACAGAGGAGCAATATTTCTTATTTTCAAATGCACGGCCAATTAAGTCGGTGATGCGATGTACTTGCTCGATGGTTCCGTACTTCTCTCTAATGCCAAACTGATGAGACGGGGTTACTTCCGCTAAGTGTGGTCGCATTCTACTAAGCAGGATCTTCTCCATCAGCTTACCAGGAGCAGACAGGAGGCTAATAGGTCTGTAGCTTTATGGGGTAGTTTCCCTGGTTTGAGCACCATAATGACCTGAGCAATTTTCCACTGGCACGGAAAGCTTGTCAGTCTTCAATGCATGCTCATTGATGATGTTTGTAAGCATTAAGATGCCCTTTTTGGGCAGGTGTTTTAGTAGGGTTGCGTCAATCAGGTCGTATCCTGGAGATTTCCCATCTTGGAGGTTCATTACTTCTCGCCATATCTCCTATGGAGATACACTTTTTAATGGAGGGGACATCTGCAGCGGAGAGTTCAAAAGCTGCCGAATGTCCTCATCATGTTCAGGGTTAGCGCTCTCATGCGATTTGAAAACAGTTCTGAGATGTTCTGCAAATACCTTAGCTTTTTCCTTAACTGATCTTGCCCATGTGCCAGTGTCAGTCTTAATGGGAGTAATTTGATTTATTGGTCTTTTTAGCTTTTTTGTAGCCTTCAATAGGAAGTAATTTGAGGCTTTACTTGGGGAAAGACTACTTAGGTATGATTGTAAGTTTTTGTTTGATGTCTGGCTGATCATTTGTTTGAGTTCCTCAGAGGCTTCTTTTGTCACATGGGTTTCTGGAGTTGTGCCAAATTTTTCGCAGTTTTCGTCTCTTGTTTACCTTCTCTTTAATATGTTTTGAGTATTCGTGTTAGTCGGCAGTCTTTGGGTTACTGACAGGCGTGCATATAGCAGCCGCTTGGTGAATTAGTTTATTGGCGGCCTCAATTGCTGCCTCGACATCTGTATTTGTTTTCGGGGGTATTTTTAAATCTATGTTCTTCTCTATAAAATCCCAATATAATTTCCAGTCAGTATTCCGGTTGTATAATCTCAAAGGAGTTTTGATTAAGATTGCTTTACAATACACGTCCAGGATAACAGGTACGTGGTCACATGACAGGTCAGTACATTCTACGATGTTCAAATGATTGAGTGGGATGTGTTTTGTGATAAAGAAGTCCAACAAATCCGGAATTTTATTTGTGTCGGTTGGCCAGTAGGTAGGAGCACCGTGGGACGAAAAGTTTAGATTAATTTCATTAATGGTAGAAAGTAGCTTCCTACCTCTTGGTAACGTCAATCTAGAGCCCCAGTAAACATGTTTGACGTTCCAGTCTCCACCGCTTAAGAAGCTATTTCTTAGTGAATTAAAATAGCTTTTGAAGTCATCTTAGATATTTTGTGCCAAGGTGGACAATAAATTGAGGAGATTATTGTTACCATCTCCTTTTCCACTATTCTAATTGTGATCGCTTGAATCTTTTCAGTTTTGTATTCCGCAATTGGGTAGTGCTTTATATTTTTCTTAGGGAATATTGCAGTTGCACCATGAGAGTTACCTGAAGGATGGTTTGTGTTGTACATTACGTAACCATTAATAGATAAGTGCGTTCGAGATGTAAATCTTGTTCCGACTTGTTTTTAAGTAATATTTTTTTTATCTACAAATAACTTTAAGTAAATCACTCTTCTGTAATCTTTACTTAACCTTTCGAATGTCTTAAGTTACACAGTCCGACATAAGGTAATTGTCTTTCTATTGTGTCTCTAATTACGACATTCAAAGAGTTAATGTCGTTTGGTACTTTTTGTCTTTCAAGCGTAGATATATATTACCTACCTTAGGGATGGGCGGTATCTTGGCATCCTTCCTCTCGCTGGGCTCACTGCCGGAACCCTGGGAGCGCGTGCGCACGTGCACCAGCTCCGCGCAAATGCCGGACGCGCGACTACCGCCGCGCCCACTCGACGACTGCGGGCCCATTACAGGAGGGAAAAAGTGTTAAGTATGCAAAACAGGGTAGGTAACCCAATGGTTATTGCCAGACTGTTTTATATAGAATATTTATTGTACACCAAAATAGTGACGTAATTTATATATGTTACAGGGAAATGAGGATATCAGGGATTTCACGAAATCCCGGTAGATATCGAATATTCTTATTTATTACGTCGTCTTCTTACTAAAAGCATCTAGTGATATAAAAAAACACCAATTTAACGTCAGTGATATTTCGTTTCACTAAACTAAATATAGTAAAAAAAGAATACTGTTGAAGAATAAAGTAATAAAACAAAATTACAAATTAACTGGTACATTGTATAGTATAAAGTTTTAATCAACTAAATACAACAATCTGACAATGATATCAACCTTTTTTAGGGTTCCGTAGTCAAATAGGAACCCCTATAGTTTCGCCATGTCTGTCTGTCCGTCCGTCCGCGGATAATCTATGTGACCGTTAGCACTAGAAAGCTGAAATTTTGTTAACAATATGTATATCAATCACGCCGATGAAGTGGTAAAATAAAAATTGGAAAAATATGTTTTATTAGGGTCCTAAAAAATCTCTTCCCACTTTACGTGTAGGGTCCGGAACCCTACACGTAAAGTGGGAAGAGATTTTTTTTTTCATTTCCACCCTAACGTGTGATATATTGTTGGATAGGTATATAAAAATGAATAGGGTTTAAGTACTAAAAACATTTTTTGGTAATGTTGATATTTTCAGAAATTATACGCTCGAAAATTAAAAAACAATGTGTGTGTCCCCCTCTTTAGAACCATAAGTTTAGAAAATATGAAAAAAGTCAAAAGTAGGGCTTTATAAAGACTTTCTAGGAAAATTATTTTTTAGCTTGATGAAGCAGTTTTTGAAAAGTTGTACGAAATAATTTTTGAACTAAGTTTGTAATTTATCCGTATACGCAAGCATTTTTTTTAACTTCGTTTACATATTTTATTATCCTGAACGTATCTTCTTTCAAACAAAAAAAGAATTATTAAAATCGGTCCAGGCAATCCAAAATTACCACCGAAAACCCAACATGCATACCCCGTCTAGTTTGTATAAATTAGCCAATTTCAAACCCAATTTCTCGAGAGATGGCGCTTTACTTTGGGCTACTTCAAGCTGTTAAGATTTTTCCTGACTTTATGGGTCGGGTATATACTGTCGAATTATTCGGTTGTTCTCTCGCTGGCATTGATGATATTTGTTCTTCCTCGTTGTCTGTCGTTCATTGTTAGAAATAAGAATATTTGGTATAGTGGAAAATTGTAACTGTGTCTTATTGAAACTTAAAACGGAAATTGTAACTTAAGTGGAGCAACCTATTGTGACGGACGGGAAACTACGGAACCCTACACTGAGCGTGGTCCGACACGCTCTTGGCCGGTTTTTATTATGTTAATTCGTTCAGTAGGTACAAAAAAAATAAGTATTAATAAAAAAAATACACGAGCTGCGCCAGCTAGAGCGACGCATTTATTTGAGAGTACTAAACTAGAGCGAGCGAGAAAAATGTATGGTCCGATTTTTATTAGGCAGTGTCCACTTTTCTGATATTTAACTAGATTTAGTTTAGTGGAACGACATATCACTGACGATAAATTGGAGTTTTGTCATATCACTAGATATTTTTAGTAAGAAGACGTAATAAACAAGAATATTCCAAATCTACCAGGATTTCGAGATATCCCTAGGAATTTCGTGAAATCCCTGATATCGTCATTTCCCTGCGACATATACAAAATTATTGCTGACCGTGATACCTATCCACCAGCCGACCTCTGGGTGGATCATAAAAACTTACCATGTTCAAAACGCGCAAAGTATGTTAATATCGTGATACATGATGGGTCTGGCGTATGTAAAATATGGCGTTTGCTGATTCAATATCTCCTTTGTTTTAAAGATAAAGAGTTGAATATTTGCAGTGATATAGTACATACTATAGGTATTTAAATAGGTTTATATTTAATAAGCACTAGGGTTTGCTCGCGGTTTTACTTGTTTTAATTTGCGATGATGTAAAAAAAAACCGTAAGTATGTTATTTTAAATTCACTTCATTTTGGACTTATAATTTTGTGTACATGTTTCATCTAAATAAATGATTGGTTTTCCTTCGGCTCGTTTAGCAGCAATTTCCCGTAGATATCCATGTCTCCCGTAGATATTGCTATCTACGGGAGACATGGATATGTCATAACGTTCGACAAGAACCGCTCGTTAATTTTAATTTTTCTTAAACTTATAGCCATTGGCAATTAATATTCTACGCAGAGTTTCTCTGCATACACTAAAGTCAATGCTCTTAGTTCTTCTGACAATGTGCGCAACGTCGGGACCTCCTTCCGAACAATATAAAATTAGTTGAATTTGTTTTTAATTGCATTAATATCAAAACTGTCTAAATTCGACAAAGAGCTTTTGTGGGGGCGTGGCCCGTGTGCGGAGTTACTGGTACATTACTGTTGGTTTATAGAAATCTGCAGCATCAATAATTAATATAAAATACTGCAGCGACAAAAATAATAACAATTAATTTGCTAATACAAAATTTATGGTTACCCCGGTTACAGGTAAGAAAACTACCTCTTTCTCGAAGTCTTGCTCGGTACATTTTTTCCCTTTTGCTTGTCAATAAAAATATGAACTTAGCGTCAATCAAAATAGAAATAAAAATACACTTTAGAGTTTGTAATATTGTTCGTAATCAATCCAGTTTATCCGTAGGGTATATATGATCCTTGTTGTTTTTATAGTTTTGATTAGATCTATGTATTTTTGTCAAATTTTGATTTTACATTGAAAGTGGTGCATTTGAGTAATTCATGTATTTCATGTTTACGTAACATTAAATCAAATCGCACCTCCGCTCAAATAGTGTCACAACAAAAAAAAATTGTTTGCTGATAATTTTATTAAGCTATTAATTTCAGAATTCATCATACTTTAAACTCTGATATTGTTTTGGAGGTATGCGGAACAGAGAGAACTTTAATTGTGATATGCAAGATTAGTTCTCATGTGACGACATTGATGTCGCTACATTGTCATATTTGTAATTCAATTATTGGCCACAGGTGACCCATTTTTATCTACATTATTATTTTTTAATATAATAAAGAGTTAAAGTTTGTTTTTTATTTTTATATCTTTTTGTTTGAGGAGGAGGTAATCTCTGAAAGTACTGGTCCGATTGCTATATTTTTTTCATCGATAGAAAGCTGCTTTATTCCTGAATGGCATTCTTTTGAGTTGTGACACAATTTGAGCGGAGATACGAAATATTTCTGATATGCATATTTGTATAAGAATTGTTTCGGGTGTTTTTAACATGTACTGGTTTAAGTAAATGGTTTACGATTATGCTAACGGTACGCGGCTTCCACTCTGCTTCCTTCTTATATAGTGCGCTAGCTTAGAGAGTCGGTTGTGTACCGTGTAATGTTGCTAGCCAGGAAAAAAATAAGTGATTAGTGTGAACAACGCCAGTTGTATTGCAGCTGCAGTCATCTAGCATACGTGATGGGCATCTAAAGATTACTGACCGTTGCTGTGGTACGTCGTCGAAGGGTTATTTGCGACGGCGCCATGGTCTTCAGTGCGGCGACTAATGATGCTTCTGCGGGAGAATAAAACATCTTACAGTAAAAAAAATTATCATTAATTGAACTGAACACAAGTGATTTGTTGTGCAAGCGGGACTGGACCTGGGTTGATTAAACCTGTTCATTTTCAGAGATTAGTTTTTAAAGGGGATCGCTCACATGAACGTCGGAAAATATCCAAAAAGGTAAACAGTACGGGGATACAACATGTCTTAAACCAGATTATGGATGCCTGTGTGCCAAGTCGTAACCAAATGCGTAAAGCCATTAAAGCAAGTTTTTTCTGTTATTAAATATAATCCATCCTACTTGAAGACTGTGTTATAAGCGCTCACCTGACTTTAAAGTAGGCTTGTAAGCGAGCCAGGTGACGAGCAGCGGATCTACAGAGATGGCTAGCGGCTCGGTCCATACGCCGCAGAAATCGAACGAGTTATCCATCGGCTCCAGGCACCATTGGATCGTCGCGCGGAGGAATGGGCTGAAACACGTACGTATCAACAGCATGATCCAGTCATCATCATTCAAAAGACTACGTGGCGCTGAACTTAACAACACTAGCGTGTAAGTAGTTTTCTTCATATAAACTTTGGACCCCGTGTCTCCTCGGAGAATAATTTTGGATAATCCTTTCTTATACTGTGTATAAATTGGTCAAAGAAACCTCTATGCAAAATTTCAGTGTTCTAGGTCCAAGGCTGGGCGTTGATGAATCTGTGAGTGTGTGCCTTTTATTATATATACAGATCTTGCTTCTAATGTATGGGAGCTTTATTAAGTCAAGGAAATCGATGGCTTAAAGTAAAATAAAAAGTAGGAGAGTAATTAAAATTTGAATTAGATACTTGTAGCGCCATTTACGAAGTTAGCGTCAGTTCAAGGTGATAATCTCGCGCTGGCGCGTCAAAACTTGCCGAAAAAATGGTAAAACAAGATAATAACGTGTTTGATTTATATATATATATATATACATTTCTATAAAACAAGTAAGCATATTTAAGTTACATGATACTAAAGGTCTAATTTCGTTTCTTTTTTGTGTCTCCTGAAAAGTTACATACTTCACATATACATACGAGGTGTATACTTTAAGCCATCGAAATGATATTCGCTAAAATCAGACATTTAACGTTATTGAACTTAGTCAAACAATTGCATCAAAATGCACCTAATTCGTCAAAAATACCTGAACTAACATTCGACTATACTCAAGCAATATAGTTAGATTGTATGTAATAGTTTGGTTCCGTATAGTATATTGAAGCAAAATTTTGTAATTTTTTTAAATATAAACCCTTAGGAATACCTAGGAGTAACTTCTGAATCGTGGGTGCATTCACAAACATATAAACTCACATACAAAAGACACCCAGACCTGGAACACCAATTTGTAGGTCAAACAAATATTTGTTTCATGTGGAAATCGAAACCGCTACACGAAGCGCAGTAGCTAATCGCTGAACCAATGCGCCAACCGTACCTTTAAATGCTAACATTTTATCAGAATTATAAAGATCTCCAAACGTTTGCTTTTTTACAGAATCACAATAATTTATTTGTATATTGGTATTGTACAATAGTGTGCGAGGTGTATGAGGGTAGATCCCAAGAACACCAAAATAAGTCAGGTGATTTGCAATTTACTATTTTGTTGTAGCTTTTAATTTTGTGTTAAAACCAACTTAGCACCAAAGTATTGGTTACTTACTTGCTTGCCGGCGCGTCGGGTGCTGAGAAGAGCCACGCCTGTCTAATTTCACCACCCTCTGTAATTGATTACAATACTTATTTGAGGTTAAATATACTCACATAACACAGTATTAAGAGTACAACATAAAATTGGTACAGTTGATATATTACTTTCTGAACCAAACCTGATAAACCATTAAGTTATCGGAATATTGGAAAATCCACTCCAATCGAATAACAAATATTAGACGGGCTGAAAAGTTCGTAAACTGACAACTTATGCAATCAATTTGTAGCATCAGTACTCTGGGATGCGCATGGTATTATATACATACAACGATCATGCAGCCCATAGAAGTCTAATAACAGGCGACGAATGGCTGTCAACACATATGACTTATAGATCTGATGCAGGCCGCCACAGAACAAGTTTCAAATATTCTCGACCACTTCTGTGAGCCCTAAACACTTCCGTGTCAGTCAATTAAAAAATAAATACAATAATGGCCACTTGTTCAATACGTTGCACGCGTTAGTGATAACATCAGCCCGACTATGCGAAAATATGATGTTGCATCGGTAAATATTAATAGTTACATAATCATAATTTAATTAATTTTCTGATATTATTGAAGAGTTCATCTTATACTGAATTATTAATAAAAAAATCGTGAATTATTTAAACATATCTCAACCCTAGTGTGCAGTAATGACCTTGGTGGGGCCAATCAGATCGCACTAGCCCTCGTCCCTCGAACTTCAGCTAGTTGACAGAATTGTTTTGGTGCGCTATGTGGCGTCTATGGGCTGTATGGTCGTTGCATACATTGATTACATCAAGGGTCACAAAATTAACAGCAATTATTACATTACGCTATTGAAATATTTGAAGGATGAAACATGAAAAACTTCCTCATTTGAAGACGATAAAAGTGCTTTTTCATCAGGACAATGCACCAAGACACGATGGAAAAATTGCGCGTATCAATGAAAACGATAGCCAAATTTGGCTTTTGGCCCCCAGGGACTTTTTCCTGTTAGCATACCTCAAAAAATACTCAATAAATACAGTGATGAAAAGGTTAACGCCGAAACTGACACTTATTTTGAGGCATAAAAATATCATAGTATAGAAATGGTTGGACATAAGCCTCCCCCAAGCGTTGCCACAACGACCGGTCCCGTACGTCATGCATCCATCGGATTCCCGTGACCCTGACCAAGACATTGGTCCATGTGGGAGGCCATCCAACTCTGCATAAAATTTAATTAGCCTATGAACTTTTCAGCCCATGTTTTACTATCTCTCTATTCACTTTTTTCTATTTCGTCATAGTTATTTTGTAATATTATTTACTATGTATTTTTGTGATATTTATTTTACTATGTGTGTGAATGTACAAAATTATTTTAAATTGAATGTTATATTATTTCAATGATAACTATTTTCACGTGTGCAAAAGTAACAGGAAAAAAATGCATACTGTTTATTTTCCTATTAATTTTGCCCAGGGTGTCTACATCTTATTCTTTCCAACCTTTCGCTGGATGCTGGAAAACATTTCAATAGAAATAAGTATCACCTTTGTGCCTATTTTTCTGTTTCCTTCTATTTGTTATTGTATGTGTGATTGTATGTGTGTGAGCACATCGCTCAAAAGTATTAAGTAAAATCAATAAATTAAAATACAGTCGACTGTCGTTAATTCGAAACCCGAGAGACTCTTAAAATATAACGAATTATCGAGTGTTCGAAATATCAAATCGTTCAAAAATAATGGTTCAAATTGAAATTTAACTTAACAAACCAATTTATGCGGAAGTATGTGTCAAACTAAGCATTACAAAAACAAAGGCTCGTGTACGATGATACATGTTTGAACTTGTCTCTAAATAAACTTACTACCTCTGCAAGTTCTGCAATCTTTCTCTCTGCAACTTTGAATTGTCGAGTGCTTAACGTTGCGATGTTTTTTTCGTTTGAATTACCAAGTGCACAAAAACGTATTGATTTAGTTCGAAATATAAAGAGATTTTCTAGGGAACTCGTGATACCTTTGAATTATAGAAAGGTTTGAATTATCGCATGTTTGAATTAACAAGAGTCAACTGTATTGGTGTGCAGTGTAAACGGTGACACAAAACTTACTCGGCGAGTGCAACGCGGTGACCTTGGCAGAATGCAGCGATAGAAAGTGCGTGTTCACATTTTTGGTGATGAAGCCGCGCATGCCGATGTCCTCCAGATTTACGTCTATGGCGACTGCGTCTATTGGGCAGAATAGATTCATAACTGTTTGTAAGCAGAACATGCCTTGGGATTCGGGAAAAGGTCATTAATTTTATTGGTGGGAAATCCTCAAATGATATCTCCCGCTCTAGAAATGGAGCGAAAAGGTGCACCACGCTCCTCCAGTTCCGCACAAGTGCCTTAGGAACAGTCTCACCTAAGGGATCGGCCTACAGCAGTGCCATCTCAACAGAGAAAAAAGAATTAAAATATTGAAATAAAAATGAATGGATTTAAAATATTTACCATTTTTTTAAAGTACCATTTTTCTTGATTTTGGGAAATCTAGTCAAACAATCTAGTCTAGTCAAAAACTCTGTTAAAAAATATACTTTGTAACCAAAATAAAACAGTGAATCTCTTACCCTCATCATGGAGCGCATCCTTGGGTAACGTGGTATGCTTAAGAGGGATGGAATTGCGCTGGTGCACCAGCGACATGAACACCTCGGACGCCGCCTGCAGCCGCGCCGAAGACCCGCAGATACTTATCTCCTCTAAAAATAATAATAATAAATAATAATAATAAACGTTTATCCCCAACAAATTATAGCACAGTTAAGTTGACAGGTAGTTTGACAAAAGACAGAAGGTAATTTGTGGGAGATCTGGAGTCCAAACTAAGCCAAGGCCTGTATTTTAGAGCTCCAGGCCCCCCCATTACATCACAAATTGAAAATAGTCAACATGCGTATGTGTGCATGGGTGTGTGCACATAAATATAATGTGTATATATATAAATACATAAATAGGGTATATTATATATATGGTATTAATATATATTAAAATATGAACTTATACAGTACATAGATAAATATAGATTATTCTAGGTACTACTTTGCTACATCGAGTAATTTTTCAGTTTCCTTATAATTTAAAGTTAGTAATAATTTGATCAGTTTATTTTTACATTCGTTTTTACGACAGTTGGCTATATTAATAATTTTGTTTAATTTATTGTACAATTCGCCACCACGAAATGGGAAATATTTTTGCGCGAATGAAGTATTAACCGCAGTCGTCCTACATATTGCATAGTTTCTTCTGGAGTGTGCTATGCGTTTTCTCCGTTCTTCGGGTAAGTTGGAGTGTTGAAGAAGTATAGTAAGCAATACGTAACGTTGACGAACAGTTAGCACTTGGGCTTCTTCGTAAAGTGTTGTGGTGGGAAAAAGACGCGGTTTGTTTAAGCTAAATCATCAGTTTAGATTTTCATGCTCCTCCCCAAGTAGTGATGCAGTAGCGAATGATTGATTGCACCAGGGTTTCATATACCATCCTCATCGTTTGTTTCTCTGCTACACTCCGTAGTTCTTTAAAAATGTATGTGAGCTTTCGTATTCTTTTAGAAAAGAAGTCAATGTGGTTCCCAAAAGTTAAATTTGCGTCGATGTGAATTCCAAGATACTTTAGACATTTAACGGGATTAATACTGGGACAGTTACAGTTTGGAGTTGGAGTTGAAAATAATATATGTGTGTAACGACTTTATTAACGCACTAGCTTCTGCCCGTGACTTTGCTCGCGTACATGAAATATATGTAGGCGAGCGTAGTCGCCAATGTCACTCAGGAACAAAGCAGCTTACTATCGATGAAAAAACCTTAGCAATCGGAACATTTCTTCCAGAGATTACCTAAACACAAAAAAAAAAATATATAACATACAAACTACTTTTTTTTATTGTTGATAGGTCAAAGTCAAAGTCAAAACGTTTATTGCAAACCAAGTGTACAATGATGACATTATATTAGTTTAGTGCTTATGACTTAGCAGCCTTTTTCAAGCATTGCAATAATTTATGATACGCATGCATTAAAAATGAGGTACTTTCAATTAATTATTTTATATTATTACAAATGAATTAAAAAAAAAATATATATATACATAAGTCAAAATTACATGTCAAAGATTCAAAGAAGATCAATTATTTGTTACAATTAATGTCATTGAAGTTATAGTTAAAATGTTAAAAAAAAAAATCAATATCAATAATAATTAAAATTCCATGTCAAAAATTTTATAGTAAAATTAATTATCAAATATTATATAATATGACCAAAAATTTAATGTCAATAGTAATCATTTGATACAATTATTTAGCAATATTTGTCAAAATAAATGTCTTCTTTTTCACGTAATTTAGTCAGAATTAAAAAAAAAAAAAAACAGTAAATTGAAATGTAAAGATAATAAAATTTTCATATTACTGTTATAAATCTTATTATTTATATAGTACAGATCGCCACTTGTGTACATGAGGGAAAGCCGTTATTTTAAGCTAGACTGTAAATATTCTTTTACTGAATAGAAGCATTTTTGTATTAAGAGGCCGGCGAATGTCACTCGTTACTGCAAGTTGACGCGTATTCAAAATTCGTTCGCGGAATATAGCTATCTCTGTTTGACAAAAACAAGTGACGGATTGATGCAGCTTTGTGTGTGTATGTGAGCGTCTTACAATTTATTGTTAGTAAAATGAGGTATATTCATTATTTGCTTTATTTTTGCCGAACACTTCGGGAATTGTTTGTGAATGTACGAACTAGTAATGCGTTTTTTGGAAATTTTATTACCGCGCCAATATCATATTATAACAATAGCAGATATGTCATACAAAGGTGGTGTTTATTTACGATGGGAAAATCATCTAATGACACCCCCGCTCTTAGGTGGAGCGGGAGATAGTGTCACACTTTTACTGACTAAAAACCCACTCCTGTTCCTACGTTGCCTTTCGTACCGGGGCTGAGCTACCTTTCGGAGCTAACCGTGGCCCCAGTAGGCTTCGACCCGGTTGGACCCCTTCTGTTGCTGACAACTCCTTGAGGCGCACGAGAACAGTTCGCGCAGTCGATGACTTGGGCTCGATCCGGACAGTTACCGGACGGTCGGACAGCGAGCTACCGATTGCTCGCCGTCCGCAAGCCCGCGCCTACGGTGGCCGGAAATCGGGATCGGAATCCCGGCAGCAGCTGTGAGCACCGTTGCCTGATACGGTCGGCCTCTTCCTTTGCTAGCATTACTGCTTTGCAGAAGGAGGCGACTGCCTGCCACTGATCCTCCTCGCTCCGAACCATGGCCTGTACCGCCGATCACCTCCACGAGGGCAAGGCGATGCTCCGCCTAAGCGGCACACCTCCACTGCGTGCTCCACCGTGTCCTCCGGGCGTTCCGCACAGTGGCGACACTCGGGCGTCACTTCCGTACGAATCCGGTACAGCCCCAACCTACCGAACTTACGTGTCCGGTGAGAACCTGCGTCATGCGGAAGGTGAGGACGCCCGCGCCCTGAGGTCTTTCCAGCCATGCCTCCAAGAGGGGACTTACTGCCATAATTGTGGCGTGCCCAAGGTGGTCTTCTTGTGGTCAAGTCAGAAAATGTTATGGAGGCGAGAGCTTTTTTTTTTCATAGGTGGGAAATTATTCAATAACTTCTGCCGCTCTTTTAGTGTCAGACTTTTAGGGAAATGAAAACTGTTCTTTCGTTTCAAGGCCCCGATGTTCTCTTTCGCTCAACCCTTGGCCTCAGTAGACTTCGAACCTGCTGGGCCCTTACGGTTTTGCTGACATGTCCTCAAGACGCGAGTGGAACACTATGCAACATCGACGTCTCGAGCTCGGTACGGACGCTTACCGGACGGCCGGACGGAGAGATATAAATTGCTCACCGTCCGCAATCCTGCGCCTACGGTGACTGGAAAAAGGAATCAGGATCTCGGTGGCTGGGGCGTGAGGAATGATGTTCCCTCACGTGTACAACTGTCTCATTTGCTAGCATAACTGCTTCGTAGAAGGAGCCGACCACCTGCCATTCCTACACATTCCGGACCATGGCTTGTACCAGGGTCACTCCCACGAGGACACGGCGTGGCGGCAGTGCTCCTCCTGAGTGGAGCATACCATCGCCGTATGCTCCACCTTGTCCTCTGGGTGGTCTACACAATGATGACAGCCAGGCGTTTCTTCCGAACTTACCACGAGGTGAGGTGTCGTCATTCGGAAGGTGAGGATGTTTCCACGTCTATTCACCCACTCCTCAAAGATTGGATTTATCGCCATAATTATGGCTTGCCCCGAGATCCCGCCGGTACTCTGACCGCCTTCGTCAGTGGTTTTTTACCCCGGCATTGCAACTCCATGCGCAAATTGTGCATGCGTGCAAGGACTGTTGCCTCTAGATCCCATGGTGGCAGACTAGCAAGGAGGCTCGTCGCTTCGCTGGAGAACGTGCGGTATCTCCGCACCATTTGGATGGCCATGATCCTCTGGGATGCGTTCAGCTTTGCCCCCGGTTGCTTTCACAGCAATGGGGCCAACACCGGCGCTCCGTAATGGGCCATGGACCAAACAATGCTGCCTGGAGCCTCCGGCAAAGGACTAAGGACCTGTATGTTGGGTAGGAGCCGCTTCAGGGCAGCCCCAGTCCGGTCCAGTTTGGGAGCCAGACGTCGGAAGTGTTCTTTGAAATTCCAACGGATGTCGAGGACAAGTCCCAAAAACATTCCGACCCATATCTTGGTGCCGATCCCTGGGGAACACCGCACGACATCTCTCGGCGTTTCCATTCTCCACGGTGAGCGGGGCAGATAATGAACCTGTCCTTCAGGTTAGCCTCGATCACACGAATGAGGTAGACCGGCACCTGGTGATACCGGGGTCCAACTAGAGCGCTCCCTGCAAAAGCCAAACTGGCCATCCGCAAGATCCGGCTCCACCCGTACCAGGTGCGTACGAGGAATAAAGAATAGCGAAGCGCACCCTCAGAGCGGAGATACGGCTGGCCAAACTGGAGGCCCGCGACGTGTAGCTGGGGACTCTGAACAGAGACCCGTGGGGACGACCCTACGAAATGGTGCTCAACAAGCTCCGTACCTGGGCTCCCCCGCTGACACAGAGTAGTGGCCCCTGTTTATGAAGGGTGTGATGAACGCTCTATTCCCGTCAAAAGGGGAGCATTCTCATCCGCCCATGGCTCCGCCACTAGTTGTAGTGTTGTTTATATTTTTATGTCACCGTTTTTTGTAGCTATATTTGCATACTATGTGCTATGCGACCTCCTCAACGGGGTCAGCGTGGTCTATTATACAGACGACACGCTGATCGCGGCGGCGGTTGAACTAGCGGAACGCAGGGTTGCAACACCCTCCAACCAGTCTTGGCCCCACCGACATCATGTCATATGGGCCGAATCGAAATGAGACGGCTGCGGACACAGCCCACTCATATAAATATGAGCGCGCTATCACCGCAGCCGCTTCTTTACTCCTTTACAAATTTCCTCGTCTTGTCCCCATGTTGCCTTTCTCCCCATCCTGGGGCGGCATACTAACGGGGGACCGTTAGTACCTCACGCGGGTAAGACAAACACACAGTACGGGTTCGCTGCCTGCTTACTCCTTAGTCTGCCATTCGTGTTCGAACTCTTTTGAGGCCATGAGATTGCAGTAGTAAGCCGGTCTCACATCCAATCAAGTGATCCCGTCCATCATCTACATATATATCTTTCGTCGCTGTTCGTCACAGCGACGAAAGATATATATGTATAAGGGGGGCATCGCCACAGAACGTGATCAAAATTTTCGTCCTCATCACCGCAATAGCACACGCTAACCTCACATAACCGCATATCATACAGTTTCTTCCAGAAATATCCATGTCCAGTCAGGATCTGCGAGACTTTGTAGCCCGGCTCGACCCAAGTTGCCTTGAGCCTAACCGGCACGTCAGGGAGGAATCGATGAAGTTCCATCGCCTTCGCTTCACGCAGAGTTGCAACAGTTATGAAGAGGATCCAGTAGTTGGGACTCGAGGTGGCACTGCACAAGTCCGAGAGCATGTGTTTTCATGGCCCTCGGAACGAGCCACCGCCGGTTTCCCAAATTACAATAAAAGTTTACAAGTATCTGGGACTCGTCCTCGACAGCCGATGGTATTTTGAGGAGCACTTCCGACGTCTGGTTCCCAAACGTGTTACTTATTGTTTATTTTGTGTTGCGCCTTGTGCTGTACCAAATAAATTATTTTTCTTTCTTTCTTTCAAACTGGATTAGACTGGAGCACTCAAGCGGCTCCTGTCCAACCTGGGGTGTCCAGACGCCTCCTGCTGGAGGCTCTACGCAGGCATCGTTCGGTCCATGGCCCTTTATGGAGCGCCGTCGCTGCGAAAGTGATCAGTTGCCAAGCTGAACGCATGCCAGGGAGTTTTAGCCATCCTAATGGTACAAAGACAAAGCACGGTTTCCTGCAATATATCCGCACGGTTTCCTGCAGGCCTGCTACCATGGAATGTGGAGGCAACAGTCCTTTGCACGCATATGCATGATTTACACGTGGAGATGCAACCCCGGGGTGAAATTCCGCTGCCACGACAAGTCGCTGTATGGCAGACAGTTCCGGCAGGATCTCAGCGACTGTCGTTACGCAAATCCTCACCGGACATGGCAAGTACGGGAGGCACCTGCGTCGGATTTAGGCGGAAGAAACGCCTGGTTATCACCATTGTGTGGACGGTCTGAAGGATACGGTGGAGCATACGGCAGAGATGTACATATGCGCCCCGTTTAGGCGGAACACCGCCGCGTCCTCGTGGGGGCCATCGGTGGCAACGACCTCTCGCGCCGAGCCCTCTTTCTACGAAACAGTAATGCTAGCGAAGAAGGCGGCCGCATGGACGAGGGAATACCCAGACGCCCCAGCAGCCAGAATCTCGACTCAGATTTCTAGCCACCCTGGGCTTGGAATCGCCGTCCAGCCATCCGGTAACCATCTGGACCGAACCCAAATCGTCAACGGCGCTTTTTTTTTTACTCTTTTTTTTAAGGACATGTCCTCAAGAGTTCTGTATTCCTTTTATTAAACTTTAAATGCTTACGTACTATTTTATTTAAGTCAATAGTGTCAAAAATATTACAATAAAACTCGACCTATGAACGCAACTGAAGTAATGACAGCACGCACACAATGACACTGACATCCCGCTTGCCGCGATAGCACTAGTAAACTCTTGGAAATTTGCGATAAATTGGACGTGTTTCGTAATACCAAAAATTATGAATGAAAACTTAATGTTTTTCCAATTTGTTTTCTATCATTTGTAAATTGATAATATAATCTGTGTTCCTACATTGAGAATATTGGACATATTGTTATTTTTAATATAGGAAAAGCCTAATGCCATTAACGTTGTAAAAAAGTGCGAATTATAATTCGCTTTAATTTCGTTTTAGGCAAGTTTTTTTAAAAAAGAAAGATGTAGGAACCTAGATAAATATCGTCTATAACCGAATAACATCATAATATGTTGGAAATATGCTCCAATTGCAAATGAGCGTGGTATTACGTTTGTATGAAAAATTCATCTGTCGCCGTGCTCTTAAGTATAGTTTTAGCCTTTTTTGGAATATTATTACCGATTTTTCAGTTTTAAACATGTCGGGCAACTTATTATATATTTTTATTGCCATATAATATAGGCTATTACTTAACATTTTTATTCTTGATATTGGAGCACATAACCTCTTTTTGTGGCGAGTGTTTACGTTGTGCGTGTCTTCTACTTTTGTAAACTTGTCGATATTTTTAAAAACAAATACGCAAATGTCAAATATATATATTGACGGCAGAGTTAGAATTTGGTATTGTATGAAGTATGGTTTACAGCTCTCAGTATTATCTATTTGAGCCAGAATTCGTATACACTTCTTTTGTACAATAAATAATTCGTCTACATTAACACTATTTCCCCATAGCATAACGCCATATCGCAGCCATGAGTATGCATATGCGTAGTAGGCAGCCATAGCTGTTTGTGTGTCAGTGCTTTGTTTTATTTGAAACAGAGCGTAAGTGAATCTGGAAAGTTTTGCTTTTAAATGTTCTATGTGTGACTTCCAATTAATGTGCGTGTCAATATTTATGCCAAGTAGGCTAAACGTATTCACTTCTTCTATTTGTGTATTTTTAAATGTTGTTTTTAGATTAAGAGGTGGTTTTTTGTAGGATCTAAATTGTATTATTTTAGTTTTGTTATTATTAATTTCCAGGTTGTGGTTCTGGAGCCAAGTATCAACCGTTTGGAGGGTATTTTGTATTTGTAGACTAGGGTTATTAACATTTTCACACTTTATTATTATAGAAATATCATCTGCAAATAGTACGGGTAAAGCGCTTTCTTTATCTAAAATTTTTGGAAGGTCATGTATATAAATTAAAAATAGTGGGCATCCTAGCACGCTTCCCTGTGGGATTGAGCAAGTGATTCGTTTTTCTTGTGACCGAATAGTGTTGATCTCATTTTTATTATAGTCATAATTTTCAATTTGTACTATTTGTGTCCTATTCTGCAAATATGATTTAAACCATGAATAAGCTGGTCCTCGTACGCCGCAACCATACAATTTCTTGAGTAAGATGTCATAAAGTACTTTGTCATATGCTTTAGTCATGTCAAGTAGTAGCCCAATTACATATTGTTTGTCGTTTATATGTTGTAACGCCTGTTGAACATATTTATAGACTGCAGATGTTGTTGATCTACATTTTCTAAATCCATTTTGTGCATCGTCGAGGATATTAAATTTTTCTAAGAATTTATATAGCTGATTGCACATAGCTTTCTCAAATATTTTGGAAAAGGTTGGTAATAATGCTATGGGTCTATAATTGCTTGGGTAGGTTCGCGCTTGACCGCTATCTCACCTGATGGAACGCGCTTACCTAGAAGAAACCTATTCATCTTTACTTAGATTCACATTTACTATTTATGATTTTTATTTTTTTTTTCTATTTTCTAGGTCCTGAGATCATCGGAAAATCTGAAATTAAGTATTCGTATACATTCCACATCCTTTTTTGACAAATCATTTACTGTTGAAGCTGCTCGTTTGTGGAATGCGTTACCTATTGAAGTGAGACGTGCTTAAACGCTACCAACGTTTAAAAAAATGGTAAAGGAGCATTACCTTTTACTTTGATTTTTCTCTTCTCCTGGCTTAATTATATATTTGATATTTATTAGTATATTTTGTAATGTATGTATGTATTTGTGTTCTTATTTCTTATCAGTATTATTTTTGATGTTGTACACTGACAGCCCTAAATCTTTCTCCTTTCTTTCAGTCCATCCAAAGGTTGTCTGGAAGAAATTTCCTTGTGCGATAAGACCGCCCATTGTACACTTATTTTTAATAATGTTTGTCCTGTATTTTTTTGTATACTTATGTGGTGTACAATAATGATGTGGCAGAGACTCAAACTATCGTGGACTTGAAACTTTGAATTGAATCAAAAGTGAAAATGAAGGTGAAAAAAAGTACATAACACTAGTGGTCCATAAATTAAGAAAAAAAAAACAAATGTGCAAAACCACTTAGGTAGAGGTACCTAAAAACACGTAAGGTTAATTGTGGACGTTATTAAAAATTATTGAGAAAGTTGTACTTGTGATTCGATTTACGTAAGTTGATTCTAAGTAAATTGTTTTAACATTAGTTGATTTCAATTTCTTAGATCATTGTGGCGTAGGTACATAAGAGTAAGCAAAAGACAGTATACGGCCTAATTTTTGAAGTTCTTATTAACTAATACTAGGTACTATCAATGGTCATTGACCTCCTACATTTGTTGACATTGACATTCTTAATTTCAAAAACGGAAATAAAGACATTAAGCTGTCTTGAATCAACATCTATCGCGATTCTTTACACTTTCTAGGAACAAAAAACAGATAATTACAAATGTTTTTCGGGTATCTACGCAGAGATATTAACAAAAGGTCAAAGTACTTTATTTCACGTTTATCTGGCATCTTGTATTATTACATTACGACATGTCTTTTGCAAATTGACGATCCTGCCAGTGAAAGTATGAAGGAAAAAATTACAATTTATGTTTTGATAACGTATCGTTAACACGATGTTTGGAGGCGGGGCCTAGACACGTGCGCCGTGAGGCGATGTTTGTGCGTAGGTGTTTTTGTGTGTGTGTGTACGCAGCGCATAGTATGTCTAGAAGCATTGTCATCTTTTAATAATAATCTATGTAGACAAGCATATTATAAACTGGAAGATTATCTCCTTGACAAAAATGCTTGGCTAAATGCTGGTCCTGCTCCACAACTACAGCCACATTAACCTTCAAATTATTATTTTTTATATCTATTTCTAAATATTGGAAGACATATATTCCCCTTTTTGTATTTTTGCTTTCGAAATGTATATTTTTTTAAATTTATTTATTTATTTCAATAGAGCTTATGATAATTTATTACTTTACCTTTTTTAATTGGAAACTAAATAGCATTGTATAATGTAGAAGCACTTTTTTTTTCAAGTTTTGTGAATGTAAAGCCCCATGGAGCATCTTTATTAGGTTACAACTTGTTTGACATTACGAGCAAGGCAGTTGAGAATTTGTCATGCTCACCCAAATGTCTTGCTAATGGTGGCACGTGTTATTGGGTCATTCGGTTCCCTTTAAAATGGTTGAGCTGAGTGGGGCTGATGCACGTGTCATGCCCGTGAACGGGTGCCATCGGTTGAGACTGGTCATCTCTTGGCTGCCAGTGGCTTAATTCGGTTTCTGTTTTTAATTACCTTTTATAAAATAAAATAAAATATTATTACGTATCTACCTACATTGTGCTCACATATTAGAAGCGACAAGAAATATGTAACCAAGATCTATGTAACTCATAATATATTTAAAAAGAGTGTCCATGGAGACCTAAGCTTTGGAACGTGCAATTTAGCTTCACTTTTCTTGGACTGGCCGACATTTGACTATTCAAAAGTGCCTGCTAATGGTCTATTTGAAATAAATGATTATGACTTTGACTTTCGACCTAAGCACCGACAGCTTGGAACCTGTTCCCGATGCCGGTTGGCTACTATTTTGTATTTTTTTTAATGTGCTTTTTAAGAAATATTTAAAAATGTAAATAATTCCCGGGTTTTAGCCATCAGGAAACACAGACTCCAGGTCGCCGTACGTCTGGTGGTCCGATGACGGAATGGGTTAGGCGGAATTAGGTTGTGGAATTCCGACGCACACTCCCCGAAATATAACTGGTAGAAAACCGACAGGTTAGCAACTCGGGGTCGATGCTCAAGACTTTGAAGCCTCGACTGATCAATTTTTTTTTTTGGTGGGTAAATCATCCAAATGACATCCCCCGCCCTTGGGCGGAGCGGGAGATAGTGTCAGACTCTTCTTCTTCTTCCTGCTCTTGTCCCATTTTATTTGGGGTCGGCGCAACACGTTTTTATCTTCCATTCTGTCCTGTCACTCGTCACTTGTCAGACTCTTACTGACTAAAATAACCCACCCCGCTCTCCACCATTCTTGCCTTTCGTACCGGGGCCGAGCTTCTCGACTTTTTTATAATACAGCGTTACTTTTCAAACACCATCCAAATTTTAAAATTGAGGTCTCTTAATTAAATCACTGTTAGATAATGAAACACTATAATCAAATAGTAACAAAAATAAAATTATAAAATCAATAGGAAATATCCGAATAAAATCGTAATGTAGAAACACGCGGCAAGGGCATTAACCTCGCTCGCTGCAATAACAGCTGTAGTACCTACGCGGTCTTAAAAGGGTTGATTCCAATTTTCACTTCATACATACTTTACGGGCTTAGGACCGACATAATAAATTATGAATGTGAAATCACAGGTTTTTACTATGGTGGAGTTAAAAAATTGGAATCAACTAACTATTTACAATAATTAAACTTACCTAATCAACTCGATTCACCTACAAATCACGTGTGCTTCCCAAGTAACAAAATGTGGTCTTGTAGTGGTTCCGGAGGCAGGACTATAACAGGCTAGTAAAAGTTTATAACCACGGAAAAAGGCCCATTTTATACGCGTACTTTTGCCAATAAAACACTCATAGTAGACTTGACGAGCACCACTTAGACCCATAATACACTTACAGTTGGACTACGTAGAACTATCTGCTCCCGCGAAGCTCACTATGAGCATTTAATAGAACCAGGCAGGCGTTTAACGTACTCCGCGCTTCCATTACTAGGTACTTCAAACATTTGTAACTTTTTGTTGTATTGTGGTGAAAAATAAAAATTAAAAAATAAGTTAATCTATTTTATATAAAAATGTATTAACAAGTATTTCGCACGTAATATTATATGTGCATATATGTTAGCACGAAAAACGCATAAATATTTTTGGTGAAGTATATTGTGTTTTACATCTCAATTTTTGTTCGCCTTTTGAACACGGCGTATTTACTAAGTTGTGTTTAAAAATAATACTAGTCCTAAGGTAACGCCATATTGTAACAAAATGGTCGTGAAGATGCGATAAATATTAAAAGCTTCTTTCTTCTTTTTCTTTATATAGAAATTAAGACTATAACAACATTCGAGAGTCCACAATAATACCAAGTACACATACTCTTAGAAGAAACCACTGTAGAACTAATTCACGGAGCACAAAATGCAACGTAACTAGGTCATGGTCAACTAAACACAAAAGCCGCCGGCGCATCAGGGGCCGGCGGGGTGCAAGAGCGAGAGGGGGATACGTAGAAATTTTTGTTTGGATGCGTTGCCAAATTATGAGGTAAACGCATATGCAGTCTAGGGTCTTTGAGCTGCATTTATTCCACATGTTGTGATTTTAATTGCGGAAAATGGTAAAAATAATGAAAAAATTTTTTTTTTTTATTTCATTTAATTATAAGGTTATCAATTCTAAACCATTTCTGAAAATTTGGATGGTGATTGAAAAAAATCCCTGTATTAGTGTAGATGTAGATTAAACACTGCGATGATCTCATGATTAAACAATGAGGTGTACCGTTTTCGATACACTGGGGCCTGAGAGGTAAAATAAATAACAGAAAAGTACTCACTCATCTTTAAATGGTAAGCCAACTCCACAGAGCTTCTGTTCAGGAAGAAGATCTTGTGCAGCAGGTCATGCGTGATGAGTTTGAAATTGGCGCGAGCGCAGGGGCGGGTTTCAGTGCCGTTGGAGTTGGCGAGGCGGATCTTCAATCATAACATAACATAAACATAAAGTAGCCGTAGTTACTTTAAATATGTGGATAAAAATACTCGGACTACGGTCCTGAAGCGAAGCGTGGCTTAATGTCGCAAGAGTCTACCTTCGAAGTTAAGCAACGGCTGCGGACCATTTGCTGATAAGTAAATGTGTATAAAGTAACCTGCATGGCTTTAGAGATGACAGTGATATGGCGCCGCGCCGCCTCCCACAGCGTGCCCTCGTCCGCCGGGAGCTGGCACGCCGCGGAGCACACCCTGTGGATAAGGAGCACAGTTACAATGGCCAGAGTAAAGATTCTTTTTACACCACCTGCTCGAGAATGTCCTTTTATGTGTCATACAACTGTCACTTAAAGCAAGTCATTCTCACATCAAAAATCGTCAACGTTATGTGAATCAAAATGTACGTGCATCGAACAAGTTTATTTGAAATTCAAACTGGCCACTAATAAAAAAAAACATTAAACGTGGCCGTGGTTATAGGTACCGGCACAAATCTTGAGCACTCGGCTTCAGAGTGGGGATCGCTTTGCGCATTCCATATATTGGCGAGCCAATCGTCGTCATTGTTAGATACATGCAGCAAGCGTAGGGAACGAATCACGAGTGACATCTATGACACGATGACGCGGCAAGCCGATCTGACACTTCCCGCCCCCGCGTCTCACTTCGTACCACTAAAGAGACCGAATATTTGACTTCTGCGCAACTTGAAGCCAGCGCTCAATATCCGTGCCGATATCTATACTGACCAGTTTAAAAAAAAAAATTTATCATTACTTATTTTTTTAACTGGTCAGTATATACCGTACCAGTAGATACCGGCGCGAGCGATAAAGTAAATTGAAACTATAGAATCATAGAGCAGTAAATCTTGTTTTTTTTTTTCAAATATCAAAACATGTTCACTGTTACTTAAGAGTAACTTTTAAATAAAACTTATCTTTCTGTTGTTTTACTAAATTGTCTTTTAATTATCTGACAGATGGTATAAAAGTAGAGTATTCAAGATGAGGATAGCTGTCTTTGTCTTGGGTGGCTTGGATTCCTCACTTCACTCACTTAACTAGCAATTCTCAGGAGTTAATTACCTAAAACCCTCACTATCGTTTGGGATTGAACTTGAATACTTGTTGTTTTAAAATAGTACATTTGATAAAAGTGGAAATTAGTCAGCGACAGAGGCGGAATTCGCCCGATCGATGTTATGAAGCCGAGTGCTGCAGTGAAAAATTTCTAGGTATACCTAACGACGTTTTTCAATACACTTACGAAGAAATACTAAACGGAGGTTGACGCGCGACTCGTAGGAGACGTGCCGCACCCAACTTGTTGCAATACATGTCATAAATTGTTGCAGGGGCGAGCTCGCGCCTTGTTTAGCACTAGTATGGGAAACCAGTAAATTGCGTGCTCAAGAGTAGTAGGATTAGGAAGGATTTTTCAAGTAAGTGTATTAAAAAATATTTTTATAAGTATTGTAAATTTTTCAGCAACTTCCGCCTAAAGTAGACTAAGCCGCACTTACCTATGCGGGTACAGTGGCTCGGTGATCACGGCGCTTGTGTCGGGCAGCTCGACCTCTAGCACGAGCACGGACACTGCGGGGCGCTCCGACAACGAATGGTTCCACGGGACCAAGCGCATGCGCAAACTCCGCATCGAGAGTTTTATGCGTTTCAGTGGCAAGTTCTCATTGAGAGCCTCGTTCTCTTCAACGGTCAGAATGCGTTTGGGTTGGTCTGTGGTATAAAGAAAAACATTACATCCCTTTTGGGACTCGAGATCTAAGAAGGTATAAAAACCTATACATATAAAAATCAGCTTGATTACGGCCCTTAACAAGAGACGGCCTAAATTTCAGCGGGAGGTATATCTATCAATTGCATAGTTACTCAACTCAACAAAGTAATTCAAATTCGAGCAGCAGAATGCGAGCGCTTAGTAGGTTTTTTTTTTTTAATTTTTAATTTATTTATGGCGTTTCCAAGTTTCAGATAATTTCCGTAAGCAAAGAAATGACAAAAACAGTAGATTGTAGTCAGACTTTTAACGACTACGTCTACACCTTTGCCATTTGCGTTCCAGGACCACGGATACAGATTAAAGAATCCACGGGTAACCTTTTCAGAAGTCGACCCATGGAGCTAATAGGCTTCGGCCCTGCTAGGCTCCTACGGTTTTACTGACATCAGTTTAAGGCGCGCGTGGAGAACTACGCGCCGTCGACGACTCTGGCTCGGCCCGGATGGTTACCGGCCGGCCGAACAGCAATTTACCCATTGTTCGTCGTTCACAAGCTCACGCCTACGGTGGCTGTTAGTCAGGATCGGGGTTCCGCCGGCTGGGGCGTGAGGTCTGTTCCCTCACGCGTGCGCCGACTACTATGTTGGCATTATTGCTTCGCATGCAGACGTAACTGCTGCCCATACCCCTCGTACTGGACTGCACCAGGACGCGGCGCGACAGCGAGCTACCAGCATGAGCCTAAACGAGGGCATGGCGGTGGTCCATCCAAGCGGGGTACATCTCCACCGCCTTCTCCAGGTGGTTCACATACTGGCGGCACCAGAGCATTTCTTTCACCTGAATCTGACGCAGGCACTTCTCGAACTTACCATGTCCAGCGAGGACCTGTGTCATGCTGAAGGTGAGGACGCCATGAAGTCTCTGCAACCATTTCTTAAAGTGGAGAAGTACTGCCATGATTATAGCATGCCCAGCGCTAGAAGTCTCTATCACCATGTCGCTATGAGATCCCGCCGGAACTCTGTCCGCCCTTCCGTGTCTTGTGGCGGCAGTGACGTTTCACCCCGGCGTTGCATCTCTAAAGGTGAGTTGCACCATTTAACTATAACGATAAAAAAGCCGATAACAGTTGTCAAATCGTCGAATTGACCAATAGGCGGCCGTTTCACGGCTGGTTAAGGTTTGGTTATCGTTATAGTTAAATCGTGCAACTCACCCTAAGTGAAATCATGCATGCGTGCAAGTACTGTTATCTCCAGATCCCATGGTGACTGGCTAGCAAGGAGGTACCCCCGTACCATCCGGATGGCCATAAATCTCTGGCATGCGTTAAGCTTGGCCGCCGGTTGCTTTCGCAACGATGGCGTCCATACCGATGCTCCGTTAAGGGCCATGGAACGAATGATCTCCACGTAGTGACACATGATAATTATAATGGTGTTAAACTTTTTATCAGGAAAAATAGAACCGTTTTGGCGGTTTTATTTTCCAAATACTATAATATATTGAGAACGAGTTATATGTGTCATCATTGTAGGTTATCCCATAGGGATATTTAGACAAGGCATATTGACAGAGTATAAGCGATATTCTTCTGGAGTCTCCTGTAAAATCCATGAAGGGTATAATTACCTGGTAACTGCGGCATCTGCTCGCAAAAGATGTCCTTCATAAACAACAGCCGATGTATCAGCCCCATGCACACCCTAACGTCCATCGGCTCCACCACTACAGACATGCTGCACTCTTCCACCCAGTCACTGTGGACAGACATACAATGTTACAATGTGCGGTCGTTACGTCGATAGATTTTAAACAATGACTACTCTAGGCATAATGAATTGGCGTCCCGTTACACTGCGCAAGCTGACGGGCGTGGCAGTGTTTTCAGATTGAGTCGCTTCAAAGCCGGTTGTTTGCTTTCGCATGTCAAGTCAAGTCAAGTCAAATCATTTATTTCAAATAGACCATTTAAAGGCACTTTTGAATAGTCAAATGTCGGTCAGTCCAAGAAAAGTGAAGCTAAATTGCACGTTCCAAAGAGTAGGTCTCTATGGAGAAGAACGTGCAAGAAACTCCATGGACACTCTTTTAAATCATATTATGTGTTACATATAATGCTTGGTTACATATTACATGTAATTATGCACGATTAGATAGACCTATTACTATTTTTTTTTTTTGTCTTTTTTTTATTTGATATATTTTGTATGCTGAACACCTATTTATTTATTATTTATCGCACATAAACATATATAATATGTAATTTATTTACCCTACACCACTACTAATCACTAATAACTGAGTACTAAAAAATAAACCAATTTTCAACCGTACACTCGAAATAAGGTTCAGTTGAAAACCAGCGTCTGGCAACTACCATGTAGTTGTCTGGCATTATTGCTGAACTGCGGGCCTATTACGACCGTTTTAAAATCCAGTCAGTTTCCAGGCAAGTCAGTTTACGGCCGTAAACAGCCTTGTTCTTTTTCGTATTATGACGTACGTTATTCTGACTGGAATCATCCTGGACAGTTGTCTGTGGCTGGTTTGCACTGCTTTGAAAGATGGCGTTCGAAAACATAAAAATAAAGGTTACCGGTATTTACGGTTTTTAAATTTTTGTATGAAATATTGTTTATTGATGAAATTAATGTAATTTTATAACAGAAATCTAAATTAACAACGAGTTTAAAAACGAATTATGTGTTATTTCCGTAAATACAATGTCATAAAATGGAAAATAGAGCATTGTCTCATATACTTCATTTCTGAACGTACTAGGATAACTCCTAACCCGGCAAAAACAAAATTAACCCCGTGTTCCGAATTGCGTCAAAAGCGATTATATTGCGAATCCGACCAACGCGTAAAGTCACAAATAGTACTTGATAGTCCTTATATTTTGTGACTATTACATTTGGTCGGATTTGCGATATAATCGCTTTAGACGTAATTCGGAACTTAGGGTAAGCGTGTGTACGTACCTACTTGAACAAAACTTTTTAACAAAAATATGTTAGCTTGGCGATCGCTGTGCTGTGTAAGGGTGATATCATCGGATTGGCATCCCGGTTAGCGATGGAGTTGGAGTGCTGGGTGACGTCACGGGATCGGCATGGTGGTCGCCGCGGTGGCGGTGTTGAAGTGCTGCGCCACCCTGAGCCCAGACGTAAACATCCGATAACCTACGGTGTGGTGGACTGGCCCCTGTTAGGAGGCGGTGACGGTAGCAGGCAGTACCCTTCGGCTACCGAGCCCTCGGGACAGTTCAACCCGATTTTTGGGGTACGTTGCTTGTTGCGCTGGTCTCGTACGCCACCACGCACCCCTGAATGCGTACGTTTTCGACTAAGGGGGAACGTAGCAGCACCTCACAGCGGGTATCGAAGAGGATCAATAAAACACGTTTCCGACGAAAAGGTTCCTAGGGGTTCGGCTATATACCCCGAAAATTTACGTCCGCGGGAACCATGATTTTTAGACTTATTTTAGGTACTTTTAGTTTCGCTTCAGCCGAGCCCTTTCGGATGCCATATTTATTTATTTTTTTCACATAATATATACAATATGCACATCAAAATACTCGTTATGATGTCTACTTTCATATAAAACAATAATCTTTTGCATAACTTAACACATAAAAAAGTTTCTAGAACAAAAACTGCAAAAGATACAATGTCGGTCATATTCTGAAACACAAATCTTTCAATTTCTCACCCAATATTATACCCATTGTCAATCTAACTGCTATATTATCATTTTTTAGGTAAGTTTTAACTAAAAATACAGTAATGGTGAGAATTGAACACAAAACAAAAAAGGTAAACATCAGTTTACAATTACGTAATCGGGATCGCGAACATTACAAACTTCGATCATTTCGAAAACTATAAACGCATCACTTTCGAGAAATTCGAAGATTATCAACTCATCACACATATTTAATGTTTTATTTAACTATCAAATAGATTCAAATATAATAAAAAGTCAAAACAATTCACTTTAAGTTACTAGAAACTGGCTTAAACTGACTGGCTTGTTTGTCACAATTTTTGACACTTTAGCAAGCTACATAATGTCAGTTGGACGCTCATAATACGGAATTCCCAGCCAATATCCATGCAGAAGACGGTCAAGTGTCACGTGACTACTGACTGGCTGGCAATAAGATGTCATAATACGGATAAGCAAGTCAGTTCATTTTACGGCGTAAATTGACTGGAATTAAGAGGTCGTAATAGGCCCGCAGGACCTATTTGGCGCCGCCGTGAAACACACATTGTTAGTTGTCTCTTTTTTATATTTATATATATAATAATTTATTAGTGTCGCATGTTGTTACTACATTGTGTGTATCTACGAGTGTGTATGCTAAATGAAATAGTTTTCTTTCTTCTTTTTTTACTCTAGTACTCTGAAGTAAGAGGCATAGGAAGGACAAAATAACAGAACGACCCTCTACATAAAATTCACAATTACATATCGGTGCCCCAGAGACGTACAAGTTTTATTGTAAGCGTGAATCCATTTCATGAGTAACTATGATATGTTACTACTATGGACCACCTCGGAGACATTAGACCTTCGGCGGGAGTCGCTTACACCTCCTGAAGATTTAACCCGTTCTATGGCCGGATCCACGCGGGACACAATAACTTCTTAATTGTGTGTCTAATTACGGCATACGGAAGGTTAATTGAGCCGCCGGAAAGCTTCTCACCTGGACAAAACCTGTCATGGCCAATCTGGAAAACTTTGACAAAATGGCAGCGGCATTGCCGTGGCAGAATACTGGGCCAGGCAAAGAACTTAATTTTGAAAAAAAAAACTCCTCGTTTCGCCATCGACACGCTAAAAAGAAGTGAGAAATACGCGACTGTGCGGATGAGTGGACAGTACCTGTGTGTGTCCTGTAGGGCGTAGTGACAATCAGGTTGTGGGGACGTAGTGGTGGGGATATTGTGGGGGTTGTGCGTGTGTTGTGTGATTGTAATCGGGATTGTAAACCTCTGACAACGTTCACAGATGTGTAATTATTGGATATACGTAACTTAGCATTTTCATATAATCTACTTTTCAAAACGAATGTCATTAGTAATTTTTCCCCGTTTCCGACGGCACGTCTGCGTACATTTCTGTAGAATCAATGATACTTCTGATATTATTTTCGTTATTGGTCATAACAGGAATCAAACTACATACCGTTTTAAATGGAACTCCATGACTGATTCTGAATTTGGACTTGCTGATTTAATTACCGTGCACAATACATACAATACATTCATTTGTGAATAACACGATTCTATTTCACTTTTCGTAACTGATAATGATTTTAACAATTCTGATTTTACTCCTTGTTTTGTAGATAATAGCTAAATCGTGATTTTCCCTTTTTGATTAAATATTTCCTTATTGATATAAGATCATTTAAACGATCTAACAATTCGTCTTTTATTCCCCATGCAAAAGTAATCTATAATTAAACCATTTAATACGCGGAATTATAATTTTTTTTTTAGTTTATCTTTAAGTAAAATTTGTAAAAGAGCTGTGGATTTTGTGAATAAATCCTTATATTAAAAATGTGAAAGTTTGTATGTATGGATGGATGTATGAATGTTTGTTACTCTTTCACGCAAAAACAACCAAACGGACTTTGATGAAACTTGGTACACTATGTCCTACAATAACACATAGGATACTTTTTATCCTGGAATTATGTTCCCTTGGGATAATTTTCTATCACGGTGATGACATTAACTGTCAAATACATGACAGCAATTGTCAGATTTAAATCATTCCATCATTCGGTCAACCATTCCAAGATTGACAACACAGAAGAAATACGAAATCATGGAACATTTTAATTTCACAGCCTGTTTATCTTTTATTTATAAATTAAACAAAGTAGTTTTTGGTACACTATTTATAACACCACACATAAAAACAAAGGAAGAGTTTATCCGTCTACGTGATACAATTAACACCAAAGGCGATGTAGCACAAATACAACGTAGAAAAGAGTCAGCAGACGCGGAGTGGTCAAGTTCCTCATAGCAGCTGAATGAAAAGGCCCCATGCGGCCCTCGAGGCTCGCAGAGATAAGGCGGACAGGTTTCGCATGGCCGATAGAGGCTTCAAGGGACCAGAGTATATATTTCAGATTTGCAAATTGCTAACAGCAGAAATATTACCAGGGAAACGTAATAGTAGTTAACACCTTTGTCCACTTACCCCTTCAATTTCTATACTGCTTCCACGCAAAATAAATAATGCCAAGACCCAGTACAACGTAAATTACTATGAGAATGATACTGATCGTCGAAATGTGTGCCTTCAAATTCTTCAATGTGTGCATTATTGACACATTTTCACTGAATTTCCGAACGTTAAATTAACTTGATAAATGTAATTGATTCATTTTAATTACGATATTTTCATAATCACAAATATTTTCAATCTAATTTATCACAATCTTAGTTCAATATATTTACTTTGCTTTGGAGCCGTAACAATACGCCGAGATGCTGACCTCGAAAAGGCATATGACCGGGTACTTCGTGAGGTTCTGTGGTGGGCCCTTAAGGAGAAAGGTGTGCCTGGGAAGTATGTGCAGTTGATCCGAGCAATGTAGAGTCAGTGCAGTACCCAAGTCCGGTCTAGGGTGGCCAACACTGGCAGCTTCAATGTGGCTGTCGGCTTACATCAAGGGTCGGCTCTCAGCCCTCACCTCTTCCTGATGATAATGGACGCTGGATAACCAACGTCAAACGTTGGACAATTCAATTCAATCAATTTTTTTATTTGCATAAAACATGACATTCGAGGAAGATGCTCCCTGGTGTATGCTGTTTGCCGACGACATTGTGCTGGTTGCGGAGAGTGGCATTGAGGTCCAGAACAAATCGGAGGTGTGGTGGCATAGACTGGAGAGTGTTGGCTTAAAATTGCATAAAACGAAAACCGAGTACTTGTTCTGCGATTTTGGCGGTCTCTCCGGTTCTGTGCCCTTAGCTCTCGCTGGAACGCCTATACCAATCTGCTCCGACTTTCGGTACCTTGGGTCGCTTATCCAAAGAGATGGTGAGGCAGACCGAGACATAACACATCGGATCAATTCATGATGGATGAAATGGCTACAGGTCACTGGAACAAATGTGACCTACGGATGCCCCTCAAGTTGAAGGGTAAAATCTACAAGTCCGTGATAAGAACTGTCATACTGTATGAATCAAATATATATATGTAGTATATATATATTATATTATAAATTTATATGTATGTGTATTTTATCTATAATTATGTAAACTTTTTACTCTTGTTTTAATACCAAAATTTTCTTTTTGTGCGCCTACCATATTGTCTCTTCACCACCCTAGGTACTTTGTGTTGCATGAAGATTAAATAAATAAATATTGGGATGTGAAAAAAAAAGATGAAAAAAGATTGCATGCTACATGCAATCTTTTTTCATCTTTAGGAGATGAGAATGTTAAGATAGATGTGTGGTGTGACGAGATTAGATAAAGTGAGAAATGAGTATATTAGAGGAAATTTGAAAGTGGCGGCAGTGACTGACAAGCGTGAAGAGCGATATGAAAGAAAAGGAAGTTAGTGATAGCATGACGAGTGACAGGGTAGAATGGAAGAAAAAAACGTGTTGCGCTGACCCCAAATAAGATGGGACAAGGGCAGGAGAAGAGACATTCATATCGATAGGGTCACAGACCTTATACTATAGGTAGTACTACTACACCTCATGAAAAAGACACGAGCCACACAGCCACACTATGGGTTTCTCTCTCTCACTTTTCTGATCGTGTTCATTTGGCAGCCGAAAAGGGAACGCTTTGTTCGTTAACTTATATCTATGAGAGTATAGTCTAATTTATAGGTACGCGGAACAGGGTGTGATGTCCCACATACCTAAAAGGGAGGATCCTCCAATCAGACAGATGTTGTTTGGTCCGGGGAACTGCCCGATAGTAGATTTCAGGCTGTTGTATCTGTTGACCTCTATTACCGGATGCAGGATGAATTTTAGTCACTATGTGACGTCATAGAGGCCGCTACAAGAGAACCGCGTAGGCTACGCAATCTTGGTCACAGAAACTGGACCAAATTGCGCTATTTAATATATCTATAACAACTGGAATTAATCTTATCACCTGGGGTTAAGACATGTACTTTTACAAGATTTTTATACTTGTACTTTCTCTGCTTTGTAGCTTAATTTGACTAAATATAATAACGTGGGATGTCCGATTTTAGTAAATAGTATTTTCTTGACTTAATAATGCGTCCATAAACTAAAAAGGAGTTCAGCGCCATCTAGCGACATGGCTACGCCCGGGCTTGTAACTGTCACCTCGGGCTGGTCGGGCGGCCACTGGCCGGGGCGTGCAGTGACAACTGTATGATACCGGCCTGTATGGCCGTAAATACGGTACAACACTCAACTAGATCGGCTTCACACTCAGCGACATTAAAATGAACCACTTAAGAGGCCGGCGAATGTCACTCGCAACTGCAAGTTGACGCGTATTCAAAATTCGTTCGCGGAATATAGCTATCTCTGTTTGACAAAAACAAGTGACGGATTGATGCAGCTGTGTGTGTGTATGTGAGCGTCTTACAATTTATTGTTAGTAAAATGAGGTATATTCATTATTTGCTTTATTTTTGCCGAATACTTCGGGAATGTTTGTGAATGTACGAACTAGTAATGCGTTTTTTGGAAATTTTATTACCGCGCCAATATCTCAACATATTGTGATAACAATAGCAGATATGTCATACAAAGGTGGTCTTTTTTTACTGTAGGAAAATCATCTAATGACATCCCCCGCTCTTGGGTGGAGCGGGAGATAGTGTCACACTTTTACTGACTAAAAACCCACTCCTGTTCCTTCGTTGCCTTTCGTACCGGGGCTGAGCTACCTTTCGGAGCTAACCCTGGCCCCAGTAGGCTTCGACCCGGTTGGACCCCTTCTGTTGTTGACAACTCCTTGAGGCGCACGGGAACAGTCCGCGCAGTCGATGACTTGGGCTCGATCCGGACAGTTACCGGACGGTCGGACAGCGAGCTACCGATTGCTCGCCGTCCGCAAGCCCGCGCCTACGGTGGCCGGAAATCGGGATCGGAATCCCGGCAGCGGCTGTGAGCGCCGTTGCCTGATGCGGTCGGCCTCTTCCTTTGCTAGCATTACTGCTTTGCAGAAGGCGGCGACTGCCTGCCACTGATCCTCCTCGCTCCGAACCATGGCCTGTACCAAAGTCTGGCACGAGAGATCGCCGCCGCTGATCACCTCCACGAGGGCAAGGCGATGCTCCGCCTAAGCGGCACACCTCCACTGCGTGCTCCACCGCGTCCTCCGGGCGTTCCGCACAGTGGCGACACTCGGGCGTCACTTCCGTACGAATCCGGTACAGCCCGAACCTACCGAACTTACGTGTCCGGTGAGAACCTGCGTCATGCTGAAGGTGAGGACGCCCGCGCCGTGAGGTCTTTCCAGCAATGCCTCCAAGAGGGGACTTACTACCATAATTGTGGCGTGCCCAAGGTGGTCTTCTTGTGGTCAAATCAGAAAATGTTACGGAGGCGAGAGCTTTTTTTTTTCATAGGTGGGAAATTATTCAATGACTTCTGCCGCTCTTTTAGTGTCAGACTTTTAGGGAAATGAAAACTGTTCTTTCGTTTCAAGGCCCCGATGTTCTCTTTCGCTCAACCCTTGGCCTCAGTAGACTTCGAACCTGCTGGGCCCCTACGGTTTTGCTGACATGTCCTCGAGACGCGAGTGGAACACTATGCAACATCGACGTCACGAGCTCGGTACGGACGCTTACCGGACGGCCGGACGGAGAGATACAAATTGCTCGCCGTCTACCGACCACCTGCCATTCCTACACATTCCGGACCATGGCTTGTACCAGGGTCACTCCCACGAGGACACGGCGCGGTGGCAGTGCTCCTCCTGAGTGGAGCATACCATCGGCGTATGCTCCACCCTGTCCTCCGGGCGGTCTACACAATGATGACAGCCAGGCGTTTCTTCCGAACTTACCACGAGGTGAGGTGTCGTCATGCGGAAGGTGAGGATGTTTCCACGTCTATTCACCCACTCCTCAAAGATTGGATTTATCGCCATAATTATGGCTTGCCCCGAGATCCCGCCGGTACTCTGACCGCCTTCGTCAGTGGTTTTTTACCCAGGCGTTGCAACTCCATGCGCAAATTGTGCATGCGTGCAAGGACTGTTGCCTCTAGATCCCATGGTGGCAGACCAGCAAAGAGGCTCGTCGCTTCGCTGGAGAACGTGCGGTATCCCCGCACCATTTGGATGGCCATGATCCTCTGGGATGCGTTCAGCTTTGCTCCCGGTCGCTTTCACAGCAATGGGGCCAACACCGGCGCTCCGTAATAGGCCATGGACCAAACAATGCTGCGTGGAGCCTCCGGCAAAGGGCTAAGGACCTGTATGTTGGGTAGGAGCCGCTTCAGGGCAGCCCCAGTCCGGTCCAGTTTGGGAGCCAGACGTCGGAAGTATTTTTCGAAATTCCAACGGATGTCGAGGACAAGTCCCAAAAACATTCCGACCCATATTTTGGTACCGATCCCTGGGGAACACCGCACGACATCTCTCGGCGTTTCCATTCTCCACGGTGAGCAGGGCAGATAATGAACCTGTCCTTCAGGTTGGCCTCGATCACACGAATGAGGTAGACCGGCACCTGGTGATACCGGGGTCCAAATAGAGCGCTCCCTGCAAAAGCCAAACTGGCCATCCGCAAGATCCGGCTCCACCCGTACCAGGTGCGTACGAGGAATAAAGAATAGCGAAGCGCACCCTCAGAGCGGAGATACGGCTGGCCAAACTGGAGGCCCGCGACGTGTAGCTGGGGACTTTGAACAGAGACCCGTGGGGACGACCCTACGAAATGGTGCGTAACAAGCTCCGTACCTGGGCTCCCCCGCTGACACAGAGTACCGGCCCCTGTTTATGAAGGGTGTGATGAACGCTCTATTCCCGTCAAAAGGGGAGCATTCTCATCCGCCCATGGCTGCGCCACTAGTTGTAGTGTAGTTTATATTTTTATGTCACCGTTTTTTGTAGCCATATTTGCATACTATGTGCTATGCAACCTCCTCAACGGGGTCAGCGTGGTCTATTATACAGACGATACGCTGATCCTAACGAAGGGAGAGTCGTACCAGGCGGCTGTCGAACTAGCGGAACGCAGGGTTGCAACACCCTCCAACCAGCCTTGGCCCCACCGACATCATGTCATATGGGCCGAATCGAAATGAGACGGCTGCGGACACAGTCCACCCATATAAATATGAGCGCGCTATCACCGCAGCCGCTTCTTGACTCCTTCACAAATTTCTTCGTCTTGTCCCCATGTTGCCTTTCTCCCCATCCTGGGGCGGCATACTAACCGTCCCCCCTCACGTGGGTAAGACAAACACACAGTACGTGTTCGCTGCCTGCTTACTCCTTAGTCTGTGCCATTCGTGTTCGAACTCTTTTGAGGCCATGAGATTGCAGTAGTAAGCCGGTCTCTCATCCAAGCAAGTGATCCCGTCCATCATCTACATATATGTCTTTCGTCGCTGTTCGTCACAGCGACGAAAGATATATATGTATAAGGGGGGCATCGCCACAGAACGTGATCAAAATTTTCGTCCTCATCACCGCAATAGCACACGGTAACCTCACATAACCGCATATCATACAGTTTCTTCCAGAAATATCCATGTCCAGTCAGGATCTGCGAGACTTTGTAGTCCGGCTCGACCCAAGTTGCCTTGAGCCTAACCGCCACGTCAGGGAGGAATCGATGAAGTTCCATCGCCTTCTCTTCACGCCGAGTTGCAACAGTCATGAAGAGGATCCAGCAGTTGGGACTCGAGGTGGCACTGCACAAGTCCGAGAGCATGTGTTTTCATGGCCCTCGGAACGAGCCACCGCCGGTTTCCCAAATTACAATAAAAGTTTACAAGTATCTGGGACTCGTCCTCGACAGCCGATGGTATTTTGAGGAGCACTTCCGACGTCTGGTTCCCAAACGTGTTACTTATTGTTTATTTTGTGTTGCGCCTTGTGCTGTAACAAATAAATTATTTTTCTTTCTTTCTTTCTTTCAAACTGGATTAGACTGAAGCACTCAAGCGGCTCCTGTCCAACCTGGGGTGTCCAGACGCCTCCTGCTGGAGGCTCTACGCAGGCATCGTTCGGTCCATGGCCCTTTTGGAGCGCCGTCGCTGCGAAAGTGATCAGTTGCCAAGCTGAACGCATGCCAGGGAGTTTTAGCCATCCTAATGGTACAAAGACAAAGCACGGTTTCCTGCAATATACCCGCACGGTTTCCTGCAGGCCTGCTACCATGGAATGTGGAGGCAACAGTCCTTTGCACGCATATGCATGATTTACACGTGGAGATGTAACCCCGGGGCGAAATTCCGCTGCCACGACAAGTCGCTGTATGGCAGACAGTTCCGGCAGGATCTCAGCGACTGTCGTTACGCAAATCCTCACCGGACATGGCAAGTACGGGAGGCTCCTGCGTCGGATTTAGGCGGAAGAAACGCCTGGTTATCACCATTGTGTGGACGGTCTGAAGGATACGGTGGAGCATACGGTAGAGATGTACATATGTGCCCCGTTTAGGCGGAACACCGCCGCGTCCTCGTGGGGGCCATCGGTGGCAACGACCTCTCGCGCCGAGCCCTCTTTCTACGAAACAGTAATGCTAGCGAAGAAGGCGGCCGCATGGACGAGGGAATACCCTGACGCCCCAGCAGCCAGGATCTCGACCCAGATTTCTAGCCACCCTGGGCTTGGAATCGTCGTCCAGCCATCCGGTAACCATCTGCACCGAACCCAAATCGTCAACGGCGATTTTTTTTTTACTCTTTTTTTAAGGGGTTTTTGACGGCGCTTTTAGTCAGCTAAAGTCTGACATGTCCTCAAGAGTTCTGTATTCCTTTTATTAACCTCTAGAGCCCCAGCGGCACAAAAATGTGCCAGTAAACAAGTATTACCGTTGAGCCCCGCTGGCACATATTCGTGCCACCAAACCCCGACCGATTTAAAACTGTATTTGTAGTAAAGATAAGTCTTAAACTTTAAATGCTTACGTACTATTTTATTGAAGTCAATAGTGTCAAAAATATTACAATAAAACTCGACCTATGAACGCAACTGAAGTAATGACAGCACGCACACAATGACACTGACATCCCGCTTGCCGCGATAGCACTAGTAACTCTTGGAAATTTGCGATAAATTGGACGTGTTTCGTAATACCAAAAATGATGAATGAAAACTTAATGTTTTTCCAATTTGTTTTCTATCATTTGTAAATTGATAATATAATCTGTGTTCCTACATTGAGAATATTGGACATATTGTTATTTTTAATATAGGAAAAGCCAAATGAAAACAATCCATTTACGTTGTAAAAAAGTGCGAATTATAATTCGCTTTAATTTCGTTTTAGGCAAGTTTTAAAAAAAAAGAAAGATGTAGGAACCTAGATAAATATCGTCTATAACCGAATAACATCATAATATGTTGGAAATATGCTCCAATTGCAAATGAGCGTGGTATTACGTTTGTATGAAAAATTCATCTGTCGCCGTGCTCTTAATTTTAGTTTTGTACATACGTCAAAAAACTACGTTTATTTAGGCACCAAGTATCACCTAATACTGGTGAAAACGAAAAATCGACTACTTCTAAAGCTCCCATGTGTCATATAGCAGCCAAATACAAATAGCCATCAAAGTTCACCTGTACTCGAAGTCCTTAGGTGGGTTTTCATAAGGGTTGGTCTGGTGGTTAGGTGGCGATCGTTCGTGTACATAGTCGACAAACACGAGCGGCTCCAGGCTGGTCCACAGTTCATCGACGTCTGCCTTATGCTCCTTCGGCGGGCCGGTCTCAGACTGTATCTTGGTCTGACTGGGCGGGGCTTTCTCTGCAGTGGACGGACCCGCGTCGCCTTCGGAAACCTGCTTAAAATGCATTAGTAAGTTTATTACAGTAATAAAGCGCTAATTAATTGGTTGGCTTGTACATACAAGGCCTCTAGACCATTTTCTATCAGTCAAAATAATGTTTTAGATCGTATATTAGACATTTTTTGCTGGATATAGTCCGTTTCAGATAAGAAGTTCCTTCGCCGTAATGGTGGGTCCCCTGTCTGTCTACAGAAAAAAAAAAGAGTTGCCTACTCTAGCAAAACTGTTGCACGAAATACGAAACGAAATCGATTTTAGCTTTAGTCGCACCACTTTATGGAGGATTATAGAGAAATGAGATTTTATTTTAAAAAAAACGGCCAAGAGCGTGACGGACCACACTCAGTGTAGGGTTCCGTAGTTTTCCGTCCATCACAATAAATGTCCCCATTTAGGGCCATATTTCACCGCACAAACCGCCACAAAACGTATACAGCTCTATAGAGCGTTAATCAACTGGTGTCTGTTTGGTAGCGTAACCAATTTGGTGGCGTGACCAGCTCGAACACCAGTCCGGCCACCAGCCACGCCCCCACCAATGCCCGGAGGACACGGTGGAGCACACAGTCGAGGTGTGCCCTGCTTGGACGGAGCATCGCCGTGCCCTCGTGGGGGCGATCGGCGGCGGAGACCTCTCGCGCCGGGCCTTGGTTGAGGCCATGGTCCGGAGCGAGGAGGAGTGGCAGGCGCGAGCCGACTTCTGCGAAGCAGTAATGCTCGCAAAGGAGGAGGCCGAACGCATCAGGCAACGGAGTTATCGCCGCCGCCGCCGGCGCCGGGATACTGATCCCGATTTCCGGCCACCGTAGGCGCGGGCTTGCGGACAGTAAGCAATGGGTAGCTCGCTGTCCGGCCGTCCGGTAACTGTCCGGACCAAGCCCAAGTCGTCGACGGCGCGCGCTGTTCCCGCGCGCCTCAAGGAGTTGTCAGCAACAGCAGGGGCCCAGCCGGGTCGAAGCCTACTGGGGCCAGGGTTATCCGAAAGGGCGCTCGAGCCCCGGTATGAAGGCTTGAAGGAACGGGATGGGTTTTTTAGTCAGTAAGAGTCTGACACTATCTACCGCTCTGCCCAAGAGCGGGGATTGTCATAGGATGATTTTTCCCATCGGAAAAAAAAGCCACGCCCCCACCAAAGAGTATGTAATAAAATGGAAATCTAACCCAAAGGTTTTATATATCCTACTGATAAACTACATTAACTGCGAAGCAATCACACTCTAAAGTGTTCTTTATTCTCGTTGGCTTTAAGTTCATATTGACAAGCAAACGGGGAAAAATGTACTGAGCAAGACAACGACAAAGGGTCGGTTGTCCCTTTCTTAAAGTATTATTATTAAATTCGATTCATTATTATTATTTTTACTGACACAGTGCGTTGGTTAGCAAAAAGCGGAAAGAAATTGTAGAATTGTAGGAAATAGCAACGTGAAGCAAACTTGGTACACTGGTGGACCATGTCCTGCACTAGCACTTTGGTTACTTTTTATCTCAGGAGTATATTCCCTTGGGATCATTTTGTATGACCACACGGGCCAAGCCGCTGGCGGCAGGTACGCTGAACATGACGCTAAGAAAAGATGCTTCGCCAACGTGATAAGTCCTATAATAATTTTATTGGAGTTATCACGTTGTCGAAGCAAAGAGGTGACAATCTTTAATTTTAAATTCATATACAGCTGTAGATTCTCACCACAGACTTCTGTTGCGTCGGGTCCGACAATTTCTCATCTACGGCTTCTCTGGTCTCGACAACCTTCTCATTCAGCAGGTGTTCGGGCCATGTCCAATTTTCTGGCTCTGTCGTCTCCGGTTCGACGTGTCGATGCTTCCGCAGGAACAGAGTCGTCTCATTGTGTGCCTAAAAAAAGTTTTTTTTTTTAATTATCATTATTTACGTAATCTTTCTCACTAACCGTCTCCACTAATTGAAGTTGAAGCACTAATAGTAGCAACAAGAAACATGTAACTGAGATATTTGTAATACATAACATGATTAACCTTTTAACCGCTTGTGTCGCATATATGCGACACACGTTTCCGTGTCCCTACCGCTCGTGTCGTATTTCTGCGACAGAGATTATGCATGATTTTTTCGTTCCATTTTCGTCCTATTAACTACGAGGTACAACTAAAACTATTATTAAATAGACCTATTATTTATTACAATTACTTAAAATTATGTTTCATAGCTCTAACCATTGAAAAAACTTTAACAAAAATAAGTAATTGGCAGCTTGGAGTTTTCTTCGGTGTCTATCGCGCGCGTCGCATATATATGACCATAGGGATGGGATACAATGCAATGCGCATTAAAACGAAAACAGTTTAAATAATCAGGTATAATGCATCATTGAGCATAAAATAAACAGTGTCATACGAAATAAAGTTTTTAACATAATTATTACCTTGTGTATTAATTCTTTTCCTTATTATTCAAAAGAAAAATATTCCTCACGATCTTTGTATAATGCCAATATTTGACGTTAGTTCCCATCCCTAGACGCCTATGCTTGCAATATATTTCTCTAGTTAGTCTAGCGCGGCTGTCGCATTAATACGACGGCTGCCTACGTCACGAGCGGATGAAATGAATGGAAAGTTCCATTAAAGTTGTTCGTGGCTATTTTGCATTGTCGATAAAATGACGACTACTGAGGAATTAATCAGAATATTAGAAGGTGACGACGAAGAGGAATTATTATTAGAATCTACAGAAGAACTTAGAAGTGATGGAGAGGTAAGTATCTATTTCCATTTCTTCTTATGTTAGTTGCATATATTATTCAGTAGGTATAGGTATAAATAAAAATGGGCACGCCACGGTTGCGGCGGTAAGTCCCCTCTGAGGCGTGGCTGGAGTGACGTCACGGCGTCCTCACCTATCGCATGACGCAGGAGACGCCGTTGGCGAGGATCGCAGGACGACGACGATCTCCAGCCTCCGTAGACGCGGGCTTGCGAACGCCGAGCATTGGGTAGCTCGACGTTCGCCGTCCTATAAGGACCGAGCCCGAGTAGTCGACGGCGCGGTGACGCGCGCCTCAAAGAGTTGGCGCAAACACTTCCGTTGGGTTTAGGTAACTCCTTGATGAATCGAAATAGTAAAGTCGGTGCCCTAAGTGGGCTAACCCACCTCCTTTGATAAGCTATTTTAATCATTATCGTGCTACCATTAAAGATGAAAATTCTTTGTGCCAGCATTTCGATAAATCTTGCTATCCTAGTGTGAGGGTAGATTGATAAAAGAAAATGGCACGTCAGTGACAAAAGTAAACTTAGCTAATTCCGTGAGTCTTATCAATTGCTTGTAAATGGTCCATAATATTGCGTCCAGCATTACAAGTACCGTTGAATTTCAATACTGTCTATAAGAATCCATTTAGTCCAGTGGTAATAACAGCGATTTGACGCGCAAGTGAAGCTAGTTCAAATCTCACATTAAACGTCTAACTTTTTGTTTTCCATCTTTTGTGTTTTAGTTATCTTTTTTTACTTTTATTGAACGACAAAAGTCGAGAAATGGACCGTTTGTATAGAAATGAAACAAAATATTGCAAGTAAATAAAATGTTTATTATTTCATTACATATATATACATATATTCATTCCTATATATATATATATATAGGTAGGCAAAATAGTCCAAAGTTAAAATACATTTTTTAATATTATAATCAAACAAACACATTTATAAACATTTATAAAGGGTTATAATAATGGTATTAATAACGACTTATTACGCAATTTTGATTCTTACGAATTTAGACTTAAAGTTTATTATTGGTATTTTAAAATGTATTGACTGCTGATAGCTTATTTTGGTAGCCCTAATTAAGGTAATATGGCTTAGTGATCCGGGTAAAGACTTTGACGCAGTAAGGCACGAGTTTAATTCTCATACCCTGTATATTGTTTTGCTTTCCATTTAGAACTTTTTTATTATTTTAAGTAACAATCGACAAACTAAATATTGTTCAAATATATTTGGAATAATTTCGCCTGACTTACTTGTAATAAGCGGGTAGTCAAGATAAATATGCGTATTCATTATAAAACTGGTATTAAAATGTTACTTAGATTAAGGGTAGAGGAATAAAAAAATTAACCGTTCTAATAAAGCAAAAACCAGTCGACGCTCAATAGCAGTGACGTCGTGCAAACAATTTTTAAGTTGCCTTACTAAATTGCGTAAAACAACGTCTTTATTTAGAATATTTTTATATACCTAGTTCTAAAACATAAAATAATCTATTCACATGAGGAGAATATTGGTTTCCGGAGAGATTGATAGGAGGCGTCTTAATATAGCCCCAGGTAAGTGTCTTTTTTCCATTTTATTTATACTTCTTTTTTAAACTTACACATTTTATGCTGTGACGTAATCAAACATCTTTTACACATAAAGTAACTTCTGTTTCGTTTCTTTGTTTCAGAGAAATATAGTCAGATTGTGGTTTAAAACTATAACAAACAAAACAAGTCAGGACGTAAAATTGAAATAACTGCTGGTCATCCGTCAAGTCCATTTTGCCCAAGAATATCTGAATTTCTATCTGAGAAAAAAACATATTATTATACTGCCGTATACTCGCAGAACTGGCGGGTGTAACTCTGGGTTATTTGTGTTGAATGTCTTCTGTGGAACCTGGTTAACATGTAGAAATTGGTGGCCGATTCAGTAATAAATAATACGTGACGTAATGTCATCAGTGCGTGTAAGCAACAATGGATAATTATTTACTTCTTGTAAGCAGACACAATATCTTCTTGTGAGTGCTTATGTGTAGTGTATTGGTTAAATAAATCATAGTAATCTTAATTTGTTAGAAAGTGTTTATATAATAAATTAACTTATCCTTGTTTCTGTCTTAATCAAATTTATAACTTAAAATTCTATATAAAACCTGTAAAATAGTTAAAATGTCAAAATATTTAGAGCAAGTATGACAGTTAATGTAGTGATGCTATTGTTATAAAATAGAAATATTATATATTTCTAATCATGTAACATGTTGATTCACTGCATTAAACTCTTCTTTAAAAATAAAATTAGTATTTCATTGGCACTATTGAATTAAATAAACTGTTTTCTTTTTCATGCTCAAAACTGTATTACAAATAATTCTACCATATCAAAAGCAGTTTAATATTGTAACTTCTTTTATATGTTTTATCTTTATATATAGTTATTTAATTTATGTCTATGAGTAAATATTTTTTATGTAAATAAATAAATCGTTACCTATCCTAACCATTTTTGTTTTTTATACATGTTGCTTTTATGTTTCATAAATTTATTAATTTAACTTAATATAAATTATAATTTGATTTCAAAAATCATAATCAAATATTATAAACACAAAACTACTAAAAGAAACATGACTGACTTGAACTTACGTCCATGTCATTATAAGTCTACTATTATGACCATTAGACTAAATCGACTTACGATAATATATTGAAATTAACAAGTGCATTACGAGACAAAACCGTATTCATAAGTTTACCTACCTTAACGTTACGTCTTAAAGATCAAATTGACGTAACAGTATTCTATAATATTTGACTACCTGCCTCTCGTAATATTCGTTTGAATTATTATGCTCCGAATTGATTATCATGTATCTTATGCTAATTGCAGAAGGTTCAAATTCGTCTAACTTTTAGCATGTCTTATATTACCTTCTGCTGTCACGTGGGTCACATCTCTTGTGTCTTCATGTGTGTCATTGTGTCCTACCTATTTTAAATATTGTGATGTAATTCTGTTATTATATTACTTACTTACCTATCTATAACATACCTACCTATTGATTGTTCAAATTTGGAACCGTGTTGTATGTTGTCCTTACCATTAATAAGGTACTGTGACAAACGCGAGTGCAAGCGCCTTGGTAGGTACCAAGTCGGACAGGCGCTTGCACTCGCGTTTGTCTCTTTTTAACGAACGGAGTTCCGCATGGCGTTGTCTCTTACTGTGCTCCGGCCTTGCCGCTCAGCGCGACACGTTTTAGTTATGATGACGCTGCGCGCCGGGGATCGCTCGGTTAGATAAAGTGAAGTCTGTCAGACACTCGCGTAGGAATTATTCCTAGTGCAGGAATTATCTTTAAAAAAAAAGATAACTTTAACCGAGTTCCTTTTTGTTAAAGTTATGTAGGTACCTACCAACCTATCATTTGTTTCGAAATGTAATTTTGATCGAATGAATATAATAGTAGTTTATGTGACTAGGGGATAAAGCAGTGTCTTTAAGTCGCGGGCGGCATGTTGATTTCCGAACGAAACGGATTTCTAAAATTAACTCCCGAGCATTGCGAGGGAGTTAATAAAGAAACCTGAGTGAAGTGAGGAATTTAAGCCGCCCAAGACAAAGACAGCTTTATCCCCGTGTTGCATACTCTACTTTTTACCCCATCTGTGACATAATTAAAAGACAATTTGGTCGACCAAATCATATAGTAGAGAAATATAAGTATTATATTTACAAGTTCATCAAACAAGCAAAATTCACTACTCCAAGATTCTATAGTTTCAATTTTCTATAATGCTCCCGTGTCGTCAGTACGCACGTTATATTCTATTTTTTTTTTTAGTGGTCAGTTTGAATCATAGTGGTTACATACTCTTTGGTTTGAATTTCGAGTCAACTTGTTCGATGCGCCTACATTTTAATTCACAATGTTGACGATTCTTGATGCTCCAAATTCAAATCTCATTATTCCCTAGGGATCGGCCATACTGCATTATCTCCCTAGGCATATAATGACTTGCTTTAAGTGAGGTTTGTATGACGTGTAAAACGACATTATCGAGCAGGTGGTGTAAAAAAAAAATATAGGTACCTACGTAATAAATTTTAATTTGTCATTTCAGGATCATAAGGACAATGAAGGCATTAATTGGACGTCAGACGTAACTGTAGGTACCTGATATCGAAAAATTTGACGAATTTATTACAGGGGTATCACCTTCAGTACCTTTGAGCAGCGAATCCTCGGAACTGTTTGTAGGAGGCTGATTTAAAATAAAAACATAAAAAACTTTTTGACTTTTTTTTATCGATACAATGATTGCCCCTCCTTAATTATTGTACGTACTATTTTGTCGATTTGTAGCCGGGCGCTAGGGGCACGGCAACTGATATTTAGCCAAGCGCTTAAAAGGTTAAAAAGAGTGGTGGCACAGTCTGTCTGTCTGTCCGTGGTATCGTAGCGCCCAAACGAATGGACGGATTTTGATGCGGCATTTTTTGTTTGAAAGCTGACCTAATCGAGATGGTGCTTAGCTGCATTGTATGAAGATCTATCCAGGTGTTAAAGGTCATCAGCTCGTTTGTTAGCTGTGACAGGAATCTTAAACACTTAATGGCCATATACTTTACTAATAAACACATATATATATGTGACCAGTCCTAAGTATTTTACACGATGACGAGGACCTGATGCTAGAACTAGGAGGTGGCTGATGGAACCCTGGAATGCCTACTAGTGAATCTAGTTAGGGCTTTTTTAGATTAGATTCGTCTAATTAGCCCAAACTCAAAATTCAAATTTTAAAAATCGCATCAGGTTTAGATGCAGATTGCAGCCGAATATAACGCATCAAGCAACCCTAACCTCTATTCAAAAGTGTTTCATCCTCAGATGTTGATTCGACTTGTAGTGAAGATACCACGTGGAAGGCGGGATGAGGCTCACAATATATTTGTTACTGCGACGCGGCGACGTCAGTAAGGCCCAATAAAACAATGAATTTGCCGAGATGTTGATATTTGCTGGGCTCAGCTTCTAGACTAACCGAACTTTTGTTTAAATGTCGGAAAAAAAAGACATTTTAAAAAACATGTCTTTTTTTACTTTCAAGTTTATTTGTAAAAAATAAATAAATTTAAAATTACAAACAAACATTTCCATTTTATTTATATGTATGTATGTATGTATACGTCTAAAACATCTGTACACATGAAGCGACTGCCGTCTGATCTCTACAACCCAGTACCTAGGTAATTTAATACCAGTCCTATAGTCTGTCTAAAAACTCAACCGACTTGGGAATTTTGAAGAATATTTAATTATTTAAAAAATACTTATATTCGATACTCTTTATAAGATTCTTCTATTAGTAAACAATGTTCAGTATCTCTTAATCAACCTTGATTATTGAACCAGCGTTGACTACATCAGATTTCATTTTACCTTAATAATTACCCAAGTCGGTTGACTTATTAGAAAGACTCTAATAGAGCATCCAGTCCTACGAGGGCGACACTGGTAGTTTTTAGAACTGGCCACTTTTAAAGAATATAATAAAAAAATAAGTTTAAATTTTGAAAATAGAACTCTTTACTAATATTATTGAGTACTAATTTCATTCATTTGTTTTACGATTGTGCGGCAAATTTAAATTTGTCTGTGTCACATTAGTATGAATTTAACGCGAGAAAATTTTCCGTACTATGATTTTTTATGACTTTCGGTGTCATTTAAGTCAACAGGGATGTAATGACAGACTTCGATTGGCCTTTCACGATGAAGCCCCTTCTTGGCCCACTGTTTATAACTGGTTTAATGAGTTTAAACGTGGTCGCAACAATCGCAACGATGCTCTGCGTGAGGGACGGCCTTCTACGGCGACGACGACTTCTACGTGTTGTGCGGTGTATGATAGAGACTGATCAAAGAGTAACCTATCAACAGATTCGGACAAGCTTAGGCATCGGTATGAGTCAAGTGCACAAAATCCTCCACAAACATTTAACCATTAGGAAGCTTTGTGCCCGGTGGATACTTCATTATTTGACCGAGGCCCAAAAACTACGTCGTGTTGATTGGTGCCTTGAAATTATACAAAGATTTAACGGAGGTGACTCAAAAGCTGTGTTCGACATAATTACGGGTCACGAAAGCTGGATTTATTGCTATGATCCGGAAACCAAAAGACAATCTGCTCAGTGGGTGTTTCTTTCCGAGGAGTTGCCAACTAAATTGAAGAGAGGTCGAAGTGTAGGAAAAAAGATGGTGGCCTCATTCTTCGGAAGGACCGGTCATTATGCGACAATCGTTTTAGAAGATCAAAAGTCAGTTACTGCAGAGTGGATACTAACAAATGTTTGCCACTTGTCTTGGAAAACGTTCAAGAGAAACGACCTCGCAGTAGGATCCTCCTTCACCAAGACAACGCCATATAGCCCCGACCTCGCACCTTGCGATTTAAAAAGGCCCCCCAAAGGACGAGTGGGCAAAGTGCTTTTCTCGGTGGTTCTACCGACTGCAGCGATGTATTGATGTGAATGGAAACTATTTCGAAAAGATATAATAAAAATAATAACTTGCTAATTTGCTCAGTTTTTGATTTTCTAAGAACTTTCAGTGTCACCCTCGTATTATGACTGGATGTTTCGGGGCTTTTGACAATTGAGACCAACGGATTATTGTGCCTCCGAGGTGTGTGCACCAATCGATAGACCGACCTTGACAAGCGCCGTTGAAACTTACAGAGCAAATTGCACCTCTTATTTGATGTACTTACCGAGAGATAGTTGACGTATCCGCAAACGCACTTGCCGTGCGAGCGTAATGCGCAATCGCGCGCCCCGAAGCACACGCGCAACGCAGTGGGGCTGCAGATGGACGACTTGAGTGCCGCATGCGTCGCACATAGCTCCAGCACGATGCGTGCGCGTTTGCGGTTTTGGCCATCGACCTCCATCACCTGGATAGTTTATACATCTTCTTTGTAAAACTTTTAAATTTGCACTGATATAAAATACAACGTCACTTAAAATTCACCATGATCAGGTCACAGCGAGACGCGATGATGTTTGAGGAAGTGAGTAATTTTGCGTTGTGACACGCATCGCGACGCTACGAGTAGCCTCATGAAGCCGTGGGGCGTTTACGAATTCCCAAAGCGCCGCACGGACTTCACGAGCTCTTACAAGCATCGCCCTGTTGAACCCGTTGACGCCGTCGGTCATATTTGAACTCTATCTTTAAAAAGCACACATTTTAGTGCAGTTATAGTAGTTGCTGATACTGTCACATAACAAAGGCTATACCAATTTGAGCGAGGTAAACTGAGTCTAAACTGAGCTAGTGTTTTAACACCTAATTATGTGCAGTTCTTCATCTAATCTACACTGCTATAAAATCCCATCAAAACACAACTTTCATAAATATGGCGCTAAAATCTAATGTTAGATTTGGCGATGATCATTCTTCAAAGCTCGTAAGGTGCACTGCCATAGATTTTTTTTTTATGGTGGGAAAAAATCATGCATTGACATCCCCCGCCCTTGGGCGGAGCGGGAGATAGTGTCAGACTCTTACTGACTAAAAGACCCACCCCGTTCCTTCTAGCCTTCATACCGGGGCTCGAGCGCCCTTTCGGATAACCCTGGCCCCAGTAGGCTTCGACCCGGCTGGGTCCCTGCTGTTGCTGACAACTCCTTGAGGCGCGCGGGAACAGTGCGCGCCGTCGACTTGGGCTTGGTCCGGACAGTTACCGGACGGCCGGACAGCGAGCTACCCATTGCTCACTGTCCGCAAGCCCGCGCCTACGGTGGCCGGAAATCGGGATCAGAATCCTGGCGGCGGCGGCGGCGACGATAACGCCGTTGCCTGATGCGTTCGGCCTCCTCCTTTGCGAGCATTACTGCTTCGCAGAAGTCGGCGACCGCCTGCCACTCCTCCTCACTCCGGACCATGGTCTCAACCAAGGTCCGGCGCGAGCGGTCTCCGCCGCCGATCGCCCCCACGAGGGCACGGCGATGCTCCGCCCAAGCAGGGCACACCTCGACTGTGTGCTCCACCGTGTCCTCCGGGCGTTCCGCACAGTGGCGACACCCGGGCGTCACTTCCGCATGAATCCGGTGCAGGAAACTCCCGAACGAACCATGTCCGGTGAGGACCTGCGTCATGCGGAAGGTAAGGACGCCGTGAGGTCTTTCCAGCCACGCCTCAAAGAGGGGACTTACCGCCATGATTGTGGCGTGCCCAGCACTGGGTTGCGATAGTCGTTGACGCCATTTCACCATGAGATCCCGCCGGAGCTCTGTCCGCCATGCCGGCACTGCCATAGATAACGTAGAGGAGCAAGTTTGAAACTATTGTTTTCGAAATTAATATAAAAGATCATTAGGTAGACAAAATGTTTTTGTTATATGTACTTATTGAAAATACGTAGTCGTCACCTAAAATTAATATTACTGTAATCTATACAAATACCGTAATGTTCATTTAAAAATAGGCCATACAGTCTAGTGTTCTTTGCCTGTTTTATATTTTAATTATCTTGTTAGGGAAAGTGCATTATAAAAAGGCTCCTTTCAATTTTTTCTGTGGATGAAATCGGTCAATAAGGCGTTTTACTTTTGATTTTATAACTGTAACTTAACGATATGAATAAAAGTTTTTTATTGTATAGTAAAAACATCTATGACGCCACATAAGAACTACTCTGCATCTATTAAGCATCAAAGTTCTCATACACATTCCTAAATCAACTATCGGGTAGTTGCCACGACCAGACATACAACACCTGTCTGGTCAGAGGAATCTTCCTTTTCAACGGATGTTGCGGGACTTAACACGCTGTTCCGCATACCTCTAATGCGTCTCGGTGTGAGCTGATGCTTAAGGTAAAACCAAAAAGTAGTTAATTGACGACATTGTGACACATTATTAATGTTAAAAAACGAATGTAACCTTGAACATGACTGAAACCTCGTCGAGGTACGCGTTGAAGGAGATGGGCAGAGGGGTGGCGGGCACAGGCGTTTCCTCCACGCCCACCTCGCGGTCCGCCCACGACGGCAGCCACGACCACGCCCACTCCGACCAGCTCTCCGAGCGCGTCGGTTCCGCCGAGTTCGCCGTCGTCGCACCTGTGCCAAGTTAAGACACACCTTTTTTCCAGAAAACCGGTTTTCGTAATTGAAAATATTCTAATAATTATCGGAGAAACGTATTCTCTAAAAGTGACAAAATCAGAGGTTGTTTATCAAAATGGGACAATAAGTGTAAGAATGTGAAAGTTCCATAAAACTACGGAAACCGATGCATAGCCCAAGGTAATTTCATTTCAGCTTTAAAACTTTTTTTATTGGCCCTTGGACCCAAGGCTGCGAGATTGTTTGAATGAGTTACTGCGCCCCTAAAACGCAAAGGGCAACTGAAGAAACACGGCTAAGTTTTAGTCGGTAAAAATCAGACACTCCCTCCCGTTCCACCCGGAGCGGGAGCAGTATTTCAGTTGAAATTAAGAACCATATGCTCAAGTCGGCGGACTTTTGAAGCTATAAAAAAATCAAACTTGTAAGTTAACGAGAAAAAAAGATACTTCGGTTTATGTAGCAAAAAACGTATATTCTCGCGCACTCTCAAGAGAATCAAAATTCATAGGGTACTTCCCATTGACCTAGAATCCTGAAAGGCATGAATTAAGGTATCATAGCACAAGTATAGGAAAAAATCTGAAAACTGTAAAGGATCATGGCGAAGACCCGAACAATATTTAACTGGCATAGTTTTTTAACGTATAGTAATGAAAAATATACAAAAGTATATAAATTAAATTTCCAAACCATTTTTTCTCAGACATTATTATTAATAGAATCCAGTTAAAAATATTCCAGTTTTAAGTTGATGCGTATACGTATATTATGTCAATAATACCTACGTACCTCCTTATGAATTTTGAAAACGCATTTTTGAACGAACGACAAGTTGTCATGTCATAATGTCATGTTTTCTTTTTCTAAAAGTCGTTAGAGTCCATTTCACGAAAGAAGTCCCGCAGACGCAGCGCTGTATTCGCGCGACATAATGTTGCCATGGTTAAATATGGGGAAATCAGGGGAAATAATTTATAGTTCATTTACTTTCATTTTATTAACTAGGTACCTACTCGAATAGTTAGATAAGAAAAAAAATGTTTTTAATAGAATGTATTTTTAATATAATAGGTACCATTTGATGTCCATACTGCTAAGGTCAGATTAGTGAAAAATAAATCTTCCTGTAATTTCTAAAATATAAAATGGAGATGTTCGACCAACTTTAAATTAGAAAAATAAAATAACATTTAAAACTTTTATTCAAATTTTTATTGAATAATTATGATCGGTCATACTATGATCACTGTCAGAAGAGTGAATAGAAACAGAATCAGATTCTGTTTCACTATCACTAGCCGTGGATATAATAAATCGATCCATTGCTTCATCCATAAGACCATCATTTTTTAAATATTCTTCCTCCAAATGCTGTACATGTTTACATTGAACTGCCCAATCTTCCGCTGTAACAGTCTCAAAAGCCTCTTCTGTTAGGCGTACAATTTCTTTTGGATCTTGGCCCACGTTTTTATCCGCTACACGTCTCTTTACAAGGCTCCACATTTTTTCGATCGGATTGAGATCGCAGTGGTAAGGCGGCAATCTTAGCAATTCATGATTGTGAGATTTTAATAATGCCTCCACGGCATATGTAGGTGGACCTTTGTTTTGTTTAATTAATTCAAATAATATAGCTTTTGTCCAAGTATCTTCAAAATATACTCCCTTTTCTCGCAGCCATTCCTGCATGTCACGTTTAATACTTGACATTGTAGGTGCTTTATCTATTTGAGTGCAGTGATACGGAGCGTTGTCCATTACCACAAGTGACCTTTCAGGTAGGTTAGGAATGACTTTTTCACTCATCCATTTCAAAAAATGAGTTGAGTTCATGTCATCGTGGTAATCTGAGGATTTGGATTGGGATTTGAACATTAACAATGCACCATTAACAAAACCATTTTCAGTTCCCGCATGAACAATTATCCAACGACTCCCTGATGACTCTGACACGGACATCCCAGGCTCCTCCTCACTTTGCCAGCAACTTTTGGCATGATAAGTGTTGTGTATATAGGTCTCGTCTAAATATACTACAGGTTTTTTCTCCACATTGCGATTTCTTCGGATTCTCTCCAAATATCTTGAACGCCATGCAGTAATATCATAACGTTCCATTAGTAATTTACGTTTCGATTGGCATCGCTTATACTTGAAACTGATGCTATGCAATATACGGTGCAATGTTGTGATGCTTCCTTGATAATTTATGTCTTCTCTCAAAGCTGCACGTAATTTAATCAATGTAGGTAATTCCTTCTTCACAACATAAAAACTGTGAATTTTTTGCCGTATAGCGTACAAATCAAATCCATCCAAGTCGAACTTTTTAGGATGCGGGCGACTCTTCCTTGGGGTTACGATAACTTTAGAAGTACTCGCCGCTGTTGCGCCTTCTTTTGTAACTCTCGTTACAGTTTTCTCTGAAACACCTGCAATAAAATGAACAATAAAAAAAAAAGAATTCAATCAAAGATTATTTTCGTATTTAATTACATTATTGTTGAATATAACTTTACAAATTTTTGTTGTGTTGTGTTAATTCCTTTTCAAATTTTCCTTAATAAAAATCGTGCATTAAAAAAACAAAAAACTTAATTCCAATCTGTAAATCAATCGGGAAAATATCTGTATATGGCAGCCCCAAAATTTTCCTGTCATGGCGGCGACTCTTTTGCGAACATTGCTTATTGGTATTAAAACACCGCGATTCTTGTGTTCCGCTTTACAGAACTCCTTCACCTTTAATATCATTTCTCGACCTGCACTTTTTACAACTTTTGGCATCGTAAATAAACCTTATAACGCACTAATCCAATAATAAACTCACAAAATATCTACCACAACAAACGCACCTTGATAACATCGACAAACGACAAGATGGCCGATCTCCCCATCTGTCAAATTTAGTTCCACAATTGTCCGCGGGACTTCTTTCGTGAAATGGACTTTAGTCTGGATGGCAGTTGAAATGTCTAATGCCATGCTTTTTTTTTGATGATGTGATTCTCGACTTTGTATTTACTGTAGTGACAATGTCACATTGTGTCATTTTAGCCACTATATTGTAAGTACAAACAGTTATTTTTGTTTGTATGATTATTATAGAATGCGGAATGTTCTAAGTATTTATTGTCAATACATAATGCAAAGCATATTACGTTCCTTCACCAAGATTTATATTAGTGGCAATATTAAGAGTTTAGTTTAACCAAAAGCCATGGTGTCAAGCCAGCAAAAAAAGCTAGGCCACGATTATTTATTATCGTAAAAAATCTAGCCAATTCAGTTTCAAATTATGACGATATTTTTGCACTCTCTAAACTGGCTATTAGCGTAATTTGATAATACTTAGTAAATTATCTCGCAACTACACAGGGTTATTTGTAAAACACTGGCAACCTCTCAGGACTATGGTACTAACATCATAAACAAAAACTTTTGTTCTAAGACTTTTAAAAAAATATCATATTTTCGTTCATCAGATTTTCATACAAAAATAAAAATATTTAAATTGACCGTTCTAAATGTTACGAAGTCTATGCTGGCGTATCAATTTTATAGTGTAATGAGTACACGAAAATAGTGCGAATGCAGCTAGGTAGGTGAGATGACAATGTTTCGGACGCCTGCTTATAGAGTAAGATCCCAGGGCTGCCAGACGTCACGTATTTTCTGACGAAGGAAATGTGGATGATTGAGTACTGTTAGTATGTACTAAGAACGCATGCCTATCTGCTAGCTTGCTTAGACGGCCAATTTTCAGGTATCAGGTAATCAAGGTACATTAAAACAGTACTTACTTCACCTAAATTCTCCAAGTTGATTTTTACGTATATTTTAGGCAATATCTTTAAAATCAAGTCGCCAATACTCCCAGACACATTCCATGGGCCGTATTGCTTTACAGACGCTTTAAAGCTCCGAAAATAATGACATAATTTCACGTAAATTCTCATGTTTGATTTTTATATATGTTCACCAGACAACTATTTTAAAACCTTTTACAAGAAGACAGACCGATCCAAGGGGCCATAATACACAGTTAGAGCCTGGCAGCATCTACATCAATTATTCCAGGAACGTTGTTTAAATCACTGATATTTTTTGTATTATTTTGAATATTAAATTCAGTTTAGGGGATTGGCCCCTTGGATCGGTCAAAATATTTTTTTTTTTACAATTTTTGTCTGTCTGTTTGTCCGGGCTAATCTCTGAAATGGCTGGACCAATTTTGACGGGACTTCTTTTGGCAGGTAGCTGATGTAATAAGGAGTAACATATGTTTCTTTTATTTAAAAAAAAAACAAATTCATAATCCTGTTGTCCACGCGAACGAAGCACGGGCACAGCTAGTCATTCATATATTTTTGAAAAAAAAAAAGATACGTAGTGAGTTGGACGAATATTACCAGAATTTTGTGATAGTTTCCATTCATCGTGATATGCTCTCTATGCAAATTCTGGCATTTTGTTGCAGGTTTGGGTTATTATACCACTTTTTAATGAGATCTGCAATCAGCTAGTGCTTATATAAGAATAATAAGGAATCATTTATTTGCTTGGTGGTGATCATTTGCTAAGCGATCTACTGCTTGGTGAGCTCCCACATGTTTTCAATAGTGTTCATGTCTGGCGAATTACTTGGTTAGGGTAAAGCTTTAGTGTTTTTAGTCAAGTATACAGTAACACCCCTTCTTTTGTAGCACTCTTGTTTAGCTCTCTCTAAACAGCAGTTTGCATTGAACTATTCTGCAGAGAGTCGTCGGAAAGGAGCATTTTGTGAAGGAGCAAAGGAGTTTTTGTCAAACAAAACCTGAAACGTCGATTCATCGGAGAAGTATGTCTAAAAAGTTATATCACTCCATCACATAATGATAATAGTTTATTAATAATGTACAGTTCTATTTAATAGTAGATTATGTGACTAGGAGGATAAAGCAGTGTCTTGTAAGTCGCGGGCTGCATGTTGAATACCGAACGAAACGAAGGTTGCTGATTTTAATCCCGAATGTCAGTGAGGGATTTATATAATTAAATCCCGAGCATTGCGAGGAAATTAATAAAGAAACATGAGTGAAGTGAGGAATTCAAGCCGCCCAAGACAAAGACAGCTTTACCCCCTGTTGCATATTCTACTTTTTACACCATTTGTGAGATAATTAAAAGACAATTTGGTCGACCAAATCATATAGTAGAGAAATATAAGTATTATATTTACAAGTCCATCAAACAAACAAAATTCACTACTCCAAGATTCTATAGTTTCGATTTTCTATAACGCTCCCGTCAGTAAGCACGTTTTATTCTATTTTTTTTTTTTTTTTTTTTGTTAGTGACCAGTTTGAATTTTGAGTCAATATGCTCGATGCATTTTAATTCACAATGTTGACGATTTTTGATGTTCCAAATCAAATCTCTTTATTCCCTAGGGATCGGCCATACTGCATTATTTCCCTAGGGCTAGAATGACTTGCTTGAAGTGAGGTTTGTATGACGTATAAAACGACATTATCGAGCAGGTGGTGTAATAAGTATTATTTTTACCCGATTCCAGTCTGCAATAGTCATATTTTGGTGTTGTTTGGCCCTGTGTCTCTTCTTCATGACCTCGGTGAGTTGCGTGGTTTTTTGGTAGGCCGACGATCTATCAACTCCTCTTTTATCTACCCTCGATAAATTGTCCTATTGAAAACTTCTAGGCTCTTGTCGTTTGTAATCGTAGTAAGGTGGGCAACAGTCTTTTTACGACATATACCTGATTTTAGGATTTTTACGAAGAGTGGTGATCCTTTTCCTGCCACATTTTTTAACACGGTGTGATTCAAAAAGTTTGTTTTGACTAGTTTTCCTTTTAATTCTGTAAACTACAGACTTTGAAACACTTTTAATAGCTGCTATATCTCTCTGGAAATGTTTGGAGTGCAAAAATAATGTTTGAATTTGTGTACGTCTTCTTGGAGACGTGTCTGAAGCCATGCCCATACTAAAAAGAAGCTATTATAATTTTAAGAGTATCACCATATATCGTTGCTACAGTAAAAAATAAAGTATAAAACTTTAAAAAGGCAACGCATTAAGAAACATTACTTACGTATTGACTATTTTGTACAGGAAAAACTAGTAAAATCAAACTAAAATTTTTTTTTCACCAACAAAAAAGAACCTGATTTTCAACAAACATTGAAAAAAGTCAATAAAGTTAGAAGTAATGCCACTTAAAAAAAATATCGCGAACTCACAGTGTTGCCACATATCAAAAATAATAATAATGACACCAATAACAATACCAAATAAAAAAATCTAATATAAATGTATTGGTTTGCTCAAAAAGTGTCTTTCAATCAGAAATTACATATCTTGGAGTACTGTCCCTTATAATGTAGCCAGCGATGGTAGTTGTACCAACAATAAGCGCGCTTTACAAATTCGACTATTATTAATTCGAAGAAGATACGTTGGTCGACTTTTTAACGACTTTTAGTACTCACGTGGTGGAGCCGGAGCGACAGTCAGCTTTGGCGGAGGCGACAGCTTGATGGGCACTACTGGTCGTTCTCTTATCAGTCTGAGCAGTAACACCAGTTGATCGTTGCTGACGCTCCACGCTAGCTTGCCGGAACGCAGCTGCACGTCCAAGCTGGTCGCGCGACGTGTGGTGGCTGATAGCAAACGAGTTAACACCCTGAAAACAAGACAGGGGATAGTAAGCGGCGAGACGGTAAGATTATTATTTATTCATTTTGATATGAATGACCGAAGTTTGGAACTGCAGTCAAGAGACGGGAATGACGGCGTTCCGGAACAGAGAGGCAAATCGCGTTAGTATTGACCTTTTTATAAATTTATTAGACTTAAGAATATGTGAGGCTCTTTGCTCTGATTGTTATGATAAAATGGACTAGAGTCTGTAATCACGCAAATTTAATTATTTAAATAAGAGCAAAAGTTTGTATGATGGTGTGTGTGTATATGTTTGTTAAGGATACATAGGATATTTTTCTACTTATCCTAAAAGTACATACTTTATTAAACCAAATGAACATTCACTTGGTTTAATTCACTACATTCACGCTGGTAAAGCCGCTAGAGAAAGCTAATATAAGAATAGAATCTAAAATGATCTTGGTTCAAGTTTGTTCTTGGAAAATTGGATATTTAAACAAGCGTCGTCTGTCAGATATGTGTTTCATTTGCCTAAAATTTAGTAAAATTGACAAGATTATTGTTGTACCTGAGATCTAGCTGGCACCTGTACAGCAAAGGCTCCTGGAAAAACCGTATCTTGCCGTCTGCATCCGACTGGTCGAGACACAGTGTCAGGTCGTCCAGGCGCACCAGCCTTCGGATGAGCGGATGAACCTGGTCGATGTCTAAAAAACGGATCACAAACGGAATTTTAAAATAAGGTAAACTTGCGTTCCGCGCGAATTTTCAACGAAAATCAACGAGAATTCATTAAACCCCAAGCGAACGCTGGCGTTCGCGCACCTATTGTCTTTCTATTGTGTCTGTAATTTCCACGATTGAAAGGTTATTTTTAAATTTGTTCCCGCACCCTCATACTACATAGATTAAACATATTTTAGAAAGTTTTTTTTCGTTCAGAGTGTTTGACTGTTTGCGGTCTCTTTTCATACCTGCAAAAGCGGGTTCCCAGTCGGCTCCTGCGCTGTCAACCGCCAGGTGCTTGACATTGAGTGACAGCACGATGTCATCCTGCACGTACTTCACGATGAGGTGGTGCACTCTGAGCGCAATGTTGCTCACTATGCGCCGCACGAGCGCCTGCATGTAGCCAGGCGGTGCCTCCACCACTTGGCTCTTACGACTAGACGAGGGTTTATTTATGTAAACATTTTAATAGGCAGGGAGAGTGAGGTCAAAGAAAAGTCGAGTGATATGAAAGAAAACGGAGACAGTGATAGCGTGACGGGTGATAGGGCAGTATGGAAGAAAAAACACGTGTTTCGCTAACCCCAAATAAGACGAGACATGGGCAGGGAGATAATATTTGATAGGTTACCGATTAAATTAAAAAAACTCACTGTAGATGTACAGGCTCTTTCGAAGCAAGGTTTATTATGGCTGTCAGTTTTTAGAGATTTGTCTGTTTTTTTTTTTCATTTTTGTTATTTTTTACTATTCTTTTTTTTATTGTTGTAGTTAGGTTCGCGCTTGACCGCTATCTCACCTATGGAAAGCGACGATGCGGTCGACGATGGAACGCGCTTACCTAGAAGAAACCTATTCACTCTCGACTTAAAGATTCCCGGGTTGTAGCTATCAGGAAACACAGACTCTGGCAAGGAATTCCACTCCCTAGCCGCACGCACAATGAATGTGTTCCCAAAACGTTTTGTGCGTGTATGTGGGATATTCACCATGTGCCGTGTGGCGCATCGCCGTACGTCTGGTAATCCGATGATGGAACGGGCTAGGCGGAATTAGGTTATGTAATTCCTATGCACACTCCCCGAAATACAACCGGCAGAAAACCGACAGGCTAGCAACTCTGTGTCGATGTTGAGTTCTGACTTTGAAGTCTCGACTCGACGAGTGTATCATCGCCAATTATCCTTCTGGCTCGCCTCTCAATTGCCTCAAGTGCATCAAGCTGGTATCGAGCAGATCCGTCCCAAAGATGAGAGTAATAGTCCATACACGATCGAACTTGCGCTTGATAAAGTTTGAGCAGCTGTTCCGGCGTGAAGTACTGTCTAACCTTTGCGAAGATTCCCAGCTTTTTTGCAGCCAGTCGAGTATGGCCCAAGTTAAGCGTTGATGTCAGCGTAACACCAAGAAGGTCAAGATGGTCGGTTATCGGCACGGTTACACCACGGAAAGTTGGAACGGGGCCGAATTGGCTCCTTTTAGCGGAAAATAGACACGCCTGGGTTTTTGCAGCATAGAATCTGACCAAATCAGCATCGCCCCATTCGGATACTGCCTCCAAGGACAAGTTCAAGCGCTCAACCATAGCCTCTCGGAGAGACTGGATCTGTGACCCACTAGCTCGCGCGCTGGATATGTAATTCTCAGCAACAGTGCTGTCGTCTGCATACCCAAAGGTACCGGGCTTAAGCAGATCGTTTATGTGCAGCAAAAATAGTGTTGCCGAGAGTACTGACCCCTGAGGGACCCCGGCATTAATAGCCATTTGACCAGACGATCCGAGTGGTTATCGATGGCTGCATCGATAACCACTCGGATCGACCGGTTACTCAGGAAGTTTACAATTCAAGCACACAATCCAGCGGGTAAACCGAAAGATGGAAGCTTACTAATAAGGCCTTCGTGCCAAACCCTATCGAAAGCCTTCGAGATATCGAGGGAGACGGCAAGCGCTTCCCCGTGTTTCTCGATGGCCTCACTCCAGATGTGGATGGCATACGCTAAAAGATCTCCAGTTGACCGATTTCGGCGAAAGCCGTATTCTTTTTTTTTATAGTAATTTTATTAACAGTAATTCTAATTTTAACCAATTTAATAATTACTTTTTACAAGTTGCATTCTTATTTTTTTTTGCTTTAATATATACATTTTTTTTAAATACATTTTCAATTATACCTAACTTACTGGCCTACAATACATTTATCAGTGTCTATTGAATTATGTATGTATATGTGTACGCATCTTCGCCTGATAACTTATATCCAGGGTATAAAATTAACGTTGTGCGTTTTCATTTTATGGAAAACTGAAAAAAAAAGTTATTGCTCAGATAAAGATATCTGGCGTTGACCTTGGTGAAATTAGCATCACCAATACTTTTGATTTCCACTTTTATTGCTACGACATGTAGCAATAAAAGTGGAAATCAAAAGTATTGTTAAGATACAGTAGTAAGTTAAGCAATATTAGTTCAAGTGCTTTACCTTGGTGACGTTGACGGTGGTGGAGATTCTTCGGGTGTAGTGGGCGGGTTCAGGCTTAGGACACATTCTGCAACAAATATGACGTTTAAGAAGCTAACACAAAAAAAACTTATCCTTATAGAATGAGCCCGTAAGTAAAACGGAGGAAGGTCTAAAGGGTGGCTGCTATGGCAAAATATGTTTATAAATATTGTTATTAATTTTGGGGGATGTAAAATATGTTTATTAATTTTGGGGGATGTACTGCTCGCGTCCGTAGGATTTACTTATTTCTGACCACCCTACACGTGTCCCCTGGGTAGTGCTAAACGAGCAGTAAATGCGGTGGTAGGCCATAGCATCGGCTGCCGGCTTAAAAGTTACCACCCACCAGGCAAAGCCATGCCGCCAAGCGATTTGTCGTGTTCCGGCGTGATGACTGGTGAAGCCGTATGGTGGAAGATGGGTCTGAGCAGTTGTGTTGCGTTGTATAACGGGTGTGATGCGCCAGCTCTTGTTGTGTCGGACGTTTGATCGCGGAGGGTAGCGGGATCCGAAGCACGGTTCTCCGCTGGCCGACCGTAGATAGTTGGGGGCCCAAGTAGTGTGCCAGCCACACATGAAAGGCTGCCCCGCCATCTGCGAAAAATCCCAGGGTGGCCCCATCGTGCCGGTTGGCGACCGGGCGAGAGGACCCGATGGCGATCCCTGGGGGGGTTCGGGCGTCCCCGCAGTCTCCAGATCAAACCTCCAATGGCCCAGCAACTCTGGTCGTGTTGCTGGTTTTGCATCGCATCACCTCGCTCAACTGCCATTTTCCACCTAGTCTATTCACTCATAAAACCAACATGAAAGGTACTAAAAAGAAAAGTAAGTGTGTACAGCGGATGCACGTCCTCTTACTCCAAGTGCACCTCTCGAACATCCGAGGACTGCACTCCAATCTCATTGCGGTCCACCACCATCTTGAGACTGAGAAGCCCCACTTGCTTTTCTTGACGGAGACGCAGATCAGATGTCCGTTAGATGCGGCGTATCTCGACTACCCGGGATACTCCTTGGAGCATCATTTCCTGCAGCGTGCCGGGGTCTGTGTGTACGTCCGCAATGACATCTGCTGCCAGCGTCTCTGTCACCTTGAGGACCCTAATTTCTCGACGTTGTGGTTGCTGGTGGACACCGGTGTGGACAAAATTGTCTATACCTGTGTCTACCGATCGCACAGCGGTGTCCAGGAGACGACTCAATTGTTTGGCCACCTCAGTGAGGCCGCCGATAAGGCTCTACATCGGTACCCCGATGCGCAGTTTGTCGTTCTGGGGGATTTTAACGCCTGTCACCAAGACTGGCTTTTCCCGTACCAGAAGACCGACCACGCTGGGAGAGAAGCGCGAAACTTTGCGTTATCTATGGGCCTCTCCCAGATGGTAAAGCAAGCGACTGCCCTGATGTGGTGAGTCATACTGCCAATTGTCTGGACCTTCTGCTGACCACCGATCCGGACAGATGTATCGTAACAGTTTCCTCACCACTTGGAACTTCAGATCACTGTCTGGTGAAGTCTGTATCGTCCTTCTCCCCACCTGACTGCGACTCACGCGGTGAACGGCGAATGTGGCGTTACAGGTCAGCAGATTGGGATGAGATGCGGCATTTCTTTGCGTCTTATCCTTGGCAGCAGGTCTGCTTCTCTTCCGAGAATCCGTCGAGTTGTGCAGACGCTATATCCGATGTGATACGTCAAGCTATGGAGTATTTCATCCCTTATCGTGACGTACCCACCGGTGGCTCAGCTCGCCCATGGTTCAACGCCGATTGCGTTGAAGCTGAACAGCGTAAGCATTCGGCGTATCTTGCCTGGGTTGAGGCTCGTGACTGCAAAGCTGCAGATCTGAGCTCAAAGAAGAGAATCTTCAACCTTGCTGCTAAGTCCTACAAGAAGGCATTAAGGAAGGCTCGCTTCGACCGCATCACCCATATTGGCACAAAACTCTCTGCTCAGCCGTCCGGCAGCAGAGCATTCTGGTCCCTCGCCAAGTTGGTCGAAGCGAACTTCTGTCGGCCCTCACTGCCTCCGCTGGCTAAACCTGATGGAACACTGGCTCATACGGCGAGAGAGAAAGCAGATCTCTTTGCATCTCTCTTCGCCCATAATTCTCGTCTTGATACTGGCAGTGCTACTCCACCGACTCTACCTCACTGCGACACTTCGATGCCCGAGGTTCGCATAAGGAACAAAGAAGTTCTGAGAGCACTGTGTCGTCTAGACGTGAACAAAGCTAGTGGACCAGATGGTATACCTGCCATTGTTCTCAAGGCTTGTGCGCCTGAGTTGTCTCCTGTATTGACACGCTTGTATCGCCTCTCATTTAGGACTGGTATAGTGCCCAAGTCCTGGAAGCTTGCCAACGTGCAACCCGTGCCCAAAAAGGGCAGTCGTGCCGATCCTGCCAACTATCGGCCGATTTCAATAACCTCCATACTATGCAAGATTATGGAGCGTGTGTTGAACTCGCGCCTCATGGCATACCTGGAAGGTAACGATCTCCTCAGTGACCGACAGTACGGATTTCGTCGCAATCGGTCTACTGGGGACCTACTAGTGTATGCCACCCATTTGTGGGGCGAGACCCTCGAGAGGAATGGGGAAGCGATTGCCGTTTCCTTAGACGTCTCGAAGGCCTTCGACAGGGTATGGCACGCTAGCCTTTTGAGTAAGCTTCCAGCGTACGGCATTTCCCCTGGTCTGATTAACTGGGTAAAAGACTTCCTGAGTGAACGGTCTCTCCGAGTTGTTGTCGATAGATGCTCATCAGAACCCATGACGACTAATGCCGGGGTTCCTCAGGGGTCTGTTCTCTCTGCAACTCTATTCCTACTGCATATCAACGATCTGCTGATGCCCGGTATCTATGGGTATGCAGATGATAGCACAGTTGTAGAGAGATACCTGCCTAGTGCTCGGGCTAGTAAGGAGCTAATCCGATCCGAAAGAGAGGCTATGGTAGAGCGTACAAATATCTCACTTCAGGCAGTCTCCAAGTGGGGTAAAGCCAATGTGGTGGGATTTAACGCCTCCAAAACCCAAGCGTGTCTGTTCACCGCTAAAAGGAGCCCGTTCACCTTGGCTCCTACTTTTCAGAATTTATCCCTGGAGTACACCGACCGCCTTCAGCTCTTGGGGGTTGAAATTCCCTCGGACCTTAACTTTGGGCGGTTCATTGAGTCCAAAGCCAAGGTAGCTGCTAGGAAACTAGGCGTTCTTGCAAAGGTCCGGCGGTACTTCACACCGGGACAGCTTCTAATGCTATACAAAGCACAAGTCCGTTCGTGTATGGAGTACTGCAGCCACATATGGGCTGGTGCTGCAAAATGCCACCTGGCAGCTTTGGACTCTGTGGAAAGGCGTGCGAAGAGACTAATTGGCGATCCAGATCTGGTTGAGTCCAATCTACAGAGTCTTGAGCATAGGCGAAGGGTAGCCAGCCTTTCGGTGTTTTACAGGATGCACTTTGGAGAGTGTGCGCAGGAATTACATGACTTAATTCCACCATCTCACTTCTACCATCGGACAAGCCGACGAACGGCGAGTATCCACCCTAATGTTGTTGAAACCTCTACGATCCGGACCAAGCGTTTCGCTTCGTCGTTTATACCACGTACATCGAGGGACTGGAACAATTTGCCTGCTGCGGTCTTCCCGTCTGATTATAATTTAGGTGTCTTTAAGGCAAGAGTGAATAGGCTCTTAATAAACTAGTGCGCCTCACCATCAACGATTGCATCACTGCTTACCATCAGGTGGGATCGCAGTCAAGCACTAGTTTATACAAATTAAAAAAAAAAAAAAAAAAAAAAATATAAAAGAAAACTAAACATTGATCAGACATTTATATGCGATATTGACACAAAAGGCAAATATCGACTACAGTAACAAGTATGTACTATCACTTGCAAAAGTCCATAAGAATTCTTAAAACTTATTCGTTTGACGTTTAGTTTGACTTACGACCTTTTATTTTCAAGTTTCGCCAACAAATGATTGAAATCCACAATTTCATCAACTTATCATAAGTCAAGATGGCCCAGTGGTATAGGCACACAGATTGAAGCGCAAATCAGTGTGCCGCAAGTTCAAATCCCACGCAATTATTGACTTTTTGTAAGTTCTTACCCGATTGGAAGTTATGTATTTGCATTACATATTTTAAATTATTCTTTAACTTGTTCACACATTTCTTAGAGTTAGAAAGGTAGATCACAAAAAAACTAAATAAAGAATTAGATTTCTGCGAGGTAGACATGAGTTTTAACTTAACCGAAATGAACTATCGTTTGGTTGTAGTTGTTGGTTAGTGACGTGAGGTTGACAGTATTGTAATATTCGCAAAATGCAGGCTAATATTAGTATTGAAGTGAGGGCGACTATCATTGGGCTGCATAAAAGTGGTCTTAATAAAACACAAATATCTGAAGAAACCGGACTGAATGTGAGTATAATAGCAATTAATGAATTGTAACTTTATTACAAATTAATCTTCTAATTAAAACGTATGCCATTTATGAATCCATTCATCGTATCTTTATGAGGTTTAAAAGAGAAATACGTAAATCGTTGGGTTTATTGGATTGGTTATTGGATTAATAAATGCAGTTTTATTTTAAAATTATATTCAATAATTATGATTATTAACATTTTATATAATGAAAATGAAGTGAAGTAGGTATAGCTGCCTAATATATATATTTTTTTTTATTTTAGAAAAATACTGTAAATCTTTGGCTAAAAAGATATGAGGAAGAAGGTAGCCTTGCTAGTCGAAAGAGAAGTGGGAGACCGAAGCTTATTAGCGAGGCGCAGCGACGACATATGGTGGACGTATACGAAACGAATGGTTTCGCACCAACGAGACATTTTGCGGAATTATATGACACCTCGATGGATACTGTTCGCCGTGCACTTCACGCTGAAGGCGTGCATCACAGAAAACCTGCTAAAAAGCCTTACTTGACAGAGAGGCACAAACAAGAACTATTACGTTTCGCACTAAATATTTAATGTTAACTAAACTAAATGGCCTACCATTTTATTTTAACATATCTGTGATTATTCGTTAACAAACACTGTATTATATTGTGTTTACTTTCGTTTAAAACAGCTATATCTTTTAACTTGTGCCATCGCCTCATCTTAAGAATGCAGTGAACTCGCTATCAATTTTGTTGACAATAATCATGAGTCTATTTCGTTTTTTATTCTTCTACCCGCACTGTTTTAACATAATACTATAGTTCAATTTATTTTTCTCATCTAATTGACGATTATCTTGTGAGAACTAAAGTTCTTTTAACAGAAATTGAGGTTTGGTTTCAATCTTCTTTTCGTCAAGAAAATGAACAATTAAGCTATGACCTCAATACATTCATTGTGACGTTACACAAAAATAAAATGTTTACAAATTCCAAATCATATATCACTTTTCAATAAATAACTGGATATAAACAATTACCTATATTTTATTTTATTAAAATTTGAATATCCGTTCATTGTTACGTTATTCATATTATGAATGGTCTAAGTGGGTATACTTCCAACAAACAATCTTAGGCGTAACATAGATAACGGTTACAAGATAACTTTTTGTCTAGGTAACAATTCGACGTCACAATTCTCATAAATGTTTAATTTGTAAATATAAAGAATAAACATTTTTATTAAACACGTCTTTTTATTTCCACCTTATAACATCGAAAAGATGTAACAACTAAATAATTGCAAATTACGAATGTGATTCTTCTTGTGGTTAATAGATCACATTCGTAATTTGCAACTATTTAGTGCAAAAAATGCAATAGTATTTTTCATAGAAATATAAAAAAACAACTATATCAATATAGATTAGGAATTTTCAAAGTAAGAAATAACTGCAACGGACCGACCATGATTTGAACTCGGGTTACGTGATTTGCGAATCCAACACTTAGTTCACACGGCTACCAGCACATGACGTATTTGCGCGAAAAATAATAATGTTTTTAAGCTCAGTGCGACGACAGTTCCTTAGTGTGTGTTATCTGTGGAATGTGGATACTCATACATGCGCACACATACGCACGGACGTATCGCGCTCGCTCGGTTCGTAGCAATGTAATCTTTAGCGCTCCTATGGACTTTTGCGGCCTTACTGTACATATTTACGTATATATCTATACAAAGTCCAAAACTGAGCAATATTTTCCTAACAATACCTACCTATAGTATCGCATGGTAACTGGGTTATTGTAAGTCTGAAAATCCGGCCAAGAGCGTGTCGGGCCACGCTCAGTGTAGGGTTCCGTAGTTTCCCGTCCGTCCAAAAAGTGTCCCCACTTAAGTTACTTAAACACAATTACAATTTCCCACTATACCAAATATTCTGATTAATAACAATGAACGACAGACAACGAGCAATAACAAATACTACCAATGTCAACGAGAGACCAACCGAACAATTCGACAATATGTACCCGACCCCATCAACTCAGGAAAAATCTTAACAGCGCGAAGGAGCCCAAAGTACAGAGCCGTCTCTCGGGAAATTAGGTTTGAAATTGGCTAATTTATACAAACTAGACGGGTTATGTATGTTGGGGTTTCGGTGGTAATTTTGGATTGCGTGAACCGTGATTTTAATAATTCTTTTTTTGTTTGAAAGAAGATACGTTCAGTATAATAAAATATGTAAACTAAGTTCTATTATGGGGAAATGCCGCCGATATCCAAACGATTTTTGTTTTGCAGAAAAGGGCCATTCGTTCAATTTATAAATTAAGTCCCAGATACTTCCTCAGAGATAAAAAAAATATTAATATTTTGACTGTGCCATCTCAGTATATCTATGAAAATATTTTGTATGTTCATAAAAATAAAAACATGTTTAAAAAATACAGTGACATTCACAACGTTAATACTAGGAACAAACACAAGTTAGTGATTCCTGCCACCAGGTTTAAAAAAAATAGGACGCTCATTTAGATGCCAAAGTATACATTTTTATAATAAGCTTCCCAGTCCTATTCAGGAACTTCGTATTAATAAATTCAAAATATTTGTAAAGCGAAAACTTTGCCAAAAGGCTTTTTATACTGTAAAAGAGTATCTCGAGGATAAAACGGCTTGGGATTGACCTGCTCCAGTACCTACTCACTATAATTATTATCATTTGAATGTTTTTTTGTTTTAACTGCCTTTTTTTTATTGACGATTGTTGTTGTTTTACAATTATGATATTGTATATATATATTTATATTATTATTATTTTTTAACAATTATGACATGTTTATTTTTACTATTTGACTGATTTTTTTTTATATACTTACTTTTTTTTCACAATTTGTAATATTTACACTTTTGTAAATTTTATTATTGTGAATGTGTGTTTTCAGTATTTGATGTGGCCTACCCAAATGTCCTTTCTTTGGCATTGTTCGTCAAGTCGTTGAGCTTCTTAGTAGTCGTGAGTTGAGCTACACGCATATTGACAAATGCTTGCACTGACTGGACAGGTCCACTTAGAACTGTGTGGTTCTTTCTTCAAAAGACCATCTCAGGGTCAATCTGCATGGTTCTCATATGATTTGACCATTATATGTTTTGCTGAATGGACTTTAAAAGAGACTGACCCCTGAGTTTGTTTCGGTGTTTCTTATCAGGGTAGTCAGCTAGGAAACACCGGCCTCATCTAGCATTAATTGACGAAAAAAAAAATTGACGTGTAAAAGTGTTTTTATAAAACCTACTTGCAAAATAAAGATCATTTAAAGATCATTTATCATTTATCAGTTAAAAAAAATGCTTGTATATACGGTTAAATTACAAACTTAGTTCAGAAATTATTTTGTATAATTTATCAAAAACTGTTCATCCCATCAAATTTAAAATAATTTTCCTAGAAAGTCTCTATAAAGCTCTACTTTAGTAATTTTTATTTTATTTTCTAAACTTATTGTTCAAAAGTTAGAGGGCGGACACATTGTTTTTTACTTTTGGAGCGATTATTTCCGAAAATATTCCAAAAAACGATTTGAGTAAACCCGTATTCATTTTTAAATACCTATCCAACAATATATCACACGTTGGGGTTGAAATGAAAAAAAAAAGGCTTGAAGGAACGGGATGGGTTTTTTATTCAGTAAGAGTCTGACACTATCTCCCGCTCCGCCCAAGAGCGGGGGTTGTCATTGGATGATTTTCCCATCGAAAAAAAAAAAAAAATCACTTCCCAACTTACGTGTAGGGGGGGGGGCACCCTAATAAAACATTTTTTTCCGATTTTTATTTTACCAGTTTGTCGGCGTGATAGATATATACATATTGGTACCAAAGGGGCTGGCCAAGATATGGCCGAAGATTGACAATACCGCGGACAAGCAGCATTTATATTAAAATTTTTAATAATTATTAAAATAATATTATTAAAATAATACCGCGTCAGTAAAAGTTCGGATAAACAATATCAAACAATAAGTATATTCATTAATTCAGTGTTTCCGTGGTTCCTGTAACCATTTTAAAGCTTTTTTTAAATTATTTTGACCATGGATAAAAAGCAATTCAAACGGATTAATAAAGATTAAGAGATTAGAGAAATAATAAACATCATTTATTATACCAATATTATGCATTTGGTTCATCGATAAAAATACGTACCAAACACAATTATTTTGCTGATATTATTGAAAAAAAAAAACATTAATTGCGTCGTTTAAAATGTCTAGGTGTTTTTGGCGGGATTTGTTGAGTGAAGTTTAATGGTAGTTTTAAATATTTGCAAAATGATTCCTAGTAGATATTGTGATGTATAATTAGTGTGGTTTTGTATCAAAACTACACTTTTTTTTAACTGGACATTTAATTAAGTAGAATCTTGAAAGGGGCGCGGTCTCGGTAAAATGGCGATGAGTATTTTATTGTAGTATTGACTACCTCAGCGAAGCTTGCCAAGAAAGCTGACTGACATTTGCTGCCTAATACTGCAAAAATATTCTGTTGCACCCGCGTTGTAATGTAACTCAAAAAATATTTATTACTGATGATGAGGCGATATGATCTCATGACTTTAGTCTACTAGGCAAAGAAAAAATCAGGTGTCATATTTTGCCGCGTTACATTTGAGTTGCGATATTTTAGTTTGTGACTAGTGACTATTTTAACTATTCGCTTTCATAATAAACTCTGCACTCGCTTTTCTTGACGACCCCAGCCTGCCTGAAACTGTTATGTACGACAATGAATGTCGCTTTATCTCGGACTCTGTTTTACGTTATTTAATCACTCCAGCATCCGACAAATGGACACTGGGCCAGTGTCACTGGCCCTATGTAGGTACCATATTTCGACCAGCAGAAGTCAACGCTGTGCTAATTATGCTTTAAATATTAGTAATGACGAAAATTTTTGGAAGTTGCTGAAATCCGATCTGTGATACAAGAATTAATTTATCTACGACTGGTAAGAACTATTTAATTTGTTTTAAACTTAAATAACAAAAATAAAAATATATAAATAAAATAATACGGATATTGACCATGAATACGATGATACTTGTTGATGAATAAATAAGCTAATACTTAGAAGTCATTTAAATAATGTTTTTAGACTCTGTTCTAATTTTAAACGACGAAAAAAATATTAACCAAATGACTAAAAATTTTTTTTCTTTTATTAATAAAATAATTTGGTATAATTTAATTTGCTGTGCTTAGTGATAGACAATGATAATAATCCGGTTAATATCATTTGGCTAATAATCGATTCAAACTCAGTTAATAGCCATTATGGATGATAACCCTGCTGTTAATGTTATTTTAGTGATTGAAAATTTCCCTTCATGGTTTTCAGGCTTAGGACTGTCAGATTAGACTTAATTTTCATCATCATTCTTTGTAGAAAATAAATGTGCAATTTAAAACTAATCTGGCCCATTTAAAAATATTTATTTATTTATTATAATCTTTATTGTACACCAAATAAACAAAAATACAGGACAAACATTTAAAAGAATAAGTGCACAATGGGCGGTCTTATCGCACAGGGCGATCTCTTACAGACAACCTTAACCTCAAATATTATTTATTTATTTTATGATTATACACACAAACCAACAACACACGAAAAAGGACTTCTTTACCGAAATATATCAGTCGACGTACTGATTCCGGATTCGGTTGGCGTCGCTGTAGTGGAGTTTATGCATCTCTTTCTGTCACGAATAATATTAGCGCCAGAAAGAGATAGCACGAGAAACGGGGGTTGCGACAAAGCGATGTGTCAATAGTAATTATGGTTTTTATAGTATTGGATCTCTAAATTAACAAAACTGAATTTCCCAAAAAATGTGTATTTATTTTATTATTAACACTTTTTCACATACAAAAAGTGAAATAAATAAAAAGAATTACAATACATTGAATCACACTGCGTACATGCACCCAATTTATGTTCACACCCACAGATTTTACACTAAACAAAAAAAAGCATTTATTTTTTTAACAATACATTAATAGCAGGGTTATCATCCATTGCTATGCTATTAATGGACCCTTATGGATTATAATCGATAATAACTCAAAGCATCCGGCTATTTACCCAACACTAGCTGTGCTACATCCGCCATTTTGAATCTAACCATAAAATAGTGTAACAATTAAAACTGATTTAACTCATTTCCTCCAACTTTTAGCTAAACCTGTAATTGCAGTAACAGGTTTTTTATTTCATAAAGTATGAATTGAAGTTGTCTGAATATGGCCACTGTTAGCCAAAGTATGAATGGTGGACCATACCCTTTCAGCTTTCTAGTGCTAACGGTCACAGACGGACAGACCGACATGGCGAAACTATAAGGGTTCCTAATTCCGTAGTCAAACGGAACCCTAAAAACCGCTTCTTCGTGTAACATACTAATATTCCGGTTAGACTGAAAGCGAAGCCCAACGTAGTTGGGAAAAGGATGCGCAGATTGATTTTAGACCTACCTATAGTATCGATGGTGACAACGATCGGCTCCGACATGATCTTGGTCCATGGCACTTGTATGAGCAGCTCGTGGATTCGGCCCGAGACCAACGTGAAGGGAAGCGCCACCTCCCGCTGCAGCACGTCCCCCTTGAGCACCAGGTTGTGGAGCGCCACGCCTCCGCCCCATAGCGACACCTGCGAACATCGTGCTAAGAGTAGAAATACGTTCAGCACCTTACCACCAATACCAGGCCAAGTATTCGCGGGAAATGCGACCGCATAGACCACGTTGTTACAATAAAATATTTTGGTCCAAGGTGGCATCTTACGCGGTACAGTGACCGCGACCTCAACGCGGTTACATGATCCCGAGGAATTTAAATGTAGTTGCTCAATAAAAATAATCGACATTCACTATTAGAATAAATGGTAGTTTCGTACTGTATTATTTTTAACTGTAATAAACATTGGGATACTGACGCGTGCTGCCATCTTTACACACATTAAAATATTTAGAATAAATAGCAGAATAATTTACGCTACTGTTAACTCGTCATACCAATTAAGTTGTTGGCTCATGGTCTTTCACAAGTAGGCATACTTGGAAACATGATAGGCTCTAGGTACCTACTATAATATAATAAAACACATTCGCAACTTGCAGAAATAATAACATATGGTGTTTAACCTTTCATCGACTCGAATCGTGGCTATAGTGTATTGTAGCTAATAGGTACTTTGGCAATACAAGGCCTTGGTTCACAATACGAAACTGGGTTGACATATTCCAAGTTATACGTACATTTGCAAAACAATTGTGTATAGCAATAATTTTATCTACAAAACACTCAATATATAATACACTTCTCATCAGAAAAATCGAAACCCCTTGCAAGTTTATGTATAGTAAGGATTATCAGAAAAATGTGTATATTTTTTAATAGAAAATAATATGAGGTATTCAAAACCTAATGTAGGTCTTCAAATTTAAACTAAATTTTCATAGGTGTTTCGTATTTTGTTTAACAAGTCATTTTGACCGGGTATGGAGTATGAAGGAAATTGATAAAACAACACTCGTAAATGAAAAAAGAAAGCTAAGAAACGTTTATTTAATAACTTGTATTCCCTCCCCCAGCTCTTACTACTGCTTCCATACAGTTCTTCATCGATCGGATGTGAATCACGATCAAATGTTGTGGCATTCCATTTCATTCCTCTTGGATTGCATTTTGCAGCTGGCTAAGTGTTTTTGGGGCAGGATCTCTTCCGAATTCACCCCATAGACGTTCCATCGGATTCATGTCTGGGCTTCTTGCTGGCCATTCCATAATGGAGATACCGACTTCGCTGACATAAACTCGCACGAGCCCTAGCATTGTCATGCATGAATATGAAACCGATGCCAATAAAATGTGCATAGGGCATCACGTGAGGCTCAAGAGACTGTTGATGTACCGATGACTGTTTAGTGCAAGCAGACGTGGCCTAGACACAAAAACAAGCTCAGTCTTACCGTCGGCGCTGATTCCTCCAAAAACCATCCACGAACCGCCACCATAGCTGATCTTTTCTTCAATGCTGCATTGTGCAAAGCTTTCTACATCTCGTCTGTAGACCTTCTTCCTTCCGTCGTTACATAATTTTACACTCATCAGAAAAAAGGATTTTGTCCCACTGGAGGTATGACCAATTAGGTGCTCACGTGCAAAGTTGCAGTTAATTTTGGGCCATTTGCTGGCTTGTGCGGTATTAGTCCACGTAACTTCAACCTTCTTCTAATTGTCACTTACAGCCACCCTACGTACAACATGAGGCTGCTAAAAGCATTAAGGCGTCGATTTTGTAAAGAAGTAGTAACAATAAATCGATCATCTCGCTCAGAAGTGACCCGATCCTGCCAGATCCTGAACGGCACGTGAACAAACCTGTCTCCCGATAGCTTTTGTAGTCTCTATGAACGGACGACAGGCTTATGCCGGCCACACACCATCCTTCCTATCGTCCAATCGGTATGATTGGTTCAGTTAGAATTGACCGTATGTGGGAGTGGATTGGTATGACAGTTATATTTGACGGCATAATCGATTTTTTTTCTTATGTTTTAATCATGCCGATGGAATCATACCGATTCGATCATTCAGATCTTGAGCTTTGTCGGTGGTAGACGTAGTGAGCACGGCCTCGCGCTCTCACAACATGTCGCAAAATACAGCCCAGTACCACGAAGCGCTACTCGGACTTTAGATTAAATCATTCATACTAGTAATCCTCAATTTTTTATTAGTATGAGTAAACTGTTTTCTTTTCATTAACCACTGTTTGCACCACTCTGCTCGATCTTCTCTTTTTTTCTCATTTTACTAGTGAAAATGAAACAAAAAAGTTTCAATTTCACAAGTAAAATGCCCAAAACGTTTATCTCTGTAAAGGCCGAACTGCCAGCTATACAATCATGTTTTTTTTTTCAATGTAATGAAAACTCTTTTGTTAATTGAAATTGAAAATTAGGACAGAAACAATAAAAAAAATAATTTAAAAAATAAAAAACCCGACTGCGTAAAAAATTAAAACTGAAAAGAAAAATAAACAAGTTCAGTCCACAGTTTAGCAACAGTCGGGACCCACATTAGATAGAACGATTTTAGTCTAGATTATTTTAATGGGCGGGACCCACTGTTGCTGGACTGTGGACTGAACTTGTTTATTTTTCTTTTCAGTTTTATTTTTTTACGCAGTCGGGTTTTTTTTTATTTTTTAAATTATTTGTTATTTTACACTTTTTAGATACTATTATAATATCACTATTTATTCACTATATTTTAGACGTAAAATCACTATAAAGCTCAAAAACTGACCTAGGCATTCGCCTCAGTACAAAATAAATAACATAATTTCCTGTTGTACTTTTTTTAATATGTTCATGATATACCATTTTGAAATCCTCATGAAAAGCCCTTTAATTTGACACCCATATTGCAGAATTAAAAAAAAAAATTTTTTTACTCTAACATATAGCATCTCACAGTCGATATGTTGTTTTTTTTTTAACGTCACCTATCTAAGAACACTTGGGTTATCAGGACGAATCTAACGATATGTTAATTATAAAAATCTGTTCAGCGATTTGGAAGATTTGAGGTAATAAAGAATAACGCGCGAAAAACATAACCCTTCTTGCAGTCGGGTAAAAACGGAAGTGTTTCGACTTTTTTGATGAGAAGTGTATTATGTATGTATGAAAGGTCAATTACATACTTCAAGTCCAGCAACAATTAAATTCAATTGTTTTTAGTAATTAATAATAAGAACATCGGTTTTCTCAATATTTAATATGTCCTGTGTGCTGCCTAGCTCCGGCCCAACATTTGAAAGATGAACAAGTGAGTAAAATAAATTCAAGACAGCTCGGCAAATATTATACTTATAAATCTTAATAGAAGTAAGCTATTTTATCACGATAAATATATTATCTAAGCCGCATTATGGTGACGTTTATCGACGGATAAGTACCTTTGACGGTAGGTGACTAAATAAAAACGAGTAAAACTAAACAAGTGTTACTAAACAAGTACGCAAAAACGAAAAATTCTAAAGCGGCAATTAAACACACACGATTAATGCTCCTTCGTTCTGGCCATCCTTTGAATGTTTCATTCATTATCATTACCAGCCTTTTAATGTTCTATAAGAGATTTGAATGTTTCACGCAGATTTAATTTCAAACAAGTAGCCGATGGGTGTACCTTATTATTAATAAACAAGCTTATGCCAGCGGTTTCACACGCGTGTAAGCAGATTTCTCCGTACAAACATTGGACCCCTATTCCATCCTAGTGCAAATTTTCACGTTCCTAGCAATTGACCCAGTAGTTTCGGCTGTTCATTGATATGTAAGTCAGTTTCTCATCTTATATAATATATATTACGCTTTCTATGCTATTGACCAGATGAATACAATAAAATTCTTCAGCTTACGATATAAAAATGAGTGACAATTTTGGAGTGTACATAGGTTACCAAACCAATTAATGATTAAAAGTGTGATAGATTTTTTAATTCTTTAGATGAATTCGTAAAACTGTGTATGTTGTATATAAATGAATAATACATGAAAAATACCTTATAAACTTACGTATAACGTTATGTACAATACAATATTTAATTTTATTTTAAAACTCAAAACACTTATAAAAAAATACACATCCCAGTTTATCACAAAAAGAGCACTTATTTTTGTTTTTAAAACTGTTTATTTCCTTCATGAACTAGTATTATTTGATGAAGACAATGTAGCATACTGTAAAGCGCTTATTACACCACTCGATATTCAGGCAGTTTAAGTCATAGAAATATAAAAAAAAAACAGGAGAAGTGGCAAGGGGGCGTGTGCATGTTCGCGCGACGTGCATAAGATGTGCACATTCGGCAAACGGCCGACAGTTATAAACTTGTGAGACTCGCGATACGTGATCGTAAACAAATTTAAAATGCCGCGTTGTTCAGTGGTTTCTTGCAAGAACCGAAGTGACAAGACAAGCCTGGGTAATCACGGAATCTCTTACCATATGTAAGTACAAGTTTAATACAATATTTATCTTTAAGGCCCAAGCGCCCGAAAAGTGCCTTAAAACAGTGACTTTCTTTCTCTTTTCTAGGTAACTAATCAGTCAGGTTAATAGGTTTGCAAAAAATATATGTTTATTATAGATTCATGAACAACATTATCAACATTTGATTATTTCGTGCGATTAATACTTTGTCTAAAAAAAATATTACATACAACACAATTCACATTCGCAACTTTTCTCCTTCGAAACGGCTTGGATCTTTAGAAACGTTTTTACACATAAAAATTGGTGGGTTAAAGTGAACATAGCATATATGTAAATCAATAAATATTTCGCAAAGAAAATGGATTTAAAAGTCAGCAGGGCTCTGTCCGGGCGCAGCTGGACGCAAACAAATGCACAGATAGTCGTATTGTCGCCTAGACGGATACGAGAGTTGTGACCATAAAATTTCGGCCAGATGGTTCAAGGGACTATAAGCCTTAAAATCAGGAAATACATCAAATCTTGTAATATCTCTTGCTGTTACTACGTTATTTTCGTTTTCAAATATCAAAGCGATTGTATCACTTTTACAGTAAATACATTGCTCTTTAACCACTACCTAATTTTGATGTTTAGTAACTGGACAAGCAATGTAAAACTAACATAACGATACTTTATCAGTGCGGCGTATCTCATAATACAGCCGCTCTCAGTTGCGCCAAGCGAGTGTAGTGCCTATCAGAACCACTATTCACCATAATATCGATTGGTTGGATATCTAAAGTGAGATTAATATTGTATTTTTATTTATTTTTGCCTTAAACCAAAATTGACTCGGAAAAAGTTACTTTTGAGTATTTGGTGGACTAGCGCCGGTGTCCTTCACTACAGTTTTCTAAAATCTGGCGAAACGACTACGACAGATATCTATTGTCAGTAACTGCAAACCATGAAAGAAGAACTAGCTGCTAAACAACCGAGATTCGGCAATCGCTCTAGACCACTGCTGCTTCACGACAACGAAGACCACACTCTGCACAACAAACAACCACTAAGTTAGATGAGCTACAATTGGAATGTCTGCGACATCCACCGTACTGACCGGACCTCGCTCTAACAGATTACCATTTTCCCGGAATTTGGACCACTTCTTACAAAGAAAAAAATTCAACTCTGATGCGGCAGTCCAAACCGATTTCAAAGAGTTTATTGACTTTTAGTAAAGGGATCAATGAACTACCTATGAGATGGCAAAAGTGCTTAAGGGCCAAGCGCCCGAAAAGTACCATAAAACAGTGATTTTCTGAGGCCTACTCCTCCGTAACGGCTAGGTCAATTGGTTTGAAAAAAATATATGTTTATTATAGATTCATGAACAATAATATCAACATTTGATTTTTTCGTGCAATTAATACTTTTGTCAAAAAAAAAAATTTAGCAATTTCGCAACTTTTCGCAACTTTTCCCTACTCCTTCGAAACGGCTTGGACCTTAAGAAACATTTTTACACATAAAAATTGGTGGTTAAATATTCTTCAAAGTGAACATTGCATATGTAAATCAATCAATATCTCGCAGAGAAAATGGATTTAAAGCGCTTTCCGGGCGCTGCTGGACGCAAATAAATGCACAGATTTGCGTACTGCCGCCTAGGCGAGTGCAAGAGTTGCGTTCACATAATTTCGGCCAGATGGTTCAAGGAACTATACGCCTTAAATAACAACTGTGCACACTAGTGATGTAACGAATGTCAGATTTTTCACATTCGCGTAAAAATAATCTACAAAAAAAAATTGACTTTATATTCCTCCCGTACAAAACGCCAATTTCATATGTAAGGATTGCTCCGTTCTAGTTCTTTATTTGTTATGCATGGGCGTGTGTTGTATTTCATATATGTATTTAAAATGCCTTTTACATGATCAGGTTTTGCAAAATCCTGACCATAATAATATTTATTTTTATTTGTGTCTCTCAAAAATGATGACTATATGTGACTCATCAAAACGGTTATATTGTGATTATTTCTACTCTACATATACAGACTTTTACATTTCTATAGAAATAGGATATTATTATTTCACTTACCTGTGCATCCGCCGGTTTGAAGTCCCGCACATACTTGTCCACATAGCTCAGCAGGATGGGTGTTACATATGATTCTATTTTAAACATCTTTTAAGGCAGCCACTAAGGTTTGCAACTCCACATTGTGGGTTATTTTTTACTGAAACTGATAATACACAAATATAATGAGTTAATCAATGCCCAGTTTGTAATCAATGTCTCTTCAGTTATGAGTCATTTTGATAAAACTAGTGTTTCAAAACAGACTGAAATTTTTCATAAGGCTTTTTCCAATTAGCTAAACTAACACAACTAGCTTAATTAACTCTACTATCACTGTAAAAAGGCAAGCATAATGTGATGTCATTCAGTTACTACTTGTAAAAGTACATTTTATAAGTAGCAACTGCATGACATCACATAACTAGAGAAAATTGATATAATTCCCTATTGGGGAGAAATCAGTAGTATTTTGGTAAGTAATTTTTTTTATTTAGTCTGGACATATAAACTCTTTTAATTATTTGTATTGCTCGAGCACATTAAGCTGACATGATGCCTGTGTTTACATTGCAAGTATTAATATCAAATTTAACTTATAAAAAATGTCAAAAGTGTGCTTATTCTTATTGTATTCATGCATAAAAACAGGCTTAACCTAATGATTCTTTTAGGTATCAACTCCAAACTACACTATTTTTATTTTTTTTTCTCATCATGCAATCAATGAAAGCAGACATGCTGCCAGATTGAGAGTCGTGCAGAGTCAGCTCAATCAAGATTGATTTGTTGTGTCTGGCACCTCTTTGTGGCTATTCAGGTTGAACATTTTGTGTCCATTAACACAGTTCAGTGTATCTGGGATAATGAACTGAATGGCTATCGGGTTTGTATGACATAATAACTATAGTGTACTTTTTGTTATTATGGTATCAGCCAAGCCAAAAAGTCAGCCAAAGTTTAGATATAATTGTATTCAAACCCAGTCACATTTTTATTTATATATTATATTTATACTTTATTGTACACCTTGTAATGTAGACACGATAAAAATAACCAGTTAAAGCCTAGTGAAGGCCCAAATAAATTATATGACCACGCAGAGATGAATAGTAAATAAAACTTCCAACCAAATTTCTGCATGAATAACCAATTTCAATACAAATTAATCAAGGATACTGGAGGATAGCGCACAGGTGTCAGTTAACAGCAAATAGTAGCAATTTGGCCTGGCCTAGTATAATTCACAGTATCAACAGAATATAAATAAAGCTGTCATTAGTCATCTTACACTAATGTGCAGCTCTTTTGGAATTTTAATAAATCAATGTTCAAACTTATGAGGTGCTGCGCAAAAATAGACACTTTTAGTTTCCAGTTAATGACACGAAACAGTTTTTTCATTGCCATGACTATGTGTTAAGTGGAAGCAACTGGATGCGAAAATTTTTAATTATGCACAGGGAGTGGATGATTTCATACTGGCTCTATAGAAATCAAATATTCATTGGTAGCTTGTACCTGACACAACACACAAAAGTGTCCATGCTTGCAACCTGCCTCAAGCTTATCTGGATAAGATTGCTTTATCTGGACTGGACTGCCTTGTCTGGACAAGGCAGTGTAAGTTTGGGGTAATAAGTCTACTACATTAACTGCATTCTAATATCGAATATTTCATATTAGACTGTAACACTGTCTTTGCTCTTTGTTTGGTCTTTAGGACCCACTTCTCTCTCCTTACTGTAACACGACCAACAACGAAAAGAAAGTTATTTTTTGTAAGAAAACACTAAGTTTAAGTATGAAATTCAGTAATAATCAGTACCGTGGAGCTAAACTTTATTGGTCAGTTTGCTTCGTGGTAGGTAAAAATTGCAAAACATTACTAGAAGCTAAGTATCTGCACAGATTGCCCGTGAGTTAAGCAATTTTCTGTAACTTGAAAAAAGAGCTTCATATGCCATCGTGGTACGTGGATAAATAAATAAACAGAAACACACCAATTCTGCCGGAAGTAAATTACAAAACGTATGCCTTACCTATACAATGCGATAGAATTTCGCAAGGAAGACGCTATTTGAGTATTACTATATATCACTTTCACAGAAATTTAACTACAATTTCGAGTAATGTATTTAATAAAATAGGAAAAGCAAAATAAACACCGCAGTTCAGATTTTCTATCTGTGGTGATCACAGATTAGAGAGCGTAGTGGTGATGTAGTCAGTAGTGTTGTACGTATACAGCTTGAGGGCTGTAGAAGAATTTATTCAGGACCGCGATTCGAATTATTTCGAAATTAGAGCTCATAGGTACTGCTCGAGCTTGCTGTCATTGCTTGCAGTACCCAAAGATTTTATACATATCCTACTAGACTACCACAGAGCATCCATAGACTACTACTACTAGAGTGCGTCTACTGAAAGCGTAACCTGGAGTTTAAAAAAAAAAATTAAATTGGCAACATTGTTTTGCCGAAAAAAATCACGTCAAAGTCTATGGTTGCAATTGTCAGTTTTTGGTTTTTGGAAACAGATATTTATTTTTCTAGAATAATTGCTTAATTATGGGAATAACAATAAACAGTAACGTGCAAAAACTGCTACACACTATGGTTAATAAATTCAAACAAAAACAAGAAGAGAAAGAAGGTGTTTTCAATGAAAACCAACAATGTTTATATACGATTTCTGAATTTTTAATTTAGTATGACGTTATAATCTTGATCCTTGTCGACTAATATTATTAGTTAGTTATATTTTGGATATAATGATAATTTTTTTTTTCTTATATTTTTAGATAATCTGACATATTTCGAATTTCATAATGGACAAAAACATCGAACAAATAAGGCTTTTGGTAAATCGACTTACTCAAAAACACATGCTAGTGAGTGGTAGAATGCGTTCAAAAGCAGTTGAGATGTAATGAAAGATTTGCCTCACTCTGTCTGGTAGTGCATCAAAGTCTTCAACTGAAGTTAAAATCGCGAAAGTGGAGGAAATAGTAACTGAAATCCTAGTTCAAGTCTGAGAGAGATAGCTGCTGAACTTTTTGTGTCTCACGAGTCGATCCGTATCATTTGAAACAATCACTGGAGTATAAAACATGTTCCCACTTGACTAATCCCAAAAGATCTGAATTTTCTCTATGCTAAAACGAATCGATTCCAACCCAACAATCTTAAAACACATTATTAGTGTTGGCGAGACGTGATCATGTTGACTATTTTATTTGACTATCTATTGCGGTGTTGTGCACTTAGTATTCTTGCCAGAAGGCCAAATGGTAAATAAAGAATATTATTTGAATATTATATAGCGACATTTGAAAGATTAGAAAAAATAAAATAATTTGGAATAATAACTAACATTTTGTGTGTTATTGACCTTTACCATACACCCACCAAATAATTAAGTCTACACACATGTTTTTGACTAGGATTTAAGTTCTTATACAACTATTATACAATTGTCATAAATACAAAAAATACTCTAGTATCAAAACTTTTTCCTTTTAATATTTCAATAATACCACATTCGAAATTTTTGGTTGTAACCTCCTTTTCTCTGGTTACGCTTTCATTAGACGGACTCTAGTACTAGGATATATAAAATCTTTGGCAGTACCACATTGACCTGTACCAAAACGCATTCCAATTTAGTTTCTGAGATCACAGCGCATATTTCAATCTTTATGGAACTAGAATATTAGTGATTTTCAATCCAAAATATGAGTGACTTTGACTTGATTCCAAAAGTAACATAATATTCCTTTTTTTGTTTGTTTCTTCTTCCCACAACATAGAGTCTGACTTTAACTTTTCGAATACTATTAGACACAATAGAAAGACAATGAGAGAGAACGGTGGCGTTCGGCAAGATTTAAATTTCGTTTAGATAATTTATTTATTTTAACATTCACAAACAGAATATCAAAATTATCCAAATTGGAAACTGTTTCACAACGAGGGCACTTTTTTCCGGGAGTGTTCCACTTTCCTTGATTAATATATAGACCCTTCTTTTTTATTCTTTTCAGTGTCCTCACACTTAAGTCTGAAAACGGAAATCACAATTATTTCGAAACAGTTTAATTATATCACTAAAAATAAGACTATAAAACAATCAAATGTCATAATATAATACAACAATATGCCTATTATTTAATTTCATCCCTAAGCGTGTCCTATAAACAATAGTACATAAATGATTGTTAAATCTAAAAGGTCTGAAAGGAGAAAAATACCTGTCATTGAAAATATTATTATAATGTACATATTGTGATTCAGAAGTCGATATTTCAATTTCTTCAAGAGTTTTCAATGCCTTTGCTGTTCTGGTAATTTAAAATTTCACCTGCTCATTGTATATATCTCTTAAAAAGTATAATAAAGTATTACTCATTGCAATTTGTTATAAATAATCGAAAAGTATCAAGCTATTTTACTAGATATTCAAAACACTAACCTATGAACTTATAGTATTATATCCAGCCGTCGCATTTTCTGTACAAATTTCCGATTAATCTCACTTTTTTTGGTTTTGACTTTAACAATCATCTTGAAGAGAAGCCTCCTCGTCGAATTATTTATTGTCTAGAGCATTATTATAATAAAATACCGCATCGTCGCTCTCCATCAGGTGAGATGGCGGTCAAACGCAAGCCTATCATTAATAAAAAAAAAAGGCGTGTGGCACTCGGGGACTGCCGCAGTAAAGCTATTGCATAGCATTTTTATCAACTTATGCAATTATAATTATTTATTTATTTTATTTATGCAGTATTTTTTTTCCTTTGTTTTTTTTTCTTTGATATTAATTGAAGTTACACTTTCACACATTGAATTTAATTAATAATTTATTTAATCAACACTTTCAATTTTACATATTTCTCAAGTTTTCACAGATTACATTGAATGGCAAACTGCATAAGAGTAGGGCTGCCATCTCTAAAACCTGTCCCCCAGGACCGGAAGCGTAGGTTCCCCGGATTTTGGAGCTTTTACCCCGGACATTTCAATACTTTTTCATTTACTTACATCTTGATTAAAATATATTTCACTCCGTACTTGATAGAAGTGAACTTTAATTGTAAGCCTCTTTTGTTGCATGAAATAGTGTGTTTAATCGTTTTTGTGACTACAAGGGGGAAGATTTTGTGTTCAGAGGGCGCCACGCGTATGATCTATTTACATTCTGTGGTTCGGAGCGGTTCTTATGAAATTGTATGAAATATTCAATATTTTTGTATTGACGATGTATTGTACCTGGAAATTAAATCAGCTAACAGAGGAACTAAAGAAGAGGGAAGCGACCTGTAGTGAAAGAAAGGCAGACCTTGTAGAGAGGTTGGTAAATAAAAGTAAAAAAATACTGCAGTATTTTATATTTTCTTGGTGTATGTTTTTACTGATTAACAATAAACTCCTGACCCTATGAACTTTTATCCACTTGTTTATTATTGTTTGTGTAAATCAAAATCTAAGCTATTCTGTTTTTGTAGGTTAGAGGCGTATGATAGAAATTTTAACTTCACCGATAATTCATATCCCTCAGAACCAGTACAAACCGAAGTTATGGACATACCAAAAGACGATTATTATAAAGATATAAACAGCAATGAGGTATCCCATTGCCACCATTAAATAAACATCAAATACAAGAATATTGTGGAATATTCCCATTGACATCGATGTGGACGAATTTTTTGATGCCCTCTGAGTTTTCCCCGTTTTTCAGCCTTTTTTACTCGTTTGTACATATTATTATTGTTTGTATAGTATAGTAAAATTGTACATTATGTGTAAATGAAAAATATATATATATAAAAAAAAAGAATATTGTGGAGAGTGAGTTTATTAGCTCATTTAATAAATTTTTTGTGCCTTTCTATGATCATTTTTCATAAGCAGGAAAAAAGTATGCTGTGTTATTCTAAGGTTTTATAAAGTTTTATAATCATTTTCTGTAAAATGATGCCCACATAATCGTAAATATGTAGATTGGGATTTTACGAACTCTGGTCGTTTTATTGCTCTATCCCTCAATCTTTTCCTATTTTTATCTTTTGGGAATAAATGATTACCATTTTCTTTGCATCCCGGCACTGCACAGTTCATCATTTTTATTCTAAATATGCCAAAAAGTTATAAATAACGCTGCATAGATAAGCCGATAACGGATCATAAGAATCGCGACACCTAGCGGGAAAAAATGGCAAAAATCTTCCCCAGTGAGTAGGTAATTTTGCTTTATTTTTTAACCTTCTTAGGTATTCAATAAAAGATAAACTGTGGATGGATGGAGAGGGAGAGGGAGGCCAAAGAAAAGATGGATGGATTGTGTGAGAAGTGATATGAAAGAAAAGGGAGTTAGTGATAGCGTGACGAGTGACAGGACAGAATGGAAGAAGAAAACGTGTTGCGCCGACCCCAAATAAAATGGGACAAGGGCAGGAAGAAGAAGAAGAAGAAGAAGAAATCCAATATTAGTTACTCAGTTAATAAAATTAAATGAAAAACTTGTTTAATTTCTTATTTTTCCATACAATTAACAATATTTACTTTAGTTTTAAAAGAACTGAAATCTTAAATCAAATTCAGAAAGTTATAATAATTTATACTAAAGCCATACCATTACCATGCGTCGGTCGAACGCGCCCCATACCCGCTCGCCGCTTGCGTAGTAAAATAGCGTCGGCAGTGCGTGCGGTGAAATACCTAACCTATAGCTTTTATTTACGTAAATTATGGGAACGGGATCTAATCAAAATCCCGGACTACAATTTAAACCCCGCCCGGACGCTCCCCGGACGTCTTCCAAACTAGGACAAATCCGGGGAAACCCGGACGGATGGCAGCCCTACATAAGAGATAACGTTGTCGACTGTACTAGTATGAACTGTGACACAGCCGACAGCGACCTCCTACCTATTTATTATAATGTATACAATTTTAATTAATTTAGTGCAATTTAATACAATTTGATTTATTAAAATGTCAAAATAAAAAGAAAAATAAAAATACTGAACAATAACAATAATAATTTGTAAACTACTTACTGAATACAATTTTTTTTTTTTTTAAGCTATTACATAGCTTCTATCGCGGGCCTTGAGCGTGGAGATCGAATCCAGAAATTCCGTAACGAAAATAACCTAACACCCCCCACTCATTTGTTTTTTGAGCGTGGTGACCGATAAGAAAACAAATGAGTGAAAGCAGCTGTCGGCGTTTTGGATGGGTGGGGTTAAGCAGCTGTTAGCGAGGTCTGGTTTTTGATGGAAGAGGTTAAGCAGCTGTTGGCGAGGTCTAGTTTTGGATGGAAGAGGTTAAGCAGCTGTTGGCGAGGTCTGGTTTTAGATGGATGGGGTTAAGCAGATGTTGGTGAGGTCTGGTTTTGGATGGGTGCGGTTAAGCAGCTGTTGGCGAGGTCTGGTTTTAGATGGGTGGGGTTAAGCAGCTGTTGGTGAGTTCTGTGTTTGGATGGGTGGGGTTAAGCAGCTGTCGGCGTTTTGGATGGGTGGGGTTAAGCAGCTGTTAGTGAGGTCTGGTTTTTGATGGATGAGGTTAAGCAGCTGTAGGCGAGGTCTGGTTTTGGATGGAAGAGGTTAAGCAGCTGTTGGCGAGGTCTGGTATTGGATGGGTGGAGATAAGCAGCTGTTGGCAAGGTCTCATTTTGGATGGGTGGGGTTAAGCAGCTGTTAGCGAGGTCTGGTTTTGGATGGGTGGGGTTAAGCAGCCGTTGGCGAGGTCTAGTTTTGGATGGGTGGGGTTAAGCAGCTGTTGGCGAGGTCTGGTTTTGGATGGGTGGGGTTAAGCAGCTGTTGGCGAGGTCTGGTTTTGGATAGGTGGGGTTAAGCAGCTGTTAGCGAGGTCTATTGCATAAGTTGATAAAAAATGCTATGCAATAGCTTTACCGCGGCAGTCCCCGAGTGCCACACGTCTTTTTTTTACTCTTGTACAAGTACCCGTGAGTTTGGTGTGGTGTGTAGTGTGACGTGTTCATAAGGGTGTAAATGTTATTATGAAGTTCTACCATTTAATATCTCTTCTGTTTCGGAATAGTTAATTCGTTGTAGCCAACGACGTATTACTTTCTTGCACTTACTGAGGGGTAGAGAAAAGATGTTATGTTCACGGTTTGCTTTATTATATATGTGGTTACTTTTAACATAATACTGTTGTCCTGAAATAGTCGTTCTATGTGGCGTTGATGAGCAAACTCTAAATTTATTACGCTTTAGGATTGGTTTAAATACTGTAATTTTGTGCTTCCGGAGTATGGTCGACAATAAAAAAAGCTGTCTGACCGTCAGTACAGGACATTCAGTATACAACGATTCAGTGCTGTATCTACCGGGTCGACCAAGCATGACCTTCAGGAGAGCCCTTTGTGTGCGCTCCAGAGGAAGCAAGGCCGTCTTACCGATCCCACCCCACACAACAACACAGTACTGCAATATGCTTTGAGCAAGGGCGAAGTAGACGCACAATAATGTTTCCCTATCAGCAGATTTCCTGAGCTTTCTGAAAGTCGGCATTAATTTTCTAGTGCGGGCAGTCAATTGGTTTAAATGTGCTGACCATTTAAGTGAATTGTCTATTATTAGACCCAGATACCTAATATTGGTAGTGCGAGTTAGTATCGGACAAATACAATTTTCTAACTGGTCACAAGTATGTGCAACTATTGTGAAATCCGATGGAGGTTGGGTGTTAGCGCGGTGAGAAAAGGTCATATACTTGGTCTTTTCGACATTTAGCGTTAGTAGATTGTCATTGAGCCAAGTCATTATATCTTGAAGAGCTCGCTCTGCATAGCAACGAGTGTCTTTCCAGTCTCTTCCATGCACAATCAACGCAGTGTCATCAGCATACGTAACAATGCTGCAGTTGGGTAAGTTCATAAAACACAAGGTGTTTATGTACAGCAGGAAGAGAGTGGGTCTGCCCTGAGGCACGCCAAAGGAGAGAGTAACTTCTGAACTCGTGCAATCACCTATCCTAACACATTGAGTTCTGTTAGAGAGCTAGGAGCGAAAAAAATCCAGTGCGAGCCCGTGAATGCCAACCGATTCCATTTTTGAGAGCAATATTGGAACAGAAACAGTATCGAAAGCCTTAGACAAATCGAGGAAAATGCCTATGACTTTCTCTTTGTTGTCTAAGTTACGAGCTACAATCTCTGAAAGCAATAAAGCAGCATCCTCTGTTGACTTACCTTTACCTTACATATATGTGTAAGTGGAGGAATTAGACTCGTCTTTGCACTTTTTACAACTAGTGTTGGTATGTGGTTAATCCCAGTAGCAGATTCAGTTTTTAAATCCACAATAATGGATTCTATTTCCTCACAGTCCGTCTGGAACAGTACCATGGAATCTCTAGGTGAGTTAGACAGATCGCCTATAATTGAGGTGCGTGATCGTATTCCAGTAATATCCTGCTTTTGCAATATATCATTAGCTAGTTTTTTCTCCTATTCCAGCAAAGTAGTTATTTATTGTGTTTAAAGACTCAATAGGATCTGGAGTAAGAGTCAGTAATTCACGAGGAGAGGGTGAAGTTTGCTTAAGGTTGGCTATTTTGTTTATAGTAGGTATTCCACATTCCCTTTGGATTATTTTTATTCTTTTGGAATTCAGTTTTTTCATAATTAGTTTTTAGTTGTTTCAAGAGGTTGTTGCAAAAGTTACGGTATCTCGTATAAGTGATTTGCATTATTGCATTGTTTCTATTTAGGTTTGCTTTCTTGTGCAACCTGTCTCTATGCCTGATGCACCGTAACCAGCCATGGCTTGATTTTTCCCTGACGATGAGGTATAGTTATAGGTGTTGTTGTTGTGTAAGGATAGTTGATGAAACCAAGTCTACGAAAATGTTAGCGCATACATTGGCATCACTGGCAGAAAAAACTGCACTGAAATCAGTGTCGGCCAGTGCTGGGACCAAAGAGGAATAGTCAATCTTTAGAAAAGAAGATTTGACAGTGTTCCTTTTTATTTTACAATCAAGACTAAAAACCAGTGGTGCGTGATCAGTGATGAATGAGTCTAGTACATAAGTAGCTGAAAGTTTATCAGATCTAAGCATCACGTGATCAAGACAGCTAGTATTACGAGTAGGGAGGACATGGGCAGGAAGAAATCCGTGATAAGCCATCTGATCTAGATAAGTACTACAGTTAGGGTCTTTACTACTTGGGGAGATATTAATATTAATGTCTCCTATCACAATTACTGACTTAACTGCCTTCAGTAATGCAAAACACTGATCGAGGCAATCACAGAATCTACTTATATTGCGACATGAGGGCGGCCTGTACACAGCCACAATAGCATACTCATTTTCAAACTGCAAAACAAGGCAGTTGGCGTCTAGCACAGGCGGCTTTATTATTTTATGGCTAATCTCAGATTTAACGTAAATAAGAACGCCATCATTCTGATTTATGAAGTCAGAAGAATACGATGTGTAGCCAGAAATATCAGGCACTGACGGGGATTTACTTAACCAGCACTCGCTTAGTATGATGATGTCACACTATACAGTGTGACATCATCATACTAAGCGAGTGCTTATTGTATACTGATTCTTTCAAGCAGAACTATAAGGCTATCAAAGTTACAAGTAATGCTACGAATGTTGGTGTGCATTACAGTTAAAGCTGTTTGGGACAAATCAATATGATTTATCAAGCTTTCGGGGGAGCAAATCTGAGAAACTGATACTTGAAGTGAATCAATGTCATTCAGTATGTTATCCATGGCCATCACTATTACGTATATGATTTATAAGGCGTATTTTAATGTGCAAGTATAGTAGATAATTGTTTCTCATAATTACATGTGTTACAAAATAGTATCGTACTAGAATATTGTTTGAAGTATATCCTCTAAGTATTTTGCAGGAACAGTTTTATGATTTTGTAAGCAGTGATAGTGTATTATGTTTAGTGTTATAGATTGATAGAGTTAGTGCTTGGGGTACTTGAGATACAAAATGGGTGAAATTTATAAATTTGTGAAATATGACATGGCAATATGAGTGCTTTGAACAAAAATTAATTAATAGCATGCAGCAGATAAGAAAAATATACAAACGCAAAAGATAAAGGCATACAAAGTTTCCTAGTCAGAGGTTAGATTGAGATCGCAGTTTGTCCAAATCACTGTCAGTATCTATACGATGCGATGCGGTGCCCACTTTCTGGCGGAGGAAAATCTTCCCATGAGTAGTCCAGCAAAACTGGTAGCTATTCTGCTTACAAAACTCCCTAGCCAGGTAAAACAGTCTTCTTGCCTTTTGGGTAAGACATTCAGTGAGATATATTGGTTGAGGGCGACCGTCGAGTTCCAAATGAGATGTATTTAATTTGTTGCTTTTATTTGCCTGATTATGTTTTTTCACGGAAATTAAATTAAAGTCCGTTCTTAGTACTACTGATGAAAAGTCCACTATGATTGGTCTACTTCCACCTTTGTCAGCATTTAAGCGAAAGACATCTCTAATGTGAGCTTCATTAACAGCTACTTTGGTTGCCAGTCCTACCCTTTTTTTTTTTTTTTTTTTTATTGTTGATAGGTTCGCGCTTGACCGCTATCTCACCTGATGGAAAGCGACGATGCGGTCGACGATGGAACGCACTTACCTAAAAGAAACCTATTCACTCTCGACTTAAAGATTCCCGGGTTGTAGCTATCAGGAAACACAGACTCCGGCAAGGAATTCCACTCCCTAGCCGCACGCACAATGAATGTGTTCTCAAAACATTTTGTGCGTGTTGGTGGGATATCCACCATATACCGGTGGCGCATAGCCGTACGTCTGGTAGTCCGATGATGAAACGGGCTAGGCGGAATTAGGTTATGCAATTCCGACGCACACTCCCCGAAATGCAACCGGTAGAAAACCGACAGGCTAGCAACTCTGCGTCGATGCTCAAAACTTTGAAGCCTCGACTCGACGAGTGTATCATCGCCAATTATCCTTCTGGCTCCCTTGACACAATCTTCAGTAAATCCTCTTTTGTTTCCCTTTTTTGGACAGGAATATTCCTAATCTCAATGCTGGTTTGCTTTTGAGACCTCTCAAGGCTTCCCACTTTCAGCTCAAGTGTTTGTATGTAGGCTAAATGTGTACGTCTCTCAGTTTCCATGAAAATAAGTTTGTCTTTCATTTCCTCATAATGTTTTTCCATGAATTTTATAGATTTTTCGATTTCGCTGTTTTGTTTCTGGATCCCATTAATACTTTCCTGTATGGAGTTCTGTTGTAATTTAAAAGTTTCAAGGGTTTTCTTGGTGTCTGATAAAGTTACAGTCAGTTCGTGGTCAAAAGAACGCTTACGAGGCCGATTTCTGGCGTGAAACTGACTTGAGCTCTCGTTACCGGTGTCAGTGGCTGGTCTATGGTTAGTATCCATCTTGGAATTGCCCTTAGAAGTATATGGAGGAATTCTTTTCAGTGACATAGCAAATAGTCAAAAGCAAACACAATACCCCAAAGTTAAACAATTGGCCAAAAACTTGATTAAAAAATGCAAAAAGATTGGCGTGACTGGGGATTCGGACTCAGGTCGCCTTGCTTCTGTATCGGACAAGTTTCTAAGTCCGCTATTTGCACTTTGCAATAGGTGACGAAATTAAGGATCTATCTTTACTAATTTTGCCACGCTCAAAAAACAAATGAGTGGGGGGTGTTAGGTTATTTTCGTTACGGAATTTCTGGTTTCGGTCTCCACGCTCAAGGCCCGCGATAGAAGCTATGCAATAGCTTAAAAAAAAAAGACGTGTGGCACTCGGGGACTGCCGCGGTAAAGCTATTGCATAGCATTTTTTATCAACTTATGCAATAGATCTCGCCAACAGCTGCTTAACCCCACCCATCCAAAACTAGACCTCGCCAACAGCTGCTTAACCCCATCCATCTAAAACCAGACCTCGCTAACAGCTGCTTAACCCCACCCATCCAAAACGCCGACAGCTGCTTAACCCCACCCATCCAAATACAGACCTCACCAACAGCTGCTTAACCCCACCCATCCAAAACCAGACCTCACCAATAGCTGCTTAACCCCACCCATCTAAAACCAGACCTCGCCAACAGCTGCTTAACCCCACCCATCCAAAGCCAGACCTCGCTAACAGCTGCTTAACCCCACCCATCCAAAATGAGACCTTGCCAACAGCTGCTTATCCCCACCCATCCAATACCAGACCTCGCCAACAGCTGCTTAACCTCTTCCATCAAAAACCAGACCTCGCTAACAGCTGCTTAACCACACCCATCCAAAACGCCGACAGCTGCTTTCACTCATTTGTTTTCTTATCGGTCACCACGCTCAAAAAACAAATGAGTGGGGGGTGTTAGGTTATTTTCGTTACGGAATTTCTGGTTTCGGTCTCCACGCTCAAGGCCCGCGATAGAAGCTATGCAATAGCTTAAAAAAAAAAGACGTGTGGCACTCGGGGACTGCCGCGGTAAAGCTATTGCATAGCATTTTTTATCAACTTATGCAATAGATCTCGCCAACAGCTGCTTAACCCCACCCATCCAAAATGAGACCTTGTCAACAGCCGTTAATCCCCACCCATCCAATACCAAACCTCGCCAACAGCTGCTTAACCCCACCCATCCAAAACTAGACCTCGCCAACAGCTGCTTAACCCCATCCATCTAAAACCAGACCTCGCTAACAGCTGCTTAACCCCACCCATCCAAAACGCCGACAGCTGCTTAACCCCACCCATCCAAATACAGACCTCACCAACAGCTGCTTAACCCCACCCATCCAAAACCAGACCTCACCAATAGCTGCTTAACCCCACCCATCTAAAACCAGACCTCGCCAACAGCTGCTTAACCCCACCCATCCAAAGCCAGACCTCGCTAACAGCTGCTTAACCCCACCCATCCAAAATGAGACCTTGCCAACAGCTGCTTATCCCCACCCATCCAATACCAGACCTCGCCAACAGCTGCTTAACCTCTTCCATCAAAAACCAGACTTCGCTAACAGCTGCTTAACCACACCCATCCAAAACGCCGACAGCTGCTTTCACTCATTTGTTTTCTTATCGGTCACCACGCTCAAAAAACAAATGAGTGGGGGGTGTTAGGTTATTTACGTTACGGAATTTCTGGATACGGTCTCCACGCTCAAGGCCCGCGATAGAAGGTATGCAATAGCTTAAAAAAAAAAGAATTTTTGACAGTGCTTAATTTTTTTTTAAATGCAGCCATTTATGGACTTTAATAAATAATTCACTCCCATCTTTCGTTGGTCAGAGTTTCGTTGAATTGGTGCTGAGAAAATTGACTAGAATACCTCAGCGAAGTTTACTGAGAAGGCCGCCAAATACTACAAATACATTAGAATATTCTATAGAAATAACGATTCACACGAAAACATGGCTTAAATAACTTAATAACCACGCTAAAACATTTAATAAAAAAAATTGTCGTTTTCGCGGTGATGACAATGACGTTGACCTGACACTTGACAGACTGACACTTGTCAGTCAGACAGACTTATGAGAGAAGCGATACGAAAGGTCGATGGGTCAGTAAAAATGTATTTTTTACAGTAGATTTTATATGTCCGTCATGGTTTTTGCTCTTTGCCATTAAACGCTATATGCTATGGTTTTGTTTGTATGCATGTAAGTTAATTTTGTTCACATTCGAAACATTCCGTCTAGGTTAAAATATGTTGTCATTGTTGCAATGTTTTGTCGCATTTCCAACAATTTGTTTTTGTGTTGTATTTGTCGAAATAAAGTTATATAATAGATAAATGCGCATTTGGCTACATCAGAATATTTTAAATGAATAATCTAACTACGATGTTTGGTCGTGAATACATTATGTTTTGACCAATGGCTGTGTGTACAGACTTTTTCGAGTTTGCCTTGAGTATATTTCATAATCTGTTATCGTACCTATTGAATGGTTCAGTTTAAAATTGGGTATTGATTGCCACAGAATAAATTATGTTTTTTTATTGTTATCTATTCAGAAACAAAGATGTTTGTTTTGTTTATTATAGGACAGTTGGGCTGTAGATTCTTATCATTAAGGAACTAGTAGACGTTTATATTTCTGGCGTATAAAGCAATTATTCAGCTTTAAAATGAGGGGTCTGAATAAAAATATACACTTGGAGGTTGAAACACAATCTGTTAACAAAGCTTTTGTATATTGAAAGGGCTATTCAGAAGTGGCCACTAATCTTTCTTGATTAATACTTTAATATTCTTTTGTATTAAATCTCAAATTTATGCAACTGGTTGTGACTATTCAGTCAGTTTCAGTAAAATGAAAGAAGAAGGCAAATAGATCCTAACAATGAAATAAAGAAAACCCCTAACCCTAAGGTCGACTGGCAGATAATGTCTTAAGGCATTAAGTCCGCCTTTGTACAGTTTTTTTTGTGCATAAAGCTTTAAATAAATAAAGGAAATAAAACAAATTCTTAATAAATTAGTGCGCCTCACCATCAACGATAGTATAAGTACTAGTTTATAAAAGATAAAAAAAAAAAAAATTATGACTTAAATAATACATTTAGCTAATTTAGATTAAACAATTACGTTTTTACTTCACCTAGATTTAACTAAGACTCAGTTATACAAAACACAAAAAAAAAAAACTGTAAACACAATTAATTTTTCTTTGCAAACCGTACTTTTCAATCAACAATTATTGACAGATCGAGTTTATAGACTTTCTTATTCATATTTAGAATACATAGTATATTTCATTATTCTGAAGAAACAAGGTAGCCATATGCTTATTGAATACAGATATGGCTTTTATTCATAGAAACGCATAGATTTACTGCCACTTTACAACCCTTTACAGCCTTTAATAGCCCTTTGCTTACCATAACAAAAAAGTGTGTCCTGTTTGTATTGTAAATGTAGGTAATGATAATATGCACCCTAACTAGATTTTTTTATTAGAATGCATATGCAAATGCATATAAATAATCTGGTCCCTAGTTATAACAAAAACATAAAAAAACGATACCTACATTCATTGTCCAAAAAAATAAACTAAAATTATTAAAAAAAAAAATCAAATTATACAGCAAGTTATAAGCATTATGCTTGGTGATGACTCAATCTACACATTGATGTGGGATTGGCAAATGAAATACAAGTAATGACTGAACTACCCCATGGTAGTTTTAACTTAAAAAATAAAGAATTCTGGCTGAATTATAACAATAATTTTGAACATAATTAATGAAATGAGGGTACACACACATGTGTCACATACACATTTGTGTACCTCTTCATAACATAACATCATAGTCTATGTTATTTTATTTTCTAAAGAATTCATCTTCAAAATTTTTCATCAGATTTTTAACAAGTTTTAATTGAACTATCTGGAGTATAAGTACTTATAAGAGTATCTTCACCGAACAAAGATTAATCATCAAAATTGATAAATGTTTGCCAAAGATAGAAACAAATACAAAAAAAACTGGGCAAGTGCGAGTCGGACTTGCGCACTGGTTCCGTGCAAACTACAATTCCCGAATGGAGTCTCGAAGATTTTGCCGAATTGCAATTTTTTTTTTTTGATTGAGGTAACATCAAATTTGCTGTTGTTTTGTTCAGATTTTTTTTTTATACCTGTGCTATAGAAACCTGAAATTTGGTACAAAGCATGGTTTGTGCCAAATTTCAGGATTATGGGTCAACGGAAAGTACCCTATGAATTTCGATCTTTAAGAGTATCAAAATATACGTTTTTGTGCGACATAAACGACCGTATCTTTTTTGTTCGTTAACTAAGAAGTTTGATTTTTTCACAGCTTGAAAGGACCGCAGACCTGAGTGTATGATTTCAATTTCGACTCGATACCACCACGCGTTCTCGAGAAGGGTCTTGACAGACAGACAGACGGACGGACAACAAAGTGATCCTATAAGGGTTCCGTTTTTTCCTTTTGAGGTACGGAACCCTAAAAAATCAAATGAAGAACCTCCTTTTTTCGAAGTCGGTTAAAAATCTTGACCATCAAATCCAGTGAGCATTGTGACATTTAATGGCCACTGTTATAGACACTATTGACAAACTTTACTCACAGAAGAATCATGTCAATGAGTGTTATGCAAGACAATTCTTAGCACTTACAATGACTGATATTTGAAAATTGTCCTCAGAATATTATTGGTAATAATAATCAGTTTATTTCAGGCAACATGTACCAATATCATAAATACCTTCTAGACTAACATATATATTTACTTATATTTTATTTCTAAAAATTCTTTTTTTTTTACTTTCTTTTTGTGGTGCATGTGTGGAGAGTTTTGTGATTCTTCTTTTTATTTTTGTGATGTTGCCATTGACTTAGTTTTTGTTATTGTTAGCGTAAAACTTTTCCATTATGCTCTATAGGGTAGGGCACAAAGAGCAGGACAGGACAGTAAGCCCCATACAATACACTTTAATACTTATGTGTTGGATCTATTAGAATGTCAATAAATCCTTTTATCTTTAGTCTTGGAAAGAATTTTTGCAGTAACCAAGTAAAATTCCATCTAAAACTCTTATGCAATCGCATCTTCATCACTAGCAATGTCAAATATTGTCTTAATTTTCTACACGTAGATAATTAAAACTTTATTGATGTGGTCAAACTCGAGAACATTAGAAATCTAATATAATGTTCAGTGTCACAGGTAGATAGGATTAAAGATTAGGTTACAAGTTACTTGTTTTATTATATTTCTGACCAACACACTCTTCATAGAAAAAAACTTCATCCAAAAACATTGCTACAGCGTTTGAATAACTCAACAACATAGATTAAGTTGGAATTGCTTGCATGAAGGTAGTTTTCAAATAATTGTGTAGGTATGTCTCTTGAAAGTGACTTGTGTATGTCTAATGAACTATACCACAATTGTTAGTTTCCTTTTTTCTGGTTTTTTAGATCATTGTATTTTAAACTAGCTTCTGTCGGGGGCTTCATTCGCGTGAATGTCTGTTAAAGAGTAGCCTATGTCCTTCCTTGGGGTTCAAGCCTAATACATTTCAAGTTTTATCAAAATCGGTTCAGTAGTTTACCCGTGCAGTGTAACAGACAAACATTTATTATATTAGTATGGATTTTGCATGTCAAACAGCTACACATATCGTAACATATTCATGTTTCTGGAATTATTATGAAATCAGTTTACCATCCGTAAGCTGACAATTTGGGGACATATTTAAATCTATAAAATATTTCAACTTATGATGATTTTGTTTCAGGATGCAAAACTAACAACAGAGCAAATTCCATGTCAACAATAATAAAAAACTATATTAAGCATAACAATAGCCTGTCGAGGATATTAGTAATGCATGTACAGAACGCTCTTATGAAACTTTGTGTAGCTATAGGCTAGTTTGAAAATTTAAATATGATTTGTATAAATGTAAGACATATCCATAGAAAGCTATGCTGAAATTGACAAATAGTTTTTACAGATACTTAGTGTTTACATGTGAGAAGGTTGACAAGGCACATGTGAGGAGGTTCTCGCATTTGAATTGTAAACGGAAGACATGTGGCACGGAGTGTGTGGACATAAAACTAACTGCACAGTTCCATTCGAGCCTACAGTTGAGACAGCACGGCCACGGCAAGAAACGGTTGAAGATCAAGATACCACCTTTGAATTCCAATGAGTGCAAGAAACATAAGCCAATGAGTGATCCATTGCAACCATCTATTAATCACGCAAGCTATGGGGGACAATTTGACATGTAAGTCTTAAGACAACATATTTTATATCTTTTTCGTTTTTTATTTTTCAGGTTCAAAATTTATTAACATGTTATGTTTTATTATCTCATTTAAATTTATACAAAATTAAATAGGTAACAAAAAAACTTGAGTTATTTTAAACTTAGATCTGTGCTGTGTAGGTACTGTCTTGGAATAATTATTGTGTTAAACTATTTGTTTTTGTGGATTACCTATTTTGCATGTTTAATTCATTAACCTTTCAAATACCGTAATTAGAGACAATAAAAAGACAGTGAGAAAGCGAACGCCGGCGTTCGCTGGGAGGTTAGATTGATTTATTTGGCCTTATTGTAACACCTAACTACTTCGAAATATAGAAAGATGCATGATTACCACGGTTCCTTACCCGAAGGGTAAAATAGGACCCTATTACTTACTAAGACTCCGCTGTCCGTCTGTCACCCGGCTGTATCTCATGAACTGTGATAGACAGTTGAAATTTTGCACACATGATGTTTTTCTATTGTCGGTATGACAACTAATATTAAAAAAACCGGCCAAGTGCGAGTCGGACTCGCCCATGAAGGGTTCCGTAGCAGCAAGTAACATAATATAAAAGTTCTTGTAATGTGTTGTAACTTTGATCGATGTTTTAATAATAGTGTATTTTTTTCGATTTATGACGCATTAAAAAAAACTGCTTACTAGATTTCGTTCAAACCAATTTTCGTTGGCAGTTTTTATAGTAATGTACATCATATATTTTTTTTAGTTTTATCGTTCTCTTATTTTAGAAGTTAGAGGGGGACACACACACATTTTACCACTTTGGAAGTGTCTCTCGCGCAAACTATTCAGTTTAGAAAAAAATGATATTAGAAACCTCAGTATCATTTTTGAAGACCTATCCATAGAGACCCCACACGTATGGGTTTGATGAAAAAAAAAAAATTTGAGTTTCAGTTCTAAGTATGGGGACCCCCAAAATTTATTGCTTTTTTTCTATTTTTGTGTGAAAATCTTAATGCGGTTCACAGAATACATCTACTTACAAAGTTTCAACAGTATAGCTCTTATAGTTTCGAAAAAAAGTGGCTGTGACATACGGACGGACAGACAGACAGACAGACAGACATGACGAATCTATAAGGGTTCCGTTTTTTTGCCATTTGGCTACGGAACCCTAAAAAAAGCAAGTCTAAAAGGAAGTTGTTGGATGGAGAGGTACGATATCGCGGCGTGGCGTTTTCGGTATTTGTATTTTCAGGACAATCAAAATGGAGCCCAACGTTGTATCCTTTATTCAAAAATAGTTTTTACAGTTTCCAAGAGAAATAAAAAAAATAATTAGAAGGCAATTGTTAAAAGTAACGAAATATCAGTACCTATCTCCCTAATATTAAGTAATTTCATTGCTAAAAATACAGCAACACTGTTTTTCCGTATTGCCAACATTACGGCAAAGAAACCTCTTATGTGAAACACACTATACCTAACGCATATAACCTACCCTTTGGTGTGTTAATCGAATCTTGTTGCTGGCTATACAAGGTAAATGTCTTCCAGTTATCTAATTTTTAAATATCATTCATATCTATGACCGTTTTATTTTTTGTTGTGGTAAAACCTCTCTTGATGTATTTCTTTCTGTTACTTCTTTTATAGTACGTTTCACTTAAGAGGTTCCTTTGCCAAAATGTTGGCTCCCCTGTCTGTCTACAGAAAAAAGAAGGGAAAAAGAAAAGAGTTGCCTACTCTACCAAAATTTTTTGCACGAAATGTGAAATGAAATCGATTTTACCGGTACTCTCACCACTTTATGGAGAATTATGAGGGGAATGGAATTTTATTTAAAAAAAACTGGTCTAAAAGGAAGTTGTTAATGGAGAAGTACGATATTGTGGCGTGGCGTTTTCACTATTTGAAAGAATTGCAGGACAGTCGAAATTGTGCCCAGCGTCGTATATTTTACTCAAAAATAGTTGTTACAGTTTCCAAAAGAAAAAAAAAAAAAACAAACTTACAAGACAATTGTCAAAAGTAATGAAATATCAGTTAATCTCCCCAATTTTAAGTAATTTCATTGCTCAAAATATAGCAACACTGTTTTTCCGTATTGCCAACATTACGGCAAAGGAACCTCCACAATACTAAATTTCGAGATTCAAAGAGTGCAATAACAAGGGGCGAGATGAGATTTATTTATTTTACTTGATTTTGTTTACGAATAAACGTTGTCTGGGTATTAGTATGACAATACTTACTATACCTGTATATTTCTTTGGTCTGTTAGGTAATTATTCATAGGGTCGCCGCACTCGGGTCACCGGTCACAACCACAAAACGCCGCCACATATTTCTAAGGCTAGCCGCACACACACAATAATATTGTAAATGCAAGATTGACAAAAATATTGGCCAATAAATGATCCCGCACACTAGCGGCAATATTATTGAAAAATTTTCAGATAAACATTAAAAAAAATATTTAATTACAACAACATTGTAATTATTCTAATTTATTTATTGTCGAAACAATGTCTTCTATTGATCATGATTTCTTTTAGCCGTCATTTTAGTAGGTGTTATCTCTTCTGATAAAAAATACAAAGGGTTGAGATTAACCTTTAAAATGTAAAACCTTTTTATGAATCTATGTCATGACTCATGAATAGCAGTGTCTATTCTTTTCTACCTTATTATTGTAAAAAAAATCTTTTCTGTAGCGTCAAGATTACAGTGACATGAAAATGCACTGACTACCATTCATTCAGATTTAGAAGCCAGACATCTGATTTTTGTGTGTGGCCGATTAATAGAGTTCGATGACATCGGCTGATACAAAGTAATATCTGTGGAAGACATGTTTGAAATATTATCGAATGAATAAATACAATATAGACCAGATTTTCTTTAATTCCATTTTTATACAATTCTTTGTGATCCATAAATATCTCGTTACTTTAATGCCGGTTACAGACCAAGAATTAAACTTACTAAGCTACGCTGGTGATCTGCAACTTGCTCTAAAGGACTTGTACTATTTTATACGCAAAGCAAGAGTTTCTACGAATTGTTAGCCTGTCAAAACTTGGTCTTCCTGTAGGTATATATTTCCCGCATTCATCAACCAAACTTATTTGAGTTTGATAAAAAATCTAATTAATTAAAGAGTATTTCGTTTATTTACAAATATTAATATAATATTCTACCTATGAATTTGTTGTTCAGTACGCCCGGTAATAATGAAGAGTGGCTGCGACAGACGGGAGAGTCGGCATCCGCAGGCGAGGGGAGAAGGGCTCCAAGTAACATACCAGCTAACTTCAGAGTGTGGGAGACTGTTGGAAGTAGCCGGGATACTAGGCAAGGTGTGTAATAGAATAAAGAGACCCACAGTAGCACTAGAAAAGGTATGCGCTCCGGTATAGTATTCGAATTTCCGAATTAGCTGAACGATGTGCACAGCGGTAAAGCTTCATTTCCGAACAAAGTCCGTGAAGTCTGGCCATGGCCCTGGAACGCAAAAGGCAACTGAAGAAACACGGGTGGGTTAGAGGTTTAGCCAGTAAAATGAATTCGAATACTCCCTCACGCCCCAGAAGAGGTTGTGTGATGATTTCCCTGAAAAAGGAGGCATAAAGGTAACCAAGCTCAAATAGGATTGAGCGATTACGAATACTGGGCCAAAGTCATAAAGGGCCTGACAGACGAAGTCGCCGAGACCAGCCTCGAAAAAAGATCGAAAATGACCTGGACGCGTTGCGCGAGAGCTGAGAGCCCTATTGCCAGCATTGGAAAAGAATGAAAAAAAGTCTATTCACTGCTAATGGTCGCTATGGTTTCCGCAGGTCCATCGGTGAGGTTCAAGGTGCTGTCATATAACCTGCTGGCTCAGTACCTACTGGAGTGCCACCCCTACTTGTACACGGACTGCTCGCCGCGCGACCTTAAGTGGAAGTCCAGGGCGGCGCGACTCTTCGATGAGATCACCAGTTTAAACCCTGATGTAAGTTAAATTTGGTCGATATTCTTAAAGTCAAAAAGTATTCCACAAACACGCACGTCAAATCTTTAAAGTTAATATAAGGGGATGAAAGGGGTTCCAATGTTTTTAAGGCGAAATCTGCATTGATGCGGGCGAAACCGAAGCTAGCGAGTAACTTATGAGATCGCTATGCTAAATGAGAAATGACTTGAAACCCTCATGTTTCAGATACTATGTTTCCAAGAAGTACAATCGACGCATTTAGACAGTTTCTTCTCCAAGTTTGAGCAAATCGGCTACGCTAAGATCTTCAAGAAGAAAACGGGGCATCGGCAGGATGGGTGCGCCGTTTACTTCAAGACGTCCATGTTTGAGCTGAAGGGGAGCATTGATGTAAGTATTGTAGCGTGGGGAGACGCCAATGAAAGGCTTTCTGTTAACAAGTATGTTAGCAACTGTCTGCCACAGTTCTCTGTTGGACCGGTATTTAGGAATACCCGTTGCTCATTGGTCAGTCTACTAGAGGCCAATCGAGTTTGACAGAGAAACACTTTAAAGTAGTCAGTCCGTTGCACCTTACCACATCATGAGCACACCATAACAATGCCAGGAACGTTTTAGGCAATAAAATATTCTTAGTATTTAAATATATGAGAATATACCCACTATATCGTTCCGTCACCGGCATGGATCGTATTGGCATCGGTAAAATATACATACATGCAAGCCAAACTGTTGTGCGTAAGTGGTGAACCACACGGCGCGTATGATACGCTGTTGATACGGTCTAGTGGGCATAATAGTCCGTGTCGTGTTACTTTTCGTGCTTGAGACGTTCTTAGCATTATTCATGGTTAGCGACCGGCCTCGGCTTTTGCACGAATTTTAGAAATCTTTGAAATTGTCGGCTTTGCGCTAGTAAAATATGCATGTCTACATGTACACCTAAACCTTCCTCATGAACACTCTATTGCTGAAGACTGCATGACAATCCGTTTAGTAGTTTTTTAGTGTGTCGCGTTCAGACAGACAGACACAGTGAGGGATTGGTTTTATACTACGTAAGGATATGATATGGTGTACTAGGTGGATTTCTCTCACTTTGGTTTTACCACCTTCCACATCCAATCTGTCACAGTGCATTTAAATGAAGAAAAAAACTAGAATATGGAAAAAAATTGTGTATGAAAGTAAGTCACTGAATAACGATCTGTAACTTCGTTCAAATGATGATGAAGGGCAGTGTTTTGTCTATTAAACGCATTAAATATCGTTATTTCGCTATTCGTGGAAGTTTGCTTGCGTAAATTTTATACTGAAGGTGTGATGGACGAAAATAGAACTATATAATCGTAACGTTTAATGGCTATTGCGCATTGGTACTTTTGGAATTATTTATGTTTGTGTTATAAGTAACGAAAGCTGTGCGTCGTTCTACCTATTTAGTAACTGTAACTGATAAAAAATTTGATAATCATATAAATAACCATCTCTTGTACGTATTCATACTGTGCGCGCTATTATACCGAAATTCGTGTGGCAGGTCACTGAGTTCACTAGGAAACTGGAGCGCTGTTGTGTGTAAATTTTCCTGAAAATCGGCTGCAACATTTCACAATGCAATGTTTGACAAAAGCGTTTTTTTCAGCTACGACCTTGCTGGATATAGTAGCGCAGATAAGTGACTGTCTATTTAATTTATAACACCATTGTCGCGTGTTCACATTATTAAGGCGACACATTCAGTGCTTATCTACCGTTATGTCTAATAGTACTTGTTATACACGAGGATTTAAATGTGAATGTAATCTTTATCTACGGATATATGTATGCTATTGTGTTATGGTCGGCAGTCAATACCGATGTCGTGCGTAGATTTGTTTGAGTGCTTAATTTCGATATTTATAGATCTTACGCTTATGACTTGGTCTTGATACAAATCATTGCTATTGCTAGTGATCGTAGTGATCATGCTGATGCCAGGCGAAGATACCCACATACATATACATGAACCGCGAAGTGAATTGTTTTTTTTTGGGTTTTTGTTTAGTATTAACTATTATTAAATTATTATTATCACTTGATTGTTTGTTAACCGACGCGACGCCTTTTTTAGGGCTCCGCACTCAAATGGTAAAAACGGGACTCTGTTGCTAAGACTCCACTGTCCGGGTGTCTGTTTCTCATGAGTCGTAATAGTTAGACAGTTGAAATTTTCACAGGTTATTTATTTCTGTTGCCGCTATTACAACAAATACCAAAAACAGAATATAATAAATGTTGTAAAAAAAGTTGCATAGACAATGGTACGTAACCCTTCGTGCGCGTGTTCGACTTGTACTTGCCCGGTTTTTTAGATAAATATTATTTAAAGACTACACAAGCTCTGGGTAGAGCGAGAGGAAAAGTCAGACTTTTACTGACTAAAAGCCCACACATGTGTTCCTGCAGGTGCCCTTTGCGTTCGGGGCCCGCGGTGACTGTGTCGAGCAGTGTCGTCACCCAGGCAGACATCGGCCCGTCCTAAAGTATTGGTTGCTTGTGTATGTTCTCGTAAGTGTGTATGCAGTCGTTTCTAAGAAAAGGAACTATGATAAAATAAAAATTTTGCGAATTGGTACTTAACAGCAATGTTGCATCTCCTTCACTAGCATCAGCCAGAGGCTTTGTCCACTTGAATGTCAGTTATTGCCGATCCGAAATAGAAGTAAGCCTGATAAACAGTGGTCTATGTCCTTTCCTGGTTAACTACTGATAGTTTACCGTGAAAGCGTAACAGACAGACTAGAGTTACTTTCAAATGTACATAAATAGTACGGATTACTGTATTTATTAATTTTAAAAGTTAAAATACTAGCTTGCAGTCAATACTTTAGAAAATTGCAACGCAAGGCGAATTATCTCGTTTGATTTTCGAAAAATAATGCGTTAAATTTTAAACGGTTTACAATCTTTCGACAGTTTACAATCTCATGAGGTATATACAAGGTGTCGTTTTGAAGCTGCAAAATATTTCAGGAGGTAATTATGTTAGTGATTCTCGACCCGAATCAATAATAAAATAAGTAGGTAATTTTTTTTTTTTTTATAACCGCGCTTTTTTTCACACACACAAACACGGAACAATAAAGGGCGTTTTCACACACACTAACTCGCAACGATAGTTTCATAAATAATGTATCATCCAATCATCATCCCGCACGCCACACCCTAGCCACGCCCCCGCGGCCATCGATCAATCGATTTAGTTTAGTGTAATTAAAAAATTAAATAACAAGTATTAATGATTATTGACCAGGTTTCGTATTTTTACATGATTATTTATGAGTTTTATTACAACCTCCTGAAATATTGTGCAGTTTTAAAACTGCACTTTGTATAATAATATATATATTATAATCTAAGGGTATTTACAATTTTAAGGTGACATAAACAATACATACTCGTATATCCCTAACCGTAGTATAAAAAATAAAAACCCGATTGCTGCGCCATCTACAGATTCAAAATAGATTTTTAAACCATCCAGAGACCCACACAGACTTAGGTACACACAAAATTACATCCAAATCGGGCAAGCCTTTTAGGAAAAGTTAGGTGACAAACTCACGTACAGAAGAATGATATATGTATACTAGCTTCTGCCAGCGGCTTCGCCCGCGTGAAAGTAGATAAAAGACACAATTTCTATGAGATAGGCTAAGAAAGTGAAGCAGCAGTTATGCCCTGTGTTACCTATTTTGGAATAACTCTTTTGGAAAACGCTTATGTGCATATTCTTGCGAAATATGATACTTTACAGTATCCTGTCAGGATTACGAAAAACCTATAATCTTGCGAGCCTAGTAGTACCTAGTAGTGCGAAGCTAAAATATATATTAATATTAACAGTAACACATATTAACAGAAACCTTACAATCTAATATTATGACTCTCTGATTATTGAAATATGCACTTTCCTGCATGTACTTAAGTTACCTATTTTAATCTGACACCCTCGAGTTTTCCGAGGATCAATTTTTTTTTTACTAGTCTGACGGGCTATCCTCAACGAACCCCACCATATTAGGGGTCCATATATGGTAGAGGTACATATATTACAAACATTGCGTACGAGGGTGACACTGAAAGTTCTTAGAAAATCAAAAACTGAGCAAACTAGCAAGTTATTTTTTTTTTATAATAGTTTCCATTCACATCAATACATCGCTGCATTCGATAGAACCACCGAGAAAAGCACTTTGCCCACTCGTCCTTAGGGGTCTCTTCGATGGCTTTCTGGAACGCAGCCACTGCTTCCTTGGCGTCCATAAAATGTTTTCCTCGATTTTTTCTTTTATTTTCGGGAATAAATAAAAATCGCAAGGTGCGAGGTCGGGGCTATATGGTGGGCGATCCAGCAATTCCACGTCTGACGACGCCAAATAGTGGATCGTTCGCCCGGCGGTGTGCGAAGAGGCGTTGTCGTGGTGAAGGAGGATCCTACTGCGAGGCCGTTTCTCTCGAATTTTTCCAAGACAAGTGGCAAACATTTGTTAGTATACCACTCTGCAGTAACTGACTTTTGCTCTTCTAAAACAATTGTCGCATAATGACCGGTCCTTCCGAAGAATGAGGCCACCATCTTTTTTCCTACACTTCGACCTCTCTTCAATTTAGTTGGCAACTCCTCGGAAGGAAACACTCACTGCGCAGATTGCCTTTTGGTTTCCGGATCATAGCAATAAATCCAGCTTTCGTGACCCGTAAGTAAATATGTCGAACACAGCTTTTGAGTCACCTCCGTTAAATCTTTGTATCATTTCAAGGCACCAATCAACACGACGGAGTTTTTGGGCCTCGGTCAAATAATGAGGTATCGACCGGGCAAAAAGCTTCCTAACGGCTAAATGTTTGTGGAGGATTTTGTGCACTTGACTCATACCGATGCCTAAGCTTGTCCGAATCTGCTGATAGGTTACTCTTGGATCAGTCTCTATCATACACCGCTCAACACTGATGTTATCTTCAGTCGTCGCCGTAGAAGGCAGTCCCTCACGCTGAGCATCGTTGAGATTATTGCGACCACGTTTAAACTCATTAAACCAGTTATAAACAGTGGCCTGAGAAGGGGCTTCATCGTGAAAGGCCAATCGAAGTCTGTCATAACATTCTTGTTGACTTAACCGAAAGTCATAAAAAATCATAGTACAAAAATTTTCTCGCTATATACTGGCGTGACACAGACAAATTTCAATTTGCCGCTAAATCGTAAAACAAATGATAAATTAATGAAATTAGTACTCAATAATATTAGCAAAGAGTTCTATTTCCAATATTTAAACCTATTTTTTATTATATTCTTTAAAAGTGGCCAGTTCTAAAAACTATCAGTGTCGCCCTCGTAAGCAGAAGTATAGTCTGTCTAATAAGTCAACCGACTTGGGAAGGTTGTATAATATTAAATCATTTAAAAAATACTTATATTTGATATTTTTTATAAGGCTCTTCTGTTAGTAAACAATGATTTCTATCTCTTAATCAACCTTGATTATTTAACCCGTGTTGACTACATCAGATTTCATTAAATCCTAATAATTACCCAAGTCGTTTAACTTATTAGACAGACTCTAGTTTCTGCTTACTCCTTACATCTACATATACCTGTATGTTACATTGTATCGTCTGCGTTAAAATTTCCAATCATTTGCACACCCTGCCGATTGCCTGCTGAGAGTACTACCCATCAGATTGACATCCGTCTTTATACGCTCTATCGGCAGTGCTTTGAAGCGTATAAAATTGTGCGCGGGAATGCAACTGCACTACAACCGGCGTCACACCGTAGGCACCCAGCAGAATTATGGGAATAAATGGATTCAATGTTTCCGTTTCACCACCTGGGTGAAGCTCTGCCAAAGTGCAATTTTATTTTAAGAACATGACGATGTTGTTTGATTCACGTTCAACATCTTTAAATGGGCACTCTTTCATAGGTAAAGCTTTCTACTAAGTCACAAATCGTCCACAGGTGGAATTCAACCAGCCCGAGCTTCCGATCCTGAACCGCGACAACATCGGGCTGATGGTGAAGCTGGCGCCGCACGCGCTGCCCACCTCGCAGGTGGTGGTGGCTACTACTCATCTGCTCTACAACCCCAAGAGAACCGACGTGAGGCTGGCGCAGATGCAGGTCTTCTTGGCCGAGATCGACCGCTTCGCTTACTATGATAATGGAAGAGAGTAAGTGTTATGGAATGTGGTCACTTGCAATCATGGTTTAGCTATAATTATCCGTGGATGGGCGACTATCCGTTCCAAGGCCCTTCGTAGCTTTGGAAAGTACGTTAGGTTAGCAGGCCAAAACCATTAACGATCAGTAGCAAAAAAGGGGAATTTTGTACCTATTAACGGGTTCGTAGCGGTACAGTAGTCTTTCTTTTAGAAATATTGGTACACATGAAGGCACAAGAGACGTGACCCACGTGACAGCAGAAGGTAATATAAGACATGCTAAAAGTTAGACAAATTTGAACCTTGTGCAATTAGCATAAGATACATGATAATCAATTCGGAGCATAATAATTTAAACGAATATAACGATTGGCAGGTAGTCAAATATTATAGAATACTGTTTACGTTAATTTGATCTTTAAGACGTAACGTTAAGGTAGGTAAACTTATGAATACGTTTTGTCCGTAATGCACTTGTTAATTTCAACATTGTATCGTAAGTCGATTTAGTCTAATGGTCATAACAGTAGACTTATATTGTCATGGTCGTAAGTTCAAATCCGTCATGCTTCTTTTAGTAGGTTTTGTGTTTATAATATTGGATTATGATTTTTGAAATCCAATAATAATTAATTTATATTAAGTTAAATGAAAAAAAAAAATAACTATTCAAACATAAAAGCAACATGAATAAAAAATAAAAATGGTTAGAATAGGTAACGATTTATTCAATATAAGTAATATTTACAATTTACATAAAAAAATATTTACTCATCTAATACCTAGACATAATTTAGATAATTATATAAATAAAGGTAAAACATATAAAAGAAGTTACAATATTAAACTGCTTTTGATATGGTAGAATTATTTAAAATACAGTTTTGAGCATTAAAAAAAAAACAGTTTATTTATTTCAATAGTGCTCATGAAATGCTAATTTTATTTAAGAAGAGTTTAATGCAGTGAATCAACATGTTACATGATAAGAAATATATAATATTTCTATTTTATAACAATAGCATCACTACATTAACTGTCATACTTGCTGTAAATATTTTGACATTTTAACTACTTTACAGGTTTTATATAGAATTTTAAGTTTTAAATTTGATTAAGAAAGAAACAAGGATCAGTGAATTTATTATATAAACACTTCCTAACAAATTAAGATTACTATGATTTATTTAACCAATACACTACACATAAGCACTGACAAGAAGGTATTGTGGCTGCTTACAAGAAGTAAATAATTATCCATTGTTGCTTACACGCACAGATGACATTACGTCACGTAATATTTATCACTGAATCGGCCACCTATTTCTACAAGTAAACCAGGTTCCACAGAAGACATTCAACACAAGTAACCCAGAGTTATACCCGCCAGTTCTACGAGTATACGGCAGTATAATAACATGTTTTTTTGTCAGATAGAAATCCAGTTAATCTTGGGCAAAACGGACTTGACGGAAGACCAGCAGTTATTTCAATTTTGCGTCCTGACTTGTATTGTTTGTTATAGTTTTAAACTATAATCTGACTGTATTTCTCTGAAACAAAGAAACGAAACAGAAGTTACTTTATGTGTAAGTATAATTAAAAAGATGTTTGATTACGCACAGCATAAAATGTGTAAGTTTAAAAAAGAAGTATAAATAAAATGGAAAAAAGACACTTACCTACGGCTATTTCAAGACGCCTCTTATCAATCTCTCCGAAAACCAACATTCTCCTTATGTAAATAGATTATTTTATATTTTAGAATTAGGTATATAAAAATATTCTAAATAAAGACGTTGTTTTACGCAATTTAGTAAGGCAACGTAAAAATTGTTTGCACGATGTCACTGCTATTAAGCGTCGACTGGTTTTTGCTTTATTAGAACGGTTTATTTTTTATTCCTCTACCCTTAATCTAAGTAACATTTGAATACCAGTTTTATGATGAATACTCATATTTATCTTGACTACCCGTTTATTACAAGTCAGGCGAAATTATTCCAAATATGTTTAGAGAATATTTAGTTTGTTGATTGTTATTTAAAATAATAAAAAAAGTTGTAAATGGAAAGCAAAACAATATACAGGGTATGAGAATTGAACTCGTGCCTTATTGCGTCAAAGTCTTTACACAGATCACTAAGTCATATTACCCTAATTAGGGCTACCAAAATAAGCTACTCGTATCAGTTGTCAATACATTTTAAAATACCAATAATAAGCTTTAAGTCTAAGATGTTAAGAATCAAAATTGCGTATTAAGTAGTTATTTATACCATTATTATATCCCTTTATAAATGTGTTTGTTTGATTATAATATTAAAAAATGTATTTTAACTTTGGACTGTTTTGGACCATTTACTTACTTTATATATATATATATATATATATATATTTAAACAAAAATAATTGACATAAAAATCAAAAATAATAAACATTTTATTTACTTGCAATATTTTGTTTCATAAAAGTAAAAAAAAGATAACTAAACACAAAAGATGGAAAACAAAAAGACGTTTAAAGTGAGATTTGAACTAGCTTTACTTGCGTGTCAAATCGCTGTTATTACCACTGGACTAAATGGGTTCTTATAGATGGTGTCGAAATTCAACGTTACTTGTAATGCTGGACGCAATATTATGGACCAAATTTACAAGCAGTTGATAAGATTCACGGAATTAGCTAAGTTAACTGTTGTCACTGACGTGCCATTTTCTTTTATCAATCTACCCTCACACTAGGATAGCAAGATTTATAGAAATGCTGCACAAAGAATTTTCATCTTTAATGGTAGCGGAATAGTGATTTAAATAGCTTATCAAATTGGTGGGTTAGCCCACTTAGGGCACCGACTTTACTAAGCTGCGTGTGGTTAGAATGAACGCCGAATCCAACATTGTTAGGAAACCACTACACAAACTCAGCGGCCCATGCTCTAAACGCGAACTTGTGAAAATTATTTATTTCCAAACAAGTGTCAGAAGATAGTTCCTTTGTTAATCAAGGCTTATAGAAAAAAAGTAAATCTATAGCTCCTAATTCAAATTCAAATAGCCTTTATAGGCCAGTCAAAATCGACATCAAACATCGCAAACGCGCATGTATGTTGTTAGGTTCCTTGAGAGTAGTTTACACTCAAATTTGCAACCCTGAAAACCCCGTGTTACCCCTTGGTGCTCGAAAAACTGCAAAATTTTGGCATTTGTTTCAGATTTTTCGAAAAAACTATCATTGGATTTGAATCCCAATGAAAAGATCTGGCTAGTAAAAAAGAGGTGCATTTCAGAGGGTAATGTTGCTCAAGCTCATTGCGAAATAGCCTCAATCACTAAAGTGGTAAAAAAAGAAATAAAGAAAAACCGTTTATTTACGCGAAATGATGCAATCTTAAAACTAGCTAACAAACATAATAGATTTTTTTTATTATAATTCACAAAACTGATGCACAATCACACAATCAAAAAAAGTTAATCCTAAAACAATACACATGATTGACATCTACTAGATGTGAATCTTACATGCATATATAAAAAATAGTCACTTACAATTAAAAAATAACATAAATAAACTTAAAGTACTACTAAGAAATAATAAATTTTCTTCATGTTAAGAAGAAAATTACAAGAAAAATTAATTAAACACTAATTTTAGTTATTGTCTTAAATCTCTGAGTTTAGTTTAAATGAGGCTACAGAACCGTGTAAAGACATCAATTTCGCCACGGACAGAGTTGGCAAAAGTAAGCATGCGGCTTATGGGAGAAAAATTTCCTATGTTAGTTCGACTGTGAGGCAGGACGAAAGTTCTCCAGTTAATTAGGCAGCTACCACTACGAGTGATAGGTACTAATGTTCACTTTTTCCAAAATCTCGGGAGAATCCATTACACCATTCATTAATTTAAATAAAAACATGAATTTTCTACGTGCGCTTAATGATGTTATTTGGTAGTGGGTTAATCTAGAGTTGTACGAGTTCAACCTACGACATTTGTTTTCCGAGTAGCATAGATGATACAGAAACCTTTTCTGAACGCGCTCTATCCGTTCCGTGTGTACCTGATAAAACGGGTTCCATATCGTACTACAATACTGCAGAATACTGCGAATATCACAATTGTAAATGCAAATCGGAGCTTCTGGGAGAGATCGAGGCATTTTATGGACAGTTATACACGTCGATCTCCAAACCCGCTACAAATCTGGCAAACGACCCAAGAGCTAGATTGACTCGACACTACACTGAAGATATCCCGGACGTCAGCCTGTACGAGATTAGGATGGCTCTGAAGCAGTTGAAGAACAACAAGGCGTCGGGTGAGGACAGAATTACGGCTGAGCTCCTGAAGGCGGGTGGAAAACCGGTCCTAAAGGCCCTTCAGAAGTTGTTCGATTCCGTCATACTCGAGGGAAAAACGCCACAGGCATGGAGCAGAAATGTGGTGGTACTCTTTTTTAAGAAGGGTGATAAAACCCTGCTGAAGAATTACAGGCCCATCTCACTTCTGAGCCATGTCTACAAGCTGTTTTCCAGGGTCATCACGAACCGTCTTGCGCGCAGGTTTGACGACTTCCAGCCTCCCGAACAAGCCGGATTCCGAAAAGGTTTCAGCACCGTAGACCACATACATACGCTACGGCAGGTCATACAGAAGACCGAGGAGTATAACCTGCCTCTCTGCCTAGCGTTTGTGGACTACGAGAAAGCTTTTGATTCGATCGAGACTTGGGCTGTGCTGCAATCTCTCCAGAGGTGCCAAATTGACTATCGGTACATCGAAGTGCTGAGGTGTTTGTACGAAAACGCCACCATGTCAGTCCGACTTCAGGACCAGACCTCGAAACCTATCCTCCTGCAGCGAGGTGTGAGGCAGGGAGACGTCATCTCTCCGAAACTGTTCACGGCCGCAATGGAGGATGTCTTCAAGGTTCTGGACTGGAGTGGACTAGGCATTAATGTCAATGGCGAGTACATCTCTCACCTTCGGTTTGCCGACGACATAGTAGTCATGGCGGAGACTATGGAGGAGCTCAGTACAAAGCTCAATGACCTCAGTAGAGCTTCTCTAAGAGTGGGTCTTAAAATGAACATGGATAAAACCAAGATCATGATTAACAACCATGTAGCGCCCACTCCTATCAAGGTCGGAGACTCTACACTCGAAGTTGTGGACGATTACGTCTACCTCGGACAGACAGTCCAGTTGGGTAGGTCTAACTTCGAGAAAGAGGTCAACCGTCGAATCCAACTCGGTTGGGCAGCGTTCGGGAAGCTACGCGGTATCTTCTCGTCCAACATACCACAGTGTCTCAAGACGAAAGTCTTTAACCAGTGCGTATTGCCAATGATGACATATGGCTCCGAAACGTGGTCGCTCACAATGGGCATCATCAGAAGGCTTAAAGTCACCCAAAGAGCAATGGAAAGGGCTATGCTCGGGGTTTCCTTGCGTGATCGAATAGAAAATGAAGATATCCGCAGGAAAACTAAGGTTGCCGACATAGCACAAAGAATTGCCAAACTTAAGTGGCAATGGGCAGGGCACATTGCTCGCAGAACAGATGGCCGTTGGGGCCGAAAGGTTTTGGAGTGGCGACCGCGTACCGGAAGACGCAGTGTTGGAAGGCCTCCTACAAGGTGGACCGATGACCTGGTGAAGGTAGCAGGAAACCGATGGATGCGAGACGCATAGGAACGTTCGATGTGGCGACGCTTGGGGGAGGCCTATGTCCAACAGTGGACGTGTATCGGCTGAAATGAAGATGATGACGATGATGATGAAATGCAAATAGTCAGGGAGGGTTCTCTAAAAATATTCATTTCCCTGACGATGAAAACTGACAGTTTAGATGCCCGATTAATAATTTGATCGTAATGACTCCTAAAGCTTAAACCACTATCCACCAGAACACCGAGGTCCCTGATAGTATCAACCTCTTGGAGCTGGCTGTTATTGACTGAGTAACAAGTTTGACATGTTTAATTTTTTGCTAAATTTAATGAAATAACATTTATTTTTATTTAAGCACATATTGTTTTCTAAACACCAATTAAATACGTTATTCAAATCTTGCTGCAGTTGAACAATGTCAGTTCGTTCGTTATAAATGGTTCGATAAAGTTTAGATCGGGAAGATATCAATGGGAATCACCCTATTATTATTATTATTATGGTAATTAACACTGTAACGCCATAAGAATGACTGAATTTATGTCGACATAATAGAGGACAATTTTGAATCGGATAGGTTAATGTATCTCGAAATGGAAAAGTTGACAATGGCCTCATCCGGCTATTCTGATAATATCTGGATTCTGATGCTAAAAGTTCTACGAGATATTAAATAAAATATTTACAAATTCTGACTTTTTATAATAATTTGCTAATGAAAATAACCTATAATCCAATCGATTTGTTTACTTTATTTTAACAAATATAATATAGCTAAAAAACCCATAAATTTCAATTTGAATTATGAAAGATTGTTTTTAATTATATAAGAGAAATTATATTAGTAAGGTTGGCAACATTAAGCACGCCCCCAGCGTCAGACCGAGTTATCTTGCGCGGACTCTGCCTCTCAACACGCTCTGTCACATGTCATTTCATCAGTATGTTTTCTCTTGTTTTCAGATCGGGACACCTTCCTATAATATTGACGGGCGATCTAAATTCCACACCCGACAGTGCTGTCATAAAGCTATTGGATAGAGGATATGTTAGGTATGCTATGTCCTTACTTATCTATTTAGGCACTGCGCAAACGTAATCACTATTATGCCGTGTTTTGAATACAAGATACACGTGAATATTTTATTTTCATATCATCATAATTTTCCTGTCCTTGTCCCGTGTTATTTGGGGTCGGTGCAACACGTTTTTATCTTCCATTCTGTCCTGTCAACCGTCACGCTATCACTAACTCCTCACACAATCCATACATCTTTTGTTTTGCTCTTTTTTAGGGTTCCGTAACTCAAAAAGAAAAACGGAACCCTTATAGGATCACTTTGTTTATTTTAGGAACGCGTGAAGGTATCCAGTTGAAATTAAAACCATATACTTAGGTCTGTGGTCCCTTGAAGCTGTGAAAAAAAACAAACTTCTAAGTTAGCGAATAAAAAAGATACGGCTGTTTATGTCGTAAAAAACGTATGTTTTGATACCCTTAAAGATCGAAATTCATAGGGTACTTCCCGTTGACCCAGAATCCTGAAATTTAGCACAAAGCAAGGTCTTATCGCACAGGTATAGGGACAAATCTGAAAACAGTAAATTTGTTTATAACTACGTCACAAAAAAATAATAATTTTGCAATTCGGAAAAATCTTCAAGACTCCATTCGGGAATTGTAGTTTGCACAGAACCCTCAATGCGCGACTCCGACTCGCACTTGCCCAGTTTCTTTTTCCTTTTCCATCCATTTACGTGTATACTCATAACTACACTCGAGAGCAAAAAAATCGCACATCATAACTCTTTTTGTTAAGGCAGTTTTTGTCATGAATGTGAATAGTTATGGAAAACATGTCGTACACTAGTTGAAAGCCTATTTAATTACCTTTCTAATGATATGAAATACAGTGTAAAAAATATCCTAGAAAGGGTTTAGAGCACAAAATTCAACAAATGGGAAAAATTACCAAATTTCACTTATGAAATAATGAGAGTCAAACTTAAAATTCTTGGTCATCCTGTTTGTCAATAAAGTGTATACCCTCCCTTAGCCTTATTTACAGCTGTTACACGATTTTGCATCAACCGTATTAATTTTACCATGAAATCTTAGGGTATAACGTCCCACTTCTCGTCAATGACAAAATGCTGAGTGATGTTCAGTCAGGCCTGCTTCACCCAGTCTTTTCCTAATCGTCCACTGATTTATGCTGATAATGCAAAATTTTTGAAGCTTTTGTGTCAGTTCAATCGTGTTCAGTAGCCGATATCTCAAAGTACTTGTTACAGAAAAGCGATAATCACGCCCTGATCCTATGCGCCACCGGCCATATCCTGGTCGCCGAATATACCCACGGGTCTCTTAAAACCTCTGGTATACCAGAAAAATAGGAAAGCAGCTAAAATTTAAATGTCGAGCGACTTCATTTTGATTATCGCCTGCTTTGGGCATGGCAATAACTTGAACGGCTTCTGCGGGCGTGGTATCCATATTTTTCTAGTAAATCCGTCTGTTTCTAATAGAGACGTTACCACGCTAACGGAAACTGATTAAAACTTCAAAACAGCACCCTTTTTGTAGCTCTAGGTAAAGGTGCAAGTAGTGAAATGCAAATGGGTGAATTTGGGGAATTGGGTATATCGCTGATTTTTGTGAGTTACGTGAAGGTCAATGATCTTAATTTTGTGTTTTTATAAAGCTTACTTTGTATGCTTCAATTTTGCTTAATAATTTTTACTCAATATCTTTAGGTTTAAGAAAAAAACAGTGTTAAACGAAATTACAAGCCATGTGCGATTTTTTTGCTCTCAAGTGTATAACCGTAATGTAATTTTCATATGTAATCCATATTAAATCAAGCACCCCTGCGATTTGTGTGCTGTAGCATCCACTTGAGACATAAAGATCAAAAAGTATTCGGTCTAGGTAACTGGAAACCAAAAGTCCACGTTTCCCACAAGTTAACGAAATTGTTGCAAATGACGTAATCAAGTGATTCAACCGGTTCGCCTATAAATATTGAAAAAAACAAAGCAACAAGCAAAAGTAAGTATCTCTATCGACGTCCATCGAGTATTGTTGTTAGTGAACAGAAGTAGCAACGGCGGAAATCAGAAATCAGAAACGTTTTATTCAAATAGACCAGTTACAGGCACTTTTGAATTGTCAAAATGTCGGTCAGTCAAACATGTGAAGCTAAGTTGCACGTTCCAAAGAGTAGGTCTCTATGGAGAAGAACGTGCAAGAAGCTCCATGGACACTCTTTTAAATCGTATTGAGTTACATGAATCTTTGTTACATATTTCTTTTTTGCTTCTATTATGTGAACACAATGAAGATAAGTAATAAAAATTAAAAATTAAATATAATGGTAACAATAAAAATAGAAATTGAATAAGTCACTGGCAGCTAAGAGATGACCAGTCTCAACTGACGGCGCCCGTTCACGAGCATGACGCGTGCATCAGACCCACTCAGCTCAACCATTTTGAAGGGAGCCAAATGACCCAATAACACGTGCCACCATCAGCGAGACATTTTAGTGAGCATGACAATCTCTCAACTGCCATGCTCGTAGTGTCAAACAAGTTGTAACCAAATAAAAATGCTCCATGGTACTTCACATTCACAAAATTCGAAAAAAGTGCTTTTACATTATACAATGCTATTATTTCCGAATGTAACAGGTAATAAATCATAAGTTCTATTGAAATAAACAAATAAAATTTTAAAAAAATAATCCGAAAACAACAATAAGAAAAGGCCAGCAGTATCTCTTCCAATATATATAATTAAATAAAAAATACGACTAATTAGTAGCTAAAATGACCGTGACTGTGGAGCGGCGTCCGATTGCTACTGCTGGACACAGCTACTATGGTTTCCTGTGATACACCGTGTTGGTAACTAAAAGTGTTATACGTTAGCGCAGCACCTTAATTCTTTACGCGTACAAATGTACACGAATCGTACGTTTATTCTAAACTTATAAAATGGTATAAATAATTGTTTGTACGCGGTTAACTCTGACAGTACTGATTTGATTACGGAATATCGGTTTCTGTAGGTTAAGTTTAAAAAATTCACTGTTTTAATGTTTTCCTGTGAAAAGATGTTTCGTAATAGTATATTGGAAATAAGGAAGCAAAATATATGGAAAAAAATTGTACTTTAAATAAATAGCATAGGTCATAACTTAAATTTCAAGTAAGGACATGTGCTATTTATTTATACGTACAGAATAACTTAGCGCATGCTTCTTTTTTTTTCGCTATATAGGAAAACTAATTGAAATCCTTGAATTCCGCAGGGCAAGTCAATACCGAGACGGTTCAGACTGGAAGCGGATAGGTGTGACTGACAACTGTCAGCATCTGGCAGTCATGTTAAACAGACAAGAACGCCGTGACACTAACTCCTCTCATATTAAGGTGAGCCACACAGTCGCTGTGACAGCAGCTGATGCCTTAGGCATTCTCTATCAGTCAACCAAGGGCCGCGAAGAGAAAACATGGCAGGTGTATAAAAAAAAGAATAGATTAATAAGAATAAATAAATATATATATATATATGATAGTGCACCCGCGCCGCTTGCAAACCCATCGGTTTATGTAATCAGAGTAGGTACGTACATGTTCCGGTTAAACAATGTAAGTTAAATAATGAGCATAAAAAAAGTTTCTTTGGGAGAGTCTAGTGTCTGTAATCATGAGTAGAATCACGTATACTTATATAATAATAAACATACATATTATATGTTCAAATAGATTTTTTGGAGTGTGCGCGGGAGTTGCATGACTTGATTCCGCCATCTCATTTCTACCATCGGATAGCCCGACGTACGGCGAGTATCCACTCTTACGTTGTTGAAACCTCTACGGTCCGAATTAAGCGTTTCGCCTCGTCGTTTATACCGCTTATGCGGTCCTGTGGCCTTCCCTGCTGATTATAACTTAGGTGTCTTCAAGGCTATTGTGAATAGGCTTTTAATAAACTAGTGCGCCTCACCGTCAACGATTGCATCACTGCTTACCATCAGTTGGAACCCAGTCAAACACTAGTTTATATCAACTAAAAAAAATATATCAGTAATAATATTTACTAAATATGAAATTAGTTATGCACACATCGCGACATCGTTCCAACAGATCGGCCGTTGACTTAAACAAAGACACGGGATAGATCCCGCGTCTACAAGTGTCCAATAACCGTTTGGCACATAAGCCAAAGGGGCTTATGTGGCACACAGCAGCCGAAAATAGCTTTTCAACTTATGTGTATTTTTTTAGTGCACGTTATAAACTACATTAAACGGAAACGTATTTTAAGAGCGTCCTTTTCGAGGTGCATTATCTTACAACCGCTCTTGCGTGATTGATTATGATGTTATTGCACATCTTTCTCTAAATATTTTGGACAGATGTATGGATATTATCTAGGCTTTTACAGAAATCAAAACATAAATTTGTGTAAAACTAATCTAGTAAAGATCTCTGAAGCTCTGCTATTTTACGTGAACTTTGTCCCTTCATAGTGTACTTATATATTAAAAATATAAAAAAGTACATCAATAGAAGTCTCTCACATTTAATCGAGTTATTTCTCTTTTTTTGCATTGCCTTTTCATCAAAAATTGCGTTGGATTGCGTTAGATAAAGCAAGAAGCTTGTAAACCATGCTCGATGTGGTTTATTCCCATCGGCCACCCCTGAGCTTGCCACCAGCGATTGGCACTCCTTTATTCCCATCGGCCACCCCGGTGGTTGATGGAGGAGACAGTAGTAATTATAGTACAAGAATTTATTCGCATTTCGTATTGTGACATTATCAATAGAAATTTAAATAAAACATCACTGGATATCATGAGCAATAAAAATACTGTTGTAACTTGTACCATTAAAGAAATTGTATTTATACATGTAAATTGTTTCTATAAGTATAAAAGAGTTCCCAAATTATTTGGCATTATTAATAGTATTTGCAGATGAAACTAAATATGTTACTATTTAGTTTCATCTGCCTCCTTCTATCTCCTCCATCAACCACCGTTGTGGCCGATGGGAATGACCTCGGTGGCAAGCTCAGAGGTGGCCGATGGGAATAAACCCTCGATGTTGACTATAGGCGAGTGGACAAATGTCACAAAATGCTCAAATTTCTACATTAGCCCATTTACGTAGGACTCATCGAAATAATGGATTCAATATAAAATTTTAACAATACCTACTTAATTTGATTATTGTAAGGTAGCTACTGATGACTGGGATAGGTAAATAAAATAGACTTTTTTTTTAAACAAACAACTTTATTTAAAACATTTTTTTTAAATTAAATGGTGTATCAACAACTTTCCTCCTTACAAAACGTAATATATACAATTCAAGGCAAAAAAATAATTATTTAACATTCATATTTATAGAAATAACTGATATTATAAACCGTTTCCATTTAAAATGAAGATTGGAACGCTTGTCATCCCGGCTGTTCCGGTGGGTTTTGCCGGTGGTAGTAATGGCTGATTAATTTTCTTATTTAATCTCAATAATAATAAGAACCAACTTTCAAAATTATACGAATCCATATAAAATGGTAGTTTCCATCACCTTTTCAGCTTCAAATATTAATGCAGCATCCTCTGAAAACCACCTGGAGATCCTGTAAAATGAAAATAAATCTATCATTCTGTAACGGAGCATATAAATACATTTATAATATTACTGGAAATAGATTTTATAAACTATAATTAAGTTGCAATTAAGTTAATCACCTCAGCATGTCTTTTCTGTTGGGGTTAGGGTACTAAAGAGAAACATCGTTTTAAGGATTTCAATAATAACTGTTTATTATCCTTTTCTTTATATTGGAAGGTGTGTTTCAGTAATATCACATGAGACGTGTGCTCCTAAGCAAGGCTAGTGGAATACAGTAACTATAACCATACTAGGGATTTCAGCCAAGTGCTGACGAGGGGCTTAGACCAATTAAATACAATATTTATAGTTTAGAAAGTGAAAGACCATAGTGTTGAAGCAGGATGGATTTGTTTTTGTTATATTCCAACATTTTCTCGTATTATATGACCTAATCTACAACATTGTGTGAATATTCAAAACTACCATCCCTCTCCAAGACGAGGAGTTAACACTGAGCCAACTTTGAATGACAATAATGGGACAGTAATAAAGTAATTTCAAAAACAAATACAAACAAGTCAAATGCTTTGACCAAATTATATGCCGTTTCCCGTTTGAACGAAACGGGCAAAAGAATGTTGATCGGGATTGTGTTCGTCAGATTCACAACTCGGAGAACAGCACGGCCGAATCGGACTCGTGCGCGCTGGACGTCGCCTTTCTAGACCAGTTCAACACGATGTTCAACACCAGCGATATCCGGCACTCGCTCAGGCTCGGCTCGGTCTACGAGAGCCGCTGCGGGGCCACCACCTTTCAGAACTATTGGGTCACCGTCGATTATATTTATTTTAGGTACGTTTTCTAGTTGTGTTTCTTCTCTTGTCTATTATTATTAAAATCTTAGTTATCCGCACACTTATTTTTCTTTAACTTTAGCCCTTCATAGTGTACTCATAAATACATATTTAAAAAAAAAAGGTATTTCCTGGAACAAGGTTTGTGAAATATTCGAGCGAGCGACGCAAGTTACCAACAAACAGTGTTCAGGTGCTATCCCTCTATTTTGCGGTGTCTCTTAATCAAATTGTGTTGGATGAAAAAAAAAACAAGCTTTTCAACCATGTTCACGTTGACGATAGACAGACGGACTGGGACGGACCCTCTAAAAGTGGTTTCTGAAGTAAATTTGCACAACTCTGTGAGAGTCGATTTGACGTCGTGTGAGTTTTAATATTTATACAACAAGCCCCTTAACTTTACCTGATGTCTCGACATAAAAAATATTCTGTTGCAGTTGCCGCGGTCCGTTAAGATTACTAGAACGCCTGCGGCTGCCGACTGAAGCGGAGTGTGAGGTGCTCGGGCGCCTGCCAAACCACGTGTACGGCTCCGACCACTTGGCGCTGGCCGCCACTTTCGAGCTGAAGCAATACCGCTCCGTCTTATAACCATCGAAAGGTTACCAGGGCACTGAATGGCATCATCTAACAACATGGCTAAGCGAATTTAATTATTAAAGAGAGAAAAAAAATCCGATAATAAGAGCGAGTACTGGTACCGGTTACACTAAGGTTTTTTTTTTAAGCTGCAACAAGATACTAAACTCGCCATTTTGTTGCTTTTGCGAAAAATTATGACATTTTTAACTCAGTGTTACTTCAGCTTTTGACAAATTATGTTCGCCGATGTAGATAAGTATGAAATTATAGTCCGATAACGTAAATAATTCATTTCAATCTGCGAACACCTAGTTACCTGTAGAACGTTGTGCAGGATCAGAGATTCTTGACTTTTTTTTTTACCTAATATTACTAAAGCCCGTCAAATCTTAAAAAGTACCGTTTGACAGTTCTGAAAGATTGAAGAATAGGGATGGGGTCAAAAAAATTAAAATAGCTCCATAATTCCATGGTTTTACGGAAAAAGTAATTGGAATCGTGTGAGTTACGCCTATACAAAGTTTTTTCGGCTTAGAAAGTGTGAAACGTCAAACGGTACTTCTTAGACTTTTTAGCCTTTAATCGTTACTACACGTACAGTTGTTTCGTTATTGCCTTTTTCCTAATACGAGTATCTTTTCGTAGGAAGTCTACACGTACACATAGGTAGTGAATAGGTTACTTCTAGGCCAGCGTGCTCCGTCGTCGGCCACGTCATCGCTTACCTTCAGGTGACATAATGATCAAACGCAAGCCCCTCAATAATAATAATAATAATAAAAAGGAAAATGTCAAAGAATCTGTGAACCCTATAACTATGTCAAAACACGACAATTGTAGATACCTATTATAGATCTTGCAACTCAGCAGTGCGCATCACGTTGGTTTTACGTAACACTTCTTTACAGATATAATATGTATATGTAAGTACCTAAAACCAAAGACGATTCGCGCTCGGTACAATTATCGGCACGAATCTTAAGCGCTGGCTTCAAGTTGCGCAGAAGTCAAATATACGGTCTCTTTAGTGGTGCGAAGTGAGACGCGGGGCGGGGAGTGTCAGCGATTGGCTCGCCGCGCCATCGTGTCATAGACGTCACTCGTGATTCGTTCCCTGACCTTGCTGCATGTATCTAACAACGACGACGATTGGCTCGCCCTGACGCCGAGCGCTTAAGATCTGTGCCGGTAATTGTTATAGCAACGTCTGTAAGCCATATTGTAAGCTGTATTTTGACTAATATTTTATGTTACGACGTTTTAATAGATTTTGCTAGCTCACACACGAGACTGACGGTTTCATTGTAAATATTGTAATCCAATGGTAATTTAACATTTTCAACTGTTTACTGAATATCGTATTAATGTAGTATCTTGGTAGCGTCACAGAAATAAATGTGTGTTTAGTAATAATAATTTAAAATGGCGTCATTGAGGCTCATGGTTTCATCGTCAGGTGTAGGCTGGAAGGTGAAGCGCAACTATTTTAAATAAATATTAACATAATTAACCGTGCTATGGAAACGTTATATTTTGGTTTTATAAATATTTTAAATAAAAATTGAAACACTTTGTTGTTGTAATTTCTAACAAAAATAGCAAAATCAGTTTCCACAATGACTGATTGTACAGGTTCACATGTCATATACGTTGAATTGGGTTAAAATATGAACTAAGAAACCATCGCTGAAAATAATAATTAGATATAATCTACAATATGTCTCCATAATCAGGAGGAGCTGCGGGTTACCCTTGTAAATTTTACACTCATTTAAAATGAATTTTCAGAATAGTTCTTAAAAATTTTTTTTATTTATTTAAGATCAGTTTTGAAAATTCATTCGTTTTAAATAGCCCATGGGCTTTTTTAAAACGCATGATAAAGTTATGTACACTGGATTTTTAACAAAGATGCAGATTAGTAACTTGTATTATTTGTTTTGTCTTTATAGAAGCCTTTCTTGTAATTAAAATATGAGTAAGCCAATTTGCTTCTCATGGAAACGGTTATGAATATTTATAAAACCATGCCGAATAAATATTATGGTTGCAAGTAAGGGATCTTGTGCCGTTGCCCTCAAATAAATGTTTAATAACTTGTCTCTAAGTGGTTTCCGTAGACGAAACTTGCCGTCATTATTCGGCAAGTTGCCATTGCGTTGCGCGTACAAACTAATAATAAAACTAACTGTTTCTTTTAAAAGCAAGGTTCACGTAATTATTGTAATATAGTGACGGATTGAATAAATGGTTATTTTTAATGCAAGGCCTTTTTTTGGTTAGACCGTACCCTCTAAATTTTTGTGTTGGCAAATAGAAGAGGTCACCACCGCGCCGCCGCCGTTTATGAACTGCGTTAATGCCCATTAATGCATCATAAAAATAACGTAAGCATTAGAAGTTGATATCAAAGCTTGTCCAGGGGACAAGCTTTGATATCAACTTCAATTGACAGCGCGAATACTGAGAGAATACTAGTAAGTTTTAGTCCGTAAAGGTGTGACACGCTCACCCGCTCGCCGAGTTAATGAAAACAATGGAAGTTGGATGATTAGCGTGGATTTCAATTTTATTTGCTAGAAAATTATATATGATATGGCCAGTTAGAAGAGTGCAGTACTTACTTGTCTGAATAAAAACGAAATGTGGCTACAGACCCATGGCCTTCTTAGCTGGCTAAACACGCTACAGAAACGATGTACGCCTGTTTCCGCCAGAGCTAAACAGCGTGGCGGAGCTTTGATCTCTTTTCACCAGAGCTAAGTTAAGCCAAGCTGTAAAAAAACGACTTGTTTGAAATCATACACATGCTTCGATACGCAGTTTAGCACATCTCCAGTAAAAAGACCTACTCTGATTGGTTGGATTCACTGTGGCCATCGAATCGCGCCCGTTTGACGCCTTAGTCACGGCTCGATCACCCTCAGCCTCCAGACAAAGTAGTATTTTATTGACTGGCCTATTGGTCTAGTGGTTAGTGGCCCTGACTGCTATGCCGGAGGTCGTGGGTTCGATTCCCACCCAGGACAAATGTTTATGTGATGAGCATGATCATTTGTTCTGTGTCTGGGTGTAATTTACCTATAATATACAGTATGTATTTAGAAATATATAAGTAAGTAGTACCCATAACACAAGCTCTGCTTAGCTTGGGACTAGACGGCGTTGTGTGGTAGTTGTGGAATATTTATTATTGGCAACAGCGGTAGTCGAATTTCATTAATAAAATGGAATTGATTTTGTGACATTTCATCATCATCATCATTTCAGCCGATACACGTCCACTGTTGGACATAGGCCTCCCCCAAGCGTCGCCACATCGAACGTTCCTGTGCGTCCCGCATCCATCGGTTTCCTGCTACCTTCACCAGGTCATCGGTCCACCTTGTAGGAGGCCTTCCAACACTGCGTCTTCCGATACGCGGTCGCCACTCCAAAACCTTTCGGCCCCAACGGCCATCTGTTCTGCGAGCAATGTGCCCTGCCCATTGCCACTTAAGTTTGGCAATTCTTTGTGCTATGTCGGCAACCTTAGTTTTCCTGCGGATATCTTCATTTTTTATTCGATCACGCAAGGAAACCCCGAGCATAGCCCTTTCCATTGCTCTTTGGGTGACTTTAAGCCTTCTGATGAGGCCCATTGTGAGCGACCACGTTTCGGAGCCATATGTCATCACTGGCAACACGCACTGGTTAAAGACTTTCGTCTTGAGACACTGTGGTATGTTGGACAAGAAGATACCGCGTAGCTTCCCGAACGCTGCCCAACCGAGTTGGATTCGACGGTGGACCTCTTTCTCGAAGTTAGACCTACCCAACTGGACTGTCTGTCCGAGGTAAACGTAATCGTCCACAACTTCGAGTGTAGAGTCTCCGACCTTGATAGGAGTGGGCGCTACATGGTTGTTAATCATGATTTTGGTTTTATCCATGTTCATTTTAAGACCCACTCTTAGAGAAGCTCTACTGAGGTCATTGAGCATTGTGCTGAGCTCCTCCATAGTCTCCGCCATGACTACTATGTCGTCGGCAAACCGAAGGTGAGTGATGTACTCGCCATTGACATTAATGCCTAGTCCACTCCAGTCCAGAACCTTGAAGACATCCTCCATTGCGGCCGTGAACAGTTTCGGAGAGATGACGTCTCCCTGCCTCACACCTCGCTGCAGGAGGACAGGTTTCGAGGTCTGGTCCTGGAGTCGGACTGACATGGTGGCGTTTTCGTACAAACACCTCAGCACTTCGATGTACCGATAGTCAATGACACATTTAGCTTGGGCTAACTGACACGAAATGTGCCTGGACACAAGGCAAAAATAGGGGTCAACCTCGGAATTCGGGTGGATAAGCAAGATTTTTGTATGGTACTTTATTTTGACCTTGTAAGAGGTGTCTCAAAAATTTAATCATCATCAGCCTTTTTAATGTTCCCACTGCTGGGACTCAGGCCTCCTCTCTAGGAAAGGGAATGGGCTGTAATCCACCACGCGGGCCCAGTGCGGGTTGGTGAATGTCACATGTCTTCGAATTTTTGGTTCTAGGACATGCCGGTTTCCTCACGATGTTGTGGTGATGAAATAAATTACACAAAGTAATGCGCCTGGCAGAGTTTGAATCCGCGACCTACAACTCGTAAGTCGGAGCCATTATCACTCTGCCACCACTGCTCTCTTCAAAAATCTAATACATGATAACAAATCATGAGTCTTGAAATTTCGAGCTCGTAAAAATCAGAATTTTTGTGAATATCTCGTTTGCTTTGCACTTTATGACATTTTTAGTTGTTAAGGAAGTTACAGAGCATAAAATTCTCTATAAATTTCGTTAAAGGCATTTTTTTATATAATGCGCCGTTCTCGAGATAGAGCTCGCCAAACAGATCACAGCATTGACAATTTCCGATACACTCACTTCTTCAAATGAATAAGACTACATAAACCAGTGCAGCTATCAACCCTCCCACCAACAAATTCAGCAGCTATATAGACAACACATCAAACGCGTCTACTACCAAGTGCAAACATGGTTGAGGAAGATTTTAGAGCCTCAGGACAGGAATGCGGAAGGCTGGTACCAATAGAAATCTTGTTGCCGCCGGCACTGGAGGGCCTATTCAACGTCATGTTTTGCAACAGCAAAAAAGACTAAGGTGCCAGTTGTGCATGCAGAAAAGCGGGCTGCCTCAATGCTTCGTGTCCAGACGACATTGTTGAAGATGCCAATTATATTCCAGAAATCCTGGAAACTATAGAGATTACTGTTTCTGATGAGGAAGGTGATAATGAGAAGAAATCAGAAATTGGATGCAAACTACCAGGAGGAGAAAACAAATCAAGAATAAGAACAAGATGAACCTTTGTTTTTGATAGCAATTAAATTTTCGAGATACATTAATTATTTTTACACCATACAACCGCTCTTGTGATTATGATATCATTACACATCTTTTTCTAGATATTTTGAAGACAAAGGTATCTTGTGGATATTATCTAGATTTCTGCTGTGTTGTGTTGTGCAAATCTGCTATTTTTCGTGAATTTTAAGCCCATTATAATGAACTCTTATTTTAAAAAGTAAAAAATATAAGTACATCTTTGTTAGAAACCTTACCCATTTAATCAAGATTTTCAATGACATTTTTTTTTTCATAAACTTTTAAGGTTTTTAAAAAACGATTTTGTGAAATATTCGAGTAACGCTAATCGCCCACGTCTGACTTTTTGTAGGACAGATAATCGGGCCGATTTTGTATACTTGTAACGTTGTTCTGTTTTCTGACCGACTTTTTGTAGGACATGTGCGTTGCACTATTGCTATCAGTGTGTTCTATTTTTCTCCTACAAAAAATCGGTCTCCGATTATAATCGGACGTGGGCGGGCAGCCTTAATGACAGAATTACCGAATGCTAACGGAGTTTTCAGGCGTTGTTGAATTATCGCATGTAAGAAATCGAAAATTGATTTAGACTAAAGTGGAGAATTTTATGTTCTTTAACTTCCCCAACAACTAAGATTGTCATTATGCATCCAACCAACTGTCTCCCTCTTCAAGTCGTAGCGTAGCGTCATGTCTAGTTGGTTGTGAGCTAACCCTTAGTGTTTAGGTAGGTACATGGACCGAGCAGCTGAGCTTCAAGGAAATCTCCATCAGCTATGTTCTTGTCGACAGGATTTGCACGGCTGCAACGTAAATGTTATTATGATACCTTCTGTGCGAATAGTTTTAGATGTGCGCTCAGCGAAGGTATTTCACCAGACGTTAGTACCTATTAGGTTTAGCAGTTTAAAGTTTGTTAATGGCATAGCATAAATTAATTATAAAATCGCTTTTAAATAGACAGTATGGTCCTAAAATAAAACACCAATTTTCGTTTTATTTAGTCATTTATACAATTTGGATTCACAACTTATACGAAAAAGAAATTCATTGTTGCAGTACAGCTTAGTACTGCCTCGATACAACTTAAGTACAAATATTGGAAAAGTTTCAGACATACCATGGAAATTTTCGAATCGGGTATTGTTAGCAATAAGTATAGTTTCGTGTTGAAGCGTTTGGACACGTAGACGTTATTGAAATCTGTCTGATTTGGCTGATTGTTTCATGTTATTCACAAGTTGGTTTAATGGCCGTCGACTCTATGCCTGAGCGACATTGAACGTATCGGGGTCTAAGTAAGGGGTCTTCTGACAATCAAACAGACGCAATATAGTTACAAACGTTTATTAGAGGTCTAAGTGTTGGCGTTTTTATCCGAGTGTCAACAGTTTACAGGTCACAAGTATTACATACTTGCAGATATTCCGTCACATCCTAGGTCAGTTGACTGCGATAAAAACGCGTACGGTATTGAAGCCAGTGGAAATAAGGGTCTTGCTAAATCCCACTGTTGTTGCTATGGGTACGCATTGCGATATAGTGTTCGTACATTCCTGAAGAGACAATAAGGTCTATAGTCCAAACTAGCCTTCCACAGAGTTATCAGAAAGATTATTTTACTTCAGCATCATTCAGAAACATAGCTCTGTTTCATAATAATATGTATATCTAGCCATCGACAAATAGATGGCTGCTTTGTGAGCATTTCTGAGTAATACAGTTGGCTCCATACAAGCATTAAATTACAATTTATCCGTATTAACTATACCAATGAGCCTTCGCTTCGCATGCCAGATGCAGTAAACAACCACCACATTAAAATAAAATTGACCACTGGCCGCAGCAGTGCCTTCAAATATAATGCACGTTGTGGCGAAAGTGATCTAGAGTTTAAACAATGTCGTGTTCAATGTACAGTGTATGTATTCGAGCTTGTGGATGACGTTGTTGTGATGACTTGTCGTGGACTCGTCCACCGAATGCGTATGTGCGATCACAACACAACAGCCTCCAACTGGCGACGCACAAATAAGGTGACGGAAACATGACGAGAATTCCTCAGTGAGTTCGAATTAACGCAAGTGACTTTCTGAAAATATTTATAACTGTTGTTGTCGCCCCGTACATCTTTATTTGTGCGTTTAGGGCGATAGAGGGATACACTTAGAAGACATGGGGTAGCATCCCGGTAGGTCATCGCCAATATTTATCGGGTACTAAGACGTATACCACTGTCTATCGCATCACGTACGTTTTGCAAAATTGTAAATACATGTTCCAAGATATTACCTACCAGTTTCTTTCACGATTACCGCCATCTTTGTTTTCCTCATTTTCTATCGGCCACGATAACATCACAACATTGATCTTTACATTCACAATGCCACTAAATCTGTTCAAAATAAACCCGTGATTTATAAACAAATATATTTCGACTTAACAGGACTATGGTATGGAATCGTTTGTTACATTTACCAAATATTTTTGCACGTACGCTTGATGAACTCCGAAACAGACTCATGAACGCGACTCATAGTAACTTGTGACCGGCCAAAAGTTCCTTAAAATGTCGAACTTCAGTAGATCATCTAGCGATGTCTTCTTGATCCTACTATCAGTACTTAACATTGCACCATTGGTTTTAATATTTCAAGTTATTATTATTATCCCAATAGAGGATATAAATTTTAATATATTCAAGTCATGATAACAATCCATGTTCTTTTATCAAAGTCGATAGATGACAAGCTTGTTAATAGCTAAGGGTATAATTACGGCGGAATAGATTCCAACATTTAGAATATTTATCAACTTTGACAAAATCGTAATATATAACCACCCTAGATTACAACAATATAACAAACACTTCCAAATTTAATTTGATATTAACTCTAGGTGGATGTAGTTCCAATGACATGACAAGGGAGCAATGCAAAGTTCTTTCGATCAGACGTTGTTTCAATGAAACACTTACAATTTAGAATTTCATGTTTAGATAGGTTACTATGCGTTCATAAAAACAACATCGACGCCCTACGTGTACACTTATGGTATATATCATTTGTTTCACGAGCGATGGGACCGTGACAAATTAAAAATATTTTATTCTGAAAATTTGTACTTAATTAAGAATTATCCGTTGGCCAATGAACCTATGTTATATTAACTATAGGAGCTAGAAAATGGCAATCGTTCACCATTACACCTATTTATCTAATAATACTGGATGGATATTAAATATAATAAATTATCGCGAAAAATTCAGATTATTTCATAAGATCTCATCATTTTTTTTGTAAGTATACTAGTCGAAAAGCTCTTAATATTATAAATTCTTAATGTTATGTATTGTAAGAGGATAGTGTAATTATGTAACTAGAGAATTCGCTCCAATTTAACTTACATTACGTGATGGAAATACAAGAAGTTATTACATATCATTAAAATTCAAATGATAAGTTAAGCTCGTAGCTAGCGTAACCTGATTTATTTGTGATAAAGGCGACCGAATCAACTCAAGTGACGGTATTCTCAAAATTGTATATCAAGAAAAAAAAATGAAAAAAAAAATCATTTAATTTAGTTTCATTATGGTATTTTGTAAATAACGCCAATTTTTATCGAAAATATTATATAACTAAATAAATAATGTAAAGATTTTATCGATGTTAGTATATACGATATTCAATTTGAAATTTGTGATTTTATATCCAATATATGAACACGCTTTGACCTGGACGGAGAGGGGGCCGGTGAATAAGGAAAATTATAGCTACAAGATAGTGTATACGACTCCTGCGCCTGTCACACTCCTCGAGTTCCTCGGCATCGGAGAAAACAATGGAATGCGCAGTGTGAGCAGCGTGACAAGCCCTAGATTACATTAACATTACGTTTCAGCTCTGCGATGACTACATTTTGGAACGATAAGCGCAATAACACGCGTAAAGGCATCTATCAAGAAGTAAAACTGGCACATTTTTAAATTAAATCCGCAACACAGACAGCGGGGTCCCATCGAACGTTTCGGAATTCATGCAAACACAACGGCCGCGCTCGTCCCTCAGCCGAAACAATCCAAGCAAAATATATCAAATAACCTTAAACAAATCAACACATTTTTAGATAAACCACACACTGCTAAAAGTTTGCAGATATCACCTAACTATAAATCTTAAATTAAATTCAATTTAATTTACAGATAAAATTACTGATTACAGTTGTTTCCTAAAGACCATATTACATATAGTCTGTCATATTACATATAGTCTGTCATAACGGACAATTCAGACTTCTTAATAAATTTAAAAATTTTCCAACTCCTTCCTAACTACGAAATTGATATTAGGTAGTACTCAAGTAAATAGAAAGTAGATTTCTCCTGTGAAATCTATGTGGTTTTACTATCTACGATAATTTAATATCTTTCGTCTCATAAACATAAAATTATATTAATTGGAGAATGTTTTTCGAAGTGTGATGGTTGAGAAATTAATCTTTCTGCTTGCACCGGGCCCGTGTTAGCCGCCTCTGTATACATACACTACGTACGAAATATCAACTAATAATACTGAGCGAAAATTATAATACGCCTATTTTAACTGGCGTAACTACAATTTTGGCCAACTTGAGTAATTCACAATTTACCACTATTCTGTTTCTTGTATATGAGAGTCGACCACACAGGTCTTACACGATCCTTTACACGCGAGCGTTGCCAGGGCAAGGCAAACATCCGAGACCTGCTTCTGTGTCCTTAACATTTGTAAACGCAATTCGTGCTCATTTCTGTAATGCCGGACGTATCCAGCTTGCAATTAACAAAGAGCCAGATGTTACACAATATACCGCTACATGTGTTCAGGGCACAGAGTGAGGTCAAGATGTGACACCATCGCTATATGTCATACCACTTGTGACTTCAGTGCGAAACAACGCATCAATATAACACAAGAATAGAGATTGCGGAACTAGTTGAAGATCACACGGCTATCGACCGATGGGCGTGCTTGTCTCAAATGTGAACGTACAATAAATTTGATAAAATCATATAGGTAACAATCGACCAAGACTCATTTACACCATATTTCTAATCTACGACGTACGTTCTGAAGCGCGAGGAGTATAAGCTGAAGACCGTGTCATATCTCTGTAAATTGAGACTGATTTCTAAATGCGGGAATTTACTAGACATAAATTTGCTATCATTAAACAGACACACATAATGTAAATGAGATTTAGTCACATCTTCACATCACACCGATACTGCAACACAACTCATTTAGGCGAACACCAAGTTTAAGATTTAGCCCATCCAGTTAGTTGTTTTAACGCTTTTCATAAAAACAATAATGTCTGGCCATGCGCGTACAGTGTAGAACAACAATGCCCATTCAATAGAAAAATGCATTTGGTCCACTATGTTATATTCACAGCCTAATCGATTCTTTATGGAGGCAGCAGTTTTATATAATTTCTTAGGAAGTCTATTGGGGAGCCAGCGAAGATATAATTTATAAAAAGCATGTTGGTACCAGATCCAGATTTGAATCCAATAGCATAACTTGCATTAGCTTAGCAACCTTAGAAGGAAATAATCTGCATAAAGATGTCGATTTAAAGTCATAAATATAACTTTTAAATGGCAGACATTTTAAAGTTTTTATCAAAAGCTTCTGGTAGTTAGTCGCAACAGAGTTTAAGAAAATTTACAAGTTTGTCTCTCTATGCTCTTTCTTAACAGACGAGGAATGAGTAGAGCTCCAAACAAGAACAGGTACAGTTGGCTGGCTGTTCTGGAATATATTTGAAATACCTGAATAAAGAAAGGTGGTTTTCTTTAGGCAGCCAGGGCAAAGACTGGTTCGGTGTTGTGAGTCAATGTACTAAACTGGGTGTTCGTTGAAATCGTGGCGAGTTGGTCAGTCGTCGCCGCGTTGCAGCTTCCTTCACAAGTTCAAAAACAGGACCCGTGTGCTATCCGATCATATAAACTATAATATAACATAACGTGCTCACTACACTTTATACTCGGTACATTAAACATTGATTGACATTTAACATATTCGTCGCAACAGCCTCGGCGTTTTACGTATAATATGTCGTAATTGTAGTACACCGAACATTTAACACAAATCGAATATATTGACAAATGAAGTGAACATATGATAGTCACTACATATTGATTAACTCTAATATGTGCTAGACGTTGACCGAAACCTTTGACAATACGTTGCTTTCAGGGGTACTGTTCATTACGTTCCGTATGACAAGCAACGTTACAGTCACGTGGGACGGGTGTGGCACGCGGTGACTCGAGTCGTGTTACTGCATCACTCGTTGCTGTGCCGGGTGCATGCAGTCGCTGATCAAGTGTAACGTTGCTCATAATATTAGTGCCAACATTTCCCATCAACATTTCTTCACCAGACGATACTAACGCAGTACAATCAAGACTATCATAATAAATTAATTTGCCAAACAATTCGAATCTAATTGACAGACATTATTGATATTCATTACAACGAAGACACTCAAAATATTATAATGTACTCAGTAAACATGCTTGCCCAGCATATTTGTGATTATCCAAGTCGGTAGTTGACTGGTTCTACTTGTCAAGGCCGAGGTTTGAGCCGAGGCTCAGCGTCAATGTCTTAGCGTGTCCTGTAACAGTGACTGCCGACCTATAACAATTCGCTACTCTACGCCTATCTTTTACACATTCTCTGCAGTAAATATATGTACAAAAGAAGAATTATAGTATAGCACATCCAACAATCTTGATATATATTTTGCTTAGCTTCTGAACAAATCTCTTCATGGCTCTCACCTTGTAGTCAGGCTTCCGGGGGCCTGAGTCACTGTTACCGAACCGCGTCTTCAATAGCTATTATAATATAATAACGAAATATTTATTATTAAACACCAATTTACACTGAAACATTGATTTCTGACTAATCTACTATTACCCACAACTTAGAATTTTTTCTGAGAAGGAATGATTGGGGTTGAAGACCAATTTAAGATGTACAGCTTGCTGTAAGCTCGTGCGGTGAGCTACAAGCATGACGGTGCAATATATCTAGCGGACATTCTCAATCGTTTAATCACTAAATCGGTTTCCGCAGACCGTCCCTTTTAGTTGCGCGATCTAACTGCGTGAATGACTATGAATGCTCGATGCTACCAAGCATCAGTTGAATCAAGTTGTAATCTTAATTTTGGCCTTATTGCAATAGACGGACAATAAGTGGGTCGAGAGATATTATATACCCAGTATAAGGGCAGCACTTAGACTACTATCAATATCTACTAAACTACACTAGACTATAATATAGGGCGTAAATATGTCTTTTCATCTAGATGTTTAAACGCTATGAAATGTGTAATGATATGATGAAATAATTATTTCGGGTGTATCTATACCTAATAATTAATTGTCTTCTTTACAACTGAAGTCTAAACAAGTCCATGGACAGACAGACGGGAACTGGGAAAATAATCTGAACTACTATCCTGAGCTCATTCCTGTCAGTTGTTGATGTGAGGATATCTAATTTTCAAGTTTCAATCGAAAAAAACTGTTCAACGTATTATCTGAAAATGCATGCTAGTGTTTCACGAAACGATTGTTTTATAAATAAGGAGTCAAACCGTTACGGAATTGTTGCACGGAAATAGATCGTCTTTAAAAAAACGATCAACGACGAACAATCGTTTGTAAAAAGACTGGGGACGGACAAAGAGTGGAAGAAATCAATTTAGTGTGGCAATGAGCCTTACAAAACCTATATTCTGGTCAATATAGAAAGGGATTCGCCATCAACAACTGAGGTTCAATTCACTAATTCTTGTTAACGCTCCTGAAGTTAAAGTAATCAAGTAGAGGAGGTCTGTTGGTCTGAGCGATGCTGTGTCGGTCGCGTCTGTCGCCTGCCTTACTTACGAACATATATTAATAAATTCACTTCTTTCTAGATATGTTTAAATTGTATAAGCTAATACAATCGTTATGCTTTCGTAAACGACCGAAAATATAAGTGTCCTTGCATACGACCTAGCACTATGGGCGCACGGAGCTGCGCACGCGCGGGCCGGCGCACCGCGCGTGGCGTCACAACCCGATGCGCACTGCCACCTCTGCTCTACGTATAAAGAATTAACACCAATAAATTATCGATAACATAACAATAATAATGAAGACAAGGATGTTGTCGTCACGTTACACCTATTACATTAAATAATAATAATAATATAGCCGAGACTGTTGCGCGACGGGCAGGGACCAGGGCAGGACATCGAGGGAGAACGTGTACAACACTGTTACACTGATATATTATACTGATATTGTTCCACGCACGACGATATAACAACAACATAAACTTTAAATTACGGTAACTTATTCTAAGATTCCAGATTTCACGAACTTCCTGCACATGATTGTGGTGAATGCTTGAACAGTTCTGAGTAGTTTGTGAGCGGCAGCAGGCGCGGAGTAGGCCTGGCGAGTAGGCGCCGCGCAGGCGGCAGGCCCCGGGAGCCCGCGGTGTACGGTGTGCTGTGTGTCGTGTCCAGAGAGTCCAATGTCCGAGAGTGCGGATTGCGGCGCGCGCATCCCGCCCCTTACAACTATTTACAAACTATGGTCAAGCGCAAGCGACACTTGATAAAATGTCCTCCGCGAACGGAATTCTATAGGCCTATTTTGATTATTTTATTTGTCACAAAGAACCTAATTATTTATTACACAGTGTTGTTAATGTAGAAAGTGTATACAAGCTTTTATAAGCATCTTGATTATTATTTACAATCGGAGCCGATGGCCGCAGCGGATCGGACTCACTGTAAGCGTATTTAAAAGAATTTTTTTATTGTTTTTTTTTTTATGATTTTTTTTGAAAACTTGTTCTTCCTAACATTAATATGAGTAATCTAATTGGGTTTGAGATTGAGTGTTAGTGTAGTTGACAGTTGGGTTTTGGTGTCGGATAAGTGTGTGCGGGCGGGGCGGCTCGGGGGCGCGGGTCTGCGGGGGTGATGGGCGGCGGAGTCAGGCGCTGTTCACACGTGGCAGGGGGGCGGCGAGCGCGCCGGCAGCCGGCCGCGCCACACTGCCGCCGCGCTGGAGCGCCGGCTCGCCACGTCTGTAATCATTGTGGGGTCCTATTTAACACATGGAAATTAAGTTCACCACAACAAATGATACTATCAGCCAGGCCATCGGGGTTTGGAAACACAGCGGACGACTACAACGAGGGGTTACAACATCACAGGACAAAACAAACTAAACACGAGCGGACAATCATCACGGGGTTGAGGAAAAGCTGACGTGCCGATGTCTCCTTAACTTACAAATATACTTCTTCATTTCATATTGTTCTTATTTTTTTATAGTTACTTTCGATATTATTATCAGCAATAAAGACCTACTTTGATTTGCTTGTTACTTTTTTTCGCTTTGAGTGGGAAGAAAATTTACAGCTGGGTTGGCATTTCAAGTGAAATTATCGTCGTTCCTTCTAATGAGACTATCATGTTATTATATTTCTTTGTGTTGTGTAGGTACTGAATGTGCTTGTCTTCTATGATTTTTTTTTTTGTAGAAACAGTTACTGTCCCCGCATAAAAGCTTCAAAAAACGCCGCTTCAAGCTTCATTTTGAGGCGGCCTTTTTTTGTGGCTCAGGTGCGGCGATGCCGCCACAAAAAAACGCTTGAAGCGGCTTCAAGCTTCACCAGACACAAGAGGTGTCGCGCGCTTCAGCTGTTTTTTGCGGCCGCTTCTAGCTTTTTTTTTGTGGCCGCTTCTCCCGTTTTTTTGAGGCCCGTATGCGGGGACAGTTACTCAGCTAAATTATTGTTTTGTAGCAAGTGGAATCATCGATGATTCACTAAAACAAAAGGTTAGCTTTTATACGGTTTATGGTGCTGACGTGTTCGAAATCCTTCTCTTGCTGATGAGACAAACATCCTAAGTCTAATGAAATATCAGTTTAAATAATCAGAATATATCACTCAACCGAGGAAAATCAGTAACAACTCGATATGGCTTGACTATGAGCTGACTCAGGTATAGAATAGAATAACTTTTATTCGGTACAGACACAGCACAACGGTTACATACACAAAGTAAACAAGAATAAAAGTACAAAGTACGCCGAGCGTGCCCGCACCGAAAGGGTGACCACCTCAGCATCTGCTGGGCGTTAGACACCCAGCGCTGATTTTCAGTTGGCACCCCGCAGTGACGCACGGACTAGGGTAAAGCATATATAATTATAATCGTATGTGTAATTGAAATAAATATGCAATAGTGTACTTACGGGTGTAAAATTTAATTGAAATAAAATACATAAATAACTATTTGATGAATAACAGAGCAATATTATAAAATAAAATTTGTGCCACATTGGATAAAACTATAAAATAATTTAGTACCCACAATACTCCGATAAAGTGTAAATAAAATTCTTGACGCTTATGTCCGCGATTAATAAGATGTTAACGAAATGTTTAAACTTTAACTTTAACGCGAAACTGGGCAAACGAGACGGTGACGAGCTGCGAGTGGGGCAATTTGGATTTGGACGTCGGAACCACCGGGAACACCTACTGGCCAGCTTTATGGAGAAGGAGGGCCTATACATGATGAATTCTTTCTTCAGAAAGCGTGATCATAGAAGGTGGACCTGGCAAAGTCCCGACGGTGCAACAAGAAATGAGATGGACTCCATCCTGTCGACGAAGAAGCAAATATTCAATGATGTCTCTGTGATCAATGCGGTGAAAACTGGAAGCGATCAACGCATGGTAAGAGGCACATTGAATATCAATATCAAGCTTGAAAGGTCTCGACTGGTGAAGTCTACGCTTCGTCCAGCACAGATCCAGATCCAAAACTCCGAGTGCTTTCAGTTTGAACTCCACAACCGTTTCGAGTGCCTAGGGAGCTCCGTGGACGAATATAATGATAGGTTCGTGGAAACTGTCCACACGGTCGGGTCAAAATTTTTCAAGACTCACCGTACAAATAAGAAAATAAGGTCCTCGGATCTGACCCTCGAGCTCATGAGGGAGAGGCGTGAGATGATTTTGCAGTCTTCAGACGATACGTACAGATACCAGCAACTCAGTAGACGGATATCAAAATCTCTGAAACGCGACCTTCGTCGCTTTAACTCCGAGAGGATTAAAGAAGCGATTGAGTGGAACAAAAGCTCTAAAGTTTTCGCACGAGATTTGTCTATTGGACAGAGCCAGCTAACAAAACTGAAGACCAACGATGGCAGAGTCATTTCCGTCAAATCGGAGCTTTTGGGAGAGATCGAGGCCTTTTATGGACAGTTATACACGTCTATCACTAAACCCGCTGCAAATCTAGCAAATGACCCAAGAGCTAGATTGACTTGACACTATACCGAAGATAGGACGTCAGCCTGTATGAGATTAGAATGGCCCTGAAGCAGCTGAAAAACAACAAGGCGTTGGGTGAGGACGGAATTACGGCCAAACTCCTAAAGGCGGGTGGAAAACCGGTTCTAAAGGCCCTTCAGAAGCTATTTAATTCCGTCATACTCGAGGGAAAAACGCCACAGGCATGAAGCAGAGGCGTAATGGTACTTTTCTTTAAGAAGGGCGATAATGCCCGGCTTAAGATTTACAGGCCGATCTCGCTTCTGAGCCATGTCTACAAGCTGTTTTCCAGAGTCATCACGAACCGTCTCGCGCGCAGGTTCGACGACTTCCAGCCTCCCGAATAAGTCGGATTCCGACTAGGCTTTAGTACCGTGGTCCACATACATACGCTGCGGCAGATTATAGAGAAGACTGAGGAGTATAATCAGCCTCTCTGCTTAGCGTTTGTGGACTAAGAGAAAGCCTTTGATTCGATCAAGACGTGGGCTGTACTGCAGTCTCTCCAACGGTGCCAGATTGACTATCGGTACATCGAAGTGCTGAAGTGTTTGTACAAAAACGCCACCATATCAGTCCGACTTTAAGATCAGACATCGAAACCTATCCTCTTGCAGCGAGGTGTGAGACAGGGAGACGTCATTTCTCCGAAGTTGTTCACTGTCGCAATAGAGGATTTCTTTAAGGTTCTGGAATGGAGAAGATTAGGCAATAATGTCGACGGCGAGACTCACCTTCGGTTTGCCGACGACATAATGGCTGAGACTACGAAGGAACTCAGTACAATGCTCGGTGACCTCAGTAGAGCTTCCGAAAGAGTTGGACTTAAAATGAACATGGACAAAACCAAAGTTACGGTTAACATCCATGTAGCACCCACTCCTATTAAGATCGAAGACTCTACATTCGAAGTTGTGGACGATTACGTTTACCTGGGACAGACGGTCCAGTTGGGTAGGTCTAACTTCGTGAAAGAGGTCAGTCGTCGAATCAGACTCGGCTGGGCAGCGTTCGAGAAGCTGCGCGATGTCTTCTCGTCCAATAAACCACAGCGTCTCAAGACGAAAATGCGTGTTGCCAGTGATGACGTATGGCTCCGAAACATGGTCACTTACAATGGGCCTCATAAGAAGACTCAAAGTCATCCAAAGGACGATGGAAAGGGCTATGCTCGGAATTTCCTTGCGCGATCACATCAAAAATGAAGATATCCGCAGAAGAACCAAGGTTACCGACATAGCTCGAAGAATCGCCAAACTTAAGTGGCAATGGGCAGGGCACATTGCACGCAGAACAGATGGTCGATGGGGACGAAAGGTTCTGGAGTGGCGACCACGTACCGGAAGACGCAGCGTTGGGAGGCCTCCAACAAGGTGGACCGATGACCTGGTCAGGGTCGCAGAAAACCGATGGATGCGTGACGCACAGGACCGGTCGTTGTGGCGACGCTTGGGGGAGGCCTATGTCCAACAGTGGACGTCTATCGGCTGATAAGATGATGATGATAACGAAATGTAGGGAGATTTTTAAGGAAGAAATCCTGTCTCGATTCAGTCGACTGCGAACCCAGGTTGGCCGCTATAAAAACAATCTGGCAAAATGGGGCTTCCTCGACCCATCACTAACACAGTGCCAGTGTGGAGCCTCTCCACAGGACATGCGCCACCTGCTATGCTGCCCATCCTGCGTTTTTAGGATCCATACGAGGCCAACAATAGAGCTGTACAGATTGCCAAATATTGGTCAGAAGAAATATAGTTTGAGAGCATCGACACGAAAAGAAGAAGAAGAATCGAATGCGCATCTAAGATTTTAAAAACACGGCCAGTACAGCTACTAAAAATAGGGTTCAAAAAGAAATCGACCGTTTGGTCGCTGAAAATGTTTTGCGGCCCGTAACATTTTTCGAACTGGGCTACCCCAGAGGTGTAGTTTATATTTAAAAAAAAAGGTGATACCTATCCGCTTCTGTGGCGATTACTGAAGCACGGTCAATCAGGATACCGAGTCTTCTATTTGGGGGTAAATTCTGCACTATTCTAGATTTAGATAGAGTATATACACATGGGGTAGTCACGGACGCTGCAGCATGACTCGTAACATTTATTCAGCCTAGTCCGGATAGTGACCAAATAAATAATAGAAATACCAAGTTAAGATAAATGGGCAGAAATGCTAGGTATACCTGTAGAGTCAGAGTCTGGTTTATCTCGTGGTAAGATTAAATCTAAGATATCTGTTCACCTCAACAAGACTTCCTATGCTAGATTAACTAGTGTTTCTGACAGTTATGTTGCAGTGTTTAAGTGGTTTCTAATTATCTCTTCAATGATTGGACACATTATTTATCTGAACATAAAGTATAAGTATTATCACAAAGGAACAGCATTTTTGTTGCATGAAATATTATGACTAATATTATATATTTTCGGTGTACTGAATTCAGATCCGAAGTCAGATTAATCATTTTCAGAAATTATCAAATCGCGAAAATTCTGCAGAGGCGCAGTATGAGGCCCCATAATAATTATTAAACCCCGTTTTTCTTTTGTGTGCCTCAAAAAATAAGTTTCGACTATCAGCATTTTTCCGTTTACGTAGCGTCCATAGTATCTTTAACAGCATCTGATGCTGCCTTTTGTATTTTTTGAAAATTTTTCAATTTGACTGGCACGATTTTGGGGGGGGGGGGTCATGTCCTCTGTGATGTCATGAGCCTGGTTGGGTTCCGTAGTTTCCCGTCCGTTACAATAAGTGTCCCCACTTAATTTACTTAAACACAATTACAATTTCCCACTATACCAAATATTCTTGTTAATAACAATGAACGACATACAACGCAAGAACAAATGCCACCAATGCCAACAAAAGACCTACCGAACAATTCTATAATATAATAGCTCATACCCGACCCGACCCTAACCCTTAACTCTGGAAAAATCATAACAGTGCGAAGTAGCCCAAAGTACAGCGCCATCTCTCGGGAAATTGGGTTACTAATTAATACAAACTAGACGGCTTATGTGCGTTGGGTTTTCGGTGGTAATTTTGGTTTGCGTGAACCAATTTTAATTATTCTTTTTTTATTTGAAAGAAGATACGTTCAGAATAATAAAATATGTAAACTAAGTTAAAAAAATGCTTGCTTATATGGTTAAATTACAATCTTAGTTCAGAAATTATTTTGTATAACTTTTCAAAAACATTTTAACCCTTGATGGGTTATATTTTCTAAACTTATGGTTCAAAAGTTAGAGGGACACACACATTGTTTTTGACTTTTGGAGCGATTATTTCCGAAAATAATAACATTATCAAAAAATTATTTTAGTAAACCCCTATTCATTTTTAAATGCCTATCCAAAAATGTATCACACGTTAGGGTTGAAATGAAAAAAAATATCACTCCCCACTTTACGTATAGGGGAGTACCCTAATAAAACATTTATAAAACAAAAATTTCAGCTTTCTAGTGCTAACGGTCACTGAGATTATCCGCGGACGGACGGACAGACAGACAGACATGGCGAAACTATAAGGGTTCCTAGTTGACTACGGAACCCTAAAAACGGAGAGTAGGTAGATTTGAAATCAGTGACTTCACATTAGTAAACAACAGATATAAAATGTTATGCAACAAATAAAAAGTCGAATTTTGTTCCCTTGTGTAATTTATAGTTTGAAGGATATAATTAAGTTAAGGTTAATGTGATGACATTATTTGTTAAAAGTTGTCTAAATCCATACTTGAACGAGACAGAGCCTCACTGCCGCAGCTGCAATAACGTGCGTCGACGACGTCATGGGCTGTCATATGGATCGAAGGCTGCTCTTGGACCACTCGCTACCACCTCAAGGCCGCTGCACAATCTGCACTTAATGGTGCCATTAACTTAACACTTCGCCATCGTTCGTAAAACTTGTAAAGATTCCTACGGGGCTAGCCACCCACCCCATCCCCTCTCACCAAGCTCGTTAATTATATCGGTGATTATAAAAGGCCCAGCTCTGGGAATACTACATGTTTATGTACACAGACATAGTTATTAATATGTAATTTAATTAGTTAAGTGCTCGGAATTGGTCTGGCCCTAGTTTGAAGGAATTACTGGATTAGGCAACGTTATTGATTATATTTTACTAGAAGCAAGTCTTTTGTTTACACTTGAGACGAATACACACATACACGAAGTCGGTTAATTACTCATTTTTTAATCAAAGCTTGATGCGTTAGTTTTGCGTTGCTACAGGTAGGTACTACAGTTATGCACGGCGACAGCAATAAGTTGCAAGTTTAATGATCGCCAAATTATGAAATGGAGACCAAAGAGCAAACATGAGCAATCCTCAATTGAGCTGGGGCCTACAAAATTTTAATACTCGAGTCTACTTTTTTTATTATTTCTATCAAATACAGAATCTACTCACAAAGAACTGCCGATGTTACAGAGAATTCTATCAGCTCGATTCTCAAACATAATTTAACGTCAGTACCATCGACACTGAAAAAGTAAACAGTTCTGTCACAAGCTTCCGCCAATCCAAAGCTAACATGGAAATCGGTTTATTAGCTAGCGAGCTGAGCTGAGCTAGGCGTCTCATACCCGGCCTTTGTATGCATTTACCGCACGCGGTGAATTGTGAGCCACTTTTCATTTCCTGTTTAGCGTTGCTGACGGTTCAACTTATTATGTATACTCGTAAGTATTGGTAGGACCTATGCAAAACTGAGTCCCCAGTCAAGTTCTGACCGCGTAGATCTATGGTATCATAACGTCTCTGTGTCTTCACGGGTACACCTAGCACTGTAGGTATCTTAATAAACCAAGCTAGATCTAACTTAATATCACTTATATTTATAAATATTATACCCTAATTCAAGACAAAAATTAGATGTCTACGCAATAACTATTGCAATCGAGTTCACAATCAGAAGTGGATCTTCTGACTGACTTTCACTGGTAGGCAATGCCTTATTGCAATAAGTCCGCCTATGGCGCTACTGTACGTAAAACTAGTCAATTGAAAAACTAATATTTGTGCCTCAATAAAATAACATCACACTTGTGACTATCGTAGATTATTTCATCCATTACATCATTCAAAAGGTTACTTATTTGTATTACACAAAAAATGGCCGGTCTAAAAGTAGGAAAACCATTTAGCTTAAAATTCACTGTTATTGTTACTGGCCTGATCATTAAAGTAAACAGTAATTTATTTAAGTCCATTCATGTATAATTTTGAGATCGCCTGAAATACTTACCTTTTAAGAGATAACGAAAATAATATTTACAGTAAAATCGTTAAAATACAAAGCTTTGGCTTGATTTGCCGGCATGATGCAAAAAGGTTGAATAAAGCGAAAAAATTAGTGATTTATGTAACTTAGTGTATCGTGTGGTAGACACGACGTTAGTCGCACCGTGACTTTGATTTTGACTTTGTTTGAGGCGTGGAGCTACCTAGTCAGTCGTAAAGTGCGGTGTGAGGCGTGGGGCGACGTGGTCAGTCGCAACGTACGGTGTGAGGCTTGGGGCGACGCGGTCAGTTGAAATGTGCGGTGTGCGGCGTGGGGCGACGTAGTCAGTCGTTACGTGCGGTGTGAGACGTGGGGCGACGTGGTCAGTCGCAACGTGCGGTGGGAGGCGTGGAGCGACGTGGTCAGTCGCAACGTGCGGTGTGTGGCGTGGGGCGACGTGCTGGTGGTGCCAACGACTGTGCTCTGTGGCTGATCAAGCTACGGCATATTACAATTGCTTTTTTACAAAACCTCTTTAGTTTACCTTTATTATTATAAACGGCTCTAACTAAATCGAAAACTACCTTACTAGAGCTTATCTGTCTCTGAGTTAATGGCAAATATATTGTTAACTCTACTCCAATATAATGTTCTAATATTGATAGTAAATAATTGTACTAATTATAATTGTATAATATACCTACTCTATATCTACTGGAGTGTTTCTGTATTTGTCTACATATCTGTTTTGTGGTGAAAACGGTTTATCTCTACAGTGTCTACAGTGTATATCTAATCAAAATTTTTTTTCTATTGGCAATCAGCTAAATAGCAAAAACTGGGATGTAAGGAGCAGGTGGACTTTAGGTGTGGTATAGGGGTCAATAGTTAACTCCTTTACCAAGCAAGGGCCAAAGTTGCATACCCTTATAAGGTTATTTCGCTTCTTGGATCTTATAAAGCTTGACATAAAAAGTGATAAAAATATCTTACATCAAGAAAGAAGAAAAGTGAAGCATCTCTGCTTATAGCTAAGCTTGGCCTGGAACCTTATAAGGGTTATTGCCCAGTAAAGCGTTACATGTGTGCTGGTGAGGAAATGATGACCTGGCTGAATGTAGTGGATAGTACCGACCTGATAGTCAGACGTCAGTCTCAATAGCCTCAGCCGCGTGCAAGTTGTTGACGCGCACGGTGCAGGTGGCGCGGCGGCGGGAGGCAGGGTCGCGTCGCCCGTACTGGCCGTGCGCGTGCGCGTGGGCGTGCGCGTGTCCGTGAGCGTGCGCCTGCTCGCCCAACGCCAGCGCCTGAGCGCGGAGCAGCCGCTGTGCGATCACCGCCTGCTGCTTCTGCAGCTCAGCCTGCCGCAGCTGTGAATATTCATGTAGTACCCATTCATGACAAGTCCATGCATTCACTTATCTAGGAACGTTAAATAAATGTATTCAGGGGAAATTTATTTCGTCATAGATTTCGGTTGCTGCTTGTATCATCATTATAATAAAGAAAACTTTGAGAAATAAAATCAAAGGTTACCATTTGTATCAGTAGTTTTGGTAATAAAATGTTATGAAGTTTGATATAGTCTTTCAATACACTTACTCGGAAACAGGCTCTTATCGTACTACGATTAGGTTCAACATGCTATGTTTATCACCCTAGTATTTCTTTTTAAATTATCACAAGGGCTTTTTTCATTCCTATTTCGTGACGGTCAACGTTGTTTATTATTTTTTTAAAACAAACAAATTAAGATTTTTAAGGTTTTAATATCTAATGAAAATTGTGCTTATGAATAGAATATCATAAATAAATATTTGCACAATAATTCGTTATTATCAACAAATTAACAATTATCTGTGTTCTAAATTCAACAATATTTTAATTTCTTTTTTTAATAACAAGTAGTATGTGAAACGGTTTGATACCTTTGCCTCTCCTTCAACCTGCAAAGGTAAACCGCGGGAAAAAACTTCTATTACATATTATTTTTTAATTGTGTTATTTGTGAAAAAAGTGTTGATCTAAGATTTGAAGATAATTCTTTAGACGCCGCCGCTGCCAGATATTATGATTAAGGTAAAAAATACTTGCGATAGTCTGGTGCCATCTAAATCAAAATTAAAATTATGGAAACTTTGGAAAATTTCCTTGAGTGCAAAATGATCAAAATTGCGTCATAATTTTCAGAGAAAGTATTTCTTCGTATGTGTATTGAAAAACGTCCTTTGATGCACGTGCAAATTTGTCAAACTTTTGGTACTTGTATCAAAATATACTATTATAATCTCGACTATGTTAAAATGCGAACTATTGCGTAAAAGTACCAACGCCGTCGGTTCCCACGAAGACCAAAAAATGTACAGAATATTTATTTTTTTGAGCAACGTTACCTAATAATTCGTTCAATTATAAAAACAAAGAGATATTTTTTTTTGGCTTCATACAGGGTAAAACATAATAAGAAAAGAAAAATAACGTTGAGTTTCGAAATTGCCACCCCTTTCTCATTGGATGATTTTTCCCATCGTAAAAAAAACCCCTTTCCTCTCATTGTTTGTTCAGAACAATTCTCTGCCAACAGTGGAACCTTTCAAGGTTCTTTAAGTGTCGATTACATATTATTTTTTAAATGATCTTTATTTTGCAAGTGGGTTTTATAAAAACACTTTTACACGTCAATTTTTTTGGTCAATTAAAACTAGATGAGGCCGATGTTTTCTAGCTGACTACCCTGAGAAGAAACACCGAAACAAACGCAGGGGTCAAAGGCTCTTTTAAAGTCCATACAGCAAAACATGTAATGGTCAAATCATATGAGAACCAAGCAGATTGAGCCTGAGACGGTCTTTTGAAGAAAGAACCACACAGTTCTAAGTGAACCTGTCCAGTCAGTGCAAGCATTTGTCAGAATTCGTGTAGCTCAACTCAGGACTACTAAGGAGCCAAACGACTTGACGAAAAATACAAAAGAAAGGACATTTGGGTAGGCCGCATTAAATACTCAAAACTGCCAGACATCATGTGAAAATAAAAGAAAAAGGAAAGAGAAAATTTACAAATATGTAAATATTGCAAATTGTAAGAAAAGAGTAGATAAAAATTAATGTCAATCAAATAGTAAAAATAAACATTAAACATGTCATAATTGTAAAAAATAATATATATATATAAATATATATATCGCGGGTCTCAAACCATAGGGGCGTATCCACAAAACCCCTACTTTTCAGGAGAGACAAAAAACTTAATAACTTTTCCTATGATTGAGCCAGCTCGTTGTTTTTTTGCATGTAGCTATATATTTCTACTGCAATTAATGTAGGTTTCTTAATTTTAGGGTATTTCCTCTATAACACTAGTTTTTGGTTGATACGCCTATATAGCATGACGACTACACTGTAAAATTCCGTCAAAATACTCCCTGAAATGTATGAAATTTATGGACGTAAAATCTTTTTTCTCAGATTGTTAATATTTATACCAATATTTATTATTACTTAATTGGTGACTTAAAAGATTGCTATTTAGGAATGAGAACCCATTGAAATTAACGTTATTTACGTAATTTCAAGAAATCATACGCCTGTCTGGCTTGTCATAAATATTGAGAGGTGTTTTAACTCAAAGAGGAAGTATAAACCAGTTTTGTTCCACAATTTAAAAAAAGGAAATGATTAATAGGTAATTACACAATATTCTCGTGTTTAAAAGAAAAATAAGCATTATAAAAATAAAATTTATTCATAAATCTGAACATAATTATTAGAAATATCTTTAAAATCACAAACATTTGAAATTGAGCTGAAACAAAACATAGCTCTCAAAAACGCTGAAGGAAATCATCGTGAGGAAACACGGTGAGGAAGGCATTAGTGATGTTTGTGTGAATGTCTGATTTCTCACATTCGCGAATGCGAATGCGAATATTGACTTTCAAACAAAGTGCGCGCAAAATATCAGACAGTTTTCACATTTCGTATCAGCCAAATTTAAACCGAACATAACAGAGCCTTAACAGACTAATTGAATGAAGTTTAACACAAAAAGTTTTTCAGGAAACACAGACTCCGGCAGGGAATTTCACTCCTTAGCTATACGCATGAGTGTGTTCCCAAACGCTTTGTACGTATGGATGGAATGTTCACCATGTACCGGTGTCGCAACGCCGTATATCTTGTGGTCCAATGATGGAACGGACTTGGCGGGATTAAATTCTGCAATTCCAATGCACACTCTCCGAAATGTAAACAATAAAAAACCGACAGGCTAACAACTCGGCGTCGATGCTCAAAAGACCATACACGATCAAACTTGTGCTTGATAGAGGTTGTACCGTCTCGTCCTCGCTAAGATCCCGAATTTTTTGGCAGACAGTTTGGCTTTTGCTTCGATATAGAAGCCGAAATTGAGGGTAGTCGACAGCGGCACCCCAAGAATCTCTGAGATCTGAGAGAGATCTCGGAGAGACTGGATCTGAGATCCATAAGCTCGCTCGCCGGACATGTAACTCTCAAGAACAGTGCTATCGTCTGTATACCCAAAGGTACTGGCTTTAAGTAGGTCATTTATGTGCAGCAAGAACAGTGTTGCCGAGAGTACCGACCGCTGAAGGACCCTGGCATTAATATCCATTTGACCCGACGAGTCAATAACTACTCGGATGGATCGATCCCTCAAGAAGTTTACGATCCAATCACACAGACCAGTGGGTAGACCAGAGGTAGGAAGCTTAGCAATGAGACTTTACATAGTTTCAGCTTAGACCCTATCGAAAGTCTTCGAGATATCAAGGGAGACTGCAAGCGCTTCCACATGCTTCTCGATGGCCTTGCTTTAGATGTGAATGGCATACGCTAGAAAATCCCCAATAGACCGATTTAGGCGAAAACCGTATTGCCGGTCCATGAGGATGTCGTTTGTTTCTAGGTATGCCAGGAGTAATCTGTTAAACACCCGTTCCATACTCTTACAGAGGATAGACATAACGGAGATGGATAGGTGGTTTGCCAGGTTAGCTCGACTGCCCTTCTTGGGCACAGGCTGAACGGCACTTATTCAGTCTCAGAGAGGCGAAATAGGCGGGTCAAGATTAGAGACAATTCATGTGCACAAGTTTTAAGAACAGCTGCTGGTATCCCGTCGAGGCCACTGGCTCTATTCACATCAAAGTTACGCAGAACTCTACGGACGTCCTTCTGATGGATACGATATCCGAAATACTCGTCACGCACCCATCTGGAGAAACAGATAAATTCATTTGAAAAAAATTGTTATGATTTGAGGTTAACATGTTGTTTCACAATTTGAGATAAAATGTGAAATAAAGTTGTGTTATGGAAAAATATTAAAATATTATTTCCTTTTTGTTTGTCAGAAACATTCGCCAAATATTCGCATGTTTTTTACGAATGCGAATGCAAATATCAAAAAATGTGCAAATATTCGCGAATGCGAATGCGAATATCAAAAAATGTGCGAATATTCGCGAATGCGAATATTTGTTACATTACTTACGGCTATATAGCTCGACAAAATGATTTCAGGTTAAAGTAAAATAAACAGTCGTATGTTCATACGCTTTTATGGTCCGATGCGATTTCCTTGGATCACGATAAAATTGAAAGTCGTACGTGCGTACGTCTCTATGGCACGTCGAAACTACCCCAATATGCAATAATATTGCTCTTACGTCAATTATACGGCTATTTGGTCTAAAAATAATTCTAGACTCTCCAGCATACGGCAAATAATATTTTTTAATTTATGGAAAAAGTAATTAACACTAAATTATAAGAAAAATTCAGTTAATGTATCGCTTATAGTAGAATCCAATGGCATTAAAAACGAAAAATCACATTTTTGCATATACGCCCCTATGGTTTGAGACCCGCGATATATATCTATACAATATCATAATTGTAAAATAACAATAATCGTCAATTTAAAAGATAATAATAATGAATAACGTCACATTATCTCTGGTTGTTCTCGTCTAGCTAACGGAGAATACTTGCATTGGCACAACCTAGTAGCCAGGATCATCCATCAGCAACTTGCTCTGAAAAACTCTCTTGTGGAATCGGAAGTGCCATACTACAGGTATGAGCCCGACCCAGTTCTTGATAATGGTCATATCACTTTGTACTGGACCGGCCCATCATCACTGACAGGACTACTGCAGCCAATAAGCCTGATTATAGTGGTGGTGGACCGAAGCGAGAGGCGTGCAATGATTGTTGACATTTCCTTTCCACATGACAAGAACCACGTGAAAGCCGAGAAAGATAAAAAAATTAAGTATCTTGACTTGGCTTGCGAGGTTGTCGACATGTGGGATGTGGACTCGGCGATCATTGTATCGATAGTCGTGTCGGGCAATCGCTTAATAGCCAAGAGCCTCGACCAACACCTTAGGCCAACTCGCGTTAGGCGATTGGATCAAGGGCTTGATTCAGAAAGCGGTACTCCTGGACAGGGCTCGTATTGTTAGGAGGTTCCTTTCTCTGGAGCCCTGACAGCCGGTAGCTTGGACCCTGTTCCCGATACCGGTAAGATACTATTTATATATAATTATATACAATTATTGTGAGTAGGTACTGGAGCAGGTCAGTCCTAAGCCGTTTTGTCCTCGATATACTCTTTTACAGTATAAAAAGCCTTTTGGAAAAGTTTTCGCTTTACAAATGTTTTGAATTTATTAATGCTAAGTTCCTGTATAGGACTGGGAAGCTTATTATAAAAATGTATACTTTGGCATCTAAATGAGTATCCTATTTTTTTGAGCCTGGTTGCAGGAACCACTAACTTGTGTTTGTTCTAGTATTAACGTTATGAATATCACCGTATTTTTTAAACCTATTTTTATTTTTATGAACATACAAAATATTTTTATAAAGATACTGAGATGGCACAGTCAAAATATTAATATTTTTAAATTTATCTCCAAGGGAGTATCTGGGGCTTAATTTATAAATTGAACGAATGGCCCTTTTCTGCAAAACAAAAATCATCTGGATATCGGCGGCATTTCCCCACAATAGAATACCGTACGACACGACACTATGAAAATAACTGAAGTAAACTAAACGGGTTGTCTCTAAGTCAGTTAGATTTCGAATTTGTCTAACAGCGTATGCGGCAGAGCTAAGTTTTTTCGACAACTTATCTATGTGTGGGCCTCACTGAAGCTTAGTATCAAGAGTTATGCCCAAGAACACAGTATTGTCTTCAGGACTCAATTCTTTACCTTTTATTAGCACACTAGTTTCATTAGCAAATCTGCCTAACATGAGGCATCGTAAATTTAATCGTAACAAATTTGGTTTTTTTTTTCATTAAGGAGCAGGTTATTGACATTAAACCAGTGTACTATTTTTGAAAGGGCGTTATTTATATCATCAGTAACCGACTGTTGACGTTAAGCTTAAACAAAAGCGAAGTGTCGTCCGCAAACAAAACTGTATCATGGTTATCCTTTATGAGGTAAGGCAAGTCATTTATATAAATAAGAAATAAAAATGGACCAAGAATTGAGCCCTGGGGCACACCCATTGATACTACAGACCCGTGTGATCTTTTTCCGTTGGTGGTTATTAAAATTGAACATGAGCTGGTGGCTTTTAAGCCAATGTTCTGTTATACAAAGAATATCAATATCATTACAATTAAGGGATAGCTCTACTTCTAAATCTTCATTCATAAATCCTTGAATGTTTTAATGCACCAGGTTGATACTATTTATTGATTTCAAGATTTGATTTGAATGATTTTTGTTTATCAGTAAGTTCGTGCTAGAGATTGACTCTGTTGTCTCAATTTCTAATTAAAATTTTTGTAGTTACAAAATTAATGTCAAATGTCTTGTGAAGGTTGCGGGAATCCGATGGATGCGAGACGCACAGGATCCTGCATTGTGGCGACACTTGGGGGAGCATATGTCCAACAGTGGACGTCTATCGGCTGAAATGATGATGATGATTAATGTCAATATTTGATGCCAAGTTTTAAGATTGTGCCAATACAATCAATTTTTTAATTGTGTTATTTGTGATAAAAGTGTTCATCTAAGATTTGAAGACAATTCTTTAGACGCCGCCGCTGCCAGATATTATGATTAAGTTAAAAAATACTTGCGATAGTCTGGTGCCATCTAAATCAAAATTAAAATGTATGGAAACTTTGGAAAATTTCCTTGAGTGCAAAATGATCAAAAAAGAAATATAACGTTGAGTTTCGAAATTGCCACCCCTTTCCTCTCATTGTTTGTTCAGAACAATTCTCTGCCAACAGTGGAACCTTTCAAGGTTCTTTAATTGTTCAGGAAATATTTTTTAAGTCATATGAAATGTCATGTTGTCATTTCTTAACTAGGCTAGAGAAGTCTAGGAAGACGTATAGAGCGTTTCCCTTGTCTGTCTAAAAAAAAGAAAAGAGTTGCCTATGCCTACTCTAGCAAAATTGTTGCACGAAATGCGAAACGAAATCGATTTTAAAAGCGAGAGGCACGACTTTATGGAGAATTATGAGAGGAATGGGATTTTATTTAAAAAAAAAAAACAGGTTGAAAAGGGAGGTGTGAATGGAGAGGTACGATATCGTGGCGTAGCGTTTTCGGTGTTTGAAAGAATTGCAGGACAATCGAAACCTAGCGTCGTATACTTTATTCAAAAACTAGCTTTTGCCAGCAGCTTCGCCCGCGTACATAACATATAGCCTATGTGACTCAGGAATAAAGCAACTTTCTAACGGTAAAAAATGTTAACAACGGACCAGTACTTCCAAAGTTTACCTCCTACTAACAAAAAAATAAGAAATCAATCTCTTTATTATTGTTACGCCATTAAACGTGAACCCGCCATATCTCCGAGAAAATAAAGAGTAGCACGTAATAATTAAAACGCATTGCTGTTCGAAAGGTCTAGAATGGTTGTACGTAGCCAGCCTTAGAAAAATCTCGAAACATCCACAAAGTACTTACAACTAGTGGGTAGGCATTTATCTAGGATAAGGGAAATGATACTCTCCGACGTTAACAATAGAGTCGAAATTCGCATGAAAGTGACTCTTATTACCACGAGTAATAAAAATGATTTATGACTTCGAGAAGCGATTCAATTGTTCTGGAATTCTGGATCGTTCGTGGGACGTCGGTATCTAGAATTTTCTTGGCTCCGCATATAAATACGAGCCCCCGGCCGGAAGCGAGTCAGTTGTGATTTCGACTGCGATCAAGAGCGAACTACCCTAGTACTTGAAGTGATTTTATCTAACGACCTAAGCGATAGTGTAACGGTACTCTAGTGTTAATTGCGATTCGGATTATTGTTGACTGGACTATTTTGTTATTGTTAGTGGTGAATAAAGTTGTCTCTTAGTAAATCGGCATTTCGATGGTCATAGGTTGACAGCACGTAACTGTAATGTATAGAATTTTACAGGAGAGGGAAAAAACTGTATAATTTCGAAAATAAATTTAAAAATAATGAAATAAAAAAGTAGTTGGTAGAAAATCAAGTTATCTATTGATATAATTTAAAAAATGAAATACCCACATAGGTTTTTTATTAATTATTCAATATACAAACAGTTGCGAGTAAACAATATTAAAAAATCCTCACTTCTGACGAGTTACGAGCAGTCAACGTACACTTGCGAGGTGTCAATTTAAATAAACACTATTTTATTAAATTGAAACAATTAAATTTGCGACTAATTATCGTAAATAAGAGTGATAATCAGTAGGTATTACAGTTTTAGGAGCTTGCAAGTCATTACAATTTTATAAAGTTTATGCAAGTTCTTAAAATGTTGCTCGTAGGTAGTTACCGGAAAATTAATATTTCTTGGCCTCATCATCATTATTTCAACCAAATCGTCGTCGTTCACTCTTGGACATAAGCCTCCCCCAAGTGTCGCAATAACGGCCAATCATGTGCATCTCGCATCCCTCGGATTTCCGTTCACCAGATCATCGGTTGTGAAAGGCCTACGGAGGAGCTCAGTATAATGCTCGGTGACCTCAATAGAGCTTCCGAAAGAGTGGGATATAAAATGAACATGGATAAAACCAAAGTCATGGTAAACATCCATGTAGCACCCACTCCTATCAAGATCGGAGACTCTACACTCGAAGTTTTGGACTACGTTTACCTGAGACAGACTGTTCAGTTAGGTAGGTCTAACTTCTAGAAAGAGGTTCCGACTCGGCTGGGCAGCTTTTGGGAAACTGCGCGGTATCTTCTTGTCCAATATACCAGTGTCTCAAGATGAAAGTCTATGACTGTGTATGTGTGTGTTGCCAGTGACAATGTGCCTCATCAGTAGGTTTAAAGTCAACCAAAGGGCAATGGAAAGGATTATGCTTGAAGTTTACTTGCGTGATTACATCGGAAATGAAGATATCCGCAGGAGAACCAAGATTTCTTGGCCTGCTTGGCAACAAATAATAGTTTTGTTGCTATCTGGTTTGTACAATAAAACTTTAAGATCTGTGACAACAGGATCTCCTTTTTTCTTATCAAGCCTGATACTTTCATGACGCATCACTTTTGGATTTTGTTAAAATTTGACGTCGTATGGGTCTTATTGTGATTTCCAAGGTATGTCTGCATATTGGTGATAGATGCAACATAAATAGCGTCATATTTTTTTATGCCACGATCGATGGCAGCATGATGCTATTTATTTATTTATTTATACTTCATGCACATAAAAGTACAGAGGCGGACTTAATGCCTTAGGCATTTTCTTCCAGTCAACCTTTGGGTGGTGCAGAGAAAAACAGTGGTAGGTGCAATAAAAGAAAGAGATAAGGTGATTCCAAGAATTGATATACTAATAAACCATAAATATTACAATACACTTACAATTATATAATATATACATACTCAAATTAATAAACTACATACATATATACCCTAATATAGTCAAACAATTGGTTCAAATCGGCAATTGGAAAACTTTAACGCTGTGATGATACTACTGCCAACCTCTTGCGAATTATCTCGCGAACTTTAGTTTTGAATGCTAATCGGTTTGTTGCCATCCTGATCTCCTGGGGGAGCGCATTCCACAAAGAAATCGCTTGAGCAAAGAAAGAATGGTGAAGAAAGTCAGTATGGTGAATGGGACATTGAAGTAGGCGGTTATGAGATTCCTATTCACTTTCATCTGCTTATGCTCAGGTTCTAGACATTAGTGGTAAATAACCACATTATTCACAGCAGCAAAGTTGGCTAGAGCATTTAGCTACTAATACTGCATTCTATTTTGATAGGTGCATAACCGTCACTATAAATAATGATAGGTTTTGTTACAAATTCGCCTTCAGAATTGGAAATCATATCATAAAGCTAATCTAATATGCATCTAACAAAAACTGATGCCTGACCCTGTCTGAGTATCAGAGTTGACTTCGGAAAAGCTTGCTCCTATAATAAGGACATACTTTCACAGAACATACAAGATGTCTAAGACAACACATTTTCCTTCATCTGCATCTTATTTAATTGCTTTTTCCTCAGCTGATGATATTTTTATTGCTGTTCCAATATTTGTTTAGTATGGTAGCTTAATCTTATTCTGTTATTGCGAACTGCATTTTGCGTTGACACCTTGTAACTCGCGCACTAGTGAGCTCAGGTTGATACTTTTTATTTGTGGGTTGTCAACTGTAGAATAAATTGTTCGAGTGACATTTTTTATTTATTACGAGTTATCAATAGGAAGATTCGGCGCTTAATTTAAAAATTTTTGATGTGCTTAACTCATTTTGCGAAAAAATGTGGGTTACGAGTTGTCAACGTATGACCATCGATTTGATTATCCACGTACGTAACAACTGGTGTCAGAAGTGAAATGCCATTACTACAGAGGGACGACGAACAGCGACCACGAACAAGGAGGCAAATGGAGATGGATGCTGCGCGTCATCGTATGGAGGAGGAAGATCAGGCTGGTATAGGAGCCACAGCAGCTGCTGAGGCGCCAACGGAATCATCCTCGGAAATGAGTCTCGCTACGGTGTTGGCCGCCATGCAAGCTAGTATGGAGGCCAACCAGCGTAAGCTTCAGGACCTAATTGCAGCGAACCAGGAAGAAGCTCGCCGCGAACAGGAAGCCGCTCGCCGCGAACAGGAAGCCGCTCGCCGCGATCAGGAGGCTAAGCAGAACCTGATCCTCGATAAAATCGACCACGGCCTCGTCACGTTGGGCGAGAAGGTAAAGAATCTCACCTTGGAGGTCAAGGAGGTTTCCGCCCGAGCTGATAGCCTCGAAACAAGAATTGATGGCCACGAAGATCGCCTGCTGGACATCAACAAAAAAATCGTCAAGCTCGAAGCACGCGAACCCGTTGTTGTCGGCTCACCGTCGCACACTCCCTGTGCATCCGCCGCAAAATTTGATGTGCCACGTTTTGATGGCACGTCTTCCTGGACGGCATTTAAGTACCAATTCGAGACATTGGTCGAAACAAACCGCTGGGATGATAAGCAGTCTTTTGCGGCATTAACTTTGGCTCTACGAGGGGATGCCCTGCTGGTCCTAGAGAATCTTCCTCCGAACAGCAGGACGTTGGAGCGTCTTATGGAGGGATTAGACACTCGCTATGGAGACAAGCACCTCGAGCACGTTTTCCGCGCGCAACTTCGCGAGAGAACGCAGAGGTCGAACGAGAGCCTCCAGCAATGGGGAGTCGAGGTCGAACGGCTGGTCCGGCGTGCTTACATGTCGATGACACCAGAGATGGTGGAAGTAAATCTGGTGCAAGCTTTTATCGACGGTCTACGGGATCCTGAAGTCAGGGCTACGGTGCGACTCGGACACCACCAAACTCTAAAGAGTGCGATGGCTCACGCTCTGGAAGTGGAAGCCGTACGACAAGATTCACGCACGCACAGAGTTCGGGAAGTGGTGGTCTCGCCGTCAGTGCAACCACGTCAACGAGAAGTGGTAGCTGCTTCTTCGGCAAAGTCCCGCTATATTCCGACGTGTTACGGGTGTGGAGAAAAGGGGCACATTCGTACCGATTGCCCCAAGAGGAAGAGGGGGAGTGTGGACTCCGGAACTCAAGTTAACGAGGAGTCGTTAAACTAAATGTCGCCAGGGCCGCGGGGCGGGTGCTGGCTGGTCAACTGAAGGCCCCAACCATCACCATCAATCAAGTTCACAACGGAAATAGTTTGATCATCGAAGGGACGCTGAATCATCGGGCTTGCAATTTTACCATTGACACGGGGGCGTCACGGACTGTTATAAGACCTGAGTTGCTGAAACGCACCATCTTGTGGCAAAGGGAGTCTCCATCCTGCCGACTTCAGACAGCAACCGGCCAGCCAGTCTCCGTCCTCGGTGATACAGAAATTGAGATCAAAATCGGTGATCAAGTGTATATCCATCCTGCGTTAATTGCGAATATTACCGACGATTGCATACTGGGTCTCGACTTCTTGCGGAATAACCGATGTATTTTAGATATCGACAGGGGAGTATTGAAATTCCCAGATCAAGAAGTCTTCCTGCGAGGAATTAACTCATGCAACCTCTACTGTTTAAAGAATACTACACTGGCTCCGAGAACAGAAACCTTAGTCGAAGTAAAGTTTCCCAAGAAAATCAGGCAATCAAGATGTGTTTTGATAGAGGATACTGGCCGGCACCCGGAGATCATCACCGCGAGGACATTAGTTATGACGACAGGGAAATCCAAGGTCAGGATTGTGAACCTTGGGAAAGAAGAGGTCCAACTGAAGAAAAACAGTGTTGTTGGGAGATGTGAAGAAGTTCAGTATCTCCGTCAAATCAATAAATCTCCAGCAAAGCAAGACACGACCAAAGTCGAAACTGATCACATCCAGCAACTTCTGGAAAATTCTAAGAGCAACTTATCGACTTCGGAACTACAGCTAGCCAGGGAATTTCTGCTACGGTTTCGAGATATCTTTGCAACGGGAAAAGACTGCGGGAGAACAGGTCTCGTCAAGCATGAGATAGATACAGGTGATGCTAGACCAATTAAACAGAGACCGCGCCGCATACCCTGGGCTAAGGAATCTGAGGTAGCAGGAATGGTAAAGGACATGGCTGATAGCGGAATAATTGAGCCTTCTACGAGTCCATGGTCTTCTCCAGTCGTTCTGGTGAAGAAGAAGGACGGCAGCACAAGATTCTGTGTGGACTACAGAATGCTGAATAATGTGACGAAGAAGGACAGTTATCCCTTACCAAGGATAGACGATACGCTGGATATGCTCAGTGGCATGAAGTGGTTTTCGACCATTGATTTGAAAAGTGGCTACTGGCAAGTGGAAATCAGCGAGAAAGATAAAGAAAAGACAGCGTTCAGTACGGGTATTGGCAGCGGCCTGTGGCAATTTAACGTCATGCCTTTTGGGTTATGCAACGCCCCAGCGACGTTTGAACGCCTCATGGAGAGAGTCATGGTGGGCCTTCTTGGTGACGTCTGTCTGGTATATTTGGATGACGTCATTATAATGGGTCGCACATTTAAGGAAAACCTGAGGAATATGGAGAAAGTGTTCATCAGGATACGAGGGGCTAACTTAAAACTAAGCCCAAAGAAGTGTGCCCTGTTCAAGAAGGAGGTCAGCTACCTAGGACATGTTATTTCCGCCGACGGGGTGAGAACCGACCCTGAGAAGATAAAGGCAGTCCAACAGTGGCCGGTTCCAAAGAACAAAACTGAAGTACGTGCATTTCTAGGGTTGTGCACATACTACAGGCGGTTTGTCAAGAATTTTTCGGACATTGCAAAACCTTTACATCAGCTGACTGAGGATAAACGAGATTTTATTTGGGACAAGAACTGTGAGTCAGCATTCGACGAGCTAAAGCAACGGCTATGTGAAGCGCCTATACTGGGGTATCCGAGCAGAGACGGAAGATTTGTCGTTGATACCGATGCTAGCAACACGGGAATTGGTGGAGTGTTGTCACAAGTGCAGGGCGACAGACAGGTCGTAATCGCTTACTTCAGTAAGGCACTTTCAAAGCCAGAAAGGAACTACTGCGTGACTCGACGAGAACTGCTGGCTGTGGTAAAAACCTTGCAGCATTTCCACAAGTACCTCATAGGAAGACAATTTACTTTGAGGACGGATCACGCTGCATTGAAATGGCTTCTACAATTTAAAAACCCTGAGGGCCAAGTTGCAAGATGGCTCGAGCAGCTGCAGGAGTTTAACTTTGTGACGGAACATCGTAGTGGAAAAGGGCATAACAATGCTGACGCCCTGTCGCGACGTCCATGTAATGATGACTGCAGACACTGCCAGCAGAACGAAGCCCGAGAACGCGTTAATTTAATTAGGGCTGAAGGCGACTTCAAGAAGTCCCAGGAAGAAGATGACGATATTCGACCTATACTGGACTGGAAGCGTAGCGGAACTAGGCCCCAGTGGAGTGAAGTATCGTCACATAGTCCCGTCACAAAGAGCTACTGGGCACAGTGGGACAGTTTAGTCCTAGAAAATGATGTGCTTTGTAGGAAATGGGAATCGAACGATGGCAAGGAGGTGACCACACAAGTGATAGTACCACGATGTGAAGTAGTCCCCCTGCTACAGGAAATACACGATGGTGCTTCTGGAGGACACCTGGGCATCAAGAAAACTCTACTGAAAGTGAGACAGCGGTATTACTGGCTCAATTGTAGAGATGACATAGAGCAATGGTGTCGGAAATGTACAGCGTGCGCATCTGTGAAAGGACCACAGACTAGGAGCAGGGGCAGGCTTCAGCTGTACAATGTGGGAGCCCCATGGGAACGCATCGCTATCGACGTCGCTGGACCTTTTCCAGTTACAAATGACGGAAACAAGTACATAGTGGTGATCCAGGACTATTTCACAAAGTGGCCCGAAGTCTTCGCCATACCCAATCAGGAAGCGACGACAGTGGCGAAGAAGGTGGTCGAAGAAGTAGTATGTCGGTATGGCGCACCTTTGGAAATCCATTCCGATCAAGGCCGTAACTTCGAATCTGCGCTGTTCCAGGAAATGTGTACACTTCTGGGAATTTATAAGACACGCACAACACCTGCGCACCCGCAGTCGGACGGAATGGTGGAAAGGTTTAACCAAACCCTGGAGAATCACCTGGCTAAGGTTGTCGATGACCATCAGAAGGACTGGGACCGGTATATTCCACTATTTCTGATGTCTTACCGATCGGCAGTGCATGATAGCACGGGACATACCCCAGCAAGAGTGAATTTCGGCAGGGAAATGAGACTTCCAGTCGATGCCATAACTGGCGTGCCACCTGACAAGACTAAGCCAGTTACGGACTACGTAAGTGACCTTCAAGATCAATTGGACGAAGTGCATAAACGAGTTCGTGAGAATAGCATGAACGCCAGCGTAAAAATGAAAACTAGATACGACCGTAATGCCAATGCCAAGGGATTTGAGGAAGGTACACTGGTCTGGCTCCACAACCCGCTTCGACGGAAAGGGAAGTCGCCGAAACTCCAAGCTCGATGGGAGGGACCTTACACCGTGTTAAAAAGGATTAATGACGTGACCTACCGCATCAAGAAAGGGCTAAGAGGGAAACCCAAGGTTGTCCATGTGGATAGATTGGCGCCGTATCACGGATCTAATAATGCTCGGGACGAGCATGACTAAGAGGGGGGCACTGTTACGCCATTAAACGTGAACCCGCCATATCTCCGAGAAAATAAAGAGTAGCACGTAATAATTAAAACGCATTGCTGTTCGAAAGGTCTAGAATGGTTGTACGTAGCCAGCCTTAGAAAAATCTCGAAACATCCACAAAGTACTTACAACTAGTGGGTAGGCATTTATCTAGGATAAGGGAAATGATACTCTCCGACGTTAACAATAGAGTCGAAATTCGCATGAAAGTGACTCTTATTACCACGAGTAATAAAAATGATTTATGACTTCGAGAAGCGATTCAATTGTTCTGGAATTCTGGATCGTTCGTGGGACGTCGGTATCTAGAATTTTCTTGGCTCCGCATATAAATACGAGCCCCCGGCCGGAAGCGAGTCAGTTGTGATTTCGACTGCGATCAAGAGCGAACTACCCTAGTACTTGAAGTGATTTTATCTAACGACCTAAGCGATAGTGTAACGGTACTCTAGTGTTAATTGCGATTCGGATTATTGTTGACTGGACTATTTTGTTATTGTTAGTGGTGAATAAAGTTGTCTCTTAGTAAATCGGCATTTGATTACCCACGTACGTAACATTATTTTTGTATAGATAGTTTTTACAGTTTCCAAAAGAAAAAAAAAATATAAGGCCATTGTTAAAGGTAACAAAATATCAATTAATCTCCCTAATATTAAACAATTTCAAATTAAAGCGACCCTGTTTTTCCGTATAACCAACATTACGGCGAAGGAACTTATACTACAACCATAATAGACAAAGTCTGCGAGTAATCACTCAGTCACGTGGGAAATATTTCTGCGGTGTCGGTAAGAAAATACTTTCACATGTCGCTCTCTTTGTGAATGTCAATAAATATTTTCCGAAAGGTCTAAAAGCTTCAAAGGTCCATTGCCTTATTTTGTACTTTATATGTTTTTACTCACTATGTGCGAAAGATCACTTTCTAACTATAAAAAATTGCATTGACAGCAAACTTCAGTGAAAAACGCAATTTGACTGTCTAAAGGTCCATCCCAAAACGTCCGTGCCGTGTCCGGTACGGGGCAGGAACATGTTTCGTCAGGAGTCAAAAAAAATATCCGAGCATACATTTTCTATGAACACGATCACACATATCCGTGGCCGTGCTGGCAACGGAGCGTCAGTGTCAGAGCCGATACTGTGACGTGGAAAGCGTTCTGATTTGATAATTTTTCTTTGCAATTTGTCGACTTTATTGATGGTAAAAATGAATGATGAGCTATTAGAGACTGCACGCTTATTATAGCGTATTGTCCGACTTGTCTAATTCGAAATATGTATATGGATTGCAAGTATAAAAACCAAATATGAATGAGATTGGACGAAAATTAAACTGCGAAGGTATGTATGGCAGTCAAGCACTAGTTTATATCAGTAAAAAAAGTCAAAATTTTAGGCACAATACACTTAGGCTACATAAACTCGGATAAGCAAGAAGAAAGAAGTAAGGGAAGTCTGCCACGTCCCTGACTTATGTGAACAGTCAACTCTGACGGGAGACGGATGCCAGGTCTCGCCACGGACACATCCCTGACACGGCATTGCTGTTTGGGGATAGACCTTTAAACATGTAAATTTTGAGGGTAAAAGTGTTTATTTGTAATACATCGATTACAGTTCTGTGGATCTGTTTTAGCAACTCTGTTGCCTAATGCCATACTCGTACATTGTACCGAAGACAGCGTCACACACTGGCGTGCACTGTGTTATTCAATTGAACAAATCGAGGCAGAAGCGTGTCCTTAAAGCAACTCAAGGATTAAAATCAATAATTCTGTACAGATTTTGATTAGGACTAGCCTCTGTTCTGTAGTTCTGCATTTTATTGAGACAAAATAACGCTTTTTTGTTAATGTTATTAGTTCACTTACATGGTTAAGGCGCAGGGCGTCCTGGTGCTCCAGGGCCGCGATGTCGTCGCAGCCGCCGGCCTCCATGGTGGCCTGCTGCTCCAACAACACTCTCTCCTCCTCTTGCAGCCGTCGCAGGTTCTGCTCCAGGTGAGGGTCTGCCACCAGAGAGCCGTCGTCCAGCTCCATCATGTCCGATGATGAGTCGTCACTCACCGAAGACTTCTTATGAATAGGCCCTGAAACTGTAGCCGGACTATTGTATCCTGTAATGTGGTGAGAGATAAGTTTTGTTGCGATGTTATGTCATTGACGGGTTAGGTTATTACTACTGGATTTGTTTGTTAGTATCTATTGGAAATATGCGCTTGCGTCATTGTCATTATGTTTTGATGTAGTTCGTCATTATGGTTTGTTAGTAAATACGATGAAAGATTAGGGTAACGTTTGCTAAGTTTAATTAAACGTACAGAGGTAAATATTACGCACTTGAGCATTAAATTAGTTTTATAACAATAACAAAGAACAAATCGATAACCACTGAAGAGGTAGAATTTGAAGTGTTTAATAAAACGATTAATTTTTGTTTTAAAAGGAATTTAAATTCTACTAATGACAAAAAGTTTGTTGTGACAGTTTATTTTAGATCATTTTTGGTGGTGAAACATAACTCGTTTACTAGAAATAATGCTGCTACGACGGTGCTACGAAAGTGCTACGAATGTGCTACGAAGCTACGAGGAGCTTCAAACGTTTGACCTCAACGTTTTTTTGGCTATATAATTATTTTTCACAAACTTTACAATGAACAAAGTAACTTCAAATAAATCGTGATAATAAAGCGATTGGTAAAATTATTGTACAAACACTATAAAATGTATTTTTCTTGTCAGATTGATAAATATTGTTTATGTTTGGAAACAGATGAACTTCAATACATTTGAGATACTCAATAAGTACTTCAAACAAATTAAAACTCTTTAAACAAAATAAAATGTAAGATTTTATTTTATTCAAAATTCAATTCTGTTTTATTTCATATTGATATGACAAATTGTGTGAAGGAAATTATTGCAACATAATTTGTTAACGTTTTTTTGATGACAACAATAATTTTATTCTGAGGAATTAAAACTTTTAGATAGTCTCACAAAAGAATCGAAAAGTAACTTTAGGAAAACGCGTATAGTAGCCAATAGTACAAATACTAACTTGTAGCGAGTCTATGGAGCGTGTAGTGTAACATGTAATGTAGCGTTCAGTTTAGCATGTAGTGTAGCGTGTATTGTAACGTGTAATGCACTGGCGACTTGCTCTCATACGCGATTTCAGCCGCTGATTTACAACTTAATTGTATAAAACTCGCATAGTTATATGCGCAAACGCAGCACTTTGTAATAACGTAGATATATATAACATCATTGTATTGTTGAATCGTTGACATTGCATTTAATTTTTGACATTCTACAAGGTGCAGTTTTAAAACTGCACAATATTTCAGGAGGTTGTAATAAAACTCATAAATAATCATATAAAAATACGATACCTGGTCAATAATCAGTAATACTTGTTATTTAATTTTTTAATTACACTAAACTAAATCGATTGATCGATGGCCGCGGGGGCGTGGCTAGGGTGTGGCGTGCGGGATGATGATTGGATGATACATTATTTATGAAACTATCGTTGCGAGTTAGTGTGTGTGAAAACGCCCTTTATTGTTCCGTGTTTGTGTGTGTGAAAAAAAGCGCGGTTATAAAAAAAAAAAAAAATACCTACTTATTTTATTATTGATTCGGGTCGAGAATCACTAACATAATTACCTCCTGAAATATTTTGCAGCTTCAAAACGACACCTTGTATTTAATTTTTATGAGATTTTAATTAAGTATTTTGTTTTGACATTCGTTTTGATTTTTAATTTTTGCAATTACTATTTAATTATTTGACATTGTATAATAATTTTAAATTTTTGTTAATATGCATGCTGAATTTTTCTGCAAGTTTGTATGCCAATATTTGGCAAAACATAGCGCACTATCCATTTATACCACCCTCTGTAATACCTATGTTTACAAACCAAATAAATGATTATGATTATGATTATGATGATAATATTTTGTTCGTGGCGCCGTTTTCAATGCTATCTTTATTTTGTAAAATAAGTTACTTTTTATTGATGAAAATAAAACAAGATTATTTTGTTTGGTTTCGTAAGAAATGTTTTACAGGGCTTGTTTAAAAGTTGTGTCGTGTTAAATAAATGATCTTTATTTTGCAAGTAGGTTTTATAAAAACACTTTTACACGTCATTTTTTTTTTTTCGTCAAAGTGTTAATTTTAGTATGTTCAATTAGTCGGGTGATATTTTACTAAATCTATCTAATCTAATATAAATAGTATATTGTAGGTAAATCTTGATAAGTAAATTTTAGCTGTAATTACTGGTATGTATGAGGAATGTGAGTGTATGATCCATTCTAAACTGTTAGTTTGCCAAAGTGAGTTACTAGCCAACAACGAAAATTTGAATAGGTACCTACGTTACCCACAAATACTCTAACTGCGAAACTACTGTCACGAATATTCTCAAATAAAGGAAAACCTGCAATGCATTCCATCCTAGAATTTTTGAATTACGACGTCACTGAAGCGCTGACACAAAATAAAAAAAATAAATAAAAAGTAACATTTACTTACGTTGAAAAGCGAATGTAGTTTCACATAAATAAAAAAAAGAAATCGAAAATAAGCCAGCCAGTTATTTCGGTACGCTTGTTTATCTAGTCATAAGGGCCATTCACATGCCAGCATGCCGCGCGCCTACTGAATGGACTGCTTGGAAGTGAATGCCAACACAACAGCTACGAAGGGGTGGCTCGCACCTAATGAGGTCAGTGGGAGACACATCGAACACTAATGTCTGACACGGTTTGCTTCAGATCTTTGTTTTGTGTTTATAGCGTTTAGGAGTGCAAGAATCAGCTGATAGTGAGTCACCCGAAGAATTTGGCGCGGAACGAGCTTCACCAGTGTTGTGTAAATAACTTCGTGAGTACATATCCGTCTATACGTCTCCTTCGCTACAATGCGAATTCCGCAAAATGGTTCCCTAAAATATTTAAACATAAATAAATCCTATCTCCCGATTTAACATAAAGCATGAGAATGAAAAAAATAAACACGTTATAAATGTTGACAGTAAGCACGCACGTATTGTTTGTGTATGTTTGTGTGCGCTGTGCGAGGCACGTGTCCGCCCGAGTTCTGTGCGCACTGCTCACACGCCGCGCAGATCGACACCAGACAGCTCGCCAGAGAATACGTCACCGGTTCAATTCTCGCGTCGAGCAGTTGTACAAGTTCTCATTATTCGAACAGCTAGATTGATTTGTGATATTAACAAAAATTATGCACTTTACGAAAATATATAAAAACAATAAATATAAACAAGACAAACTCAAAAATATCTAAAAGAAAATAAATAACATTTTTTATTTCAATTATTTTTTACATCGCTTACTAACTAAAAATATTTACACAAAAAAAATAATAATTAAAAAACAGTGCACTCGTTTATCCCTTACGCGGTAATATCACGGATATCGTCTCTGGCGATTACTGAAGTTCTCATAATATAAATAATAACAACAACACTGTCATACAGTCATTGATCACTGCAAATCTCGTCCTTTTCATCGTCCTTCCCACCTGAAATTACCGAAAATCAACATAAAAGAATCAAATAAAAACAAAATAAAAGTGAAAAAAAAAAACCAAAGCATGCTGTCAAACAAATTGAAAATCTACGCATGCTGTGAAAAAAAATAAAAAATCTTTATAAAGGGACTATCACAATTGAACATAGAAATCGGTCGATAGTTAACACTTTATTACAGCTGTCAACATTCGCAACGTGTTGCAGGGCACAAGAATGTTGGGAACAGTAACAACAGTGAGCGGCGATAAGGAAACGTGAACAACTTACTAAGATAGGGCTCGCCCATAGTGCCAGGCAGGTACGGGCAGCTGGTGACGTGGTTGAAGTTCTGGGACTGCATCTCCTCCTGGTCGGTCTCGCGATGGTAGAAGTAGTTGAAGTTCGACACGATGACGGGCACTGGCAGCGCAATGGTGAGCACACCGGCGATGGCGCACAGGGAACCGACAATCTTTCCCCACACTCCAACCGGCCTACACCACAAAAACGTTTTATTAAAACACAGAACCGCACGCTGTACTCATCCAGCTAATAAAATAAAAACAAACTAATGATTGAACTAAGGAATATTTTGTTAATAAACAACGCGGTTGATGATGTTCATGCGTTAATATGCTGAATACATACCGTTGTAGATCAACCGAACAAGATAGTAGAAATAAACAAAACTTTGGGATTCTACTTAAAATGTGAAAGTATTATAAAAATGTGAAGTATGGTGGATAGTAATTTTAAATTGTCAAGACCAGTCGCTCGGCAACATTAAGGGCGCAGGCAATACAATGTCATCCATCCTCACACATACTCGCCAGCATGTCACAGCGGCGCTGTAACATCAGTATGTTATTGCAATGCAGTTTGTTTAACGCCAGCAGGTAAGTTCTAATGATAAACTGATTCGTCGCATTCGAGAACGTATAAAGGTATATAATATTTGATTCTCAGCTAAATGCCGCCAAGAACTAAACACATCCCCTCCCACATCTCTAGTCAACGATCATGTCTATCAAAGGACGTCAAGGCTCAAAAAAAATGTCAACGAAAAAATAAACAGAACCTAAGCAGACAACAATACTAAAACATCGACTACGAATAAATTGTTTCCAAACCTACACAACGACTTCACAGACATGCACTCGTACGTTTTACGGCTAAATATAAATACACATACTTCTCTATCGAAAATGGTGTGTGAAAGCTAATGATTGGAAGCCAATGATATAAACAAGCAATGAATCATTCTGAACATCAATTTTGCATAGTAGCATTCATGTGTAAAATTTACCATCGGAGACAGGTTTGCAGGGCATTCCAACAACTAGACAGAGAGAGATAGTGACGATGAACTATGATAGTTGGAACACGGGTGCAGAAGCAATGCTATAGAGTTCTACTGCACACTATGAAGAAGGAGTACACGACGTGATGTCAACGTGTGCTCTGAGATGGATCACCATTTTCGATATATATTTACGTTGGTAACATTCGTATAGCCACAACACCGACACAGGACACATCGGACGGTCACATCTAGCGAAAGCGACACAGAGGAGTAACATTCGACAGTGGAAAAGTTCCGGTACACAACGAGCCACTTCAAGTGCCGTTCGTGCGCAGCGGTGCCGCGGACATCGCCACACTTGAAGTGTACAACTAAAGCTGTTCTCTCTCATAATCATAGAATACGCTTTGGGAGGGGCGATAGTCACACGGACGACGGGGCTGTGGTACACAAGCACCCTATGTGAACATGTCTTGTCAATGAAAAATTTTACAACTGAGCTTCCATGTAAAATTGTAAAGGTTCAGGACAGAAATGATGACACAAACATTTTATAAAAAATAAAAGAAACAAGACAATAAGAAACGTTCTCGAACGTGCAAGAGTCTCATTATAACGGTGAATAAAACGTGTAATCGGTTAAGTTCTAAGCGAACCGACGATCAAATCAAACTGAAGCATAGTTACATGATGTGGCGAAAGAATATCACAATAGTGTTAAGTATACCAATGTAAGGGTTGGGGGTAAAATGAAATGACGAGAAGGCAAAGATGAAACTTAGGGTGAAGTCGCTGTATCATACGTCATGTCTCCGTATCCTACGGTCGTCATTGTCACGACCGCCCACCAAAACGCATCTGGTATGGATTTGAAGAAGCTGTTCTCACTTCCCGCCTCAGCGAAGTACACCGCGGATGAAAACAGCACCACACCTTGAAGAACAAGCACACACCAACGGAGAATACAGTGCGACATACAGTGGTGGGGATGACTTGCGAGCGGCGGGGCGGGAAGGCGGGGCGGGGTGGCGGCGCGACACAGGTTACCTCATATCTCCATAGCCGACTGTGGTCATCGTAATTACTGCCCACCAGAAGGCATCAGGAATGCTATCGAAATTAGTATCGTGGCAGTCTTTGTCAGCAAAAAAGACAGCACTGGAAAAAACCACGACACCTGCGAACGCAAAATAACATGTGAACGCACCGTCATGATGTGGCCGCGCTAGAGTTGAGGAGTTACTTTAGGAATAAATAAATTGATTATGTATATGATATAGGATTGGAAACGACTTTACTGAATGAATGGATATGGAATTGAAGTAACCGGCACCGCGCTCGCCGCTCTCGCCGCCCGACCGGGCCCGACTGCTGCGTCACAATATTCATCCCAAGATCTTCTCTCCGTATCACAAATACTCCTTGAGGACGCGCTTTGCATTACTAGGTCAAGTATATGCATATTAGATCAGCTGCACTATATGGACTTTATTGTTATAAATTATAATACGTACTTGTTGACTCGATTATTCAAATTTTCTGGCCTATAATGTTTATAGTTAAAATTATTCAAGTACAGTAAATACTAAAAAGTTTAAAAACGCGTTTAGGGCGTGTATAAAAATCAGATGCAACGTTACACTTACCAATGAACAAGAAAAATATCAATAAGCCAAGTTCCCTCATCGAAGCCTTCAACGTTCGTCCCAGAATCTGTAAGCCTTTGGAGTGTCGTGATAGTTTGAAGATACGGAATACGCGCACCAGTCGGATGACTCGCAGAATAGCCAGACTCATAGCTTGGTTGGTCGACTTGTCTTGCGGAGACACGGGTGCGCGTGGCAAGTTCAGAGTGTCCTCCTCTTCAGCTACGACTGTGGCCAATGTGATGAAGTACGGGATGATGGCGATGATGTCAATGATGTTCATCACATCCCGGAAGAAGTTGAACTTGTTCGGACACGCCAGAAAGCGAACTATCAGCTCGAATGTAAACCATATTATACAGAGGGTCTCTATCAAGAAGAACGGGTCGGTGATGTCGGGGACTTCGTCTTCTTCGATCTTAGTGCCGTTGGTGGTGGTGTTAAAGACCTTGTAGTGCTTGAATTCCGGGAGGGTTTCCAGGCAGAAGATTACGATGGACAGCAAGATGACAAATACTGAGATGATAGCCACGACGCGTGCGGCCTGGGAGCTTTCTGGGTATTCGAAGAGCAGCCAGATTTTGCGTTGGCGCTCGTTGGAAGGAAGGGGTTTTTCTTCCTCCTTGATGAAGCCCTCATCCTCACTGAAAGGATTTGAACAAATTACAATATATAGCTACAGCACGTAGACGTGTCGATATGTGCTTGAAACTTACCGGAATTTGTTGGTGGCCTGTTCCCCGAGTTCGTAGAACTTAATCTCCTCGGAGAAGACATCTAGGGGTACGTTTACTGGGCGCCGCAGGCGGCCGCCGCTTTGGTAGTAATACAGGATTGCGTCGAAAGAGGGGCGGTTCCGGTCGAAAAAATATTCGTTCCTGTTGGTAAATGACGCCAGTATCAGAAAATGAGCTGAGTCTACCTAGCGACTCTTATTTCGAAACATTCTACAGTTGCTTTGCCTTAACTGTACATGTTACTAACCTCAAGGGATCGAAGTAGCGTATTCTTCGGGCTGGGTCCCCCAGAAGGGTTTCCGGAAATTGGTTGAGTGTACGTAGTTGGGTCTCGAACTTCAGGCCGCTTACCTACGAACAAAGAAAAAAAATTAATCAATAAAAAGTTGCAAGAATAATGTGTATTGAAACGTAAAATACATATAATAAAGGTTAATTATTTGAGGATCCCTACTGACTACTGTGTATGGAATAACCTTGACACACAATTAGCAGACTATGATCTTATAGCTTAAATGCCTAATAGTAGGGGAGGGACGGATGCTAAATTTGCAGTTACTAAACCGTCATGGGTACCTATTGGATTATGTCTATGACAAGTTTTCGTTTTAGTGGGGGAGAGAGCGTGTAAGAATTTTGAAAAATGTAAAAGAAACTTCACATCGAAATACTCGAGTGCGATTGGTTTTTTTTTTATGGTAATCCTATCAGGATTACGAAAAAAACTTTTTACAAAAAAAATATACCCGACTTCACTAAAAAAACACTAAAACAAAAACTAAGTGAAGTCGGTTATATTTTTTTTGTAAAAAGTTTTTTATTTCACACTTTTTAGTTGCAATACACTTACAGCCAGAGTACCTTTTTCTCATGACAATTCCAATTAACTCAAACCCTGCTAGGATACATTGTTTTATTATGAAGTTCCCGTGTCTACCTTCCGGCTCCATCATCATCATCAGATCACTTCGATAGTACCTTATAGCCAAAGTGCATCTCATGCTAATTCTAATAAGCCCAAACACGGGTAGGATGCATTTATTAATTACGGAGTTCCGGTGCCTATCTTCTAGCTTCATTATCATCAGATCAGTTCGATAGTACCTTATAGCCAAAGTGCATCTCATGAAAAATCTAATAAGCCCAAAAACGGCTAGGATACATTGATTAATTATGGAGTTCCAGTGCCTGTCTTCCGGCTCCATTATCATCATCCAAATGTCATTTTTTGACTGTAAATGCTTAAGTCTTTGATGAAAATACCAAACGAAGTATATGGTTGCCTATAATATTTGAGGACTTCCCTCGATTTCGCCAAGATTCCATTATCAAATCCCAACTTGGTGACTATGGGACCATTTGGGAAGTGTACCCTTTCCAACAAAAAAAGAATTTTTCAAATCGGTTGGCAAGCGACGAAGTTATGCGCGAACATACATAACAAAAAAAAAAATATAAACATCCGAATTGAGAACCTCCTCCTTTTTTAGAAGTCGGTTAAAAAACCTATAATCTGACGATTTTCAAGGGGGTGATGTAGCTAAAACCATCGATAAGTGTAAAATTTTCAACGTTCTTAGCAAAATTATCATAGAAAACTGTAGTAAAAACAATTGTGCTTATCAACAAAATATTAACAGGAACCTTACAACCTTACTTTGTGACTCGCTTATTTGCTTATGCCACGCTCAAATTGTCAGATTATTGAAATATACATTTTTCTGCATGTACTTAAATTAACTTTGTCTAAATCTGAAAAATACTAATAGGACGGGCTGCCCTCAACGGACCCCACCATATTAAGGGTTCATATGTGGTAGGGGTTTCTCCCCAGTGATCAGGGCCAGGGGAAAATGTACCCATGCGCCCGAAATCTACTGCCCTTCAATCTTGCTAACATAAATTCAGTGAAAACGTTAATGAGTGAACATTGTTTCTGTAAGCTTAGCGCATAAACTAGCGATTTCTTGAACATTATGAACAACAAAATAATTAATTAGTGATTGTTATTGTAAACAGGTTGAACAGTTCTGCTTCACTTAATGCTCGAATAACAATGTTTTCTAACTTTGACCATATTTATTTACTAAAACGCTATTTAATACAAAATTTTATTGCCGAGGCTGATTTAATGCCAAGCGAGGCAAAAAATCCACATTATTATTTTTTTTATACTTGATCGGTGATATTATGTTTGATTTTTTATTTATTTTTCTCAGACAGTATTTTTTGAGCTAGATTATATAAAATCTTCTAACATGGGTTAGAACCTCCTCAGATGTTGGTCGGCTCTGGGCTAATAAGCCATTGGCCGTCACGACTATGACTGTTTTGCCCACTTTCCACATGTCGACTACCTCGCGAGCCAAGTCAAGATACTTAGTTTGTTTATCTTTCTCACCTTTCACGAGATTCTCGTAATGGGGTACCGCTATATCAACAATCATTATGCTTACCACTATATCAGGCTTATTGGCAACAATAGTCCTGTCAGTGATGATAGAACGATTCCAAAACAATGTGATATTGCCACTGTCGAGAACTGGGTCTGGGTACTTCTGATTCCTTATGATTGTATTTAAGAACAAGTTGCTGGTGGAGAATCTTGGCTTGAAGTTGTGTCTATGCAAATAGTCTTCGTTAGCTAGATGAGAGAATCCAGAAATAATGTGTCTTATTGATTTTCCGGGTCGGAGGCATCGTCCATATTGCACAGAGAAAAGGGAAAGGGAAATTCAAGGGGATTCCCGGAAGAGGTCATCGAAGCACAGCCAAGATACGGACGCTAATAAATCTACATTGGACTCATGTAGGGCCCGGTAAAAGCGCCCGAGGAGCTTCTTGCTCTCCCATACTTCTTTGTGGTCATTAGTATATTAGGTTTGCGCCAGTTCTCGTTGGCCAAAAAGAGCGAGTGAGGGCACATACACAGACATACATACATAATTTTATATATGTATGTAGTTAAAATAAACAACCTATATATTCAATAAAATTTATGGCCATGTATTTTATTCGAACATATAAGTATGTTTAACAGTTGTCTAGTACCCATATCACAAGCTTTGCTTAGCATGGGACTAGACGGCATTGTGTGATAGTTGTGGAATATTATATTATTATTATATTATATATATGGCCATACTTTAATTTTAATATTTGTGTAGATAATATTTCCACAACTTTTAAACATTTTTTTTTATTTTCAACTAGCTTTGCCCGCGGTTTTACCCGCGTACACAAAATATAGCCTATATATGTCTCTCAGGAATAAAGCAGCTTTATAAAAACATTCAGGACTCAATGGAAATTCATTAAATAATTCTGATGATGATGATGATCTGATACTACAACTCAAACAAAATAGTGAAGAAAAAATCTAGTCAAGTGTCAGTGTGTGAGCTGCCAGTCATATTGATTGCTTAAAGAAAACGTTGATGGGATGTAAACATCACGCTCAACATGTCAAAACCCTTAAAATTCCCACAGTGTGTTCAAACACTCGATCTTATGTAACGGCAGGAGCGTCCACTCTATAACTGTAACACCCTTGAACTTATTATTTGCGTCTACCACGTGGAGCGGGCTTCCAAAGTCGCTCACACTATTTGATGAACCACATTTGGTAGAGCGACAGATAAACGACTCACCTACTTCATAATTCAGATAATTTACTGCACTAAACATTTATTAATGTGTAACTAGCTCGCATTTATCATTATTCTTGTTATTAACACTTTGGGTTCAAGAGCATATTAAATTGTGAAGGAATTTAAACACATTTTGAGCTAGACGTCGCTCGGCGTGGTGCACGTGTAACGGTCAGGCGTTTGCGTGACACTAAACGTGTCGCATTCAGACTCCTTTAGCTCGGATAAATTCGTTTCAGAAGCAATGTCAGTATATCCGAATGCCAAGGCCAATAATGTTTGAGTAAGGATGCGTCCTTGTTTGGCTTCTGAGATACAGGCTAAATTAACGTCCCATTTGAAAGCATGTTGATATCCCATGCTTTAATAATTCTCATAATCATATTCCGCTACGCGTGTTGACAGGTACGAAAAAAATGCCGGTGACCTTACAGTTTGCCTACACAATGAATTAAACGAATTAACTTCGTCACGGTAACACGTTGACAGCAAACAGCGTCAGGCTTAATCCGAATTTACAGGACAGTATTTTCGGCGCAGACAAAACCGACTAACCCAAGCTTTGAGTATGGTAGATAGCTCAGTAAATAGTTTCATTAGAGATCTTAGTGCAGCAGAATCAATATTAAGAGCGTCCTTCTCGAGGTACGTTTTCATACAACCGCTCTTACGTGATTAGGATGATATTACACATATTTCTCCAGATATTTTGGATTAACAGATATTTAGTGGCTTCTACGGAAATCAAAATATGAATTTGTGTAAAACCAACCCAGTAAATACCTCTGAAAACCTGCGAGAACTGCGCTATACGTGAACTTGGGCCCTCCACAATGTACTCGCATATTAAAAATATAAAAAAAAATACATCCATAGAAGCCTTGCACATTTAATCGAGATTCTGAATGACGACAATATTTTTTAAAACACTTTTAAAGTTTAAAAAAATCACGTATTTCCTAGAACAAGTAGTACCTTTCATACCATATCTACGTAAAATTATTACAAAAAGTATTTTTTATATGGTCGGCAAATTCTACCAACCCGACAAGTTTTTAGTGGGTACATGTTAGTAACGTTAAAGTGGTTTGAACCGGTCAAAACATCTTTGGACCTCGCAGTTAAATGTAGTTTTAAATAATTAACAGTTTTGACTGTAACAAATATTTTCTTTTTCAGTCAGATGAAGTTAGTGAAACATTTGACAGCTAAATCAAGAACACGTCTACTATACGTGTTCTTGATTTGGGACTCTCAGGCTCCTCCACCTAGGAGGCAAGATCTTCAGGTTGGCTGGAAGAATCTGGATGTGACTTGTCGAGAATTGAGATAGATGCGCGCGATTTGAAATGCGTACCGTGATCACCAGACTGCTGTAGCCTGATGAAATAAGCGACAGAAACAGAGAGAAAAATTTATGATCACCGGTTTGTGTTTTCGGTACAAGGTTCCGTCAAGCATTTGATTCAATTTTATTTTAAGCAAGCTTAATTACTACGTGTATAGATAAAGTGCATTAGTATCAGTTGCAGTTTGTTTAGAACGCATTAATATTGGTTTGTTGGTAAAAGTGTTGTTTAAGACTTTTTAGCGTCAGCGTCAGCGTATAAGTGCCAATTGATAGCACGTTATTTGATTATATACCTACGTTCCTAAGTAATTGTTTGCCCCAAATAAATGGTCAGAGTGTAATGGAAAGTAGATCACAGATGTTCAATATTGGTAGCAAATCAAGGTTTCTGAAGTATGATTTTGTGTCTACAAATAGTTGCTGCCAATCCGCCGAGTATAATATAATCCCTTGGTTGCGCCGCGCCCACGGGGAGATGAAGTGGCTTGTTTGCGGTCTGAGACCACCGATAACATTTTGTTATATAGACTATTTGTACCTATACCTGTATTTAGGCGTGACAGCGACGGAATAAAGCAATTTATATTTACGGAAAACTGAAAGAAGTCTTGCGAAAATTCGACACACATTTATTTCATTTTCTAGTCTGACTGAAAGGTTTTGATTGGATTTCTGAGAAATATAATTATCTAGGTATATTAATATTATAAAGAGGATGGAAAGCACGGTTTGATTTCTTATTTGTTTGTTTTTTGTTTGTATGTTACGATTTAACTATTTATTTATTTATTTATTGAGACAAACACAGTTGATACAATTACATAAAAATCTTAAGAAATTACACTAGGAGTTACATTAACAGGTTATCGATGGGTCCCAAACTAGGCATAGCCTGTATCTTGGTGAACTCAAAAAGTACTTGACTGATTTCAAAAATTCTTTCACCATTAGAAAGCTACATCTTCCATGAAAATAACACAGGCTATTTATTTTATACTTTTATGTGGGCGAAGCCGCTGGCAGAAGCTAGTAGTTTAAATATTTTGGTAGCTCTTTTGGTAATTCAGTAAATAGTTGCACCATACACCTCTATCCGTCCCTCTGTAAAACAAAAGCGTGAAGTTGTTTGTGTTGTCTATTTTGAAGCGAGAATATCCGAGAGCATGTACGTTGAACTAAGTAGAAGGTGAGAGCACTCTCAAGGCATTTGACCGGTTCTCGGAAGCCGATGGAGGGGCAACAGGTGTTACAAATATTGGAATATTTTATAGACTTCTACATTCACTACCATGTTTGTGTCAAGGTTTCAACATTTCAGCGTAAATATTCAAAATATATGAACACGAATCGTTAGAATATTTGAGTAATCACCACGCGTGATAGACAGGTGGCTGATCGAATTCATGGCTGTTAGTGGAGAAAGTTGAGCCTTTTGCTCAACTTTCTCCCTTTAGTTTGTGTTATTTATTTCATGAATGACACTCGCGAGACGTCGAAGGAATACACCGTGAGAAAACCAGCATGCGTTGTCAAGCAAGACGTGAGTAATGTGAGACATCTGTGAATGCAAACAAGCAGATGTAACGGTGTATAGTTTGGGCTGAAACTTAAGGGGTTTGTTGTGGGTTACAGCCCAGAAGACAGGCGGGCTGTGTGCCATCACTAGGAACTTTACAGGCTGCGTACTGAAGGGTCTTCTTAATCGTCCTCTTCTCCCATTGAATAAGAATATTATGTAACTTTTACACACCCTTGAGTGATCATCCTTACATATTATAAAACGAAGTCTACCACGTCGTCTGTCTGTCTGTATGAACGCAAAAAACTAAAAAATATTGAACGAATTTTTATGCAGTTTTCACGAACAGACAGAGTTATACACGCATATTTTAATAGAGAAAAAACCGAAAAAGAAATCAATCCAATATTTCTAACACTAGTGCGAAGCGCGGGCAGGTTGCTGGTGAATTGATTGCTATGAATTGTACCAGGACAACGCTGCAAGAACGTAGCAATCACAAGTACTTACCAACTATTGTCCAAAATGTTAAAGTTAGGTATACAGGTGTCAGCTAGACACGGTAAAATAAGGCATAACTAGTATATAATATTGTTCAGACAAGATTTCCTTAGTTCCCGGTGTCAAAAGTACATCATACGTAAAGCGTTGACCAGATGCCCGCGAGCTTGCTCCCTTCTAGTGCTCAGGGACACGTGAAGTGGACGCTCCGTAATGGTCTTGTTAGCGATAAAAATAAACTTAATGGCAACGTCCTAGTAATAATAGTTTTATTCCTATGTTTATATTTGTTTTTTAATACGGTACGCAAATAAAACGTAATAAAGTAATAAATAATGTATGAATGTATTTTTTATGTGTATCCGAACACAAAATATAAACGGAGTCGTCTTGTGGAGGGAAGTTGTGGTCTGTGTCATACCTGCACATGTGCTGGGCCGGCTGTGTGACGATAGTAAACTGCGGTAAGATGCCCCAGTTCTCAGAATACTATGGTGTGTTAGAGGACTGTCGAACACTGCTCGTAATATCTACGCACATTGATCATTTCAGTTTTTAGATCGAAGTCTGTTTAACAGTCCATATAGTTTAGACGTCACGGCTCAAACGCTTTATTTTTAATGTGTACATAAATAAAGCGTGAGAACCCTATTCCGGTTCAAAGCGGTGCAGCCGGCGGCGAGGCGCGAGAGTGGCGGCGCACGCGGCGCGCGGGGCGCATGGACGCGCGATCGATGCGCGAATTAATCAAATCAATATTTACAAGCAAAACCGAGTACATTCACTTTTCGCGGTCGCAAAGTTTCACACAATATTTCTTTCGGTGCGGATGTACCTCCGCGGCTGGCAATGGGCGTATCCAAAAATACATTTTATTGTGTATTCCCCAAGGGCGGAGCGAGTTGTACGTCGTACTGCAGCGAGCTTTTATGAAGAGATTTTAATTAATTTTCCGTTATAAACGCTAACCGCGAATGGTTCCATGTTTTAAGGTCGGGTTTCTTTTTATAAGCCGCGGGAGACGCGCGGTGGCGATGAGCCGAGACGCGCGCGCCCTTCAGCCGAGCGAGTTCACCACACACTATCGTCTACCGTCACGCTTCTATAGTGATCTTGTCAAAACATATCATCTGATTATATTCAACGAAAATTAATTAAACTTTGCTCCGCCCCAGTCAATACTTCATAGAACTAACATTCTCACATTAACAACGCCGTGACTAATTACACAGTTACAGTTTTATTACATCGAAACCCAATTCACATATTCTCGGAACGCCAATTACTATTTTAAAATAGCATTCATTTATAACTATCGTCATCTCAGCTGTATTCACTGAATCATTTGAGCCTCTACAATTTTGCAACAGAGTGCACTAGGCGGAAATTGGAATGTAAACCTAAAGGCAATAAGTCACGGACTGAAAATTTTCTATAAACGTTAGTGCGGCATTACTCCCACGCGCCAGTGACGTGCTGCACTTACATCGGCGATTTGTCAAAACCGTGTAATGTGACTGCCCCGCGTTTACTCTTATAGCCTGCCGTGCACCGCTAATTAAAGGATGAGGCATCTGTATCCGAACTAACTAAATGAAAACAGATCTCTCATTCATCACCTATTGCATTCCGTCTTCGTTGAATTTGTCCCGCAAATTGTTGTTGACTCAAAGTCAACATAGCACTTGCACATTTATACAGTAACTAACACAAAAAGCGAAAGTCACAATTATTATTGCCGATTGCATAATGCTAACGCTTATTTCGATTTTAACGTAATACAGGAATTGTAAAATGTTAAGTGGCCATTCGGTGCTGACGAAACTGCAGGCGTTGAGTGCCTTTTTGCTTTGAAGGAGTTTCACAAAGTTCAAAGCGATATTTACTAACAAGGCAGTGAAATCGTGATATATCAACAGGTAGGCATAATTACGAGTCGTTGACCAATGGCCTGTGAGAAAATTTGTGTGGATTGACACGCGAGCGAGCTTTGCGTAGCGAAGAAAATCGATAGCAGGTGAAGCGAGTCGCCGATCGGTACGGCCAAACAAATAAACAACACCAGACGTGACATTGTTTTAATTTATTTGGAGTTGCTATGGATATTCTGCATGCAAACTGTTACAATTGATATTTATGATTAATCGCCATCAAAACTCACCCCAAACTTGAACTGCCTCAACAGAAACCGACAACAGAGTTGTACTAAACGCTTCATGCCATTAGTCAGCTGTGATAATCCTCAAGTAAAACGTGCTGTTAAAAATAGTTGTTTCGATTAAATACCGGTCGTAACCCTGACACATTGTAAACCATTCAAACGAGGCTCGTTCGAAGATTAATGGATCTAACATTATCGGAGGAAACAATTAACTGCAATGTGTAACGTGGTTTAATCCCGTTTTCTTTACAAAACTTGCTGTTCAGATAACCCTTACACATTTAACGTATGTTGTCGAGTAAGAAATGAATGAAACATTTGTTAAGTTTGACTTTATAGTTCGTAGTTCAGCTTAGGCGCACCTTTAATAGCTCCACTGCGGTTAAGCTGTCAAAAACGCCGGGCTGCCTGCTGCAAGAGCGCAGGCCGCATAGCATGGCATGCCAGCATCAACGGTATTATTCGTTGAGTTCTTATTAACGGCTTGGAACGTGACGATGCGAAGAGACCAGATGATATGAAGTTGTTGCCGTGAAAGGTAGGTAAGCCTCTCATGCGGGGCGCAACTTTTGTCTATACTCTTGTGCCATCTCTTGTCTCAAGTATGGAAAGCTGCCGCTGAAGCTACTGAAGCCCTCAAGCAGCGCAAATGTACCTTACTGGTTGCTGCAGTTTTGAGCTGTTTCTTAAAAGGTACAGAGTGTGCAAACTTTCGATCCAGATATTTATTTGAAAGACGTAAGTGATATTCAAAACCTGAGTGAGTAAAGCTAATGCTTCTAGACGTCTTGATCGGCTCGATCAAAACACGATACATTAAAATGCTACTAAAAATAAGATTTCAATCCTTGTCCTAGTGTACAGTGAAGAAAATATTACATTCTTCTGAGCGTGTCGATGGCTAAACTTATTAAAATATTACATTCTTCTGAGCGTCGACACGCTCGACATGGCTAAACTTATTAAAATATTACATTCTTCTGAGCGTGTCGATGGCTAAACTTATTAAAATATTACATTCTTCTGAGCGTGTCGATGGCTAAACTTATTAAAATATTACATTCTTCTGAGCGTGTCGATGGCTAAACTTATTAAAATATTACATTCTTCTGAACGTGTCGATGGCTAAACTTATTAAAATATTACATTCTTCTGAGCGTGTCGATGGCAAAACTTATCAAATTCCATGCCTGGCCCAGTATGCGGCCACGGCAATGCTGTCCACTGATGCTGTCATTAGATCCCTACGTGAACAGGTTACAGGGCACGTTATGCAGGATGGAAGGTGGGACATGGTCTGTGGAGAGACGCCGCACAAACATTGAAGGTCGGTACTGTCTAGGAACCCATCTGTGGAGATTAACTTTGCTGCGCTCAACCTGGGTGCGGAGTCTATTTAGAGTTTTCCAGGTTGGCCATAGCTACTCGAGTCCAGAAGAGTGGTTTCCCGAAGGTTCGATAAAATCTTCTGGAGGTTTAAACTTGTCCCGCCAGAGGCCGAATATTACATTGAAACAAATCAGTCTAGAAGAAGAGCCGCGTGTCACCGACTTAAAATCCGTCAACATCGTATGGAACGCAATTCCCATACAAGGTGCAGTCACATTGTTTGACAGAGCATGTAGTGGAGGAGGACAGTTTCAAAGAGTTCAAATATAATCAGAACAGATAAAAAAGCGAACTTAGTATTCGGTAAACCGGAAAAAAAACGATGGGTGTAAAACTAACAAATTATTTATTTATTGGCCCATCTATAACCTAATACTTTATAACCTAATGATACAGTCTATTACAGAAAATAAGTGTACAATATTATGCGATAGACAGTGTACAATATTAAATTATTACCTACAATTATACTGCAAATATAAAATTTAATACTCTACTCGCAGCTCGCGGTGCTTCTAAAATACGAAGGTACGAAATAGGAATCCGATCGAGTGTTGAGTACCTACGATTTTATAATTGTTGTCAAAAGACCCAAACACCGATGAGAGTCAATCGACATATCATCTATACAGGGTTATTTGTTGTCCAACACTAACAACCTGCAGGACTGTATTACTAACATCATTAACAACAACTTTTGTTCTATGACTTTTTACGAAACATAATACATTTACCAAAAAAAAAAACCTTCAAGATTTCGTTGTTTTATCTAACGCATTTCAACTCTGCATTTTGCCGTATCTACTTACGCCTCCCACGCACTGTTCCCGTAGTAGGGCTTTAGAAACATTGTCATCACACCTAGCAAGCATTCGCACCATTTCCGTGTACTCGACATTATCATCATGTAAAGATAATTACGTCCGCACTGCCAAATTTCACTACAAAAATACGTAAGACGCGACGCGAGCGCAAGGCAACCGACCGACTAGTGAGGGCTGCCCGTAAATAGGTCAAGTTTATGTTCAGCTACCCTCCGCTATTGTACTATTGCTTGCTTCGCATAGACTTCGTAATATTTAGAACGTTAAATTTAAATATTTTTATTTTTGTATGAAAATCTGATGAACTAAAATATAACAAATTTTAAAAGTCACAGAACAAAAGAAATTGTTTATGATGTTACTAACATAGTCCTGAGAGGTTGCTAGTGTTTTACAAATGACCCTGTATATCTTAAAGATCTATTCCGTGTTGAAAACATTTACTCTAAAACAAGTCATTATCTTGTCCTTATTCCCACTTGCAAAACAACTTCTTGTTCCATACTCCTCTGATAAAAACCCTATCGCTGACAGAACATCACTTTGTCTTGGTCACCCTAACTCTGAAGCCAGTCCCCACAAATGCCACCTCCACAGTGCTTCGCTCTGCACTCCATGCCCACATCGTTAAACGTATGTTTGGTGCTTTCCGCGGCCAGTAAACACGTTAGCGTTGATAGCTACCTGAGTGCCGCTGAACGCTACATTTCATCGTTCTTAATTATTTATTTATTTGAACAACAATTCACGATCACTGTTCGGACGCAGCTCGTTATCTCCAAGTTCCACAGATTGTGCCAGCTTTTGATTTCGTCTTTATTTGGAGTTTGGTTGCTTACAGAGTCCTTTGTTATTGTGAGGCCAATGGCCAAACAATGTTTTTGCAATTTTCTTGTCCTATGTTTTGATTAAGACTCCATTATTTTAACCTTTTATACACCATCACTTTTGAAACGAGCTAGTGAAATCAGAAATCCTATTCGTAAACTAACATTTAACGAAGACTATTCTTGCATGCTTTAAAAGTTCTATCCGTCTAACTCTTTCAATGAGCGGAAATCCTGACGATGCACTGTGCTAAAAAAGTACACTCATTAAAAAGTCCTGTTAACTTCCGAAGGTTTCAAGAAAACTACACCCTACAGGTACCATTTACTGTGACCCTGGTAAAAGTTATCTAAGATTTCTCATTAAAACTATCTCTCCGACCAGGTTTTAATAACATCATTTCCGAGAACGCAATGCGCACTCGACAACTACAGTAGTACCCAACAACCAAAACTACGAATGAAAACATCTTTTAAAAACTTTGAAGAATGAAAACATCCATGTTTATGAAATTAACCGTTTATATGTCGAGGCTGAGCAGCAGCTAATTACGCGGCGCTCACAAAGGACCCTTGTACCTACAGTCACTATCCGGGCCGGGCCGACGTCAGCTATCCTTTTGTATAAAAGAAAAATATCCGAATGGGAAACGCAAACTAAGTGCATTTCCACGCGAAGGTCGGCCGTGCGCTTCATATTGCAAGCTAAATGTCAAGGGTGAGTCCTGGCGGAGCCGGAGCGAGGGGAAATATTGTGGAATAAAATTCAGACCGGGCTCAGCGCTGAGAAATCTTATGCCGCTCAAAATGACAACCTTTTGTGCGTTCCACTCTTGTGTGTATTAAATTGAAACCGGTTCCCAGAGTGGGCGCAAGATGCAACTTTTTCTTGTATAGTATGTACCTAATTAAATACGTGGCCATTTGAAGGTTTACGTGATCTTGATTTACGTCACTCGCAACCGATACGTGATACAACACGTTAATAAAATATAAGCTCTAGTGCAGCGTAGATGTTTACAATAAAATCAGCTATTAATAGAAAATCGTTAGAGTCCAATACGCCTCCATTTGAAACACTTCCAATTTACTAAAGTTTTTAAGTTGATTACAATTGAGGTTTCACTTACAATAAAATTGAGAGGCTCAAACATTGACAGTTTTGAAGTCTGTAATTTTCTGCAAGTATACATGATTTATATATAATGTTGATATAGTTTAAGGCAGACTGCAATAGAGAGTATGTGAGACATAGATACGCCTTTGAGGTACTAAGCTCTAAAAAGTTCGTTAAATGTCAGTTAGCATCAAAACCATAAGAATAAATCTTAATGTGGGTGAAGTAGGGAGCATATTTGCCGGCCAGAGGGCCCTTACTTACCCGAGGTCATCGAGTACCTCGGTCTAATTTTGCTCCCTTTCATAGAAACTGGAATGATGATGTCTGGTAAAATGTTCTATTTACTGACGATCTCGTTATTGAAGATGTATACTGTATATCCAGGTGAAGGAAGGGTCAAAGTGTGGAGACGACTCAGATACAGATACTACTAATGTAACATTGTGGCCAGCCCTGCGAGTGGGCTGGCATGGCAGTGGGAATATTAACTCTATAGAACATTTCTGGGATAAAGTTAGTAAGTAACTGAAACAAAGCCATCTTGTGCTCGCTAAACTAGGGAACTCACAAGTGCCTTGGTAGAATAATGTAATCTAATGTCACATTTTTTTTTAACACGTTAATGTTTATTTACGCGAATAGTTTACATTTAAAAAGATTAAAAAATAAGAACATCTTACATTTAAAAAATACTTTGTAACTATAATTACAGTAAAATAATAATAATGAATGAAATAAAGAAATATTTAAAAATGTTGATAATGAATATGTATATAAAATAAATAAATGGATTAATAATAAAAGCCGTACACTTATTACAACTAACTAAAAACAAACAAAAATATGTCACAAAGTTTTATTGATGATTATTTAAAAATAGTATGCCCAGACAGATGCATAGCAAGAAGAGGTAACCCCAAGTAATGAGTATGTCACAGATTAGTATAAAAAAAGGTTTAAACAACATTCGATATGAGAAAAATTCTTTGTTTTTTTTTTTTTTTTTTGCAATGACTTTAAGGTTATTTTTTGTACAAAGTCCCTTTTATGTGTTCCTTTAAAATGCCTATGAGTGTATTTAATTATTAAACAGAACAGAAGAAAATTCCCAGTACAGCTAATATAGGATTGAATATTTTTTTAAGTATTGATGAATTCTTGTAAGGGGATTTTCCTTCTACGTTTCAAGTTCTGTAGAAAAGCACTCGTACCGAGTGGATATTAAATACGATGGAATTCTTAATACTTCTCGTATTCCCTGTACCTACTTACTTTTGTGGAGCTGCTACCGACGACAGCTTCTAAAACTTCAAATACGAGATAATGAGCTTCACAATATTTTGCTCAACGTATCTATGTATCTATCTACCTATATATACGATTAAAATTCAATTGCCGAATGTATATAAGCGAATCATTTCAGCGGGAGCTGCCTTTATTTAATTAAATCTTTGTTTTGTTCTGTACGAAATTGTCAGAAAAATTGTTCACATGAAAGCAAATTTTAAAAAATTAATGAAAAAGAAACTTGCACCCGTGCAGAGCTGGGTTGGGTAGCTAGTATCAATATAAATATTACACATGAAACTAAGAAAAAATGTGGACAAAGTGCTAAATATAAGTTGTTCATAGTGACTGGCCTGTTGGTCTAGTGGTTAGTGGCCCTGACTGCTATGCCGGAGGTCGTGGGTTCGATTCCCACCCAGGACAAATGTTTATCATTTGTTCTGTGTCTGGGTGTAATTTATCTATAATATGTATGTATTTAGAAATATATAAGTATGTTTATCAGTTGTCTAGTAGCCATAACACAAGCTCTACTTAGCTTGGGACTAGACGGCGTTGTGTGGTAGTTGTGGAATATTACATTATTATATTAAATTATATTATTTTATATTATAGTACAGTGGATCAGAAGATCCTGAACGACTTGTACAACGTTATATTTAGTTGATGCGAAACCTGAATTTAGTTTGTACAGAATCAGTAACTGAATAGATTCTAATAGTCTAATAGTTTTTACGCCATGTTATATTTTTTCCCAAAAATATTTAAAAAGGTCATAAGTTAGATACCACCGACATTAATTAAGTACAACACAGGTCACTGCAGATCATAACGTGCATTAAGCGCCAGCAAACAGCTGGGTGCAAGTGCTAAACAACCCCTCAGACGCCTGGATGGCCCGGTGACTATGTATTTTTGCTGACATATCAAGTTTATAACTTTGTGATTTTTCATGATACTCGTACAGTTATGAAATTTTGTACATACATTCTTTACATAGAAGCACTAGACACGTGTTTCAGGTTTCCCACACACAAAAACTAAAGCTGTATACTAACTATGCCAACCGGTTTTGTCTTTTATGCGTTGTATTGAACGCAAAAAAAATACATATTTAGAGCATTGTTTAAAAACATAAACCTCACATTTGTTTATTTAATGTAAATAAATAAGGAAGAACACGTATAAATACGTCAGGAACGAAAGTGAAGACGCTTTCAGTCAGGCAGTTATAAAGCTATCTAACTTTAGCATCGTTTGCAGTGTTAGCCCGAAAGTAAAAGTGTTATGTCTGAAATCAAAGTTCAACAATGGCCAAAGCCTCCATTCTTTCGGAGCATTTTGGCCGTATGTGTAGGAGTATGTGTGCGTTGTACACCGTGTGTGCGTGCGCGTTATTTATAGAGCGATGCCGTTGAATTATGTTGTACGATTATTAATGTCATGAAACCGTTAAGTAGGCTATATTTTGGTACATTGTTGTTATTGATATGTGTCGGAAAGTTTCCGTTAGTTGTATTTTGACTTTATGTCATTATTCCAGATACAATAGACATGATAGGATTCGCTCACACACGTAATGACTTAGTTTCAGGTCGAAGTAATAAAAGCTTGCTAAAAAAAAGAAATATAGGCCAAAAACATACTGTAATGTTAGATATGTATTTGTACGAAATTATATTTTCGTGTGTGTAAACGGTGAATGAGAGGCGGTGCATGTGTGCATGATTTATATGGCTGCGCGTTTACTTTATAGTTGTAATGTTAGATTTATTTCTCTTATTCTATGTGAATTATTCATTTTTGCGAGAAAAATCAAATACAAGAGATTAAAATGGGATAAATGTTTGTATTATTTCCGAATAACCAAATGTAATACTAAATGTTTATAGTTTTCATTACCGAATATCCCTCAAGTCTAATTCTTAACGGCAAAAAACTTGATGTAATTACGGAAACTGTATTCTTAAGTATAACTATCGATTCTTAACTGCAGTGGGGCGCTCATATTAGAACTCTCTCGGTAAGGCTAAGCTCAGCTGCATATGCAGTAAGAACAATAAGGCAATTGATGATGTGTTTTTTGATAATGTCAATCATTTCGGAAATAATCGCTCCAAAAGTAAAAAACAATGTGTCCCCCCCCTCTAACTTTTGAACCATAAGTTTAGAAAATATGAAAAAATCTGAAAAGTAGAACTTTATAAGGACTTTCTAGGAAAATCATTTTGAACTTGATGGAAAGAACAGTTTTTATACAAAAAAGACAAAAAGGTTGTACAAAATAATTTCTGGACTAAGTTTGTAGTATAATCGTATATGCAACCATTTTTTTACACTCATAAGTGGGTACACTTATTGTGATGGACGGGAAACTCCGGAACCCTACACTGAGCGTGGCCCGACACGCTCTTGGCCGGTTTTTTTTATTATGATTAATTTTATTGTGCTTTTGGGTAAAATATTGACTGGTCGAGACTGTTCTTACACAATATCTATTAATAAAAGTATTATTACAGAATATGGAAATATTGTAACTGCAACCACTTTTTTTTTAAAAGAGTAACCATAGTTTCTTGCCGGTTCTTCTCCATAGGACTTTTACATACGACCAATTTGAAACCGCGCACTAGCTTCTTACGTTTTCTAAGTGCCCGTGTAGGCCTATTTTTTTTTAAATTTGGATATAAAAAAAAAAAAAATTAATTCAACAATGCGTATACCCTAACTAAAATCTATTTACGGATATTAAATGCGGTGCATCAAAACATTGCTATGATGTTTAGTTATAGTCAAAACATATGATGATTGACACATTGGCAAAGATCGGAATGTAAAGAGAAATAACATTGAGTTCAGTGGCCTTACAGACAGAAAATAATAGCCAAAGATTCAAAAACGTTGGATTTGGGAGAGAATCGAAAAAGATTTAGCAGGTAGCTATTTTCAGATAAATATGGTGACATTTATAAAAGAGTGATTGATGAAACTATGAATTGTCACAGCAGCCATGTTACGTTAGCCGTTACGTTTTGTAAGTGGCAACAATGCTAAGTCACGTCACTAACTACGCGGGCTTGCGGACGGCGAGCAATGGGTAGCTTCCTATACGGCCGTTCGAGTCCAAGACATCGACAGCGCTCAGTGTTCCACGCGAGCCCAGTGCGTGTTGATGGATGTCAAATGTCTTAGAAAGTAAAGCCTGCCTGGGTACGACCAGCAAGCCCCCGCTCACCGTCACCATAGGGCTACCACTGATCTACTACATGGAAGATCCTATAATTGAATCTAAACTAGATACTTACGTTGATAACAACCCTCTCGCAGAAATCGTGGTCGTGTTGTATGGGTTCGAACGTCACCACCCCTCCTTGGGGTGGGCGTCCGGTTTCTTCTTCCTGGTTGCACAATTTCGGCAGTGACCTGCGAAAGAAAATTAACGTTAGAAACAAGTTTAACACAAGATATATATCCTATATTAATAGTAGATATACCTACTTAAGACTGTGCTTTGGACGAGCTCGACATAAATTAAAGAATAATTGTTTGCCCACATAATAATCTATTTGGAACATAGTGTCACAAGTTAAGAGATATTCAGTACATATTAAAGAATATCAAATAAGGTAAATCTAAAAACATCACAGTTCAAAGTAACCCGTTTTTAAAAAAACGTTAATTTCATAGGAAAGGGCCTACAATTATTGTCATGTACTTCTGTGTAAATTACTTCTGCGTACATATCGACTGTAAACTCTCGAATCTGAAAATTTGCATAATTTTTTATTTCGGTATTAAGCTTAGCATATAGGTATCTTTTAGTGTGTTTTTGTGTAATAAAAAAACGATAAATATCAGTGCTTATTGCTTTTTTGAAGTCGAATAATATCGGACCGTAACAGTTTATTCGTCATACATGAACGAAAGTTAAGTATGTATTTACGCGGTAAGTACGCGGTAGTGGCGAGTGTGATAAATGAAACGGAACTACCGGTTTCGCGAGTGTTCGCTGCACAACGAAGCAGGCCGCCGCAGTCCGGTCTCGGTTTAATTTAAATTTTACAAGTTAATTTAAAAATATTTTTAATTGCATTAAAAATATTTTTTTGGTTTTTTGTCAGTAATTAAAGTAAGCTTTTTCAAATCTGATAGTTTACCTAGGGACTGTCGATATTATCGCGTCATCCCATCTTCTGCCGCCCTCCTTGTGCGCGAGTTTAGTATGTAGGTACTTGATCATTATTTTGGTTGTGGAATTATTTTCAAACTACGATATCTCAGATATTTATTGAAATTAAATGATGTAAAGGCCTTCAAAATTGAATACTTAGAAAGAATATTGTATCTATTTGGATAAGGATTAAATGTTATGTTTGTAAAAACACCTTCCCAAATAATTAATTATTTTAGAATAAATTTGACTGTCATAAAAAAGGTTATAGTCAGCCAATATTAAGAGATAGGCTTATGCTATCGTGGATTTTTTTTAGAACTTTTAAAGGGGAACATTTTTGTAATATATATTTTTTCTACAACTTTAACCGTTTCCGCGGCGCACGCAACGGAAGCTCTCAGAAGGAATAACTTTCCCTCGTTTTTGCAACATTTTTCGTCGATGCTCCTATTGGTCATAGCGTGATGTTATATGGACCGTAAACTTCCTCCGATAAATGAGTTAACTAGCATTGAAAGAATTTTTCAAATCGGATCAGTAGATCTTGAGATTAGCGCGTTCATTCAAATAAACCCTTCAGCTCTATAATATTAGTATAGATGAGTTATCTAAATCTATTTATAAAAATGAATCCCTATTTCCTTGGTCACGCCATCACGCGTGAACGGCTGGACCGATTTCGTATTTTTTTTTGTGGTGTTCGTTATTGCGAGGAGAAGGTTCTTATGGAAAAAAAACTAAAAATTAGGGTAGTATAGGGTAGAGTAGGGAAGAGCGGGAGCGAAGCCGCGCGGGCAAAAGGTAGTTTATTATATTTATTAACGAACACAATACTCGTACCTGGTTTTTGGTTCAATGAGTTTCCGTGAAAACAAGCATTGCAACAAGCAAAAAAATTGAAATAATTATCGCTTTTCATTAGTGACGTAATGTCCAGGTAAGCCACTACTACTACCCGTTCACGATCTCTCAAGGTTGCTTACGGTAATATATGAGGCCCGGCTTCGCCAGCCAAACGTGCTCAAACATACCACTCATGTCCTCTTAATAGCTCCAGTTTGTCGGAAACCTGCCAGCCTTAACAACTACAGCTTCCAGGGTTGACGGGTCTAAGCTTAGGAATATTATACCTAATTAAAGTCATCGCAAGTTAGTTTAGATATGCTGAGGAATACCTAAAGCATCTGAAGTTGTTCAGGTGTTTGTTTGTTGTCATCATCATCATATCAGCCGAAAGACGTCCACTGATGGACATAGGCCTCCCCCAAGCGTCGCCACAACGACCGGTCCTGCGCGTCACGCATCCATCGGATTCCCGCGACCCTGACCTGATCATCGGTCCACCTTGTTGGAGGCCTTCCAACGCTGCGTCTTCCGGTAGACGGAAGACCGGAAAACGCAGCGTTGTTTGTTGTATCCTAATTTTATTTATTAATTTGCCGGTTTTTTTTTCCCTTTTAATATTACTTGTTACCATATGAGTAAATTAGATCTAAAATTTTAATTACGTTGTGCTGTTTTAGTAACAATCATGCTTAATTTGTTATTGTGCTTCATGTTTTTTTGTTTTTAAATAATGAATAAACATAAACTGTTACAGTATTTAAGTTTTGTTGTAAATATTTTGTAAATGTAATGTGTAAAGTATTGTTGGCTGACCTTAAGTAGATCAACAAATAGATAAAGTAGATTATTTCTAAGATAAATTGTATAGGCATAACTATGAGACATGTAACAACACAGAATGAGACAAGAGCAAGATTTAAGGATAATCTTATGTCCCGTTTGTTGCCTAAAAGAATCAAAAACACTTTATTGTCACACGTTGTTTCCGTAAAATATGAAAGAATCAATCGAAACTAGCAAAGCGATAACCCTATAGCAGAGAGCTGCTGTGAATCCGCTGCGGTGTTCGTCGTCAGCTCTCGTTTCTCGTCGCCGATTCACGTTGTTTTTCTAAAACGCTCGCTTAACCGATCCCTCTCCAGTCTCCAGAGGCCCTCCACATGAGATGGCTCGTCGGCGGCACTACAAATGTGCCGATTACAGGCGCACTTGACACTGTGACGCCATTTTATTACCCTTTTTTACTTGGTTTTCATTTTGTTTTTATCGGAAATCTGTCTTGATAGATAAAATAATATTTAGTTTTATTTGTATACATCAACATTGTAACATTACAAAACTGTATTTGTGACGTTGTTATAGAAATTCAGAGAGACAAATATATATAATGAATAGCTTCGCCGGCGTGGAAGTCAGTTTGTCCATACGAACGTTTCACACCGGTTTTATCTCCTTGGGGGTGGATTTCGGTAAATCCGTTCTTAGCGGATGTCTACACCCTATAAGAAACCTGCCAAATTTAAAGTTTGTAGGTGTTATAGTTTCTTAGATTTTATGATTAACCAGCAGTGATCGGAATAGGTAGGGCTATTTAGTTTCATTGACCGCACACATTGATGTTTTTATGGATATTCCACGGGATTCCGGCTGATACTACGGGATTTAATTGAATTTCATTCTTTTTGTCAATATGTATATAAAAAATTATGTAAGACAATAAGCGCATGATATGCGACGTTTTTACGTCAACAGCACGCTATGAAACTTTTTGTCAAGCGCGCGACGTAGCCACTTTCAGATTCAGATTCGTTTATTCATTGTAAAACATAGGTAGGTACATTTTAAGTTTGTTACAGTTAGCTACAAGCTTTGTTGAGATGCGTACAGATACCGGCACGGATCTTGAGCGCTCGGTAATCTTTTATTAGTCCCGAGATAGTTTTTTTAAATAATTTTACTACTTTAACCCGTTGTATGGCCGGAACGCCGATCTACGCGGGACACAATAGCTTTTTAATTGTGTCTCTGATTACGGCATACGAAAGGTTAAAACCAAATCCCGGGACTCAGGGAATATCCATATTATTCTAACCTAGAGCAAGTACATAAAACAGCCGTACCTATTCCGATGTATGTTAATCAGTGTGTAGTATTTCGCTTTTATATATAGATTTATGTACACCCAGTAGGTACGTTTGTTTTGGGTGTTGGACAAAATACCATTTTATCGACTGCATTTGTATTCGATAAAATAACTTTTTAATCAACACTTGGACCTAGAAATACAGAAGCACTAATAAATAATTCTACGGAAATTTACTCGTATTAACCATTCATGAAGAAATAACCCCGAGCAAGTCAAGGTCCCATGCCACGTCTAAGTGGCGCTAAAGTATTGAATGACGATATAAATTTGCTGCAGTTGGAAGGGAAAGAATGAAGGGTTACCGACGGGGAGCCTGACACCTTCCCGTCATGGAGCATTTCCCTTGTTCTTGAACTTGTTTGCGTTACTACTGAATGTTATGACCAAAATTAAAAAAAAATATCGGTTCGCACTTAGCCACAATCACACCTGTTGGAAAGCGACAATGTAGTCGACGATGGAGCACGCCTACCAAAAAGTAACCTATTCACTCTCGACTAAAAAGGCCAGACCATTATTGATATGTGTTAGAAGCTATGAAGTTTGAGAAGCTGTGAAACAGAATGCATCTAAACATTACGAGTATAACGCGTTTGTTTTTCATTATTATTATTTATTTTAATTAATAATTACACTTTACTAAAACGAAATTTGTATAATTATGTGAGAGGATTGTGTTTCTATCAGATCATTAAAATTTAAATTATGTTTTCATTTTCATTAACTATTTGTCGCTACAAAATTGAAATCATTCAACTCTGCTTATCACTTTGTGACGCAAGTTCGACATCATTCCCTTCAACTACACACATGCATTAATTAAAACTATGGACCGGTATCGGACAATTATTTCAGTAATGAGTTTTAAGTCCTAATATCAAATACTGGGTATAATTTTAATGGGAAAGTAGTGGCGGATGCAGCTTCCAATTATTTAAAAAAAAAACATTAGAAAAAATTAAAACAGGAAAAATATAGTTGTATGTAGTGACCGGTCCCTTACTCAAAAATGTGAAATCTCTCTGTCCATATTAACTCTAGGCACTTGTCTCATGTAAAGATATAGGCTCAGAGATTGAGCGCAAAAGCCACCAAGGAGCCATCCTGGAGTGCACATGGCAACAGCATGCAACACTGGTGAGGTTTAATCAGTAAAAGTCTGATAATTCCTCTGGCTCCACCCACAGCGGAGAACTTATTTGAAGGACTATCAAAAAACCAGTTGCTGGCATGTTCTACCAGACAATACTTTGTTGCAATATGGCCGCCTATATACCGTAACCAGCTTTTGGCCACGGCTTCGTCCGCGTACATAAAATATAGCCTATATCACTAAGGAATAAAGCACTTTTCTAACGGTGTAAAAAATTTCGCAATCGGAGTAGTACTTTCAGAGATTACGTCCTATATTCAGAAAAACTTAAAAACAAACTTAACCTTTTAGTTAAAAAAACAAAAAGTAGAGTTTTGTAGATAGTGCAGATGTAGATTGTACACAAAGTTTAAATAAATACATAAATATCTTAAGCTTAATAATGTAAAAGCTAAAAAACATCGGTATGGAAGCAAAAATGTGTGGAAGATGCCCTCATCCCACTTTGGGCTCGGCGCAGCATGTCTTCAAACCTCTTATCTAGTTGTCAACTCACTAATGATGCTTTAATTTCGTCGGTAAATCTAGTTTACACTGTTCCAGCTCATTACTGTAATATCCGAGACAAATTGGACTAGTGGTTTACCGAGCAAACCTTTACGATTATAATATATACCTAATACATATAAACAACGGTAAAGATCTTTGGACTAAGTCAATTGCTTCCTATTCAAGCACATTACTATCTATAGTAACTCTTGAATTGATAACCCATATTGATAACAGTTGAGATTAGAACTATCTAATAGGCAAAGAAAATGACAAACACTATGTTTGTAGTTTTCCATATTTTCTTACCTATAAGTCTGGTTACGTATGTACGTTCCAACAAACTCTTACTTGCATCGTAGAAGCCTGTAGTTTTATATTAATAATTAAATGAACGTATTGGAAAACGAATACCTACATTTATTTTATTGTTTAGAAATACACAATATATTTTGTAATTAAAGCCTGGAAAACACACCACTAACATTTAAATAAATTATTTCTGCAGCCATGATTACAGTTTGCAGTCCGACTATACTATTAAATGATTTAATTGAAAAAAATTGGATTGAGGTTCCACTTAATGTATTGACTTACGTTGAATCAACATTTTTTTATTAATATTTTTTATTTATGTAAACTACAAAAACAAATTTTAATGTTGCTTCAGTCTTTTATCTGTTTCGTTTAGTTTTCAATTTATTTTAATTAAAATAAAAAAGATATTAACTTCACCTAATATATTCACTGTTACTTCCGCAAAATCTAATTAAGAAATTAAAATGTAAAATACGAATTAAAACCTATAAAAACACCATTATTGTTAACTCAAACATTTTATTTCGACCACGACCAAACGAAGAAAATAAAATAAAACAATGAGATAAGATCATTAAAAATATTTAATAAAAAAATAATAATATCCAAATTCCTAATTCAAACTCACGGTCGTTCTTCATCGGATTCATGTTCGTCATCGTCATCGGCGTCCGGACCGCGGCAGCGGACCAGTTGCCAGTAGGTCGCCATCTCCATCATGGTTGGGCCGCTGTGTTAGCTTGCGGACCGATCGCGATGAACTAACAGCCCTCGCTCCGAGAGCGGTGCATCTACCCCGACCCCCTGCCTGCGAGAGGGCGCGCTGTAAACTGACCCGACTGAAACTATCTACACCTATCCTTATTATCAATATTTCTCGGACTTATCTAATCATTTTTTATATTGAAAATAAACCTTATGCGCTAAAATTATGAATTTGTCTCTTGATCATTTATGTTTAGATCTCGATATTATTGTTCCACCGTCCTACACAAGCTATGCATCGCCTACACACGTAACTTGAAATATATTTTCCTTACTCTATCTATTATTTATACAATACTGTAGAAGTGATGGTAACATTTAGGAGGTTTATATAACTCTAATTTATCCATAGAGCTGAATCCTTAATGTCAGAAGGTACTCATGTATTTCAATGCCAGAGTGCACGATTCATAAGGTTGCATTATTTATTTGACACGCACATATTACATTTCCCCAGTAATATTTGTAGAACTTAAGGGTTGAGTACTTAAATCGGTTATACAGTAAAAATTAAAAACATCACATTTAATATCTCACAGAGTCGGATTAGCCATGTTGCAAGAGTAGCAAATGCTACGGGCCCCGCACATCCGGGGCCCCGGTCGGACATACGAAAATTAGAATACGTCCTTTATCATATGAAATCTAATTAATTTAGGGATATCTATAAAGATAATGTAAGCAACTGCAATTGGTCTATCGCTACCTAAGGGTCTGCAATGTGTGAGAAAAATAAGTTGTAAGAATTTTAAATAGTTACCATTTGACAAAGATTTAGTGGGTTCGTTGGTAGAATTTGCTGCCGACCCAGCGCTGGCTTAATTTGTCACTAATTTCTAATTCGCTTAATTTGTCACAAATTCTTAGGTATTCTACTTTCATCCCAATTTGGCACCGTTTTATTCTTGCAAGAAGTGGTTAATTCTTAACGTTTACCTAACGTGCGTACTAGGTGTGCAACAATGTGAAACGTATCACAAAGTTTCATCCGACAACCGGGTATCTAATAAACCGATGAAAAAATATTAGTTTTGCGACTGTAAACGAAATATTGTTCCGCAAAAAATTGGCACAGTCCGTTTCAGCGCGGTTTAGTTGAATGCTATAAAACATGTAAAATGTTTTTTTATAGTACGCACTGTTTGTGAATGAATGTGATGGCTTTGAGTGGATGGGAGTGCTAATTCCGAAGATTAAAACCCGGTAGACTCGTGTGCTGCGACTGAACCATCTTAGATCGAATGGGCTTCATACATTGACTATGCTACGAGTATTATTTTTTTAAGGTGTATGACTGGAGATTTCATTACACTAATATATATTGCTTCAATACTTCTACACGTGTATACGCCGCAGCATGGGTCAGAATGTGTATGGGTTATGCAATGGTTTGTTTTGGGATGTTCTGAAAGAGAATACTTAATGTGGTACAAACTGCATAGAACTGTCGAAATTATGCATCAACGTTCGCCAGTGAAGTGGGTGGTATGTGTTTGTATAGCGGCAATTTGTCACGAATTATGAACAATAGCAATCATTACACGTTTTAGTGGGCAATTTAATAGAGCAATAAATAGCAGTACAAGTGTATCGTTGTTTGAGGCGTAAACTTCGATTGGATCAACACTGCGCTGGAGCGTGTGGCGCTCTGCCGCACAAACACCAGGCGGCGCTGTTTAGCGTATTGACCGTGCGCTAATTAACAAATGCACTTTATTAGCGAGATGATGAAAGCATGTTTTAAAAAAAGAAAAGACTATTGTTCAGCAGGTTACTTATCCTGTTGATCGATACTCCACATATGGCATCTTCCCTACCACGTTTACTGAGGCGTTCTGACATATACACGTTGACGAATAAGTAAGCAAACAACTACGTATATCTGCATCGTTATGCAATGTCGGGAATGTATTAAAACACACTGTTTAAAATACTCTCACGTCTAAAAATAGGTGATATATTCAAAATACCGACGACATAATATCGTGTGAAGACCAGTATTTCCCACTTAACGTGTGTTTGTGCGTTTGCGCTTTAACTGAGTTTCCAGCCAGCCTCTAAAATAAGGTTGTGCTAATAATAGGCGAATGGTGAGCGTACGCTTTGGTAAATCATAATAAATAGAAACACGCGTAGGCACGCCACAGTGACAAAACTTACTGAGCTTGCATGGACGTAATGAGCTCTTTCAGAACATGGTGATGATTAGTAAACTTATCAGCCTCAGAAAGGAATCACATAAAAAAGATGGATGCAATAATCAGGTAGAACCTGACAGATATGTCGATCTATAAAACTGATACTTTAGTAAAGCTTTACTTCTTAATAATATTTCCAAGTAAATTAATGCTACGTGACATACAACAATATGACGCGATACTTTCAGGGTTACACATATTTAAACAGTGAAGTCGGAACTGCAAGGCACTCGTGTGATTATAGCCGACTTTGATACTATATCTAAGAAGTGTGATGATCTCGGCACGTAAACAATATGTATAGGGACGGTCACACACACATCCATGCGGACACTGCATCTAGCTCGCAGAACTGACATACAAGGAGTTTGTAACTATACTGTTTCGTGTTTGCAAATGGAATATTTGGTACATTTTCATATGGATTGAACTAATTTCGCTGTGCAGAGTTAGTGAAGTAAAGGTATTACAAAATGAGATATGTATCAGCGGTTTTTTTTTAATTTTTAATAGTAGCTTTATCGTAAATAGCATAGAGTAAAAGAAATATGTTTTTAATCTCCACTCGAAGTCTATTTCGATAAAATCAAAGGTTTGGTACGACAACTAAATCAACGTTAAAATATGAGTATTTTAAAGCAGTTTCTTCACAGGAAGATCAAGAATTAGGGCGCTCTTAGTACTCTCAAGATCAATATACATTGCCGACTTACGTGCCAGTTTATTTGGGAGTGCAGTGAGTGACCAGCATTCTTCGCGACACATTTAGATGACACGCTTGCGCGCCTTGTTCAATGTCGGTCGGGCACACGGCCGGTATGTTTTCAAGGTTTCATTCAGATCAGTTTAGTTGTTTCGGAGATTAGCGCCTAAATATAAACTTAATAATAATATGTTAATTGTGTGAGTAGCGTTTGTTTTTATTCGCTTGGCGGATGTCACAATGTGACGACATTGATTTGGGTGTGACACAATACTAGATATCATTTTTTTATTTTTTATTAACAGTCATTTAGAGAGTTCACTTGAATGATTTAATAAAGCTTGTGAAAAAGACGGTCTAATCTAGAGTGAGAGGATTCGGTGTGAATCTTAATACCATATCTTTTCCACTTTTTAATGTCACATACTCAAAGATACAGCTGTTAAAAACTTTCCCAAAACTATCATTTTACCATCTTCAACGTATTTAAATCTTCGCTGAGACAAAAAAAACACGCGTCCACGTGCAATCTTTTGAAACGCCATTTTTAATTCATCGTATTGACGTGGCTTGTCAGTCCCCGTCACGGATCGTCCTACTCAAAACATTGTCAATAATTATATTTCTGTGCAATTTCTTCAGAAACGAATGATTTCTTATTTCCTTTAGAACTGTTAAGAATTGTTTCCTCAAGTTTAGGAAATTAACTTCAAAATATTTCTCTTGTAGTCAAGTTTTGTTGTGACGAATGAACTTGATATTTTTCTCCGATGAAAAGAAAATGAAGAAGTGGTGCTATTGTGATTGATCACTGTTGTGGGTGCTGCCTTGCAACTGAATGTGAAAGTTAGGGCTTTATTATTAAAGTAGTCATAACACTGCACCGGAGAGCAGACTTTAGACAAGTTATCAAAATAAAAACGTCAGTATTTTTAAAATCTGAACTTGAAATCTTGACCACGGTTGAAGAAGGTCGAAAACATTACGCTTCCTTAGTGTGATTGATCATTTTTGTAGGATGTAAGTATCGAATAGTTGCAGAGTAAAAGTAATTATGATAAAAAGGCCCGCTGAGATATTTTATTGAACTTGATATCTTAAAATCTTGACTACGTGAAGGTCGAAAAATATTGGGTTCCTTACTGTGATAGATCATTTTTGCAAAAATTATCGGAAAATGAAAAAGTGCGTTCGAATTCTTAGTATTTGTGAACTTGATCTTGAAGATGTGTTCTTGCACGTTGTGAAACTGTTTAGTATTGGTTTGATTGTGATTGATCATTTGTTTTACGCTGGAGCCGGAGCTTTATTTGAACGTCAGTAACCTTTTTTAGTCTAAGTAGTAAACTTTATCTTATAGATTTTTCTATGTGAAAGATTTAGTTCGGGGGAACTTGCTTTATGAGGATCTGTGAAGAGTTTAAATGATAAATGATCTTTATTTTGCAAGTAGGTTTTATAAAAACACTTTTATACGTCAATTTTTTTTTTTCGTCAATTAATGCTAGAATAGCTAGGAGCCGGTGTTTCCTAGCTGACTACCCTGAGAAGAAACAGCGAAACAAACTCAGGGGTCAAAGTCTCTTTTAAAGTCCATACAGCAAAACATGTAATGGTCAAATCAAATGAGAACCATGCAGATTGAGCCTGAGATGGTCTTTTGAAGAAAGAACCACACAGTTCTAAGTGGACCTGTCCAGTCAGTGCAAGCGTTTGTCAGTATGCGTGTAGCTCAACTCAGGACTACTAAGGAGCTCAACGACTTGACGAACAATGCCAAAGAAAGGACATTTGGGTAGGCCACATCAAATACTCAAAACTGCCAGACATCATGTAAAAATAAAAGAGTAATCCACATAGTTCTCAACTTTACAATAATAAAATTTACAAAAGTGTAAATATTGCAAATTGTAAAAAAAAGTATATATAAAAAAAAAATTCAGTCAAATAGTAAATAATAATAATAATAATAATATATATATATACAATATCATAATTGTAAAACAACAATAATCGTCAATAAAGAAAAGGAAGTTAAAACAAAAAAAAACATTATGATAACAATATAGTGAGTAGGTACTGGAGCAGGTCAATTCCAAGCCGTTTTATCCTCGAGATACATATAACATAGTAAAAAGGTCACCAGAATTTTATATTCTTTGAAAAACTAGTTTTTCAGGGTGCAATAAACTGACACTTATGGAGGAATTCTTAAGTGTGAATCATTTAAAATGTCGTAATGACGGTTTACGATCCGGACATCCGCCAGCTCATGCATGATAGAAATATGGAGAAATTCTCTTGGGTATGAGCGTGTCAGACTTTGAATACATTGTTGCCCAGGAAACTTTACCTTAGCTTCGCAGACTGATTGGCAAAGGCGATATTTAGATCAGAAAAAGCGCAACTTTTGTTAAGGAAGTATTTTTATTTTAAGAACACTTCACTATAATTATATTATATGGCACCTACAGATAGTTATTTTAGGTCCGGTCAGTTCCGGTTGTCTTGCACGATTGTGAACGCACCCACGGTACAGGAGAATTCCAAGTATGAGGCGATGTTTATTTTTTAAATAAGAATAAAATTCATCCAGCCTGTATTACTTATACTGTATTCTAACGAAACTGTTTACAGAGTTTTCTGTTTACGCAGTTCAGGCAAATCGTGACAGTTCGCGAGCGGCGGGTCTTAGAACACTGCCAGATTCGCCTAAGCTGTCGTATAAGCGGTCTTATGACGTAAATATACTGTGTACCGGGATTTATGTATATAGCTGTATTCATAAATTATATTATGATTTTTATCTCGAGCTTAATAAATTTGAATTGGATTTTGTAGATATTTATATTACGCGCTCAGCTCGCACGAGTACGCAGCTATGTATGAAGTTGTTTTCCTGTTTTATTAGCAGTTATTAGTTAATAGTTTGTCACTGTCCAAACGTTTTTAGAGCATATTAAAGTATCGTTTAATCTATTGTAAGTGTTTTCAGCTAACTGTAGCTTTTCAAAGAATCGTTAATAATTTCCTAAAACTAATGTCATTATGGTTATGCTTGCACTCTCAATCCGTTTCATTTTCATTAGAAAGAAAATACAAAATGAATCGGCCTTTTTATAAAATCTTCACTTATCTACATATATACATATATTATAATGTAAACTCAATATTTCTCGCAGGAGAATGCAATATCCGTTCGTTTCCACCACAAATTTGTAATTTTACGGTCGTAATAGCTAATCTTGCAGCTGCTAATGACGTACGGCCTTATTCATTAAGTAGAGAGGAGGTTGGAATGTTGGGACAACGCGAGGGGAGAAGTGACACGATCGACCCATTTCTAATTAAAGTAGGTATGTTCAGGTGAGGGTCAGTGACGCAGGCGGTGACACGGTTAGACTTGTCTTAGCAGATGTGGAGTGTTGTTGTTGGTGACGGCAGGCGATGGTGATAGAATTTAACATAGTTTCATTTATGGATGTCGTTAATGTAACTAATTCGGGATTTAATAATAACAAAATAATTATAATAATTATTATTAGTTTGTTTAGATATGGACTCGGCGATCATTGTACCGATAATCGTGCCGTGCCACGAGCGTCTACCTCGTTCCCTCGAACACTTTAGGAAGCGTACGTTAGGTGACTGCATCAAGGACTTGATTCAGACATGTGTACTTTTGGACACGGCTCGCATTGTTAGGAGGTTCCTTCATTGGGAGTCGTGACCGCTGATAGTTTGTTTCCGATACCGGTGAAATAAAATATTTTATATTTCAAAACGTGATACTGCCGTAATCGTGATTGTGGTTCTTTTTATAGAGGTTTCTGTGTTTCCTGATAGCTACAACCTGGGGATATTTAAGTCTACAACGAATAGATTACTTCTAGATAGTTAGCCGAACCTTTTATTTTACTAGGAAGCTTTTAGATTTGGTCGAGCGAGTTTTGGCCAACTTCCTCTTGGTTTATCAAGTTGAAGTTTTGCTTGGTTCCGTAGCGGAGACAGCTCACCTATTTGGCGGAGATGACCCATATTTAGCAACCAACATCGTTCCGTGTTTGTAACTTTGATGGTAGCAGGCATTGTCTTAAAATGAGCAACTTTGAGACGGAATAGTAAAACGTTATTTTGATGATATTAAGTAAGTTTGGTACAGACAAACTTTTTTTTTTTTTGGTGGGTAAAATCATCCAAAAACAACCCCCGCTCTTGGGCGGATCGGGAGATAGTGTCAGACTCTTACTGACTAAAAAACCAACCCCGTTCCTTCAAGCCTTCATTCCGGGACTCAAGTTTCCTTTCGGATTACCCTGGCTCCAGTAGGCTTCGACTTGAACTCCTTGAGGCGCGCGGGAATAGTGTGCGCCGTCGACGACTTGGGCTTGGTCCGGACAGTCACCGGACGGTCGGACAGCGAGCTATCTATTGCTCACTGTACGCAAGCCCACGCCTACGGTGGCTGGAAATCGGGATCGGATTCCCGGCGGCGGCGAGAGCGCCGTTGCCTGATGCGGTCGGCCTCCTCCTTTGCGAGCATTACTGCTTCACAGAAGTCGGCGACCGCCTCCCACTCCTCCTTGCTCCGGACCATGGCCTCAAGCAAGGCCCGGCGCGAGAGGTCTCCGCCGCTTGGTACAGACTAGCTGTGAGCTAATTTTTTTTTGGAGGAGCTTTGTATGCCAGAAGAGAGAAAATAATGGCACGGATTACTATATGTTTTAAACGTAACCCTACAGTAGATTTACTCCTTACTCCTGTAACGTGGGTGCGTTTACAAACATGTATACTCACAAATACAAGTCACCTAGTAAGCCATACAAATATTTGTTTGTGCGGGAACCGAATACGCGACCAGCCAAGTCGCTAAACAGCCAATCGCTCTACCACTGCGCAAATCGTGCCGTCAATTAAATATGCATAACATATCATGTCAATTAATAAAATTTGTACATAACTAGATTTTGTGAGGAAAACATATTCGTTATTTAACGAGAAGAATAATTAGCATTATTTATGTAACCCTTTACTGAAACTGTTTCTAAAATAGTTGTATATTCATAAAGACATTGTCTTATCGCGTCTTAGGCGAGCGTCTGAGCGTCTTAGGGTGGGGAGCTGATTGGCTAATCTCTTTTTCACGGCTTGAGTTCTCTATAATCTGTCCGGCGCCGGCGCGGCTCGAGATGAGATTAATGTAGCTTTTAACAAGGTGGCTTCTTCTCCCAGTTATTAATTTACAAAGTCGTTCCAGGTCGCCGCGCGCTTGCTATTGATTAGGTTGCTTTTCAAACTGGAGGCTTTAGGAAGGAGTGTGTCTCGCTGTATCTATCCATAGTTGGATGTAAAAGTGTAGTGGGATGGTTTCAGACGATTATGAGCTTGGTGTTTCTTTCTTTGACAGAAATAAAACTGAGTACCGAAAGGATCCTATGACTGTTTTTGTAGGTACTAAGTTCCTGGATTTTTGTGCGACGGGCACGCAGGCGATTTTCTGTGAAAATATTTTGTCAAAGTCATAACAAAATTAAGTTATAGGTATTTTCTAGCTGTGATTATGATTGTGGTTCTAAAAGCTTCGTAAACAAGCAAGGATGCACAGAGACACACTTTGAGTGATGGGAATTCTATATAACAGCATGTATGTGTAAATTAGTATGTATTTCCAAATAGTGAGTATTCAGAGGCCTTTCAACAGACCTGAAAGCCTTTACAAGCACGATGTGATGACGTTTGCCCATTTGCTCCTTTGAGGTGAATCCAAGATGTCTTTGAGTAAGTACTGGAATAGGGGCTAATCCATTACAAGTTAGTAATGGTACCGTGACTTTGGTCTGGAGTGAAGGCTACTGCGCATGGCGTCTGCTTCTCTAAAGCGCGCGCATGCGCTATCTATGTTGTTGTCAAACGCGATGAGGCACTTCGAAACAAAAGCAACGGTAAGTGAACGCGATGAATTTGAGTTTGTCGCTCAAGGCACAGTTTGCCTGAATGCAGTTAGTAAGCACTTTCGAAGTCCCTTCATATGCAAATAAAAATGTATTCACGTTTCAACGACAGCACTCGCTCTTTATTAAATAACCCTCACAAACGTGATAATGAAGAGCGGACGCCAACTGAGAGAGCAGGTCCTATTAAAATTTATATTTTAACTTCGGTGAGTCGATATTGCTGCAGAATCACTCGTAGACTCCATACAGTTGCAATTTTAACAATTTAAATCAAAATCTCCAACGCCTTTACTTATTTACGTTACACAGCGCGCTAGGATCGTACTGTTAGCTACTTACTCAGTTATCCACTTCCGAAGGAGCTAGTGATTTTTTCTCTTGGAAAAATAAATGGGTAATTTTACGACTCGAGCTGGGTTGATGCAAATATTTACTGTCAGAGCAGGTACAACTAGACCGCAATATTGTCCGAAAGTTAATTAGAAAAAATGTTGCTCCACACTACGAATGACTTCCGTATCACGGGTGCGTTCACAAACATATCAACTCACATACACAATAGCCCCCCCGACCCGGAACACTTATCTGTGCGCCATGCGCCATACAAATATTTGCTCTATGTGGGATTCGAACCCGCGACATGCAGCGCAGCAAGCAATTGGTCAACCACTGTGCCAACCGTGCCATCAAACTACTGCGGCCCTGCAAAAGGTAATTGAAGGAATACGAATGAGTTTAAGTCAGTAAAAGTCCTGATACTCCTTTCTACTCCATCCAGAATTGTTGCAGTTATTTGATGACTTCTCAATTCAAATAAAAAGGCGCCGGTATAATAAGAAGGACAAAAACAAACACTGGTCGATTTGCACCGTCATAAGTAGCACGAACTTTAGGAGACGATTTCCAAAAGAAAAGTTATCCGTCGAGAGACAATGCCTCGAGAAGTAGGAGTGATGTTGATGAGAGGGAGAAAATATGCAACGGACTCAGAGTGCACGGAGCTCTAGTCACGATATAAGCGAGCATTTGTAAGAGAAACAAACAAAAGCTCACGAATGAACAAGAGCACACGATCCGGAGCTTGCAGTGAAGCTGTGGTGCCGCAGCGCGTTCAGCCCTGCGACTTAACAAACGCCATCTTGCTCAAAAATATAGCTCGCCAAACTATTTAGTTCCCTTGATCCCTTGGCGATTTTTCTGTTTTGAATAAATCCACCGTTTTATTTTTCATTTTTATTTTACATACTTAGGTATATCATCACCACCATAAATTTTTAATGTTCCTATTGCTGGGACCCAGGACTCCTCTCTAGGAGAGGGAATTGTTGGTCTGTGACAGACAAACATACAGACAGAAAGAAAGACGAGCAATCATTTCAGATGAACGTTTGATTGCAAACTAACTCGGTTAACTAAACGATTAAAGTAAACGGTTTTCTATCGGTTGCATTTCAGAGTGTGTGCATTGGAACTGCATCGCCTAATTCCGCCAACCTCTTGCCATCAGACCACCAGGCGTACGGCGATGCACCACCGGTACATTGTGCCGCCATCCCACCCATACTCACTAAACGTTTTGGGAACACATTCATTGTGCGTACAGCTAAGGATTGACATCCCCGCCGGAGTCTGTGTATCCTGACATCTACAACCTGGGCATCTTTAAATCAAGAGTAAATAAATTACTTTTAGGGAAACGTGCGTCGATCACATCGTCGCTTTGCGTCAAGCGCGAGTCTAACAACAAATTATAAAAAAGCTGAACTCCTACGCCTACCTATCAAGAGTAATAGAAACGTCACCACGAGCCTTTATTTTGATAGTCCACGTGAGCATGGCTCAAAAAATGCACTTCGCTGAATGGTGTCGACCATCTTGTTTTTAAAGTCAATAGAATCCCGTAGTATAGTGTGTTAAGACAACTGTGGGCTAGGCAGGCAGGGTATTCCAAGGAAAAAGGCGTATACATATACAACGCTATAATTTAGGTATATACTAAATAATCAAAATCAAATGTATGTATGTATAATGCATGTATAATACATGCATTCGATAAACGTTACCCATCTCTGGGGCAGTCGAGTAATGAAAAGCATATCAAATACAAGTTTAATAATTTTACAACTGACTGTAGCATACAAAAAACTAGTTAAAAGATGAAAACAGAACGCACGTAACTGAACTCAAATGTATGAAATTTTAACAAATTGTATGTTTTTGAAAGAAAGAAAGAAAATAAAAGAAAGAATAAACGTTTATTAACGTTTAACGTTTGTTCGTTTTCTTGTGTACATATGCTTATTTTTCTTTGTCATAGACACCTTGCAGAGCTGCGTAGACAGCGTTACAGCACACAGTTAACAGGACCTGTCCCGATCCGTCTGTCGTCAATGTGAGCACAGCTTAAAAAGTTTGTTGTTTCATCTAATGCAATTTTTTTTGTTTATTTTTTATTTTTTTATTTGCACTCATGTTGTAAATAGTTGTTACATAATTATATTGTCTCAAATATGGATTTTTAAAATGTAATATTTTTTAATTAATACTTATCTTTAACTTATTTCAATTTGATATCGCGCTGTGATTGACTGACTGTATAGAAAATTGGAACATGGTTCAATAGAAATGTGAAAATAGAACTAGTTTTTTTTAATAATTTGACAGCTGTCAGTTGTAAGTAAAACTCCTTAGGGATGAAAAGTATTACTTTCAACGCGCTCCTCAGGCAATTTCAGACTTACTTTCAGAGTATGAGTAAAAAAAAATATATTTTCAATAAAGTGAAAAAAGTGATTGTGTGTGTTCATAAAGTGACTCTTATTGCACTGCACTTAGGTATGTGTATAATGGCACTTTTTAATAAAATGTGACATTTTGATTACCATTATACACTAGTGCTATAATGTAGTTAAAACCTTTTTGTTCAACCTCTCCCCCGCCATAATTTTATTAAATTTATCGTATCAGGATGGGCGCGCGTCACACAACAACAGATTTTCACTGGCACAAAAGTTTACTAATTTTACAGTTATTTTCTTCACAAGTGTATTGAAAAACGTCGTATGATACACGTGAGTAATTAATGATTACCGTTATATATCGGCTCTCTTAAGACCATCGCCATGGCTCGGGTCTAAATTCCGCCTCGACGGTAATCACTAACATTACACACTTATATCATAATGTACTAATATTTACCGTTTTAATTTATGAGTTTATTTGAAGAGCAAAAGTTTATGCAAATTAGCATATTTTCAGAGAGGTCTTTACTGGATAAGTTTTACACTTTATGTTTTAATGTCAATAGGAAATGTAGTCAGTATGTAGCGGGCGCCTGTTGGCGTGACGGCGCTTGTGCGACATCAACACATGGTCAGACTAACGCATGACGATTGGCGCATTTAGATGAGTGGCGGGTCGGCGCAAGATACATGGTGCTCGTGACTCACGACACTTACACATAATATCTTTATTTTTTATCTATTTATTGATATAATTTAGTGCTTGACTGCGATCTCACCTGATGGTAAGCAGTGATGCAATCGTATATTTTCAAAATATCTAGAGAAAGATGTGTTATAAAGTTATAATTACGTAAAATCGGTTGTATGCAAATTTATTTCAGGTTAAGCGCTTTTAAATATAAGCTTTCTCTTGTTCTTTTCGAAGGGCGACTGAGCGATTGTTCAAGAGAAATCGGGTTATAAGGTACAAACTCTGTTCCGTTGGCACATTTGCTACCTCGTGTATGCGGAACAATGCGGTGAGTTAGATAATATCTAGGATGTCGTTTTGCGAAATGAAGCTTGCTGGCAATGATGTAGAGTTCATAATGATTATTGTAACCACTGAACTACGTACTATTCAAGCGTTTTTGTATGGAATCTAATGGAGTTCACTAACTGAAATATTGGCTCGAACTGAACAGTTGAACCTTTATTCTCTCTTTTGGGCGACTGGGCACGGCAAGAGCTAGCTGTAGACCAGTGAACTGCTCATGTAGTGCTAACACGGTCTAATCACTCTATTTTTGCCTGAAAGATTTATATGCAAGTCTTTTCAGTCTCGTCTGTAAGTTATGTCAAAGAGTCGATACATCATGAGGTTCATTACGTCAGTGCAGGCGCGGCGTATGTAATCAGCTTAATCATAACAAATGCGTAAACTGTTTATACGTTACTCACGTCAGCGTGTGGTGAAATGAAACAATTCTTCTACGAGGGTTCCAAAATACTTTAATACTTTAGGCAGGCTTTTCTTTGTCTTGCAATTCTCATGGGAACAAGGGTGAAATGTCATGTCTATTTTTTCGATGGGGACGACTCGTGTACAGCGATAAGTCCAGCCTCTGTGTATTGACCACATAAACGGCACGTGATGGACTCAATGACTGTTTCATTGTTATAATACGGTTATTTGTTTAATTACATTTAATTAGAAAACACATTTCGGTTTGATTAAATGTTGTTAGCGAATTTTACAAATATGTTTTTATAATTAACTAGCTTTTGCCCGCGCGGCTTCGCTCCCACTCTTCTCTACTCCACTCTACTATACCCTACTATACCCTACTCTACCCTACTCTACTCTACTCTACACTACTCTACCCTACTCTACCCTACTATACCCTACCAAACTTCACATAAACCATCTACTAAATAGTCCGAACAAAGCCTAAACATTTGGTTTGGATAGGAGAGCCCGTTCTTGAGTTATAAAATTACAACAAAAAGTGGCATTGATTTTTAATATAGAAGAATTGACTTTGTGATTTAGGTAACCAAAAGTGATGTTTATTTATTTCTAAATACACGTCACCGTATTGACGTACCTACATACCATAGCGTATCCTTTTTTAATTATTTTGAGGTGGTAAATCATACTCGTAATACCTAACTTTTAATGCTGTGGGTGATACGAGAGGGTGTGTCAGACTTCTATTCATGTACGTTCTGTCAGTTGACGTTTGCATTCCAGGACCTCGGTCAACCTTTCGAACAATCCCGCAGTATGGAGCGCTAAGCACCGGATTCAAGTCCTTGTGATGTCTTTACACTTTATCAAATTAACTGGCGTTTTTCGTAAAGATATAACAATAAAAACGCGTGTAACATATTGTTAGCGAGCTATCGCAATATACACAGTATCAATCAACATGCTTTGAAACGTTTACGTTACTCTCCATATTCCTCTCCGCGTGTTATCTTCAATATCACAGCATACTCTTTAAGCTTCATAATAACTTCCATCAACAAAATAACGGAAGCCGCGATCGTTTTTAATATTGCGATTGGAATTCGACAAATCACCTCGCGTTCCGCGTCGATGGAACATCAATCTTTTTCCAAAACACATGTTATCGAGGCCGTATACAATCAATGCGTATGAAATAGTAGTGACTACTGGGGCTAGTGAAGATGTTATAATAATAAATGCAAGGACAGCCGCAGTGGCTGACGATCGTAAGACCCACTGCGTTGAAGTCAGCTTTAAACTGGAATCATACGAAATAGTGAGTGAAGCAAGCGGATCAGCGCGACCGAAGCGGAGCGATGCAGCTCAGAGATACCGCGAAGCCGCTGCGGCGCCTCTTGTCCCGGGCCAAGGGATTCAGACGTCAGCTCAACTATTAATTGGCTTTTACGGTTAGCAGCGTGTCGGAATATGAAGTCAATAATCCAAATAAAACAAAGTAATTGTAATTTCCTTTTCCCTCCTGCAGCTCGCAATATTTTAAAGATATCAAATGGAGTGCTAGTAAAATGAGTATCGACAACTAAAGATTAATTGATATAGATTTGTGCGAGTTCACTATAAAGTAATCCACACACATATATCAATTTGATTGGAAAATTTATTGTCTACTAAACCTATTTTATGACCTATGTTTCAACGTCTGCGTTTAGCCGTCTGTTGGTGCTTAGAGATAGTTTTATACTACATTGCAAATGTAGTCAGTATGTAGCGGGCGCCGGCTGGCGTGACGGCGCCTACCGGCGTGACGGCGCTTGTGCGACACCAACACATGGTCAGACTAACGCATGACGATTGGCGCATTTAGATGAGTGGCGGGTCGGCGCAAGATACATGGTGCTCGTGACTCACGACACTTACTATACATAATATCTTTATTGATCCCGATTGAAAGCTGTAATTTTGACCGTAGTCCCGTGGAGTGTGGCCGCTCTCACGGCCTGCAGCATCCTGCGCGTTACGTCTACGACCTCAATCATCGATATTTTTACAGCTCCCGGAGATTGTGTACACAAACTATCTGTTATTGTCCCGTTGACTTCAAGAATAATGCCGCAGTGAACTACACATCTCTGCAAGCACAAACAACGGTTGCATTTCATCAAAGTTATGTATATGCGGAAGAGGGAGCGCACGAAGATGTTCCCAGGTACGGCGACGGTGTATACTGCAGCCACGGCGATGTTACCATTCTGTAACTTATAGGCGGCCGGAGATGAACGACTTTTTTGACGGAGATGTATGAATAGTGCGAAAACGCCGTGGGAATGTAGGTCGGGCGGGAGACGTGATACGAATATTAACGGAATTCCTAAGATGGCACTCACCAGATGTCAGGGCGCAAGGGTTAAGTGTTAGTAGCACCGTCTGCTGCAGCCAGCCCGGCGACTCACCAGCACATGGCGAAGTAGTCCATCCCGCGGAGCAGCGCGCGTGCGGCCACCGGGACGCGCACCGTCGCATGCCGCCGGCCCAGCCGCCGCACATGAACTGTGACGTCAGCGAGACATCCTCACCGCAAACCGCTTTACGACCAATGACTGGCGGCCGCCCCCGTAGCAGCCGCGCTGCTGTAGGCCGCTGATACTCTACATGCTACTGGCGATACGTACCTTTGGTCTCCACCTTCCTCTGGGGCCCGGGGGCATTCCTGCCTCGGCCTGAGGACAGGCGTCAGCCCCCATTTCTCGACCAACTCTATGCGAGCAATGGTGGCTGCTCAACGACTATGTGTCATCGGCTCGGAGCTGGTGCGCTGCAGCGGGGACGCGGCGGAGAGGCCGGCTGGCCCGCGGCGCCCCCCGGCCGGCTCGTGGCGCGCGCCGCCCCCGCCACCTTACGAGCGCGCCATGCGAGCCCGCTGAGCGCCGCTAGCCCGCGCCCGCTGCTGGCGCGCGCCGCTCATAGTGCGCTCAGAGCGGCGGTCGCATCGCGCCCGCACACTGCGGCACGCCCGGCCGGCCGCCCGCGCCTCACGCACCGCGCACCGCGCACTACTCCAGACCTGCGCAACTTTACCGCCCAATTCTAACGCCCCGAGCGCGCGTTCTTCCGCGCGAACTTTTATCGCTGTCGATGGACGACTAACGTTAACTAGTATTACGATGATTATGTGAGAACGATTCGATATATATTTTGGATATGTGTGGTATGGCGACCGCCGGTGGCGGAACGTCGACGGCGACGGTTCCTTACGTAATACGTGTTCGGGACGCAGGCAGAGGCGCCTCACCGGGCGCGGCGAGTCATGTCTCGGCGGAGGTCCGCGTGGCGGTCGCAAGGCACGAGCCGACGAGTGTGTCGCCGTGGCGCGGCGGCAGAGTACTGGAGCGGGCGCGCGTGCGTGCTCCCGGCGCGCCCGTGTCCTCCCCTCGCGCGCGCCCCGCCCGCGCCCCGCACGCGTATCGACAGCGGCCGCCGAGCGCCGCAGCGGCCGGCGCGGCCCGCGCCTGCCACGCCGCGCCGCGCCGCACCGCTGCACGCCCGCACCGCCGCACCGGCACACGCAATCTCCTACACACCACTTCCTAGGAAAACATTCGCTTTCCTTGCCCTTATTAGTTCGGGCTGGAATTTAATTCACTTTCCGATGTTTGTCGTAGACGAGGCTCCTCGTAGACGGTACGGGGTCGTGTTCAGGCGTGAAGATGTATGAGATTACTTATTAGGTAATGCAGGAAGCATGATTCGTACTTAGAGATGGTTAAAGTTAGTTATATAAGAAGGGTTTACATGGGCTGGGAGTTCCGCCAGCGTTGGTATGATCAGCGCGCGCGGCGTGTCGGAGGAGAGGCCGCAGTGTGCTGCACGCTGCACGGGCTCGACTGGCAGAGCAGACTGCTCGCCGCCGCCGCTCACTAATCTAGATCAAAGGTTGCTGCGGCTCGGGTGCAACTTGAGCCAAGTAGCCGACCTTCATGTGAAGTGAACAACATTTAATCAGATCGTTACGATAGGTTTACTTTCGGTTAGTATCTTAGCTTTAAAATGCAACGACTCTAGACTGCATTTCTTGTAAACAGACGTGCAAGGCGAGGTGGATCGAATATGCTAATTCTGGGGAAAGTATAAAGAACACAGATAATTTGCTAGTTTGCCAGTTGCAGAAGAAAGTCGTTAAATAGCTCTCTAGTCGCTATATTATTAAGAGTGAAATTAATTCGGGATTTACACATTGCACATTGCATATAGTGTAATTTTAGTATTGCTTAAATAATCAGTAGTGCATGATGTAGTTAGTCAGGTCAGAGGTTCTAGGTGACGTAACTTGAGAGTAAGGCTCCGCTGCGCTTGTTGCAATTCGGGAAATTAATCAAATAAGTCAAGCAACCTAGACAGGTTGCTTGACTGTGAGATCATTTAGCTATTCACTTAGGCAGAGACCTGCCTAAGTGAATAGCTAAATGATCTCACACGGATAGTAGGTACACTCGAGCGAGATTGATATATGCTTTTCTAGCTACGACGGACTCGTGTAGAAATGCCTCGTACATCATACTTGATTTGGTAACTTTACATTTTGAAATATAACTCGTTACTAAAACCTTTTCACTATGGATACCTTATCACGTGCCAAAATACCTCTCAATAAATCTATAATAAAATGGCATCATCCACAACAGAGAGCACACTAGAAAACCGAGCCCTTTCAACAAATAATTCAGCTGGGCGCGATGTCTACCTGACCTTTGAGCCCGACGCCTGTGGGTAACACAACCCGCTATCGACATCCGCCACCGATCCCTTGCCAGGGTGTCATGGGCGCACCTCGCTCCCATTTATTCCCATCAGTATCTACGCAGCATAGAGAACTCAAAGGTGATATGCAATGTATACTGAGCCTATATATTGACCGCTGCGGAATTCAAAATATGCGCTCATATCTTTGCGCGTGCGCGGTGCTCAAAACGCGGGGAGAATGGACAAATGGAATGCTATTTCACCTGAACGCTTATTATTATTTTTTTCTTCGATAAATCCAATTACGCAAGCAAAGAAAATACTGCAATAACAAGCACAGTTGGTAATGACGTATCTCCATTGATGGTACATGGCGTATTTTCCCTCCTTACGGCATAAGTAGGGCACGGGGGGCGCCGGGATGGACTCAAGTGTGTCAGTGCCAGGCGGGATTACGCAGGATCGAATCGATGCTTTTGTTCGTCGAGATATTGCATTCCCCACCGAACTAGACTGCGAACAGATTCCTTTCATTGACTATTGTTGTTGTTAGCTCGTATTGTTCAAGATTTATCTTGATAAATAAGTGAAGAGAAAAATACCTTAGTACTCAGATTTATTTCAAGATACCATTAAGTTCCAAACGATTACTTTCGGGAATACGTAACACCCACGCTAGATAGTCAAGTCCTAGCACACAAAAATATGAAAGTGAGCCAACATTTCCCCAAAGTCCTTGTAACATAAAATATTACTTTATCTTTTGCCTCCTTCCCCAAACAGCTGACATTCAACGACTACTTCAATCAAATATAGTTCTTAGTAGCTGCGATGAGCGGAGACGTGGAAACATTTTTAGCTGTTCTATGACCTCGTGTGGGTCCATTGAGTAGGTTGTGGACAGAAATAGGGTTGTTTGTCAGCGGTGGAGCGCTAGCGTGTTCCGGGCCGCGCCGGCGAGACCGCGCTCGCCGCCCGGTTCCGCCCGCTCTGCAATTTCGCGGGACTTGCGTACTGCGGATTGACCCGACTGGAATTTATCTGTTCGAACAAAATCTGTGGGTTTTTTATGTTTCTGATAAAGTTTTGTTTTTTTTCTTATGGAGGTCAGTGGAAACTACTTTTATATAGTGATAAAATTTATTGTGTTAACAATATATGTCATTAAAAGTTATTTAATAGTCATTGTGGTAACATCGTAAGCTGTTCTTAAACAATACTATGAAAATTATACAATTATCAAGCTAACATTATCAAAAAAAAAAACAAACGTAAAAGTTTGCAAGACTTGAAAGTTCTCCATCAAAACTATGAGATCTAGACGGCAATTGAAAAGAAATGAAGTTGAAACCATCGCCCTAAAAGTTGTGTTCATCAAAACTTGGAACAGATGTCAGTTGTTTGGCGACAACGGAGCCGGCGCTGTCGATATACAAACCGCTTACCGGAGTTGTCCCGCGCGCGTCCACCCGCGGCGCCGGCCGCTGAGTGCGGCAGATGTCGCGCAGCACAGCACTGCTACCGAGCAGTGAAGCGTCTTTCAGCGTCGGTACCAATTTTGCGAAATTGAGTTTTTATTTAACTCGTAAGTAATAATTCAAGGGTACAAGCATGCGGTAACGCATCCCATAGTTACATCAATATATCAGAATACGCTGAATGCCAACGAATTGCCTTTCAGAAATTCATAGTATTATTCTAGGACTGCGTCACCAATCATCGTGTTTTACCGACTATGCAGTCAAGGGTTCCGAGCAGGTGACGTTAAACTCAGGAATTCATGGAGCGCCTGGGAGCGCATCCCGGAACGTCGTCGTACCATACATAACTTATATCGTATGGAGATTAACCGTTTTTGCATTCTGGAGCAAGGAAGCTGATATTGAAATCGCGTAGTATAGAATTGGAATATTACATACATAGCCAACAGAAATATGCGATTGAGAGATATACAGAAATTGAATTTGTGTCTGAGCTAAAGTATAGGATTTTATGAATAGAGTGTAAACTAGAGCTTTATACGATTTTGTCAGATATATTTTTGGATTTACTCAACATGAGAGTCCCGTCTATCTATACGAGCAATTGCCATCAAGAATTGCAATGATGCAAAACAAAATGTCGAAAACAGGAACAGCATTGTGTGTTCATCCCGGCGTATTTTCTCTTCCCAAATATCTATTTGATTCGAAACTACCGGCGGGCGGGGCGGCTACACTGCAGCATGCAATCTGAGCACACTGAGACCGCTCTTTGAGGCCTTTTATCGAACGTGGGTAGTGCAAACACGGTCTTTATATGGTCGCGGGAGACGGCGGGCGGCGGTCATGCCGTGCTTGTTACAGCTCTCGCGACACTATCTGTGCTATCAAAGCCTCATGAAAGACTCACGTGGAGACCCGGCTCCACAGCCTCCCATTTTTCGCTGGTTTTCACTTCATGATTGTTGAAAACGTATTAGAGGTAAGAAGGTTTGTTTATCTAGTTTTGACTAAGTTTCTATTTTACATTTTTAAAAGCTTTTACACAATGAGACGCGCATAATCACCGTTCAAGAGTACGCATTTCGTCGCTAAAATACTTTAAAGTCTGACTCTCTTCACTTAAAAACAATCTGACGTTAACTCAATTAAATATTTAGATGTGTTATTGCAAAAAGTATATAAGTTTACGTTCAGTTCGCGTCATCGCGTTAAATCTTTATTATGATAAGACTGTCTGTTTATTTATTTCACAAGAAAATAAACAAACAACTCCCCTAAGTCTGTTACGAGTGTAAGGTAAGCGATACAACTACAATTTCTTATTCATAAAATTAATATTTCTCTTTATTTTGCAGAGTCAAAGCTTGGGGATAAGCCTCGCTGCAAGAACCCGTTGACCAGGTCAGCTACTGATTAGTCTTAGAATCTGTTGTTGCAAAGGAGCTTTACTTTCAGTTTCAGGAGGGCAGCTCATCTATATATATAAAAGGAGAAACTGACTGACATACCTACACATAGTACAAACTACTGGAACTAGGAACATGAAATTTCACTGAACGTATCCTTTTATCTGGCAAAAGCTAGTTATAAATAAACCCTTTTAGAGTTCCGTACCTCAAAAGGAAAAAACGTAACCCTTATAGAATCACCTATGGGCTAACATTATCGCTTCGCAGAAGGAGGCGACCACCCGCCCATCCCTACGACTAAACGAAACGTGTTACTCAGGCGTTTTATAAACAAAAATGCTGGCTTTGGACGGCTTCGATTAATTTGTAAAAAACAAATGAATAGCCCAACTAGCGACACGATGCAAAGGTGCTGAAAGGACAAAATACCGATGTACCATCACGCTAACGCTATAGGAGATCACTCACTTCTACCTTAGCTTTGATTGAAGATAGAACATCATAAAATCTTGACATTTCAAAAGTAACTGTAAATGGTTTATTTGAAATAAAATGCTTTGAATCTTTTTGATATGGTTTTTTAAAATCGTAAGTTTTATACTTGAGTTAAATCAGTTTTAAAATCTAAATTGATCCAGCCGCAGCCTTCGTAATCAGTGAAAAAATAAATATGTTTGTTGTCATAGTTGGACTTCTCTAATCCAAAGGGGATCGCAGTGCCTCGCGGCCGCGACGCAGTGTTGCAGGTCGGATGACGTCACGGCGCGGTCGCCCTAAAATGCCCTATTTTCGGCCGAAAAAATGGGACTTTGTCCCCTTTATAAAGCCACGTCGCCGCGTCGGCCACGGGGCCACCCTTGTAATGAAGGGCCTCTACGGTTTGCTTAGCGACTCACTTTTTAAATGTCAGCTCGGAATAGGCGTCATGTTCTACCAGCTGCTGTTCTTGGCATATTGTAAGGTAGTTGTTTTAATTAAATACTTGTTTTAAAAAGATGATATTATAATATTTTTAATAATTGTCGTTCTTTTTAACAATCGTCGTAGTTTTCTTTTCTAATTTTCTGAGCAATTTTCGTAATTTTTTCTTTTGCAAGAACATTTTCTTGACAAACGCAAAAAAAAAAAAATTGTAGCCGTTTGTGCGTGATAACGTTACCAAGGGAAATAGGGATTCATTTTTATATACATAGCAGCTGACCCGACGAACTTTGTACCGCTTAACTGTCAATGAATGCAGTGATTTTTAGCTAGATATTTTAAATTCATATGTCTTTCGATATAGTCAACCGATCTCGATGAAACAAAGTCTAACTAATATATTAAGTTACACAAATTTTAATGTATAAAAGTTATCTACATCGATTCCGTACATTTTACGTGATGGGCGCACAACTAAACAACACTTGCTAGAAAATTTATTTGTTCCTATAGATTCTTACTTTTCCACAGAATTAGTATATGTATAAATACTCGTATGTATAGATATAGAAGATAGATAGACTATAGTATATTATACTAGGTATCGATAGTCGTCGTCCTATCTAAAAACTGGCTTTAAGTACAGAAAAAAATTGAGAACTCAATTGAAATGTCACTTACAAAGTCCAAAGTTAAAAAATATATATTATGTATCTAGATAAATAAGGCGTCATTAATTTATTACGTAAGATGAAGGAGGAGGGGACAGTCATGTCTGTTTTTTTCTTACGAGGGCGAGGGAGACTAGAGTCTTGATAGAGATCATAAAATGTGCAAAGTTAGAATCAAAAAGTGTATAGGCAAACGACTTCCTTGGCAATGAGACTCGAGCTGGTCACGCTGTTCCTCCTGGGAACTCCTCGCTTATCAACTAGTTGTTCCTTGTTTACGTAAACAACACTTGCTAGAAAAGAAAAATAAACCTTCACTACTATATTATATTTATTTGTTCCTTTAGATTCTTACTTAATAAATATTAAACAGGAGGGATGAGGTCGGCCGATTCTTATTTTTCTCATTGCCCAGTTGGGGCGGAGAAGTGGTAAAATCTGGCTGAAATCGTCTTACGTATAATAAATAAATGACACCTAAGTAGGATTTTACACAGAGTAGAAGTAGGTACATAAAAAAAGTCTTTAGTATTGGTTTATGATCATGATGATTTGGATCCAAGTTTTTGATTGAACTAAATAGCAAGGGACACAACATCCACCAACATGGACCAAGACATACCTAAACTTTGCCTTCTACAATATTACTGCTGCTTATTTAAACAAATCAAGCTTGTGGCTAGTCTAAGTGTCGCAAAAAAACGTCATAATTGGAAACTGAATTGATTAGATTCTTAACGGTAGTAAATAATCATGGCTTAGTTTTGTTTTTGCTGGCTTGACTTCATGACTTTTGGCTAAACTGAACTTTAAATGTTGCCACTAATATCAATTTTAGTTAACTAACATAATATGCTATGCTTTATGTATTGTATTTATGTATTTAAAAATACTTTTCCACATTAGATACCTGTTTGTGCTTAAAATTTAGTGGTTATAATCGTAGTGCAATTCAGAAAAAATATGGCATTGAGAGGCTGCTTTTTCACTCGCCTATCGAAAACATCGAGCATGGTTTAAAAGCTTTTTACTTCATCTAACGCAATCCAACGTGATGTTTGACGAAAAGGCAACGCGAAAAAATAGTGATAATACCTGAAAACTCTGTTGGCATTCAGTAATTCCGTGATTTGCTCGAATATTTTACAAAACCTATTCCAGGAAATACGTGTTTTTTTAAATACTTAAAAGTTTTTGAAAAACATTGTCATTATATAGTTTTTTGATAAAATTTGCTAAGCTTGTATGTTGTACTTTTTCGATTTTTTTAATTTTTTGAGTAAATTATGAAGTATCAAAGTTCATTCAAAATAGCAGATTTTCAGAGGTCTTAACTGGATTAGTTTTACACAAATTTATAAATAGATTTTCATAGAGGGCTAGATAATATGCACAAGATACTGTGTTTTCAAAATATCTGACGAAAAATGTGTAATAACGTTATAATCGCGTAAGAGCGGTTGTATGAAAAACAGTGAAAATGTATGTATGTCGAGATGCAGGCTGCATCTCTTAAGACTATTCAACTGTCATCCAGCCAAATGACATAAAAAACACGACATTATGATGTGACATCTTGTGGTTAGCTCTTCAAAAATGCGATTATTGGGTTTTTAAATTCATAAGAAGGTACGTAGGTATTATTGCCATAAAATACGAGTACGTAATCTCACCCTGGGATATCTTCAGTACGAGGACTCTATTAATAGTAAAACAAAATTGTTTAGATATTTAACCTATACTTTTGTATATTTTTCATCACTAGATATTAAAAAAATAAGCCATCAAAATTTTGTTCGGAAGTGCCTTGTAGTTCGGAAGTTGTGCCTGTAATTTCAATTTATATGAAAACTGCACAAAATGTTTTCTTCGTCCGATGCTGTTACATGTAAATAAGGTATTTCTTTTGGCATTCGTTTTTAAATTTGTCGTGTATAAAGAATACAGTAATTTTGATTTCCCTCTCAATACAAAAATTGTGATATAACCATGTCAATCTGGATCCAACGCTCTCGACCTGGTGTTTGTTTCTTGTTCCACTCGGTCGCGCCGCCGTCGCCCCACCGGCTCATGAAACAGTTGCCAGACTATTGACCTAGTAGGTACTTATATTAGCTTTCTTAATGATGAACCTCACTGAGAAAGATTTTATTCACGCCTTTAGATCACTGCAACGAGGAAGACTGCGGCAAATTGTGGGATTGTAAATGAAGGAAATCTTTTACGTATCGAATAGTTTTATTTTATGTGGTGCTTTTCTAAATAGATCGAATTTTTGAAACTACCTATTATAAGAGAAAATATAGTTTGTAACGAAGCCTATGGGTTTAATTTATGAATATTAGACGGCAAGCCAAAATTCTAAAAGAATTCCGCATACCTTTCAAAAATATATTGGCCTAATTTTTCTATTCACGATCGATTTACTGAAGAGAAAAAAGAACGATATTTCAGAAGTTACTTGAGTAGGGCCTCCACGAAGTGCGTCAGCAAAAACAAAATGCGTTGCCAAGTAAGCATGCTTATTATATTCTTGGCAGAGATGTAATCTATACTAATATAATATTATAAAGAGGTAAAGTTTGTTTTTATGTTTTTTGTTTGTAGGAAGTATTCTCTGAAGGTACTGGCCCGATTGCGAATTTTTTTTTCGCCGATATGAAGCTGCTTTATTCCTGAGTGACATAGGTTATACGCTATATTTTATGTATGCGAGCAAAGCCGCGGACAAAAGCTAGTTCTCCAATAAAACTAGTATAAGATCGTTTCAGAAATATATTCAACAATTTTTAGCTTCTGTCTGTGGCGTCGCCATAGTGACAGAAATAGTTTGTGGGATACAATCATCAATGGCACCGTATGTCCTGTTCCAGAGCTTGGTTCAATCGTTAAGGCGAGTGGAGGAAACAAACATACAAAGATACATTCCATTTATAATATTAGCAAGTATTGATAATAATGTGTTTCGATATTTTAGTGGAATGTCACGCGAGCAGACGTTATCAGCCGTAACAGATACATACATTCGTACAGGAATCACTGTTCGGTTTAAACGGCTGATAGCGATAACGTCACTGTCTATTTATTATCACATTATTAAACTAAACGACCAATTTAATGTCCTGTGGACAATGATATAAATAAAATTTATATTTAGAGTAGGTTCGATTCATGTTGTAAAATAAATACGCTTTTCTTTGCAGTTTTTAGAAACTTTGCATAGGATTTTGATTTCGTTGTAACATGTATTGTTTATTCATCTTCCCCTCGTACCTTCTAAACTCACAATAATATGTAGTTGGACAAATCAGTCTTTAGGTATATTATTTTTCTGTACATTTGTGTTCGTTACCTAATTCTTCCGAAACGGTTTGAATGATTTGGATGTAATTTTGTGTGTATAATTGAGTAGGTGAGGTCCCTAGATGGTTTAAATATACAATTGGAACGGTAAGAGGCGGGTTCTTAATTTTTTTCTTACAACATGCCTTCCGACAAAGCTGCGTGGCCGAGACTGCTAGTATAATTATAAAAATCTCGGATCCGATGAAATCAAGTGAAATTGAAATAGGTCGAAATATACCAAATATGTATAATGTATGTTACCAAACTGGAGTCAAAATGAGGTTTGTCGGCTACATCCGACACGAGTTCAGACTGCAGCACTGAACATCCGGCCACCGGCAGCTGCCGGCGGCGCGCCACGCAGCGCGGGATCGAATGGTTTGGGGGAAAATGTTATTGTTCCATTTGTTATTTCTTTTTTTATTGACTTCGTCCGATATTCCGTTTGTTAATTTACATTTGTGATATTGGGTATATAGATAGATATTGCTAAATTCAACCTTTTTGACCTAACTTTGTTCACGGCATCATCGTCAAGTACTTAGGATTACCAAGATATACTATACGAGTAGGTACTACTAAAATATAAGAAATTATGTTATGCTAGTATCTATTAGTAGGTATTCTTGATTAATTTTGCACCTGGCACTCCTTTCAAGACTTTTGTGCGCAAAACTTCTACTTATTTATCTAAGCAAATTCTGCTACGAAGCTATTCAAATATTCAAGTATGCTAATCAGTGAATTATCATAAAGTTAATAACCTACAAACTAAGCTTATACATAAAGTTCTCATTCATACACATGATTAAATCTGGCATCGTTATCATCGTGCTCCATAAGGACGATCCCTGCTGACCCAATGAGCGGGCCGCGCGGCGTCGGCGCGTCTGCCCTCTCCCTGTAAACTCGTCGCACTGCTGTATCATTCCCGGAGTGAGGGTGGTCCCCCGAGCCGCCCCCACTACTTACACCCCCAACCTTGGCTGGCGAGGCGCCACGCTGCCTACTACTCCAACTAAGCTCGAATTATTTTGCGTTCCGTGACGCGATTTTGATCCTGCGCGGCATTCAATCGGCTTGCTTGGATGTTTGAGATCAGTCGTCTCCAATGAAATCTGTTTATATTGATTTAGAAAACCTAATTGTTATTTACATAAATAAATATTTTTTTTTAGATGTCGCAAGTGACAGCTGTGCACATTAATGGCGTTTTTTGGGGCAGGCCCACGCCCACAAATGGTCGATTTGATTTCTAAAAGATTGATGGAAAGTTGCCCTGTAATCTATCACGTTATCATGGTATCTGTACACAAATATTATCAGACAAGGAGTTCATTCAATGGAGGGGTTAATGCAGTATTTTGAGAGAAGGCGTTGTCGATCGATGGATGGAACTGCGAACAGATCTGACCGACTGAACAAAGGATAGTTAAAAGTGAATAGTTCTGTATTTTATTAGGCGGTATTAATATTCAATGTTTATTAAATGCAATGTTTATTAATGGGAAATTAACGTCGATTTAGATAATATTAATATGTTTCTAAACACGCATTTGATAAGTATTAAAATTAAAAGCAGTTTCGACCGCGTGCAAGTGGAAAATAAAAAGTCCCACACAGACCTAGTCTCGAAATAAAAAGTATTCTATATGGTATTCCAGGTCATGGTCCACCCGAGTACATCATCGCAATTCGTTCAGCCGGTGGAGCGTGAAGAAGTAACAAACACACACACTCACAAACTTTCCGCTTTACAATATTAGTGTGATACTATAATTCTTATGTATGTTGAGCGAGGTGATAATAGCTAAATTCCACATGGCTTCCATAAAAGTTTCCACTGGAAGTAATATTTAATATCCCTGCACCCTCTCTCCTTTAAAAATCTTTTCCTATGTATCTAGGTTACCCACATCTGCCATTATTCCGTACGGGAATCGGACTTGGCTTTATTTAACCACTGCGCCAAAAAGAAGCGCCAACAAGCTTAAACTTTAGCTACCTTCGCGCTGCTGGCGTGTCTTTGTTACGGAACGATTAATTTTTACTACTTTACTTTAATATTTATTAGTCCCGTTGTTATATTATTTTCTACAAACTTTATAAATGTTAGAAATCTGGTTGAACACTGAAGGGATTGTATATTATCGATCATGTCACAAACCAGCCAGCTGCAACCTGGGGGCTGTACGTCAAGAGTGGATAGCTTCTAGGCAAGCGTGTTCCACCGTCGACCACATCATCGCTTACCATCAAGTGTGGTCAAACGTGAGCCTATCCATAATATTAATGAATGAAAACGACTGCCTTTTGGATAAAAGAAATACGAGTGAACCATTATAGCCTGATTTTTTCGGAATTCAAAATTCCTGAAATGTTCTAACATTTCAAGAATCCTCTATGTTCTAATTCACAGCATAGTTTACTAGTTTATCACGTTATTTAAGATATTAGCAAAGGCAGCTTTGTGGCACAAGCTGGTCAATGTTAAGGCTTCTTTCACTAAGACAGTCAATTTACACTAATATTTATTAACATAAAAACAAAAACAAAAGGAGGATGCCGGATTTTGTATGGGCACCGTCCCCACCCTCCAACAGACATGAGACCGGTGTCATTCAAAGCGTCTAGTTAAATAGAGTATTTTTTATTATGTCGACACATCTCTAAAGTATGGGGTTTAGGTTTTATAAAGCATTATATTTTGACCTAACCTAACCTAACCCAAGTGTTTTGGACCTTAAATATACTCATAATACAGTACTGTCATATATTTTTGAATGTGGATTTGAGAGCTCTGTACGATTCTGCAAAATTATTGCACAAAGGGCATTGCGTAAAACCGTCCCCAAAAAATGACCCAACAACAACAGCAACAACAATAGGTGTCATTTAAAGCGTCTAGTTATATAGAGTATTTTTACTATGGCGACACATCTCAAAAGTATGGGGTTTAGGTTTTATAAACAATGTTATTTTAACCTAACCTAACCTAGCCTAACCTAACCTAAGTTGTGCGCATGTATTCATTGTATATGATACATGGGGTTACTGAAACACATTGATTTTAATGCACCAGCACAAATGCTTGATCATGTTGTAATAGATGACTAATAGTAAAAGTCTTTGTATGGAAAAATAAACTCATTATTATGAAGAAGTTTTTTTTTTTATCAGCTGTTTTGTCTTTTGTGGTTTTATCTTTTCAAACTGACATGCATTCCATGTCTGTTATGCGCACAATTTAGGTTAGATCAGGTTAGGTTAGGTTAAACCTAAAACCCATACTTTTGAGGTAATTTGCCATAAAAAAAAACTTTATTCACTAGACACTTCGAATGACACCTGTTGTTGTTGCTGTTGTGGTTGTGTCATTTTTGGAAACTGTTTTGAGCAACGCCCTTTGTAAAAAATTTTTTGAGAATCGTACAGAGCTCTTAAAGCCGCATTCAAAAATATATGACAGTACTATATTATGAGTATATTTAAGGTACAAAACACTTGGGTTAGGTTAGTTCAATATATAATGCTTTATAAAAACTAAACTCCATACTTTAGAGGTGTGTCGCCATAATAAAAAATATTCTATTTAACTAGACGCTTCGAATGACACCTATCTCAAGTCTGTTGGTGGGTGGGGACACTTTCATGCGATGCCCTTTATAATGTTTTTTATAAAGTTTTGAGCTCTTAAAGCCGCATTCAAAAATATATGACAGTACTATATTATGAGTATATTTAAGGTACAAAAAACTTGGCACCATTGTGCGCACCGGTTGAGGTGTGCTCCGCTCGGGCAGAGCACTGCCGTGCCCTTGTGGGGGTGATCAGCGGCAGTGCAATCTCTCGTGGTGGGGCTTGAGACAGGCCATGGTCCGGAGCGAGGAGAAGTGACAGGCGGTCGCCTCCTTCTGCGGAGCAGTAATGCTGGAAAAGGAGGAGGCCGCACGCGTGAGGCAACGGCGTTCATACCCCAACCACCTCCGAGATTCTAATCCTAATTTCCGGCCACCGTAGGCGCGGGCTTGTGGTCGGCAAGCAATGGGTAGCTTGCCGTCCGACCGTCTGGTAACCGTCCGGACCGAGTCCAAGACGTCGACGGCGTGTATTGTTCCATGCGCGCCTCAAGGAGTTGTCAGCAAACCGTAGGGGCCCAGCAGGGTCGAAGCCTACTGGGGCCAAGGATCTGTTTCTGAAAGGAAGATTCGGCCCCGGTACGAAAGGCAAAGAAGGAACAGGAGTAGGTTTTTAGTCAGTAAAAGTCTGACACTATCTTGCGCTTCGCTCAAGAGCGGGGGATTGGATGATTTTCCCACCGAAAAAAAAAATATGTTCGCGTGTGAAACCGCGGGCAAAAGCTGGTCAAATATATTAAAAAAATTTGTCTAAAAATAAGAAATACAAACATTTCTTATTAAAAGTCGTATTTCTTACGATTTGTGGAGTCGAAGATCAATGACATACGTATATACCAAGCATATTAGTATTCCTGCGTTAATTTAAGTAAGCCTTCAATAAGCTCCGAGTGCGGCCGCCGTGACTCATTCAATTTCCTCCTCAGTGAAGCTACATATATATAACCAAACTAAACTGTAAAAGGACACTTGGCTGTAGGTAACTAAATTACATGCTACGCCGTAGCATCGTAGCACCGTAGCACTCGTAGCACATATTTCCGCTTGTCGGAGGCTCGTAGCACGTGTCCACGTAGCTAAGAATAGAATAGAAGAATAGAATAAACTTAATTGTACACCAAAAAGTAACAAGACATAAACAAAACTTAAATCTATGGTACAATGGCGGTTTCTACCAGACAACCTTAGGATGGATTGAAACAAATAAAACAATACAGGGGTAGTCTGCGGTGTACTGCTAATAGATTAATCAAAGACTAAATAACTTTGAAATTATATATTTATATATTTCTATGAATAAATATTATATTATACATATTATAATATTTTACAAAAGAGAAGAAAAATAAAAATTAAAGTAGGGTTGATGAAAGAAATTGAAATAAATAGAACCAGGATAGCGTTAAAGAGAAAGAAAATGGTCTTTAACTAGATTTTTAAAGGAAATTAGTAACTGGGCTTGCCTAATGGTATATGGTGACGGCAACGTGTTCCACAAATGCACCGCCTGGATCGCAAACGACTTGTCACTAAACTTAGTGGAATATGAGGGCATTAAAAGTTTCAAATTTTCCGATGATCTCAAGTTTCTAGAATGTGTGTCATGAAGGAACTTAAAACGTTCTTTGAAATAAGAGGGGGTTGTAGGAATAAACAGTACACTGTAAAGCACCGATAAAATATGAGCATTCCGGCGAAGGCGGATTGGCAGCCACTTGAGCCTTATACTCGTACGAAATCCAGAAATATGATCATATTTGCGCAATCTAAATATAAGTCCAATACAAAAGTTTTGAAGTCGCTCACGCTTATCTAGCTGCACTTCCGTTAAATCTAGATAACTGACATCCACATAATTAAGGATAGGGAGAAGGAGGGATTGGGCGAGCGCAGTTTTGGTAGCAGTTGGAAGAAAATTGCGCAGCCTTCGTAAAGACACCGCAGACGCAAACAACTTGTGGCTAACTTCCTGCACCTGAGGACTCCTCCTAAGACATCCTTTCTACCATCTATAGGCGTACACGGGCCTCAAAAAAACGCCGCCACAAAAAAACGCTAGAAGCGGCCACAAAAAAAGCTACAAGCGGCCGCAAAAAATAGTTGAAGTGCGTGACTCCTTGTGTCCGGAGAAGCTTGAAGCCGCTTCAAGCGTTTTTTTTTTGTGGCGGCACCGCCGCACATGAGCCACAAAAAAAGACCGCCTCAAAAAGAAGCTTCAAGCGGCGTTTTTTTGTGGCTCGTGTGCGGGACAGTAACAATTTTCACGCTTAAGTATTTTAATATCATTTAAAATAATTTGATCTTCTTTTCGTGTCGATGTTTTCTTACTATTTTTTGGCAAACCCTACGGCTCTGTTATTGGCCTCATATAGATCCTGAAAACCTGAATAATTTGTTGTCATATATCGTTAATAATATTATTCGATACCAAACAAAGAATTATTGTTCACCTTTACTTCTTTTTGATGGATTGGTCGGAGACGACAAAATGCAAAGGGTGGAAAGCGTAGAGTTTGTGCAACTCTGGGCAATTTTTGTGAATTTTCATTGAAACGGTGTGTCAAACATTTGTGACATTTAGCAACTCGCACTGGGCCCGCGGGTTGATCACTGCCCATCCCCTCTCCTAGAGAGGAGGCCGGAGTCCCGGCAGTGGGAACATTCCCTCTCCTAGAGAGGAGGCCGGAGTCCTGGCAGTGGGAACATTCCCTCTCCTAGAGAGGAGGCCGGAGTCCCAGCAGTGGGAACATACCCTCTCCTAGAGAGGAGGCCGGAGTCCCAGCAGTGGGAACATTCCCTTTCCTAGAGAGGAGGCCGGAGTCCCAGCCGTGGGGACATTCAAAGGCTGATGATAATGCTATGCTTATGATATTTTTTTAAGGGTTACAAGAAAAACCAAATGTTTATTTCAATTACATATTAACTTTAGAAATATGATTTGGAGATGACCTTTTAAGCAAGAGAAGGTTTGTAATTTACTGGCTATGATATAAGATCCCACACCTCATGTACATCCATACCTACTTTACCAGTTAAATCTGGCGTGACGCAATCTGTTGCCATCAACCGGCCAAAAAACTAAACACGGGGCTGCGGTTAACGAATACTTAGTGGTGGGAAACTCTTCGCCCGGATCAAAGTCGTCAATCACAAGCTAGAACACCGACTTTACGTGCAGTCTATTCATTAAGAAGGATTTTGTCGAGCAGCTCGCACATTCTATACGCAATTTTTCTGTAAAATTATCTCATAAATACGTAGTAGCAATCCTATGCGGACATGCACAGAAGTAGGTATACGTATTACGCTCACCGGAATCCTAGATTTTCTCACATACCTGTCACAAATCAGGTCGGCGTTGGCATTTCAGTAATGCCAGGTCTCCCCGCTACCGCAGGTGTACTTAGTAGTTCTAGCTCAACGACGCCTGGTTTTGGATGTGTTGTAGGATCACGTACCCTTTTTTATTCTGTGCGTGTGCCATACAATATAGCTTTTATACAGAAGCAATGTATATGTGAATCTATAACTATAAAGATCCAAGATTGACCAACCTTTGTGAAATAGAATAGGTACGTATGGTCTATTTACTTTAAACTTATAAAATAATACAAAAAATTTGTTTCTTCTTTACGCCAATTTTACAGGAAACTTCAGAACAAGATCTGAATAAAAGTTATTCTTTTAATTATTCAATAGCGGAGAGCAGAGGCTGACGTATTAACAGTGGTTCATAAGTATCAGAACAAATTATTCACGTGATTTAAATCACACGAAACAGTTAATTTTGCTATTTTTATCAAAATTAATAATTTATTGAATATTGAAACTAAAAAAAAACCGCACAACTGCGAGTCGGACTCGCCCATGAAGGGTTCCGTAGCAACAAGTAACATAATATAAAAGTTCTTGTAGTTCGTTGTAACTTTGATCGATGTTTTATTATTAGTGTATTTTTTTAGATTTATGGCGTATTAAAAAAACTACTTATTAGATCTCGTTCAACCCAAATTTCGATGGCGGTTTGCATGGTAATGTACATCATATATTTTTTTTAGTTTTATCATTCTCTTATTTTAGAAGTTACAGGGACACACACACATATTTTACCACTTTGGAAGTGTCTCTCGCGCAAACTATTCAGTTTAGAAAAAAATGATATTACAAACCTCAATATCATTTTTTAAGACCCAAGACCCAGACAGACAGACATGACGAATACATAAGGGTTCCGTTTTTTGCCATTTGGCTACGGAACCCTAAAAAAATCAACTTATTTAGGCTAACCAAAAACAATCTGAAAATGGCGTCGAAAAACTCTCCATCGCTATCGACTGGCAATGTTAATCACTAAACTGCATTGAAAAAATAGGTAAGTATAGCTTAATTTTTTAAACGGGGTGGCACCGACAATGCGACAATAAATTAAATAGCGTATGTCTCATGATGTCTCCAGTCTACATACCAAAAATTATTCGAACATATCCAGTAGTTTAGTCACATGACATTATTTTTCATTTTCAGCATTTTCTACATGATGTATACGATTACAAAAAAAACTTCGTTGGCTACTAAAAAAAATATATATATTTGGTGCCATAAATCTTAAAGGCTAAGTTTAAAACCTTAAAACAGTTAATGATTAATCAAGTTAAAATGACAGGTTGACATATCAAGTTCACATCTCTCTCTTTATTCCGTTTCCCTTCTTTTCTGGTTTTCAAAGACGTGCCGTCTTTTTAACCGTCTTGTTGGGCTGTTCGAATCCTGAATTAAGTCACGTGCTAGTGGCTAGGTGTTACGTCTCAGTCGCTCCAGGTAGACGCTTTCCCTGACTTTTATGTCTTCAGCCACAGTGAGAACCTCCAAGTACTGATGAACTTCAGCATTTGTAGTATACCACGACGCATTGGCTATAATTCTGAGTATTTTATTTTTGCCACATTGGATGATGGCCAAATTGGATTTACAAGCTGCACTCCATGTTTGGACACCATATGTCCATATTGGCTTCAATATCTAATGTATCTATTATACACTAGCAATTAATTATGCAGTCACAGTTTCCATTGGGGCTCCAGCAACCAGTACATGCTTTTGAACCGGGCATCTAGTTCTGTCTTCTTTGCCTTCACGTGTCCTTCCCAGTTAAGGCGTCGAGTCAGATATCTTGGTCACTGATGTTACTACATACATACATAATCAGCTTTTTTAAATGTTCCCACTGCTGGGACTAAGGCTCCTCTCTAGGACACATACTTGAATTATCGTGCCTCGTTACTGTTACACAACTTTGGAGTACTCTGTCATGATTTTAATTAATGACGAGTGCCACAGAAACGCCGCTTTAACTACGGACATACTGAGAGAGATATGGGAACACCCGAGTTTGTTCGTCCTGGTCCGACTGTCCAGAGGATGCGGGACAATCGACCACATCCAATCCATTCAACCATCCATCCATCGCATTTGGTAGTGCACCTAATTGCGGGATTAAGGGTCGATTCCAATACCTGTGAGAGTAAAACTAGACGATAAAATTTTAAATTACTTAGAAAGCAACCCTACGTCTAGTCTGCGTAGGGTAGGTCGATATTATTCAGTTTTGACAATAAGTGAGTGATAAGTGTTGAAATATATTCGTGTGAAAGTAGAAAATAGACATCTGTGTCACTCAGTGATAAAAGGTTATAGATTTTTTTAAATCGTTGCAGAACTTTTTATGTTTGTTCATTGCAAACAAATTTTTCCTTTTTATAATTATAGTATAGATAGATACCTACAGAAGATCTCAATTAGTGAAAACTTCAATGCAAAAATTAGGGCAACCATCTGGCTACTCTTATCCTATTTCACTACGGGTGTGTGAAGATCGTGGCGACATAAGAGACAATCTTGACTTATGAATTTATAATTTTACAGGCAGTTTTCAGTGGCTACACCAGCGCCATCTAGTTTATGACGAGTAAATGATATTGTACAACGCCATCTAGTGGCAGTGACTAGACGGAACCTAACTGAACTAAGTCGTAGTTTTCCGTTATCCCGCTGGAGCATCGAACACTGTGAGCAGGAAAGTTCTAGCGGTCAAAGCAGGAAACTGAGCGAAGATGATAGTTCCGCTACCCACCGCTAGATGGCGTGCTCCTAAGTTTTACAGAGTGAAGGTTTAGATTTCGTTCAAGGTATTTTTGAATAATACAAAGTATCTTATATTATCTTAAAAAACCAAGAAAATAAAGAAAACAAAAAAGTTAATAAAAAGGGAAACGTGGAAGTATAAAAAACCTCCACGTTTCATAACAAAAAAAATAGATAAGTCAGTGCCATTGTGCGGTGTGCATCTCAATGTGGCACCAAATGGGTGTCCAGCTCAGCGTGTGCCAGGCAAGTATACCTGACGCTGATACTGCAGGTTCCCTGCGCTGAAATTCAAATGTTGCACTGGTTTGAAGGAGAACTTTTATGTGCGTAGTGAATTTAGTTGGTAATGTATTAGATTCTAAAGTTTAAACAGAAGCCGTTCCACGAGCTCTTAACGTGATCCGTGATCCGTGAGTAATAGAAGTTTACGTGATTTTTAAGTTTACACCACTGCATTAGTCCACCAAAAGGCATCTGTATTATTATTATTACCCCAGTGCCAAGTCGTAACTATTTATACTAGTAAATATGTACACCATTTTAAACAACTGTTTTAGCGGTTGCATATTAGAAAATCAAAACTTTCCTGAGCAAATTTCAAAAGAACAACGTACAAATCAACAAAGTTTAAAATAACGATGGTCATTTAATCAAAAGTTTAAACATTGATATTCCTGACCAAAGTCTGGAATATCAATGTTTAAATTATTTATTACACTATTGACCAAATCGTTTAAAGGTCAAAATGGATTACTGGATAAATTATTAATTATCAAATGGATTAACTGAAAAAGGTAAAAATCTCGAATGGACGAAACAACTTGGACGTAGCGTTCGCCGGCCGCTGCCGGCTGAAATAGGTTAGGTTAGGTTAGAATTGTGACCAACCACGCGCGAGCCGAGCGAGCGCAGCGAGCAGTGCCGCGGCAGCGGCCGGCGAGTGCTACTTCTCAAAATAAAACAGATCGGGACCTTAGGGCACCCCGACACGGACGAGTCGGGATTTTTGATTTGATATTTTAAAATTACAACTAGCAACTTTTGACCAGTCGTTCATTTGATGTCACATACATTGGGATTCTAAAATTTTTCTAAATAAAACATTTGGTCATTTAAATTTTGTTATTTAGTTTATTGGTCTTTTGAAATTTGCTCGAGAAAGTTTTGATTTTCTAATATGCAACCGTTTTAGCTACCCACGATTTGTTCTGATTTTTAATTTCAATCTTAGTATAAGCTTAGTCAAACAAAAGCAAAATCGGCGTTTTTTTCTCTTTTAGGAGTTAATCGACTACAAATCTAACAAAATAAGTTAAGATACATAACACAAAAATGCGGCATCTTGTAGATTTAAAAGTATCTAATACAGGTGTTTTGTACACATTAATGATCTAAAACAACTATTCTCGAACAAGTGTTGCGCAAAGTAAACAAAGTAAAAATTCCATTATTTAGGTTAAGGGACGTGATATAAAAATTGAAATGTGTAGTCTATGGTTTATAAGATATATATACCTAATACGAATCGCCACTCGGGATGTCGGTGATTTTTTCGGTGTTGTATAGTGTATAATCTGTGTCATAATCAATGTAATTACAAAACATTAAGCCATTAAATTCAAGGAACCTACGACAAACAGGAAACAAAAGAGCCCGCTAGCCAGCTATTTGATGGATGTGTTTGAAACATTCACATCAAGTTTATTTTTGCGAGGTGATGCGAAACTGCTGTAGCCGTGTCCTGACTGTGTCCAGACATTTAATGTTCCCTATCGTAGGGAACGCTGCTTCAGCATTCCTTCTTCATCTTGTGCGGTTCAGTGGAAAGCTGCTGCGACCACTACCTGCTGGCGCATTGCCTTCTGCTAGCGATCCAGATCATTTTTTTGTAGTACAAGTCCGCCGCTTGTACTTTGTCATCCAAGCAGTAGGCAAGTTGAGTGCAATTTACAACCCGAATTTATCTGGCGGATTGAATTCTAGTTTAAGAATGGTGTTTAATAAGTCTGTATTTTGAAGTGCTGGTATTTTGAAAAAAAAAGCAGGACAAGTATGAGTTGGACTCGCGCACTCAGGGTTCCGTACAAACTTATCTATGAAAACAGTTTAATTCCCGGATCGCAAAATTTTATTTTTTGTTGTGGCGTAACAACAAAGCGTACCATTCATACAAATTTGGCTAACAGTATACATAATATTTAGACAACTTCATTTCATAAATTTATGAAATAATAAACCTGTTACAGCTATTACAGGTTTAACTAAACGTTGGAGGAAATGAGTTAAAACGGTTTTAATTGTTACACTATTTTATTTATTTATTAAAACTTCATGCAACACGAAGGTACAAAGACGGAGTTAATGCCTTAGGCATTCTCTACCAGTCTACCTAGGTTGGTGAAGAGAAAACATGGCAGGTCCATAAAAAAAGGATAGGTTAACTAGAAAACAAGGGAATATATATATATAAACATACATATACATTCAATATAATATAAACCTTCATTTAATTAATATACGGAAAATGAAAGGACATTTGAGACTACTCCGCTATTGGTGTAGAAAATAAAGTCGCAACTTCCGCTTAAATGCATACTGACTGGTGGCCGTCCTGATGCCAAGGGGAAGCGCATTCCACAGAAATATGGACTGTTTATGAAAGGAAGAATGGACAAAATCAGAAGTATGAGAAGGACAAACCAGTAGAAGATTGTGTTATGATTGGATTCAAAATTGCGGATGTAGCACAGCAAATTAAATTATACTAGATTATTAATTAATTTGTAGAAGAAATCACTTTTTTTATTCATTTGGTTAATATTTTTTTCGACGTTTAAAATTAGAACAATCTAAAATATTATTTATGTGACTTAAGTATATTATATTACTTATAGACTTATTAGACTTAAGTATATCATATTTATTCATCAACAAGTACCATTCATCGTCATTATCTGTATTATTTTATTTACATTATTTTTTTGTGGTATTTAAGTATTGGTACAAATTAAATATTTGTTACCTGCCGTAGATAAATCCATTCTTGTATCACAGATCGGATTTCAGCAACTTCCAAAAAATGTCGTCTCATTGGTAATATTTAAAGCACAATAACCCCTGCGCTGGCTTCTGCTGGTCGAAATATGGTACATAGGGTCGGTGTCCATTTGCCGGACACTGGAGTGATTAAGAAAAGTAGAAACAGAATCCGAGATAAAGCGGCCGGGGTCATTGTCGTACATAGCAGTTTCAAAATCCACAAACTGAAGTATCGCAATTCAAATTTAACGCGGCCAAATATGACACTTGTTTTTTTTCTTTGCCTATTAGGCTAAGGTCATAAGACCGTATCACCTCATCGTCAGTTAATAAAATATTTTTTCAGTTACATTACAACGCGGGTGCAACACAATATTTTTGCAGTATTAGGCAGCAAATGTCAGTCAGCTTTCTTGGCAAGCTTCGCTGAGGTACTCAATACTACAATAAAATACTCATCGCCATTTTACCGAGACCGCGCCCCTTTCAAGATTCTACTTAATTAAATGTCCAGTTAAAAAAAGTTTTGAAACAAAACCACACTATATTTACATCACAATATCTACTAGGAATCATTTTGCGAATAATTAAAACAACCATTGAACTTCACTCAAGAACTTCACTCAACAACTCCCGCCAAAAATACCGAACCATTTTAAACACCGCAATTAATGTATGTATATATATATTTTTTTTAATAATGTAAGCAAAATAATTATTATGTTTCGTACGCATTTTTATCAATGAATGAAATACATAATACTGGTACAATAAATGACTTTGTATCAATGGTCAAAACATTATTAAAAAAAAAAAGACGCGTGGCACTCGGTACTGCCGCGGTAAAGCTATTGCATAGCATTTTTATCAATTTATGCAATTATAATTATTTATTTATTTTATTTAAGCAGTATTTTTTTCCTTTGTTTTTTTTTCTTTGATATTAATTGAAGTTACACTTTCACACATTGAATTGAATTTTGATTGATTGTTCACTCATTTGTTTTCTTATCGGTCACCACGCTCAAAAAACAAATGAGTGGGGGGTGTTAGGTTATTTTCGTTACGGAATTTCTGGATTCGGTCTCCACGCTCAAGGCCCGCGATAGAAGCTATGCAATAGCTTAAAAACTTCAAAATGGTTTCAGGAACCACAGAAACACTGAATTAATGAATTTACTTATTGTTTAATATTATTTTTCCGAACTTTTACTGTCGTGATATTATTTTAATGATAATTTCCAGTAATTTTTAAGATTTTTAATATAAATAATAATCTATTCCGCGGTATTGTCAATCTTCGGCCATATCTTGGCCAACCCCTTTGCAGGGTTCAGAGTTTTTTCCTATACTTATGTTATGAGAGCTTGCTTCATGCCAAATTTCAGGATTCTAGGTCAACGGGAAGTACCCTATGAATTTTGATTCCCTTGAGGGTGTCGAAATACACGTTTTTTGCAACAGTAACGGCCGTATCTTTTGTATTGTTAACTCAAAAGTTAGATTTTTTCACAGCTTTATGAGACTACAGACCTGAAGGTATTGTTTTAATTTCAAAACGCGTTCCTGAGATAAAGGGTCTTGACTAGTGTTGGGATTTTATCCGATTAAATACTCAAAATGAATAAATACTCGTTTTTAATCGAGTATTTATCCAATAAAAACGAGTATTTATTGGGTATTTATTCATTTTGATTATTTAATCGGATAAAATCCCAACACTAGTCTTGACAGTCTCCGCGCAATGGTGACGCATTTGCACGCCCGGAGGAGACAGTGGAGTATACGGTAGGTAATGAAGGCGATCGGCGGCAGCGATCTCTAGCGCCGGGCCCTGCTTCAGCCGATGATCCGGAGCGAATGCGAAGCAGTAATGCTAGCGAAGCAAAAGTGAGGGAATGTACATCCGGAGTAACATTCGGCTTGCGGACGACGAACAATGTAGCACGGTAGTTTGCCGTCCGCTCATCCTATAAGGACCGAGACCTAGTCGACGACGGCGCATCGTGTCTCATTCATGACTCAAAGAGATGTTAGCTAATCGTAGGAGTCCAGCAGGGCCGATGCCTATTACGACCATGAAAAAAAGTATACAAAAGATACTCGCGTTTCTAGAACGCTAAAGGCAACTGAAGGAATTATAGGCGTAGTTTAAGTCACTAAAAGTCCGACATGCACTCTTGAGAGACACCCAAGAGAGAGAGGTCATATTGTTATGTTGTCTAGGCTGCACGGTGGTACGAAGTTTCACGCCAGAGGCCAGTTTATATCTTTGTTTTGCTATCACAGACGTCTAGCCTACTATACCTACGGCTACTTTAGTTCTTATATATAGCTGCCAGTGACTGAAAAGTTGAAGGAAATCGTCTACATTGGTATGGTCATGTGAAGTTGATGACATATGTAGATTGACGAGGAGGGACTAGAGAGGAGGCCAAAGAAAAGATGAATGGATTATGTGAGGAGTAGTAGTAGTAGAATATGAAAGAAAATACAGTAATAGCGTAACGGGTGACGGGAGAAAATGAAAAAAAAAACGTGTTATACCGACCCCATATAAAACTGAACAAGTGCAAGATGATGATGATGAGCTGTCAAAAATAAGTTTAGTATCGTTTACGATTGCTTTCTAAAAGCACTATGCTACTTATAGCGGAGCGCTATGTACGCTATTTAAATACGACACTGAACCAAACCTCTCGAGTAGAACGAGTGCATGTTTAAGGCGTTATCGCCTCCGGTGTTAGCGCTCGTTATTTTTACTTCTTTTTTACATTCCCAGCAGAGATGTTCAGGTGTTTGATTCTGATTCTGAAAGGTTGGAACTTCCGATTGATTTCGCACCTCCGATTCCGATTTAAATTATCCCGATAAATTTTAATCAGTAGTACGTAAACAAGTTGTAGCGCGGGGAACCTTCCTCCATGTGCCTTCTGTCGATTTGTTCACTCGTTATTTTGTATCGTACTTGACATGTGAGTTCGCTCTTCATTTATACCTACTTAATCGAATTTTTTATTACTTTTAGTAGTGTTTCATATGGAATTTCTGCCTCCACTTTTAATTCCGGTTTTGATTCAGATTCCAATAAAAAAAAATTAAAAACTCCGCATCCAAATTCGGTACTGATACACCAGGTGTGCTCAGTAAAATCATTATCATCATCTTTCTCCCTTTGTTACTAATATGCAGCAAGTATGTAGTGACAGAGTATTTGCACAATGAAAGGATAATGTATAATAACTAATTACAATAAACTAGAGTTTTCGAAATATGTTTAAATATATGTACACCATTATTCACACTAGCAATAATAAGATAGTATCTAATAATAATATTGGTATGATAGTGCTTGGTGTTTCTTTTGCCTTTACAATACAACTAAAAAAGTAGAGAATTATCCCGAGGGAACATACTCCCGGAATAAAAAGTATCCTATGTGCACTTCCAGGACATGGTCTACCCGCTTGCCATACCCTGGAATAGAACATTGGATCTTCTGTTCTGGGAATATGTTTCTTTGGGATGATTTTTTACTTTGACGGGTGAAGCCGTTGACAGGAGCTAGTATAACATATTTTTGTAAAGGCATTAGAATCTTGTCCACACCACGGAAGCCTAAAGTAAGAAATAACTAACGAATATAAAATGCCAACTATAAAATGACAAATAGCGTGAAGCATGAAAGTGAATTTCAACAACAATGTTAAACATCATGCTTTCATACAAGTGGCACTTAATCGAGTAATTTGCACTCCGACAGCAGTAAACATGATATTTAATAAATGGAAAACTTTAAAAATCCACAACCCGATACCGAGCTGTAAATTACAAAACGTACCTATTTGAAACAAAATCATCTTTTTTTTCATAAAACGGTTATAGGCGGGTTTCTGAATTGAGTATTTCTCAAAGTTTCTACTTTAGTTTGTTCTTTAATTCTATATTTTGACAGTTTTTCCCGCTTAAGCAGGGTTTGAGAAATACTTTAATAGCTGGGATAAGAAATCGAGAGTATATCTCTAAAACTGTCCAACACTTGACTTTGCGCCCACACATACTTAACTTTCAATCAGTATGAATTAAGCTAAACTATCAAAAAATGTAGTTAAATTGGAAAATATTTTCGTACGGAGTCCTTTGAATGTGGCGGAGTGCCGCGTCGCATTCCCCTCAAGAGCGGCAGCGGTACACATGCAGCATCTTTGTGTGACATCAGCATTTCAATTCCTGTGCACAGAAGCTATGCTTTCTGAGAGGAATTCGTTTTCTTTGAGCATATTATTTTCGAATTGACTGTGAAGGAATAAATAGAAGTTTAGTGTGTCGAGTTCTGTGTGGCTTAATACTGGGTACTTCTCTAATATCTATTTATTAATGATAATATTTTGAGACTAAAACTAAAAGCTTATACTCCAATTGGACCATTTCCGTGTCAGCTGGGGAACCTATAATTAGTTGATAGAAGCGCTGGTTTACATTTTTTTTAAAAGCTTTCTTCCTCACTAGGAATTATTCCTGTATCTTGGGTGCGTTCACAAATATGTAAACTCACATATACAAGACACCCAGACTCCAGACCCAGAACCACTATATACAGATAGTGGTTCTGGGTCTGGAGTCTGGGTGTTTACAAATATTTGTTCCGAGTGGGAATCAGATCCGTGACACGCAGACCAGCAGTCAATCATTCAACCAGTTCGCCAACTGTGCCATCACATAAACAAGAACTTATGTCAAGAAAACAATTATGTTAAAAACCTTCATTTACAATTTGTACCACACTGACGTATGAGAAATCTCCTTCACGGTCCTCATTCACGAACAGACTACCGAAGCAACTCTTGCTTGATTCATTTAGTTAGAGGGCACACTTCAATATTAATCTGTTTACAAGCAGCTTCGCATCCATAAACAGTTCTTTGTCTAAAAGGCATTGTTTTATAATTCCATTTTTGTACTTTTATATATTTGTTGGTGATTCAATTACTTTTGTAACTTCTTCAACAATATTTCCATACTAGCTGACCCGGTGAACTTCGCACCGCAGTAAACAAATGTAGTATAGTCAACCGATTGCGATGAAACAAAGCCTAAGTAATATATCAAGTTATACGCAATTTTTATGTATAAATATTATCTCTACATCGATTTCGTACTTAATGCGTGCACAACTAAAAACCTCTACCGATTTATTATATTTATTATATAGTGGGGGGCTTATAAATGACTTATTTAATCTGCTGTCATATCTTATAATGAACTTTTCAATTGACTTTAAAAAAGGAGGAGGTTCCGTCTATGTTCGACTGTGTGTAAGTAATTTTTATGTTCACCAATTTTACCGTCAATTGTGAATTGTTTTTTTTTTATTGGATGAGTAATTTCTCGGGGGTCTGTTTAAATTTTCAGTTTAAGTTTAAAACGGTGAAACTTTTAAATAAATTACATTTGACAAAAAAATACAAGCGGCTTGCAGAAAACTAACATTAAACAATGGTAAAATAATTGTAATTTCGGACGTTAGTTTATAAAAAAAAAAACAACAGTTTCAAAAATGTCATAAAGTAACCAGTTGACAGAAAAAAATGGAAGTTGGTGTCTATTGTAGAGTCTGTCTAAAATGTCAAACGACTTGGGTATTTTTATTAGAATAAAATGAAATCTGATGTAGTCAACGCTGGTTCAATAATCAAGGATGAATAAGAGATCTTGGTCATTGTTTACTAATAGAAGAACCTTATAAAAAGTATCGAATATATGTATTTTTGTCGTTTGACTTTTAGACTATAGCAAAAAAGCGTGTAAATGTAACGAATATTAGTACAATTTTATTTATTGGGATATTTATGATAGTTCACAATTGCACAGTACACTTATGAACATAATAATAAAGATCTATTTATTGCTATCTGCTGTTTCCCCAGCTACATAACTGAGCAACCTACAGTTAGGCAAAAATAATTAAAGTAAATTTATTTTATGCTATAATGCTCCTGAATGAACTCTTAAATGCGGTACTAAAATATATGCGACGTTCGGCATTGCAGGCATTTTTGCTGACCGTATTCAATGAGTCTCTGCTTCCATGCAGTACATGTTACTTGTATGCAGGTATACACGAAGGACCGGGACTTTTTGAAATTTTTTGTGTTTTTAGGGTTCCGTAGCCAAATGGCAAAAAACGGAACCCTTATAGATTCGTCATGTCTGTCTGTCTGTCCGTCCGTATGTCACAGCCACTTTTTTCCGAAACTATAAGAGCTATATTGATGAAACTTAGTGAGTAGATGTATTCTGTAAACCGCATTAAGATTTTTATACAAAAATAGAAAAAAAAAACAATTTTTGGGGGTCCCCATACATAGAACTGAAACTCAATTTTTTTTTGTGTGGGGTATCTATGGATAGGTCTTCAAAAATGATATTGAGGTTTCTAATATCACGTTTTTCTAAACTGAATAGTTTGCGCGAGAGACACTTCCAAAGTGGTAAAATGTGTCCCCCCCTGTAACTTCTAAAATAAGAGAATGATAAAACTAAAAAAAATATATCATCTACATTACCAAGCAAACCGCCAACGAAAATTGGTTTGAACGAGATCTAGTCAGTAGTTTTTTTTAATACGTCATAAATCTAAAAAAAATATACTATTATTAAAACATCGATCAAAGTTACAACGAACTACAAGAACTTTTATATTATGTTACTTGCTGCTACGGAACCCTTCATGGGCGAGTTCGACTCACACCTGGCCGGTTTTTTTTTCTGACTCATATTAATTAACTAAATATATAAAAGGGAGTCTGACTGGCTGACATATCAACGCACAGGTAAAATTTCTGAGACTAGGAATCTCAAATTTTCCATTTATAACGTAAGTGACCTCTCAGAAAGGATTTTTGAAATTTTGAGTTATTTATTTAGTTTTTTTAATAGTATTTGTCTTTCTGGTATTATTATATTATTTTTATTGTTTTTCTTACTTTAGTTTAGTTTATTACAGCTACTTATTAGCAAAAAAAAGTTGGGTCATAAGACTTTCTTCATCATTCACGCAGTAAGACATCCTTGGAAAATAAATAAATTTAGTTATGAAACACTGTCTGTCTTCTGTAAAGGTTTGCTTTTCGTACCTATACGCTAATGAACTGCAACATCCATTAATGAATTGATTAAACACTGTGCAATTAGCTTGCAGGCACGCCGACGTCACGCCTTCACACCCCCGAGGCGAGGCGTCCAAGCATACGACACAAACATTGTATCGTAAAGGCGTATCTTTATACACTTATCCGTCACGTCAAAAGTTATATCAAAAAATATGTTTTGTAGAATCCTGAGGATCCAACTCGCGAGTGACGTCATGACTCTGTACTGGTGTATCTCAGTCATTCAATAGGGAATATGCATGCAATTTTTTTATTTGCTAAATTAAACTTTTTTTTTACACTATCTGAACGATTGCCTATTATATGGCATACAATCCTCACTTAAAGCGAGTCATTCTATCCCTAGGTATCTAATATGGTATGGTCGTTCCCTAGGGAATTCATCATTTTGAAACTTGGAATTTCAACGCACTAAAAAAAATCTTATTATCTGAATTAAGAGGTACGTGCCTCAAACGATTTTATTCAAAAATCGAACTGGGCACTATATTAAAAAAGAAATGCAGTTATTCAATCTGCTTAGCTTTTTCCCAACTAACTTGGGATTGGCTGTCTAAACGGTTGCAGCTCAATATCAGTATTTTACAAGCAGTGACTCCCTGTATGAGCTCCACCAACTCAATAACGGGGTAACCACCACCCCTGGCGAAACTGGTGGCACCCTTTCATGCTTCTGAGTGTCGCCTAACAACTGTCCAAGTTCTACAACTACAAATATCCGCCGAGACTAAGGATAGGGAAAAGTCTTGGTATATAATGAATGGTCACCCATCCATGGACCAACTTTGGCAGGTGTTGCTTAACCTTTAACACATGGAAACGACTACGAATATATTCGTATATGGTTTCTATGCAGGACGCCAGCTACAAGTATATACGTAGTACTTCTATACGAAACGAGGAAGTGTGCGGGGCGGGTACGTACCGAGGATGCAGAATCTACATAATTATACGCATACGTATTTATCCTTATACTGGCACCAAGAGTGCGTTTTTTTCGCTGTTGCCATAAACGGATATATCCGTAAAGATAAGTGTAGTAACAGATTTTAGCTGTGTGACCAATTTCGGCATTTAATGGGTTAAGTTGTTAATATTTAGCCGCGGGCGCTTCGTGTGTATGGACCTTTATTCCACATCTCCTGCATACATAGGTAGTACAAGGCTTTGCGGTTTATTTCCGTGAATTCACTGCAGACTGGGAGCAATTCTGCGTATCACTTTATAGTACACATACGCAGAATTTCTCCTAACCTTGTAACCTTGGCCCTGCAATCGGTCTATATAGATTGCAAGGCCAAGGTTACAATACGTCAACGATCCCAAGCACCCTGAGCCCCTACCATGAGCCCTTCACGCGATCCATTTGACGAACTAATCTAAATTGTTAAGCTATATAGTGTGTAAAGCTTCTTCCCTCTGCGCTCGCACTACTGACATATTGTAACGTCATGTTCCTGTTGCCTCTGGATTGATAGTTATGTCAACTGCACAGTGATCATTTTGTTTGATCGGATTTGTTTGTTTTCGATGTTCGGATGATACTGTACACTGTACAAGCTATAGTAAAATGTACTAGAATAAAGCTGTCTAATTTTCTATGGTTTTATCAAATTCTCAGTAAGTAGTGGGGAGAAGTGGGGAAATCTTTGGTAATAATGGTACCATACAACATTATTTTTTGTTTATGCTAAACTTGAATATAGTTTTTCATTATCAGTAACTGAATGGATTCCTATAGTTTTACACTATGTTAAACTTTTTCCCAAAAATTTTAAAAAGGTCACAAGATGGACCACACCGACACTAAGTACAACACAGGTCACGGCAGGTCATGAGGCGCCAGTAAACTGGGTGCGAGTGCAAAACAATCACTCAGCCACCTAGATGGCCCGGTGACAATGTATTTTTGCTGACATAACAAGGTTATAACTTTGTAATTTTTCATGATACAGTTATTAAATTTTGTACATAGGTTCTTTACATAAAAATACTAGACACGTGTTTCGGGTTTCGAATGTACTAACACTAATGTCGTATAGGTTGAAAATAGTAGATTATGTGACGAGGGGGGTAAAGCGATGTTTTTAAGTCGCGGGTGGTTTGTTGAATTCCGTACAAAACGAATGTTGCTCAGTTTTCATGCCGAACGTAAGTGGCAGATATAATTACATAACAGACTGGGACTTACATAATTAACTCCCGAGTATTGCGAGAGGATTAATATAGAAACCTGAGTGAAGTGAGGAATTCAAGCCGTCCAAGACAAAGACAGATTTATCCCCGAGTTGGATACTCTAGTTTTTACACTATCTGTGAGATAATTAAAAGACAGTTTACTAAAACCAGGGGTGTAGACGGGGTCCCAAACAACACCTATCGGGACCCAAGCCAACCTCACCTGCACGTGGTGCACCCTGCTGACTAACAAACGAGGCTCTGGCGACCCGCCAACACGCACTGGACCAGCGTGGCGGGCTACGGTCCTAAACCCCCCCAAATGCACAGATGCACAAAAATCAGGCCCCAAGTGCTCGGCGACTCCAGCGGTTGTGCTAACGTTGACGGGCGTGAGCGCGGCCCTGGGGTCCGGGGTGCTAAGAATCTCCGGGCGAGAGCGATAAACCGTCGACGACTTGACCTGGCAACGTACAACACACGTACACTCCGGTCCGATGAGAACATCACCGAACTCGAGGAGGAATTGAGCGGGTTACGATGGAGTATTGTGGGATTGTCTGAAGTCCGAAGACAGGGGGAGGATACGATAATCCTAAGATCTGGTAACCTGCTCTATTTCCGGGAAGGGGACAAGCAGTCCCAAGGTGGTGTCGGGTTTATCGTCCACAGGTCCCTCGTGAACAATGTTGTGAAGATCGAGAGTGTGTCGACCAGGGTAGCGTACCTTATACTCAGAATATCATCAAGATATTCGCTGAAGGTCATACAGGTTTACGCTCCGACCTCGACACACCCTGACGACGAAGTAGAGACCATGTATGAGGACGTATCCAGAGCCATGCATGGTTCTAAGAGTCACTTCACCGTGGTCATGGGGGACTTCAACGCGAAACTGGGCAAACGAGACGGCGACGAGCTGCGAGTGGGGCAATTTGGATTTGGACGTAGGAACTACCGGGGACATCTACTGGCCAGTTTTATGGAGAAGGAGGGCCTCTACATGATGAACTCCTTCTTCAGCAAGCGTGAGCACAGGAAGTGGACTTGGCAAAGCCCTGATGGTGCAACTAAAAATGAGATTGACTTCATCATGTCGACGAAGAAGCAAATATTCAATGATGTCTCCGTGATCAATAGGGTGAAAACCGGAAGTGATCACCGCATGGTAAGAGGCACATTGAATATCAATGTCAAGCTTGAAAGATCTCGACTGATGAAGTCTACGCTCCGTCCTGCACAGATCCAAATCCATAACTCCGAAAGCTTTCAGCTCGAACTTCAAAATCGTTTCGAATGCCTAGGAAGCTCCGTGGACGAATACAACGATGGGTTCGTGGAAGCTGTCCATACGGTCGGCTCTAAACTCTTTAAGACTCGTACAAATAAGAGCAAGAGGGTCACCGATCAAACTCTCCAGCTCATGAAGGAGAGGCGTGAGATGATTCTGCAGTCTTCAGACGATTCGTACACATATCGGCAGCTCAATAAACGGATCTCTAAGTCCTTGAAACGCGATCTCCGTCATTATAATATGGGAAAAATTAAAGACGCGATTGAGCGAAATAAGGGCTCCAAGGTGTTTGCAAGAGATCTGTCTATTGGGCAGAGCCAGCTCACGAAACTGAAGACCGAAGATGGCAGAGTCATATCCGCCAAACCAGAGCTTCTAGGAGCGATCGAGGCTTTCTATGGACAGTTGTACACGTCAATCACTAAACCCACTGTAAATCTAGCAAACGACCCAAGAGCTAGATTGAGCCGACACTATACCGAAGATATCCCGGACGTCAGCCTGTACGAGATTAGGATGGCTCTGAAGCAGCTTAATAACAATAAGGCGCCGGGTGACGACGGAATTACGGCCGAACTTTTGAAGGCGGGTGGAAAACCGATCCTTAAGGCCCTTCAGAAGCTGTTTGATTCCGTCATACTCGAGGGAAAAACGCCACAGGCATGGAGCGGAGGCGTGGTGGTACTGTTCTTTAAGAAGGGCGACAAGGCCCTACTGAAGAATTATAGGCCCATCTCACTTCTGAGCCATGTCTACAAGCTGTTTTCCAGAGTCATCACGAATCGTCTCGCGCGCAGGTTCGACGACTTCCAGCCTCCCGAACAAGCCGGATTCCGAAAAGGCTTCAGCACCGTGGACCACATACATACGCTACGACAGGTTATACAGAAGACCGAGGAGTATAATCTGCCTCTCTGCCTAGCGTTTGTGGACTACGAGAAAGCCTTTGATTCGATCGAGACTTGGGCTGTACTGCAGTCTCTCCAACGGTGCCAGATTGACTATCGGTACATCGAGGTGCTGAAGTGTTTGTACGAAAACGCCACTATGTCAGTCCGACTTCAGGACCAGACTTCGAAACCTATCCTCCTGCAGCGAGGTGTGAGGCAGGGAGACGTCATTTCTCCGAAACTGTTCACGGCCGCAATGGAGGATGTCTTCAAGGTTCTGGACTGGAGTGGACTAGGCATTAATGTCAATGGCGAGTACATCACTCACCTTCGGTTTGCCGACGACATAGTAGTCATGGCTGAGACTACAGAAGAGCTCAGTACAATGCTCAATGACCTCAGTAGAGCTTCCGAAAGAGTGGGTCTTAAAATGAACATGGACAAAACTAAAGTCATGATAAACAACCATGTATCACCCACTCCTATCAAGATCGGAGACTCTATACTCGAAGTTGTGGACGATTACGTCTACCTCGGGCAGACAGTCCAGTTGGGTAGATCTAATTTCGAGAAAGAGGTCAACCGTCGAATCCGACTCGGCTGGGCAGCGTTCGGGAAGCTACGCGGTATCTTCTCATCCAACATACCACAGTGTCTCAAGACGAAAGTCTATGACCAGTGTGTGTTGCCAGTGATGACATATGGATCCGAAACGTGGTCGCTCACAATGGGCCTCATCAAAAGGCTTAAAGTCACCCAAAGAGCAATGGAAAGGGCTATGCTCGGAGTTTCCTTGCGTGATCGAATCAGAAATGAAGATATCCGCAGGAGAACCAAGGTTGCCGACATAGCACAAAGAATCGCCAAACTTAAGTGGCAATGGGCAGGGCACATTGCTCGCAGAACAGATGGCCGTTGGGGCCGAAAGGTTCTGGAGTGGCGACCGCGTACCGGAAAACGCAGTGTTGGAAGGCCTCCTACAAGGTGGACTGACGACCTGGTGAAGGTAGCGGGAATCCGATGGATGAGGGACGCACATGATCGTTCGTTGTAGCGACGCTTGGGGGAGGCCTATGTCCAGCAGTGGACGTCTGTCGGCTGAAATGATGATGATGATGATGATGATTACTAAAACCAATTATGTATTAGAAAAGTATAAGTATTATTTACAAGTTAATCTTAATTATCTTTTGTTACTTTTTTAGAGACTCAACCGTAACCACATTTTATTTTTTTTTTGTTAGTGGCCAGTTTCATTTCAATACTCAGAATAAACTTGATTGATGCACGTACATTCTAATTTAATGTGTTTGTTTCTCCAAACAATGGTTTTTGAAGTTCCAGATTCAAATCTTATTATTCCCTAGGGATCGCCCATACTACATTATCTCCCTAGGGATAGAATGACTCGCTATAAGTGATGGTTGTATGATATATAAAAGAGCATTTTCGAGCAAGTTTTGTAAACAAACATAAAATAAAAAGGAACAAATTATGTTAGATGTTGTTAAAAACAAACATTTTTCACGCAACTATTTTACAAAAGCAATGTGAATACTGTTTTAAATATACGTTCGTAAAATTCCTTTTTAACTTGATTTATATTCTGAATAAGGAGTCCCCATCGTCTTAGTTAAAACTTTTTTGTGATAAACTGACTCCTAGTTCATTATTAGGGTTCCGTACCTCAGTCGGTAAAAACAAAACGCGTAGAGTATCATTTTTTGCGCGTTTATTCTTTTATGAAGAAGCATTTAAAAAAACAACCCGGTGCAATAACTCCAAGTCAGCCAGTTCAGGTGAGATGGTGGTCAAACGCAAGCTTATAAATAATAATAATAAAAAAAAAGTATTAAGTTGAAATTAATATCAAGTACTCAGTTCTGCTATCACTTGGAATAAAGAACAAAATCAAACTTCTGAGTCAACGCAATCTAAAGATAAAATCGTTTACGGCGCATGTTGATACTCGAGGGATATTGGAAAAGGTATCAAAACCTATAGGGGACTTTCCGCTGACCTAGAATCATGAAATTTGGCAAGAAGCAATGCTATTTTATATTATAAATCGAGATAATTTAATCAAAATTAAAAATCGGAAATCCTTATTGGTGTAAAATGATTAAATAATTAATTTTTGGCAATTAATTTACGTATTTAAATAGATAAGTTTGTACGGAACCCTCGGTGAGCGAGTTTGAATCACCCTTGGCCGAATTTTTTTCTTTTCCTTTGAGTCTATCGAACCTTTCCGCGCAGTGAGCTGTTACGTTACTATCATCAGCCAATTTATTGAGGCCTTGAGAAGCCACTCTTGTTTTATTACCCACAAAAACAAGACGCCTAATTCTGAACTTTAGTGCGAGTTTAGTTACAAAACGCCTCAGTTAAACTGGAGGAAAGAAAAACAAGAGTCTTTCTCTTATAAATGTGTGTATGATCCTCTCACGAATGATTAAAACAATCTTACTAATCACATACAAACCCTCTCAACAGGGTTTATTTAAAATATTTAACCTTTGAAAATTATGGGAGTATTAAAAATTAATTGATCATTCTAGCAATTTAATTATTACATTCGGGCCTGAATGAACGAAGAAATGAATTTTTAAACAACACTGATGCGGCGTTCCTTTCTTTCCAGGGCCCAATTGACACCTGGGTTATTTTCCCTGTAATTAATTGTGCCATTGTAATCACGTTATTCATGTTATAATACGTCAGTTCAACGAAAAATTTTATATGCATTTCCCTTATGATGTCTCGAATTCTAATTAGATCAAATTACTGTACTCAATAACAAAACAATTCAATTATCGTATTTGTATGAGAACAGAGGTTAACAATCGCAAATGGGCCGTAACTAGTTGGGAGTCGGCGCCGCACTGTCTACTGTCTACGCTCTGCTACGCGTCGTTGGTGTAATCATGCCTACGGTGCTACGAAGCCTACGAAATCTATCGAATCAAAAGGATAATTAAATTATTAATAAAATATACCAAGAACCATACTGAATAGATATTTCAATTTTTGATGTCCTATAAGTAATTTCTCCTTTCCATTTTTATTTTACTTGTCCTTTTATTAACATTTAGATTATTTTTGAAAACATGTTATATTTTTGTAAATAAACATTTTGAACTTCTTTTAGATACATTAGCTCTAAATATACATTGTTATTTACAAAATCAACATAATACTTGATATAAAAATAACCCAGACCCCTTGTAGACGGTCTACGAGACGCCGCGCTGTCTACGCTTTCTACGTAGGCGTTCGTAGCACGCCTACGCGGCTACGGCGTAGCGCTACGAATAAGTGCTAGGAAGTCACTTTTATAGGGCCAAGCGGTTTATGGGCACTTATGACCCAGGCCTAGAATTGTTTTTATAGTGGCTAATAAGGAGGTTTTGAGGGTTTGCTGTTCATCTGAGTTTGATCTGTATTCACAGTGACTATTAAGTTTAATTTTGGTTTTTCGAGAAATACAGTGTTTTTCGAACCACAGAAATAATTTTAACTGTTTTTAAGGATATATATTTTGTAAATAAAAATGTGTCCAAGGTAGCGAATTTCCCTGTGTGGCTCATAAAGCTTGTCAAACAATGGAACATACAAATGAGGTCCAGCAGTGGAATAAAATTAGCTGGTTGGTTTAGATAAGATGTCATTATAATAACTGATACTAATATGAAAAAAAATTAATTACCTATATTTAATTTAACAGTACTTAATAAGATGGTTTGGGGTTCACATGAAAAAGTTTTCGATCAGGAAAAAATAATCAAGGAAGTATGTTTCAGTATTACCTTTCCTTTATATGAAAGTAACAATTAACAATTTTATTTTTTTTATTTTTATTTATTGAGGGATAACAAACAGCTACAACATAAATCTTATGCATATAAATAATACTATATGTAAGTACAATTGTTGTGAATGACAGTTACTGTTAGGGTTTTTTAGTTCTTATGGTTTTGTTCTCAGTTGTTTTCAGTTCTAGTTAATCCCCACGCGATACTACCTCGCCACAGAGATAATGCTCTTGTAATAAACACTAAACTCGTAAAAATCACATTATTTTGAAGAAAAATGTGATTTTATCTTCGAAAAGTCTGAACTATTTTCGTTGTGGTTTCAAAATTTAATTATTGTCTCATTTAGTAGATTCAAGTGTGTAGGTTTGAACTCCCATTCACATCATATACATTAACTGTACACACACTTACAATGTGCTAAGTGGTTGTTTTTCTTTGTTATTGCTAGATTGGTCTCCTTTACAACTAAAGAGATTTATAAACTATAAATTGTATCCAACATTTTATTATATAATCAGTATTTTTATGTTATCCCTGCTGTTCATGGGGTGAGGACCTGGTTCTGTAATACAGGTTAACACTACAACAGACCCCAGCTCTCCATACTCACTTGACTCAAAAATATTCCTGCAAGTTGTATGAATTTACGAACATATTTGATTAATCATAAAATCTTGTTTTGTAAGGAAAAATAAACGGAGACTATTATTATTAATCCTTAATTCTAACGCCCTCTCTTAAAATAAAATAACTTTTCCTCAACAATCCCTCTACAAATATTAAAAGAGCTAATATTAAAACTTACAAAGTTAAACAAAACCCGAAACCATAATAAAGTCAAAACTTGCACCAACCACACTGTTTATATGTACATAATGTATTATAAATGACATCATATAAACATGTTTCTAAAAAAAGATTCTTGAACTAACGTCTCTTTTGGGAAATCGAAATGTTAATTGCGAAGGACGTCGAGGTTACCTCTCCTTTCAAATTGATTCTCAATAAAGTCACTGGTCTCTTTTTGTCTCGTGTGTGGAAGTGAGACAGCGGAAAGATTTCGAGATCACGAGAGTATTAATACACTTGATCTTGTTACAAAGTTTTAGTTTGAGTTTTGTATGAAGCGAGATGAGCTGTAACTTTGAATTTACGTTGCTGCGGGCACCATCTTTATTTAATCTCCGTTAGACAGTCGCTTCGTTCGCCATTTTTTTTTGAAATTATACTCAATTTGTATTAAGATAATGGACATCATGCTGCCACCTTCAAAAGCAAAGTCTTGACTCACTGACTCACCAACGCTTAGTCCAAACTCTTGGACAAAGTACGTCGAATTTTTGCATTGACTTTCCTTTTATGATATAAAGGTTACCGGCAATCTGTACAATCAAGTATTTTATACAATATCTAGGTAATGTATAGAATACTTAAACCATATAAGTTACGTACGAAATATTATTTATTTTATTCTTTGCCTAGGTATTCAATACAATACCGAATGCACTGCAGGTAATTGTGTAAAAGACGAGAGCAGGGAAGAAGGTGATGTTATTTTGGGGGCAGCTCGACACGGACAGGTTGGCCTCCTGGAAATAAAAGCCTTATTTTAAACCCCACTTTCCGAAACAGGACTTAAGTACTCGTAAACAAATTATATTATGTTACATGTAGCCAGAAGAATTTTTAATTTCACTTTAATTTTACATCAATTTTTACCATGATCACGTCTTTTACACACATTGATTTTAAGTAATAGAATATTTACATTTTTCCATAACTATAGGTAGGCCTCTTAACATGAATAAAATTTAGACCAAAATCTATATTTTATCATATCAGCGTATGATGATGATGTATACTAGCTTCTGCCAGCTTCAGTCGTATGAAAGCTAGCATTCTTGTATACTAGCTTTGTATAAAAGAAAATATATTTATTCGAGCCTCACACAATTGTAAAAAATATAATATATAATCGATGCGAGGGCGAAAATGCGCCTAACTCAGCATATGCTGCGATATTTGAAACAATAAATAACACAGCGCTAGTATTCTGTTAGGGCTCGGTGTTATGCCGCGAACACAACGGACGTTAAATAAAATATCGAAATAAAATAACAAAAAAAAAAATAGATAAAAGAAACTGAATATATTCTATATGCAACAGGTCTTTACATATTAAATTGTTGTTTGTCAAAACGGGTTTCTTTGAAGTGTTATCTTTGGATTGACTTGGAGTTATAAGTTAAATTTTTTTTTAAGGTACGTTATTCTTTTTTTCGAAAAAAAAATATTTCTTGGTTTCTTTGTGTTCTGTATTTTATGTAATATCGAGTACTTATAATTATGAAAACTAATAAAACAACGTTTTTTTTCATATTAAGAATTCCAATATTTTGAAATATACCTACGAATTTCTTCTAACAAAAGAACTTTGTGTTCTTGGTTTAATAACTTACTTTTTGGAAATTTTATCGTGTAGCCGCCCTGAGAAGAAAAGTTATTCGTGACATAAAATTTCTCACGTGAAAGTGATTGAAAAAAATATAGACATCACATTCATTAGCAGTATTAAGTCCGTATACATCATCGATATTGCTGCAAATAAAATGATTGATTGATTGATTGATTACCACATTGCTTCCACGGTAGAACTCATATTACAAAATAATGCAATTTTTCTTACATTTCAGCCAAAAATTACGATAAGTACTGTGATATTACAGAAAAAACAAAACACAAAGAAACCAATAAATACCTAATTTCAAAAAAAGAATAATGTATCTTTAATATAAAGTTTATTTGAACTTATATTTCCAAATCAATCCACTTCAAGGTAACACGTTTTAAAAAACGGCAATGTCATAGGTAAAGACCTATTATATAAAAAGGTGCTAGTTATGAAATTGGTTCGTTATGGGGTTTTCCACAAATTTCTATTTCAACTGTTATGACCAATAATAACTCCTTTAGGGGTGTCAGCTGTCAACAATTCTTCAAATACCTTCTAGCTTCCGTCTGTACGTTGTCTATCAGTATTTGGATTAAAATTGATAAAGTAAAAGTACTGATAAAGTATGTAGATTCACTCATTATTATTTGTGTTTTGCTAAAGAGAACTTAATGATCACAAAATAGTTGATGCGGATGATAGTCAACAGTATTATGCCCATAACTCGTTACAGTTTAATTAGCATGGTTTGCTGGTTACCGTCAAAATATTTGGCTTTCATCGCAAAACAAATTAAACTAATTACTAACCAAAATCACTGACTATATAATCAATCTGCTTTTTACCAACTACCTTTTACAGACAACTGGACATCCAACACATACGTAAAAAACGTACGTTTTGGAAATACATTCGTTGCGTGCACAGCTAACAAGTGGAGTTCCCTGCCAAAGTCTATGTTTCCTGGTAGCTACAACCTATGGGTTTTTAGTCATAAGTCATGAGTGAATACTTCTAGGCAATTGTGTTTTATCGTCGACCACATCATTGCTTGCTATAAGGTGAGATAATGGTCAACGCGAGCCTATCCAGAATAAAAAAAAAAATCGTTATTTTATACAGAACAATGATCAACAAATGACAGTCAGTATAAGGTACGTCTGAGTCTCGAATTATAAAAGACAATCGATTTGTCAGCATTTGATTTCCATGTGACGTTGCTCAAATCTCCTGAAATATTCACCGGTTTTAAATTATTTAGCGGGCACTATAAGCGCGTTGACCAGGAAACCGCAATGCAGAGATCAAGTTTCTATTTATAACTGAGACCAGCTGTGTCTAAATGTATGTCTGTAATGGACATAATCATAATACCTATAGTAATAGTCTGTATTACACAAAGGGTTTGGCAGAGGTAGAGATATGGTTTGTCTAAATATCAGTTGTTTTTTCTTCAAAGATTTTGATGTTTGAATTAACTTTCGGCAATGTTCACAATATGCATCGAAATACAAACCGATTTGAGTGCACATTCTATGCCGAGCAACGTAAAATCACACTAAACAATGTGTTACTTTGAGTGATAGTCATTTATATCTTTCTTTTCACAGTTCTTTGAATTGTTCCACAGACTCGAGTCAGAAAGTCGTAAGCACCGAAGCTTTTAACGTGAAAGTATTGTTCCACCTAATATAGGAGAAAACTTACAAGTATTATGTTGGACAACTTTTGGATACAAGTAGTTTTAAACTACGACTTATGTAAGACTAACTTGTTTAAATTCAACAACACACTGGTCTCATTAAAACTTTGGAATGTTAAATTTAATTATTGCGTTTATTCACTTAGGGTTTCTAGATAAATTTGACCGATATTTATAAATACTTTAAATATTTTAATCAAATAGCAACTAATAAAACTCAGAAACTATTTTGCGTCATTTTGGTTATCGGTGCTTTGATATCTCCTTTTGCAAATTATTGAGATTCGAAATTAATAGAAACAGAAAAATAGGTTATACTTTAGCATGTTGATAATATTTTTTTTCTAAACAAATACAAACTATTATTTATATGATAAAAGTGAACGAGCGAATGCTTACGCGGAGACAAACGCGTACAACCCGCGGCCGGGCTTTGTCCGAGCCGCCGCCGCGTTCAGTTCACAACATGATAATAGTTGCTGATGGTTTTTTAATCTCATCTCTCACACATGCATTCTGAAACTACGTAGGATATTTTATTTTGGGAGTTAAACGTAAAAGTTACGGCCGTTTGTGGCTTACGAGTAGCTTAAGTGATAAACGGAATATCCGGATCCGGCGAAGTGAATAAAATATGAGTTATTTGTATTATTATTATTTATTTCATTGAAGTAACATTTATTGTTTAATGCTAAAGTATATATGTCATATATTCTTCCACGCAAACGACTTTGCGGCCAGGAGATAGCTAAAATATGAGCTTAAAACAAAATCCACTAAATTGTATAAATCATGATCAACTGATATACAAATATGATGATAACATGGCGTTTAAGACAATGTTGACATTTTCTTAAACATCAGCAAAAGTAATACTTTTCATCATTAAACCACTTACTTAAAAAATCAATAACCCAACTTTCTAAAGAGTTGCAATGCATCTGAATACAAATTTCACTACTTCACATAGATTGCTCGTGGAGGTCAGAAAGGTGGCCGATCCTCCACAACCACGCAACATGTGATTATGTGGAAAGAAACTTATGTATTTTTATTTGAGGTGGAAGATCCTCACATATACAAAACTTCTTACGGTTTGGGTGGAGCGAGAAGGCGTGTTAGATTTGTTGCTACCAAAACCCAATTGTTTACCTTCAGTTGCCCTTTGTGTTCCTCCTCCTCTTTGCGTCGTATTTCTCAATGCTGAGGGTCGTTGCCTACCTGCTTCATCACCTTAACTTTCATTCCAGGACCGCGATAACTCTTTCAAACATTTGCGCAGCTCAATACTCATATGTCTATAAATAGATATGCAAATTTTCCTCAGATAAACAAGCTGAATAAACAGCCAACCAGCAGAGAATAGTTCTCAGTGAAGTGACGACCTAACGAAGGTATCGACTTAGTTAAGCGTGGCGCCCTCCCGCGCGGCGAGGCGGTGCGTTACTACATCTCGGATTAACACAAGTGGCAGCCGATTACTGGACTCAAGACGTTAGGCGATAGCTTCGTGTCGATGAATTTCTCAGTCTTAATTACGTATGATTTAGATTTGAACGAGGTTTTGAATAAGTTAGTTACAGTGTCGCTAAGTACTAATACGTTCATATTCTAATAGAGAAAAATCTCGTTCTCTCTGTTTTTATCGGACTGCTCCGAAACGACTTTACCGATTTTTTGTGTATATTTGGAAGGTCTGAGAATGGGCCGTGGTATTTTTTACCCGCTTACCGGGAGGTAAAACATAGCCTACGACCTACGATAATTTTGTTTTTACGAATAGCCTGCGATTTTTTTTTATATTTATATGGCAGAACAAGGTTTGTTTAAATATTAAGTACGAGTTTTTCTTAAAACTTAACTGACCATTTTGGTTTTATTTTAGACATTTAGGCTCTGTGCACTAAAAGAGGTAAACCACGCAACTAAATTAAAGTTAATATTTATTTTCAACGCTTCTAATATGTTGTAATTAAAAATAAATTCAATCTAGCATCACCAAATCAAAGACCGACTTTCGCGTTGTGTATTTAAAGTTGATTTTAAAGTGACGGTTTATATTATAAGGCTTTGTATAAAGGGGCGTTCCAATGAAATTTGAGCTTTGTAATGTTTGTCTATACAATCAAAATCTTAAAATCGTCTCAAATTATAAATGCAAGTATAGAAAAAATTACATTCTACTAATAATAATGATTTACATATCGGTAGGGCTTGTTAATAGCTTTTAACTAGGATTGTAACGGAGGCGGATGCGGAGGCGACGAGTTGCGCCTCCGCAGATGCGGAGGTTAACGGAGGCGGAGGTAAAGTAGGATGTGGAAAAAATAGTAATTTGTAGATTATACAATAAACTGACTGCCTTATTCTATTATCCAATATAGTTTATTGTAAATATAAATATAATTATATTATATTTTTTATTATTTCAGTGGGAATATGAAGTGATAAAATTTCACGGCGTAACATTAATAAGAATATAGGTATAAAAACGAAATCGATATTACATCTACATATTAATTGTTTAATTTAAGTTTAGCATTGATTTAAACTACCATCCAGTTCATTGTAGTTATTTTCCAAATATAAAATCACGCCGTGCTAATACAGCTTGATCGGACTCCTCGCTAATGCAATATAATCCCGTATATGTGTGGCGGCGCCGGTGTTCCGCTGTCGGAATCAGAACGTCATGTTCATCTGAAACGGACTTAGCCGTTCATAAGCCGCTACTAACAATATTATGGGTACCTCTGACCGGCAATTATTTGGTTATGAGATAAGCATGTTTTTAGTTAGTTAGGTTTGCCCTCAATTTTTGAGACCGTGATTGCTCAATTATAATGACTCTAAAATCGGTGCCGTTAGTTAGGAAGGTTAAATTGTAGATAGTAAAACTTTGATAGTGAAACGTTGCACGTTAATATACGCGCGTTTGGCTACTGTTCATCTACTAAAGCGATGACGTGGTCGACTCTGGGGCACACTTGCCTACAAGTTTTCTAGAAGAAAGTGGTTTTAGCACCAGCTATAATATTCATACTATTAGCTAATTTTTTATTTAATTTAGTTGTGTCGACTGGAAACTTCATGTAAACGAACTTTCCAATCGCTTAGCTGTGGACTTGTCACACAATATGTAGGACACTCGATGGCTTCGAGACGCATTCGACGTTGTGCCATGTCCCACGGGCCCCTCAGAGACCTGTCAGCAAAATGGACAAGGCCCACCAGAGCTGATGCTTGATCGGGTTACGGGAATGTTCAAACGATTTACGGCGGCCCTGGAGTGCAAAAAGCAGCTGAAGGAACAGGTGGGTTTTATTCGTTTTCTTTATTACTAAAATTTTGAGCTGAGTTTAAGCATAACAATATTTACAGTTTTATCATATTTAAGTTAGTTTAAATGGGTTGAATGGAAAGATCTGTTCGTATGTCTAGCAATAGACTACTAGTCAAGTGATTGAGTGACATTACTTTTCTGGCAGAAATTACAGGCCGTAACCATTTACTATTCTACTTATGTAAAAAAGTGATTATCTATAGATATGGATGATTTTTTTTTCATCAAACATACCTCAAAAGCTGCATGGATTTGGATTTCTACTTGTAACCTAGATTATTCAGGTAGTGTATCCCTGTGTGATATATAATATATGATATATATATAGATATATAATTTTCTTCTTTTAAATCGCTAGAGCAAACTTTAAAGTCAATATCATAGTGAGGAGGCTAAACGCTTTGGTTTTGACGTCGATTATGCCCGAGCACGACTGTTAGCTTACTGCGGTCCACGTAATTTAATCGGCGTCTCAAACTGTTTTATAATGTCCTTTCGTCGAAGCTATCTAGAAAGTGAACCAGCGAGAACGTTTTGGCTTACAATCGGATTTAGGTATATCTGTTGGTAATATCAGGGGTGGAAATTTTAATTAATTCTATATCCACAAGTAAATAAATGGATAATAAACAATTAACTGATTATCGCATAGCATAATGACCGCCAAAATCGCTTCGACGATGACAATTCACGAAGTTCCCGCTGTGGGCGCCGGACGGAGAGGTTTAGGCTAGAGGGGGTACTTACGCCTCAGTGTTGTCATCTCGGGACTCGGAGCGCTCAGCATTGGCTTGGCCGCGGCGGTGCCTGGCCCGCTGCTCATCCCCCAGCCCGTACAGGCCGGCGACGGCCGCCATGCTGCTCCTGCTTAGCACCCCCACTCTCACATACTCCACAAACACCGAGTCAAATAAGCCATCATTTTGAAAAGTTAAACGGTCCTCACACTGTCCACTCAGCTCAGCTGGCTAAATATCTAATTATCCTACAAGAAAAATTTGGACGCATAATTTGGTACAGTACATTAATTTTTCTTCCTCTAATTTAATTTTTAATCACAATTTTTATTATTGTATCTCGTCATAAGTTGGATTGATAGCTAGGCTACATTTGTTTTTGTTTTTATTGTTATCGTTGCCGTTGCGAGTCGATGTGTGTGCTCGGCTTTATATACGTGATTCGCTGCATCTGTTGGTGTGAGGGATCTTTAATATACGCCTTGTTGTGCCGCCTCCGGGACCACAGAGAGCGAGTGGTCTTTGTTTACAGTACACGAGAGGTCAATTATTTAGGATCCGAGTTTTGTTTAGAATGCGCAAGGATGTGTGGGGGGGATAGTTACGGGATAGATTCATGAGGGTTAAAGTTAAATATATTATTTATTAACATTGTTCTACAGTCCGGCAGTAAAAACCATGATATATGCATCGTAGGTGTGGGTAGAGGTGATATCCTAATACGTCGCAATTCTTTTCAAAAACCTTGCTTTTTAGGTACTCTATTCTTGCACACTGACAGTGATTAAATAGATCCCAATCAGTAAGCATCTCTTCAGCCTACTTCTACAGCTAGCCAGAAGATTCCTTCTTACCCGCCGTAGTAAAAACTAGGGGTCCGGTCAAGTGGCAATTGATAGCGGTCTGGACGCCATCGCATACATATTTATGTAGTCGGTCGCTGAGGGCTCTATTTAAATCCTGAGGGGGAGGGGTGATGAATTGTTTCAGAGCCGTTGCGTGAGGGGATAAATGTAGTACAGGGGGTTATTTTTAAATCTCAGAAATATAGATAATGGACTTATACTATAGGTTAATGTTACGGACTCTATGTTTCTTTGAATGTACGTTTTAAAAATAAAGTAATAATGTTGTAGCAACCTGAGAATCTTGAAAAAGCAACATTCTATAATCAAGTGAGAACGCTTTTGAAAAATATCAATTTTTTTAGAAGTTCCAAGCGCTTTCGCAACGTCAATCACGTGACATTTTGGAAGCGCCCGTCACGTGATCTATCCCAGGAGAGAGCTGATGACCACGTACACAAACCCGGTCGCTAACGGCGAGATTTCATGAAAAACAGAAGACGTTCAGTCAGCGGTTTGTGGTATTTTTTCACATATTTTTAGTAGTGTACTGACTACCGTGTTGATGTGAACGTAGGTACCCCAACTATCTGAGCAATAGCAATGGAAAAGTAATATTTATATTTTGACAAAATTTTATTTTCCTATTTTTCGTTGCTTACTCACTAAAATAATCGACGGGCTGCATTAAATAACTATGGAAACAAAGTACTCTTCAATAACAACGATGAATGTCTTCGCCGTAAACAATTAGCACTCATTACCTAGAAGTCGGCGAGACTAACCGACTTCGTTAACTTCCCAGTACCTAACGATTTAGTGTTTAACCGGTATTAACTGAATGCTTGTTCTTGATCGAATCAATGTTAGTACACGTCGTCGGCAGGGACGATAGACGTGCTGGAGTGTGTTGTGGAGCCAATCAGACTATTTGTCTTGTCTAGCCCTTAAGGGATTGTCGCTTTGTGGACTGGCTTCAAAAGGGGTACGACTCGGTCTACTAGTTTGTGATAGTGGTTAGTGTGAACTTGAATGAATAATACAATCTATTCAATCATATTTAATTTGACGTCTATCAAATACGACCGACGGCTTGCATTAAATAGTTCATTTTTTTAAAGTTAACTTGCTGTATCGATCAACATCCTAAATTGATTGTCAAATTCTATATTATTGTGAGCGAAGCCGCGGTAAGTAGTTAGTAGTTGATTATGTAAAAAAAAGTGATGTCATTTGAAAGTGAAATCGAATTTCCCCAATCGCAATCCCAATTTAAGTGGATAACAGTTATCCACTTAAATTGGGCTAAGTAATATACATAGGCACGATGCGCCCACCTCGAGCAAGTGTTGGTTTAGGGGTAGAATTTTCATTAGTCAGAGTCGTGTATTATCTGAAGAATAATAAAACTACTATGCCATCAAACCACAATTTTTACTCCTCGGATGAAAGCTATCAGTCTATTGAAAAAAAATGCTTTCTAGTTTGAAGGCTAACATAAGAAAAGTGAAGATAAGCTGCGCTGTCCTCCAATAAAAACTAATATTATAAATGTGAAAGTGTGGATGTTTGGATAACGGCTGAACGGATTTGGATGAAATTTGGCATACATATAGCCTTTGACATGGAAAAGAACATAGGCTACCTTTTATCCCGATTTCTTAAGTACCTAATGCCACGCGCGCGAAGTCGCGGGAAAAATCTAGTTAGCAATAAACTTTAGTAACATGACATTATAGGCATCTCTTCTAAAGTAAATAGTCTAGGATTCACACGTCAGCATAGCTCAAATATCTCGTTTAGAGAATACAGTAATGTGTTTTCAAGTTAACGTTGTGTTTGGCATCCCGGCGGAATGTTGAATGCTAGCCGGCTGCACCGGGCGCCTAACGGAGTTAGCAGCCGTCGTGTAATGTTATTGGCGAGATCTGTGACTCTGCGACAGAACTGCCAAGTCTTGTCAATAGCAGTAACACAGTTTCAAAGCTACGTTATAGCTTCCATGTTCTGAATGAATTTAGTATGGACAGCATTGCAGTCAGATTGGTTTAGCGTGACGTCTGCTTCTGTTATGTGCTTTGTATAGGAAAGATAAGTTTGTGAACAAAAAAACCTAACATTTTCTGTATTAGTACGAAATCTGAAAAATGTCGTAGAAGAAATCTCTTCCCTCGTCTGTTTTTCGATTATGATAAATATTATGTGCTAGATAATGCGTTTATCAAGACATGTCGAATAGGCTGCCTAGCTAAATTTGGTCCCAATTATGTTAAACAATATTTGTCTGAGATCGCGAAAATTTTGATATTTTCGACTTTAACCAAATACTTCCAATTTGAGTTCTATCGTTACTGATAGCTTCTATTAAACTAAAAAACACTAATTAACATGATTTTTTAAAATTAAATAACAGATGACGGTAAATTGTGGCCATTTACTCACCTCTGTAAGCGAGGCAACCCGCCACACTAAAAAAAGGAGGAAACGTATAGTTTTTTCAGTTCCTTGGGACATTCTTTCAGCTGATGCTCCTTTCCCAAAGAAAAAATGAGGGGTAATTGATATCAAGAATGTAATAACAAATTTTATTGTTTAACATCATTGGCACCAGGTTTAACTAGGCAACCTATGCGCAATGTTTTAATGAACACATTATCTAGCATATAATATTTATCATAATCAAAAGACAGATGAAGAGATTTCTTCTATCGAATCTTCGAATTAGTGATACAACAACGAAAAAAACGTCTCGAGTCGAAGGCTATATCAATAAAAATGAAGCTGTAACTCTTCATTTGATAGAGGGAAGCTGAGTTATGATTAGGGTGAGTTGAGCAATAGACGTTGAAGTTTATGTAGTACGTTTAATATTGAATTTGAACAGGAAATAAAAATAAAGTAAACGGCATAGTTTTTGTTATGTGATGAATTTTTGCGCCACAAGTTCAACTTTCGATTCCCTTTTTTTGTAGCTGGGAAAAACATCCAATGACATCTCCGCGCCTTTGGGCGGAGCGAGAGATAGTGTTTGAGTTTTGCTGACTAAAAACCCACTCCTGTTCCTTCGTTGCCTTTCGTACCGGGGCCGAATCTCCCTTACAGAAGCAGACCCTTAGCCCCAGTAGGCTTCGACCCGGCTGGGCCGCTACGGTTTGCTGACAACTTTTTGAGGCCCGTGTGGAACAACACGCGGGCTTGGGCTCGGTCCGGACGGTTACCGGACGATGGGATGGTGAGCTACCCATTGCTCGCCGTCCGCAAGCCCGCGCCTATGGTGGCCGAAAATTGGATTCCCACATGTAACTTATATTAAGTCTTATATGGTCAACATACATATACTTGTCAAACGTTAGCGTGTTTGTCTAAAACTCTAAACACACTTTAAGATAAGGGGAGGGCCAACATTTTTTCAACAAAAACTGATCAATTTTAAAGATATTTTCCTGCGAAGATGATCCTTTAGATCTACGGACAGATAAGGAAACAAAACAACGAAATATGTGGGTTTTACAGTGAGTAAAAATACAGTACAAAATTCGCAACATAAATCTTTTACATTTAACTATTGTTTTAAGCTGTGCATATTTTAATTACATTTAAAACCCTATACACGAGTTTTGCAATCACAATGCTCTTAATACTAGCATGAATAATGGCGATTCTTGAATTGTGTCATAACTTTGTTTGCAGAATTTAATATGGGGTATACACCGTTGGGGTACGGTGTACCAGTGGGGTACATGTGTGCACCGTTGGAGAAATGGTGTTACATTGTTTTCTTCATAACTGTTACGTTTGTGAGTAAACTAATGAATGTTGATTTACATTGCTTTTAACTTTTATGTGCATAGGTTATGTTTTAATAAGTATTTAAAAATACTCGTATGGAGAATGGATTTATTGTTAAATGGAAACAAATAACAACGAGAAACAGTAGAAAATTAAAACCAGGGAGGATGATATAATTTTATGCAAATAGAGTAATATTTTTTTTCTAACAATAATTATGTTATTTAGTTTAAAATGTTATTTTAAATAAACTAAAAAAAATTACTCAAGAGAGGTTACTACTTGAATGCAGTTCATTGTAGCACTCAAAACTTAGTTATGGCTAAAAGCCAAAAATACGACTGTTATGGTACATTACAATTGTAGTTTCTCAATGTCACTGCCTGCCAAGATGAAGCTGTAGGCCCTACTGTAAATTGGCTACTTTTCAGTTACGTCTTGTACTGCCATGTTTCTTCAGTTGCCTTTTGCGTTCGACTCTTTTGAACAATCCCGTAGTATCTACCTACTATGCAATCAAAGGCAATGGAATGGGCTATACACGGAGTTTCCTTTCGTAAATGCATCAAGAATGAAGATATCCGCAGGAGAACCAAGGTCGCCGGCATAGCCCGGAGAATCGCCAAATTTAAGTGGCAGTGGGCAGGGAACATGGCTCGCAGAACGGATGGTCGATGGGGTCGAAAGGTTCTAGAGTGGCAACCGCGCACAGGAAGGCGCAGCGTTGGTAAGTCTGCCACAAGGTGGACCGATGACCTTTTTTATGGTTGGAAAATCATCAATGACAACCCCGCTCTTGGGCGGAGCGGAAAATAGTGTTAGATTCTTACTAACTAAAAAATATATAAAGTACTAGCTTCTGCCCGCGGCTTCGTCCGCCTCAAATTATATCATAAGTGCTATTTCAGGACAGTTGTTTGAGCGTAAAAGAGTAACAAACATACACACATAAATAGATTCTTTTGCCTTTATTGTATTGGCTTTACGATTGTTGTGTGTTTTAATATCTGTACAGTGCGACATGTGATGTTATGATAAGGATTTTGTTATAAACCACTATTTTTTAATTGGTACAAACGAAATGGGGGCCTGTACAATATTTCCATATTGAGTGAAATTTTGGAATATAAACATACGCTAAAATTTTGCTGTTTATGAATGCTATTTATTAAGATTTTACCTAAATAATAACAAGATCTTTTCTATTACCTTTGCCTTTAAATATTTGTCCTAATAAAAATTTTTTGTTGTATACAAACTTACAAATTAATTACGCCTCTACGGATGAATGGGATTGAATGAGAATTATACTGGCAAACTAGACACACATGCCCTGGTCGATAATGTGGCCCACTTGCCAAACTAAGACACGCACCTGAACCTTGAACCGGTTAGTTTATAAGTGTGATGGCGATGTAAATTATACAATGTAAGTTTAACTTGCGTTATACCTATAATAGTTTATGTAATCTTAAATGCGTGTCTTAGTTTAGCCAGTGGGGCACGTTACTGACTGCGGCACGTACGCCTAGTATAACCTACAGGGTAGTACTGGAGTGGCTTGTATTAGTAGCTACCTACAAAGAATACTTTCTATACTCTCTCCACGAGATATTTTTCAATTAATATTGGCCGTATTAATTGATCCACTGAAAAAGTTAGTATTCTTCTAAATATTTGTTAAACAAGCGTAAAATCTACAAAATGGATTTACTTTTCATGATTTGTATCAACAAAGTCTGGGTATCTGGTCATAAATAATGCACATTATAAAGGTGTGTTTACATAGACGCAGACGGTATACAGCTTGACATGATCCGCACGTGGGTTCAGGGTCTTACAATTTGTTATTATTACTTCACCTATGCAATAAAACTTGCACTATTGGTCTCACCATCTCAAGTATGGTCCTGGGATCAATTCTCAGGTCAGGTAAAATGTTACTAAGTTTGCCTATTAGGATTTTGTAATATACCTTACTATTTTTATTCAATTTAAAGAGCAGTAGTGACCCAGTGGTAACGGCCCCGACTTATGAGTCGTAGGTCGCGGGTTCAAACCAAACCAGGTTCATTATTTTATGTAATATATTTCAACGCCACTGCCCCTCAAACGGAAATTAAATTGCCTGGACGTTCCAGGTATTCTATACATTGCCTGGGTGTTTTATAGAATACCGGATTATACATATTGTCGGTAACATACCTAATAAAAATCATAAAAATCGGTCAAGCCGTTTTGGAGGAGTTCAACGCTGTGACACGTTATTTTATATATATTAGATTATTATTAAGTACTAATAGAAAAGTTTATACTCTCTCAAGAAAATAAAAAAATGGTTGCACCTGCGTTATTAAAACTTTTTAAATTATTTCATTTGTATTTCCTGTAAGTTCCAAGACATTTTCGTTATGTCAATATTGCGGTTGTTGTCCGAGATCCAACCACGGCGACATCCAGTGTAGAAGCTCCTTAACACAAACAGTCGACACAATACCGAAGCGAACAATGTAACTGGTCAGATTCATTGGAGCCATTTGTAACAATTAATGCTTTGGGGCCACTTATTGCAATTAATGTTAAACTGTATAAAATAACACTAATCCGTATTAGCGGCGCTTTCATTAGGTATATCAACAGAGATTTTCGAAGTATCGACATCGACGCAGCTAATGATCTTTTACATAGCAAATAAATATTAACTTGTTGGATCTATAACAAAACGCGAGATGTATCTACTATATGTTTACAAAAGATAGATTTCAGATGACTAAAAATTCTGTAATACTATTCTGTGAACATCTCAAAGTAAAACTAAAGTGATGTGTGTTGTCGACCCAGGTGCAGGCGAAATGACAACGAAACAGAGACCGCCTGCGGTGTCGTGCACAGCAAACGTCATAGTTGTCGTGTGAATAGCTATCAGTTTGAGTCCCAGGTGAGCAACTGAACAGTCGCTGGCCGAAATACTGTGAAAACTTTTGTGCGAAAGTTTTGCACAGTGCGATGCGGCGCTGTGTGTATCTTATTTAACTTATTAAACCTCAAGCAAACGCCGGCGTTCGCTTTCTCGTTGTGTTTCTTTTGTGTCTCTTCTTACGGTATTAGAAAGGTAAAGCCCAAAAAGTACGAATTATAACTTTTACTTATATTTATGAGAATACTGATGATCATGATAATTATTGAGACTAAAATTCTGTCTTCGGCGGCGACTTTCTTAGATAGTTGCATTCGAATAGCTTCGTACTACGTCTTAAAGCTGTACTTCTAATTTCACTTTCGCCTCCTGAAGGGTAAAATCTTGTAAACTAGACACTGTAATGACGTGAATTCCATTGTCATGACAATAAGTTGTATTTCAAAAGTTCTTCTAACTGCTTACATAGCCGAAAGGTGTAAACAAGGACTGCAGAGTTGGGTGTCGCGCGTTCAAACCTGACCATCACAAGTTTTGTCTTTTTGGTAGATCTATTGATTTAATACTTTCTAACATAGTATAAACAACATTGAACGTGAGTTTGAGCTACTCAGCGGCGCAGATCCTTGTCGGAGACATACGTGTGTCACTTGACAACTAATTATTGTGGAAATCTACCGCCATTATAAAAAGTAATGATATATACAAAATATATTTTGCAAAGGATCAGTGTGTAGACAGCATAATTTTCTGAGAGAACTACGTCAATACGAGAGGGGTGAGTTCCGCAAGATTTGTTGTTATTACATAACAGTTTTGTAATTCTGGACCGTTGTGTGATTTTGAAATCGGTGTAAATTGTTCCAGCCTATAGTCACGCTCTTACATTTTGGTAAAATCTTAGGAGTATTTAGCGTATGTGATACAATGCTTGTGCACATATTGTTCAGAAATCCTCCTACAAATTCTTTGTGAGACCCACTTGCCGGTGCTACCACGGATTGGATGGGTTCCCATCATTTGCCATCCCGAGACAAAACCCTTACCTGGTGCCCTAATCAGTATGTAAGGTAAATTTAGAATTAGGTTAAGTTTCGAGAAGTATAATGCATTTTCCTCAGGGTTGTATATTATGTCAATATAAAGCGTGTTTCTCTGACATGCCATCACCATGATCACAGCACATACACGTAATTATGAAGTGTTAAGCAAAACAACCTGTAATTCTCACTAAATAAAAGTTAACATACTCGTAATATCGCTTTGCATCGTATTACCGCTTCACATGGAATGGACGCCTACTCAACGGCTGAGTGTGAACCACGAAAATTAATTAAAACTCGGCGGTTGTTTGCGGTAGACAACGAAAGCTGCGCGTCTACGCTCGTCTATCACTTAGTGAGCACTACAAGCCTTCTGATAGATTCTAACGAATTACCGTGCATTCTTTTTTAATAAATGTAAAAGGTATTTCCTTACAGAGAGGAAACCTGTGACACAAATGTACAACCTAAATATGTATCGATCAAGATGTGACTGTAAGTAAAATGGAATTGGACAACGATGAAAATGAATAATGATAAAAAATATATAAAAATAAAGTTGGATGAAAGACATAATGCGTAATTAAAGAAGATTAACACTAAGCAACAAAATATTCTAAGAAAAGAATATTATATCACACTAATAAAAAACCGGACTAAGCGTTTCGCCTCGTCGTTTATACTGCGTACATCGAAGGACTGGAACAATTTACATACTGCGATCTTCCCGTCTGACTATAATAGGGTAGTTTCCAGGGTCAAAATAATTACATTTTATTTATTTAGTCAGTATTTTAGATTATAAAAAAATATTGTACACGTATTTTTTCTTTTTTCGACTAAACAAAAAATAACAAAGATATAGCCCACTAAAGTTACGTGTGACGTCACCCCGCGCCCGTGCGAAAAATGCAACACGGCGTTACGTTACACGTAACTTAAATGGGCTATATCTTTGTCATTTTGGTTTAATTCACAAATAAAAAAATACGTGTCCCTTATTTTTGAATAATCTAAAAGACGGACTAATTACATTTTTTACCGCAACTAGCCTATTTAGGTGTCTTCAAGGCTAGAGTGAATACACTCTTAATAAACTAGTGCACCTCACCATCAAAGATTCCATCACTGCTTATCATCAGGAGGGAACACATTTACGCACTTGTTTATATCGATTAAAAAAGGCATCAGTGCTTAATTGAAGTAGTTCAAATTATTTTCCCATCAATTTAAAACGATGCGCTTCAACAGATACGCTTGTGGCCATATAATAAAGCGATGGTCGAAACGATCTGGACGAAGCCAGTGGCAAGAAAGTTTAGATAGTATTTAGATTTTGTTCCCTTGATTTAACATTAGAATCCAGAATGTAGATTTTTTTTTCAGTATTTGCCAGCTAGTGTATCGAATTTGCCTTTTTGGCAGATTTTGCTGAAATAATCTACTACAGTAAAATTTTCAGCTTCCGAGATCCTGTTTCAATGATCCCATATATTGTCCGTTTTTTTAAACCATAGAAATCTTATATCTATGGTTTATACATTTAAGATACAAATCTACACAAATTTTACATCACAGTATCCACTGGGAATAATTCGCAAACAATTAAAATACGTCGCGAACTTGGCTCGATAAACTTTCAAGAAAAACTGCCGAAAAAACATGTTTGGGATTGACATTTGAATATTATGTATGTGTATTTATATATTTATGTACGTTTTTTTTTGGTATTATGTATATTATTTTTTTCTTTTCAGTAATGGTAAACTCTAGTATAATGTAACTAAGTCCCAACTCTTGAGACACTGATTTGATAACATTAGGTAAAACAAATGCCCAAATATTCACTGTTGGATTTTCAACTCTAGACGCTGACACAAGCGCAAAAAAGTTGTTACTTAGGGACAGCAAAAACGGGCCTACGATTGAATAGAATCAAAAAATCGTAAATAAAAAACATGTAGGTATTCTAAACAGAGATAACGCATAGGCATTGTGGTGCGCGTGTCCGTTCCGAAAGGGTCAACTTAGCATTAGCTGGGCGTCTGACGCTCAGGTAGGTTAGCAACCTATTGGTTGAACGAACGCACGCGGTCATCGATTTGATTGCGGAAACCTCGACCGCGACCATTCTCATCACTCGTAGGAAATGATTTGGCGCGCTTCGAAGTAGCCTGATGCCTTTTAGTTAGCGTTTAGGCCATCGATCTTCAGTTTAACGATGACTACAGTTTCTGGGTATGTGGATTTCGTATGATCACATTCAAGTGAATGATAAAAATATAAAATATGATAAACACGAGTTTATCGTATTTATATCGTAATATCTATTTTATATTTGGATTACTATATTAAAAAATTAATACGTAGGTACATCATTAATAGGTTTGCGATAGACTATTAAGTTTCACTTTTATGGAAAGTTGAAAATATTGTTATCAATTGTTAGAATCTGAATAGTTTAGATGGTATTCTCGATAGATTTATCATTGCCACCAGTTCTTTTACTTTTTATAGATTTTATGCGTCGAGGTGTTTTATTTTTTTATTAGATTCGTCTTAACCAGTTATAAATATTTTTCATAATGACGAGGGCTTGATGCTAAAACTGGGAAGTGGCTAATGGAACTCTAGAATGCCTACTATTAAATACGTCGAGTTTAGGCTCATTAGACTCGTTATAACCAGTTCTTTTACTTTTTATAGATTTTATTCGTCTATTATTTTGCTATTATTGTAAGAATTGTTTGGTTTGTTTTAACATGTACTGATATCAATAAATAGTGTACTGTTTCTGCTGTGTCGGCATGCTAAATCTGGTCACTACTTTATTGCTTTCTTGAGTCAGCCAGTTGTCAACTGTGTAACGAGCAAGTCACTGAATTAAAAAGTGGTTTTGTGAAGAAAGTTAGTAACGTTGAAGTAGCCTTCTAACACAACGGAATGAGCACGTTTGCTCAGAAGTATCTTATTCAATCTTTACTTAAAGACCATAATGTTTTCTAACAACCTAAAAATTCAAGCGTTCAACCAAAAAAGACACTTACAAAAGCACAATCAATAAACTTCATTCGTTACTGGTTCACCCAAAAAACCAAAAGGGTAAAATAAATTCACAAGAGCTTTCCAGTTTTGGCCAGTTTTCATTAATCGGTTGCCGCAGCGAAACCGAATTCGCATCCACTTTCAGTGCAGGGATCGAGTGCTCAATGGAATAAGTGTAGCCGCAGACGAATCATTCGCGACAGCCACTGGTGGCTAGTGACAGCTACTGGTGGCCAGTGACAGCCACTGGTGGCTAGTGACAGCTACTGGTGGCCAGTGACAGCCACTGGTGGCCAGTGACAGCCACTTTTAAAACTTTTTAATAATATATATTTTTTCGATTAAAAGAAGAGGTCGGTACCACACTTGTTTACAAATTGATAAATTGGTAAAGAAACCTCAAGTTCATGGAATTTTTATAGAAGTGGAACGAAATCAAAGACACAAACGTAAATAACCTGATTATTTTTCCCCAACTATTGTTAGGGTAGGCGTCTGGTGTAATTAGATGGATCTATACTTCTGTAGATACTTTATTTGGACCTTGCCTATCTGAACTGGATTTCAGTAGCTTACGAGGCAGCACGACACCCTTTAGTAGGATTTGCTGCAAGAGTTTTGGGCTTCAGACAATTCTGTTAAATATCTTCGAATGTCAGCCGAGTTCCAGGTCAATGACCGTACTTATCGATGTACAGATATAATTATTCATGTCGTAAATGTTGCATAAAATTGCACACACATAAAGTAAAATTAACTCGACTGTGTACAAGGCCGAATGTAAAATCCTCGAATCATCATCCAGTTCCGCTCATGTGTGCTCACCCTAAGGGTTGACATGGCCAATATTTACATTCAGCCAGTATGGCAAACAAAGTCATATCGATACACATTCATATTCAACCGTATTTTAATACGCTGGAAATTTTGTAACGTTACAGAGCACTAGCAGTGACTCGAGAGGTCGGGGCTGGTTATCCTCATGTTTCTTTTTAATTATTACCTCCATCTCACCTGACGGTAATTAAGCGATGAAGTGAACGACGATGAAGCACGCGTACTAATTAATATATTCACTCTTGACTTAAAAATCTGTCAGGAAACACAGGCATGGAATACCATAGAGCTTAGTTGTACGCAGAAAGAACGTGTGCATCGCCGTGCGTTTGGTGGTCCGATGAAGGAAAAAACTTGGCGGAATTAAGTTATATAATTCCGACGCACACTCCTCAGTACAAAACCCAGCAACTCAGCGTCGATGCTCAAGACTTTGTTGCTCGTTTCTTAACTGCTAATCACACCAAGCTGGTATTTGGCAGATTAGACAGGCAGTATTCCAAGTACGTACGATGATCATCAAGGTTCTGTGATATCATAGCTATCGTCAGACATATCACCTCACTCATAAACAATCTATATTTTATCAAAAGTGTTTACTCAGTGTATAAAATTAATCGCTCGCGACCCTTCGTATTTTGTTAAATCGATCCCGCGGCGGTTCGTTTAAATACGAGTATTGAAAGATAATATTTTATTCCGATGATTTATCCGGCTCGATTGAATAATGCAATTAATTCGATTGATATGACTTAATTTTATTGATATAAATTCGTGTAGCAAAAATGGCTGACGTATTCTTTTTTATGTGAAAGTTATCAAGTGACTCCTTCCGCTGTGGATGGAGTGAAAGGGAGTATGACACTTTTATTAACTAAAACCTAAGTACTTGTATTGCTTCTGTAACCCGTTGTATTCCAAGGCCGTGGGGAGTCTTTCGGACTTTCCTAAGAAAGGTTAGTATCTATATGGACGCCTAAATTCTTAGCACTTTTCGAGTTTTCAACGATACGAATCGTAAACAAACTAAAAAGCCCATAAAACCGTTACATTTTTTTAATGTTTTTATTTTCTCTCAGAATTATGACTTAATTAAAAATCATTTGGGGTGTCTGAGATTTTGCGTATTTAACGTTACACGTTGTTTATAATAATGAATAAAAAACGATATTTTTACACAATCTACCATTAATATTGCCCAGGAGAAACTTACTTTAAAAATAGCTGGCGCGATAACACCGAATGGTTTTATAACGGCTGGCATTCCGCAGTTATATGAATATAAACCAATAACGGGTTGGCCGGGCCGTGTGTTGTGCAGGCCACATATTTTGAAGTATGGCGCTAACAATTTTTACGCAGCGCTGCAATGCAATGTGTCACGTGGCTTTTGATACGGCGATTAAACGGATTGCTGTAAATGATTTTTCTTTATGCTTTATGCTTTAGGGTAGAGCGAGAGGGCGTGTTAGACTTTTACTGACTAAAACTCACTCCTATGTTGCTTCTTTGCATTTGCTCCGGGGCCCCGGGTCTCTTTCGCACGAACGTTAGTAGGCTGGGGCTGCTGGGTCCCTACAGTTTTGCAGATATTTCTTTGAGGCACGCGTGGAACACTACGCGCCGTCGACGACTCGAACTCGGTTTGCACGGTTATCGAGGGACGACGAGCTACCTATTGCTCGCCCTCCGCAAGCTCACGCCTACGGTGGCTGAAAATCGGTGCCAAGACGACCGTTCCCTCATGTTTGCCGCATGCCATTCCTCCCTCCTCCGAACCGTTTATTCATTACCTTAGATTCAATGCTACAAATTAAATCATTCACTATCCATTGACCTTCTTCTACAAACAAATTTAGTATCGGTTGAGTGCAACTGCACTGTTGACCCTTGAATGTACCTATCCTTCTCATAAAAAGTTTTAGAGTCATGATTATTCAATACATCACATCTCTTTGTATTGCTTCCTATTATAAATTCTGGGTGCTTCACCAGTTTATCTAGAAGAATATAACATTGAAAATGATATTATTATTATTATTATTATTGAGGAATGTAACAAATAATTAATCAATCCCGCTTCAACAGCAAAATAAGCTCAGCCTGGATTAGAACGAAATGTCCTTCCTATGTAATTAATGCATTCCCGTGGGATCATCTAAGCCGCAGATACAACTATATAAATAATAAAATAATGTTATTATTTTAATTGACCGTTCTTCCTTTCCACAATAAGGCGTAATATTTACATCAAGCTACTAACTGTCCAGGACGGTTAGTCCGTATCAAAGACACGTTATTAAATATTCAGAAGACAAAACGCTTCTGAACGTAATCTAATTGTTAGACGGCGAAACCCTAGATCACTTTGCTGGGCGTTAAATAAGTTTAGCAAAATAAAATGTTTATTTTTTATTAATTTTCTGTACTTTAATAATAATAATAAAGCCTTTTATAGCTTATCCTTGCTAACAAAACATATTAACATTCAGAAATCAGGAACTTTATTTTAAATAGACCATTAATAGGTGCTTTTGAATTGTCAAAGTGACGGTCAATCAAAAAAAGTGCAGCTATATTGCACGTTCTCTATGGAGAAAAACGACCAAAACTCCATGGCTACTCTTTCAAATAATGCTATGAGTTGTAAAAATCTTGGTTACATATTTTTGTCACTTACTACTTTTTTTTTTCTAATTTAGCCTAGTTTTTATTACGGATAGGCGGTTTTTTTTCTTGGGCATACACATAGGCCTCCTCCAACTAATTAGCTGATATCCATTTATCCAATTCATATCCCCCTAATGATCGCCAATTGGCGATAGAATAATAACAACAACAACAACAACAACGATTTTTGATTTGTACAGTTACTTTCAGAAAAAAAATTGCTTGGTTTGCCTTATCACGTACACACAGGTACCGCGCACTTTTCTGGCATAAAAAGAATAATGGTACTCAATGATATTTAATCAAAGTATTACATAGTTTAAATGATTTCTCGAAAACTACATGAAAGTGTTATTTTCAGATAGAATTTCCAATTCATGGTTTACTCGGGAACAAGTCTCGCAAAGCTGGAAAGTTCGAGCTGCTTTCTTGTTCACACACGTCCCAAGGGAACCAAAAAGAGCTGTTCGGTTGCTCTGATTGCGCCCATTGGAAATCGTTGTACGTATACATACAGGTTTTTTTTTGTGAGAAATTGTCTAATGACTTCTTCCGCCCTCCATTTTTTACTGACTAAAATCGCATTTCAGTTGCCATTGCGTTCTAGCTCCTTGGATTTTCCTGCAGGGCCCCTAGGGCTTTGCTCTTTGAGGCGCGCGTGAAACACAACGCGCCGTTGACGACTCGGTCTCGGTTGCTCACCATCCGCAAGCCCTCACCTCGGGTGGCTGGTAGCCGGGGTCGGGGCCTCGGTAGCCCTCGAAATAGGGCAACTGAAGGTGCACTGTGCGTTTTAGTTTCAGACACACTCTCTCCCGCTCCACTCAGAGCGCTTGCAAGCACTAGGTTAAACAAGCAGTAGGCTTATCACTGTTGATTAATAAGAATTCAACATATTGTATGTGCGAAAGTGCACGACAAAGGCAATTATTAACTAATTTACAGTAGGTATTAATATTGTTTACATTAACCTTCGAACAGTTAAAGTTCCTTTCCGAGTTGGGAAACGCTGTAAAATAATTTTAAACAGCATTGGTGACACTTAAAGCTACATACAAGTAAAATATTGGACATGAATAGACCAATAATGGTCGCAAAGTGATAAATTACTGCTATATCGACCAAAGGAATAATGATTTAATTTTGTTAGTGTATTATTATCTCGGGGTTGGACATTGGACAGGTAATTAAATATTACGAGGTAACAGTTACGCACGTTAATAAATGTTTCGTGTCAAACTTGACACATATTTTTCTTTTTTTTCATGAGCGTGGTCACCGCCGCCGATCGCTTTCACGAATAGCGGTGCTCTACTTAAGCGGGGCAAACTTCCACCGCATGCTCCACCGTGTCCTCCGGGCGGTGCGGCCAGAGAACGTGGTGACAACTAGGTGTTTTAACAGTTTTGCAAGAATCTTCTGAAGTAGCCATGTCCGTTGAGTACCTGTGTCATGTGGAAGATGACAACGCTGTTGGGCCTGTCTTGCCACTTCAACGGGCTAATTTACCGCCGCGATACACATACATATTATGAAATCACGTTTGACAGTTAACCTCGACCGCAAGAGTCACCGCAGCCCTGGAACGCAAAGGGCAACTGAAGAAACACGGTTTTAGTCGGTAAATGTCGATACCCTCTAGCTTCACCCAGAGTGGGAGACATTATGTTTAGTTTACTTTTGAACTGAACTGTCAATGCGAAGCCTGTTGTGATTGTAACAGTAGTTATAGCGAAAATTATGATAACGTAGAACTTTGATAGCCGAGACTAGCAGTTCATTAACAAATAATAGTCTTATACCGCAGTTTTACTTTCTAACTGTCCTAAATACAAGAACCGCCATTTTTCCGTGGCATTAAGTATTAAAGTGGTCCAAGTGGTCAAGGTGGACCGATGACCTGGTCAGGGTTGCGGGGATCCGATGGATGCATGACGCACAGGACCGGTCGTTATGGCGACGCTTGGGGGAGGCCTATATCCAACAGTGGACGTCTTTCGGCTGATATGATGATGATGAAGTATTAAAGTTACCTTCTATAAGTGAAATAATATTTAAAACGCAACAACAACAAACTATGAAAAAGTGCTACCTTTTTAGTAAATAAGTTATATGCATATGTGCTCCTGAAAAGTCATCATCATCATCATCATCATCAGGCTTTTTAATGTTCCCACTGCTGGGTCTCAGGCCTCGTCTCAAGGAGAGGGAATGGGCCGTAATCCACCAAGCGGGCCCAGTGCGGGTTGGTGAACACACATAAGATAAGTCATCATCATCATTTCAGGCGAAAAACGTTCACAGCTGGACATGGGCGTCCCTCTCGTGTCGCCACAATGACCGGTCCAGTACAACTCGCATCCATCGGATTCCCGCTACCATCACCAGGTCGTCAGTCCATCGTTTGGGAGGCACGCTGCGTGTTCTCGTACATAGCCATCACTCCAGAACATATCGGCCTCATCGACCGTCGTTCTGCGAGTATAGCATAGCATAACGAGGTCGGCCTCCCACTGTAGGAACTTAGGCCTCCTCTCTAAGAGAGGGAATGGGCCGTAATCCACCACGCAGGCCCACTGCGGGTTGGTGGATGTCACACGTCTTCGAATTTTTGGTTCTAAGACATGCCGGTTTCCTCACGATGTTTTCCTTCACCGTTTTGAGAGCAGTAGTGATGAAATAAATTACACAATGTAATACGCCTGGCTAGTTCTGCGAGCACCTGCAGATACTTAATTTCTGATCTGATTACGTAAGTAAACTCCGGAAAAGTAAGAATAGAAAATCTATTTCCATTACTTACAGACCGTCCAGACGAAGGAGGGGAAGGGGGGGGGTGCTGACCTACGTCAATTTATTTGGTGTTGATGCTACCGAGCTAAAACATGTTGTGTTACACGTATTCTGGCACATGTATCCAGTGCTCTCTTTATGTATTTAACCGTGTTTGTCATAGTATTATCTTTCTCAGTAACTGCCAAGTTAGCCAAGTGATCGCAAGCGAGACTGTTGAGCGTGGTTCGGGACCCCACGCTTAACAGATCGGTTCCCGGGTCGTGCTACTGGGTTTTCCTAATAAGAATTACGCTGTAGCAGTCCGATGTTTAGAAGTTGGTAGCGTGCCACCCCTGTTCTTTCGAAATTACATTAAGCCTTTGGTCTTGCGCAAAATCTTTTTTATTTGGTTTTTTTTTTCATTTGATATATCTATTTTCAGTCGTGTAGGTTGTCTGTCCCATCGAACTTTGAGAGTAAAGGAACGGAGTGTGTATCTGTGTTTTCGTCAAAACTTGTGTAGGTACTATAATATATGCAGCGTATTTGGATAATCTCTATTGAAATAGTCCACCGGGAAAGAGATTCAGTCGGGAGCATTATATATATCATTATCAAGTTTCCTTTCCCACATTTACCATTAACGCGTTTAACGTTTTTACAAATATAAGTAGTTGCATGCTTTCCATCCATCCTTTTTAAATAACTTCACTACTTGTCATGTTTAACTATAAAATGCCGCACTAAATAATAGTTTATTGATATCGCTAACCGAAGTTCACGGCCATGACAAGCCAGTACACAACAAACTAAGTTAACGGTATCAGTTTTAGCTTAGAGTAACTTCGAGTTCGATAACTGCGCTACTTTCAGAAATTCACTTAAATTACTAACTTTGTTTGTTAATTAATATTTCTGCTGCCATCGAAACGCTCTAGAGACGGTTAATTGGCTTAGTTTTTGTATTTTTTTTTAAAGGTTGAAAATTGCAGAGTTTTTGTCTTACATATTGTGATTATTGAGATGATTCCGAAGGCAGCAATGTATGGAAGAAGTCATAATAGATCGGCCCTAAATATATTGAGATATGAACTAGAGAATAATGGTTGCAGGTTTTTTCGTTATACGTTAAGAGAAAAAAATGAACATTCACATAACATTCAGATAATCTATCCTATCACCATTACCATTTCATTTAAAAGAGGACCACTTCTGGACCCAATAGTATCGCCACCACGACAGGTCCTACGTATCTCGATGGTGTCAAAAGGTTTGGTGGCCATTTATCTGAAATCATGGCATTGGAAGGCGTTCCACAAAGAGCACCATCGACCTGGTGAGGGCCTAGGGAAATCAGCCTCAAAAAATTCATTGATTAAGTTTCCAAACACGATATATCAAAGCTATTTCTAGTCAAAGAAGTTCGCTTAATTTACAAAGCAATTATTTCGTCAGCGACATCAACCGCTCCTCTTTCTATCAGCTCACACGTTCGGGACGAAACCGTTTCCCACTTATCCGTGGATCCTATCCGATTAATCTCTTGTCATCCCCGATCGTTCTCACGAACACATATTGTGAGATTAAATTATAAATCTGTGTCGTTAACTCTATTAGGGATAACGTAGAAAATATAGACTTGTATGGGTATTTCTTCGTTCAAATTATTTTTTGAGTAAAACCATATTTCTGTAACAAAATAAAGGAGTCAATGACAAAACTTTTCCTTCAAGTCGAGTTTAAAAAATTACATTATGTATATCAATTGGTGGGCCTTGAAACACAATATACAAACTCATGCTATCTTATAGTTATTCTTTAAGCACTCAATTCTATATAAAGAATTAGTAAGAAAATACTTGTTGAAAATCGGCGATACCCTAAAGTAACTTTGACCTAATGGAAGTTTAGGATAATAAAATTGGGGCTGTATCGAGAAATTATTTACACGCGTAATTCGATTATGTAGGCAGTGCAGAATAGATGGGTACAGAAGACCAACTGAGGGCGACCCTAGAGGGGGGGAAGTCATTAGATGATGCCCCCCACCCCCGCCCCCCCCGTCAACAAGCAACACGTTAATATTCGGGTCATGTTATTGGAACATTGAAAGCAAAGGCTGGTAATGATGTCAGAGCAGGTAAATATGTATATTGTATTTCTCGGTTTAATGCATGGAGGTGAATAGTCGTGTTAAAGATAAATTGCTGCTTGATAGCTGAGACAGTGTTTTCTAGATCTGTATTTTTAACAGAGAAAGATTTGAAATTGTTGTATCGGTAAGGGGTTTAGTTAGTGTCTTAAGCTTAAAGAAATTGTTGCATAAACCTAGAAGGAACTATGCTATAGGTACAACTTTTAAAACGAAATTATCGTAAAACTAATAGTGGTATTATTTAACATTTAGCCTTCAAGTTGTAATGCGTTCAAATACGAGTACAATTTGTTTCTAAAAAGTACCTATAACAGACGATTCAAATGAAACTACAAGAAAAAATTATAAAAATCTCCCTTACAAACAAAATACTCAAGTCCTAACAAGCCATTCAATGAAACCGACGCTTCAATTTAAGGGTAATGAAAACGACAATAAAACATAACAGCAGATACATCAACCGTTCACGCAGTTATGGGCAAAAGTAATGGGGGATTTACATGGATTGACTTTTGTCGGACGATTTCAGTCACAAGGCACTTGCGGCCAGACTTTGTGTCAGAGCTGAGTTGCCATTTACCTAGATAGAAAATGTAAGTGGTACCTATTGATGGCACGTCAAAAATACATATATTATTTCATTTACGAGAGCAGTGGTGGCCGAGTGGTAATGGCTCCGACTTACAACTTGTAGGTCACGGGTTCAAACCCTGCCAGGCGCATTACTTTGTGTAATTTATTTCATTACCACTGCTCTCAAAACGGTGAAGGAAAACATCGTGAGGAAACTGGCATGCCTGAGTCCCAGCAGTGGGAACATTAAAAAGGCTGATGATGATGAATATTATGTATTCGAATTGACTGAACTCATCTATATATAGAAAAGGAGAATCTAATTAACATTATCACTACTACTGGGACTAGAAATATGAAATTTCGCTCAAGCCTTGTTTCAGTTTAATTAGTTTGAATAGTTTTCTACATTTTCGTGAAGTCGCTGCCAAAGTGCTAGTACAAATAAACTACTTTGGTTTTGTCTTTTCAACAGGCGATAAACGTGCGGGTTTAGTCACCTGTGTCCCTCATAACAAAATGGATTACTCAGTAGATTAGCGGTCGGTAAGCGGTGCGCTCCCCGCGACGGATCGCTGAGCGTTGCTTCAAGTGTTTGAAACCAATACCGCGACACTTGATGTTTAATGAGGACGAATTTACTGTGCTAGTAATCCATTAGCTTACCATGAATCTGATTTACAGACATTCATAATCTGTGATTATCATTAGTATCATGTTTAGGGAGGATTACATATTTACATTTGGTATTTTTAGGTGGCGAATCGTAATGAAGAACTGGTGGAGACGGCGGGACTCCAAAATTTGGGGGAGGCCTATGTCTGCTGTGGACGTTTTTAATTTAAAAACTGATGATGCAGTTGCCAAGTGTGCTCAAGTTATATCAGAACGATTAGTTCGAAGTGACGGTTTTGATTATAACGTATCATGTATCTTCGAAATAACAAGGAACTTATGTGACCCGACAGTTGTAAAGATTCACGCCATATTTTCATCATATTATAAAAAGCAAAGGAATAAAAATATTTTTAACTAAACAGATTATATTTCTGTTTATAAAATACGTCCAAGGTTAAACAAGGATACAGCAGCTCCATTTATTTATTTATTAAAACTTCATGCAACACAAAAGTTACAAAGGCGGACTTAATGCCTTATTCATTCTCTATCAGTACCTAGAAGTAACCTCTTGAATTAAAAACCCCTATGTTGTAGCTATCAGAAAACAAACTCCGGCAGGGAATTACTTTTTCATGTACAAGATAAGTCTCTCAAGGATGCAACAATTCCGTCAGCTATTACTAAAGCTCAGCTGCTCAGTTCACGGCTTTGTTGGCGTACAGTTCCGATCCGTTGCTGGCTACCGAAGCCGGCCTATGAATCCGAGCTTATAGTTTAAAGGAAATCAGGTGGATTTAAATAATCTACTTTACCGCTTGGCTAAACTAAAGCGATTCATCTTCTTATTGGATTCAGTGTTGGATTTGAGCGGATATTTACTTTTTATGACATGATATTACCTCGGAACGTCTGTTGTTCGTTTCAATTTTTGTTAGGATATACCTGGAATAACATTTGCATTTTATGTGTTAAATTGAGAAAATATATAACGTAGTTAACGATAGATTTCTAAATTAATAGTTTATTTAGTGTTTTTTTTTTGTATATATCAAAGTTTACTATCAGCCTAAAACTCTTTCAAATCTCAATATTTAACTCTACATTCTCAATTCAAAAATACATACGAAAACACGATATTAAGACATTTTTAAGATATAATTAAGATTAATTCTTTAAATATTTAATATATTTTATCAATACGATGTAACAAACTATTTTAACAAGCACAATTCTGTCAAGATCTGTGCCTAATTTAGGTTTCATAATATAAAGTTTGAATTAGATGGACGCAGGGGCCGAAAGATTCTGGAGTGGCGACCGCGTACCGCGGGACGAGGCGCATGAAGGCCTGTTGAGGGACGCTAGAATCCGATGAGTGTGAGGTGCATATAAACTGTCGTTGTGGTAACACTTGGGGGAAGCCTATATCTAGCCATGGATATCTTTCGGCTGAAATTACGAAGATGATGATGAATCCCAACAATATGGATCAAACTTCGTTTGTAACGCAATCTATGAGCTCATTATCCCCATCATAGAAATTAAATACGTGCCTTTAAAAGCACCATAGAGCAATGTTCACGCCCGCGACTGTTTGTCTATCACCATGGCAACCGAAGCAGGGAGCAAACGAGTATTAAAACAACAACATTATAAGCACTTGGTAACACATTCTTGACACGCAACTCGATACAAGCGCTTGTGTTACAAACGTCCTAATTTCTGGGGAATTAAAATTTATAATAATAGAAAAGGTGGTTTTCGTAGCATTTATTGATTCTGTCGATATGACCTTTACCGCATTTTTAAGACAATTTATGAATGAATAGTTTCCCTATGTTAGAAGTAGGTAAGCCATTTAGCTCTTTTAATTAGTTATTTTGTTTTTAACTTCATCATAAGTTTTATGAATATACTAATTTTTGGCAGTTGTTTTGCCCACGTGAAAATAGGAAAGATCATAGGGAACATACTCCCGGGATATTCGAGGACATGGTGCACCCGTATGGCAGTGTTCAGCAGGTTCAGCAGTTAGCACCATATATGTTCGAAGTACGGCGGCACTTGCCGACGCTGACGCTGCTGCTGCCACTCCTAAGACCCTCAAAAAATAACCGCAACTTAAATGGTAACGCAAGCCGTCACCTCTCCAGACCATTTGGGGTAAGAATGATTTGGTCATAGGGTCCAAGTGCGTGTCTTTTTTTAGGATATTTGACATTGATTAATCGAATTAATTACGGCATGGTTGGTGTAGTGGTTGAGGGGTCGATCGCTACGCCGCGTAACGGGTTCGATTACCGCACAGAACAAATATTTGTATGGCCTAAAGATAGGTGTTTCGAGTCTGCGAGTTTTGTATATGTGTGGATTTACATGCTTGTGAACGCGACTAAAGAACTTGAAGGGTTGACTTGTTCTTTACTCAAAGAATTAGTATTACCATTGGTCGCTATCAGTCTTCTAGGCACATCGCTTTATGTCTACACATCGATATCGATGTCTAGGCATGTTTCCGGATGACTTTAAAGTAGAGGAGTATTTGTCGCTTGAGGGTACTTTTTTATATACATACCGAGCATTAGTTGATAATTATCTGATGTACAATTTTTTCTTTGCTAATTTTATGATAAAACTTACTGTTTTGCTAAAAATTACTGAAAATTCGTTTTTGTGACCTTTGACCCCGATTTTTTTTCCAGGTATCGAATCGATGAGGACTTTTTAGATTTCATTTATAATGGTGTTTTGAACAATCCTACCAAATTTCAGCTGGGTGAGAAATATTGTAACCTATAGTCTGTCAAATAAGTCAACCGACTTAGGAATTTTGTATAATATTTATTCATTAAAAAATACTTATATTCGGTACTTTTTATAAGGTTCTCCTGTTAGTAAACAATGATTTCTATCTCTTAATCAACCTTGATTATTGAACTCGTGTTGACTACATCAGATTTCATTAAATCCTAATAATTACCCAAGTCGTTTAACTTATTAGACAGACTCTAACCCCTATTATTTGGTTTAATTTGACTGGGCTGCTAGAGAGCTACTGGGAAATGGAGCTAAAAATGTACTTGGATAAATTAAAAAATATCTTTTCAGCAGGATTGTATTAAGCACTGGTGGAATCAGTAGTTGATTAATGTTTGGGTGGATATGGTCTTGTGTTCCCGACACAAGTAAAATTAAAATCTTGCAGATTAGATTACTAAAACTACTTGTGGACAAAAAAACTAAATAAATCGTAAATAAAAACTATGACAAACTGTTTAAAATTTATAAAACGATCCCGATGCACACAAAAATAAAATTAACCATAATATTGTCTGAACTATTTAATAATGAAGGCGAAAAAGAGGATCGTAGGCGCATGTAACCAACTCGGCTATCTAAACAAAAGATACTTGCTGTACTTAAAGTAACTAACAATTTTAGTAAAGCAAGAAGAAATTTGTTACACCTATGTTTATGAATGAGCTATCCCCAAACTTATCATGTGCCACTACCATACATACAATCTTAAAAAAAAAAACATTATCTTTCACTATGTCCATAGCCACGTGGATTGCGGAACTAGCCCCAAATTTTGCATCCATGAACAATTTAACTCTTGGAATATAACAAAAACAAATCAACCCTGCTTCATCACCATGGTCTTTCTAAACAATAAATATTGTATTTAATTGACCTAAGCCCCTCGTCAGCACTTGACTGAAATCCCTAGTCGGTTACAGTTACTGTATTCGTTTAGCCTTGCTTAGGAGCACACGTCTCACGTAATATTACTGAATGGTAGGTGCAATAAAAAAGTGAGAAAAGGCGAATACAAGAATTGATATACTAATAGACCATAGAATAGATATACTAATAAACCATAGATTAAATATATACAATTATACAATATATACTCAAATTAATACATTACATACAAGCACTAAAATAGTCAAACAATTAGTCCAAATCGACAATAGGAAAACATTAACGCTGTGATGAAACTACTGCCAACTTTTACGAATCAACTCGCAAACTTTGGTTTTGAATGTGTTTGTTGCCATCCGGATCTCCTGGGGAAGCGCATTCTACAAAGAAATAGCTTGAATAAAGAAGAAATAGTGAAGAAAATCAGTATGATGAGTGGGACAATGGAGAAGGCGGTTATGAGATGAGCGCAGATTTCTATTGTGGTTGGCGCAAATGTATTGAAAGTGAGGGGCTAAATAACTGGGGGAATTAGGAGAATCAAGAAATGAAAATAAGGTGGTGAGCGCCCTTTGCTCTCTGCGCTGACGTATGGGCAACCACTTTAGAAGCGATCGATGCGCTGAAACGTGATCATATTTCCGAAAATTGAAAACTAATCGAATGCAGTAATTTAGAAGACGGTCAAGTTTATTGAGGAGGTCTGCATTCAGGTCATAATAGCACACATCACCATAATCAATTATTGGCATAATCAGGGTCTGCACAAGCATTGTCTTCGTGCTATATGGTAAAAAGTTCTGCAATCGAAACAGAGCCCGCAGCGTTCCAGTAACCTTCTGACTAACACTAGCCACTTGAGTACTCCAGTTCAGGATACTATCAATACGCAAGCATAGATCCTTTACATCGGTGCTGAATGGGACAATCGTACCGTCGAAACGAACTGGTGGCAAAGTTGCACTGTCCACCTTAGCAATGATTCGAGGACTTCCAATGATGATAGCCTGACATTTATTGGGGTTCACTGCAACACCAAATCTGTCGGACTAGGCTTTTGGGGCTGTTACGTCACTATTTAATTGGTCGATAGCACCAAGTACTTCGTCGTCCTTCGCTTTTTTATGTTGTTCGCATAAGTATATTGTCACCTGTTAACAAAAGTGAAACGACAACAATTCCCAAAAAAATGTTTTACAGTTAGGCAGAATTTGTGTTTCATAAGCAAAAACTAGTCGCGCTTTTCTGAGTTCCTAGTAGGTACATATAGTAGTAAATATAAACACAAGTGCAGTTAGTGATCTGTCACTAGCGGAAGCTATATTTATAACTATTTAAGTTTTAAAATATAGCTTCCGCTATAAATTCTTGGTAAGTTCACACTTTTCAAAACTTCAAGTATATGTGATAAGGCATTCGTTTCACATAACTTGGCGGTCGCCATCACAGTAGTGATATTCTGTAGCGTGGATATTTGTAACATATTCACTGAATTTGTAGATATTCATCTACGCTGGTGTTTTAACACGTTTAATTTTTTCTACTGTCTGCCTGCTTCCTTTCGCCGGTTATCTTTGAATTGTACGTCATGAAATACAAACATATTGCCACAAATCGAGTACGCGTTTCATACTGTTACTGAGTGACAAACAACAAAAATAAATCAAGAAATTAATTAATCGGTGGAACGGATTTAGATGGAATTTGGTGCACAGGTAGACCATATCATAGCATAGTCGGCCTTATAATGTTCCCACTGTTGGGACTCAGGCCTCCTCTCTAGGGGAGGGGGAAGGTAGACCACGTCTTGGAAAAAAAAAATTTTTTTTCATCTCGGCAGTATGTTCCCTTGGTTTAATTGTCTACTTTCACAAAACCGCTTTCATAAAATAATAATTTTAATGTAGTAGACTATACATTGCTATCTCGTCCCAAGCTAAGCAAAGCTTGTACTGTGAGTAGGCAGTAGACAACTAATAAACACGTATTTTTCTAAATTAATTTCTAAATACATTCATATTTATAAATAAATTACACCCAGACCCCTAACAAGTGATCGAGCTCATCACAGAAACATTTGTCTTGCGTGGGAAGCGAACCCACGACTTACGACATAGCAGTCAAGCAGTTAGAAACTAACTGCACTTCTATTAAAACAAATGTTGCTACTCTGTATCGGATTCGCTAGCTGATACATTTTAGTTGCGTATCAATGTTAATATGTTTGATGATGAACTTGCATCAATATTTGCATGCCATAATGGAAGAATGTACAAGACAGACAGAAAAAAAAAAGAAAACTATTTTATTTGGCATACACACTCGTAGATTTTTTATTTTTTTTTATTAATGATAGGCTTGCGTTTGACCTCTATCTCACCTGATGGTAAGCGATGATGTGGTCGACGATGAAGCACGCTTGCCTAGAAGAAACCTATTCACTCTCGACTTAAAGACTCCTAAGTTGTAGCTATCAGGAAACACAGAATGTACACACAATGTAGTAACAACATGTAGAAATGATTAAATATATAAAAAAATAAGACAATCAACAATGTGTGTCTCACAGCGGCGCCAAATAGGTCCAGTTCAGCAAAACTGCTAGACCACTAAGTGATAGTTGCCTGACGCTGGTTTTCAACTGAACCTTTTTTCGAGTGTACGGTTGAAAATTGGTTTTTATTTACTCAGTTATTAGTGTTAGGTGTATGGTAAATAATTTACATATTATATATGTTTATGTATGTGTACAAGGATACTTTAATAATTATTTTTATAACCTTAATGTAAACACCTACCTTCTGAGCAAAAAAAAAAATTAATAAATCAATATTCTATTCTATTCAGGCCAGTCATTATGATTGATCAACTAATGTATTTCAAGATGAAATTCGCTGCCATCTTTAATCTGAGAGACTCTTAAGAGCATGACTTTTTCACTTTGATTCTAAGGTTTTTCATCCTATCCTCAGCTCGGCTCATATCTTTTCACTTTCACGAGTCAACGGAGCTATCGCAACTTGTCACACCTGACTTATTTCGTATTTCACTTGACAAGACAGCTTAAAACAGTAAAGCGAAAGGGTTACACTGGTCTGATGAAATTATTGTATAATGTGATTTGAATAAGAACAGGAACGTGAATGACCTCTATTTGTCAAATGTTAATTGATAATAATGGTTTGCAAAGAAAACTTATGTGCGTTTCAATAACGATATTTTTTACTTTGTTTAACCGAAATAAAAATGTCTTAGTTAAATCTAAGTGAAAAAAAACGTTATTATTTAATCTAAATTAGCTAAATATATTGTTTTAGTCATTAATTTAAAAAAAAAGTCTTTTCTTTCTTATTTTCATACTAGCAACAAACCTCTTTCCATGCGCCACTACTCCGACATTTCACGCAGTGATGCAAAGATGAGCACTAGATTCTGATTTAAACTTTTTGTTTGTTTTTTTTTTATTATTTGGAAATTGAATTGTATGGCAGATGAGTTTTAGTCAGTTAAAGTTTAACACGATCTCTCGCTCCATACTTGAGCGGGAGCAATCATTGCACCTCAAAAATATAGTGATCTTTTTCAGATTTCTTGCCAGTAATCATGAAAACCAATAATATCAAACCCAATAAAGTGAATTCTCGAATCGCGTCTATTTAAATTGAAGAGCTCGGTAAGCTACTTGAGAAATCAGGTCGGTTATTGTTCGTTAAACGAACGCTTTCTTTACATTGTTATTATATCAGTTGTTTACTTTATTGAAAAACCACTTCAAAATCTTAGGTTTGATTGAATTTAACTTGGAAAAGCAACAACATTTGAGGTAGATTGAATACTCTTTACTCTTGGTAACAAATTACAATTACAAAATTAAGAGGGTAGAAACAAAAAGCAAGAAAGTAATTGGAGGGTTATATAGTATTGGCTATTTTGGCTATTAACCTTTCGAATACCCTAATTAGAGATACAATAGACAATGAGAGAGCGAACGCCGGCGTTCCCTTGGGGTTTAGTAAATTAAAATATACTACAAAAAGTGTATAGATACTAGTAGGTTGGATTGCTTACTGCTTACTATCGGGTCGGATTGGGACCACGGTCAAGCAATAGTATAGGTCATATAAATAAAAAACAATTTCATGACTGTGACGAATCTTCCATTTTTATTTCGGTTAAATAAGACTAAGTTAGAAATAAATATAGTAACAAGTACACCTACGGTGTCTATTTGTCTATTTATATAAAAATGAATCCCTATTTCCTTGGTCACGCCATCATGTGTGAACGGCTGGACCAATTTCGCAAATATTTTTTTTGTTGTGTTCGTTATTGTGAGGAGATGGTTCTTATGGAAAAAAATTAGGGTAGTATAGGGTAGAGTAAGGTAGAGTAGGGTAGAGTAGGGTAGAGTAGGTTTAAGTAGGGTAGAGTAGGGTATAGAAGGGTGTAGTATGGAAGAGCGGGAGCGAAGCCGCACAGGCAAAAGCTAGTAGAAAAACGAATCCCTATTTTCCTTGATCACGTCGTCGCACGTGTACGTTTGGACCAATGTCACCAATTATTCTGTTGTTGTGTTTGTTATTGTCAGGAGAAGGTTTTTTATGAAAGAATATTTGGGGAAAATGCTCAGAGAATTTGGAAATTTTAGAAAACATAGCACTGTAATAACTTACGTGGGTTTGACAGTTTGTGCTTTTGATAGTTTGTAGCTTAGACAGGATAACTACTGCCGGTTCAGCTAGTAACAACAAGAAACTTAAACGAGGAGCATTTGCTTTCATTTTGTTTGTCTAGCTTCTGGATTGGTTTCCAGTCTAATCGGGTGCAGCTGGATATCTGTGTTATACACGGAGCGATCAATTGCCTATTTGATCTCCACAATCCAGTAACTGGGTAACACTATTCTCCTGGCCAACGCTGGTGTCAGATTCTTTGGCATCTGGCTATCTGTAACGACTGTCAAAGTAAATGTAATACAATAACTACATACATCTCTTAGGTGTAATTTACATTTACATTCACTTCTTAGGTGTAATTTACATTTACATTCACCTGTAATGTGTAATTTAGGAATTACTCAAAGCAACATCAAAATAAGTCTTTGCATATATTCAGTGATCACAACAGCTGTCAAAAAGTGGTCAAACCCAAACATTACGAAAGACTATTGAGAATGTCACTTTGTCTGCCCAAAGCGTTGCATTGACATCCTTTTTTTTATGGTGGGAAAAAATCATGCATTGACATCCCCCGCCCTAGGGCGGAGCGGGAGATAGTGTCAGACTCTTACTGACTAAAAGACCCACCCCGTTCCTTCTAGCCTTCATACCGGGGCTCGAGCGCCCTTTCGGATAACCCTGGCCCCAGTAGGCTTCGACCCGGCTGGGTCCCTGCTGTTGCTGACAACTCCTTGAGGCGCGCGGGAACAGTGCGCGCCGTCGACGACTTGGGCTTGGTCCGGACAGTTACCGGACGGCCGGACAGTGAGCTACCCATTGCTCACTGTCCGCAAGCCCGCGCCTACGGTGGCCGGAAATCGGGATCAGAATCCCGGCGGCGGCGGCGGCGGCGATAACGCCGTTCGCGTTCGGCCTCCTCCTTTGCGAGCATTACTGCTTCGCAGAAGTCGGAGACCGCCTGCCACTCCTCCTCGCTCCGGACCATGGCCAACCAAGGCCCGGCGCGAGAGGTCTTCGCCGCCGATCGCCCCCACGAGGGTACGACGATGCTCCGCCCAAGCAGGGCACACCTCGACTGTGTGCTCCACCGTGTCCTCCGGGCGTTCCGCACAGTGGCGACACCCGGGCGTCACTTCCGCATGAATCCGGTGCAGGAAACTCCCGAACGAACCATGTCCGGTGAGGACCTGCGTCATGCGGAAGGTAAGGACGCCGTGAGGCCTTTCCAGCCCCGCCTTAAAGAGGGGACTTACCGCCATGATTGTGGCGTGCCCATTGCATTGACATCCTGCAGAACTCCAGGCCATTTCCACGAGGCTGAACTTCTATGATTGCACCTTTTTTAGAGGTAGAGGTACAAAACATGAAGAGTTAAAGCCGTAATAGCTTCGAATTTAATAGAAGTTGTCAGATATGGAACCGATGGCAAACAGGGGCTTAATTGTACTAGTGGATTGCGAGTGTTTTCAAAGTGGAGCGGGTGCGTAACAAACATGCCGCGCATGCGCAGCGAATTTGTTTTGAACGAGCAACGAGATCCGGCAACGGGGTGTAGGTCTCCGGTGTCTTCGAAGTAACAAAGTCAACAGCAGTGTCTCTGCGGCCAGGTTTATCCGAAAGGGAACTCGAGCCCCGGTATGAAGGCTTGAAGTAACGGGGTGGGTTTTTTTAGTCAGTAAGTGTCTGACACTATCTCCCGCTCCGCCTAAGAGCGGGGGTTGTCATTGGATGATTTTTCCAGCCATAAAAAAAAAACAGCAGTGTCTCCTTGTCAAAATCAATTTTGTTACAGAATATATATATAAAGAGTCGTTAACTTGCTACAAACACGTTGCGAATTTGCCACGCGTCCACAACATGTTCGCGGTGCAGCCGCGGCGTGTTCGCTGCACGCCGGCCCCGCGCTGCAGGCGCTCGCAAACCGCTAGTGTGATTAGGCCCTAACTAGCAAATGTACAATTTATGTACCTTATTTTAATTTATCAAAACGGTTTAATTTTTTTTACAACTTTGCCCCACACTAAACTAGGATTTATTCCTTATCCTATCGTAGATGACAAAGCAGTAAACTGACATACACAAGACATCTGAAACCGCAACAATTTATCTGTAGGACATTAAAAATTATTGTATCATGCAGGAACCGAACCCGCACTACAAAAAAAAAGTTTCTAAGTCGGTTTATAATCAACAAACTTCTGAGGAAACAAACATAAAAAAAAACAACCGAGAACCTCCTTATAAAACTTTTTGAAATCGGTTAAAAATGGCATATTTTTCAATATTAAATTTTGAATTGGAATAGAATTGTGCTTATCGAAACTAATTTCACGCTCTGAAAGATGTAATAATAATATAATATATTCCACAAGTATCACACAACGCCGCCTAGTCTCCAGCTAAGCAGAGCTTGAGACAGATAGCTGTCAATAATTCAAAAGTCAACAAGAATAAAACACTATAAGTATACTGTCAACACGTAAAGGAGATTATTAGAAATTAAACGACACGCAGCAATTTCGTAAAGTGGGCAATTTAAAAAAGCGTTGTTTTACTGTCGAGTCATGCAGCATGCAAAGCACTGCGGTTAATGGCCCGCTGCTTTCCACAATTGATATTGCACCCTAATGTGTCTACATGGTGTTAGAGCATTATAATTTCACGTGTTCGCCCATGGTAATTGCCTCGGGTAAACAGTTGAGCTGGATTTGATTTGTTTATTTACTGCAGCCTGTGATAGTTCAGTGTGCGGGGGCTTTCAAAGTGTACGATTGCTCCGAATTACCTAAAGTCACAGTTTTAATCATAACTTGTTAATCTGTGTAAAGAGTTTGCTTATCAAACTTTTGTGAGCACATTCATTGTGTGTTCACAGTGGAATGTGGGAACGTTAAATATAGTCAAGTTTTTATACAATATACATTGTTGTAATATTATATTTTTTAAAGTTCCACAAATTTTCTCAATTCTTTCTTTCATAAGCAACTTTTCCTGACAATAACAAAAACAACAAAGAATTAGGAAAGTTGGTCCGGGTGTTCACGCGTAACGACGTCACTTTTTTTATTGTTGATAGGTTCGCGCTTGACCGCTATCTCACCTGATGGAAAGCGACGATGCGGTCAACGATGGAACGCGCTTACCTAGAAGTAACCTATGGGAAGAAGGGATTCATTTTTATATTTAAAGATTAGATACCTACACCTAACGTTACATTATGTTAAGTGTTAAACTATGGTTCATAAATATGAGCCAAATTTAATAAACTCGTAATTTCACTGGACCTACAACTTTTAAACCGGAACAGACAAATGTTGGATGCCGGCAGAAATGTGCGCTAAAACCGGATGATACCTTAATAAGGGGTCGATATAAAATTAGGGCAACTGGCCTCTCGAATACAAACAAAATTGTTTTATTATACAAACAACAACACACCTTTTCATTTTAATACAAACTTTCTTTATTAAAATCGTACAATAACGAGAACAGAAAGGTCTTAATGAACATACATTGAACTTATGAAATAGTGTATGCCATTTTACATGTGACTGATACTAATTTACCTAAACCATCCTCGATGAATGCTATTGGTGAAAACCGCATCCAAATCCGTTGCGTGGTCTAGAAGAAGTTAGCGAGCAAACAGACAGGCGGGAATCGCTTTTAGACTATGTCATCATACATCATCTGATAGACTGATGATAAGACTTTCTGCTGTCTGACTACCTATAATTTTATTTTAAGGTTGTAAAACATAAAATGACTTATCCTGCTCTTAGGAGGTATTATAGAGCAATACACGAGGAAAATTTATATTGTCACTTTATTAAATAAAGGTTGTATGTATTACACAGATTTAGTGGCCGGATGCAGTTAAGGACGGAGAAAAGTGAAAGATTGGAAGGAAGGGCTTTACCAGCTGTGGGTAGTAACATACGTGTAAAGAACGCTCTCTCCCCATAAATTTGGAGCTTTTCTTTATCGCTGATAACACACGAATCTAATAGGATTACGTCAGCTATCAATATCAAGTGACCAATTATACAAGACATGTTTTTTACTATATGAAGTGGACTGCAAGCATCTTCAATATTTAATCTTTCGAATAACATAATTAGAAACAATAGAAAGATAATGAGCGAGCGAACGCCAGGGTTCGCTTGGGGTTTAATGAATTAAATCACACGCAGTACAAACACAATAAGTACATAATTATTATCTTGTTTATAGAACTGTATGTGCAGCGAAATGTAGCCCCTTTGTGTAGCTTCATGAAACCCGCTGTGAACTCAACGATTACCATCTAATTACCTGCAAACAATCTGATTGTGTCGATTTGTTGAAGACACTTGAGAATAAAACTCAACCAAAAAAATGTTACGTATTCCGTTTTCGAAAGTCCAGAATTGCCGGTCGATTTTACACTTTCCATTCTGATTTCAGTTCCGATAAATTGTAACTGGAATTTATATAAGAGGTACAGACAAGTTCACACTGGTCGCGCGGGAAAAAGCGCCTCCTTCCTCCGTGCCTTCTGTCAATTACTCTTTCTTTCACTTGTTGTCTTGCTTGATTCGTATTTGGCATGTCGTGAATTCGCTCTTTATTAATTTATATTAGTTTTAGTAGCGTTTATATTGATGCTTCTGCCTCTACCTCTGATTCCAGTTCCGTTTTCGAGTCCAATTCGATTTCCATTTGCCATACCAGTACCAATTTTGGTTTCGGTTTCGATACCAGGTCCGGTTTCGGTTCCTATACCGGTTCTGATTTTGCTTTTAATTCCAAAAAACTACATTTAAAAACTCCACTTCCAAATTCAGTTCCTATATAACCACTTCCGTTACATCCCTAACTTACACAACCCTTTTAAGCTATTGCATAGCTTCTATCGCGGGCCTTGAGCGTGGAGGCCGAATCCAGAAATTCCGTAACGAAAATAACCTAACACCCCCCACTCATTTGTTTTTTGAGCGTGGTGACCGATAAGAAAACAAATGAGTGAACAATCAATCAAAATTCAATTCAATGTGTGAAAGTGCAACTTCAATTAATATCAAAGAAAAAACAACAAAGGAAAAAAAATACTGCTAAAATAAAATAAATAAATAATTATAATTGCATAAGTTGATAAAAATGCTATGCAATAGCTTTACCGCGGCAGTCCCCGAGTGCCACACGTCTTTTTTTTTTGGTTTAGATAGATGTTACTTATTTATTGCCACACTTACAGGGTGTTTCATTATCGACTTTGTTCCTATAAGCTCTCTATTGGCTTGTTATAAGGAGCTTTTGTTCGCATCATATTGCACGGATAAATTGAGCAATCATATTTTGCTGCACAATTTTCTGCTAAAGTCGACGGAAACCGGGCTCGTTAAAAGCGCTGGAATATTTTAAAAGAACTTAGATGATACGTAATATCAAATTACTTTATGCACTGCTGCTTTAAAAAGGTATTTAGAAAATGTTCACTATGATAGTTCGGTAAATTGAGATAGTGTTTACTAATAATTTCTGCATCCACCTGGTTTGTTGATGTGCTGCCGATATCGTTGCAATCACATTAATATTATAAAGCGGAATTTGTGAGTGGTGAATGTTTGTTACATGATCACGCTCGAACGGCAAAACAGGTTTATATGAGATTTGGCACACAGCTAGACCATATCCTGGAATATCACATTTTATACTTTTTAATCCCAGTAGTAGAATATTTTCCATTTAAGACAATTTTGAGGCGATGGTGCGGGTCTCGACCGAGACGTGATCACGACCACTCTGTCAAGAGTGTACGATTAAGAAGAAGAAGACAATTTTCTGCTTTCACGAGGGTGAAGCCACCGGTAGAGATTTCATATCCTGCAGCTTGACTAGTTTTCACAAATTCCTTATGAATGCGCAGTTCATCATTTCGATTTGCCTTCTTATTAAATTACCAATACCTAACATAAAACCGCATCAAGAACTGATACGACTATTACGATCATAATCGTTGACATTTCTGTTATATACCATAGCTGTGCACTGCTTACGTAGGCGCGCTTTGTCGAACGTGAGACATGTTCGCCGAACTGACTGTATAATGCACAATTTGTGGCCAGACTCGAACACGTTGGCTGATGAATTTTGTATACTCGTTTATGCGCTAAAAGCATGGCCGCTGCATTTGAAATGAATAGTCTGGCTTCAGTTTGATCGGGCGTCGTTAATGATCGGTTTCCTAGGTGATTGCGATTAAACAGTCATCAGTCTAGGCAGCGAGTTTTTTTTTTTACTTAGCTTCCTGTATATGTGGGTATATGTTCATTAACGAGTAAGGTACTTCGTTAGTGATGTTTGATAGCCTTATATTTGACAGTCATAAGTACGAATATTTCATTCCAATTTCAAAGATTTTTATTAGTGAGACCTGGTCAACTTTAACCTCAATTACCCACTAGGTATTTACAATAGAAAACTTTGTACAAAACTGTTCATAAGTTATTAAAATGCTGATACTCGTGGAGAGCTGAATGTGTTATAATTAGAGTACCACTATTCAATTAAACACTTAACTAAGTGCTGTTGAAGCAGGATACTTTAAACAGTGTCAGGGTATTGGTATGGAAAGTCGCATTGTCGCGTAACGTATTTGATATTCAGAGCGCGACAGCTTGCTCCCGTCGCTCGCGTCGCTCGTGTCGCTCGCGTCGCTTGCAAACACCGCAATAACCGCTTCCGACAGCTGACATACAACGCAGCCTTGTAAGCTCAGCCTCACTTTCTATGCGACGCCTTGATCAGATTTGATGTGCGACTGAACAGATTGCGCTAGGATGGAAACATTGTTCTGTTTCCGCAATTAGATGGATACATGGATCAATTGCTATGATATTCGGTCAAAATTGGAATACAAGCTGTTTGCGTGATTAAATTTACCAGTATCAAAAAATTTAACAAAACCAATCAATGAAAATTACTTCCCTGAGCTCATTTTTGTTGGAACTCAGTAAGTTTTTGCTATGCATTACCTATCAGTGAATTAGCGGATTTAAGTAAACTAAGAGCAAAATCGTGCAAGCAAACGCCTACGGTGCAGCGGTGGCTGCAAAATTGTGGTGCGAAAGTTGGGCGGCTGGGGCGTGAAGAAGGTCGTTTGCTCACGCGTGCGGCTGCCTCCTTCACTAGCATTACTGCTTCGCAGAAAAAGTCGACCGCCTGCCATTCCTCCTCACTTCGGACCATGGCCTATACCTACCAGGGCAAGGTGCGAGAGGCCTTTGCCACCGATTACGCTCACGAGGGCACGGCAGTGCTCCGCCTAAGCGGGGCACACCTCCGCCATATGCTCCACCGTGTCATAATTATGGAGTGCGCAAGACGTTAGAGTACGTTAGTTGTAATTGTATTAAAACCGAATGAGCGCCATCTAGTGATAATTTAATAATGGATATCCTGTTGTTTTTTAGATGATTTGGCATAAGCGAACGTTTACGTTAACTTGATTGATTACATTGAAGAACTGTCTCCTGCCTCTCTGGCCACACACACGCGAGTGCCTCTGAGTTTACTGGGGAACATTATCTGGCTCTTTGCTTGTACTTCGCTTGCAGATGGTTTTATCTAGAATGAAATTCTAATACTTACATTACAAGAAGCAGATGTTAATGGGTGAGTAAGCAACTATTTCCCTAAAAGTTGGACGATGACCTGATAAAGGTCGCGGAAAATGGGGCTAATTAGTGATAATACTTTAATATCACAACTATTAATTTTCGTAAGTGGCAAAACGGATGACACCAAAAACCTATCAACCGCTTGTTACTATACCTAGGTGAAGGTTACTATATTGTTTTATTTTATTTATAGCAATAGACGGCTCGGTCAGCGCCGTGGCTGAGCGGTGGGCTGCACAGAACAAATATTTGCATGGCCTACAGATAGATGTTTCGGCCTGGGTACGTGGTGTATGTGAGTTTACATGTCTATGTCATGTCATGTCATGTCATGTCATGCCAAGTCCGTTCCATCATCGGACCACAAGACGTACGGCGTTGCGCCACCGGTACATGGTGGACATCCCACCTATACGTACAAAGCGTTTTGGGAGTACATTCATTATGCGCACAGCTAAGGAATCGAATTCCCTGCCGGAGTCTGTGTTTCCTGATAGCTATAACCTAGGGGTCTTTAAGTCAAGAGTGAATATATTGCTTCTGGGCAAGCGTACTCCATCGTCGGCCACATCATCGCTTACCATCAGGTGAGATTGTGGTCAAACGCGAGCCTATCAATTATAAAAAAAAAAAAAAAATGTCTATAAACGCTACCACAATACAGGAGTCATTCCTAGCACATCGTTTTAAAATAAATACTTAACTATCATTCTAAATATATATTATATACTAAATAAAGAACTAACTAAATGTAACCTAAAGTATGGCGTCAAAAAGCTCCTCCGCATCGCTGTCGACATCGACGCGACGATGATAAGAGACCGGACCGCATGTCTTTATTTCCATGGGAGATTGGATGGCGATGTGGGACGCTACCTGTATCGACACTGCTTGTGACTATGAGGGTGAGCGCCTATGCTTTTAACAACAACATATTAAGTTAGCTTAGGTATTAGCTGTTACACTTAAATACCATAATTAATAAACCTTGTAACCTAATTTACTGTAATTTGGGAAACTTGTTAACTTGAAGGTGCAAATAAACAATTTTTATTTATTATTTTATATATTTACACTCTTGCGCCATCCCATCTTCCTAGCTCGTCGTGCTGTGCTGGTGTTGCCGCTGCGGCTGCGGAGAACCTCAAGCGGCAGACATATTACAACCTCGTCGGTAAATAATTATATTTTTGAGCCGGTTGGGATTGAAACTCTTGGGCCGTGGGTACCAAGTGCTCATACACGTTGGCACTTTGCGTGACCCAAGGGCTGGCTTTTACCTTGGGCAGAGAATAAGCATTGTCATACAGCGTGGCGATGCTGCCAGCCATTTGGGTAATTAGCAGTCGACAGCGAAATCCTCTCTATACTTTAAATAAACATAAATTAGCTGTAGGCAACAAAAAAAGTCATTCAGTAAAGTAATAAATAAATCTTTTAAATTAAAATCGAATATGTATCAGTAAAAATTCAATTGTATTTCATCTCAAGCCAACATGATACGTGTATTAATATACTTAAAGTATTATTTTCTACGTGGAGACTTCGGTCTAGTGTGGGCTGGATGATCTGTAGGTGGGTTAATAAAAACGTGTTAAAAATAATAAGATCTAAAAGGGAAGATCAAATGATTAGTGCCAATTTATATCTAGGTAGTAGGTATAATATAATATCGTGATAGTATTTAGGGAACAGTATGGAAGAGGTTCAGATTCAGTGTTCAGGAGCAGTGGTGGCCCAGTGCTAACGGCTTCGACTTACGAGTGTTAGGTTGCGGGTTCAAACCCAGTCAGGCGCATTACTCTGTGTAATTTATTTCACCACCCTTGGTGAAGGATACATCGTGAGGAAACCGGCATGTCCTAGAACCAAAAATTCGAAGATATGTGACCTCCAAAAATCTTTTCGGACGTGTCTTCGCACTCCATCAACAGCGAGATATTTGATGATTTCCCACCAGAAAAGTGTATTTAGTATATTATTGATTTGAAACAATCTAAGTTAGAGGTCTTTAAGTCAAGAGTGAATAAGTTACTTCTAGGAAAGCGTGCTCCAACTTCAAGCACATCATCGGTTACCATCAGGTGAGACAGCGGTCAAGCGTGAGGCTATCAATAATAATAATAAAAAATAATCAATGTCTAAAATTTGTTGGCATCAACTGGCAAGCACCGGACTGCTCTGATCAAACAAAATTTTCTTAACCAGGGAATCAAACTCGAAATATTATGCAGAAAGAGCATTAGGCCATTGAGGTACTAAATATGGTTATAAGAGAAAAGCAATCAATGCGAGAACCCAAGAGTGTTTAGACACTTTCATCCCAGTTTTTTTTAGAAGCACTGCAAAGAACTCCGTTCTAGATAATTGCGAGTACCTTACTAACTGTGTTCTATGAATCGAAAACGCTGATTGGCTGGTACCTTCCGAACTGCTGGCTGCGCTGATTGGCTAATCTAAAACAATGTCTGCATCCCGTGTTTTTTCGTGGATATCGAAAAAGGCATTTATGTCATTTTTTTTTTTTTTTTTTATCTGATTATAGTGCTTGACTGCGATCCCACCTGGTGGTAAGCAGTGATAAAATCGTTGATGGTGAGGCGCACTATTTATTATTTTTGTATCCACAGTTATTGCAATTGTGATTTATGTCGTACTGGCCCAGTAGTTAAGGCCTCTCATACGTGAGGTTGCGGGTTCGAAACTGGGCAAGTACTAATGTGAATTTTTCAATTCATATTGTGTACTTTTCTAAGTTTATGTAGGACATCACTGACACCCCGTGTCTCGGAAAGCACGTAAAGCCGTTGGTCTTGGTTGTCGACAGAAAGTTGAACCATCAGTCTGTATAAGAAGTATCGTGTTTTCAATGTCTGTTCAACAGATTTTAACTTATATTTTGTAGGCATAATAAGGATAGTATTAAAAAAAAAAAGTGTTTACAATACCAACTATTTACTGCAGCTGCTATTTGTCACCACCTACGTTATAAAAGTCAAAATCGCTTGAACGAACAGTAATAAAAGGGTTTTCATAAATGTCTAATGTTATTTTGAAAAGAGTGTAATAGACAGTCGTCTCGTGGCAAACCGACTTTCACGCGGGTGTAGCTACCTGCAGATGATAGTAATAATACACAACCTAATTCATTTTAAGAAATGCTCGTAGTATAAATCCTAGTTAACTAAAATGTTAATTGATATTTGTGATTTACTCATACAATATGTAATTCTATCTCAATATTTGCATGCGTCAATGGTGGTAAAGATAAATGATGAAACGTTTACATGAGTAAACGAGCGGATATAAAGATTCTGCACACAGCAACAATATGTGGACGGTGACAATAGTCAAGTAATCCAACATTTTGAGCTTTTGACAATTATTAGCGTTATACGCCGATGTGTATTTAGGCCCTGGTGACTTAATACGTTTTTCCCCTTAATCTGACCCTTCTTAATGTTAAAATTCCACGCTATTTTTAGAGTTCCCTATCCGAAGGCTGCTAACGGAACTCAATTACAAAGCCTCCACTGACTATTCGTCTGTCCGTCTGAGGGTGTTTTTAATATCGTGCGGTTTTGATCACGCATGCGGGATTGCTCCGCACGCGTAACCCCCAAATGTCCATTTCATACAGGTATTTATTATAATGCATAGAATACTCATACGGGACGAAGGTTTCTCTTTGTGGACGAATGATAAATGTGTGACTATCATTATGTGGTAAAGCAATTAACTAGATTAAATTGGTACAACTAAATACAACAAGTTAATACTAACAATTATTAGAAAATTGTTAAAAAATATTTAAAAAGCTCACAAGTTGGACACCACCGACAATAAGTACAACACAGGTCACGACAGGCGTAGCGGGCATAGCGGGCATGAGGTGTCAGCAAAGAGCTGGATCCAAGTGCAAAACAACCTCAGTGGCCTGGATGACCCGGTGACCATGTATTTTTGCTGACATAACAAGCTTATAACTTTGTGATTATTCATGATACAGTTATGAAATTTTGTACATAGATTCTTTACATAAAAATACTAGACACGTGTTTCAATCCGAACCATAACACTAAAACGAAGGTTGTATATATTTATGCTATTAAATGTTTTGTAGGTCTTTGTGATTTAATTCAGCTTTTGAAAGGTCCCTAACTGTTTTAATACTATTCGCCCATATCAAAGCGAAGGCACCAAGTGTAGGTAACATGGAAATTCATTTTTTTTTCTTTTTTTTTCTCATATAAACTAGTGCTTGACTACTGTTACCAAGAGCATCGTTGATTAACCGACCCGGCTGACTGATAGCTGATCGTATATTTGCGTCCTGGGCACATACGACTAGAGGTAGGTACGTCAAGGCGACGTCATCTCGGAAAGTCTTGTCAAAGCGGACTTTGACCTCAGACTAATATTAAAGTGGCTAGAGAAGAACCGTCGGTGGAAGTTCTAAACTTTGTAGTTCATTATTTGTTCAGTACCCCATCTAATTCCTGTATACAACACATAATAGAAATAGTTTGTAGTTGTTTCTGATCTGGGAGATATACTTACAGAATGAAACGCCCACATTAAGAGGCTGCCTTTCCACTCGCCTATCGTAAACATCGAGCATGGTTTAAAAGCTTGTTGCTTCATCTAACGCAATCCAACGTGATGTTTCACGAAAAGGCAACGTGAAAAAAGAGTGATAATACCTGAAAACTCTGTTGGCATTCAGTAATTCCGTGATTTACTCGAAAATTTTACAAAACTTGTTCCAGGAAATAAGTGTTTCTTTTAAACCCTTAAAAGTTTTTGAAAAACATTGCCATTATTTAGAATCTTGATAAAATTTGCTAGGCTAGCATGTTGTACTTTTTTGACGTTTTAAATTTTTGAGTAAATTATGAAGTATAAGTATGCAAAATAGCAGATTTTCAGAGGTCTTAACTGGATTAGTTTTACACAAATTTATAAATGAATTTCCATAGAAGCCTAGATAATATCCACAAGATACTGTGTTTCCAAAATATCTAATGAAAAATAGGTAATCGCGTAAGAGCGGTTTTATGAAAAACAGTGAAAATGTATCTCGAGATGCATCCCCTTAAGACTGAAGATGAAATTCTTTTTCGACCGTTAAAACTAGTTTCTCTCGAGTACTAAAATTTTTAATTTTATTTTTGATAGAGGTTCTATCAAAAATAGCGACAACCCTACGTACCGTAAACGGAACACCGCGATGATAGGGCGGAACAATTAATTACTAGAGGACGTAGCTTTACTCCGTCACCATAACACTATCAATAATACAAAACTCTTGAACGAAAATAAAACGTATGAAGAAAGTTACGACCAAACATTTTTTGTGAACGATTATGTTGTGCCAAAAAATAACGTGACATGAGTCTGCATTCGTGAATGTATAATAGTGGTAATAAATTAATCTGAGTTCGTAAGTGAATATTTGAGTTTCCTGTTTTACGAAATTTTAAAGGAATAAGACGAAATAAAATATGTAATTTGGAAAACTAAAACAATTTTGACATAATGTGACAGACGAATAACATGACAAACGTAAAGACTATAGTTTCCTCATATTTGTCCCTTAAAAGACGGAGGAGATAATTTCGGCTGCAACTGAATCCCAGAATTAAGAACTTAGGTACAAACATAAATAAAAACTAATTGCAAATCAAATTATTTTTCATTACTCATACTCTGAAAGTAGGTCTGAAGTTGCCTGTTGCCTGGCTGAAAGTGATACTTTTCATCCCCAGGGAGTTTTACTTTACAACTGACAGCTGTCAAATTATTAAAAGAAAAAACTAGTTCTATCTTCACATTTCTATTGAACCATGTTCCAATTTTCCATACAGCCAGTCATTCACAGCGCGATATAAAATTGAAATAGCTTAAAGACAAGTATTAATTAAATAATGTTATATTTTAAGTGATTTATTTGTTCAACTATTTCTTTAAAATACTTTATTTTTAAAAGATTACAATTAATTTCTAATTTTTCATTAATGAGGCTGAATAGCTAGCCGGCCGCAGAAAAAAAACAAAATGGCGGGAAAGTGGCAATCAGTCGTTGGTTTTTTCGAGTTTTGTTTACATTTCCGTACAACAGAGATTTGTATTAACACGTTATGTTTATCAGATCAAAATAGTGAGTTAACGCCTAATTTCAAAAAAGAGGCTAAAGCAGTATTGGAATACCTTTTACCGCCTAAATCAGAAGAAAGATACCTACTTAAAATCATAGGTACGACGACTCAGGTTTTACAAACTTTTTCTTTTATTTTTAGTTTCCTCGTATTCGTAATGAAAAGCACAGTGTTTACCTCGGGGTGAAAGTAACCCATTTAACCCCTCGAATTAGCGACCTCGCTCCGCTCGGCCGCCAACTCCTTCTCGGGACGAAATGACTTACTTCCACCCCTTTTTTTTATGGTGGGAAAAAATCATGCATTGACATCCCCCTCTCTTGGGCGGAGCGGGAGATAGTGTCAGACTCTTACTGACTAAAAGACCCACCCCGTTCCTTCTAGCCTTCATATGGGGGCTCGAGCGCCCTTTCGGATAACGCTGGCCCCAGTAGGCTTCGACCCGGCTGGGTCCCTGCTGTTGCTGACAACTCCTTGAGGTGCGCGGGAACGGTGCGCGCCGTCGACGACTTGGGCTTGGTCCGGACAGTTACCGGACGGCCGGACAGTGAGCTACCCATTGCTCACTGTCCGCAAGCCCGCGCCTACGGTGGCCGGAAATCGGGATCAGAATCCCGGCGGCGGCGGTGGCGATAACGCCGTTGCCTGATGCGTTCGGCCTCCTCCTTTGCGAGCATAACTGCTTCGCAGAAGTCGGCGACCGCCTGCCACTCCTCCTCGCTCCGGACCAACCAAGGCCCGGCGCGAGAGGTCTCCGCCGCCGATCGCCCCCACGAGGGCACGGCGATGCTCCGCCCAAGCAGGGCACACCTCGACTGTGTGCTCCACCGTGTCCTCCGGGCGTTCCGCACAGTGGCGACACCCGGGCGTCACTTCCGCATGAATCCGGCGCAGGAAACTCCTGAACGAACCATGTCCGGTGAGGACCTGCGTCATGCGGAAGGTAAGGACGCCGTGAGGTCTTTCCAGCCACGCCTCAAAGAGGGGACTTACCGCCATGATTGTGGCGTGCACAGCACTGGGTTGCGATAGTCGTTGACGCCATTTCACCATGAGATCCCGCCGGAGCTCTGTCCGCCATGCCGTGACCTGTCGCGGCAGCGGACTTTCACCCCGGCGTTGCATCTCCACGCGCATATCGTGCATGTGTGCAAGGACTGTTGCCTCCAGATCCCACGGTGGTAGGCCAGCCAGAAGGCTCGCCGCTTCGCGGGAAACCGTGCAGTATCCCCGCATTACTTTCACCCCTAGTGTAACAATGTACTATTGTTAGACTAGCAACTGGCCACAAAAAACTAAAAACGTTCGAATTCTGAAATAACGGATGTTGAAATGAATAACGCGCCTACATACAATTGAACAGATTCGCAAACAGTTCCGTACAGAGTCCCTAGAGATCGAGCATGGAATTGGAAGTCAAAGTGTCAAGAACCGTCTTCCCATTTTCTTAGATTCAGTACAGCTTGAAAATCTCAGCACGTATCGCAGAGCAAGGTTTCGCTCCAGTGCTCTCAAAAAATTAAAGCGTTTCCGAGTGATACTCGGAAAATTTCACCGACTCTAATAAACTTTTTATAATTAATATCAGGGCTATGTTACGCGACCAGTCCAGGTGTTCCATTTTAAAACTGAAGTTATTTTAGTGCTGGAATTATGTTTTTCTGCCCGCTTTTAATATGTGAAAATTCGTTTAATAATTACCTATCAAGTCAGTATATTATGGTATCGTAAACATAATTATGTCTTCTAAAATCTACTGAGAAACTACTCAAATATGATACGACTGATCTATGTCATATCATTTTTAAAGAATGGAAGCAAATATGTCTCAGAAATTGCTACGAGTGAATTTTAATTTATTGCACCTGAATTTGTCCCTTACTCATATTTCGTTCTCTCTTTCATTTTAAGGCTTTTTGTTCAGTTTACAGGTGGTCTGAAGAGTTTCCGATCTAACAAAGATGTAAGATATTTTTTCTTTCAATTTATTTTTCTTTTTTTACATTGTCTCCTTGTAACTTGTATACACACTTCTCCCTGCGACGCCCTCATCTCAATAACCGGTTCAAACACCAACTAGTATTTAATTGGCGTTTTTCTCTGCAGAATTATTCACGAAATTTGCCTCCGCACATGATAAAAATCTCTATCCTCCGAGCTCAATTATTAGATGACGGAACAAAAAGAAGTTCTGTGGGGTTAGATCTGATGAGTAAGGCCTCTGATCAAGCAGTTCAAACTGCAATTTGTAGATTTTCGCCATGTTAACTGCTAAGGAGTGAGAGGGCGCGTTGTCTTGGTGAAACAAGATTTTCTTTTTCTGCATCTCACATCAACTCACTCAAATGATTGTCAGATAAAACTGCGCGTCCAAAATGGCTGAAACTTTGGTGAGTAACTATCAAAAGATACACTACTACTTTCATTAACTCTTATTGTCGAGTGCTGTTATATTCACTTTGAGGTCGGAAACTTTTCAGGCCACCCACGTATAAACTGAACATGGACTTAAATATTGCTGTTTGCTGAAGCAATATTTAAGTCCATGTTCAGTTTCAGAAGTTACCGGTCGTACTTTCAGCCGAAAGATATCCATTGTTGAACTTAGGCCTTCCCCCTGTTGCCATAACGTTCGGTCCTGTACGTCTCGCATCAGGTCGTCGGTCCACCTTGATAGGCTGCCACTTTAGCTTGACCAAAGATTTCTATTGACTTTAGGCCAAAGTTTTCCTTTTCAACAATTTCTTGTGGTCTTAACGGGCACCGCCCCTACGGTTTTGCTGACATGTGTTTGCGGCGAGCGTGGAACCCGACGCTCCGTCGACTACTCGGACTCGGTTCTTACCAGACGGGAGAACGGCGAGCTACCTAGAGCTACCGGCGAGGGCTTGTAGATACTTGTCATCCACAAGCCTAATGCACAAATCAGACATCAGGTTGTTAATGAGAAATTGTCGATACGAAAAATTCAATAACACTTTCTCATCCTCGGGAATCGAATTCGGGAGCTTACACTCTGTAGTTAGTAGTTCTTGCAACAACTAGAAGGTGAAACGATGAAAATATTGAAGTTAAATTAAGACCTGAACATTTTTTTTTCCTTGAATAATCAAAAGTCACACAAAACACGTCCGATGTTGCTAAAGACAAAGAAAAGGGAGTCGAGACTGAACATATAGAAATTAATTTTATTTTGTAACGTACATTTTCAGCTATCTTCTATTTCTAATTTCCATTACCAGTAAGGAAATGGTCAACAAAACCGTTAATTAAACATAAATATTAAACAATGATAAAATATATTACGTGTTTTTAATTAATTTCATGAAACTTGAGTATATCGCTCGAGTTACCATAACAACAGTTAATTTGAGGGTAGTTCCAAAATTGTTAAGACAATTGACACAAAAGAGGAATAATGTAATTTATGCTGAAATGGCTGATGAAACAATACAATTAAAGACAAGAGTGGCGTCCATTATTTATAGGAATAAATAGATTGTTTATCAGTTTGTGCGTAACGAACCAGACTAATTATGAAACGTATTTTTTTTTGTGGCATGATACTCGTGATTAAATTAGAACGAAGTAACAACCGTAAGTAGTGCTCAGGCGCACTTTGATGATGGATGTCACCAAATGTCTTCTCTTACCCTAGGGTGGAGCGAGAGGGCGTGTCCGACTGATATTGACTAAACCCCCTTAGTTGTATCCTGGAGTTGTCGTTTGCGTTCCAGGTCACGACACAACGTCTTAAATTTGTTATAATTGTGGCATAAGAGAGACGGAGCCACACAGGCCGCATATAACTTTATGATGATTTTAAGACGTCATGAGTCTTTTCAAGGGCCCTTGGAAAGATTATTATAACAGAAATTACGCTATCACGGTTTTCTCTGCGCGACACACACTACCGACTAGTCGTTGACGAGTCAGGCTCGGTTTTCGCCGTGCGGGCGGACGTCAAGCTGCCCATTATTCGTCGTCCGCAAGCCCGCGCGTACAGTGACCGGCGATCATCCTGTGATTCCCGGCACCCGAGGTACACTATCATATACAGGCTGCTTTTTAACTCGAAAAATCAATTTTTCCGAGAAATAGGGAGCCACTGGAATAAAACCACGGAAAAATGTTAATGTATTAAATCAAGTTTGATTTAACTTCGTTACCTTCTCGTTAGCGATGAAGTAAAATGAGTTAAATAAAGAATACATTAAATTAGATGTTGAGGTACCTACTTACCTAATAAAAAAAGAGATAACTGAACTAATGGTCACCTCTTGAAGTTCTCGTAATATTATTTATTTTTCAGTTTGTCTGTCACTTTATGGTAAACCAGTTTTAACCCCAAGTTAGTTCTTTCCAAATTAGAATCTAACTAAATCAAATAATACAGTCTTCCCGTCCAATTATAAGTAATTTAGGTGTCTTCAAAGCTAGAGTGAATAGGCTCTTAATAAACTAAGACGCCTCGTCATCGACGATTACACCACTGCATCAGGTGGGATCACAATCAAGCACTGGTTTATATGAATTAAAATCTAATACCTAATTTTAATTATAAGAACAATTTATAGAAAGAACAAGACTCTTCACTACTCACTAAGCCAATAAGAAGAGAGGGTTAACGGAGCTGACTATCTAGAACGTCCAGAATTAAGCACTGTGTAGATAATTTGAATACAACGCAAACAATAGGATTAGTATTACAGAATCTATCTTCCTAAGAATGCAATGTGGCATGCTACTTGTTGCTCGTTTTCAAAACGCTGTAGTAGCATGAAGTATGGTTTGAATAGATCCTTCAACTCGACATTCACGGCTCTACTTACAATGGGAGAAACTTTCAAAAGATATCTCAAGTCACATAGAAAATCTTGTCGAATAAAAAAATATTTTAAAGTTGGCACGGGCTTAGAGATCTTTGCCAAATATTAAGTTTTACGGTATGTGGTTCTTATTATTGGTGTGGTAACTCGGTCAGCCATCTATTTACTAAATAGATTGTATTAAATTTTGTTAAAAAAATTGCATTGCCTTTTCTAAAGTAGTTTGAAGGTTTTGAAGACCAGAAGTCTCTGGCTCATCCAGGGACTTCTGGTCTTTAAAACCGAGAAAAAAGTTAGATTTTCACTACGCGTTGTTTAAAATAAAGACCCACCTGTCTTCGTGGTAGCAGGCTAAGGCGCATCTATTTACGACTTGTATATTAGCACGAATGCAGCTCAACACAATGTAATGAGTTTCTCGCAAACCAATATTTAAGTGACATTGTATGACATTATTGATAAGGTGGATGCTCCAGGGTAGCCCACGAAACTCACATTTTCTTACATTTCTTGCAGTTTGCAGTTCAGTATCGGATAGATTGTGGCTCATCATCGCTGCCATTGTGGCGCAGTTGTCAACAGGCTCGGACCGAATAACTCGACCGTGGCGAGGGTCTAAGAGAGCCGAGAAAGATAATCATTAATTACTCACGTGTATTATGCGACGTTTTTCAATACACTTGTAAAGAAAATAACTAAAACTAGTAAACTTTTGTAGTGGTAAAAATCTGTTTTCGTATGCATATATACCTTTCAAAACACTCATTGAAATATGTAATTAAACGGGGGTTGACCGGCGATTCGTAGGGGACGACGTGCGCCCATCCTGATATGGTAGACAGATTGAACAATAAGGTTTTAACTACATTATAGGACTAGTGCGTAATGGTAATCAAAATGTCACAGTTTGGTAACAAGGGCCATTATGTACTTAAGTACAGTGCAATAAGAGTCACTTTCTGAGCAAGTGTATTGAAAATAATAATAAAGTTTACTTTTGGAACAACATAAGTTTACAGTTTTCAGAAAAAACGAAGATAGCGACAAAAGTAAAATACTGTAGCGCAGCTATCAACGCCCAATTAAACATAATATTTATATTCATAGACATTGTTCCAGATTATCATCAACAGAAGTGAAAATATAAATTAAATAAGGCAAATTATGATAATGTGAATTAATCTGCTTTTTCCATGTCATAAGATTATCCAATATTACACCAAGGTATTTTATGCTATCAGACCGTTCTATTTGAGCACAGCTACAGTTTCCACCGGGTTTCACTGGGTTAGTACACACGTGAGTCTTGATGTTAAAAGACAAAGGCGGTTGACTGAGAATACTCGGGGTGAAGGGCATGAACTTAGTCTTGGAGATATTGAGCGTGAGGAGATTCGTGGATAACCACCTCATAACAATCCTCAGTGCTAATTCTGCCATCTCACGAGTCTCAGGCCAATTCATACCGTGGATTATAAGAGCTGTGTCATCCGCATATGTAATAATTTTTGTGTTCACAAGAGACAACTGACACAGCTCATTTACATAGGAAGAAGAGGGTTGGCCCTAAGACACTGCCTTGTGGGACCCCATAAAACAAATTTTCTTCGTCACTCACAAATGATCCCACCCTGACAACCTGTTTACGCTCCAATAGATAGCTACGAAAGATTTTGAGAGCAATTCCACGAATGCCTATCTGTTCTAGCTTTTTAATCAACTTTGTGACAGAGACAGTGTCGAACGCCTTGGAGAGGTCCAGGAAGACACCAAGAGTCTTCTGTTTATTGTTAAGGTGTGCAACTATTGTATTTGTGAGCTCCAGGGTAGCGTCCTCTGTTGATTTTCCTGCTCTAAAACCATATTGGTTTTCTGCTAAGATGTTGAATTTAGCCAAGAATTTTACAAGCCTCGCGTTGATAACTTTCTCAAAAATTTTTGAGATGGTTGAAAGAACGGATATAGATCTGTAATTAGTAACAAGGTCCTTGTCTCCTCCCTTGTAAATTGGATGGACTATAGCAGTTTTAAAAACATCCAGAAAAATACCAGAGGTTAGAGAGAGATTAAAAATGTGGACAAGGGGAGGGACAATTGTATCTTTTGTGGCTTTAATAACTGTGGATGGGTTTCCATCATAACCGACAGCGCATTCATCTTTGAGATTCAAAATAATACTTTCAAGTTCAGCGTCATCAACATCGTACATGACCCTTGATTCCAACGGGGCTGTCATGGAGGAACTCGCTATCTGGGGTGAAATGTCAGTGTCTGAGCAGCTATTTTGTAAGATAGAATTTGAAAACTTGGATGCGAGAGTACTGCCCACATTCGTAAAGTAGTGGTTTATTTTATTGACAGCGAGAACAGGATCGTCTTCACATTTCAGTAACTCTGAAGAAGAAGTTTTATCCTTGGGTTATTTCCTTGATGATTTTCCAGTTTACCCTTGGGTTCCTTCCGGCCCTCTCAAATTCTGATCTTTCATATACGCGTTTGAGCTTCTTAAGTAAATTATTGCAGAAGTTTCGATTGCAAAGATAAATAATTTTATGAGTTTCGTTTTCTGGGTGTTTCTTGAAGGTTTTTTGTAATTTATCTTTTTGTCGAATACATCTGAGAAGGCCAGGAGTAATCCAAGGCTTGATGATGCGCCTTCTACTAGGAATTACCAAAGAACTTGTATGGAGATTTACTGAAGAGGATATAAGTGATACGATAGTTTCAGCAGCAAAATTTGGGTTACTAGATTTTAATATATCAGTGAAATCGGCTTTTTCCATGTCAGACTTCACCTCAGCTATATTAATTTTTGTAACTGGAAGTTTGCGTGTATTCATTGTGATATCTGGATTACAAAACAAGACAACAGGAGAATGATCAGTTATGTCGCATTCCAGTACCAAGGTTGTGGCAATGTGAGTCGATTTCAACAATACATGGTCTAGACAATTTGCAAGCCTGGTGGGAAAAGAATGTGCGGGAAGCATAGCATGAGATGCAGTAATGTTTAAATATTTATCACAATTTGGGTCTAGAGTGGTAGGAGCAATGTTAATATTTAAATCTCCAATTAGTGAGATAGTTTTGAATTTTCCTAAGTGGTGGAGCAACATATCTAAACTGCTGAAAAATGGATTGAGGTCTTTAATCGAAGATGATCTATATATCGCAACAATAGCAACCTTGTCAGAGAATTTCAGTATCAAACAGTTTGCGTCTTTAACCGAGAGAGTCACAAACGAGTATTCTAAATCCTTTCTGACGTAGACAACTACTCCGTCATTTTGGTTTGTAAAAGATGTGGCACAAGTATTGTAGCCTGATAGAGTGGGAATATTTGGACATTTGCTCAGCCAACATTCAGACAACAAAATAACATCCAGTGTATAACTCAGTCTGCCTAATAACAATGATAGCTTGTCAAAGTTACAGTTGATGCTTCGAATATTGACATGTAAGATTTTAAGCGTACATTTAGGTTTTCTCAAATATTTAGCACTAGACTCCGGCGAGCAGACAAAGCATTCTGAGACGGAAAGTTTTTCAATCTCAGAATTAATTATGTTTAGATAATCCATAAAGACTTTGTAAAAATAAAAAGGAAATTCTTTGTAGGGTCTGCCTTAGGCTACCTGTGTTGGGTATCGATTTAAAATTTTGAACCAACTTAATAACACATGAAATTGATTCAAGATAAGGAAATTTTGTATAAAAGTAAAGAGCGAGACTATGTGTCGTATAATTGTAAAACTTGCGGTATGTGTACTGTAGTGTTAATTTTAGAATGTAGTAGGTGAATTGTGTGTCGTGTAATGAAATAGTGTTCATTTGAATGTTACTTAAAATTATGGTATGAAGTACTACTAATAAAAAGAAATACAAGTAATAAAAATAACCCAAAAATATATGAAACCAAAAAAGACAATAAACAATAAATGGCAAGACAGGAAATTTTACCAGATAAAACGAGATTGGAAAAAGTCATGCGGACTTCAGAATGGTAGAAAGGTCAGCATCAGTCTTAATTTCGAAGTGTTTGTATCCTTCTTTCTCACGGACGAAGATTTTGCCATGTTTAATCCAGCAGAATTTGTAGTCGTTGCATCTGGCCGCTTCACGTGCCAGGAAGTATAGTCTCTTTTTCCTGGGTATCAGATTTTCAGAAACAAAAATTGGTTTGGTAGGGCCACTGATTTTAAGGTGCTCCGTAGTCAAATTAAAAGAGTTTCTGTTGTGCTTACGGAAGTTTTCCAAAAATTCGTTCTTACGAAGCACCGACGTAAAATCAACAATAATAGTTTTGTTAGCCGGATCTTTTGTTTGAACACGGAACACGTCTTTAATTTCATGAGGTTTAATCGGCAAGTTTATGAGATTTCCCGTATCAGTCACGGTTTTCAATAAAGACGTCTTTGTCTCAGATTTAACCACTGGGATATTGCGTATCTCTTAACAGGTGGACCTGGAACTCTGCTCAAAATTTTCGAGGTTTACCTCCAACTTATGGATATAGGACAAGTTAACCATACGTTTGGTTTCCAATAACTCAACACGCGAAGTTATTTCGTTAAAGTTGGCAGCCATGACATCAACAGTGACTCGAATCTCGTTCACCATAGAGTACAGCTTATTGTACTTATCGTCTTGCTGTTGTTTGAACTCTTGAAACATTTCTTTTATTTCCAACATAGTCGCAGATAGGTCACATTCCTCGTCACTCTCAGCGTCGCTTCACATTGCGGGAGGGTGTGGCTCGAGAAATATTATTATCCGTATCCAGGACATTTAGAATCAGTTCAGATGAGCTATGAGGTGTAAGATAAGCAGGCTGCGATGTGCTGAAGAGCGGCGTTGACGATGGCTGAGCTTTTGGAGTAAGCGGTGGTGGCGAGCGAGGAAGCGGCATATTTACGGAGTAAGTATATTTATTTCCCAAAAGTAGCAGGCGCTCAAATGTTGCGAAGAGATAAAAACACGTCGATATTCTAATAAGCAGTGGTGGCTCAGGTATGAGTGGGCGGTATCGACAGATTCGAAAAAAACAGCTTTCCGTCCAATATAACTTGACCTCTGTCCATCCAGCTCACGCAAATATATTTTTACTTTCCTTGTATTCGTAATGAAAAGCACAGTGTTTACCTCGGGGTGAAAGTAACTTATTTATTCCTTCGAATTAGCGACCTCGCTACGCTCGCCCGCCAACTTCTTCTCGGGACGAAATAAGTTACTTTCACCCCTAGGGTAACAATGTACTGTTACCATATCGATCCGATACTTTTCAACGTTCAAATTTCACGGGCAGTGAGAGGCCCAGACACAGAGACAAACAATGGTCGTGCTCATCACACAAACATTTGTTCTGGGTGGGAGTCGTACCCACGACCTCCAGCATAGCAGTTAGGGCCACTGACCACTAGACCAGTCGAATTTAAAATTATTACCATTTCGGCTTCTTCTACTTTTCCACCCAACTATTCATAAACTTACGATATTGCTATCAATATTTAGGTATATTTTCATACCAGGGATGAAAAGCGTATATCATCATATAGAAAATTAAACTCAAAATAAAATAAACCACATCAAAATTCCCAACAATAAATAAAAAGGCATTAAACATTACGTCATAGGTTCGGGCTTGGCTGAAAAACGCGGCGCAGTATAAAGCCGGGCAGGACAGCCAGTTGGCCCGCTACCAGCGTTTAATTGAATCTAAGGCTAATGTACAGTCAACTGCACAAGTCGGGAAATTCGTATGTATTTGGAATTAAGAATTGTGGAAGCCCGTTCAGCAGGTAAGTGTAGTAAAAACACTTTTTTACACAATTTTAAGTAAATAATTTAGAAATATTTAGTGATAAACACTTTGAAAATGACAGTATTCACTGCTAACTGCTAATTTAACATCATAGTCTATCTACTGAAGTTTACTTTATTAGGAATCAAACTGTGTACCCGGTGCGAATTTTTTCAGTACAAATAGAAACTTCTGTACAAGCTTTCATCCCCTTAAAGGATGACTTTGAAAAGCGCGATGGCTTCGCAAATTTACTGTAAGTACTTATACCTATATGTTTTAGTGCTGAACACGTTTCTACAGCGACGCGGCTTAAGCTCAGTCAGTGAATGATTTGATTAAGTAAATAATGTAAACTGCCATAGCCTAGCAGTTGGCCATGGTCAACGACCGCTTTCGAATGACTTGTCTTGTGGACAGTACCATGTGTGTTGCCGGGGTCTGGCGGGACAGCAGTAAAGAGTGTTATGGCCGCTCTTGACCGTTACTCTTGTGCGATTAGCTTTTTATTGTTTAGAAATTACTGCATTTACTGCGGTTTGTGGTGACTTCTCTTAATGGACGTGCAAACACCTATAAATCGCCGACTAAATAATTTTACCACCAATTTATTGTATCGTGTAACGTGTCGATTTCGCCTCGGTACATGTTTCCGAACTTTTAACGCGATTTGGCTTGAAAGACTTGTATCCTAGTGAAAAATTCTATTATTTTTCTATGATGAGCTGTCAGATTTGAGAACATCACTTTTCGGCCTAACTTTCATCAGCAAGCAACAATATTTCTTTGCTCTCGTTAAATTTCTAAATCTGTGATAATCCTCTCTTATTTGAGCTTCGTTGTGTTAAAATGTTATCGTAATACAATTGGACAGATATTTCTTGAAAAAATACAGCATAATTTCGGTAAGAACTTATTTTTAAATTTCTTCTTGACGCGATGGCGTGTTCTTGAATTTGTTTGGCTTACACAATCGTTATTTGTTTTCAGTCTAGCGATTTTTCGCCTCACTTGTGGACTCTTATTGATCCGATTGGCGCGCTAGACATTAGTTCGGAGAAAAAAACGGTAAGCATTTCCCAAACATAACCTAACTTCGCGATCGCGTGTCGACATTGTCACTTATTGTTACTTCAGAATATTAACGTATTTTTTTATATTGTTTCAGCCATCTGGCGTTTTTTTTATTGTTCTCCTACTTTTTTATATTTTTGTGGATGAATACTTGAAGACCATCCTCTATGGGGCCACGCCTGGAGTCTCCAAGTACCGGACGACATTCCTTTTTTTACACAATTAAAATTAACCTTTTTTTAGATTCAAATGAAACAGATGCAACAATATCCCTTATCAAAGATTGGCCTATGTAAACTACGGGCAGGGAAGAAATTAAAGACAAAATTTCTTATTATCGGCTTTATTTTATTTATTTTTTTCCCTTAGACTTCCCACCGGCAGATTAATGGTCCGATCTAGTACCCGATCAAGTTATCCCGGTTAATCTCGTGTTTCGACCTGGCGCCTGAATTCTTAATTTTTTATTCTTTTTTATTTTATTGTTGGAACACATTTTTACATACACAATTCATTTAAACGATACACCCAATTTTTTATTTTTTATTATTACAATGGAAAGCCCCTTTTAATGTTTAGCTTTATTTATATGTTGTAGTAGACTAAATAATTTTGTTCATATGTTATTTACTTTTTGTTTAATGAATTTTAGGTTGTATATTATTAACATATAAGCACCTAAATAAGTTACCTGGGATACAGGTTTATATATACCTAGTTCAGGTAGAACGCAATTTTGTAACTTTACCTCTAGTTTAAGCCCTTATTGTAGAAATATTTATGTAAATCAAACAATTAAATAAACATTATTAAACATGAATAGTAATACAAATTCTGTGAATATTACAACTCTCTAGTTGTGACGTGAGACACAGCTCACTAACAGATTGACGGACGGACAGATAGACAAGCGGACGGATAGAGGAGGCTTAATAAGACATAAATATTGCAAAAGATATTTTTAAGATCGTAATGATATCAATTTTTTTTCTAAGGCTTTTTGTTGTACTAATCGTTCTAGCCGCTTTTAGAACGTCTCCATTTATTTATTTATTTAACAATTTATGTAAGTACACACAATAATAAAAGAAGGAAACAGAAGAATCCATTCTATTTCAGCATTGTTTTATTAACTTTTTATGTAGCAGTTAAGTCTTGAGATATTTACTGTATCTCTTTAATCCGACTCTGTGCAATTCTACACTAATACACCGAACAAATATAGTGACAGCTATCATTGTCTAGTAAGACTTTAGTTTCCCTTATCTTAGTGTACGGTGTAATTGTTACTATACAAAAAAGATCAGATTATATTCTGATTGTTTGTTTGAAGCACTATCTAAAAGCAGCTGTCAATGGCAGTGTCCTCATTTTATCTACTATTTTATGTCATTCGTTTACTTTGTAGCTTCAAACTTTTCAGGTTGTTGTGAAGGCCGTATCACATACAGGTAAAATGTTATGAACAGGTTAAAATAAAAATCGCAATATAGTGGCCAGCATAATCCGTGTTTGAATGATGGATAGTGCTGTTGTTGAGGTTGTACACAGGTCTACAATCTCTATTCAATGTCCTCTGTTCCTTCAGAGGCTGTTTTTCCACTCGCCTATCGTAAACATCGAGCATGGTTTAAAAGCTTGTTACTTCATCTAACACAATCCGTCGAGATGTTTGACGAAATGGCAACGCGAAAAAAAGAGAGTTAACGCCTGAAAACTCTGTTAGCATTCGGTAATTCCGTGATTTACTATTTTACAAAACTTGTTCCAGGAAATAGTTACGTGTTTTTTTTTACCTTTAAAAGTTTTTGAAAAAAAATTTCGACGTTTAGAATCTTGATATTTGCAAGGCTTCTATTTTTATACTTTTATGACTTTTTGAATTTTTGAAAATTCTGAAGTGTCAAAGCTAATGCAAAATAGCAGATTTTCAGATTAGCTTTACACAAATTTATAAATTGATTTCAATGGAAACCTAGATAATATCCACGATATACTGTGTTTCCAAAATATCTGTGTGGTGAGACAAGCCGTTACGCTCAGGGTTGCAACACTTGTTCGGGTAACCTCGGCTCGAGTCGCCTAAGGAAGAGAGAAAGGTATAGTGAAGTTTTACTTTTGCGTTGCGGTCTTCAAGGTAACGCTCCGAGCTATTCATTGAAATCCAAATTTTTATTCTGCAGGCCAGTATCAAGTTGTATGTTGATTGAAATGTTATTGACAGCCGCAATAAATGTTTATTTTTACTAATATTATAAAAAGGTAAAGTTTGTGTTTTTTTGTTTAAAGGAGGTAATCTCTTCATCCAGTACTTTCTGGTTCGAATGCTAAAATTTTTTCTTCGATAGGAAGCTGCTTTATTCCTGGGTGGTCATCAATACAACCCTCTCAGTTCGTCTCACCCTATTGGGGTCGCGGGGCTTTTTGGACTGGGACTGTGGTTCCAACTTCCACCTAAAAAATATTTTTTGTTTTTTGAGTAAGTAAGTACCTAATATTTTGGGACCACAAATGAAAAATAAAAAATATTTTTTTGGTAACTGTACTTTAATACATCCTTAAAATACAAACAAAAAAAAAACATTGTTCGTAGCCCTTATTGAATAGCTGTTTGATAACAATTAAAAAAATAAACAACATGTGCTAAACTAAAGATGGAAGATCTTTAGTTTAGCACATGTTGTTTATTTTTTTTATATTTAAGTAAAGCCATGACTATGAATATTATCTTTCTGCGAAAACCCTATGTTTTATAAAAATATATTTATTGTATTTTATTTTATTTATTAGGGAAAACAAACAATAACACATAGGGGTATATATATATGTATACCTAGCAATGACTGGTAAAAATTAGATTTACTCTGTGTTAATTACTACTCAGTGGGATAATTTTAGATTTTGCAATTAAAATATTAGAATATTATCGCCCAAGCCGATAGTTATAAAACAAAGCCGTAGCTCTGGCGTAGTAAAAATACTAGCAATTGAACACTGAGGCATACGAGTATGAACGCACAGTGATAGACTAACTATAAATAAAACACAGTCAGACTGCAGTGAGTGTGACACAAAAAAGCGAAATCCGAATGTTTCCCGAGCGTCGTCTATTCACCACTTTTCACCATTTTTGGTTATCGAGCCTTTTATATAGAATTTAGAACAGAGTTTTTAATTCCAACGAAACTCAATCTCAAAGCATTTATTACTTTTCCAATAAACCGTTTACAAATTGTCAAGAAGTCAGTCAGCCAGAAAAACTGAAGCTTTATGGTGATTTATGCTCCCAAAGGAGCATATCTATGTATTTCTGTGAAGAAAAACATGCAAGAAAAAGTATGGAACTGAACCCACACACCAAACTTACATACATATGTAATAGTAGTACTTTTTGTAATTTATTCGTTTATTATTATTAGGATCGCCAACATTACAGGCACTGGAAATTTAAAAGTTCATTTTATATAACTATTCAAGTGCTGCAATACTTATAGACAATCGCTACATTACACTAAACATTTGATTTTAAAACACATCAAATTAGTAAGTTAATTTTCATTGTATATGATATCAAGGAGAATATTAATAACTAGCTTTTGCCCGCGACTTCGCACGCGTACATATAATATAGCCTATGTCACTCAGGAATAAAGCAGATTTATATCAGTGAAAAATTTTAGCAATCGGACCAGTACTTCCAGAGATTATCTCCTACGAACAATATAAAAACAATTTTTACCTCTTTATTATATTAGTGTAGATTAGAATTATTTCAGTAACAACAAAAACACAGAACAAGAATAAAAAAATGGGAATTAATAATAGTAAGCATCTTTCAAAATTTCTTCAATTTTGACAAAATCATTTTGTATCTACTTAAGTAGGTAATAAAAGGACCGATTAATATTGCGGCCATGCTTTTACGACGCATTTATGTAAGTGTAGTAGTGAATACAATTTTGGTGATGAATATATTCAACTAAATAAAATAACAGTTATCCCCAATCGTAGAGTTGTAAATACAATTAAAGATTAGATAACACATAAAATACTGAATACCTAATAGCTAAGTTATAATACAAAGCGACGAATCCTCTGCAACTTTAAATAATTTATAAAATGAAACGCCAACTTAATTCTTTGGTAGACCGGTAGCATAAATCATGAATGATATGTTCCGCTGAACTTTCAAGAAAATGTCATCAGTATTACAGTGGACGTTGTTCGTGCGGGGAGCCAGGGATATCGATCGTTTAATAACACGTGCCTTGTCAATGAACATATGGTTTTGACGTTACAAGCGATGGGATTACTATACATATTGAACTGCAGGTTTTCTGATTGGTCGATCAAATGTTTAGCTAAGTTTACGTTCTTTATCAGCCGCATTGACAAAATATTTAATTGATTCTTAATCATTATTATTATCATTACGAATATTTCAATCATTGTTTATCGAGCATTTTATTCGTAGTTGGTTATTTAATCACTAAAATGATAAAATAATCTATAAAGAAAAACAGGTTTCCTCATAAATAACTTGATATTTTTTCTATAACAACATTAAACTCAATTTGCCTCGTGACACGGGGCTGCGTAACAATATCAACCTGTCACTAAAATTGAACGGATCCTCGCAAGAGCACTCATCTGGCGCTTAATGGTAGTCCTTTTATATTTATTCTGCAGCAAACGTTGCAATACAAGTTATAACATGCATAAAATCACAACAAACACAACTATGGAATGCAATATCGCGTGATGCGGAATTCGCCACGATAGAAGTGCAACTATGCAAAGATATATTTTGTATTTGTAAAGTTTGTTTTTGTTTTATGTATATTTGCATCAAGGCTTCCATAGGAAAGAAAGTTTATAATGTTGAACTGTTTCCTTACCTATTCATGCAAGCATTCATTTATCACTTGATATTCTGTTAATAATTATCATTAAATTAATTCTTGCTATTTTACAGTCATTAGATTTTTACGTATGTAATATAATGTTCAATTAATTATGATTATTGTTCTTGATCCGATACTAACAGAAACCAAAATTTAGTATTAATTAAACCGGTATATTTTTTTAATTTTGGACCATATTATATGTAGTAAATCATTCTTTCCTCAAATTTTGAAAATCATCAGTAATATTGATACCCGGTATCTTTAGAAAAAAATAAATCTATCGGTACATGAATTTAATTCTTTCTCCACATTCGGAAAGATGTGGTCCAAGTTGCCTTGAAAAATAAAAGTAGTGGTTTAATATCAATTTTGGGTTCTAAAAGGCAAGCTGTAACATTTTATATTCATGGCGCTATGTATGGTTATCGTTTTTTATTAGTGATTAGGCCGAGAAATATTTGCTGCATCTAACGAGAGTTTATGCAAATACATAGTCTATAGTATCATAAGCTTTAGTACAGTACACTTGGGAAACTAATAGAATTATTCGACCTTACATGTACATAAACGGATACAATGTCTATATTAGGGAATGCTAGGGTAAAGGTTGTTGTTCATGTAGCAATCCTTTCTAAAATCCCAACATCAAATCTCATATCTCCTTCAATGAATACCAAAGTTCAATCCGCTAAAATGTTTGACGTAACCTCACAGAGTACGCATTTCTAAAGATGTGTTTCCTCAATTTAGTTATATGTTTGTGGAGATATGATGCAAGGCTTTCTGAGATATTAAAGTACAAGTTTAAACGCGCCAGCACATCCTGGCCAAATATTCATAAACTGCTTGTGGAAGCGTAGAAGCTTTTTAAGTTATATTGGTAGAAATATGCTTCGGAAAATAATCTAAAGACCAGTATTAATTCGCAGAAGGATCTTTGCTTGCAGTTAGGTAGCAGTATAAAAACTTCAGATTTACTTTACGAAATACTTTTTTTAACAATATTTCTACTATGTTAAGATGGTAAAAAAGTTAGCAATTCTTAAAATATCATGGAGCTTTCTTCGGCTAACTGAGAAATTATTTAAATGATGTACTTTTACAGGTATGCTAATAATAAAAAAAACTGGGCAAGTGCGAGTTGGACTCGCGCACTGAGGGTTTTGTGCAAACTACAATTCCCGAATGGAGTCTCGAAGATTTTTCCAAATTGCAAACAATTTTTTTTTGTGACGTAGGTAACAAGAAATTTACTGTTTTCAGATTTATTCAAATATCTGTGATTTAAGGCCTTGCTTTGTGCCAAATTTCTGGATTCTGGGTCAACGGGAAGTACCCTATGAATTTCGATCTTTGAGAGAGTATCAAAGTATACGTTTTTTTGCGAGATAAACGACCGTATCTTTTTTATTCGTTAACTCAGAAGTTCGGTTTTTTCACAGCTTGAAGGACCCATAGACTTGAGTATATGGTTTTAATTTCAACTCGATACCGCCACGCGTTCTTGAGATATTATAATATAATATAATAATAATATTCCATAACTATCACACAGATAAAGGGTCTTGACAGACAGACAGATGGACGGACGGACGGACGGACAACAAAGTAATTCTATAAGGGTTCCGTTTTTTCCTTTTGAAGTACGGAGCCCTAAAAAAGTGAAACGGAACCGAAGTAGTAAAAAAATAAATCCTTAACATCAAACTTGCGGAATTCAGAAAAATTCAATCTTGCCAATGCAGTGCAGTCGATTTCCCGGCGAGAAATCTAGATACATTTTTACTATTCCGCACTTCGTAAAAATAGGAAACTAAAAAGCAAGTTTTCCGTCGCCTGATGGTAGACCACATTAATCACGCAAACTCCGACTAGCACTGCCGGCTTTTTATTACTGAAAGCCGAACTGAATCTGACCCTTTCTGCAACAGACAAATATTCATGACATGATGGTTGCTGTGAATATTTCAGAATAATTGCACTGCAAAAAAAGATATCAGTCAATCAACCACAGGTCACAAGCGTCAGTCAGCTTTAGAAGGGTGGAGAAAAAATCGATTTGTGGAGCAAAACTGAGCGAATCGAACATCGATATTGCACATGGTGGAATGAACACCCAGCTACTAATATGTAAAAAGACTGCAGATGATATTTTTGCCTATTATTAATCGCCCGACCTCTTTATCGATTACTTGCTGGTATTACTACTGCTTTTCGTTTCGTTACTGCGGGGTTTCCTAAACATTGCACTTTTGTAGCTATGGATGGTATTTAAGCAACAATTTTGATTGACCCAGTTTGTGCATTACAATGCGGCTTACAACTGGATGTTAAATCGCCTCCTTTCACCAAACTAGAGTCAATTTCTGTTGTCTGTGATAAACGATAGCTGTCTAGATTGGCACAAAGTTAATGTTACTAAACTGGTCTTGTAGAAACAGATTTTAACGTCAAAACATACAAGCCAAAACTCTGTTGAGTAAAACCATTCTGCCGCTGAGCCTCTAAAAGTAAAACTTTTAATTAATGATCATACATTGTCAGAATAAAATGCAAATCTCGACTTAAGTTAATTTGCATTCTGCAAGTGCAGGTGAACGGTGAGCGCGTCCAATCAGAACTTGGTACCTTATTGTTGGAAAGTTCGACTTCGAATGCATCGACATTTGGAAGGAAGGAGTCGCGATATCGCTTCGATCTCGGGCGCGCGATTCAAACTTACTCTTTGTGTTACGTATAGCTACGACAAATTGGAAGACGTTAAATTATACGGCATGATTATTTTGTTAACTTTGTATTATTAGATTTAGATTTAACAACCCCTGTATAGTTAGTTGTTTAACAAACAACGTTAGTTATTGTTTGTTGTTAGTTGTTGTAGGTACATTGTTGTCAATGTAAATGATTGAAGCTAGCTTGTTGGTGAGAAATGTTCTGAGCTGGAGAGTTTTCAAAGAACAACATGAACCGACTCTATTTTTGTCTTCGTTTCTCAATAATATTGACAGTTATTTCGTATAAATTTCAATATTATTGAGAAACGTATCGTTAAAGACTGGACCCAAATACCTAGCAAGATAAAAACAGACAAGTTTATAGTGGCTTCATTTACTCTTAAGAGGGCCCTTCACGAACCGTCTGCCGTTAACATGAACATGGTTTAAAAGCTTGCTGTTTCATCCAACGCAAAGTTTGATAAAGAAGCAACATGAAAAAAACCGGCCAAGAGCGTGTTGGGCCACGCTCAGTGTAGGCTTCCGTAGTTTCCCGTCCGTCACAATAAGTGTACCCACTTATGAGCAAAATGCTTGCATATACGATTATACTACAAACTTAGTCCAGAAATTATTTTGTACAACCTTTTTGTCTTTTTTGTACAAAAACTGTTCTATCCATCAAGTTCAAAATAATTTTCCTAGAAAGTCCTTATAAAGTTCTACTTTTAAGATTTTTTTCATATTTTCTAAACTTATGGTTCAAAAGTTAGAGGGGGGGGGACACATTGTTTTTTACTTTTGGAGCGATTATTTCCGAAATTATTGACATTATCAAAAAATGATTTTAGTAAACCCCTATTCATTCTTAAATACCTATCCAACAATATACTTTACATATAGGGGGGCTACCCTAATAAAACATTTTTTTCCAATTTTTATTTTACCACTTTGTCGGCGTGATTGATATACATATTGGTACCAAATTTCGGCTTTCTAGTGCTAACGGTCACAGAGATTAAGCGAGGACGGACAGACGGACAGACAGAGAGACAGACGGACAGACAGACATGGCGAAACTATAAGGGTTCCTAGTTGACCATGGAACCCTAAAAATAGAGATAGCGTCTGAACGATCTGTTGTCATTCGGTGATTCCGTCACTCTAATATTTTCCAAAGTTATTCTAGGAAATACGTGCTTTTTTAAAAACCTTTAAAGGTTTTGGGAAAAAATTTATTGTACAAGGGTTCTATACTTATATCTGGTTTACTTTTTTAATTTATGTTTTTTTTTTTTATAAAGGATCAAAGTTCACACAAAATAGTGGTTTTTCCTGATACAGTTCTTAGACTGGTCATAGTCTTGATTTGATGAAACTAAGTCAATTATTTCGTTGGAATATATCATGGTAACTTAATTTAGACACCTAATTATTTCATCGACAATTTTCTCGTCTACGGTGAGAAAATTGTTAATGAAATTGTTGATTTAATTAATTAATTGTTTTTATTCTTTAAACGTTGTTTTTTGTTCCACACAAGCAATAACGACCTACTTCTATATTGTGGGTGCGATACGAGTTTTAGCTTTATATGACTATAAACTCATAATTCACATACACACTCAGACCCAAAACGACTATCTGTAGGCCATACAAATATTTGTGCAGGAGTCGAAACTACGACACGTAGTGCAATTGTGATGTCCTAAGGTTTATAGCTCCTAAAAAAATAACGTTATTCAAATAAAAATTGCCTATTTGTTTTTTTTACGCTTACTTTAATTACGAGGTACTTCTCAAACTGTCTAATAGTACCTATTAGGTAGGGGATAAAGCATTTAAATAACAAACCCTATCAGTAAAGATCTTGATTTCATAATATTGTTGACAGCAAAAATCACACCCAACTTTCAAAAAACGCCATTTCTTCCTCTTTAATTAAAATCGAGTAATATAACGAAGTAAGATTAATTAGTGTTGCTCCCGTCAGAGACACAGAAACAGTGATTACAAAATGGCGGCATTTTTGTGAGAGCGGCCAGCCGCGAGCCGGGTCACCGACCATAAAGAAAATGAAGACAATTTATAAAAAATGATACAATATTCTTTATGCGTACCTATTCATTTTGTAGGTCTTCAGTCGGTTGGGTTAGGGTATGTGGATCTTTCATTAGCAATATGACAAAATTACTATTCGTAAACCATTTTAAAAGTATTTCCATTTTGTTTTGCAATTTCATATTTTATTTACAGCGCCTTTCAAAAGAAATCTTGTCAAAAGATCACTTAATTACTGACGATTTGCGCCCACGTAGAGTATCTCGAAACCTCACCAATACTGTTTACTTAATTTAATTTAGTACGTACTTTTAATTTCATCTGCGCCAGAAATATATAATTTAATAACAATAACAAACTGCTGCCAGCGGCTTCATCCACGTCATTGTAGAGAATTAACCCAAGGGGACACACTCCCGGGAGAAAAAGTATCCTATCTGCTACTCCAGAACATGGCTCGCATCACATGCTACGGGGAAAAGACGTATCCTACATCCTAAAGAACATGGTCTACCCGAGTGCCAAAACTCATCTAAATCTGTTCAGTAGTTAGAGTGTTAACACACAAATATGCAAACTTTCGCTTTTAATAATCGTGTGTTGTGATAAGACGAACCAATTAGTGAAGACGTCCTTACACTTGTGTACGAGGAGACATTAAATCAATACACACTAACTGTAGAGGCTAATATCAACATTATGTAACCAACAAAGCCGTACATGTAACCGCCTGATCTTCAACAAGTCGGCTAGAAGTCAGGCTATTCAGTGACCTTAACCTGCTGCCGGTAATAGCAGGTTGCCATACGAACGCGCCGGTACAAGTTTGCACGTAGAGGCAAGGCATCGATCTTCTTGCTAATCTCCTACTCTTATGGCTTCTTCACTCTACAATAGAGAAATTAAATTAACCAATATAAACCCAGTATTATTTTTACTGAATGATAATATTGATCAATATTCACGAGTATTTGGCACCATTTATAGTTTTTGGCATAAAAATTAAACTTGAAAAGGAATCCATAATCCCGTTTTTGGAATTGTCAAATTCTGCTTCAATGATTTTTTTGCCAGGAACCAAGCCCGAGTCGTTGACGGGGCTTAATTTTTCACAGATGTTTCAAAGAAATGTCAGCAAAACCGTAGGGGCCCAACAAGGCGACGAGAAACTGCTTAAAAAGGAATCCCGTGGTCCTAGAACGTAAACGGCAATTGAATGACACAGGTTTGATTTTGGTCAGTCTGACACGTCCTCTTTCTCCACCCTAGTGCGGCTGAATGATTTCTCATTGGTTGATTTCCCGTTTAAAACTCTATTCGAAACTACTGGACCTATTACGATTTTGCAGACATCTCTCTATTCTCGCTCTATCTAAATCGATTAATCATGTCAGCTTATATACTGGGAAAGTCACCCCTGACCTGAATATGTACGTATGGTATGTAAATTTCAGTTTCTACCCCAGTCAAGGGACTCTGGAGCAAACTTTTAAATATACGTGATTTTACACCTGCAACTCTGTAAGGCAATTGATTAAACGGAAGTTAGTGAAGTGAACAAGAATTTCCGGTGATTAACGCCAAGTTTAAATCCAGTTTGATGAGGCAAATTGACGGTTTAATAAGTTTAGCGGATAAACGACTATTCTTAAGTTCTGTTGATTCATAAAGGTTACGGTATTTCTATTTTTTTTATTACACAACGCCCGTCTAGTCCCAAGCTAAACAGAGCTTGTGTTATGAGTATTAGACAATTGATAAACATACTTATATATTTCTAAATACATACATGTTATAGACAAATTACACCCAGATACAGAACAAATGATCATGCTCATCACACAAACATTTGTCTTGGGTGGGAATCGAACCCAGGGCCTCCGGCATAGCAGTCAGGGCCACAAACCACTAGACCAACAGGCCAGTGAGTCAAAATTTCTACCTACTTGTTCACCTCTCGTGTCGGTTATTACGGTCATATTATGATTTACAGTGGTTAAAATTATTACCAGTATGGAGGCTGATTGCCCAAGACATGCTGGAAGAATACCTATGTCTAGATTATGAGTAAAGAGTACCTACAGTACAGTAGTGTGGTGTCGTAAGTACCTCACGCTCAACGCTCGGTCTCTACGCTGCCTCGTGCCGTCATACGGAGAGTTGAGGTAAGGGTCATGTTCCTATGCGTGTCAGAATTGATGGCACGGTTAATGCAGTGGTTGAGCAATAGGCTGCTGCGCTGCGGGTAACGGGTTCGATTCCCGCACGGAACAAATATTTTTGTGATCTACAGAAAGATATTCCGGGTCTGGATATCTTGTGTAGGTATGTGAGTTTACATGTTTGTAAACATAAAGGAGTAATTCCTTGAGTAGGGTAAAGTTAAAAAAAACACAGAGATCTCGAAACTCTTTACGGTAAAAGAACTGAGCAGCAAGCCTTGTTTTTTTTTACTAGTTATGTTTTTGATGGCATCTCATTCCTTTTTGTAGATTCTTTTATATTATAAGTATAAAGAAACACTGATTCATCAACTGCAAATGCAGCTTTGTAATCCTCTATATTTATATGGGATTACGAAGTTATTTATGCCTAGAGTACCTTATGCTTCTAATCTCTGTTCGGGCATGTCCGCTTTGTGTTCGGAGTTTTTCGGCCAAGGTTCAATATGCAAGTCACATGAGGGCGCATAAAAAAGCAGCAGATCTGAGCTCACAACCACTATGAGACGCCAAAGAATGCGTTCCCTGTGGCCGAAATCGGCTAGATGGCATCATCATCATCATCATCACCTTATGCTTTAAGTTTTATACACAACGAAGTTATAGGGGTTCGAAAATGGCCTGAACTGCTTCGAGAAAATAATGTTATGGCCGTGCCACTTTTTTGCCGTGCCACTTTAACTAATGACTTCTCCCGCTCTAGGGAGGCCTGGGAGGGCGTGGGGGACTTTTACTGACTGTATCTTTCAATTGCTCTTTGCTTTTTGTGGACCTACCACGGTATTCCATTACACGGTATTTCCTTTTCAGAAAGTCTCTGCGGCCCTGGCGGGCATCGGCTTTACAGGCTCCTAAGGTTTACTGAAATCTATTTGAGGAGCGCGGAGAACACTACGCGTTGTCGACGAATTTCGCTCGGTCCGGACAATTACCAGATGCCGACGGCGGGCTACCCATTGCTCGTCGTCCGCAAGCTTGCGCCTACCGTGGCTAGCAGTTGGAGTCGAGATCGCGGCAGGGTGTGACGATGACTAGGCTGCTAGAAGTGGCCACGTTTGGTGTAAGCCTATTTTCAGCCTAGTCTCAACATACCTCACTGTGATATAATAACTGACCTTAAATAAGTTAGTTACTTACGATATATCTAAAGATTACAATGTTTGACAAGTATTTTGTCAAGAAGGAAAGTTAATACACATTTGGGTGCATGAAAAACGACCTCCACGAGTGACTGAAAAGTGAATACTATAGCTATGTCTGGTGAACCTTGGCCTGACAACTGCGCCAACAGTCCGGCTGACAGGTTAAGAGGCTAATTTACTTACCATGACACGAGTAATGTAACTCGTGCTGTCACGACACTCCAAGAAAAGTTCAATTTTAAATATTTTTTTCGGCTTTTTGTTGTATTTATAATGGAAATCGTGATATTACAATAAATTGGGTTATTTTTAGTCGGCCTCAAAAGGAAAAAACGGAACCCTTATAGGATCACTTTTTTGTCCGTCTGTTTGTCTGTCTGTCAAGACACTTTGTCACGGGAACGCGTAGAGGTATTGAGTTAAAATTATACTCAAGTCTGCGAACTCTTAAAACTGTAAAAAATAAAACTTGTAAGTTAACGAGAAAAAAGATACTTGGGTTTATGTGGCTAAAAACGTACATTTCGACAGAATCTTGAATCAGAATCCTGAAATTTGGCATAAAGCAAGGTCTTATGGCATAGGTATACTCGTAGGAATCAATCTGAAAACAGTGTTTTTGTTACTTCACAATTATTTTTTTTGCGATTCGGTAAATTTTTTTTTTTTTTTTTACGCTGTTTGCAAATCGTCCGTTGGCGCTCGGCCCCCCCGGGCGTAGTGGACTTATGCGTCGCTGCACTGCGCGTAGTTACGGTGTTGTGTTGACTGAGGCTAAATCGCTTCAAACCGGTTTTTGTTATGTTTTATGTTGTTTTTTTTGTACACTGAACATATAACATATTTTCACTTATTTACTGTTTTATCACGTATTATGTTTTTAATGTAATGTAGTGTTGACACTATTTGTAAATTTCTTTTTATTTGTTCACTCCAAATAAGGTTCAGTTGAAAACCAGCGTCAGACAAACTACCTCGTAGTTGTCTGGCATTTCGCTGAACTGGACCTTTTTTGGCGCAAACGTGTGACAGACAATGTTACTTTTTATTTATTTTTTATTTTTTGTTTTGTGTTTGTCTTAAGTTTTTGTTGTCTACAATGTTTTTTTTTTTTTTTTTTGCGCCAAAATAAATACTTTTCTTTCTTTCTTTCTTTCTTTCTTAAATATTCCGGAATTGAACTGTTTACTTAGGTAAGTGTGTACGGAACCTTCAGGGCACGAGTCCGGCACGAACTTTGCCAGTTTTTCTAATATAATAAAGAATTCACGATTTTGATGGGGCTGCCCCGTCTCTGCAGTGCATTAGGTATGTTCGCAGAGGCACACATCGATGGATTCAACACAACAGACAGGATATAAGCCTCTTTGCTCTGCAGAGCACGGAATGGCTCCAATATCATCATAAAGAGTGGTCTTTAGGATGAAGTTGGAGCTAACCTGACAGAGGAGCAGGGAGGTACGATTCTCCTCTGTTAGGTGATGTATCACGAACAAAAACTTTGTTTTAAAATAGATAGATAGTAAGTTTACTAAAATATGAATAAATTATTCTTAATTGTTTACTAACCCTTCTAGGGATTTCAGTAATTCGATTTAGCATAATAGCATAACATACATTTTATTTTATTTATGATTTACACTACTTGGGCAGGAAGCGGAAACTGGCCTTGTCCAGCAGTGGGATGGTACAAGTTAGATTATAACACCTAATAAAATTGAGATCGGGATCCCGGAGGCTGGGGCGTGACGGCCGCTTCCTCACGCGTGCACGTGCGGCCTTCTCCTTTGCCAGCATTACTGGTTCGCAGAAGGAGGCGACCGAGTGCCACTCCTCCTCGCTTCGGACCATGGCATGTACCAAGGCCCGGCGTGAGAGATCGTTGCTGCCGATCGCCCCCACGAGGACACAGCGGTGCTCTGCTCTAGCGGGGCACACTTCTACCGTATGCTCCAGTGCTCTCCAGGCGGTCCACAGAGTGATGGCACCCGGGCGTTACTTCCGCACGAATCCGGTGCAGGAACTTTCCGAACTGACCATGTTCGGTGAGAAACTGCATCATGCAGAAGGTGAGGACGCTGTGAGGTCTTTCCAGTCATTCTTCAAAGAGGGGACTTAAGATTTGTTATCGTTTATTCGTTTTTTTTTATATCCTATGAATTAGGTACATAAATTATCGGCACAAAACGTTTTGGGAACACATTCATCGTGTGAACAATTATGAAGTGGAATTCCCTGCCTGTCTGTGTTCAATCGAGATATCTTTAAGTCAAGAGTGAAAATGTTACTTCTGAAGGGATGAAACGGGGTTTCAAAGTTTGTATGGATAAATCCAATTTCACAAGGGCGAAACCGAAGATTATTTTTATAAATGAGTAGATAACTGTAGTGTTTTCCTCCAGTACTTCGCCTCAGAAAATACCCAATTTTAATCATACATCTAATTACTGAAGTCACAACTGCCATGCACTATGCGTTCCAAATAAGAATAGGAAAGCCAATAACCTCGATCTGTCAAATGTGAGTGTAAAGTACGGTTTGCAGAGAATACTTATTTGCGTATGAATTAAGGGTTTTGTTTTGCTTTGTATTACTAAGTCTTAATTAAATGTACGTAAAGTAAAAACGATATTGTTTAATATAAATCATCTAAATAATTATATTGTTTTAAGTCATAATATTGCTTTTTTCATTTATTGTTTATTTACTGTCGAAAAATACATAAACACTTTAATACATATGTACATAAAAAAACTTAAATACGAATACTAAATAGGTAAACTATTTATACTAAAACCTAAATACAAAATGACAAATTACGCTTAGGCGTCAAAGTACTTCTCCACATCGCTGTCATCCGGAAATGTGCCCAGAAGGCTGGCAGCATTGCCAGGTTGAATGGCAATTCTTTGGACGAAGAACCAGCCAACCCTCTGGTCATAATTAGTTAAAAAAAAACTATTTTCTTTCTTATTTTCATTGTTAGGAACAATTCGCCTTCTTTTTAGATTTGCCAATATTCAGATACCTCACACAGTGACGCAGAGATGAGCAAAACTAAAGAACTGGATTTTGACGTTCATGATTCGTAAATAAATTAAATTTTAAAAATGCATTGTTGTCCTCACCCTACCCAATTTCTTCGATTTGACAGGATGACGTGACGTCATAATATGGCAATCGATCCTATTCTTATTTGGCACGCATAGTAAGTGTGAGTATAACAAAATATTTTGAATTGCTAACTTGAAAGATACTATAACATCGTACCGACCTTGTTACGATCAAGTTTTGACATTAGGGAATTGTAGCGTGGGCTCAAATAAAATATACCTACGACTTGTATCCTTGTGGTACAAAATGTATGAAAATATACAGGTATACCTCTTTTTCTCGGAAACTTACTGACCTTTAATTTGAATGATATTTTATTGTGCGTTTGTTTAGTAAATGTTTATGTAGAACGTATAAAGGATTAAGTTAGGACTTACTAAGGGGTTCTTTAGCTTCTATTTCATTATAAGCCCATATGTTAAATTAGCTTTTTTTAATATTAAGTCTGTATTCCCTGAAGTTAGTGTACTTACCTACAGTATACCCCGTTACGTTTCATCATCATCGTATTCGATTCCTCTAACCCTCACTAGGTCATCGATCCACTTTGTTATGTTTATGTAACAATTATAATAGAGGGTGAGCCTCAAGAGGTTTCAGGATATATCTAGTTGATGTTAATAAACAAAAGATATTTAGTTGGGTGGATAGAAAGGCTTTGAGTAAACTGCGATAGTTTTAAATTATTAAAAAAGAAAAAAACCTATGAAACAGTGGACTCGATCTACTGTATTTAATTATTTATACGTACCTAATACCTGAATAAAATTGTCTAGGTTAGAACCGGTGTAGGTTTTTTCATGATTTGGTTAAATCCAAACCCTTAACTAGAGGTGCCGAGATTAATTGGTGTGAAAACGAATATTTATCAACATCATAAAATATTCAAAAAATGAACTCTGTTAAATACCTATGTAGATTCGATAATGAAAATTATTTTCGACACTGATGAACTACCGTCGAGGGTGATGGCCTATAACCTCAAAAAATGTACGGTTACTATGAAATAAGATACGGTTACCGTTAAATAAGACTCGATTACGGTTATTGTATAAAAAACTTTTTACAAAAAAAAAACCGACTTCACTAAAAACACTGAAACGATCAAAATATCTTTAATTTTGGAAGTCCGTGTTTCTCGGTATTGTTTGTTTCTTATTTAACAAAAACTTTCGAAATTAAAGTAGAGGGCGATACACTTATAGCCAGCCAGAGTTGCTTTTTCTCATGACAATTCCAACTAACCCAAACCCTGCTAGGATACATTGTTTTATTATGAAGTTCTCGAGTCCACCTTTCACCTTCCGGTTCCATCATCAGACCAAAGTTCGATAGTACCTTATAGTCAAAGTGCATCACATGACAATTCTATTAAGCCCGAACACGGCTAGGATACATTGATTAATTACGGAGTTCCGGTGCCTATCTTCCGGCTCCATCATCATCATCATCAGATCACTTCAATGATCCCATTTTCAACATAACTATTCAGAACTATTAGTTTATTTGTATTTTCATAGTCGCATAACTATGTTCATTGTGATATCTGTGTGAATATGAAGTTCCGTTGGCCGTTTCTGGTCTTCTTCGCCAGTTTCACTTCAACCAATGTCACTTTTTGACTGTAAATGCTTAAGTCCTCGATGAAAATATCAAAATAACTGTATGGTTGAGTTATTTCGATTCCTCATGGTTTTTTATCATCAGAACTACATTTTGAAAAAAAAAAAATTGGGAAGTATATCATGTAAAGGGAAAACAAGTTTGGCAAACCGGTCCATAAACGACGAAATTCTGAGGTAACAAACTTAAAAAAAAATAAAACCGAATTGAGAACCAATTCCTTTTTTTGGAAGTCGGAACTCGAAAACTGAGGGAAAATACTTGTATTTATTATAATAAATGATTTTCATTTCAATTCTCATGTCACATATAAATTTTGATCGGTTTTTACAACGGAAAACTAATATTTCTATTTCCATGCTGGTTGTTAAAACGTAAAGTATGATATGGGCTTACTCAGTATTGTATGCTTTTCGCTGATGTGCTTTTTTAAACGTTGTAAAAAAGATTACAACTTATTAATCCTATGTTTTATGTTATTAGTTTCAGTTTTATTTCTTTATTCATAATTATAAAAGTTGCCTGTTAAGATGAATTTACCAAATTGCAAATTACTTTAAAGTTGTCTTCTATCTGAGTCTTTGAATGACAACCTTTCTCGCAGGTATTTATTTTGATGGTAATTTTAAAAGGTACGTTTGCTGTTCAACTGCATTAATCAAAATTTATTTTCTAAAATATGTTTCGGAAACTGGTTTCGAGTATTTGCTTCGTGTCTTCATTTTAAAATTCCCGCAGATATTAACGACATTGCAAAAAAAAACATAAGCATGATACGACATTGCAAAAAAACAAAATATTATAAAGATAAGAGAGTAGGAAAATACACTTTATATGATATTTGAAAATACGGAAGAAGTTTCAAAATAGTTGTAGCTATTTTGAAACTTATGCTATGTTTTCAAGCTGTTGTGTGTTGTGTGGTCGAGTCGCTGAAGAGCCGATACAGGTGAGTCGTGTCAGCCGATCAATATAGCTTGATACATTGCCCTGCAAAGGAGGCTAACTAACTCCTCACATTTTTCATAACTGTATCATTCGTTCAGTTTAAACTGCAGTTAAACTATTTTAAAAATGGGAAAGAACATGAGAAATGATAATAAATGGTGATTACAGTACATTGTGCTTTTTATAATTAAGATGTTTTGTATAAAGGGTTGTATATCCCAGATAAATAATAAATAAAAAAATAAAATAAGTCTTTATTTGCTTTAAACTAATCCAGGCAAATTGTTAACCGTCTTTAAAAAAGAAGGAACATGTTTGTGTATTGTAGGTTTTTTATTGTCCACCAATTAATTATTATTTTTATTTTACTGCTCAGTAAATTGTAAATGTATTTTTTTTATCAGATGCATTTCATTTTGAGGTAATCCCGTTTAAATTCATCATAGATTTGATGAAGGACTTGAAAGTTAGTCAATGTAACAACGAAAATATTTACAGCAGTACTGTTGTAAATATTTTCATCTTAACCAATAAATTTCGAAAGAAATTTAAATTTTTTATATATAAATATATATATGTTATCAAACCTATAAAATATATTTATTTTAACCTAACCTAAGAGGTTAGGCATATAATATATATAAAAAAAACTGGGCAAGTGCGAGGAGGGTTCCGTGCAAACTACAATTCCAGAATGGAGAAGATTTTTCCGAATGGCAAAATTTTTATTTTTTGTGACGTAGGTAACAACATACTGTTTTCAGATTTATTCCTATACCTGTGCTATAAGACCTTGCTTGTGGTCAAATTTCATGGATTCTGGGTTAAAGGGAAGTACCCTATGAATTTCGAGCTTTGAGATTATAAAAATATTGGAATTTTTTGCAACATAAACGGCCGTTTCTTTTTTGTTCGTTAATTTAGAAGTTAGATTTTTTCACAGCTTGAAGGGACCGCAGATACCTTCACGTGTTCTTAATATAAAGAGTCTTGACAGATAGATAGACAGACAGACGAACGGACGGACCGACGGACAACAAAGTGATCCTATAAGGGTTCCGTTTTTTCCTTTTGAGGCACGGAACCCTAAAAATTACTAATAGTGAATGTCTTCGTATGGAAAAATATGCATATTATTTTTAGCAATATTTTTTAGAATTAAGTAAAAGCCGAAAATTATATATTTTAACAACCAAATCAGCTGTTTTGTCTTTTTTTAATAGGAACGAATAAACTGACATGTCTCCCATGTCTGTTGGAGGATGGGAACAGTGGCCATACAAAATCCAATCAAATAGCTATTATTTATAATAAAGATATGATTATAAGTGTAGGTGATCTACCGCATTATTTAATGTAACGCTATATTTAGGTATGTACTACAATTCATCAAAAGAAAGAGTTCTACTTTAAAATATAAAGGCATTTTTCCTTCACAGACCACTAAAAAAAAATGGTTTGATTTAATTTATAATAAAAATATTCTACGTAATCTTGAAACAGTTTAAACAAGAATGATTATGAAAGCAATAGAAGTTTGTGTAATCCGCACAAAGGAGTTAAACCACTTCTTATCTTTTCTGAACCTTTGAATATTATCGAAGCGCTTTTATTGCGTTTTATTTACTAAAGCCATAATGATGAAGAATTCATTATATATACATTTAGCGACATCTGCACTATCGGATAGTGGCCGGACCAGACAACACTCGTTGGCTGGAGCGGCAACACGGCATCCTCACTTTCCCCATGACGCAGGTCCTCACTGGACATAGCAAGTTAGAGTGGTTCCTGCATCCGATTCAGGCGGGAGAAGCGCCCAGTTGTCACCATTGTGTGGACCGCCTAGAGGTCACGGTGGAAAATACGGTGGAGGTGTGCCCCGCTTGGGTAGAGTATCGTCGTGTCTCCTCGTAGAGGCAATCGGTAGCAGCGACCTCTTGCGCTCTGCCCTGGTCCGGAGCGAGGAGGAATGGCAAGCAGTCACCTCCTTGCAGGTCGCTCACGTGAGGGAACGAACGTTCTCACGCCCCAGCCGCCGAGATTCCAACCCCGACTAACAGCCACGGTAGACACGGGCTTGCAGACGTCGAACAAAAGCGTATAAAGAGTAAATTTGTAAATAGCATCCCCTTGCGCTTGACAAATTCACTCTTTATACCTCTGTATTATAATATAACTTAAAATGTTTTCATAGTGTGTCAATAAACCAAAATATGAGTAAATTAACCCAGATTATAATAGGCTCAATTAATTCATTAAAAATATTTAGCACGGCAAATTCAAATAATATTTGTTTTATTAAGTTAATATTCATGTATGTACGTGAAAGTATTTAAAAGGTATGTATTTGTGTAACTCGTTGTGTGAAACTGTTGTATGAGTCAATAGACACAATTCGTCCAACGATTTGCTCCCATATTTGAGCTTACACAGTGCGTTCAATGTAAATCTGCTTGCTTTTTCTTTTCTATTCAGTAATTTTAACGTATGTCTGGCAATTTGAGTATTTTCTGCGGCCTACCCAAATGTCCTTTCTTTGGTATTGTTCGTCAAGTCGTGGAGCTCCTTAGTAGTCCTAAGTTGAGCTTTTCGAATACTGACAAATGCTTACACTGATTGGACAGGTCCACTCAAATCTGTATGGTTCTTTCTTCAAAAGACCATCTCAGACAAATCTGCATGGTTCTCATGTGATTTGACCATTACATATTTACTGTATGGACTTTAAAAGAGACTATGACCCCTGAGTTTGTTTCGGTGTTTCTTCTCAGGGTAGTCAGATAGGAAACACCGGCCTCATCTAGCATAAATTGACGAAAAAAAAAATTGACGTGTAAAAGTGTTTTTTAAACCTATTTGCAAAATAAATATCATTTATCATTTATCATTTATCATTTATCATTAATCTGAACTGATACAATGAAAATTAGGAGTGTACAAACGGCTCGCTAGCTTAGCTAGATAACGGATGCGCAGAACTGGAAACATGGCAAAAATTATATTGATTTTATTCGTGCATATTCCCTATCAGCCAGGTAAGACTGCGCTACTGTATAAGAGCGTTATATACAGAACGCCAATAAAATCATATTCCTAACTACGTTAAGACCTTAAATACAGACCAATTTAAGAAAATATTTAAAAAAATACTGACAGAAAAAGCCTTTTATAATATTAATGAATTTTTAAATGATAAATCGCTCTTAAGTTACTGACTGAATAATATTCTATTTATTTTGTATCACACAATTATTGACCTAAATTTTTATTTTAATATTAATGATAATTGTTGTTATTTGCATTTTTATTATTGCAACCAGTCATAGTCAAACATGTAGAGCCAAAAAATATTATGTAACACCTATAATAAACATCTTACAATGTTTAATATTATTTACACATGTTTATGTAAATAAATAAATCTGAATATGGGAATGCAGTAACGTTCAATAAAATATTTCGTGGAACTGATCAGTTGCTAATGATATTCTGAGTTAAATATTTCTCCCTTCTCCCTCACCCTCTCAGTACAAAGAGATACATGTAATATTTATTTTATTAGAGTGCAGACGATCCTACAAGATGAGCACAAACATTCGACTTGACTGGTTCGTTCTGATTAGAACTCGACGTCCCACTCAGGGCAAGTCGTTACCTCGGTATGCTGGTACTTGTACCAGATAGTTTCTGATGCAATTATAAAATTACTGTCAGACAAACCTTTATACAATTCGTCCATAGGGAATGTATATTGTAGGTATATGCAATTTTTAAATTGCTAGAATATATATACTTTTCAGAGCAGTGGTGGCTGAGTGGTAACGGCCCCAACTTACGAGTTGTATGTCACGGGTTCAAAGCCGGGCGCATTAATTTATTTTATCACCACTGCTCTCAAAACGGTGAAGAAAAACGTCGTGAGGAAACCAGCATGTCCTAGAACCATGAATTCGATGATATGTGACCTTCACCAAATTGCACTTGGCTCGCGTGGTGGATTACGACCCATACACTCTCTTAGAGAGAGGAGAAAAGAGAATTAAAGGTGAATCTTTCAAATGTACAGCCTTGAGTGGATCTGTGCTGCCATAATTATTATAATACATATCATAATTATAATATATTAGATGTGATGTTTGTATGTGACTAATAGTCATTTAAATGTTGGGAAATGTTAAAAAAATTAAAACTCAAGTGCAAAAACATAAGTTATGTTGACGTAAATAAAATTAAAACTCCCTGAGACACCATAAATATTGTAATAGTGAGTACATTCATCTCTGACACGGTAACCCTTGATTTGCCCGTTCTGTTTACAAACATTTCGCCCACTGTTTTGTAATGTTAGACATACGTCCCAAAATAAACTCATGACGAAAATGGAAATTCCATTTTGGTCTACAAAAGAGTTTGTTCACTCGAAAAAAGTATTGAATTACTGAGAGGCAAAACAATAAAGGAATACTGAATGTTACCTTACAAAAACAGGGAAAACGTTTGTTTAAGTTACAATTTATTACGTTTGACATGGTTCAGAGGGTTTGATTAATATCAATTAAGATTATATTTGTGTCAATGATCCTAAAGAAAATAATTATTTAATAGATAATAATATTGATGCCACTGAATTGACATCGATTAAATGTGCAAGGTTTCTATAGATATTTTTTTTTGGGCCAAAGTTTACACAAATTAGCCGATCTTCTGAGGCATTATTTAATAGATTACAAGTACCTATGTGAATTTTTCCATTTGCATTTATTTACTTTCTAAGTTTATCTAGGACATTACTGACCCCCCGTGCCTCGGAAAGCACGCAAGCGTAAAGCTATCGGTCCCAGTCCCGGTTGTCATTCAATATTTGACAGTTGTTACGGGTAATTAGACGCCAGAAAGTTTGACCATCGTTGGAGGTCTGATAGGTCTATGTAAAATACGGGTATTCAGCACCATTTGGTTGGACTGGAAGCTGACTCCAAGCGAGTTGGGAAAACGGGATGATGAGGCTCTTAATAAATAGCTAACCAACACACGACGTGCCATACTAAGTCAATAAAATTAAAATATACACATATTTAAAACAGAATTTTCTGTTCCTATCTGCCTTATATCAAGTTTTTTAAATAAACACATTTTCACGTAACATTCGGCGTATTTATTGAAGGTGGGTCGTCGCCCCGCGCAGAACCTTTAGCAAAGGGGGAGCATGTTCAAGGTCACTGGGACTATCGATGTTAGGGGAACTCTGCCTGGATGTTTTGCCAACCTATTAGATATACTTGCAAATATTTTATAAGGTTTTTTCCACAGGACTAACGAATTTACAGCTTTAGAAATATATAACAGTTTTTTGTAAATAATAGACTACTCACATCGCTGAATGATTACAGACTGAGGGCTTGAAAGAAAGAGTTACCGTGACTTTGGAACGCTCAACTGACGTGACACAAGTGGGTTTTCATCCAGAGCGGGAGAAGATATTTTAAGGCTTCAAAAAAAAGCTAAGATACTAAAGCTCATGGAGGAGCTGGCGGCTGAATCAATAACATCCACACGTGACGAGTTCCAAGGTTAAGCAACACTTGCCGAGGTCGGTCTACGGATGCGTGACCAAAATACGTACATAGATATACTCATTAATGTACACCATAAAAAATTACAGAACGAGTTTAACAAAAACATACCGAGTTTCCTCCGTGCGTCGGACAACCCGTCAAGCCGTTGGTCCCGCCTGTCTTTTGTAGACATTTGTTACGTATAGTTAGAAACCTACAGTTTTGTCAAGGACGCAGGCAGATTGCTTAGTAAAAATAAATTATGCAGAATATCTACAAGTTCCATGAGATCGCCCACTCTCGAAACCTCACCATGTCGTGTAGAGATTTAAAAAATCATAGGACTCGCGAGGAGCGACACGTCCACTTCCCTAAATGCAAGTATCAGTGCTGGGATTTACAACTCGCACGAGATAGTTTTCGGGAAGTTTGAACCGAGTTTTACTTTTTCCCTTAGTCTTGTTTTTTTCGGATTTTCTGTCCCGTTTTTGTCTTTGTTATATTAAGACTGTTCTTGTTCTGAGGAAGATAAATTATCGTTTGATTTTCTGTATTTGAAATTATTTTCACACCGTATCAGTCAGTAGTCAGTCTTTTCCCACTAGCTTGGGGTCAGCTTCCAGTTTAACCGAATGCGACTAAATACCCGTGTTCTACTTGGAGCGACTACCCACCCGCTCGCCACAACCCTGTTACTGGGCAACATGATCCTCCTTTGATAGGCTGATGGTCGGAGTTTACTGGTGTCTGACTACCTATAACGACTGTCAAAGATCTACGAATCTAAGAATCACACCGTACCATGTATAGATATTTATATATTTTAAGACTAGGGTACTTCACTATCAGGGTCCCTGCACAATTATTTTTCTCATTCTTGATCAGATGAACGCGTGAACTGAATTTTGATTTTTCTCACAAAAATGTCGAAGAAAAATTCTTTTCAAAAACCTAAACCAGCTAACACTCTAAAACTTGAAATATCCGCTAAAGAGCACTTGAGCTTTGACTGAACTCGATATATTTCGCCTCACACTAGCAGATAAGTTTTCTTTGATATTCGTTCGAGTATACACAGTGATCCGTCTTTTTCACGGTTCGAACTCGGTATTAACTTTCATGAAGTATTTCTGCTCCACAGAACATAAGCGGTCATAATATCAAAAGCGAGAAAATATGTAAACAACACGCAACTGCTTGGTCATGTAAATAATGTAGTAATATAGTGTTGTTATTGTAGTACAAACTGAAAGTTATACTTATAAATATATATTAAAAATATATGATTTTTTTTTCTTGTTTAGTAAAATGTCTTCTTACGGCAGCCTGTAATGACCAAGCCGACTTTATAAGTACCTACATAAATTTCTTAAACAGCTTGCACAGAAAACGACGTACGTGTTTTCTGTGATCAAAGCTGCAAGAGATACGACTGGAAAATATAAATACGTACAAATAGTGTCGGACGTTTATTTAACTGTGAATATCTTTTATGATGAATCTATTGACTCTGCGATAAAAATATTTTAGAACGCTATCGTATCGGATTTTATCGCGATTTTATGATCCGATATCCCAACGATGAAATGATTAACGTTACCAGGTGGCGCCACAGGAGAGTGGAGGCCGATTTGATATATTTTTTAAATGCGGACGTCATGAGTGATATATGAAAGCTATCTCAAGGCGCTGGACGGGTGCCCTAAGGTCCGCTGGTGTTGGCTCGTCGCCAGCGCTGAGGGTTCCACTGAGAAAAATACGCCACCATTGGATAGAAAGTAGGTACATTAAATATACGCGTTGTAATGGAGGTTGTTGAATTATTATTTTGTTCAGCCAGTTTTGCGGTTCCGTAGCGCCAATACGGCTTGTGTTACAGTTAAATGTTACGTCACGGAGTGGTAGCTTGGCGTTATTCGGTTTAATGGTGCTCCAGAAAATATAATCGTTCTGGTGACGTAATCTTAAAGATTTTTGGAAGTGGAGGGCGTGACGTCACAAGAACAATTGTTTTCGACGCGAGTGATGGCTCTTATTACGTGACTTTATGTTTCTTTGTGTTTTCCTTACTGGGGCTTTTTTGCTGTTTTTTACGCTTTACGATGAAAAAATATGATTGGTTCTGTAGCGAGATTTTGTTTTGATTTTCCGTTAAAAATATGCATCTAGGGATCCTGCATCATTTAACGGTCACCGGATCCGGAACCAATATACCGGATCCGAAGACCGGGTCTGGTGCTAGTAGTTTGTGGCAAAATAATATAGCTGTTGCATGAGTAGGTTGTTTAGCTGATGACACAATTTACAATATTTGTTTTTTTCGATCTTTTTCTCAAAATCAATTTTGATTTTCTTTAAATACTTGTATTTTTTAATAAATAATGAAATCGGGTTGACTGGTTATTGGCAGATAGAAAAGAGCCTCATAGTATGTAAACGACCTTCGTTAGATTCATAAATAACAAATCCGCTGCCACCGCTGTCCGGAAGCTCCAATGCCATCGGAGCGTATTGCCCCGTTTGTATCTCTTTGTGATAGTCACCGGACGGCGCCGGACGACACCGGACGGTAGTCGGCCGGCAGCCTGTTCAGGTGCCCACTCTTCGTGCTAGAGACTTCGGCGTCGATTCGACTTAACCGTTGACGACTTTATACAATCACAGAGGATTTGTACGACTACATGCAGTCGCTTGCAACTTTCAATAGTTCTGCAACTACTACTTTCTTTGTGTCAGAAGTTAAACAGAAATTAAACTGTTTCAAAATGTTGTTTCCTATGAAACGGAAACAATCTCCGGTACGTCGCACTGACATAATGTAAAAAAAACAATAAAGTTTATTGTAAGTTAATATAAGGTTATAGTCGCAACCGGCTCAATTGCCATAAAAAAAAAAGGTTTGCATGAAATAAGTAGAAAATAATTAAGACGAGAATTATACTCGTAAGTATTCTTACTTTAATTCAGGTTAGGAAACAACCTTTAATAAGAACAACAAAAAATGTCAGCTATCATTTTTATTGTGTTCAGTGTTTTGACGGAGTTATATACATATTTATTAATCACTAGCGTTTATTGGGCCGAACATAACCATTAAAACACAATCCTACTTTTCCCAAACCTACTTTCAAGTTGTTCCACTTTTATTTTTCTTCAGTATCAAGTTGTCATCGGGTGTAGAGACAGCTCTAACGTTTCTGAGCACACCTCGCTTTATTGGCTCGTGTTTTCATTAGGTATGGTAATCGACCCCGGCTCGTGGGACCCCGCGACACACTCAAGCGTTCAAAGCTTTAGACGGATTTTTTATCCTGTTTAAATATTTCATTTCTCGTTTGCTAGAGGTGTTCTTTTCAATTATGGAAGCCGAGGATTTTTTTATTTGTAGGGGATTAAAAACTAAACCATTTTCTCATCGGCCGAAGTTTCTGTGATTAAAGATGGATTAGTAGCAGTTATTTTAGTAGTATTGGCAATACCATAGTTAATCTTTACACAAAAAACTAGGCAAGTGCGATTCGGACTCACGCCCTAAGGGTTCCGTACAAACTTAACGTCTAACAAACAAACAAACAAACGACGTAAAAACAAATTTACATTCTTATACTTGTGTTTTATGACTTTCCTTTGTGCCATATTTCAGGATTCTGGTTCAACGGGAAGTACCCTATGAATTTTGATTTCCTCGAGAGTGTTGAAATGTACGTTTTTGACACAAACCGAAGTATCTTTTTTTCTCGTTAACTTACAAGTTTGATATTGTTACAGCTTCAAGAGTCCGCAGACCTGAGTAGATACCTCCACGCGTTCCCGAGACTAAAGCGTCTTGACAGAAAGACAGACGGGCGGACGGACAACAAAGTGATAATGAGTTTATTTTGTGAAAAGGAAAAAAACGGAACGGAAAAAGGTTTTTTAAAAGTTATTATACCCAAAAAAAAACAAAAAAATATCATAATAAGTTCAGTAATTATTTATCGCATTGACTACCGTAGTCTCAGCAAAAAGCAAACTATTTGAAATTGAATTTTCACAAAATAAATCGACGCCTATATGAATAAATTGGAAGTACTTATTCAAACGTTAAATAATTTTATATTCAACATTGCTAGTTAGGGATAAATACTGAATCCGGTGACCAAAGCGTGCTTATCGACCAATCAACATGATCACGTCGATTAATTATTTTTCAATTATTTTAATAACTATTAAATTAGCTTACTCATAAATAAAAGTATGTTGTAAGGTGAGACGGTTAATTTGACTCCTAATTAATCCCAACATATTCAATTAGTTAGATCTGCTGTTCACAGGCTGAAAAGGACCTGGTGCAACCGTAACATCACTAAAGCCACGAAAGTTCGCCTCATGAGATGCTTAGTCTTCTCAATATTTCTTTACGGCGCAGAAACCAGGACGGTTCGCCTCAAAGACCGACGCAAAATCGATGCACTCGAGATGTGATGCGAAAATGTATAATGTCGGCCACATTATAATTTTTTGATTAGTTTATTTTAATTTTAACACAATATGTGTTAACTGTAATTATTTTTATATAGATTTGCACAAAAACTGACGATTTAAACTTAATTGAAGGACGTAGCTTTTCCCAGTCAAAAGTTATACTAAATGGAAATCTCGAAACACAGCAAAATGTGGGCGCTTCCCCTAAACCGCACGCATTGCGTCGCAGTCCTCACTTAGCGAAGCGAATTTGATCCTTTATTGGATTGGACAGCCCAATGGCGTAATTTGGATGGAGATGATGGAATACATTTCTATCATCTCTATCCAAAATTTAATTAAGCTGCAATACCAAACTGAATCTCTTGATTTTATTATTATTTGTTTTTTTTTTTAATCGCCTTACCCGATGGAAGCAATTACAAAGATGCACTTCAAAGGAGACAAAAACTAAAACGTCAATAAAATACGAACAGCCTGCCATTTCTTCTTTTATAAAAATATTAAAAGTCAAAAAAAAAGTCAAATCATTTATTTCAACTTTGAATAGTTTCACTTTTGAATAGTCAAATGTCGGTCAGTCCAAGAAAAGTGAAGCTAAATTAACTTCAATAAATTACTAAAGTACGTTTTCAGAAACCGGCTAAATTATACGTAGGTAATAAGAGAAAAATGAGACAAAACGGATTATTGCAGTTCTCGCAGGGTTAAACTCTGTGTTATTGCTTTTTTTAAGCCAACCTGTTGTTTGCGCTTAGTGGTATTATTAAAAATATTCTTTTGATATTGCGAAATTCTTTCGTACTCAATGTAGCGATACACTTTCATCAACTTTCCTACATTTTCATTTTATTGTTTTGGCGACAAATAACCATTCGAGTTAAGTTCTGTAACTTTTACTTTCGAAATACCTTTATAAATATCTTAAAATAATATGTATACCTACAAATATAATGGGTAAAAGGCAATTAAGTAAAAAGAGTGTTACATTACTTGATACAAATGATATTATCAGGGTGGTGTCACTTGAGAAGCTCTGATGTCCCTACAATACGAGTACATCGAAGCTTGTATAAAAATGGTCTCCAACAAAAACCTTGTATCGGATCAAGTTGGGAAACTAACATTTTTGGCTCATATAGTAAAAAAAACCAGAAAACCATTAAAAGAAACAATAATAGTAATAATATTCCACAACTATCAAACCACACTGTCTAGTCCCAGGCTAAGCAGAGCTTGTATTATGAGTACTAGACAACTTACATACCTACATATTTCTAAATACATATCTAGTTACGTCACATTTTTTTTTTGCGATTTGGTAAAACCTTCGTTACTTAATTCGAGAATTGAACTGTTTTCACAGTTAAGTTTGTACGAAACCCTCAATGGGCAAGTTCGACTCGAACTTGCCCACTCAATTCAATTGCCGCAGGCTTGACTCGAAACTATTGGCAACACTCAATTTGAATACCCTTGAGGCAGAAAATAACCTGATTTTTTTCCCCAGAAAGCTCGATATTCAAACAAAAACACTGGCAACATAGTAATCCTGACATTTGACATCGCTAAGCCAATTAAATCATCGGGCGGTGAATCAATAACACCCTCGTATGTGGCCAAATACACGGATTTAGTAGAGCTGGCTGACGACAATGACACTTTTGAAATATGAGTTGTGGCAGTGAGTGTACCGGTGCAATGAGCGTGACGTCACATGAACGGTCATTCTGCGGCTCCATACATTAATAGCCTGCTAATGATTTATCTTTTTGTTCTCCGCTATATTGTTGTTCCCGGGCCCGCAATGCTATTAAATTTTCCTACTAAAGCCGCATTTTCGGCCGCAATGTAACATGTATTTCGTTTGGCTTTTGAAATATTTGTTCCGCTCAAAATGGTAAAGGAAGACATCGTGAGGAAACCGGCATGTCCTAGAACCAAAAATTCGAAGTCTTGTGACATTCACTAACCCGTACTAATGATGACTACTGAGCCCGCGTGATGGATTACGGCCCATTCCCTCTCCTAGAGAGGAGGACTTAGTCCCAGCAGTGGGGAAAAACAGGTTGATGAATATGATTTTCCGTTCAAACTATCTTTGCATTAGAATAGCAATCCCAATATGAAATCAGCAGCTATTTATTTTCCGGCTAAAAAAGAGGCCAGTTCCACGCGGTGCTAACAGCCAGTCAACTATAACACTTTGAGTTATAAATTATAGCGGCAACTGTACAACTGCTTTCGGTGCAGCCTCCAATGCGATATCAAACTACCGCCAAAAGCACGATCATTTTCAGGAACCATATATTATTATTATGGTAAGAATAATTTATTAGTTATGTTGTTTGCCATTAGTGCCTCATTCAGAATATCTTTGATGGCAAAGCTAGCAGTATTTTAGTCGTTTTATAAAACCCTTTTGTTAAAATTATTTTTGGTCTCCTCCAAATGTCGCCATGACGACCGGGCTAGTGCATCTCACATCCATCGGAATCCTACGACCATCACCAGGTCGTCGTTTCATCTAGTGAGAGACCTTCCAACGCTGGGTCTTCTGGTAATTGGTCGCCACTCTACAATCTTTTAGCCCCATAAGTCCGCCTCGTAAGTAGCATGAAGAGTGGCTGGTCACGTTTTAAAGAATTTTTCAACAATATCGAACTGTTTCTGAACTAAAGCGATTTCAGCATCAGCTGCGCTGTTCGCTTTCAGTCATAACAGCTACTACACACACTTAAGTCGCAGAGCTGCAACATTCCTGCAACCTTAAATAAAGGTGAAAAAGTCAATAGGAGTCAGGAAAACACTGCCGTTAACATTAATTTGGAATAGGTTGCTTCAAATTTTAAAATAATAATTGGACAAGCAACTACTAAAAAACCTCAGGTTTTTCTAGGAAACATTTCCCACAACATGACATGCACAACGCTTTTAAGTGGCACTGCAACGTTGCCACTTGTCCTCTATATGTTATTTAATTTTGTAATTTTGAAAGTTACATCAATTTGAACTTTAATTTCGAATATATCAAGCATCATTTGACAAACAACGCCATCACGAAACGAAAAAAAAAATACGGTAGCCTATGTACTCCTCAAAACTGGTCGCAGCCGAGCTTGTAAAGAAACGGGTCAACCGCCAAACCAACTAAAATAACCCAATTAAAATTGGCAAAAAAAAAAACACAATTTGGAATAAAGTTTTGTATAGAGAACGAGTGAACGAACGACATTACTGAGGCAGTTAGCATTCATTCCGACGCAATTTTTAAAGTTCACGAAATGAATAGTGTCAACGGAGTAAGAATAACGAACGGCTTGAATAGCAAATGAACCAAGCTATATCTTAACGAGTCATGCACGTGCGCCCTTATTTTTTTTCTTTGTTAGTGTGATTTAAAAAGTTGAGAAGGCAATGGTATAATAATTTTCAACCTATTGTTTTTTTTTATTATTCCCTTTATTTATCTTCTTTAAATATTTTTGATATTTTTAAATATTTCTTAAAACTAATATATTTATATATATATAAATAATAAAACATTTAAAAATGTAAAAAATAGTAGCCCACCGGTATCGGGAACAGGGTTCAAGCTAGCGGCGGTCAGGGCTCCAGAGAAAGGAATCTCATAAAAATACGAGACTTGCCCAGAAGTACCTACCGCTTTCTGAATCGAACTATTTGGTCCCTTATTATTTTTAATTTTAACAAGTTGTGTGGGGTACAAATAGAGAGGCCTTTCTTTCTTACATTTAAGACTACTTTGTATGGCACATACAAACTAAATATTGAATTAAAATTGATTACTGTTATTCTGTATTATTTAAATACAAATCATATTTTTTAATATTTCAATAATAATGTGTATATTATTACACATTATTATAGTAATATTTAAACAATATTTTCATTGGTGAGTGGCCTATTGGTCTAGTGGTTAGTGGCCCAGCCTGCTATGCCGGAGGTCGTGGGTTCGATTCCCACCCAGGACAAATGTTTGTGTGATGAGCACGATCATTTATCTATAATATGTAGATACTTAAATACGACGAGCTGTCAGATGGCCTAGTGTTTCAAAAAATTCGATCTTCTGATGGAGTTTTAAAGATAAACTTAAGATAAACTTTATAAAAACCATGGTAAAACAATACTATACTACTACTATACTAATATCTCTTTGATAAGTTTTCTTATTACTCCAGCAACTTGTGGCTTCTTCTGAATATACCACCAAAAATATATGGTACTTGCATGCACCTTTGTGCTTATTTCCGTAAGCATTTGACTCTGCTGTGTCCGGTGTAAAATGACCAGCGTCCGGTCAGCTGAGCTCGCACCACGTGCTCCGGGGGCATTAAGGGCCTATTACACTACGCGTTATTAAGCACACGATATTCAGACTCGTCTTATTTTTCACGCGATATCGACTAAGACTGTCTGAATATCGAGTGAAGTAATAGGCTCTTTACTTCCCTTTTGAAGCTTGTTTACCTTTTAAAGCCAATATTGTGCTTTTTGGCATTTTGCGGCCCACATCATTTAGATAAGTACGCATTGCAGTGTTACCCTTCATAAAATCCTCTATTGTTGAATACTTCCATTCCTTTATTCTTCAGTATTTGAAAATTTGATTTTGGAACAAGAAATATAGGTTTTTGTTTCGCCACATATGTGAACTGAAACGAAAACTTTTCTCAAAGACCTCGTATGCCTCTTCGGTAACTGCTCTCGCAAACCAAAAAGCAGTATCTCAAAATTTCAGAAAATTATGTTTTTTATTAGCATCGGAAAATCTATAACTTTATCGAAACCATTAAAACAAAAAACACTACTTATAAATACTTATTTAATTGTTCCCTAAAAAATGCTAAGCGAGGTATTTCATAAGTCAATGAGTCGTGGATCACAGATTTAAAAGACGGTAATGGGAACAAACTAACAAATGGAGCAAAAGTATTAGAAATATGTACAACATTTTAAAAGTCTCTCTACTCTGATGATAGACAATCACAAGAAATACCCAATTATTGCTAGTCTAATAGTAGACCGCCTGTTACTGGATACAAAGTTCATGTAGCCCTCAGCAAAATGAAAAACAGCACATCATGTGGCGAAAACGGTATAAGCATAATCATTGAAAATATCAGAACCCATTCTCCTCCATTATATAACCCAATTATACAATAATATTTTTCAATACACTTACTCGAACACTGTCTCTTATCGCACTACGAATAGGTTCAACATGACATGTTTATCACCCTCGTGTTTTTTTTAATTTATCACAAGAAGGGCTTTTTTCATTCCTATTTCGTCACGGTCAACCGTGATTATTATTTTTTTAAAGCAAAGAGTTGGATATTTTTAAGGTTTTAAATAGTTTTAATATCTGATGTAAATGAAAATTGTGTTTATAAACAGAATATCATAATAAATAATTATCTGTGTTCTAAATTCAAAAATATTTGAATTTCTATTTTTAACATTAAGTAGGATGTCTATGGTTTGATATCTTTGCTTCTTCTTCAATCTACAAAGGTAAAGCGCGGGAAAAAAGTCTAATTACCTAATATTATTTATCTTATATTTTGTGAAAAAAAAATGTTGTATTTAAGATTGTATGAAGAGAATTCTTTAGATGGTACCGCCGCCGCCAGATATTGTGATTAAGTTAATAAGTACTTGCGATAGCCTGCTGCCATCCAAATCAAAGCTAAAATGTATGGCAACTTTGGAACATTTTCTTCAGTACAAAATGAACAAAAATGCGTCGCAATTTTCAGAAAAAGTAAGTATTTCTACCTAAGTGTATTGAAAAAAGGTCGTTTGATACACGTGGAGATTTGTCACTGCAGCACTCGGCTCCATAATTTCGCCTCGGTTGCAATTACAAACTTTCTCCACTTGTATCAAAATGTACTATAACAATCTATTTTTTTTTTCTTTTTTTTTAATTTGTATAAACTAGTGCTTGACTGCGATCCCACCTGATGGTAAACAGTGATGCAATCGTTGATGGTGAGGCGCACTAGTTTATTAAGAGCCTATTCAGTCTTGCCTAAATTATAATCAGACGGGAAGACCGCAGCAGGCAAATTGTTCCAGTCCCTCGATGTACGTGGTATAAACGACGAGGCGAAACGCTTGGTCCGGATCGTAGAGGTTTCAACAACATTAGGGTGGATACTCGCCGTTCGTCGGCTTGTCCGATGGTAGAAGTGAGATGGTGGAATTAAGTCATGTAATTCCTGCGCACACTCTCCAAAGTGCATCCTGTAAAACACCGAAAGGCTGGCTACCCTTCGCCTATGCTAAAGACTTTGTAGATTGGACTCAACCAGATCTGGATCGCCAATTAATCTCTTCGCACGCCTTTCCACAGAGTCCAAAGCTGCCAGGTGGCACTTTGCAGCACCAGCCCACATGTGGCTGCAGTACTCCATACACGAACGGACTTGTGCTTTGTATAGCATTAGAAGCTGTCCCGGTGTGAAGTACCGCCGGACCTTTGCAAGAACGCCTAGTTTCCTAGCAGCTACCTTGGCTTTGGACTCAATGAACCGCCCAAAGTTAAGGTCCGAGGGAATTTCAACCCCCAAGAGCTGAAGGCGGTCGGTGTACCCCAGGGATAAATTCTGAAAAGTAGGAGCCAAGGTGAACGGGCTCCTTTTAGCGGTGAACAGACACGCTTGCGTTTTGGAGGCGTTAAATCCCACCACATTGGCTTTACCCCACTTGGAGACTGCCTGAAGTGAGATATTTGTACGCTCTACCATAGCCTCTCTTTCGGACCAGATTAGCTCCTTACTAGCTCGAGCACTAGGCAGGTATCTCTCTACAACTGTGCTATCATCTGCATACCCATAGATACCGGGCATCAGCAGATCGTTGATATGCAGTAGGAATAGGGTTGCAGAGAGAACAAACCCCTGAGGAACCCCGGCATTAGTCGTCATGGGTTCCGATGAGCATCCATCGACAACAACTCGGAGAGACCGTTCACTCAGGAAGTCTTTTACCCAGTTAATCAGACCAGGGGAAATGCCGTACGCTGGAAGCTTACTCAAAAGGCTAGCGTGCCATACCCTGTCGAAGGCCTTCGAGACGTCTAAGGAAACGGCAATCGCTTCCCCATTCCTCTCGAGGGTCTCGCCCCACAAGTGGGTGGCACACACTAGTAGGTCCCCAGTAGACCGATTGCGACGAAATCCGTACTGTCGGTCACTGAGGAGATCGTTACCTTCCAGGTATGCCATGAGGCGCGAGTTCAACACACGCTCCATAATCTTGCATAGTATGGAGGTTATTGAAATCGGCCGATAGTTGGCAGGATCGACACGTCTGCCCTTTTTGGGCACGGGTTGCACGTTGGCAAGCTTCCAGAACTTGGGCACTATACCAGTCCTAAATGAAAGGCGATACAAGCGTGTCAATACAGGAGACAACTCTCTCTCTCATCTTATGGGAAAGTACCTTCTTCCCGAAAGATTTTTGCTATTTTAATATCCTTTTTCTCCATAAAATAGCGACAAGTCTGACATAAACAACTACAAGCCAATTAGTTTAATTTTGCACATTTATCAAATTATCGAAAATTGCATATTCAGCAAATTAGACAAACAGCAACCTCCCGAGCAAGCAGGTTTCCATCCTGGCCTCTTCACGACGGACTATCTTTACGTAGTCAACCAATTAGTAGAAAAATACCAAGAATACAAGATTCAGCTCCACCTGGCATTTGTCGACTATTTCAAAGCATTCGTTTCATTACTTAACCTTTCAATCGTGAGAATTACAGACACAATAGAAAGACAATGGGTGCGCGAACGCCGGCGTTTGCTTGGGGTTTAATGAATTAATTCATTCAAGGCGCTGTCTCCTAAATTGTTCACCAGAAGAAATTTCCCGAAGATTGGTAGCCTACTTGGGGGAGAGAGGCATCGTCATTTCCGAAACGAGGTTAACAAATCTCTGTTTTACTGATGACATTGTTCTCTTTTCTTCTTCAGCTACTGAGTTAGAACGCAATGTATTCTCCCCGTCTTGACCTATGGCGCACCTACTTGGTCTTTGACTAACATCCAGAAGACCAAACCTAAGGTTTTCCAACGAGCAATGGAGCGTAGTATACTAGGTGTTAATTCTTTAATTTTAACACCAGTGAACTCGATCCTTTGATCGAGTTCAAAACACTATACTGCGATCACCACACAGCACACCAAATACAGAATGAAATAGTTGATGTGGCTCAAAAGACTTCAAAAATTGAAATGGGACTGGGCAGGTCATGTCTGCCGCATGCCTGACTAACTGTGGGCCAAATTAGTACAAAGTTGGTGCCCTGAAACAGTGCGACGGGGTCACAGCAGACCACGAAGAAGATAGCGTCACGAATTAGACATATTCCACCAGAACTGGCAAGAAGAAGCGTGGGCGCGTGAAATGTGGAAGTACTGGAAGAAAACCTTTACCCAGGAGTGCGACAAAAGAACTGTAGAAGTGTCTGCCAAGTCTACTGACATGGCAGATTCTACGAGATAATAATTTGTGTCTTTTTATGCGTATATGTACACAGGTTAAACTCTGAAAATAAGCCTCGCAAATATTTCAAAATGAACATGTAGTCAAAAAGATCTCCTAAATTATTAAATTAAGTTAAAAATAACCGATGCCATGTCATAAAGCGTTTCTTTTCTCTGTTAACCACTAATACAGTGTTGACAAAGACCAGGCTGTAACCACCAAACTGCCGTTAAAGCGATCGTAAAAATTCAGTCGTCCCTACCACACGCAACCACATATTGACACTGTGAGCGAGTCAACCACTGATGGAGCCACGACCCAGTAAATAGCAATGATAATTATTTTGTTTCCTTTCTCAGGTTTCTGTTCTTGGTTTCAACTGGAAGACGGACTGTCTAAAATGTCTTCAAACAGAGAAGATTTTGATAACTACCTACCTCTTGTGAAGCTGAGAGCCATTGTAAACTTAATAAGAACATTAAAAACTTTTACAACAGAGACACCACACAACTGAACCAAACTAAAACTACCCAAGTAATAACGACCACCTCCTCACCCTAATACGAGGCTTATGCTTCTTAAAGAATTGTATTCAGCGACACGAGAAAACTTCCACGCAAACGCTCTCCATTAAGAGAACTCGCTAAGACTCAAAAGTTGCAAGTTGAAAAATGTGGCACTGCCCTTTAATGCCACATGTATGTAACAGATGGAGTAACAGTTTTTCCTACAATTGTCTGCAGACTTGTATTATTGCGTCCGAGACTTTTGAATTATGGTTAATGCGGCGCTTTGTGGATGGACAGTAATTGTGCCTACTTCTGACTCCACGTTCCAGTTTAAATAGCAGATGGTTGAATGCATGAGCCATTCTATTCTTGACTCTGGGAAGACAACGCTTATGATATTGCAGATATCTATTGTTGTGGTTATCATAATTCTTTTGCCTTATCTTAATTTTACGTGGGACCGTCACAACACGAGTTTCTTTCTTTGTGTTCCATTAACCTCTAGGTTAGTCCGCGGCCTGCGTGTAAATAACTGAGAAAATGTTCTGATGTCTTACCAATATTGAGAAAGCTCCACAGGTATTTTCAAAATACGAGAGAGGTTCATCAAAATACGAGAATTTTCCTTGAAATCAGATCCATTTATTTTAAACTTGTAACAAATATTGCAAGGAAAAATATTTCCAAATATGTCATGTAAATATATTATATTTTCCTGGAAGCACATAAATAAGGACTCTTGTATATATATTTCAGATTGTTCTTTTACTTTTAGTTAGCTAAGTAAAAATAGATAGATTGTTTGTTTTGTTTTAGGGAAAATGCTTAGGTAGAACTGCCAGATGGTCAAACATACCACTAAAACAACACAACAAACAATGTCCGTTTTTAGTTCCATGAAGATTAAATAATAAGTAAAAAAAGACCAGCCAGCTCCATTTCTGATTTTTTTTTCTTAAATGATTTCTTCTTCTTTTTTTTCTTTCTTTTTTTGATGACATTAAAAATTAAAAGTGAAAGGTGATTTAATAAAACTAATCGCAAGCATTCATTGAAAGTGCAATGGAAGAGAACAAAAAGACGGACGACATGAAATTCACATAGATTTGACTTATAAGCTTTTAGTCTTGACTGAAAAATAACCTTCATGTAACGGGAAATATAGCTAAATATCATAGATGATAACACTACCACCATTTAAAAAAAGTTCTGTATGATTGTCGCCATGATTTGGGAATACAAAGAATACATTTACACTTGTAAAGTAGGTACAAAACTGTAGCTTATATTAATATAGGCAACCCATTCCATCTTGCGCCGTCTAAATGATTCTGTCTGCCAGAGTAAACTGAACTCTATTTCCGATACCAAAATCACATTTTTACAGATAGACAGGACTAAGTGCTAAGCGTTTGGTTATTTGGAAGTTACACCAAATTGTTGAAGCAGTTGAAAGTTCTGTAGACAGAGATCCACGGTATATAAGAGAGAACGATTTTAAGTTTGCTAATAAATAGCGGTTTTAATAAAACAGGAGGCGACGGTAAACCGAGTCTCGAACTAAAACTATGCTGAGACGTAAGAGTTTAGTCAGTGAACTGATAAATTATTCAAAAAACTGCAGTTGACACAGTTTGCCCGACAGTCTAGCTAGGTAAAGACTCATGAATAAACTCAAACGGTGACATTATACCACTTCCATTAATAATACGAGCACTATTGTAAAACCACCTTTTCCGACAAATCGCTTAGGCTCCGTGAGCACGACAACTATACCGTTAGCAATATAACACTAATTTAGCTAGTTAGTGACTAAATAGGTGCATATTAACTACTTCTATTATGGAAATTCTCAGAACACCGGCATTTATGGACCGCCTTATATTTACCACTATAAAATCTAGTAGATTGTACAGTAGACAGTGATGGATGCACTTTACTGTCAAGTTTATACAAAAATATATAAAGCGCTGTTATAGCGTCCCGCCTCTCGTCGGACGATATCGGAGTATTCATGATATGTGGCTGGTATTTTTCTCCTTTAAGCTATTAACTGTCGAACGCCACCCGGTGCTGGACTGTTGGAATTAAATGTATGATCAATTACTTCACACCAGGATAACAAATAGTACCACTGACGGGTTTGGTCAATATATATATATAAGATAGCCACAATGGCTGTCGAGTGCTCACCAATGTGGAAAACATTTCAAGCCTCAACGCTTTTGAAATGTTTCGTTTAAAATTCTGAGACCCGATGTTTTATGGAGTCAAGTCCGAAAAAGATTTCTGTATTATGATCAATTCTTTTGTGATTGAATATGTTTGTAACTTATTGCTGCTTATGATAGCTAAGTCCAATAAAGCTATTTTAAAAAAAGGCTCCAATCGTATTTTCTAAAAAAGCCACTATATCAACTTCAAAGTGACACATTTCTCGTCGGCGATGGTAAACATCTTCAGTAGACAATACGCGAGTGGCTCTCTCCTAAAGAGCCATTCTTGGCGGGAACTTTGACCAGGCTAGTACTCTAAATTGCGATATCCGAGACACATGACCTCTTAAACTTACAGTGCACATCTAGGTCAAAAACACAGCGCAGTCGGCCGGAAAATTAAGCTTACAATCACGAATACACTTGCTTGCCTAAAATATTGGAATGCCAGTGTTCTAATGTATCACTTGTATGAAATATATATTATACAATTTTAGCAATTTCGTGTTCCAAGTATGTTTATACTCGTACAGTATGGTATAGTGACTTTAAATTATTTCGATCTATGCTAATATACATCATTAATACTATACTTTAGTGAAATAAAACTATCCTATAGTAAATTGTCTTAATACGTTTGTTTAATCTAATATATTTAGGCATACATAGTCTGTTCAAAAGAAAAGGTGAATTTTGAATTTTTTTGAAAAGTATTTATTTATTCATCAATATCCATTTTGTCCCCTTCAAAGTAATCCCTTTCAGATATAATGCACTTATGCCAGCGCTTTTTCCAATCCTCGAAGCACTTCTGAAATGCGCTTTTCGGTATGGCCATGAGCTCATTCTTCGATTTTGACTTTATCTCATCAATTGTGGCAAAACGCTTTCCTTTCATTGGTCTCTTCAGTTTTGGGAATAGGAAAAAGTCGCAGGGAGTTAAATCTGGTGAACATGGTGGTTGAGGCATGACTACGGTGTTGTTTTTGGCCAAAAAATCACGAACAAGCATTGATGTGTGTGCGTTGCTTTTGCTCAAAATTTTGCAATTTCGGAACAAAATTCGCTGCCCCACTTTTCGTGCCCAAAAAATTCGAGAAAATTGTATGGCATGAACTGATTGATATGCCAACATTCTCTGCAATTTCCCTAATAGTAATTCGATGATTTTCTAAAATATTTTTTTCACTGTTTCGATGTTTTCTTCGCTTGTTCACGAGGTTGCAACTCCAGGAGGCTCATCGTCATCAACATCTCCTCGACCTTCTGTAAAGCGCTTGTACCACCTATAAACGCTTTTTTGAGACAAAGTGGACTTGCCAATTGCCATAGTCAACATTTCCAGTGCCTTAGAGCACTTTATTCCATTTTTAACGCAGAATTTAATACATATTCATTTTTTTCAAAAGTTAAAAATCGAACACCCAAAAACGTAACTAATCTTTTCAGTTGTCAACAACAAACTACTAATCCAAATTGGCCGATAATGCCGACATATGATAAACATGTGTGTACAAACATAACAAAAAAAAATTTTCGAAAATCGAATGTACACAGCCCGCGAAAATTCAAAATTCACCTTTTCTTTTGAACAGACCTCGTATGTAGCACAAAAATTGCATTACTAATTAGAGCAAAAAAAACATTTACGAGTGTATTGGCATAATACTCCGTCGACTTAAAAATGACAAACATATTATTATTATTAGGAAAAAAAGTTTGATCACTGGGGAACAAAAAAAAAAAACTCGGTGGCACTTATTTTGTTAATGGTTTTTGTAAAAAATTGTATTAGACATACATTGTATGCATTTACTTATTTTGGATTGACTCTGGTTCTTGAGATAAACGAAACAAAAGAAATTCATGAAAAAATTTAAAGTAAATTCCTAAAAATATATTAATTTGATTAAGTCCTACTAATTTTTAATATCTATTTATGCATTTAGTTACAACCATTTTACTAATTAGCTATTAGAACTTGAAATCATTACTTCATATTCTATTTTTTTATTTTAAAGTGGTTTTTGTCTTGAAAAATATAAATTCGTTACGAAAACTTTGTATTAACAACCCCAACAGTTTTTGTTTCAATGTGGCAAATTTTGTATACAAAAGCAGCGAAAAAAGATCACGGGGTTTATGATAAAAACTTATCAAGCATACTTTGGGATAAAGCTTGCACCAGAGAATAACTATTGGGTGCCCAGTACCGTCTGTGAGTCTTGTGTAGAATCTTGAGGATATAAAGGGCTTTAATTTGCTGATGATATGGACTGAGCTTACAAATCACTAAAATGGCTATTACTTTTATACAGTAAATGGAAAAGGTATCACCAGTATAAAAAATCTACTTTGGTTTACTCAGGGCCATAAATCCGTAGTGATAAAAAAGACTGAATTTGTAAACCTTATTCACCACAAATAAAATCCGAAGCTAGCCATGCTACAGATTTAATTTTGTGTGTCGGTGCTTTGTTTTAATAGTCAAACATTTTTTTGGAGAATCATAGACCATCTGAATATTCAGAATTGGTTGCTAAAATGCTTCAAAATTTTCACAAATTAGGAGCTAATATTACATTTTTTACATAGCCATTTGGACAGATTCCTCGATAATCTTGACGATTACAGTGAGGAACAAAGAGAACGGTTCCACCAGGACCTCAGGATAATGGAGGAAAGATACCAAGATCAATGGGACCGCCACATGATAGCAGATAGCTCTTGGAGTTTATTTTTGAATTGTCCTGAGCAAAACCATAACAGAAATGCTTACATGAAAGGTTTTTTGTAATTTTTTTTAGGTATTTGACGAATAGCAAATATATATTCTGGTATTTTTTCAATACATATGGTATTTTTATTTGGGTTTTTTCAGTGAAATAGTTAAAAGTCTTTATCTCATAAATAATTTTCTAGTATTCAGCACACTATTAGTCTTATACGGAATTGACCATAAGCAACCATGTCGCAAAATGACTGTTCCCCAGAATTATAACAATTTGCTGCATAACACGCACCACTGTCTTTTGAATGCAGACTTGGCTTAAGCTGTTTCGCTCACATGCACTACGCGCCACATTGCCCCAGGATGCCCTTTTTACCCCATCTTGTCCCACTCTGTCTCTATACTGAGCTGCAATGGCCACTGTTTGTTAGATATAGATTTACTTTTGCTGTATTTTGGTATGCAGTATTGGTCTGTAGTGTTGAATCTGTTTAAGTTGTGAGCTGTAAATGATGATCAAGTTTTGTTTATCGAGTCTTCAGCTATCCAGTATGAAATAATCTGTCGGTGGGAAGGTTATGTAGTTACTATGTTTTTCTTCAAAGTTTTGTACATATTTTACATGTATCGTCAAAATAGATAATAAATATAATGCAAATAAATCTAATTAATACTAAATACCTAAAAGCAAAAACTTAATTACTAAACTAAAAATTATAAAAGATAAACTTTTAATAAAAACCAATCAAAACGGTTATTTTTCCATGAAAAATAATATTGTTTCATTTTACGTTCAACAGTGTTTCCTGTGTAAGCATAACACCAGGCTTCTATAATAAAGATTAGCAGAATTTTTTACTTGACTGCAACCGGCAAGCAGAAAATGAGCAATGCTTTTAAATAAATTCCAATAATTTAAAATATTGTTAACCTGGAAATGTTAAATTATTTTTGGTTGAGTAAAAATTTTGCAATTTTTTTTCTAATCGTTCTTTTAAAGGCGAATATGATAATATAGAATTACGAATATTATGTAAAAACTGATATTTTGCAAGTGTTATTTATACCTATCTTAATTAATATTATTATTAAAATTAATTTCCTTTTAAAGTTTATGTTCATACAATTTAACAACAATACGTAAATAATGCGATGGATTTGGACGGCGTAATCGCAACAATCGATCAGAGGTTTTATATTTTTCGAACAAAGATATTGAAAGCATTTCAGTTTCGAACTTTTATTTTTAGTTTCGTGTTACGAGTATAAAACAAAATTAGGGTTGTGCTTTTATTTACTACAACTTAATTTAATGTTGCTGTTATGTGGCTGGCTTTTGAATGATAGCTAGCCAGTAATGGACGTTAGCACCGTACAATAATGGGCATTGTTCTGTATAATTACAAAACGTCAACGTGATTGGCTTACTACTAGCACGGTTTAAGTTGTACATAAATCGTTATGAATTAATTATAAACCGAAATTCATTCGAAAAATCTAAAAAAATAAATTGACAAATTGTAACTCAAAATAAAATATACTATCATAATCGACCTCTTCCACTACTGTAAACAACTAGGTACACCTTCGATATTTGGTGTTGTATGTTTGTTTGTTGTATAACTGTATATAAACGTAAATTAATAATACCTACAGCAAATGCCGTTACTCGTTACCCGTGATCGAAATGAGACTGTAGTGGTACATCGTCGGTGTAGTATGAGATGCAGATGCCAACTTGTGCAAGCCGGCTAGGCAGCGCCGCACAAACCCCGTGGGAGTCGGAACATCGTCCACACCAGCCTTAATGGATTTATATGTATAATGTCAATCCAATTTCGAACCGATACAAAATTAAAATTTAACTGGTAAAGATAATTTGGATTTACTACTACTTACTTACTAGTACTTTCTCTGTTCAATGAACTTTCCAACCAAAAAAGCGTTAATCTCGATCTTGATTCCACGAACATTCTCACCCCTCCCAACCTAATAGCTACTACCAAGATATACATATGTAGTGTTTACATGCCAACCAATTAACAGCAGCCACAACACAACTAAACGGCTAATGGCCCATACATTGCGCACACATGGGTAAACGTACATGCAATAATTAAGCATGCGTCACCTTGGGCATGGGTCATTTATCGCCGACAACGCAGTCAGCTAACGTACTACATACTTCAGTGATATACATCTAAAAATCGTCTCAGAATCTTGAATTGCTTTCCAACTCCTACAATACCCTTGACATATTTAGGTATTAGAGTAAATTTCGATTTTGTCTGTTTCTCAAAACCGTCCAGGACCCCCATTTAAAATGTACGTTTCAAGGACACGTAAGCTGAATTTTACGACTTAGCTACACTATTGATTTTGGTTGAACCAAATTTTTTGGTGTAAGTTTTGAATGAACAGACGTAATGTTATTCTATCATATACACGATCTGCTCAAATGAGGGCCTGTTTTGAATTGGCGGATGGGAAAGTAAAGTAACTTTAAAACATGTTCATTATCTGTTATCGATTACGTTACAAATAGTATTGTTTGACGTCCAAGTAAAGATTTCTTGCTCATCAGTGAAAAGAAATCAGTGGAGAAAATATAAATTCGTTGAATGTTTCAAATTCGCTACTATAAAACAAGTTATCTAGACCCAAACTGAATGGATTCTTAAACCCGATCTTATCGATTTGTATTTAAAAATGAAACAGACCAAACCCATTTATGGCACTTCCCAAAACTATGCTTGATTTGACCCACTTCATATTAAAGGTCGCGGTCTGGGTGAAGTAGCATATTCATTTAAGTGATGCCATTTCAAGTGACCGGTAATAAAATAAAACCGCTACAGTCAAGAAAATAAATATTTCATATAAAATTCAGTTTCAATTTTTGAACAGATTAATATTCAAATCAATTAATGGGTTCAAAACATTTTGCGAGGAACTATGCCAAAACGTTGCACTAACGCGCTATTCAAATGCTTGTTTCAGGCTAGTCAGTAGAAATTGACAGAATTAGTTATTTGAAAGTTTTTGCTTGATTTCGAATTATTTCAAAGATTGCAGCAGGTCTACGGCAGACTGCGTTCCCACTCACCGCGCCCTGGCCCCCCGGGCTATACGATGTGGAGGATTTTTCAAAGAGAAATAAACTTATAATTCTATTGCGAGATTTTCTAAAGCCACCTTGTGGGTGGTGCGCGGCGTGTGGATTAACAAGAAACTAGTTTTGATATGCAAAAGGAGAAAACTTAAGCGACCGTTCCGAGTGGTCTTATAATTCTTAACGAAACAAAACAATTTTGCGAATATGATATCTCATCTTATTTCTAAATCGTTCACAAGCGGAGCGTAACAGCAGTTTACAGTATTCGACATACTTAAAGCTTGTTTGCGCGACACCGACCTAAAAGAGTCATAACACAGTTTATATGTATATCAGATCAGTACGTAATTAACATTCATCTGCGTTCTAGTGAGGGTTGTAAAAGCCAAAGGCCGTTTGAAGCTTTAAAAAACTGAGAAGCCATACAAGTGAAGTTGAGTAATTTTCACACGTCAGTGATGTAATGCTCTTTGCTCGTTTACTGTGATCAAAAACACCGCACTTAGACCCAACGTAATGTAGAGCTTAATTTGAAGTAACTAGGAAATATTACACTACTAATGTGTTTTATTTTTTTCTCTGCCAGTCTGCAGGCGCCGCTGTCGGAATGCAATAGCCACTTCGTATAATTAGAATTTCCGGTTTGAAAAAATGTTAGCTACGGATAGTCATGGATAGGAATCAAATCTGATAAATGGCTATAGGATTTTTTTCTTCTTCTTTCGTAGACTTTGAATCTTTATGACGAAAAATGCATTAAGCAGCTGCACCATCGGAATCGGAACATCAGAAATAATATCCAGTCATTTATCATTGTCGTATTTTGTTATTGTCATGCCCTATACTATTTCAAAGTAAAATTCGTTGTGTAATCTGGTTTCTGGTAGATTATTCAATTTTAAGAAATATTACATTGTTAAAAACACCGCGATCGTCACAGCCGAAAAACAGAAATGTTTTTATATTGATTCAATTCCAGAATATTTCATTTTAGAAATTCAGAGTTGGGAAACTTCGTAAAATAGGATCCGAGGGAAGCGTGAATGAGAGTGGCAAATTTATTGTAACTGCGAGCTGGGGGCGGTGCGGTGCGGTGCGGGGCGATGCGGGGCGGTGCGGGGCGGTGCGGGGCAGTGCAGCTCCGGCTTCAGCTACATCCAGATGCTAACGAATATGCCGCGTCATCCGCAGCTTTCGAGTGCACCCCTCCGTTAAATAGACATTGGCTTTTGAGAATAGTTATCTCATTTATAATAGAAACTCGGTCGTGTCCTACCAGTTTATGAAGGAAATCAAATGACAACACCCCAACAGGGGCTGTTCACCAGAAGTTAGACAGCTGTAGTGGTAATAGCTGCATTCACTGTTCTAGTTTTAGTTTGATGTCAGTGTGATATTATTAGTATCTGTGGGGTTCGAAATTGTTTCCAATTCTCTGTAAACAAGCATCGCAAGCTGCTAAAGTTCCATGTGAAAGGCGATAGAAATAAAAGGTGTTTGAATTGTACGCGAGAATTCTGCGGACAATATTTCACAATCAGGTGGGAGAAAACAATGCAACAGAAGAAAAAAGAATCATTTAGTTAGAGAGCCGATACTCATCAAGCCATTAGAAAAGTAGAAAACGGTCGGGTGCGCTGGAACGCGATTGTTTCTGCAAAAAGGGCGCGGAGTTACGAGAAATGCAATCAGTGTCCCAGCACTGTTCCGATTCTTTTGTGATCGCTAACTAGAAAGAAGTAGCTTGCTGTTTTAATCTTTGATCTCAGCTGATTGTTTGACCTGTTTACATTGAAATCTCATTTTAGAAAATGTTTTTTTTTTTAAGTTGATTTTTTTTACATTTTCGTTACGTTTCGTTACGTTACTTATCACTTCTAGTTGACATGCTTGCTGTGTTAATTTTAGTATTAGCACCGTTATGCGTCGTGTATTTCCTAATTAAGAATTAATGTAAACTAAAATGTTAATTGTTATAATGAGACATACACTATGTATGAAGGTATGTTAAGCGTGGAAACCACAAAATGGAAATCCACATGACACAGCTAGCAATCCCTCGATCATCTTAAAAATTACAATAATATAATCATTAAGACCTCATTCCGTTACCTGAGCATACTAAAAAGCGTGGAAAAGATCTCCGAAGAACACATAGCATCGCCCGATAGTCATGAGGAAAACAAGCCCAAATGACCTTGACCTCTTTCAATGCCACGAAAATACACACGAAATTCACGGACGAATCTCTCAGTGACAAATAACTTAAGTACCACAAATTTGTCGTAACAAAACTATAGTCTGTAGCTTCGTTTTAATAAGAGAATTCAATTAGTGACATAATATTTGACCCATATTGATCGATCTATGTGATCTTACTAATTAAATAACGTTTAGTGTAGCACTCTGAGACGTCAACGTTTCAATATTTTTTTAATATTTTAAAAGACAATTATGACAATTAAATTTAAAGGCAGTGTTATATCAGCGTATGATTAGTACAAATTGGAACAAAAAGGGGGTGGGGGAGTAAGGAACTCATAGCAATTCCATAAAATAACTCGCTAAGTATACTTAAAATTGAAATGTGCGAACATTTAACATGCTTGAATATTACACGCTCATTAATGATTGATTAATTAGATTGAACAAACGGCTTGGAGCGCGGCAGTTTTGTTGACGGCGAAGAGCAACTTTCTAATGAGTGTCACCGTCTGAATGTATTGCAATAATATTCTCTTGCGTGCGATCTATAATTAAGGTATAGTTAAATATAGGAACCATTCGTTTCCCTCTAAATGTCTCACTCGGAGACTGGAAACCGTTTATTTTTCATAAATTGTTCTATTTATATGAATGTGCGTTGCTATTCCTGTGTTACTTTGAATATGATTCTGTCATGTTGACGTAGAATCGTGTCGTTGGATTAATTGAATTCAGGGTTATAAGAAATCTTTGTTGTGCCCTTGTCATTAGACATTGTACTGGTTCCATTATAAAGATGAATGAGTGAACTATTTTTGATGAACTAAGAGATAAAGATGAACTATTCTTGTGGTGGGCAGGTTAAAAGTGTGGCTCGTCAAATATTTATTTATTTATTGTAAATATCATATTGAACGTAGGACAAATATTTACAAAACGACGACGTTAACTGCAGCATCGGTGGGTGGCAGGTGGCACTCAGTAAGTCCTCCAGTCCTCCAGTCCTCCAAGGTGCAGGTATATGGGCACTTGGGCCACTCTAAAGTGTGGCTCGTGATCTGAACAGGGACACCGCACCCACATCGGGTATCCAAGAGGTCTATGAAACCCCATTGCGCCAAGTTGTGTTTGTAATGTACCTACTAATAAATATCAAATAAATATGTAGTTGAGAAGGAAGAAAATTACTGAAAAACATATCGTTCGCTCAATTAACGTTCTTAATTAGGTTACGTATAGTTTTATAGAAACGATATGCATAGAAAAGTATTGGAACTATTGAGATGATAAAGTATGGAAAAGTAGACATACCGTCCTACTGCTTCCACATAAAATCTATACTTCTGTATTACTATATTAATATTATAAAGAGTAAACAATTGTATTTTTGTTTGTAATTAAGCGGGCGAAGCTGCTGTTAGAAACTAGTTTGGTAGACCTAAAGGTAGAAGATTGACGATGATTTATTTTGAAAGGTTTTAGTAATAACAAAATCACAGAATAAATGGATAATAGTATGTTTCGTATTCCCTCACAGTTACCAGTACAAATGATTTATGTGTGAAAAATGTTCTTCATTAAAGAACATTGTAAAATTAATGGCGTTTCCGAAATGTCTGAAGGATAATAAGTTATTTGAACGACCGTTAAAAAGTTAGACTATTAAATCCAACGGATCCCTTTACGATTTTACACAGAAGATCCGCATTATCGGATCTAAAAGATGAAATATTCGTACAGACTGTAAAATTTTGTATTTTACAGCTATTGATAACGACTGCCATTATTTTTTGTTCGATGCCAGTGTGGTCATTGTTTGTTTGTTTTGGCAGACGTCTGTTTTGTCATATTTTAAGTCGTTGAGGTAATATTCGTCTAGCAATAGGATGGTACAGGGTGGAGGAGAATGTATATTACAAGGCAAAGTACTTATATAAAATTTGTACACACTGTGATCATCTTTCTGTGAGCTGCATCAAGTAAAAAACCATAGTAGTTAGTTTGTGTAGCCTCAAAAGTAAAGTGAAACTGTTTTATTGTAGCGTTTTCATTTACATTACAGATTTCAGTTTATGATATTTTTAAACAATGTTTCTTTGGTTTTTTATAGCCTTGTGCAATAAGACCGCCTATTGTACACTTATTCTTTTTGTAAATGTTTGTCCTGTAATAAGCTATGGTGTGCAATAAAGTAATTAATAAATAATAGATTATCTAATTAAACCTAATTAATAATAACTTACAATTCAAAGTTTGGCTAAGATGGAGCGACATAGTCAAATTGTGACAAAGATCAATGTTAAAGATTAAAAAAAACCTAATTAATAAATCCATACTAAATGTCTGTCTGATGCGTTTTCATATTTAAACTACCTAGCCAAGTTTGAACCCCACGGAAGGAGATAGGCTGCTTTGTATCTGTCTTCAACTTCGGCTACGCATCAGCAATAGTCGACATTCACGCAGGCCAAGTCCCGGGCAAAAGTCAGTATTCATTTTATGTAAAAGTAAAATTATGCCAATTCTCAGTGACGTCATGAAGCTGGCTTTTCTTACTCGAGTCCAATTCGATTGTCAAATACTATCCACTCGGTTCAAGGATTCAAGTGAGACCAGCTGCGGCTAAATATCAATATTTTACATGAAGCCACTGGCCGGCTGATCTCTACAATCCAATTACTTGGTATTGCTGATATTTTAGATTAGACATGTCGCCTTTGGCGCTATAGTTTAGTATGTGCTTCGAGGTGATTTGGATACGTCTTGGTGGGTGAGTAGACAAACATGATCACCCTAGATGTGTCCACTATTAGGATAAAGTTCTCTTCTCTTTCAAAAGAATATATAGTATACTACTAAGAGCTTCGTTGCCTCAAGGAGATTACAGCAAACTACAGGAGCCCAGCAGGGTCGAAGCCCACTGGAGTCATTGGTTGTCTTCTGAAAGGAAAACCCGGCCCTGAGATGGAAAGCAAAGAAGAAACTAGGAGTGCGTTTTATCAAAAGTGCGACTACTAAGCATGGGTTTCTGGGTTCGATTCCTAAGTCGAGCCGAAAGTGCAATTGGATTTTTCCATTAGGAATTTCTCTACAGCAGCCAGGAGTTAGAAAGTTGGTGGTGTAACACCCCCGTGCCTCGGAAAGCACGTACAGCAACTACTTTACATGCTGGGGCTGCCAACGGGTTCTGCACCTGATCTGCCTCCGGTATTGTCGGACTGCTGTCCGACTAAGAGGACTATGAGAGTGAAGTAACAATGGGTGCCCTTGTGTTAGCTCACAAGCTTGAGCACATCATATGTAGGTACTTGGCTGATCTCTGTTGAGATTGGCCTCTGTCATCCAAATTTGGTGGGGAGCACTAGTTTTTGCTCGTGACTTCTTCATCCTCGAGAATATCAGTTATTGCAGACGCGAAGTTGAAGTCAGATGAAAAAGTAGCTTATGTCTTTTTTTGGTGTTCAAGCTTACTCCGACCAAATATCAATGAAATCGGTTCTGTAGTTCAACCATGAAAGTGTAATAAATAGAGAGATACTTTCGTATTTGTAATATCAGTATGGATTTATAATTTATTAGTACTAACGGTCCCGGCACATTGACGCCTACCAAGTTTAATTGTATTTTCAAACCATCCAGGGACCCACTCAAATACACACACAAAATTACTTTCAAATCAGACGAGCCGTTTCGAAAGAGTTAGGTGATAAACACACGTACAGAACAATTAATATACAAAGATGTATTTTACATATACAGTGTGAATGGGTAGCATTCTTCACCATTTGGTGAGATATGGTGATGAAACAAGTACAAAAAGAAATGCAAGCGCATTTCTTTTGTGTCTGCCTGTAGTCGAACCTACAACCTTCTACACGTAAGTTGCAAGCCACCTCCTGGACCACCATAACTGCATATGATGCACTAATATTCTCTAGTTATGTACTGAACTATTCTGGATTTTGAGGAGAAGGCTGAATGCAGTGGGGCCTGTTTATATAAGCGATGCAGCACCATGCGTTTTAAAAATTAATGCCTTAAGAATAAGGCAGCAATTAATCAGTTAAGTATTTATTTCGGGTCATTATCATCTGTTCCGCCAAAAGCTGTCTATTGTTGAACATAAGCTTCCCCCAAATGTCGCCAAAACTACCGGTCCTGTGCGTCATACATGCATCGGACTCTTGCCACCCGCACCAGGTCATCAGTCCACCTTGTGAGAGGCTCAAAACTGTAATTTCCGGTAGGCTATCTTAGACTAAGGAAAGGAAAGTAACTGAAACTTTCAGTAGCGCCATCTTTTATATTATTAAATGTTTTTTTTATATGATATTGTTCAAAAATATTTAAAAATGTAAACTATATGTTTTAATAATGAATAACAATAATATAATATTCCACAACTATCACACAACGCCAGCTAGGCTCAAACTAAGCAGAGCTTGTGTTGTGAGTATTAGACAACTGATAAAAATACTTATATATTTTCTAAATACATACATATTTTAGATAAACTGCAGAACCTTACGGCTGCCTCGACAAAGCATTTATCTTTGAGACGCTTTAACGATGCATCGTAGTGGTTTTATAAAATAACTTTTATCTCATTGGTTTTAGGATCAAGTGTTAGTTATACAAATAACTTTGAACTAATGAACTGATCAGTAACTGATGAGTTTTACAAGGCTTAAAAGTAGTTTAATAAGTTCACTTTGACCTTGTCGGGAAAAGCAATATTCACAACCCTCTTAATATACTTCATAAAAAAAAAAACTGTCAAGTATATTGAGCAATATTGAGAGAAGAATGTCTGGAAGGAATTAGGGGAGGCCTTTGCCCAGCAGTGGGACAGTAAGGGCTAGAAAAAGAAGTATATAATTATGAAAAAAAAAACCCAGTCCTCAAAATAAGCATTTGTCTATTATTTTTTCTTTGATACAAGTCCTCACAATTTAAAGACAAAACAATTTAAAACTTTCCTTAAAGTTGGGAATTCTTATATTACGACATCTATAAATTCTTAGTTTATTTTTCTTATGTAAATTTAGTATTCTGAATAATTAGTCAAATTTATAGCAAACACTAAAGTTTGTTACTGTGTGTTGATAGATACTTATCATTTATGCCAAGTTAGGTTTAGCTAGATTATGTTTATATTAATTATATATGTGTAATAGATACAAACTAAACATTAATTTAGTTCACTCAATTATTTCAGACTCATGCTGTTTGCTATCTTCAGGCCTTATATACTAATTAACATGCACAACTTAGATATCGAGCAAACTCTAACATCACACATTTTAGGACTGATCAGTCGGTATTCTTGGTTCTATTTGTTTCGAGAGTCAACGTTCAATTTATGTATTTATTAGACATCTTAGCTTATTACAGGACATTATAAAAAAATAAGCGTGTAATAGGCGGTCTTATTGCACAGAGCAATTTCTACCAGACAATCTTTGAATGGACTTAACGAAAGGAAATGATTTGGGCCTGTCAGAGTACAACAACACAAATAATGTAAATTTAATCTTTGTTGCAATCTTATGTATTTTACAAGGTCTTAAAAGTAGTTTAACAAGTTCAGCTTTTTATTCGGTAAAAAAATTTAGCAATCGGACCAGTACTTCCAGAGATTATCTCCTGCAAACCAAAACAAAACAAACTGGACCTCTTTATAATATTAGTGTAGATGAATTTATTAAAAGATACCCTGTAGCCAAAAGGCTCACAATAATTAAAAGTACCTTAGTAAATACCTTCATCAACTGCCATCCACTCCATTGATAGACATAAATATAAGACTAAAAATGAAGCTCCATAAATAAAATTGTGCTTTAATCCCTTGTGATTTATTCTAGATACTTTTCCTTGTTTTCCGACCCTCCTTTAAGAACATTACAAGTGCATCTTCCTATTATGTTCTAATTGTACTCAAATCTTTCCCATCAATGCGTTAATACTAGATTTGTAGATTACAAGTTTTCAGTATTGTGAAGGTTTCCCCGCGATGTATTGTAAATTTTTAAGCTGCGTTGTGGGTTGTAGCGTTTGTTTTAAAAATGTTGGATTTTTTCTCATAAATATTTTTTTTTTTTTAAGAAACTTTGTGTTAAGTATAATATTTAATGTAAAAATCTGTTAAGTAATGTATAATATTAGTCATTTCTGTTAAGTATAATATTTAGTGTACAAATCAGCCCCCCAGCCAAAAATGTCTTTAATATTCTTTTTTTGTAATAGTCACAATTTGAAGACTACCAAAAACCATTACCGATTTAAAGTCAAGAAAAGTTGCTTACTTTTCTTGACTTTAAATGGGTAATGGTTTTAGGTTTAAGTAAACATCTATAAATTCCTGGTTTATATTTCTTATGTAAATTTAATATTCAGAATAATTAGTTAAACTTATAATAAACATTAAAGTTTGTTACTTTGTTTTGTTAAGTTCATATCATTTACGTTAAGTTAGGTTTAGCTAGATTACATTAAATATATATATATATATATATATATATATATATATATATATGTTAATTAGATACAACATAAACATGTATTTATTTAGTTCATGTAAATAATTCAGGCTCATGTTGTTTGTTATCTCAGACCTAATTATGTATATTCAACGTTTTCGTTGTTTTTTAAAATTTCGCATCAGCGAAATAATATGTGACCATATTTTTCTGTTTAGCAAACAAGGAGAGCTGATCCAGATGAGGCTATACCTATCTAACTTTTATTTTTCGATGTATCAGTTCATCAAAAAAGTTTCCCTTTATCTACAAACCTACAAGATAATATTATTTGGTAAACCTTTCATTTATTTTCATATTACCAACACAAATACTTCGTTAAAAAGTTGAGTACAAACTAAAAAGATTGGTTTCGAAGCTGAAAGTAAAACAGTCAATTCTGCCTCGATACTAATGACGAAAGTATCTCGAAAACGACCCGATATTGTGAAGGAAAATATTAGTTTTTCCACAAGATACTGATAATTGGCGCAGAAAATGTGTCAAAGAGAATAGCGGCTGTAACCCAAGGAATCTTTTAACACCTCGTCTTAGTGGTGGAGTCATAAATATTAATCACGTAAATAATATATATAAGTAGTATTGACCACTGACCAAAATATAATGTCACCTAATTCTACGATACGATAAATAAGCTCCCTAGCGGAAACCAGCACAAAGTTTATTTTTACAACAAAAAGGACATTTTAAAATATAGGTTAAATTATGACGTTGGGGGACTATCTTTGCTTCAATGGCGCATTCAGTGACATTCATATTTGTAGATGGTGCTTTCTACCGAAATCTTGGCGGCATTTCAAATACTACCGCAAACTATATACAATATAACAAATCGGTTATATCATTTAAATAAAAGGTGTGACGTCGTGTGGCGCTGAGCTCTCGAACTTCGATCCTGTGCGGCGCGTTACTTAATACGCTAATTCCAAACTTAAAAATTAATACACACGGCACCCTGCTCTACAGGAATCCATTGAGGGTTTATACCCAGTCTGCGTCCGCCCACAGTAATCTAATGTTCATGGAACATAGTCATTTTGAGACCATTTCCATTTATATAACTTTGACGCTGGATAATATTTGGCATAATAACTTCGTCTGTTTGAATTCGCAAAGGCGAAACAATGTCACCAACCTTAGAAAAACTGTAAGATTTCAAATGAAAACAGTACAAGAATACAAGGTTTTCGGTAATGAGGGGAGGCAGGAGCGCAACAATGACGACCGGCTTCTGCAGCGCCTCTTTGTCCACCGACTCGGATCCACAAGAATTACTTCATTCAAGCTGACCGAATTTGTACTCGCACTTTGCGGTAACGAAAGCGACACTTTTAACGCGCTCAACTATCGTCCACATGACGGTGGTCGGCGCACGATACGCGGGAACCGCACCACCGGGAAGTTGGAACTGGCCTCGCGGGGCGGTCGGCGCGACGGGGCCGAGTCGGCGCGGCGACGGCGACGGTCCGCTCGCATCGGGCGGCGGCTGGGCGCCTGGAGTGGCACTGTGCCGAGCGGCCGTGGCGGCGCCTCCACGCTACTGCGGCACGCGCCAGCCCGCGCCGCCCCGCGCCACCGACGCATCCCCCGAGCGCGCCCCGCGCCCCGCCGCGCAACCGCCCGCACGCACGCCGCATTCTTGCGTTCAGCCCGCCCTCAAGCGCGGATCCGACCCGCACAAAGAGCCTAGACCACTCTGGGGGCGACTACGTCACTTCGACTGTGTTCAAGCTTTCTGCAGTACGTCGCCGAGGCGGGAGCTGCTGCTGGTGCCGCCACATGTTACATTGCAGATGTCGTTAACATTTAAAAAAGAAACTTCGCTTCTACCGATACTGAACTTGGAAATAGGTTACTTTTAAATGTATTCAAAACAAAACGGTTTGAGCAGCCGGAGTTCACTGCAGTGCAATTAATTTGACGCCGCGCGTCTAAAAGTAAATTAGTACTGCTGAATGGGATGCGGAGTGGCAACCAGTGCAGAGCCAGAACCGATTGAAAACACAAATGATGTGAAATGGTCTGAGTGTTGATCGGTAGAAGGAGACGCTTCGCGGTGTTGTTGCGAACTAAGTTAGAGCCACAGAGTTAGTAGCGGCCGATGTGGCTGATCTATCATGCATGAAGTTCATTAACAACAATAATGCTTGTCACCACACGGCGGCACATGTAGCAAGTCTGAAGTTATCGAACCTGCATCAGTGGACACACAGTCTCAATTACACTGCATCTCAAAGTTCGAACATAAAGTTTGGAGTCGTTCTTATCCGTCGTTGCGATCAAGGCTAGCAGCGCTTTAGAATTAGTTTCGTAAATATACCTAAATTGCTCTTCAAATGGTTAGCAAGAACGGTGCAAGAACGGCTTGACTATAATCAACTCATACAGATAAAATGGATAGTTCTGAACTGAGTACACATTATTTACCAATGAGTTTCCTGATATACAAACTGGGAAACAACTTGTACACTTGACTGGTAACTAGACTGTTCGGTTGGCCCAAAACTAGCCGCAGTACGAAAATGTCTAGATACATTTTGTTACTCATTTACTTCGGATAAAATTTAAACAGTTTTAGGATTTTAATTACTTTTAAAATAAGTTCTTACATATATTGGACTCTTTATTGAGTGGGATTTGTTAGGTAACTATATTTGATAGCAGAAAATTATTTCAAGAGTATAAGTAAGTATTGTGTAAACAATATAAGTCGATGGTGTAAACAAATACAAGGAACTAGGATCTTTGCAGGTTGACAGTCAGCTGTTAAGCTATGATATGATATAATCATAGAATCGGTCACGGTCATACTGAAACGAAGAATTAAAATTTGTTTTTTATTTTTTGTTTTTAGGAGGTAATCTCTGAAAGTACTGGTCCGATTGCTAAAAGTTTTTCACCGATAGAAAGCTGATTTATTCTTGAGTGACATAAGTTACACTTTATGTACGTGGGCGAAGCCGCGGGCAAAAGCTAGTGCTCAATGATAAATGATAAATGATAAATGAATGATAAATGATATAGTCTGTCTATTAAGTCAACCGACTTGGGAATTTTATATAATATTTAATCATTTAAAAAATACTTAAATCTGGTACTTTTTATAAGGCTCTTCTGTTAGTAAACAATGATTTCTATCTCTTAATCAACCTTGATTATTGAACCCGTGTTGACTACATCACATTTCATTAAATCCTAATAATTACCCAATTCGTTTAACTTATTAGACAGACTCTATTATATTATATTCTTCTTCGTAAAGCTTCTTGTTTAGTTTCGTTTGTGTAGTCACATTAAGATCACGAATGTTATTCTGCAAGAATCCCTACAGAAGAATATAGAATATTTTAGTCTATTGTTTGCTTAACCAATAGACTGCGTAGTAAAGTATGAAACAGAAAAATTTTACTTGTTTTCGATTCAGATTAATGGTCAAATTACAGAGAGATAAATGATAAATGATCTTTATTTTGCAAGTAGGTTTTATAAAAACACTTTTACACGTCAATTTTTTTTTTTCGTCAATTAATGCTAGATGAGGCCGGTGTTTCCTAGCTGACTACCCTGAGAAGAAACACCGAAACAAACTCAGGGGTCAAAGTCTCTTTTAAAGTCCATACAGCAAAACATGTAATGGTCAAATCATATGAGAACCATGTACCGTTAATGAGATGCTTTAAAGTCTAGATTACAATAAAACTTTGATATCTTTAATTTAAATGTAACTGCAATCAGGATGTTACCAGAAATGAACATTTCAAAGATAATAATTAATGAAGAATTTGTAAAAAGTGAAAATTGATTCAAATCGCAATCAAAAGTCCTCATAAGAAACGTTTTAATCGAATTGAAAAAAAATCGTAGAATTAACCTTTTCGAAACAAAGGTAATCTCCCTTCACAATTGGGCAGACATCAAGCGGCTTACGGAAAAGGCAGCCCTTCAAATGTTGAAACATTTAAACACAACGTTAAAAGATCAAACTCGTTGCTTTTGTTGATAGAACCATCAATAGCACCTGTGGAAGAGTAGATAGTGAAGATTCTGTTTACAAACAATCTGGGCTATATCGGAGACGCAAAATGAACTGACAGTTTTTAGAGTTTTAACGAATGTGACTTGAGAAACATATAAAGTTTAGATCAAAACTTGGCAATGACTCAGCATTGCACGAGTACGTGGTTAAAGAACTAGGCACGTCGTCAGGCTTAGGGCGCTTTTCCACCGAAGATGTATAATGCAGCTGTGCTGCGAGGATGTGCAAACTAAGCAACGGAACTATGTTTGATTTTTTTTTGAGGTAGGCAATCATCTAATTATTTCTTCGGCTCTTGGGCAGAGCGAGACGGCGTTTCAGACTTTTACTGACTAAACCACACCGATATTCCTCCAGTCGTCCAGTTACCAGACAGCTGAACGGCGAGCTACCCATTACTCATCATCCGCAAGCCTACGCCTACGGTTGCTGGATGTCGGGGTCAGGGTCCCGGTGGCCGTGGGGATGTCCATTCCCGCATGCGAGTGGCCGCCTTTTTCAGAAGCATTACTGCTTTGCAGAGGGAGGCGATCGCCACCCACTTCCCCATGTTCATGGTCTTAACCAGGGCCCGGCGCAAAAGATCACAACCGCTGATCGCTCCCACGAGGACCCAGCACACATGCCTTCACCGTATGCTCCACCGTGTTTTCCGGACGGTCCGAACAATGGTGAATGAATCAGGTCCGTGACCATTTGATGCTAAGCTATGTAGCGGAGCGAGTAAGATGGGCCTATCGATAGTAAAAAGGCGCAAGTAGTGGCGCTGAACATATGTAGCTACACTACTCGCGACCATCCATAGCCCGCGTAGCGTATGGATGCGTGATAGGGAATAAAACGGGAAGGGGAAATAAAATTGTAATGATTTTAGATAGGAACTGTCTAAGGTAGACAATGAGGCCATCATATGAGATGATATTCCAAAACGAAAATCAACTGAAAATGTTAACAGTTTGACAGCTGTAAGATGGAGCTCTCATTGAGATCAGTTTATTAATACGGCGCTAAGTCTGATTCAAGGTCAAATAAATACCTAGACGTTAAAAAGAGAAGGCGTACACGTAGACGTGGATAAAAGTGAGTCGGACTGACTAGACAGCCAGATTTTCTTGTATAAAGTTCTATATGAGATATTGATAGATAGAGTGGACGAAATTCATAGTATCTGCAGCGTCACAGGAACATTTCATTTAATAGATGCTGGCTATAAGAGTTGACGTGGAGTCTGCGGCGTGGGACTACAGTGTCGACACCACTTTATAAGCGTCGCACTCATAAAATTGTTGTATTTCATAATGTTAGGTGGCGTACATACTTGTGCAACATTATAAATATATTCATATTTTTTGTGTACAACTTTGGTTACTTATTTTATTGCATATGGCATTTAGACACAATAGAGAATAAACTAGCAATTTCATTTGTTAAATTAATTACTTTTTAGCTCTAGTAAAGCAATATGAAAAAAATATTTATCTTCGTTGACAACGAAGATCAAAGCTGCTAATAAGAAAGAGAAGTCCGACATGGTCTTTGACGTCAAAAGCTATGACACCCGTACGGCCCTCATAAATAACCGTGTCTTGGCTTGAGAGTCAGATTTATTTATTTCAAATAGATACATCTCGTTTGCTTTCTATGGTCACGGTTTCCACACAAAGGATGTATAATATAAATCAATTATCGGATGGCCAGGAACAATATAGAGCAGATGAAACAGTTCGACATTATCAACAGTTTAAAGTTGTCTATCTTAAAATAACAATCCAATTCCATGATCCAATTCCGAATGAGAGATGTGAATTACGCAAATACTTACAAATTATGTGAACAGCAATACGTTAATATGACAAGTTGCTTTGCATTTGTATTGAAATCCGGCCAAAGACGACAAAAACAAGCCGTGGAAGTATTAATCTTGTCATCTAATACCACTGAAGGATTTAATATTTACTTTGAGCGAGAGTGGGAGAGTCTTGGCGCACACGTGGACACTTTTGTGTCTTGTGTCAGATACAAGCTATCGATGAATATTTGATTTCTTTAGAACTAGTATGAAATTATTCACTCCCTGCGCATACACATTTTTTTGTGTCCAGTTGCTTCTGTTTAACATTTAACTTCTATTTGGCAACGCTGCCAGTCTTCTGGGCACATTTCTGGATGACAGCGATGTGGAGGAGTACTTTGACGCCTGAGCGTACTTTGTCATTTTGTATTATATTTATATACAAAGTTAGGTTTTAGTATAAATAGTCTTTTTGTTTATATTCCACAACTATCACACAACGCCGTCAATTCCCAAGCTAAGCAGAGCTTGTATGATGGGTACCAGACAACTGTTAAACATACTTATATATTTCTAAATACATACCTACTTATTATAGATAATTACACCCAGACACGGAACCCACAAACATTTGTCCTGGGTGGGAATCGAACCCACGACCTCCGGCATAGCAGTCAGGATCACTAACCACTAGAGTTTATTCAGTATTTAAGTTTTTTTTTATGTTCATATGTATTAAAATGTTTAAAATATTATATTAATGATAACCAAAAAGTGTTCGGTGTCGGTAACTGGAGCAAAAAATTTCTCCGTTTGCGCTTCGTTTAACGTTCGAGATAACTTATCAGAGTATCTCCGAAGAAATTGCAAAAGCCTGCTATACTCGTATGTCTAAGGGTGAGTAGCACCATTTAACTATAACAATAACAAAGCCGTTAACAGTTGTCAAATCGTCGAATTGACCAATAGGCGGCCGTTTCACGGCTGGTTAAGGTTTGGTTATCGTTATATAGGGTATCTCAGTAAGAGTGCACTTTTTAAAATCGGAATCTTTTTTTCCTCATGCAAGTGGCAACTCTGAAATTTTACAGCTGTCACCTCTGTTTATTCCGATTATTAAAAATGGAGCGCTTTTCGAAAGAATAACGCGTAATAATTGTGAAAACTCATTTCAAAAATGGAGAAAGTTATGAACGGCATTCGTTACAGGAGTATGATAACGGACTTCTTGTGGCCTCAACTGGACGGCATGAATCTGGACAACATGTGGTTTCAGCAGGACGGCGCAACCTGCCACACCGCGCATGAAACAATCGACTTGTTACAGCAACGATTTCCAGAACACATTATCTCACGAAATTCTGATGTCAACTGGCCACCAAGATCATGCGATTTAACGCCGTGTAATTTTTTTCTATGGGGTTTTGTGAAATCTCGGGTTTAAGCGAATAAACCCAAAACAATTCCTGAGCTCGAATCGGAAATCCAACGCGTCATCGGTGAGATACAGCCACATCTCTGTGCAAAAGTCATGGAAAATTTCATGAAAAGAGTAATGGCTTGTCATCGGAGCCGTGGGGGTCATTAGCCGGATATTTTATTCCATACTTAATCGGAACATGTCTTCTTTAAATACAATAAAAATATCACAACTCTATCATAGAATACTTGTTTTTATTTTAAAATGAAAAAGTGCACTCTTACTGAGACACCCTTTATTTAAATGGTGCAACTCACCCTTTGTTTTATTTTAAACTGTGCAAAGAATATCGCCGAGCCGGCCTCCAGTTAAGTGCAAACTAATGTTTTGTCAGTTTTATTCATGAATGTTCGGTCTATTCCTATTTTACTCAGCTTTTTTTTACATAGACGAAATAATCAAATTATATCGTCTATTCAGGGCTAGAGTCCGTCTAATAAGTCAACCGACTTGGGTAATTATTAGGGTAAAATGAAATCTGATGTAGTCAACGCTGGTTCAATAATTAAGGTTGATTAAGAGATCTTGATCATTGTTTACTACTAGAAAAACCTTATAAAAAGTATAGAATATAAATATTTTTTAAATAACTAAATATTATATAAAATTCCCAAATCGGTTGACTTTTTAGACAGACTATAACTGACAGACGGTTTTTGAAATAATTATTTAGCAGAAAACATTTTGTAAATCGATGAATAGCATTAGGTATCAATTGTCCAATTAGACCGGTCTATTATAAATACTGTCTGGAAGTTTTTGAGCCCTTGAAAGCACGCACATAATTGGAACACAGATGGTTATGATGGGTTGAAATTCAATTAGACCCTGATAGGCGAGTCTGAGAACAGTGCTGGCCCAGTGATACATACGAGTTGTAGGTCGGGAGTTCCAACCCAGTCAGACACATTATTATTTTATTATGATTATTATTAGTTTGTGTAACTTATTTCATCAGCGCTGCTTTCAAAACGATAAAGAAAAACATCGCAAGTACTAGAACCAAAACGTTTGCAAAAACATGACCTACCCGGGGCCCACACTGGGATCGCGTTGTGGCCCCCTGTGGAACCTCAATATAGTGGAGATTCCCTGTGGTAATCAAACATAATGCAGGGACTAAAATTTTCCGAGTCGCTAGAAATGCAAGTGGAAAGACGAGATGTTGAAAGTAAACCAAAAAAGAATATAATCATAAAATGTATGATGCTAACCAAAACACTAGCTTGTCATTGCCATTGGTATCTTTCTTGGTCTGGTGTGATCAACTAATGCTATAACTATGCAGACAATATGAGTTATTTAATAAATTAAAAAACTAAAACTATATATTAGTATGTACTATTCAATCTGACTGGTGAAATCTAATCTTCTAACATTCATTACGTTAAAATTACAATGACTTATAATAACACTTGCCTTAAAATCAAAACTTTAATGTGTAGGTAACAAAATATGCGGTTATCGCCCTAAGAATAAGATTGAGAATCGTGACTCGCCTGACACCCGCTGTAGTATCAAACCCCCTAAATAGTGGAGCCTTATGGCGGGAATGGCCCATTTTCTGTTTTTTTGCCAAATTCCACCGCTTTAAGGGCAGTAGGCCATAGTTGCGTTATACTGCTCACATAATTCCTCTGTTTTGGCATCATGCTCAGGAGATTTAACTAGGTTATCACAACCTAAAATCTACATAACATTTTTAAGTACGCGAGGTTTAAAGCGAACCGGAAAGCTTTTTAGTTCTAATTGAGCAGATTTATAAAGCACGCTTCAAAGCCACGTGCGGCCGCAATATGGCGGATTACATTTTAATTCCCAAACTAAAACCTGTCTTGGCGCTGTCTGCTTTTGAACTAAGGCTCCTTATTTGGCTCGTTCTCTTCATTAGCGGGTTAAATGACGACTTTTATGTGAGATTTAAATATATTGTAGGTTATGGATGATGGCTGACACGTCAATTACTTCTATTTGCTTTGGTCGCACTCGGTAAGTGCTCAATTTTTTCAAAGCTTGGCATTTAATTGCACTTCTCAATAAGACTGGTTTTTTTTAAATCTTTTTTAAGAACTTTTTTAATAATGTGAATATGACACTCTGTAGGTATATGAAAAAAATGATTTAAGTAAATTTTACAGCTTGATTCTAGTTCGTTATTGGAATTGTGACCCTTGAGAACCTGTAATAGGTTCAATGTCTCTTAAACTATTGTTATTCTTTTGTTACAGCTGTTGGTTGTCCTATGATTAGGTAAATAAATAAAATAAATAATTTTATCTGATACAGGGTTCAATAGGTTAATTATATGCGCGTCATTTTTTGTTCGGAACAATTGATTCCGGACACATATCATCAAAATAATTATTATGATGTGTGTCCTGATCTTGATTACACCTACTGCAAACAGGTGATAACTATATATCATAAAACCGAATCAATTGAGAAGTAATTATTTTACGGCGGTGTACTGAGTTCTGGCATTGATAAAACAGGCTATATTGTACACTATTACAATATGTTTTTAGATGTTACTTTGTTCCCTTTTTGGAGCTGTATGAAAGTGCGCACAAAACGATTCAGACTCGGAAAAGAGAAAAGTTTAGCTTCATACTGATTAAGCAACCATCCAAACTATTGGGCGATCGAAAGACAGTAGAGGATTATAATAATTTTAAGATGTCATAACAGAGTCCCCGTATTAGAGATCAATGAGTAAATAATTATAGTTTTGGAGTCATTAAACTTGTGCAAAATGATAATACGGACAGACATATTAATCATCATAATGAAGACATGTCTCATAAGTAAGCTCATTATTTTCAGAGATAGTTTTAAACCCAGTGACGCAAGGCAAGTACAATGACGTCATTTCAAACTACGACAAACGCAATCTTTTGAAAACTATTTACGTTTAGCTACTAGAAACTGCAGAGTTTCGTATCCATACGGTTCGGTACTTAGTCCCTAGTGGATTAGAAAAGAAACGAGCTGCAATAAGATCCGGTACTTCCATTGTTTCGAGAATTTCTCTCAATTATTTTTGTAAAAGTGCAGTAAACTATAATTTTGTTGAAGTAGCACGTTGCTAATTGCAATTTCCAATTAGTGAGAGTGTAAATAAACTTGCACGGAGATCGAACAAAATTAATTTGTTGAATATCTGCTCGAAACGGCCATTTTTATTTTGTTTCATTGATTGGCAGAAGTTGGACGTAGTTCGTCCGTTGGCTGCTGCGAGCGATCAATCAGAATTAAACATTTAATTAAATTCTGTTCGAAATGGGTTTCTACATATAAGTTGATAAACTACAACGTTAAGCGTATTTGTTCTATCTTAAAAATAACATCAGCCTATAATGGTCTTAGTACAGTATAAACAGTCGTTTTTATACGAGAAAGAAACAAACCTTAATAACTGCATTTAACATTTCAAAGATTGAAAAAAAAAATCATCTCATACTTTTATCCTTAATCTCTACCATGTCTAAAGGCCTCAGATTAAAAAATAAAACATAATGCCTGATATGTCCATGGTAGATTTCAAATATATTTTTTTGAAAGTCGTGCAATTTCGAGGTCTGCACTCCAATATCGTCGCAGTCCATCGTCACCTGGAGACTGAAAAACTAGATCTCTTCTTCCTTTCGGAGACACAAATCAGGTGTCCATCCGAAGTGTCGTACCTTTCCTACCCAGGGTTTACCTTGGAGCACAATTTTAAACAACGTGCGGTTTTATGTATGTACGCCCAGGACGACATCTGCTATCGACGTCTCCGTAACCTTGAGGACTCCAGTTTCTCGAAGTTTTGGACTTTGGTAGACACAGGCCTGGATGAAATAATCTACGCTTGTGTCTACCACTCGCACAGCGGACACATCCGGGCCGGCAGGACCGCTGGCTTGCGATAAGGATGGTGCGGGGATACTGCACGGTCTCCCGCGAAGCGGCGAGCCTTCTGGCTGGCCTACCACCGTGGGATCTGGAGGCAACAGTCCTTGCACACATGCACGATATGCGCGTGGAGATGCAACGCCGGGGTGAAAGTCCGCTGCCGCGACAGGTCACGACATGGCGGACAGAGCTCCGGCGGGATCTCATGGCGAAATGGCGCAAAACGACTATCGCAACCCAGTGCTGTACAATCATGGCGGTAAGTCCCCTCTTTGAGGCGTGGCTGGAAAGACCTCACGGCGTCCTTACCTTCCGCATGACGCAGGTACTCACCGGACATGGTTCGTTCGGGAGTTTCCTGCACTCGATTCATGCGGAAGTGACGCCCGGGTGTCGCCACTGTGCGGAACGCCCGGAGGACACGGTGGAGCACACAGTCGAGGTGTGCCCTGCTTGGGCGGAGCATCGCCGTGCCCTCGTGGGGGCGATCGGCGGCGGAGACCTCTCGCGCCGGGCCTTGGTTGAGGCCATGGTCCGGAGCGAGGAGGAGTGGCAGGCGGTCGCCGACTTCTGCGAAGCAGTAGTGCTCGCAAAGGAGGAGGCCGAACGCATCAGGCAACGGCGTTATCGCCGCCGCCGTCGCCGGGATTCTGATCCCGATTTCCGGCCAACGTAGACGCGGGCTTGCGGACGGTGAGCAATGGGTAGCTCACTGTCCGGCCGTCCGGTAACTGTCCGGACGGCAAGTCTTCGACGGCGCGCAATGTTCCCGCGCGCCTCAAGGAGTTGTCAGCAACAGCAGGGACCCAGCCGGGTCGAAGCTTACTGGGGTCAGGGTTATCCGAAAGGGCGCTCGAGCCCCGGTATGAAGGCTAGAAGGAACGGGGTGGGTCTTTTAGTCAGTAAGAGTCTGACACTATCTCCCGCTCCGCCCAAGGGCGGGGGATGTCAATGCATGATTTTTTCCCACCATAAAAAAAAAACACAAAAAGGACCGCTGGTTTTGTTCACGTCTAGGTTACGCAGCACCCTACGGACGTCCTTCTGATGAATGCGAATATCTGACATAGTCGTCTCGCATCGCTCAGGAAAGGCAAGGGGCTGTGCGTCACCAGAGTTCAGACGAAAAGATTCTGCAAAAAGAGAGGCAAATAAGTTTGCTTTCTCTTTATCGGTGTGGGCCAGCGACCCATCGGGTTTCAGCAGTGGCGGAAGTGAGGGGCGACAGAAGTTCGATTCAAACGACTTTGCCAGGGACCAAAACGCTTTACTACCAGCGGGGTATGAAGCAGGTCTGTTCCCTATTCGGCTAATGTGGTCGAACCGAGACTTTCGCAACACTTTTTTGGGATGTAATACTCCATTCCCTGTCGCAACACATCCTTCACGGCATCAGCGTACGACGAAGCATCCTCCGAAGAAAAGCAAATGGGCTGCCAAGGATAGCATGCGAAGAAAGACCGCACGCCATCCCAATCTGCTGACCTGTATCGCCAAACCCGCCGAGTACTTCTAGGACTAGGATCAGGCGGGGTGTAGACAGACACAGACTTTACCAGACAGTGGTCAGAACTGCCTAAAGGCGAAGATATCGACATGGATCTGTCATCAGCAGAAGGTCTAAGCAATTGGCTGTGTGCGAATCCACATCCGGTACCCTTATTGCCCCCTGGACCTGGGGGACTTTAATGCCACTCTTGGTGGTGCGCATTAAAGTCCCCTAGTAACACCAATTGGGCGGAAGGGTACCGCTGCTGAGACGCATCTGCCATCTCACTCAGATGCTGTGTGAGCCCGGACGTCTCCTGATCTCCACTATGCGAGCGGTAAACACAAGCGTAGATTATTTTATCTAGGCCTGTGTCGACCAAAGCCCAAAGCGTTGAGAACCTGGAGTCTTCAAGATATCGGAGACGCCGATAGCAGATGTCGTCCCGGGCATACATACATATGCCCACGTGTGGTTTAAAATTGTGCTCCAAGGAAAACCCTGGGTATGAAAGATATGACACGTCGGAAGGACCTCTGATCTGCGTCTCCGTAAGGAATAATAGTGCTGGTTTTACAGTCTCCAGGTGGTGATGGACTGCAACGAGATTAGAGTGCAGACCTCGTATATTGGAGAGGTGCACTTTGTGAGACAGGGAGTGCAGCCGCTGTTTGTCTTTACACTTTCTATTCCTTTTCATAATATGAGAGTGAATGGAGGAGAGGAGAAGGAAGTGAAATGGGAAGCCACGCTGCTAACCTTCAGGCACGCACTGAAAGGACGACACCATTAGGGGACTAGTCTGAAGACTGCGGGAACGCCCGAGCCTCCCCGAGAATGTCCATCGGGTCATCTCATTTGGTCGCCAACCAGCACGATGGCGCATTCCGGGATTTTTCGACAGATAGCGGTCGTGCTTAAAACTTGTGCGCCTGAATTGTCTCCAATCTTGACACGCCTATTTCGCCTCTCATATGAGACTGGAAAAGTGGCTCTAGCAGCTATAAAACTGAATAATAAAACAAAAGTAAACATTTTACTAGGTTTCAGTTATAGAATACAGTTTAATAAGTTTGAATCTATGATCATAGATCTTTGGAGCTCCAGCAAATAAATAAGACAAAACTAATGCAAATTCTATGCAGGTAGAACAAACAAATGAAAAGCGTCATTTTACTGTCGCAGCTAGCTGCGGAAGCTTCAAAACCGATACACATCTTCACTATCCCGTAGATGTACAAAATTGAAAAAAAAAAAAAAAAACTTTAAGGCACCGTCTGGACTCGCCTTAACCCACACTTCCCCGTCCATTTTATTGACATTGACAGCGAAAATAATCTGAAAGACAATAATAAAAATAATCTGACTTCGCATATAGACACTCGGATGGTGTACGCACGACCATATATTATACAAGATTCACGTAATGTGTACGTTTTTAATAATCTTGTTTTGATAGAGCTTGTTCGTTTATGAGTAGAACCGACATTTCTTTCAGTTTTAACTGACGTTTATAATTGATAGCCAAAGACGAAGTTACAAATTGTATGTCTGTTCCTGTTTGAAGATTGTTTTTTATGGTTTTTGTCTTTAATGCTCCTGTCAATGTAGTCATTTAAACGCAAACATCAGTAACGTCAACACCTAGTAAAACTCTCTAGGGTTTTTTTCTAAAACACTGTCATCACTATTAACCATCGTGTAAAGGGATGCCTTACACAATGGCTCACGTTAGAACTTGTACATCAATTTAATGATGGATGGAAGAGCGTTCAGAATACCAAACGCCTATCCTACAAATCCATTTTAACCTACCGTTGAACTCTAATCGAGTTATATTTATAGGTTTTGAACGATGACACATCCAGTATTGGTACTCTAGTCTGCGAGAAACGCGTAGGCATATTTATTTACACATTTATATTACAAATCACATCTTAGACAATTTTATTGATCTATGGCGATTGCGTAGTTTGAGACACGGTCGTTTTAATGTTTAACCTGGTTTCCGCATTTAAAGTGGAGTAGACATATTGAATTAATTTCGAGAATATTATTTTAATAACCTAGACGTCTGCGCAGATCGTGAGACAAGACAATGTGTATTTTTAAGATCGCGACTGCCAGAAAGTCTGTGACTACTTATACGCTATAATGATTTTATGAGGTATGACAGTACAAACATTGAATTACAATAATGATCATAATATGTGCATAATTAACTTACTCCAAACTTCTTATAATGTTATCACATACACACACTCGACTCTTAAATACTCTTTGGATAGAGCTAGCTATTTTGTAAAAGAGATAGGAGAAGAAACTGAAAAATTGGAATCGCAGACCCACTCTCTCTATCAGGAAACAGAACAGACGAACGGACGACAATAAATGGACCATTAGTCTAGTCCCCTATTATATATGCTGCGAAAACCACAACCACGGAATAAGACCAATCGTTCGGCTTTCACTTCTTTGAAAATTGCTATTACTACTTACTTTCTATGAAATTGAAATATAAATTACAAGATGTTCTGCAAGCCTCTAGGCTTACACACTTATTACAGCTTCTAAGCTGTAATATAAGTATCGTTTCAATAGAGTAAAATGGAAGAGTTGAAGTAATACTCGTCGTTTATACCGCGTACGTCGAAGGACTGGAACAGTCTGCCTGCTGCGGTCTTCCCGTCCGATTATAATTTGGGTGTCTTCAAGGCTAGAGTGAATAGGCTCTTAATAAACTAGTGCGCCTCACCATCAAAGATTGCATCGCTACTTACCATCAGGTGGGATCGCAGTCAAGCACTAGTTTATCTCAATAAAAAAAATAAATAAATAAATAATAACAGTTGCAACGGTCTGACATCTCCTTGGTATTTTTTCTTAGTTTTTTGTTTTTCTATTCTTCCAGTTTAACCGGATGACCCGTGTTCTACTTGGAGCGACTGTCTATCAGACCTGCACAACCCAGCTACTGGCCAACACGGTACTCCTTGGATATACTGATGATCATAATTTTTGTGAGAGCAGAGGTGGCCGAGTGGTAATGGCTCCAACTTACGTGTTGGGTAACGGGTTCAAACTCAACCAGGCGGGATTACTTTGTGTAATTTATTTCGTCATCACTGCTCTTAAAACGGTGAAGGAAAACATCGCTAGAAAACCGGCATGTCGTAGAACAAAAAAATCGAAGACATATGACATTCTAAACCCATACTGGGTCCGCGTCGTGGATTACGAGGAGGGAATGTCTCCTAGAGAGGAGGACTAAGTTCCTACAGTGGGAACATTAAAAGGCTGACTATGCTGTCATGCTATGCATCATCATTTTTGGTGTCATCATCATCATCATTTCAGTCGAAAGACGTCCGCTGTTGGACATAGGCCTCCCCCAAGTGCCGCTACAATGAACGGTCATGTACGTGGTCGCAGTTCCAGAACCTTTTGGCCCACTTTTGGTGTCAAAGATCTACAGATGACAATCAGGACTAACGGCTTTACGTGCTTTCCGAGGCATGGGGCGTCAGTAACGTCCTCGATAAGCTTAGATACGGACATATGAATCAAATAATTTACATTGGTACTTGCCCGGTTTATTCGCTTGTAACTGTCTGCCTTGAAGGTTACATAACACTTGATGAAATCAGATCAATGACAGATGCACATGACCATTCGCTGTAGTGACACGCACGGGGAGGTCTACGTCCAGTAGTGGACATCACTCAATCATTTTTTTTTTAAATTGATTTAAACTAGTGCAGTGATGCAATCTCTGATGGAGCGGTGCAGTAGTTTATTAAGAGCCTATGCACTCTAGCCTTGAAGATACCCAAATTATAATCGGACGGAAGACCGCAGCAGGCAAATTGTTCAAGTCATGCAACTCCTTCGCACACATCAAATGATGATGATAAGCAAGCCAAGGGGTGGGTAACAATCCATTGTAAACCGTGACAACCGTGGTGGTTCCGGCTTTCATTAAATTGTAGATATTTGACAGTCGTTACTGATAGTTAAAAGCTAAAGAATGACACTAATCTTTTAAAGTAAGTAATTTTATTTACCCGACTTTTTGATTACATACTCGTACACGAAACATACCCAGAGCCGAAACAATTATCTGTATATAAATACTCGTATTTGTTGCATGCAGTAATCGAACCTGCCACGCGCGGCATAGCCGCTAGTCGGTCAATAGCTACGCCATTGCCGATCCTAACATAAAATGGCAAAAGGTTCGGCCGATTTACTGATATTTAGTTTGTGAAGATGCTTAACAACCTTAAAAACCTGCCATATCGATAAATTTCCTTTCATCTCAAAATAAAAATTTCAATTTAAGCATTTTTTTAAAACTATTCTCTTAATTATACCATCATGTACTTTAACGGCACAATTTCAGAAATTCGGTTTCCAAATTCGATTTCCAATTTCAAGAAATTCTTAGGGTCTTGTAAAACATTAATGTGTTGTAAATTAATTACGCAGTCTGCAGGCTTAATGAAGTTGTATCGCAACCACTAAGTGCACGTTAGACGAAGGGCGGCACTTGGTTTCCCGCCACAGAAAATCTTGATATGCAGTGCTGCAGTTAGAATATTTCGTAGATCATCTGGTCGGTGGGGAACGACAGTAGACATAATGGTCTTTTTGAACTTTTGTTTAACCTTTAAGTATGGACGTCAAATATTTTTAACACTGGTGCTACTATGCTCACATGGAAACTTTTTCTAGAAACTTATTCCAAACCGAGTCAAAACCCTAACTATATTTGAGTATAGGTCAGTAATAAAAAAAAAATAGTTTTTGTATTCAACTTTCTTTATTTTAATTATAGAAAATATGAAATAATTACAATCGTGGCACTTTATCAGACTTTTCCGTGTGATCATTATGTTTAACCCATTAAAAGTAATTAAATCTAACACTATAACAAAAAGTACTTCTTTATTTATTGATAAAATACACAAACGTAAAAAACAAAACGTAAAATAATCTTCTGGAAACAAAAATAAAAAATTCTGACAGCAGCAGTCCTAGCAGCATTGCTAGCAGTCAGCGCATAAACGACGAGAACTTTGCAAGTAGGTACACAGGCTTGCTGAAAAGCACATAATCATAAGTGGTCATTCTGTGCTTTTTCGAGAGACATATTCTATATTCTATTTCCTTTAATTGGCGGTGTCTAGAAAATATCTTATTTCAACCTTTTATGATTGACTGCCTCATCGTCTGACTGATTCGAAGCCAAACAATAAAGAATGTATTTCTTCTTCAAAAGACGAAACTCGACAACAACAAGAACAAACTCGTTTTAATAGTTTCTGCCATTTTTCATGACAAAAATCTAAAACAAACGCAAAAACTATCAAAATATTTTATTATATTCCAATGAATATTATTCACGTGCTATGCATGCAGCGAGACAAAATTTTCCCTGATTGTCTTTTTTGCTACTAAAAGTGAAGCTACTGAGACGCTCGGGTGCGTGGAGCAGGAGGAAAGGTGTGAAACCAAGAACTGAGAAACACGCGGAGCCTGTGAGACTCCACGTCCATACTTAAAGGTTAACACTATCGTAGTCGTTGTCAAAATTTGGCGGCAAGGTTGGCGCAGTGGTTAAGCGATTGGCTGCTGCGTTGCAAGTCGCGTGTTTTAATGACGTACAGATAGTAATTCCTTGTTTGAGTGCGTTGTGTATGTTCCTTGTTTGAATGCACCCACGACGATCAGTAATTCCTACACACTACAAAACATACATTACAAAAGTAATCACTATATTTACTTTGCAAATTGCTGGCTATGAAATCTTTTTAATTTCTACCAAAAGACATTATTACCACGGATATCGAGGGATATGCCATGGAGGCGTGCCACGTGCCATAACAATACGATTCATTCCGCCACTTTGCAATTGCGAACAGTGTGCTATTGATGAGTAAAAAAACAAAATGCCGAATTGTACAGTAATTAAATGTAAAAATAGGTCAAATATCATCAACCTAAAGACTTATGGCGTGTCCTAGCACCGGTAAGTAAACAATTAAGTCACTGTTTTATATTTTAAATCATTTTTTAAATATTTTACTAACTTACGTCAAGAGCGACACGAACTAGCACGAACTATCCCGAATCTTTCCGAGCGCAACGATCGTTTAAGGCCCAAGCGCCCGAAAAGTGCCATAAAACTGTGACTTTCTGAAGCCTACTCTCGGCAACGGCCAGGTTAATAGGTTTGAAAAAAATATATGTTTATTATAGATTCATGAACAACATTATCAACATTTGATTTTTTCTACTAAAAAATATATTCCTATTTTATTTTATTAAAAGTAAACTTTCGTTTCGGATAGGAACATAAAAAAGTAATCATTTAAAGAAAATAAAACGAAGTACTTTATAATATTACTAGATTACTGGGAGATAAGCGGCCTCACTAGGGCTCCTTACTATTCCGCAATTAAGGCATATCTCTGGATATCTATACATATTACAGTAGTAGGCAGGACCACACATTTTAAGAATATGTCTCTCATTTTAAATGTTTAATAGTGAACAATAGGATACTTCCCATTTGGAAAACCAAAATCGAAAAGCACAAAATTAATAATCGGAAATCGTTTTTCGTGGAACGTTACCATGAGTGCCCGTATCCTCTGGGACGCTTCACAAATTTGTCTTCAATAAATAAAAGGGAATTTAAAATTCAGCATTTTCATGTCACTGGGCTCCTCTGTAGCTCGTCTCAATATGACATCCTTCACGGATCTCTTTTTACACGGCATATACGACTATTTCAAACATTCACCCCTCTAAGATAGAATATAATATTATATTACTACTTATATTAGATTATGTGATTGAAGTAGTAAGATTTTTTCTAAACTAATGCGTTTTAACAGTCGCATAAAAAATTAACAAACAGAAAAATAATGAGCAATTTGGCACAACATTCTTTTTTTGGTGTGTTTCTTTTTTCAGTTTGAGCTTTAACTGTACTTAGATGATATGTCGACAAGATTCCATTACTTTAGCTGTGAATTAGAAGCCCAAAAAAAGGAATCTTAATTTCGTAGTCACAGTTCAGGATTCAATTTTAAGGCCGGGAAAAAATGCTATTAGAATTTCTTATGGAAAAATCCATTAGAAATTACTCTGTAGCGGCCGGAAGTTCGGAAGTCGGTTCTGTGACACTACCATGCCTCGGACAGCACACAAATCCCAATATCGATTCTGCGCCTGATTCCTCTCTAATCGTGTCAAATTGCCGTCCCATCGGACTATGAGAGTATTATGGCGGAGGAGTGGCTGGAAAGACCTCACGACGTTCGCACCTTCCGCATGGCGCAGGTTCTCCCCGGACATGGTCACTTCTGGAAGTTTCTGCACCGGATTCGCACGGAAGTAACGCCCGGGTGACACCACTGTATGGACCGTCCGGAGGACATGGTGGAGCATAAGGCTCCCGCTCTGCCCACGAGTGGGGGATGAAATTAAATGATTTCCCCACCTAAAAGAAATCGGACTATGAGAGTAAAGGCACAGAGAATACACTTGTGTTTGTGAATACACTTGTGCACTATAATAACTCCTGCATACTACCTACTTGGTTGGCTGGCTACCGTGATCCAAATTCGGTTGGAAGGATTATTATATATATTTTTTCCAATTCATTGCCAACACAGTTTGTTATTATGATCAAAGCCAGTAAATAGAATATTGAGTCTTAAGTTTACATATTCGATGGAATGGTAATATGAATCGTGATGTCTTAGCATTGCCAGAGCTTATTTTGCGCGGTGCTGGTAAGAAAGGTAAATACAAAATAATATTGTACTGTGATTAGTAGATGGAAATGGTCTGAGGGCCTGTGTACCATTTTATCTTGCGATCATTTGGTTTCTGGACTTACTGGTACGAGTATAAGACAATTTATAGTCTTGGTTGTTTGGAGTTTTGATAACTGTGTTGTTGTTGACTATAGGCTCACTCCCCACTCCCTGTTCCTAGCACCAACTGACAATATTTTTGCTTTTTAACCGACTTTGAAAAGGAGGAGGTTCTATGTTCGGCTGAATGTATGTTTTTTTTATGTATGTTCACCGATATCTCGGTCAATTGTGGACCGATTTTGAAATATTTTTTTTTGATATCGAAATGTTATGCTTCCAAGTTGGTCCCATAGAAATATTGTTATGATCTGATCATGAACTTCGAAGATGTGGAACAGAACTCCTCATATGTTTACAGCAGAACTGTCGTAACGTTTATGCGTGTAGTCGATGTCTGACTGAAAGAAAAGGGGGACATTAATGTAATCTAACCGCCCACCGGTCACTTTCAGTAGTCTTTTGCGTTTCAGGACAACGATATCCTTTCAAAAACTCTCGCGGCCCTAGCGGGCATCCCTCCCTACAGTTTTGCTGACATTTTCATGAGGCGCACGTATTACACTACGCATGGTCGACGACTCGAGGGTCCTTATCGGATGGCTGGACGGTGAGCGAACCATTGCTAGCCCCCAAGCCCGCGAAAAAATGTACTTCTACCAGTTAATGTCAGTAAGTCATTTAACAGGGCTGACCACCTTACATCAGAGGAGAGTAGTAGCCTGCTGACACGTTGTTGCTAATACGAATACATTACATACCATGAGCTCGACACTACCGTATTCGTGTAATATATAACGCGTTACCACACATTACTCATACACTATTACACACCGATACATTGTTCATGCTATGTATACAGGGTGTGTAGTTGAAGCGGTTCCAGAAATGAGAAAGATAAAGGAGAGATCTAGAATGAACTAATATTTACTAATATTACTTTATATGAAGGCTATTTAATAAGCTGCTAGATCATGATTAAATATGAATTTAAAACATAATTAAAACTAGCATTTTTCAGCCCGAGCCGTCATTTCGACAATCGTTGTTGGAATGGCATAAAATGTTTAAGTCATCAGATACTATCAAAGTTGCGTGTCCAAAATTGACCGCAATATGTCCCTTTAGAAAAACAGAAAAAATCAGGATATGTCAAACTTAAGTTTAGAGGTCAATGGCTTCCTTTTATAATGGATATCAAACGACAACAGTACAGAATTGCCTCAAATTGAAACGGCAAAATGAATTTGTTTATATATGAAATTTGGCCACCCTATATAATATGTGTGTGTGTGTGAGTAACCGCCGTCAACAGCTGGGTGCAGCGTCCGGCGCGGCACGCAGCGGTCCAGTACCCATCGTGCACTATATTAATGTGACTTTGTGTTTGAGCTTCGAAGCTGCTTCGCAACGATGTAGAGATATTCTCATAATAGTAATAACAGTCATAAGTTAGTTTTTAAAATGATTTTACTCACTTGGGCTTTTAGATTGTGCGACTTCTTTGGAATACTTAAGATCCTTAAAGATACACAACATTTTGATCACGTTTATTGCAATCGTTTCACGTATTTCTAATCGTCTGGATGGCTCGGTGACTATGTATTTTTACTGACATAACAAGCCTATAACTTGTGATTTTTCATGATATAGTTATGAAATTTTGTAAATAGATTCTTTACATTAAAACAGCAGACACGTATTTCGGGTCTCGCATATACTAATAATAATGTTTTGTATACATACATATATACAGGAATACCATAGATCCAGTACATCATTCTGGACCCTCCAGACGTGGAAATTTTTGTCGGCTTTTTCCTAATTATTTCAAAAATTTGGAAAAAGGCTTATTAACTGGATCCGTGGTATTCGTTTGTGCGTCGATGTAAAAGACACCGTGTATATTTTGTAATATGTTATTTATGAATAAGTACATAAATAAACAAACACGGTCAGCATTGGTGGATTCGTTTGCAATAATAATTACTCCAAATCTGGGACAACGACATTTATTAGAACCTTCACACTGGCCACAAATCGGTTCTCAGGTCTCAGTCATCGGACTCAGACCTCCTATCTTGGAGAGGGAATGGGCCGTAATCCACCACATGGGCCCTGTGCGGGTTGGTGGATGTCACATGTCTTAGATTTTTTGGTTCTAGAACATGCCGGTTTCTTCACGATGTTTTCCTTCACCGTATTGCGCCTGGCAGGGTTTGAACCTGTGACCTACAACTCGTCCGCCACCACTCCTCCAAGTGAATATGGCTAATTGGAAATTAATTAGCAAAAGTTAATTTTTTGAGCAGTTGGTAAAATTAACTGGTGGCAAAGATACTAGTCAAGTGAAGAGGAGGGATGAAACGCATGCACTCAAAGAGTTATGCGTGGAGTTATGAGTATACATGATGGAGGATAGGTGGATGGATTGTGTGAAGAGTGATATGAAAGAAAAAAGAGTTGACATTGGACAGGACAGAGAGGAGGCTCAGCCACCAGCTAGCGCCAGCCACCAGTTGTCTGACATTCATGCTGAACTGGACCTATTCTGGTGCAGTCGTGAGGCACACAATTATATTATGGCTTCCTTTTTTTTGTCTTTTTTTCGTCAGTGCCTATAGTTTGTGTGCCTTGATTGTACCAAATAAATTCATTTTCTATCTTTCTTTTAGTGAACACATTACAGGAAGATTATTCTACTACGGTTAATGTCCATTGTTTATTAGTAGTCATTACAGATTGTAGTGTTTAATCGTTTCCATTAAGTTTTATAGTCAACGAACTTTTTATATGTATTCAGTGGATGACCTACTTGTATCGAGTCCCCTTCCAAAATGTTCTATTTGACATTTCCTGACTTGGCAGCCGCCAACAATTGGTCAGTCGCCGGTACGTGTCTAGTTTCTTCTATACCTATATTTTCGTCGTTTGTAAGTCATAATAATAATTAAGAACTTACCTACTTATTTTATGGCTTTTGTGTCTGATTAAATTCTACGAAAAATAATGTTGTAGATGCGAGGGTCTATTTATTTGAATGTTTTTTAGTCAAACTTGTCAAATGGCTGAATTTGGATGAAAATTGGCACGTAAACTTCCTCGCATCGCATTGCAACGCATTTTATCTCGGCAATACGTTACTATGATTCTTGATTTTTATGCAGGCACATCCGATGCCAAAAGCCAGTATGTACATAATACGGTCGCCACTGGTCCAACATTAAAGTACCGATGAGAAGGAAGATTTTCAATTGAATATAACATTAGGTATGTTTATGATCTATTTTTCTTATGTACGTCTGTTTGTCACCCAACTCGTCATAAACGGCTGGCTTGATTTAAATGAAATTTTGTGTATATAATTGAGTGGGTACATTTTTTATGTGATCTGGCTTCATGGCCTGCCCATTTCCATTTAAATCTTTGTGAGTGTTTTAATGCATCTTGTAATGATTTTTAAAGAAAATATTCATAAATCGTTCAACTTCCAATGATAAGCGATAGATGGCGCTAGTAGTTACATGAACTTTAGACATTCGTTGTAGATATTAAGTAATAATTTATAATATTAGACTTTATGGATTTGTTTTGTATAAATATATCATAATTGTTAAAATGAAATATTTACTTGCAGTTAATTATTAGATAAACTCTAATGTATATTAGTTAGTCAATTGATGTTACGTACTCTTTACTTTGCTCTGATTGGTCGGTTAGTCGACCGAGTGTTTGTGAAAGTTTGTGGTAGGGAAACACTGAGTTTGTTACTGTCATTTTGGACAGAGTCAGTCTGCTTTGAGTCGTTGAACAGAAAACATGTCCGACTAATCTGTGTATTTGTAAATGATTGTTAATAGAACAATAAGTATGAAATTGTGTTAATCAAAGTGAATAAAATATTTATACAATTTATCCTGAAGTGTTTGATTTATCACATTTCAGAAGTGGGATATGCCTACAAATATGTGCAGTGATAACAGGAAGAGGTTATGTGTGCCTAAATTGAAGATAAATGAGTTCGAGAAATATATTTTTGTCTTTCCAAGTGTACTAGTGTGATTTTAGACAAGAGGTTATGTGTGCCTAAATTGAAGCTAAGTGAGCTCGAGATATTTTTTTTGTCACCAAAGTGTGCAAGTGTTACTTTAAGCCAAGAAGTTGTGTGCCTAAATTGAAGCTAAATGAGCTCGAGATATTTTTTATTCTTTTTCCCATGTGTGCTAGTGTTACTTCAGACAAGAGGTTATGTGTGCCTAAATTGAAGCTAAGTGAGTTCGAGATTTATTTATTTTTTTAGCCAAGTGTGCCAAGTATTTTAGACCAGTATCATACTCACCCAAATTTCTTACTGATGGTGACAGGCTCGTGTATTGAATCATTCGATTCCCTTCAAATGTGTGAACTGAGTTGTACAGATATGCGCGTCATGTTCGTAATCGAACGTTGACAAGACTAAACACCTCTTAAATGCTGGTGATTCATTTTAGTTTCTATTTTTCAAATTGGGTTGCTTTTCCTTTATTTAATTTCATCGAATTCGTATAGTGATAGATTAAAAAAAAAAAAAAAACAGTTTATATGTAAAATTTTCCTATTTCCCAAAGCGATAATTGTCATTGTTGCCTCGGATTACTTTGTGTGGCACGATAATTTCCCTTTCGTTTCGACGCATAGTTGTAAAACATGTTGTACCCCTTATTAGTATGTCACAATAATGATAAATGATATATAATGAATGATAAATGATAAATGATCAGTAATCAGTGATAAGTGATCAGTGATAAGTGATAAGTAATTAGTGATAAGTAATTAGTGATAAGTGATAAGTGACCAGTGATTAGTGACCAGTGATTAGTGACCAGTGATTAGTGACCAGTGATTAGTGACCAGTAATTAGTGATCGGTGATTAGTGATCAGTGATTAGTGATCAGTGATTAGTGATCAGTGATAAGTGATCAGTGATAAGCGATCAGTGATAGGTGGTCAGTGATCAGTGATAAATGATAAATTTATTTATTTATAAATGTTAAACGATAAACGATAAATGATAAATAGTAAATGATAAATGATGATAAATGATAAATTTATTTATTTATAAATTTTAAACGATAAATGATAGATGATAAATGATAAGTCTTAAATGATAAATGATATTTATTTTGTACTGTTGTTTTATGAACTAAATTTCCACCTATGACAAACAATAAATGAATTTGAGAGAACAAAGTTAAAACTGAGTTTGTATATGTATAACACGATTTAAAAGGCTGTAAATGGAATTTCTTCTCCATAGAGATCTACACTTTGGAATATGTAATTACCGTCAATTTGCTAACTTACTGACTTCTTGGCAATTTAAGAGTCTGTAAATGGTTCATTAGAAATGTTTTGATTTGATTTCAGTGCTTTGATGAGGCCAAGAGTGTCTTTGATGAGGCCAAGCGTGATTTTGATGAGGCCAAACGTGCCTTTGATGAGGCCAAACGTGCCTTTGATGAAGCTAAGTGTGTACCTTTGATGAAGACAAGCGTGCCTTTGATGAAGCCAAGCGTGCCTTTGACGAAGCCAAGCGAGCCTTAATAAGACCAAGCGAGCCTTAATGTTGGTTCATTTGAAATGTTTTGAATTGATTCCAGTGCTTTGATGAGGCCAAGAGTGTCTTTGATGAGGCCAAGCGTGCCTTTGATGAGGCCAAACGTGACTTTGATGAGGCCCAACGTGCCTTTAATGAAGCCAAGTGTACCTTTGATGAAGCCAAGCGTGCCTTTGATGAAGCCAAGCGTGCCTTTGATGAAGCCATGCGTGCCTTTCATGAAGCCAAGCGTGCCTTTGATGAAGCTAAGCGTGCCTTTGATGAAGCCAAGCGTGCTTTTGATGAAGCTAAGCGTGCCTTTGACGAAGCCAAGTGAGCCTTAATAAGACCAAGCGAGCCTTAATGAGGGATGAGGCAAGCATGCCTTTGATGAAGCTAAGCGAGCCCATTTGAGGCCAAGTGGGCCATTTGAGGCCATGTGGGCCATTTGAGGCCATGTGGGCCATTTGAGGCCATGTGGGCCATTTGAGGCCAAGTGGGCCATTTGAGGCCAAGTGGGCCATTTGAGGCCAAGTGGGCCATTTGAGGCCAAGTGGGCCATTTGAGGCCAAGTGGGCCATTTGGAGCAAAGTGGGCCATTTGAGGCCAAGTGGGCCATTTGAGGCCAAGTGGGCCATTTGAGGCCAAGTGGGCCATCTGAGGCCAAGTGGGCCATTTGATTTGGCCAGATGAGCCAATTAAGATTCGGGTTAAGTGTGCCCGGTGCAGATGAAATTATCCTCAAGAGCGTAAGTAACGTATGAATTTACCTATTAATGTGATTTTAGTCTGACTACGTTGGCTTAATGCAGATGTTGTAAATGAATTGAATAATTTATTAAGTTTATTCATATCATATTTGAACTGTTTATTGGATGAGATTTGAACATTCTGTTATAGTTTTTGAAGATATTATAGGTATAGATAAATTGAATTGAAATTATAATTAAAAAAAAAACACTGGGATTTGATTCTTAAAAAAGAGTTTCAAATGAACGATACAAGTACTATTTCCTGTAAATGTTTTAACCACTGATTTTTTTATTTTTGAGGACTTGGATTCCGACAGAACTACAGAAGGAAAAATTGCCAGTCTTATTGAACAAATAGATAGTTCCTGGTTCAAACAGTACAGACTTGAAGAAAAATGATGCAAAGAGACGATTTGGAAGGAATAAGACACCACCACGATGCAAGAAGCGAAGAGGTACCCCACGTTGGTCTAAGAGAGTGGTTAAATGATTTTCAAGGAGGAAAGCGTTACAAGTATCGAGGTTTGAACATATCCATTGGAACTTTGTGATACGGGAGTTCTATCACTTCTGTAAATTTTGAGAGTATTTAAGTTTGATGAGAAAGAGTAATTATAATTGATTTGTATTAAGCAAGTAGGATCAGAAACTGACTATACAATTTGTCTCAAAAACTTGCTAGTCTTACCAAGAGAAAATAGAAAATTTACGAAACCTTGCCAAGTTTTGTAAGTTAGCATTTAGTGACGAAGTGGTAAACTAAACTAAAATGATTTTATCTAATGAGCAGAATTATGGTCGGTTTCAAGCAGAAATGTTAGCTAGTAAGAATTAAGGTGTAACTTATGTGAATATTATTACGACAAATTAATGCTTATATACGGATAACATATAAGTAAAAGAGCTGCAGATAGAAATTTAAACACACGGGATTAATGATAAATCTATTAGGAATTGAGCCAAACCATTAAATTGTAGACGAGGAAATGGATTTATTACACGTTTTCAATTCCTGTGACGTGTGCATACTGTAGCAGAGACTGATTCCATAGATAGAGAACACAATGATATTTATTTTACAAGTAGGTTAAAATATATACTATTACATGACCATAACTAGTTCTCGTCGTCCAGACTGAAATCGAAGCCGGTTCCTAAGATGATTATGATACAATGAATGATTTAAATAGAGCTAAATATTACATCGTTATTTATTCGGTTAAGGGGAAGAGGGATTGAAAATCCATACACTAGAGTAGAGGACCAATTTCAAGGTTTCAAATAAAAATAAAGTTTGACGAACAGTGCGATCCGAACTTCATTATTAGAACCTTTACTTGGTACGAAATCACGCACATATGCTGCTAATATTATTTGAGAGATAATATTAGTACAATTAAGCCCTTAGCCTCTAGCTGATGGATCACTTTTATTCTAAATGCTTAAGTTTCTGTTTTATATTATTCTTTCAAATAATGAAAGTAATGAACTCTGACTAAACGAGTCGCCACACAACATGTAGCAACATGGTGGCTACAGATTTGTGAGTTTCATTTAACCACTGAGAGTGTAAGATCTAGGACGCGTATGTCGATACCTTAAGTCGTAATATCATGTTTTCCACAGAAATTAAGACGAATACTGTTTCTGTTTATAGTATTGAGACGAGAATTGATCTATATATCAAATTTTCGAATACTTTGACTAGAGACACAATAGAAACAAAATGAGAGAGCAAGCGCCAGCATTTGCTTAGGATTAAATGAATAAGATCTAGATTTCAAATTCTTATAGCTGAACCCGATGAAAAACCTAATGACATGAAGTGAATTCAGTGCGCGTAAATAATGAAGAATACTTTCGAACAAAAAGCTGATCAATTTTACTTTATGCTTACAGTCTCACATAATTAACATTGACCAATGGTTTTGAGTACCTAATTGAGTGTTGGTTATAAAACATATTTGACAGTAGTTTATTAACTTGAATAATACTGCAATCATGGATTTCTTTTAGATACCCTACTATCAAGAGCTTTTGCGATAGTCATGGTATTGACCTTGTTTTTAACGTTGTATCTTGTCTAAGGTTGAGCGCGGTTTTGCTAAAATGTATAACCACTATTTTAAATCCCCTAGCAAAATAAAATGATTCCTATGACGAACATCAAGGAAACATATGCCTATGGCGTGTTATTAATTCTGTTAAATGTCCCACTAGACAGACTGCCACAAAACTACCAGGATCAGAGTGCCTTTAAATGATAAACATTACGAAGTAAAATACGTTAAAAAGTTTAAGATATGAAGTGAGCGCCAAAATCTGGGTTAGACTAGCAAAAAGATACTTTCGTTATCAGTAAAATCCTTGATACAACCTACAGCATAAGTGGTTTAATAAAGATTAGTAGATCTGATTGCAATTATGAGGGTAAAATTGAATTTGCCTCATTTTAAAATCCATAGATCCATTGAAAAAAAAACAAAGTTTTAAGTATAAAATTACTGTAATTACCGATTTTGGCAAACTGAGGAATAACATTTAGAAGCATACTTTCCTCCGACCATATATAAACTCGGATATAGAGAAAAGCCTTTGACAAAAAAAAAATACTCTATTCTTCGTGTGATGAGAATGTTATAAACATATGACGTGACGATAAAGCAAATAATCAAGACTAAGCCGAATGTAATGATTATGAATGTAAGACTCAGTTCCTTGTAGAACTGGAATTACGTTTCATAATTTTAATGAAAATATCCTATCATTTTAATTGTAATCGTGCGTCAGGAGATCGCACGATGTCGGATGGCCGAATGTAATGATTTTTAAAGAAAATATTCATAAATCGTTCAACTTCCAATGATAAGCGATAGATGGCGCTAGTAGTTACATGAACTTTAGACATTCGTTGTAGATATTAAGTAATAATTTATAATATTAGACTTTATGGATTTGTTTTGTATAAATATATCATAATTGTTAAAATGAAATATTTACTTGCAGTTAATTATTAGATAAACTCTAATGTATATTAGTTAGTCAATTGATGTTACGTACTCTTTACTTTGCTCTGATTGGTCGGTTAGTCGACCGAGTGTTTGTGAAAGTTTGTGGTAGGGAAACACTGAGTTTGTTACTGTCATTTTGGACAGAGTCAGTCTGCTTTGAGTCGTTGAACAGAAAACATGTCCGACTAATCTGTGTATTTGTAAATGATTGTTAATAGAACAATAAGTATGAAATTGTGTTAATCAAAGTGAATAAAATATTTATACAATTTATCCTGAAGTGTTTGATTTATCACAATCTAATATATTTGTTTTTTTTTTTTCTTTCATAAAAGGCATACGCAGACATGGATCACAGGAAAGGTAGGCTGATGAGGTAATTAAAGCGACCGACCAGAGATGGCTGACAGTTGCAAAAGACCGATAAAGTTGCCACAGACTGTGTATCCAAAATGTACGTTTAGAGAAAGATGTGTATTATCAAAATAATTACGTAAGAGCGTTTGTATGAAAATATACCTCGAAAAAGACGCTCAGGCTTTCTATTTAGTTAGTACAAAGAAAAGTGAGGGTCCAAAAACTACCATGTACCTCGGACGATATCGAAATCCTTATTGATCTAGGCTCTGATTCATATACATTATCATTTCAATTCAAAATGAAAACTACTTGCTCAAAAAGGCGTCCTTTATTTATTATTTTACACTAGCTTTTGCCGGCGGCTTGGTTCGCGTACATAAAATATAGCTGTCACTCAGAAGTAAAACAGCTTTCTATCGGTGAAAAAATTTTAGCAATCGAACTAGTACTTTCAGAGATTGCCTCCTACAAACAAAAAAATAAATAAAAACAAAACAACAAACTTTACCTCTTTATAATATTGTATAGATTTTATAATTTTGTTCGTTTTTTTTACCAGTTTTGATATTGTTTTCACTGTTAGTATTCTGTTTTTGTATTTCTAAATATTTAGGAAAAACTGACTGTCGGACATGTTAACTCACTGCCCAGGATTTCGAGCGGATTTCAAAAAAAAAAAAAAAAAAAAGGGGGTCCACGGTATGTGTGGAGAAGCCGTCTTTCACGTGAGCGTGTTGCTAATAGAAGCTAGTTTATTGATAAGCTGGTTAGATTTTATTCATGCATATTCCCTGTTGATAGAGTCGATTTTTTTTTTTAAATATAATGTACACAACGCTAAATTGGTGGTAGTAATGGATTGCAATCACGCAGCTATAAAGCTTCACGCAGGATATCTAAAGTACAATATTTCCATCCAGGGTGAACTTGCAGCCGCTTCCAAGTTCTACTTGGCTAACTCGCAGACCGCTCGGCGTCAGTGCTCAGTAGGACGGCGCCGGCGGCCGACGCACGGAGATGATGCTATAATAGGCCACGAACTCAGATATATTCCGTTCTTTGAGGTTAACCATTGTTTTTTATACTTATTGTTTTATCTACTATTTCTTTTACTACTGAAGTTAGATATAACTTTTCCCAAATCAATTCTATGTTGGGCGGTCTCCAGTCTGCCCTCTGATTTGGAGCAGTTTTCGAATTGCTTCGTATTCATAACTGAACTGACGTACGTTTCACTTTGGCATTGGATAGTCTTAGGAACAAGGCAAGAACTGACGTGAATCATAAGTAAGAAACTAAAACTCAGTAAAGATATTCTAATCTACAGTTTTAGATTAGAATAGGCTTATTAAGTTTAAGTCAAAACTTAACTTCAACGGGAAATATAATCTTGTAAAACAATAATACTTAAAAGGTAGGTAAATATATTTTTATGAATTCCAATAGTGTCAACCGCCCATTTCATCGAACATGTAGTACGAAATAGGAACAAAGATGTTTCTAAATAATAAATGTTACTTCAAATATTATTTTCATAAGCCATATTGTAGTAGGAATGGGTATAAATTTTAGACTAAAAAAACCCTCTATAAAGCAGCAGTTTAAATGTACAAGTATTCAGATAACCTTGACTAAAACATATTTAACAATTTGACATTGTAAATTATTTATATTTTACGGTATGACATGTTTTTTACTTACCTATTTGTTATTTTTTATTTCCTTTATTCATTTTTTTACACGTTACATTATATTTTTAAATATTTCTTAAAAACCAATAAAAAAAAAAACATTTAAAAATATAAAAAAACAGTATCCCACCGGTATCGGGAACAGGGTCCAAGCTACCGGCGGTCAGGGCTCCAGATAAAGGAACCTCCTAACTATACGAGCCGTGTCCAGGAGTACCGCTTTCTGAATCAAGCCCTTGATCCAGCCGCTTAACGAGAGCCTCCTAAGGTGTTATTTTTTATTTTATTATTATCATTAATGTTTTACTTAAATATTTACTTTGTGAAGTTTTGCATTTTGTAAACTATATATTACCTTTTATTATTGTGAATGTGAGGACTACATATGTTGATTACTTTTTTTTTCTCGTAACCGTATGTCTAGCAATTTGAGTATTTTCTGCGGAATACACAAATGTCCTTTCCTTGGTATTATTCGTCAAGTCGTGGAGCTCCTTAGTAGTCCTGAGTTGAGCTTTGCGAATACTGACAAATGCTTGCACTGACTGGACGGGTCCACTCAAAACTGTATGGTTCTTTTTTCAAAAGACCATCTCAGACTAATCTGCATGGTTCTCATGTGATTTGACCATTACATTTTTACTGTATGGACCTTAAAAGAGACTTTGACCCCTGAGTTTGTTTCGGTGTTTCTTCTCAGGGTAGTCAGCTAGGAAACACCAGCCTCATCTAGCTTAAATTGACCTGTAAAAGTGTTTTTTAAACCTATTTGCAAAATAAATATCATTTATAATTTATATCAGACTAAATTGTAAACTTTATTCTTTGTGTAAAACTTATCTAAGTTTTGAAAAATAAGTTCTAAAAATTGGGTTGATTAAACACACCTCACTACTGTAAAGAATATTGATTCTAAAAGTTACTTTTGTTTATTAATCAACTCGGATTTTGTTTGGTTTTTGTTCTAGGACCATCCAAAATTTATGGAAACACACAGCAGCTTCAGTCTCATACAAGACTGTCATGCAGATTTAAGAAAAGCCAGCTGCCTTCGTTGCGTAACAAGCATGAACAGAGAACTCTAAATAGATATGATACACAGTACCTACATCAAGGAACCGTTAAGTGAACGAACATGGGTCACGAGGCCCTCTACACACACTGAGGGTTATATTTTAAAATATTCTTAATTACAAAATCCTGCACCATTTTCCTTTAAGGCTCCCAAATGCGAACGAAGACGGCTTTTAGTTCCGTTAATTAGGCGCTGCTCATCGAACGAGCTGCTTTTTGTATTGCAGCCAGACACTTGAAACACTGTGAAGCCACTTGTTGTATTGCTTTAGACATTGCTTGCTATTGCATTGCTATATGGGAAAAAGATGCGCCGCAGAATAAACATTTAGAGGCGACGTTGCTCACGTGGACATGTTAAGACAAGAATAAATAGGTTACTTTTAGGCAATTTTTCTCTGTCATCGATCACATTAATTTAAATATTTATGTTTTAACCACTCGAAGAAAGTGCGGAAAAGGACTGCGCTGAAAGTTAATATATTTTATCTAACTTCTAAGATTAGGGAAACCTCGATGCAGTTTCCTCGATAGCTTTTGGTTTTCTATTTTCTAGAAAATTAAACTTTTTCTCAAAGAAAATCTTTTCTTGTGATAAGGCACAACACCTTTATCCTACGAGTAAAGTAGTCGATATAACAGATATTTAAAAGTAGAATATTAAGTATGGCTTAAGACTTGAATTGAGGTTTCCGTACATCTGATGTTTGATACATCTACGCACGAAGATCGTACTTTCTTAATTAAATCTTAGACTACCCACAATTTTTCTATCAAAGAGATTTAGTAGGTAGTGAAAAAAAAATGATCCAATTACTAAAATTAATTTAGAGATGAAAGTAAATTTCTATTTTTATCCCGAAAAAAGCTGTAATGCTGTAAAATGATTCTTATGAGATAGACCACTAGAACAAGACCGACAAAAAAGCTAGTTTTAATAACAAAATGGAATGAAATTCACCCACACCCAAACGGGATTCCGATACAAAATTCTCAATGACTTGGTCGCGAAATGACGCAGACAGTATTACCTAATATTCATTTCGTTTCAAAATAACTTTGTATCAAATAGTACCCATTTCCTAAACTACATTGATGAGTTTGTGCATCTCGAATACTGGTGACTAGTACTAAATTCAGTTAGGTATGCCCGGACTCAAATTCAAGCTCTTTGCGGTGAACAACTGACTTTGGTTTAATATTCCCGACGTTTTAGTCTCCAAAACCCTTTGAAGCTAGAACATTTTCCTTTGTTGGCAAATCTTGCGACTAAGTTGAACATTTGTTAAAAACAGTACTTAGCCCTTTTTAGCGCCATAACCATTAGATACCTTGACGTTAATTTGCGCTCAGCTCAGTTAATTTAGAGTATCTTTATCTTTTTTTACACTTGTCTGTTAGTTAACATATCAATAGTAAAGAACGGAGAGCCATTTCATAGATACTCCTACAATGTTTAGATAGCCTCAAACCAGATATGAGATTGTTGCTAAACACGGACACGACATCACAGTTTACATATCAACAATCAATAAAAAAAACAGTTTCAAATAAATCTAGGAATACGTTTCATATAAGGACTATGCTTTCCCCGTAAACCGATGCACGGCGTAATCATAAAATAACACTAGCTGTGAATGCTAACCTGACAAACGGTTGCTGCCCGCTGTATGTTATGCCCATTTTCTTGACATTATTATCCCGATTCGGTTGGGCAATGACTGAAATTGCTTTTATAGGAAAAAGATATTCGATAGTGTGAGCAGTAAATTTTCAAATATCGAGCTTAAATGAATATTATTAGCAACTTGATTTTAGAGTTCAATCACAGTTAGATTCGGAAATTACCATCTGGGGAAATATGTACTATTGGGGGTAATAATGATAAAAAGGTCACTATCAAAGATTGCATCGCTACTTACCATCAGGTGGGATCGCAGTCAAGCACTAGTTTATCTCAATTAAAAAAAAAAAAAAAAAAAAAAAAAAGTTTTATGTACACAAAAGTCTTATCAGTCATTTATAAAATCAAGCTGGAAGTAGTATTTAGTATATTCTATACCTGGATATAACATAAATAATAAAAATTATCCAATTTTACTACCAGTTTTTTTTTTTTTAACTAGAAGCCTTTGTGAGTAATTTTTTGTAACAACTATTATTTATAAATTAATTCAGAGGAAATAAATCTTCTTCTAATAGGTGTTAAGCGAATAGACTGCGTTAGTTACACGAAGCTGCGATCTAACTCAAGTAGCAGATGTTGGGGAAATCACAGCCAGGCAGAAGTGGGAGTGGGCATGCCATGTCGCACGAATGCACCTGGACAGATGGGCAAGGAGTGTCACTCACTGGACGCCTGAGGGTTGACTTTCCATTGATTGGCAAACTTGGCCAGAGATTGCCCTAGATATAAAATAGGCTATCAAAAAATATTCATAAGTGAATCCCGTTTAATGTCTAAGCCAGTGCTTAGGAACCCTCAAACGCCATCCAAAACGGGGAAAAATAGCTTTTTTTTTAAATACCAATTAAAAAAGCAAACAAAAATATTTCGCTCGTAGCTCTCGACAAACAAGAACCTTATACACTGAAACAATATAGGTTTCTAGGGGATATTGCCATCCACACTCGGCAAACGCGCCAGCGACCGCAGCACACAGTTATTAATACACTTTATATACCGCAAGAAATACCGGTTGTTTACTTTAACTCTTGAGAGTCGACTGTATTGAAAATGAAAAAAGAAAATTGATTACAGATTGGACCAATCCAAACCGAGTCAATAAATTTATTTCGTCAAGGAGAGTAAACATGTTGAATTTGATATCAAAATCTCAAGAAATATTGTAATGGGGAAGTATATTAAACTAAGCTACGAGTACATAAATTGAAATCAGAATGCGGTTCTAGTTGGCACGGGAAAATATTTTTTATTTGAACTCTAGAGGTGTCTTTGCTCAGCATTGTGACAGAATGGGCAGCAAAAAAAGCTCATCATCGTCATCATTTCAGCCTATCAGTTACCCTAAGGGAAAATCCTCTGTGCTATTCCAGGACAAGGTCTAGTCACGTGCAAAATTCGACCTAAATCTGTTCAACCGTTTCTGCGTGAAAGAGTAACAAACAAACACAAACAAAATTTCGACTTCATATTAGTGTGCTAAATAAATATATATGTACACTTATGTGAGAGGCTAGGTTTAGAATCACGTTTCCTACATTTAATAAATTCTAAAATAATGCCACACAAAAATTATAATAAATACTTAGGTGATAATACATTGTAGGTTGCAGTAGATCAACCTTTTAATGTAACGCACGTTGTGTATTCAGCACGCGACGATTCAGAAGTGCTCGCGAAAGTACCGCGTCATGCATGAATCGATTCGTATTCTTTACTTGTGGTTGAGGTGTTAATAAAACGAGTTAATTCGAAACCGTTATGACGATTATAGCTACAAGTTTTGGAATTCTAGATAGAGTTGGAAATCAAAAAGTGAGATTGCAATCAAAAACAATTACCATGCTTCCTGCTAATGGCAACGCCATCAGTTTGAGCCTATGTAAATTAAGAGAATTATTTAGAATTACCAATTGATGAGTTTTTTTATTATTATTAGTTAATTTTACTTATACTAATTTAAGTTTTTTTTTTATATTTTAGTGTGCATACATAATTACATCTGGTTAGTTAGATGTTTATTATACACCGCTAAATTTTAATCGTTTTAATCGAGTTCAATGACCTTTAGATAGTTTGTACGCAACGCCGACTACTAACTACAGGTTATTGAACCCGCTCAGCTGACGTTTTCTTAAAGAAATTAATTTCGTACGTGCGTAAATTAATACGAGTTTTGAAAAAAAGGTACTTTATTTTTTGATTTTATCTTTACAAACCGATAGTGTTTCATGTACCAGATTGACCCTCCACGGGATTAAAACGATTAAAATTTAACGGTGTATACATTAATGTAAATAATAAGTACAACTGTACACTTGTAAAACGTCTCTTATAATAAAGAGAGAGCCAGCTTAGCATTAACAAATGACTAAACTGTTGGCACCACATAAGGTATGGTGACTATAAGATCTTTAGTCATATTTGTTATTAGGAACAGTGCACGATGCCGATAATTTAATTTATCGAAACAGGTTGCATGTTACAAAACTCGTTTAGGAAGTTGGCGATTGGCTGTAACTTCCCACTTAGGCCGAGTTATGAGCCCTAAAACAGTAATTTGCCTTACTCTTGTCATGGAAACTCAATTTTCAGTAATAGCTTGTGCACCTAGTTTTGTAATAATTGTTTTGAATTTTAATTTATTATATTTATTTTATTTAGAATGGAATATAGGATAATTAATAAATTATTTTTCATATGAGCGATGGGCAGAAAACATAAAGCGGTCCGAAATCAGACAACCAGGGAGAAGTCGGAGTAATTTAGATATTTTCCTGAATTGGAAATAAGTGACGCAGCTCAGCTTGGGTAATTAAATAATAATTAATTATGTAATTTTTTCTTAAGATTGCCAAATCGCAAATCTTATTTTTAACTTAATCGTCCTCTGTACCCAGGACATTCAGCTTGAATAACTCCACCGCGCAATCCGTAAAAGTAAAGAAAGAGTCTTAAAATGTTATTCCAGTTATGCTCCTTAATCCTCATTGTACTCTGCAGCGCTGGCCGGGGGCACCGCTTAGTGCACGGAGCACGTATAAGCTACAGAGAGTGCTCCGATTCTTGCATTCTACGCCAGAAAGGCACAGGCATTCGACCTGTATCGGGTCAGTGAGGAGATGAGGAGCTTACGAATGTAACGATCAAATGCTTGGCGATTTAAAGAGCACAATTTGGATGGTGGATATTCGACAGGAAAATTCTCAGTGGAAATAGTATTTTCCAAGTGAGCTTTGCGTTTTGTTCTGAAAATAATTTTAAGACTGTCAGAGCTGTACGTTCAGGTAAGGACATTTTTTTCCTTAGTATGTACCTTAGTAGGACCCTATTTTTATTGCAATCTAGCCATGTACAAATATATATAGATGAGTAATTTAATTGTAGGTATTGTAAACTAATAATGGTCTTTACTAAGAATGTATCCAATATCACGTTTCTTAATTAATTTAGTTTTTAGATAGATTGACTTGCTTTAAGTGATGGTTACAGTATGGCATATTATTATTATTTACACCACCTGCGTTACTGAGCAGGTGGTGTAAATAGAATGTTATATCTTTTATATATTTCTACACAGAGTTCACGTTATGGAAAATAAAAATAGTGACCAATATTGTTTTTAGATAAAACATCCGATTCCACAATGATTCGATATAAACTCAACTCACACGACGTTCCTGGTCTTAGAGTTAATAAATAATGTAGTGTTTGCCAACCTACATATAAGTAATAGGAATAGACTGTACCTTGGCTACCGTAGCATCATCAATATTATTTCATCCGAAAGACGTTCACTGTTGGACACACATAGGCCACCCCCAAGTGTCGCTATACCGATCGGTTCAGTGCGTCTCGCATACATCAGATTCCTGCAACCTTTACCACGTCATAGGAAAATCGAGAAAATCCGATGGATCCAATGGATCACTAGATCATCGGTCCACCTTATGGGAGGTCTTCCAACGCTGACTCTTCCGGTACGTGGTTGCAACTCCAGAGCCTGTCGTGTGGGTCCCATCAACCCACCAATACCACATTCTGTAGTAGACACTGGACACATCATACCCTAAATTATTCTGTAGTTGGAGGTGTTTTCTTGCAATGTTTTGTTTAGGTACTATTTGCGTCGATGACCATAATTAATCAAAAGTATTTTAAAGTATTTTGATAGGTAGGTGGTTTTGGATCAAAACCAGTAAAGTATTTATTAATTGACTATATTAACTACCTTTTCGGTACTTTACTTAGCATGACGGCTTTTTTTTGCACCTCACAACCCAGCGAGGAAACCTTTTCTTTACATTACACTGAATTATATTACCTACAATCAAACACTTTATAACACATTGTGGGATTTGACTTTCTGTGACGCAACTTAAAAGCTGTCTTAGAAGCTCTTGCCCACACCCTTGCCAGTCTTAAAATTTATTTAGGCAAATGAGAGTTTAGGGAGGATTTACAGCCGGGGGGGGGGGGGTCTCCACCAGGGTGTCGTCATAATTGGAACCGTTGGTCGTGTCGACGGCTCCCCATTTTATGTACGATGGGTTGCATATTTTGCATAGGGGGGATCACTAAATTTTAGCTACGGAAATATGTCATGGAAATCTTCAGGTAGAATTAAAATACAATAAATTCTTGTCTATAATATTGATGTGCCAGTATTTGGAGATACTTATGGAGCAGTTTCTATAAAAAGTTATTCTATAGCTGACAGTATAGCGTTCTATTTAATTAGCTTTTATATAGCTGACTTATAGACCGAATTAGCTTAGAGGAGTGGTTGGACTGACGTTACCTTCCGCAAGACGCAGGAACTTTCCATGTTAGTTAGGATCCTTCACCGGATTTGTGCGGAAGAAACGTCCGAGTGTCACCATCGTGTGTGTGTCGGTGGGCCGCCCGGAGGACATGGTGGAGCACACGATGGAGGTGTGCCCCGTTTGAGCAGAGCACCACTTTCCCATTACACACAAAATATCATAAGAATCGGTCAAGCAGTCTCGAAAGAGTATTGTTATAAACAATGTGACACGATAATTTTATATATTAGATATAGATATATCTACTTAAAGTTTTATAGTCACATAAGTATTAATAAATTTAATACTTTACATTAAGATTTCTCATACTCTTTTTTCTTGATTCCTACACACTAGATTTCTTTTAATCTTTCTATTCGCATTTCTACTTAAATATCTAAATATATTTTGTTACAAGCAGTACCTTTCAACTAATATAATAATGTACCTATCATTTTCTGTTTCTGTGTGTAAAAACAAAATGAAATAAATAAATAAGTTATGCTACTTCGACCAAAAAAAAAAAAATGTTTTAAGAGTAGGTTGATGACGAATTCTACAAAATCCATAGTAAATATCAATTCAGTCCTACACCTAAGGGCCTTGTAGACAAGATGATGCTTTGATCAGAAACCAATCATGTGTTTCAATTCCTATTACGTACGTCTTCAAGTAAAAATAAATATTGGTTTCGTTATTGGGTAGCTACATTGAAACTGAAACTGAAATATTTTCTCTTGGCTAAACAAATTCGTGCCAAGCAATCGGACTCAATGTTAGATGAATATTGATGCGGTTGGCAAGACCGCAATTTTGAAACATCAATCGGTAAGTTTATACATAAAGTTTGTATATAGAGTACCTACAGGATTCGGGAATTGACAACGGTTATTTGAATTTAATATTTAGCTTTACTTTGTTACGAATATTGTACCGTACTCCCGAAATTATTAAATTTCAAGGATGTCAAGTAATCTCGTTCAGTGTTAAGTATAAAATGAATGATTACAAACATTGCATATAAAATTATATACGCTTCATTAGGGTAGTTTTTTCGAAAAAACTAAAATGTGTGCCAAAATTTCGCAGGTTCTCGAGCACCGTGGGAGTAGCACAGGGTTTTCAGGGTTGCAAACTTAGGTGTTAACTACTCTCAACGAACCTAAACTTATAAAAAATCGTAGTTACATCGTAAACGCACGTTTACGATGTTTGTGCTTTTTTGTGTTGATGATTAAAAATATTGAGTCTATTCATTAAAAACATATAAATCTAATGTTAAATTTATGTCAGATATAATGAAATAAACCGTTTTCGTTTCATTATTAAAAAATTAAATAGGAATTATTTAAACTTGATCAAAAATGTAACAGTTTTGTTAAAAAGCAACACTTTTGTTAAACTGCTGAAAATCAACATTCTCTGTTCTGTTATTATCTACGCATAATTTTATATAATATTGCCACGTATTAATACCAGCAGGAGTAACACTGCTGCACTGCTATCATTCTCGAAACACGTGCATACAAGAGACGGCCTTCGCTGGGGACAGATGTTTGTGTTCACACTACACACTCTGCACTTTAAAACGCAAAAGCTTAGGGATGATAAATAATCCCATATCTAATTAAGGAAAAGGTATTCTGTTTTACTGAATAAGTAAGTAATCATTTATTGCGCAAGAAAGATTAGCTTATATATAACATCAGTGATGAAACACCGAAACGAGAGTGGCTAATTCACATAATAATATCACTGCTTAATTTACTATAACTTAACTTACTGTGTTATGTATACTGTTATATATATATGTTGTGTATTTCCAAAGAGTTTGATATAAAAAATGAGAGAATCGGTGATTAGTAGATAATTAATTCAGGGTTTTTTAATTATTTTTTTTTTTTTTTAATTTTAACCAGCATTTACTTTTACAACATTTGAGTATAGTTTGTCGCTGAAATTAAATTATTTTACATTTGAGCATAGCTGTCGTTGAAAATTATATATCTTACAACCATTTTAGCATTGATTAAAGATTATTGCTGAAACTGTAGTGATTTTAAGTTAAACTTTTCAAAATATGTATTATACATTTTCAATCCAGATAAACTTGCAGTCATTGATTTACTAGTTAAAACAGTTATAAATTTGCTTAGCCTACCCATAAAATAGGTATGTGATTATAAATACAGGCTGTTGCAGGCAATTTAACATCTATATAATACATGGCCATCTTATTGGCAAACATAGCTAGCACATTAGTGGTTGGCCTGGCTACCCGAGCAACGCAACTTGCCCACTAAGTACCTAGATAAACTATCAAGTACTTGATTGTGATCCAGGGGTAGTGCCAAAGACTATAATTTATAGTTTGATGTTAATAGTTGCAAAAAACACTTTTATATAGGTACTTTATATTCTGAGGGTTCGCAGCAATTATCCACAGAAAAAGTATATAGTTACCAATTACACATTTACACACATAATATTAAGTTTCTAAAGAAGAATTTTCCTGGGATAAAAAGGTGTATACCAGAACATGATCTATTCAGTGGCGGCTACCTCTTGCGACGGTTCAGGCCACAACCCGGAGCGAGAGGGAGTGAGATGCGGTCGCTTGCTTCTACGAAGTAGTAACGCTAGCGAAAGACATGACTGCAAACGTTTGGGAACGGATATCCTCACGCGCCAACTGCCGCCACAGCAGACGCCCAGGGCGTTGGGGATGGCAGGGTGAACTCGCGTGTCAGTCTTTACGTTCTAGGGCCTCAGTTACTCTTTCGAACGTTCCTACAGGGCTGTTTGGCCCTGGAGTAAATACACATTTATAAAAAGTTAGTATTATTAATTGTATTTAACTAAATGGGCCAATTTCTAAACACCTATCTGGAAGATTCAAACCAACTATCAAAGTCCAAAGTTAGTCACAAGACGTAAACGAAATAGACATCTACACGTTTCAAACTTCATAGTTTCTGAGAGAGCCGTCACTCTCAATGCTCATCTCGTTTAAAACAATGATAAATTCAGTTCAGTTCAAGTCGCCGATGGCTATTTGCAGAGTCGAATCGAAGCTTCGATAATTGGATAAACCACTTTAAGATACCATTTTATATCGAATTTGAACTTGTCTAAATATTTGATGGTGTCTAGGTCTGTTGGTTTGCACCTGCGCTTGCTTTACTTAGCTTTTATATGATTTGATTATTATACAACGTCCATTATGTACTTGGAAGAAAATATATACGATGATGAACAAATCTCAATAGCGCTATTAAAACAATTAAACTCAGTTCAGTTTCTGTCAAGAAAATAACAGAGATAAAATTGTCTTAAAACTGACTGACGCAAACGTTTTCACTGTAGGTACATTATTCTTTATATATGTAATGAAATGACCTCCTTGGAAATGACATTTCATTAATTTAATTTTTAAGCTGTGAATACGGGGTGACGTATCATTCAATGACAGATGATGTTTAGATTATTTTGTGCATTTTATTGTTATAAAAACTTGTAGAGAGATAATTAAAGGGATATAATTGAGGAGGCGATATTAGTGAACTTTAAATGTCGTTTCTTTGTTTTCAGGTGAGATAAAAGTGTAATTTTAGTTAAACGATAATTGTTATACTGTAAAAGCATGTTGAATAAAACAAATCTTTGTTTTCAGAGAAACAATTTGTGGTTTATTTCGAAAATCCTCAATAATATATCTTATAAAACGACATTTTTGTTAACTAAAAGAAGATGGACCGGCTGCAATTTGAGTTTACGATGATAGCTTCAAATGATGGCAAATCAAATGTATTAGCCATAACCTCAATATCTACAGAAGAAGGAAAATGTTATGTTTTACCTGATGAGCTGAAGCCGGTGATTCATCATACATATATTGTCAAAATGAATACTTTCTCAAAAATAAAAAATAGTATAAAGAAAAGGCATCAAAGTAGAAAAATATGGATAAAATTGGATGAAGATCTTAAGAAAACATATAGAGATGAGGAAGGTAATATGCAATTTTTAGATCAATATTTAGAAGAAATAAGCACAAAACAACCAATAGACAAAAACGACAATTTGCAACATATCTTGGAAAAATTAATAGAAACAACTACAAAGAAAGAAAATCAACATAACCTAAAACATTTTTCAGAGAAATTTATTATTGAAAAATTCACAAGCAAGAACCCTAATGCAATGCAATGGATTGAGAATTTTGAAAAGGAGTGTGAGCGCTTTAATATATCAAAAGATGAAACAAAAATAGATATATTGAGATTATTTTTAGAAAAATCTTGTTTGGATTGGTATAGCTCGATGGCCATAAAACTAACAATAAAGGCTGAATGGAATGAATGGAAAAACAAATTTTTAGAAACTTTTAAAAACCGAGGATGGGACATAGTTACATATGCTCTCGCATTTAGATATAAAGAAGGACTACTAATTGATTACGCTATTAGAAAAGAAAGGCTTATGCTAGACATAAACAAATCGATAGACTCCAAAACAATGATAGATCTTATTGCAACAGGTTTACCTGGGTTTATCTTAAATAGGTTAAACAGAGATGAACTCAATGACACTACTGATTTGTTCAATGAGATAAGAAAATATGAAGGTATGATGTACAAGAAAAACTCAAGTACAGTAAAGAGTTGTACATTCCTTTATAAAAATAAAACTAATGAGAAGAAGCCATGTAACACTTGTGAATCTTTGGACAAAGGAATTAGATATCATCCGGAAGAGTCATGTTGGTTCAAGAAAAATAAAAATGAATCTGAAAAAGTTTTTAAACCCAGAAATGTAAATAACAACTCCATTATTGAAGTAGATATAAATACTGAGAAAAAAAACGAGTAAGTACACCATTAATCAAAATCAAGCTCTTATTAGAAAATAAACTAGAAGTGAGCGGCATTTATGATTCAGGCTCACAGATCTCTTTAATAAATTCAAGACTGATTAAAATAAAAGAAAAAAAGGACAATGAGAATATAGCATATATGAAAACGGTTAATGGTGTGAAAAAAACAGATGGCTTGATAACAATAAAAATAAAAATATTTGATTTAGAAGAAGAGGTGGATGTATACATAGTAGAAAATGAATATTTTGATGATTTTATAATCGGATTGGATATGATAAAGAAATTCAAACTAACCCAAAACGAGGACTTGCGGATAGAACAAAAGATAAGAACAAATAAAATAGATGAAATGTTTAAAGATAACAGAAATGAAGAAAAGAATATAAAAACATTAGCAATAAATTTTAATGAACACATAGAAGCAGACTGTTTGAGCCGAAACCCTGTATTAGAATCAGAAGATAACAAAGAGGAACTATTAAAAATAGTTAATTTAATACAAATAAAAGATATAGTTGAAGACCAAGAAAAAAATGAAACAATAAAAGAAAAGAAACAAAATCTACTACATAAAAATAAAATCTATTATAAAAAAATAAAGAAACTTGAAAAGATTATACTCTCAGAAGAATTTAGTAAAAAAATTATAAAAAAGGTGCATGAAGATTTATGCCATATTGGAATCAGACAATTACAGAAAAAAATAAGTCCACTATATACAGCTAAAAACCTAACAAAAAATATCATAAATATTTGTAAAACATGCGAAATATGCATAAAAAATAAATCAAGATGTCAAGGAAAATTTGGGTTAATGTCACAACTGGGACCAGCAACAAAACCATTTGAGATAATGTCAATGGATACTATAGGTGGCTTTGGAGGATCTAGGTCAACAAAAAAATACTTACACCTTTTAGTAGACCACTACACAAGATATGCGTTTATTGTGACTTCAAAAACACAGAACGCAAGTGACTTTATAAAACTAACAAAGAAAGTACTCGAGACAGATGAGATTGGAATAATTCTGACAGACCAATACCCAGGCATCAACTCAAAAGAATTTAAACAGTATTTGCAGGAGAATAACATCAAACTAATATTTACAGCTGTGAATACGCCATTTTCGAACGGCTTGAACGAAAGATTAAACCAAACAATAGTAAATAAAATAAGATGTAAAATAAATGAGAAAAATAATAAGAGAACATGGACAACAGTAGCAAGAGAATGTGTACAGAAATATAATGAAACAGACCATTCTGTTACAGGTTTTGCACCAAAATATTTACTGGATGGTACAAATGTCAGTATTTTACCAAATGAAATTAAAACAATAGAAAAGGAAGACAAGTGGATTGCTGATAGAAGATTAGCATTAGAGAATACAATAAAATCTCACAAGTACAACAAGAAAATATTTGATAGAAATAGGAAAATACAAGAGTTCCAGATAGGAGACAGTGTATATGTAGAAAATGGAAATAGACTGAACAGGAAAAAATTAGACGAATTAAAAATAGGCCCTTTCAAGATAATAGAGAAAATATCGAACTCCATTTATAAGATTGACACTGGCAACAGAAAAACAGAATCAACTTTATTCCACATAACAAAATTACAACCTGTTACGGCAGAAGATGAAGTAGAAGAAAACGAATAGGTATAAAGATAACTTGCAGGTGCATTGTTTGTATTATATTATTTAGAATTTTCGTTCCTATGGGGGGGAGATGTAATGAAATGACCTCCTTGGAAATGACATTTCATTAATTTAATTTTTAAGCTGTGAATACGGGGTGACGTATCATTCAATGACAGATGATGTTTAGATTATTTTGTGCATTTTATTGTTATAAAAACTTGTAGAGAGATAATTAAAGGGATATAATTGAGGAGGCGATATTAGTGAACTTTAAATGTCGTTTCTTTGTTTTCAGGTGAGATAAAAGTGTAATTTTAGTTAAACGATAATTGTTATACTGTAAAAGCATGTTGAATAAAACAAATCTTTGTTTTCAGAGAAACAATTTGTGGTTTATTTCGAAAATCCTCAATAATATATCTTATATATATATAATACGTTACCGACAATTTGTATAATCCGGTTTACTTTACAAAACCTAGGCAGTGTAAAGAATACCAAAAACATGTTTGTAAACATGTGTGAAATATTATTTATTTTACACTTTGCCTAGGTATTCTACACAATACCGAACGCTCGCCCGATAATGTGTGTATGTGTTAAAGACGAGAGCAGGGAAGGAGGTGACGTAATTTTAGGGTACCCTACATGGTCAAGTTAGATTAAAAGCTTTCGTGGTTATTTTTTTATAAACACCCGGAGATAGAAGCTTTACTTTAAAACGCGGAAATTACATTATTTGACGTATAGCCAGAAGAATATTTAAATTCACGTTAATTTTATTATGTATAAGTACTCTCGTTTTGTTTCTGTCTGCGGGGTGTACAGCACTCTGCTCCCGCCTTAGCCTTCCAACATAACCTGTCAGTGTCGGGATCTAAAATTGAGTCAATTACTCCCCTACTCTCGTTTTTTACACACATTGATTTTAAGTAATAAAACATCTTTCATTTTCCCGTCATTTTAAGAGTAGGTGTGTTACATATGCAGTCTGACTACCAGTAACACATATAAAAAAAGAAACTGACTAACTGAAATATCAACGCATAGCCGAAATTACTGGGACTAAGAGTGTGAATTTTACTCAAGGATTTTTCAAAATTCACTCCTATAATGGTTTTGAAACAAGGATTCAAAGTCTGTATGGAGAAACCTACTTTAGATGCTAGTAATAAAAAAGTTTTTAATGAAAATGTTTTTTTCATAGCAAGCTTTTACAGCTCGGTATACCTATATAATTAATGCTCGTCAAGACGAATCATACGAAACCAAACTCGATGGGGTTGTGTCCTTTAACTACCAAGTTCCTATAGCCACCTTCCGATTTCATCATCAGATCAGCTCCATGTCATAATGATTTTGCATTGTCATCTGATTTACACATGCATGCAAAATTTCAGCTCAATCGGTAACCGGGAAGGGGATTAAATTTAATTTGCAAGATTTGATTACAGACAAACATCGGGACAAGTGAACCTAAATAAAAGCTTGTAAAAAGCTGAAAGCACTTCAAAATTCTGGACTGGAGTGGACTAGGCATTAATGTCAATGGCGAGTACATCACTCACCTTCGGTTTGCCAACGACATAGTAGTTAAGGCTGAGACTATGGAGGAGCTCAGCACAATGCTCAATGACCTCAGCAGAGCTTCCGAAAGAGTGGGTCTTAAAATGAACATGGATAAAACCTAAATCATGATTAACAACCATGTAGCGCCCACTCCTATCAAGGTCGGAGACTCACACTCGAAGTTGTGGACGATTACGTTTACCTCGGATAGACAGTCCAGTTGGGTAGGTCTCGAGAAAGAGGTCAATCGTCGAATCCAACTCAACTGGGTAGCGTTCGGGAAGATACGCGATATCTTCTCGTCCAACATACCACAGTGTCTCAAGACGAAAGTCTATGACCGGTGCGTGTTGCCAATGATGACATATGACTTCGAAACGTGGTCACTCACAATGGGCCTCATCAGAAGGCTTAAAGTCATCCAAAGAGCAATGGGAAAGGGCTATGCTCGGGGTTTCCTTGCGTAATCGAATCAAAAATGAAGATATCCGCAGGAGAACTAAGGTTGCCGATATAGCACGAAGAATTGCCAAACTTAAATGGCAATGGGCAGGCCACATTGCTTGCAGAACAGATAGCCGTTAAGGCCGAAAGGTTCTGGAATGGCGACCGCGTACCGGAAGACGCAGCGTTGGAAGGCCTCCTACAAGGTGGACCGATGACCTAGTGAAGGTTGCGGGAAACCAATGGATGCGAGACGCACAGGAACGTTCGTTGTAGCGACGCTTGAGGGAGGTCTATGTCCAACAGTGGATGTATATCGGCTGAAATGATGATGATGATGACAGTTTTCCAAGACCTAACCATGAAAATAAGCTTCCTTCTTTAATAGTAACAATATCCGAAGCCTCCTTCTTATATTATAATATTTCAGAGATCAATGGGTTTAATGCGCTCACGTGTGGCTGGAGCTACTTCCGACTCCAAATGCTATTCGAACTCTGGAATTTTGTATTCAGTGAATTTTACGATGAGCAGTGGATAGTTTATTGAACGTAAAAAAGAAACGATTTACGTTGTATTTGAGAAAAATAATTGAATTCGACGCTTGAAAGGTAAAAAATATTAAATGACATTGAGAAGATTTTGCAAAGAGTGATTTAAAGTTATTAACTTTAAAACGAATCGACATACTAGATAAAAGTAAGAATAGATATTATTCAGGTTTATTTTATTTCCAAACCGACGAGAACGACTAGAGGTATATAAGTTAATGGAAATTTAAATTCTGATTGGATTTAATACCTATCAGAGCAAGTTTTCTTTCAATCTTATTTATTAAGGAATGAAGAGAAGTTAAGTCTTACTGGTTGTCAAAGCAATTTTATCTTGTTTTTTTATCTTGTTTATTTATGTTTAGCTCCGGGTGAGGGTTACTTAGGTATAGTACAATTCACGAATGATGGCGGCCCTGAAGTTAGCCTTTGCGAACTTTCGCGCATGTACACTCATAGAAAAAACTGTTATTGTCATTCATTTTATTTTAAACCGAAATACGAATAAAAAAATCCTTATGCAGGAACCAAGTACAAATAAAAGTAATATCAAAACGCTATGAGACAGAAAGCTATAAAAATAACGTAATAAATTAAGGATTCACTCATCTCTCGACAAAATAATTAACAACAAATTATCGAAAACTTTTGTAACTGTCCGTACTCTAGAGAGAGATAACAACACGAACTCGACACCAATGCTAACGTGTGACTGAGACACATGATCGCGTGCCGAGAGTTGCCGAATATGCACGAAGATATACGATGTCAACAAAAAGGGATGTCCAATATGCATTTCCGAGGATGTTGTTTAGTCGATTTTTTTTCGAATCGATTAAAATTGAATTATAAAAATATATTTATAATCAATTTTATACTTGGTTTAAATAATAATAAATAACTGATATTTAACTAAATTATGTCTTAAAATGAATTGTACCTATTTTTTTTTTAATTAAAGTTTGAAATCTCATTTACTAACGACAATGTTTAATAAGTTTTTAAATCTATTTCGTTCAGTATCTTATATAAACAAAAATCAATAAATTGCAAATCGATAAAAATCGATTATGATTTTTGATTGAACAAAGGAACGATTGTGTTTAAATAGAGTCAATCCCTAGCATATCCCTGCCTCGCGCACGTCGCAATTTGGTTCCTAAAACACGTCACTGCGCAGCCTTCTGCGCAAACTTCACGCCCGCCATCATTCGTGAATTGTACTGTAGGTGGATGATTACGGATAAAAAGAAAATATTCGTGCGTTATAAATACGACTTACCTTTTTGTATTTATAAACCCTTAAGTTGCAATGTTCGCATGTATTTTGCTTATAATTATTATCCTGGCAGTGGGTGCTGGTAGTGTTGCTACGTTGGTGTCGCAAATCAGCGCAGAAAAAAATTTAGTTGTACAAAGCATTTGAGGTTGAAAGGGGGTGTTGCCATAATTGAAAGAACAATTTAAATTTAAATGTTGGTTTCGCAATATTAATAGTTAAATATATCATGTATGTTTATTTAGGTCAAATAAAACATGTTCAGTTTAGTTGGATGACAATGCACGTTAATCAAATATGGCGGCCTCCTGAAGTTTATCATTTTTGATAGTCAAATATATTATCTCACCTGATGGCAAGCGAAGATGTGGTTAATGATGGAGCACGCTGGTGTAGAAGTATCTACCTTTAGCAACCCCTAGCTTGTAGTTATCAGGAATCAGACTCCGTCAGGGGATTCTACTATTTAGCTGTACGTATAATAACTGTGTTTCCAATATGGCGGATTGGTAACTTCCTATGCACCCCGCTTATATGTGGGTATTAATAAAAAGGGTTTGTTCTTGTAAGTTCATTTAAAAGTTTTTAATTGATATTATCTTGTATATTATTTTGTAGATATTTAAAGATAGATAGCTGCGTCGACCCCAAATAAAATGGGACAAGGGCAGGAAGAAGAAGATAGCTGCAATAGTTTTGTAGCCGATACAGATTAGTATGATTACTTTATGATTAAATCTGCGTAATTTACTACAAAGTTATACACACTTTTGAATACCAGTTTCCTAAATAATAAACAAAAAACAAGACGCACATAAAAATATTATGAATGCTTTGTACAAACACCACAGTATTTGTTCTGATACAGTGTAGTAACGCTATGATTGAAAACATACGCGTTTTCTGTAACGGCGGGCTAGAAAATAATTTCAGTTTTTAAATATAATATAACCTATTTAAAAGATTAATCTAAGCCACGATGTGATCGGTGAAGGAGCACGCTTGCCTAAAGTAATCTTTTCACTCTAAAGACCCCTAGGTTATAACTATTGGAAAACACAAACTCCGACTGGGAATTTCACTTTTTAGCTGCACGTATAAGGATTGTGTACTCAAAAAGTTATGTATACGTATAGGTGGGATGTCCACCATGTACCGGAACGGCGTACATCAATTGCTGGTCTGATGTTAGAACGGGCTGGGTGGAATCAGGCTGCAATTCAGATGTTCACTAACTGAAATGTAAACGATAGAAAACCAATGGGCTAGTAACTCGGCGCCAATGTGCAACACTTTTGCAAATCATTTAGAGTTATGTCCATTGCCACGTTTCTCAATCGACTCTAACCTCAGCTTAGTCGCCGATAATATTTTATTCTAAGGATCGCCTTACTCAATTGAATTGAAAAAATGGTGGGCAGATTAATTATTATACGTACCCATGTATATTTTACAATAATTTAATTTGATTTGAATACAATCTGTACTGTGAATTCATAATTGTAGTTGATGTAATTCGTTAACGTCAGCGCTCGTAACGCGTCGCCTTATATTTCCTAACTTAGAATGTCATGTAAGCGAATCGATTTGGTAAGCACGTGCGTCGCAGGTATCGATCGTCGCTTACCCCTCATGTACCTAATTACTTGTTTTTTTTTTATATTGTTTTACTTATAACTATAACGCAAGAAGCACGCTATTCGGCTGTCTCAGAATATTTGAGGAAAAACTTGTACAAACTAATTGCTTTTAGTTTTGTTCACTGTTTTTATTTGATTGTTAATTTGTTAGTAAAAATAGTATTTAATTGTTGAGTGTAATTTTTATTGATGAGCCTCGGAAAGCATATTAAGCTGTTGGCTGTTCGGCTGTCATTTGAAGATCTGTCATAGAGTCTGTCTAAAAAGTCAAACGACTGTCGCTGGTTCAATAATCAAGGTTGATTATGAGATCTTGATCATTGTTTACTAATAGAAGAACCTTATAAAAAGTATTGAATATAAGTATTTTTGAAATAATTAAATATTTTACAAAATTCCCAAGTCGTTTAACTTTTTAGACAGACTATAGTAGTCAGAGTTACATGACATCAGTCTTGCCGAGGGGCATCGTAATGTCTAATTACTGGGTTGTGGTCAGATTTGGCAGGCGCTTCATGTTAAATACATTTTGACAATCCAAAAAGTGCTTGTAAATGGTATAATTAAAATTAACGATTCTGATTTCTAGTGTTGGTACTCAGTCGCATCTGGTCAGACGTGAAGTTAACTCTAACACTGTTTGAAAATGGTATATAAAATGAAAAAGAGAAAAATAAAGAACACATCATTTAAAAAATTTATGGTTGCGCCCATAACAGTTTGTAATTGCCGCGTAAATTAGTTCCGAATTATATAATATAAAGAAATAGTTCTGCGTTTTTGTCAAAATGACACCTTGCAACCTTCCTATCTTCTGTCCTTTTTTTCCGCACTACCTAAAGAGAGACGGAAGCAAGAAGAAATCGGTTGAAATCTCTCGCTACGAAAAGACGTTGTGCCGCGCATTTTTTTACTAGAAAATTGAATTTTGTTGTAGTTGAACTCTAGCCGCTTTTTGCCTGGACCGCTACCGCATTGTGCTTGTGAACCGTGCAGTGTTATTTCTATCAATTCTACTCGACGCTGAACTCAGGAGTTACGGAAGACCCAGAATCGCCGGCTGAACCACGTGGAAATCTCAAAGTTCGAAAGGTCAGTGCATTCCTTCTTTGAGCTGTTTCTTCTGTTAGTTAGATGGAGCCGTTTCAGGATTAGGGAAATAATCCTGAAACGGCTCCATCTGTACTCCTCATGAATTGCAAGGTGTCAAGTACATAATAGATTTTGTTAGCCCGCAAAATACAGTCCATTAAAAATTTTATTCACTTGGTGGCAAATTGGCGTCACCATACCGTGTTTACCGAAGGACTGGAACAGTTTGTTTACTGTGGTTTTCCCGTCAGATTATAATTTAGACGTCTTCAAGCGGCTAGAGTGAATAGGTTCTTAATACATCAGTGCGCTTCAATATCACTGCTTACCATCAGGTAGGATCGCAGTCAAGCACTAGCTTATCTTATTAAAAAAAATATGAGATGATACATGTGTAAGAGTCATCTCATTTATTTTAATTGTTTTTTTTACGGTAAGTTTTATCTAACTGTAGCCATAAAGCTAATAAATTAATAGAAGTTTTATAGAACAATCCACGAAGCTTTGATTTTTGTTTTAACCCGTTGTGTGTCTAAACGTGGATCCACGCGAGACACAATGGCTTTTTAATTGTGTCAGTAATTACGGCACACGAGAGGTTAAATTAACAATCGTCATCATCATTTCAGCCGAAAGACGTCCACTGTTGGACATATGCCTCCCCAAAGTGTCGCCATAATAAATTGATGATAATAAAAAAATAACAATATTCATATTAAATTTATTTTTCATTACTCATACTCTGAAAGTAGGTCTGAAGTTGCCTGAGGAGCGGGCTGAAAGGGATACTTTTCATCCCTAGGGAGTTTTACTTTACAACTGACAGCTGTCATATTATTTAAAAAAAAACTAGTTCTATCTTCACATTTCTATTGAACCATGTTCCAATTTTCCATACAGCCAGTCAATCACAGCGCGATATAAAATTGAAATAACTTAAAGACAAGTATTAAATTAATAATGTTATATTTTAAGTGATTTATTTGTTCAACTATTTCTTTAAAATACTTTATTTTTAAAAGATTACAATTAATTTCAAATTTTTCATTAATGAGGCTGAATAGCTGGCCGGCCGCAGAAAAAAAAACAAAATGGCGGGAAAGTGGCGATCAGTCGTTGGTTTTTTCGAGTTTTGTTTACATTTCCGTACAACAGAGATTTGAATTAACACGTTATGTTTATCAGATTAAAATAGTGATTTAACGCCTAATTTCATAAGAGAACAGGCTAAAGCAGTAGTGGAATACCTTTTACCGCCTAAATCAGAAGAAAGATACCTACTTAAAATCATAGGTACGACGACTCAGGTTTTACAAACTTTTTCCTTTATTTTTAGTTTCCTCGTATTCGTAATGAAAAGCACAGTGTTTACCTCGGGGTGAAAGTAACCCATTTATCCCCTCGAATTAGCGACCTCGCTGCGCTCGCCCGCCAACTCCTTCTCGGGACGAAATGAGTTACTTTCACCCCTAGTGTAACAATGTACTATTTGTGCTTTCGATAGATCTTTTTAGTATCGGTTTCATGATCATCCGACAGTCTTACTTTACAAAAAAAAAAGAGATCGTAAAATAAAAATAAAGATAGAAAATTCCAAAATAAAGGTCACCCTTATTTCGAAGGGATCTCTAAGATACCATGTCAATTTAGTTTCATCATGTCTACTTTATTGTGTTCTCGGATTTTCAGATAAATAACGAAGCCAACTGATACGCCCAAACTAGATGGAATATTTTCAGTGTGAAAAAGTAAAACAGAACAGATTTTTATTCATGTAATCGTTTCATTTTATTTTTCTGATTTCTGAACACCTGGATTTATAAGTTTGAGTCGTATGTAAGTAATTATGAAAAAAACTAAATTAACTTTACGATTCCTCAGGATAAGCGAGCGGAACCTAATGTGCTAATAAAAAAATCAAGAATTGAGTTCTAAAGGATAACCACAGGGTTATGGGAAAAAACTTGGCTTTGTAGCTTATGCTGTTTCATGAAATCGAAAAACTGATTAGGAGCTATCTCCGTCCGTTTAGTTTATTTTAGATTAGGTTTTGCCCACGGCTTTGCCCACGTAAAATATAGCCTGTTTCACTCAGGAATAAAACAACTTTCGATCAATGAAAAATTTTTAGCAATCGGACCAGCACTTTCAGAGGTTACCTCCTAACAAAAAAAAAACTTTACCTCTTTATAATATTAGTATCTTTATAATTGAAATGCCATGACATAGGGTGTTCTCTTTCAATTTACGTTATGCTATTCGTTTAGTTTATATATTATGCCCCAGATACTTCCTCAGAGGTAAATTTTAAGATATTAACAGAATGACTGTACCTTCTTAGTATATAGTTACGAAAATATTTTATGTATTATATTGTTTCCAATGTTTTATTTTTCAATTCTACAATTTGACATGAAGTACAATACTTTAAATTTAGTTGGACATGAATATTTGTAATTAAGTTTTGTAAATATATTATCGTTTCTTTTGTCACCTACTGTGTAAACGTGGGCTGCCTATTTAGATTGTTTTTCTTTTCAGTAATTTTAACTTATGTTTGGCAGTTTAAGTTTTTTATGTGGCCTACCCAATTGTCCATCCAATGTTGAGCTGCGTCGCACTCAAGTCTGTGTAGTTCTTTCGTTAAAAGACCAACTTAGATAGTAATCTATTCTCTCATATGAATAGACAATTACATATTTGCTGTATGGACTTTAAAATATAGTTTGACCTCTGACTTTGTTCCAGTGTCTCTTCTCAGGGTTAGCTAAAACTGACCATTCGTTTAAATTGACGTGTGAAATTGTTGTTTAAAATCGATTAGTAAAATAAAATTACATATTTTACTATTAGTACTTAAATGATAAACATTAAAGAATTAAAGAACGATGCACCCTTAGCTTGTGGGAGATTAGTAAAATATTTATTTGTGAAGTTTTTAATAATTGGGTTTTGATAATGAAAAAGTTTCGAGTTAGTGATATGGTAATGATGAAATAAACAGACTAATATCCTTGGGTATAAAAACACTAGCTGCCCTCAAGATCTCACCCGCGTCTTTGATTACACTCTACTCCTAAAGTCTGAAGCATTGTTTGTTGAATGTGCTATTGGACAGCAATAGCTATTAAAAGAATTAGTCAACTTTATAATTAAAAAAAATAAAAATAGGATAATTCCCAGGGGCCAATCCCCCTTCTCAGTTCAATATCATATATTTGGGTTCACAGAGAGAGCTCTGCGTCAATCAGACAACTGCCTTATTTTGAGATAGGTTCCCATTTCCACCCTTTGTATACAGAGCAGTAAAAGCTAATATTATTTTGCTAAACATAACTAACATAAATAAATACAACAAACAATCACTCGTAACTCCATATCTACACCGCTCACTACTTGCGCCCACCTACAATGATATCGGCATGAGTTGTAAGCGCGATGTAACAAAACTGAAATAAGTGGCTGTTAGTCTGAACATCATTAGTGGCTTGTCGCCAGCGATTATCAGCAGCAAACAGCTCAACAAATCTAATCGTCACTTCCTTAGCTCTTCCGTTTGAAGCACGCTACCGTAATGACGGGGACTAATAATTACACTGGTTCTGCTTTGAACAAGTTCATTTTGTGAATAAGATTTTGGTGGTATTGTGAAGTTATACTGCAAGAACAGCTTTGTCTTTTTTTTGGTTTTAACAGTTTCGGTTTTCGTGTTGTTTGGTATCAAATTTAAAGTGTATCGCTACTTATTTAAAAACTAGTAGATACCCAGCGTTAAAAAAAGAACAACCTTTTGTTAATTTTTCGTATAAAAAATAATTATTAATGCATCGTTTAAATGGTCTGAAACTATCTAGGCATTGGTTTCATTGGGTCTCATTGGATATGTGGTTTCGAAGTCTATAACGAACATAGTGAACATAGATAAAAGAAAAATTGTATTTTTATATAGGTATATTCGACCGTCTGGTCCACCGGTCGGTCGGTCAGTTCGGAAGTCTACAGTAGTTTGTCTTTGTACCTTTGTGGTGCATGAAGTAACAATGTAAGAGAAACTATAAAGTGATGTCGGAAACGGTTGTCCAATCATTTAAAATGACCTTTGTACAGAATGCTGTTTCGTATAAAGTCTAAGACTATTTAATTTCCCTCCTTATCAAGCAGCTAGATAATCAGTGTTGTTACAAGTATCTCACGACTTTATAAAAATATCAATAAGCTATCGTAAAGAAGGATAATAACAACTTAAAATTGGGCCTCCAAAGCTTTGAACGGAATTAAAGACGGCTTACGGCCGCTCTTGTTGGATTAGAGAACTTTCCTTCACATTTATTTAAAAATTAGATTTTTTCAGCGGTTCCGCCCGCGTGGAATTTTGTAAGTTTCTTAACACAAAATTTGGACACGCGTTCTATCCATCATAGGGGGCGAACTTTGAAAAATCCTTATTTAGTCTTTGTATAAATCATAAAAGGAGCCTTTTGTAAAATTTTAGTGTTCTAATTCTAAGGGCTCGGGCTGGGCGCTGATGAGTCAGTGACTAGTGAGTGAGTTAGGACTCTGGGTATACTACAACTTTACCTGCAACTTCATTCGCGAGAATGTTAATATACAAATAAAAATACAAAACGTTTATTTTAGCTAATTTAACTAACTTAAAGGTCTTTTAGAGTAGTTTTGACAAAATAATAATGAAAGACTTTATTATTTATTTACCCATGTTAGAATTTGTACCAAGTTTCAAGTTCTTTGAATCCAGAAAGAAATAAGAAACCTCCATAAAATTTTAAACACCCTTTAAATCGTCTTATGAAAGGTAGAAAGTTTTAATAAACAAAAAATTTACGACTTTTTTATTTATTTAGGTAATATTCGTGCTAAGTTTCAAGGATATAATTGGCCCGCAGAATATAATTTCGCACAAAATCGAAATTCCCCCTTTTTACCTTTTTATAGTTTCCTAAAACTCCTTAATGCTCGCCTACGTCATAATAGAAAGTTGAGTGCAAAGGCCGTGTGTTGATACGTCAGTCAGTTTCTGATTAGCCATAAAAGGATATCTTGTGTTAAATTTCGGGCTTCTAGCCCCAGTACTTTCGACTGTGTGTTGATGTCAGTCAGTCAGTCAATTTCTTATAGATACACTCGTACAGAAAAGTGAAACAGTTATTGTGAAAGAATAATTAAACATGTTGTTAAGAATGCTGAAGTACGGTAAATAGAATAAGAGTAATATTCTGCTCTGTGGGTCAGTAGGTTTGGTACAGCTTCTCTTCGAAATAAAGTAGAGCCGGTAAAATTTAATATTACATTACCTACGTTTAATTTGAGACTGTATCAATAAAATTCATTTGTATAACTACCTATTTTAACCTGAGTCCCAGCAATGGGAACAATATAAGGCTGATTAAGTATTTTAGGGAGACTTGCTATCAGATAACTTCTCACGCTTTGGGTGAAGCGGCAAGGCATCTGAGTTTTACTGACTAAAAGCCACTTGTATTTTTTTCAATTGCCCTTTGCGTTCCAGAGTTATGGTAATTATATTGAATTGCCGCAGCCCTAGCAAGCTAAAGTGTCAACTCCATCTAATCATTTGCTCATTAAAGAGGGCGCATACAAAGCAACATTCAAATGGTAATAATGAGATGGTTTTGACTTGAGCTATTGAAATATTTGTGTGCATATCCTATTGCTATATATATGACTTCTGAAAATCGTTGTATTTGGATACATATCACTTTTTGACGACACGTTTGATACGTTTGGAAACGATAGAGTGATTGGCTGCAGCACTGGATGTCGTGGACTCGTTCCTTTGCGGAAAAGATATTTGTATAGCAGACAGTACAGTCCCGAGTCTACAGGTAGAACTACACGGCGCACACGTGTGCCACACACGCCGATCTGGGCGCACCGGTCTCCATACATTTTACATGGAAACTAGACTTATAGAACTACAAGCCACGCCAGGCGACGCCACGCGACCTCGTTATAAGTACAATCAGGCGTGATCCACGTTTGCGTCGGTCTAATGTAGTTCTAACTTGAGTGTCTTGTATACGAGTTTAATTGTTTGAGAACGTAGCCAAGATACAGAAGTAAATAAAGCAGTTTTTTTTTAATACTATGTCTAAAACACAATCTATTACTATAACTGATTCCTCAGTATTCCTTGAAATACTTTATGGATTCGAAACCATTCGCGTGTGCAATAATGTAAAGATACAAATAATTCAAGTGATGCAGTGCACCAATGAGATAAGCACTAAGTTATGTTCGTGGATAAAGCTAGTACTATATTAGACCGACGCACCCGTGCACCACGCCTGATTTGTACATAGAACGAGGTGTCGTAGCATCGCGTGGCGTGTATCAAGTGTAGCTCTATAGTCTAGTTTCCATATAAAATGTATGAAGACCGACGCGTCCAGATCGGCGTGTGAGGCACACGTGAGAGCAGTGTAGTTCTACCTTATGTCGCGTGACGTATCCACGCGGTTGTCAGTCGCGAAGTCGCGGGCGGTGTCACGACACTGGACTTGTTCGGAAGGTCTACCTACTGACTATGATACAGGTTATCAATGCTTTCCGCTAGAGCTTCCTAGAAGAAAATATAAATCAGCAGTAGTTTCTGAGGTACCAACACACCTCAATAAAATTGAATACATGGAAATTTTAATCTGGTTTTTATAGAAACGTTTGGAACTGGCTTCTACCTAGTGTTTTGATGATTAATGAAATTGTACATGAGTTTTTAATTATTTGAAAGATAATACCATTTATTGCATTTTTGTTCATTCATGGCATTTTTGACATAATTAATGGGCATTTTTCAGCTTTTCAAGTAATAATAATAATAATAATAATTTATTAACACACACACAAGTTAGTAAGAAAATAAAGAAATCAACAATTAGAGTAAGACAGACAGTACACAATAGAAGTGGCCGTGGGCCCCAAACTAGGCGTAGCCTGTATCTTGGTGGCCCAGGTGATTATCGGATTTTTGCGACAGTACAATTTTGCACAAAGGAAATAACAGATAGAAATTAATACAATATAAAGTAACAGAGTAACAACAAGAATCAAGAAAGAAATGCAAAATTACAAACAGATGAAATCAAATTAAATTTAAAATATTACATTACATTAAAAATTCAGTTAAACTACATGAAATTGAAAAAAAAAAAATCTAATCAAATTATAAAGGAAAAAAAAAACTATAAAATCAATGTCAAAATCAAACAAACAAAAAAAAAATAATAAAAATAAAAAATTATTAAATTGACAAAATAAAATAAATGAAAGTCAATTAATAAATAAAAATAAAAATCAAATAAAACTATAATTACATGTCAGAACTTTGAAAATAAGAACTATTTATCTAAGAAGTGGCAAATGTGTCAGTGTGAGTGTTTAGCCGAAGTAAGTATTGTATTGGTGTTTGTGTATTTGTGTGTGTTCAGATATTGATCATTTCAATGGACAAATTAAATTTTCGGTTTGGTCATACGTTAGGTCTTGCAACCATCTCTTTAACACTTTCTTGGCTTCAAATGTATTCCCAGGGACCCGTATAGATTTATTAATCGTGTTGAAGACTCTAGTTGGGAGAAAAAGTGAAAACCGAGCGGCAAATATTGTTCTAACTCTTGGGATCGGTAGGCTGTCAGCTCCGACCCTACCTCTCCGGGTGTAAGTGAACTGCCTTCCCAAAAGGGCAACCAGATTAAGTAAAGACCTTAAAATATACAGTTGACGAACACGCAGAACGCCCGCTTCCTTATAAAGTTCGTCAGTTGGAAAGCGCCGCGGCTTTCCCAAGAAGACTTTTAGGACAGCCCGCTGAGCACGTTCAAGTTCAAGCAAATGTGACTTTGCCGCGCTTCCCCAAACCCCCACACAGTACTGTAGTAGCGGCTGACATAGAGCCAGGTAGACCTTTCTGCATAAATCCTTCGAGGCACAACCACGTAATGATTTCATGATGTAGATGAATTTTCGAGTTCTTTTAGATAGAAGAGAGATATGCTCTCGAAAGTTCAGATTTTGGTCAACCATAATACCCAAGTATTTAGTTGATTTGACTCGATTAATGACACCACAGTTGCATCCAGAGTCTTGACAATTGACACTGTGAATTTTTATTTGGTCAATGTCAGGGCAGCGGGAACGGCTGGTATGGAAGGTGATAAAGTAGGTTTTATCGATGTTTAGGGTAAGGAGATTTCTATCTAGCCAGTCCGCTATGGTGCGCATGCCATTCTCTGCAGCGTCCGTAGCATCCCTCCACGTATCGCCATGGAATATGATAGCGGTGTCATCTGCATAGCAAATCATATCTGACTGTGGGATGATTTGTCTGAGCAGGTCATCCACGTACATTGTAAACAATGTGGGCCCCAAGACACTGCCCTGCGGCACACCAAAAACAACCGGAAGGCTCTCACTGATAACATCCCCGATCACAACAAACTGCTGTCTGTCGGATAAATAGGAACGGAACCAGTCCCAAGCGATTCCCCTTACGCCAAAACATTCTAACTTTTTGAGCAGCATTTGAGTAGAGACTGTGTCAAATGCTTTGGCCAGATCAAGGAATACACCAATCGACTGTCTACCCCCATCAATTCTGGAGGATACGGTATCAGCAAGAAGCCCAACGGCCTGCTCCGTTGACCTGCCTTGTCTGAAACCATACTGGCGCCCGGATAGCAAACTGTGCTTTTCCAGAAAACTGATGAGGCGGTTATTCACTAGTTTTTCCAAGATTTTTGAAGTGACAGACAACAGAGATATAGGCCTGTAGTTGTCCGGACAGTCTTTGGCACCTTTCTTGTGAATAGGCGCAACAGCAGCCACTTTCCAGGAGGCAGGAAAGGAGCCCGTTAACATACTCAAATTACATATATGCGTTAAGGGTTCTAGAATAGATGATTTGACATGTTTGAGTAGGAGTGGGCGGATTCCGTCAGAACCAGGAGCACTGTCGTCTCTCAGGTCAGTAATGATACGATCTATTTCTTGTTCGTTTGTGGGGTGCAGGAACAGAGAGTCCCTGGATCGATTCTCAAGTTTAGCATCTCTACAGAGTTTGCTCTCTGTAGTCTGGAGTTTGTCTAAAATATTGAGCGCTAAGCGCTTGCCTACTGAGACAAAATGACGGTTGCAGTTATCGATAGAAGACGAAGCATCCGATCCGGGCTTGAGCAATGAACTGCTGTCGTTGTTTTTATTTGGAAAATCACAAATATCTTTTATGACCCTCCAAAGCTTTTTGGGCTGAGCGTTGTGTTTTTCCAGTTCTCTGCTCTCGTACTCTATCTTACGCTTGTGAAGAATGCCTTTGCAAAAGTTTCTGTAACGAGCATATATTCGTTTCAACTCATGGTTAAGAGGCTGCATTTTTACTTGAGCATGCAATGAATCCCGATGTCGCATGCACCGTATCAGGCCAGGGGTTACCCAGGGTTTCAAGTTAAATTTAGACCGACTCATTTTGACTTTCTGTGTGTGTTTTTCTATAGTGTCTGACAATATTTTATTGAAAACTGACACCGCCTCACCCACTTCAGTTTTGGATAGTACTTCAGCCCAGTTAACGCAACCAATCTCGACAGCAATCTTAGAATAATCTGCTACATGCCTACACCTATTGCGCGGTGGACCGTTAACTTTTAGTTTGTTTGTGCCTAAAATCACAAGGTCATGGTCGGTTATTGACGATTTGCAGACAATGCCCTGCGTTGAGCTTGTGCCTTTGTATTTGATAAAAGCATGGTCCAAGCAAGCTTTGCCCCTGGTAGGTTCAGTGATGCTTGGAAGCAGTCCGTGCTCCGACAACAAACACTGATAGGCGATATGAGAGGCGTTGGGGGAACTGTCAAGAAGGTCAATGTTCATATCACCCGTCACAATCACGCACGGACAGTCATTAAGACTGGACAAAGTAAATATTATTTACAAGTTAATATGTTTGCTCTGCTTGATCCACACATTTTTTTTTAATTTGTCACCAATTTTAAACGGCACAGTGGGCGCAGTGGTTAAATGATTGGCAGCTACGTTATGTGTCGCGGGTTCGACTGCCGCATGAATTAAAATAATATTTGTATGGCCTGTAGATATTGTTTCGGGTCTGAGTGTTTGCTGCTTGTAAGGAGTAATTCTTAGTGTGAAAAGTCGGGTTTAAGGATGTCAATGTGTGTGTTTGATATGTTTGTTAAAAAAAGTAAAATTATCCATTATTTTGTCTTTGTAGATTACAGGACTTCTGAAGTTTAATTTGCATCGTACTAACGTACGAAACAATGCACTGGCGCGAGTTTCTTGCATTAATTGAATTTCCAGTGTGAATATTTGCGTGGTCTTAGTAATAGGTACCTATTCTACCTAGTTGGATAGGTACACTACCTCTAGCTAGGTAGGTGGGTACGCTACCTCTAATATAATACGCTAGAACAATGATGGCACTTATCTCGATAGTGTTTTAAATTAAATAGAATTGGATGATAAAAAGGGTAGTTTGTAAAGGTGTTTGATCGAAAAATTATTATATTTTATTAGACTCAGTTAGTACAATCAAATTATTTGCAATATTAGACCTTAAAATAACAGTAACTGTGTTTAAAAATGTTTAATCACACCCAATTAAAGTTCTTTTAAAAATAACCTTGGAGAAAATCCTAGAGCGATATCAAGGATAAGCGTGAAGACTGAAAAAACTTATGATTAACCATACCTTTACTTGAAATGTAGTCGATAATAATACAGGACACTTACCTGAAAACAAAGCTTAGAATAAATACCAGCATCATTATAAACACTGCGATCCATTTACGGTTCTTTTAACTCGGAAAGCAACCCAAGGTCAAGATCGTGAGATTTAACATCAGTTTAATGCAAAACGAGTGTTAAAAGAACTGTAGACAGATTAGAAGTTACAACTTGACAATGATCATTGTTCATGTCACCAGACCATACACAGCGCATATTTGTAATAAACTGTTGAGATATTATAAACTGTCGGTTTATTATGGCAGAATTATTTTACATAAAGTAATTCTTAAGAATTTTAATAATCCCTGTTTTATTGAGAATTAAGACTGTCGGTGAACCGGTGACATAAACATGAGAAATCAATATAATTCGATAATACCAAGCCTGTATTTATTTTTGTACAATATTTTATAATAAACAACTTAACAGATATATATTTCTGAAAACAACAATGAAATTATTTACTAAATAAAAAAGCAATTAGCATTATAAACAAGTGTGAGTAAGAGTAAGGGTTGCGGGAATCCGATGAATGCGAGATACGTAGGGCCGTTGGAATGATGAAGATGATGATGATGTGAGGAAGAGTGGGGGCGTGATGAGAACATCTCGCTCTCTTTGGTATAGGTCCTGACGTAACCTAATGTCGGAGCGGTTCATTTCAGCATATATATACATATCTTTATTGAGTTACTTGACAGTATCCAATTTATGATGTTTAGAACTATAGTTTTATGTGTAGGTAAGTAAATGGGTTTTTCATTTATGTTGCTAAAGCAAACAAAAACTCACATATAGATGGCAGTTAGACTTAAAGACACTTTAGTAACACTATAACAAGATGAAATCTTATTTATGGATTTTAGTTTTTCTTCGGATTTTGATGGATTTTTCATTGGTAGATAGGTGATATTCAAAAGTGTATCTGGAATTAGGGTACCACGCAAAAAGGAATTCTTGAAATTGTGACAGCATTGTGCTGTTTTACAAGTTAGTTGCGAATGAAGTCGCGGGCACAAGCCAGTTTAAAAGTAAAAATTAGAAACTAGTTCTCAACCCATCGATATATATGTACTACGCACTCAATCTATCTACCTCATTCTTTGATTCACACTCTCTCTTATTATTCCCTGTACTTTAATCCTAGAGGCAGAAGGTGATTATTCATTATTACAAAGGCTTCCGAGTCAAATGCCACTGTTAGCCTATGCGTCTTATTCGGCGACACGGCTGCCCTGCGCCGCTGAGTCCGGAGTAATTCCTGTAACAATGTCTGGGCCTTGACCGACTCCGGTTCAAGGTTGGTACTTTAAACTGGGCTTAAGGGTTAAAGCGGATCGTGTGATCAGCCTTTTCTGGTACCTTGTGCACTTAAGAATTTGCAGGTTTATTATCGAATAACACATCCGTAAAACGTGAAAGACCTTATTTTAATATAGTTGTATTAATAAAAATACAATTTGTATATAGGCACTTTTTACACCTTCAGGAATTGTTTTTAATAAATCATTTTCTAGATCTAATAATAAAACCTGTAGGGAAATGAAGGACACAGGTAAAGTTGTCACAAAATTTGCAACTTTACCTAAACTTTTTCGTAAACTTTTCATGTTTAATGCTTATTATTTAAAAAAAAAAAAGTGAAAAGGTAAAGTGCCTTAGTTTCATAATAACGAAAATATCGACAAAATAGATTCATATACACTAAAATGACCATAACCTTTGTAGTTGCCACTGGGTTCATTGTAAATTACGTGCTAAGTAGTTTTATTGTGTGTTTTAAAATCAGACAAAATAATTGTTTGACATAGTTCAATTCTTCGTCTTTTGTTAATCTAAAGGGTACATCTGGTTCCACTAGTCTGTCAGTTGGGCACTGTAAGTCAAGTAGCAATGCTACCAGTCCTTTGGGACAGCGATGCGGAGGAGTTTTTCGACGTCGTACTTTAGATTGTTTTTATTTGGATACTAAATACAAATATAACGATATTTAAGTGGTTTTTTAATATGTAAAGTGCTAGTTTATCTACACTAATATTATAAAAAGGTAGTTATTTTTTTTTTGTTTTTATGTTTGGTAATCTCTGAAAGCATTGGTCTGATTGCTATTTTTTTTTAGGAAGCTGCTTTATTCCTGAGTAACATATTTTATATATGCGAGCGTAGCTGCGCGTAAAAGCTAGTTATAAATAAAATAAATTGCTCCATGTTAAATAATGTAAAAAAAAAAACAAGAAAATATATCAATAAATCGATGAAATATCAGAAGCAGCTATTACGACAGCAATCCCAAGCATTTTTATTTTTCACACGTAACATCTACATTTTATTAACCTACTTACAGTTAAACCTTTGCGCTGAAATAATTCTACGACGAAAACACGACCGACTTGCAACAGTCATGTTAAAAAAAGAAATGAAAATTATTCCAGAAAATATCGTTAAATTACTAGCATTACAATAAAGCGTATATTCACAGTTAGTTTGTTAATATTTGAGTTTGTATCAAATACCTCTGATATGGTAAAGGTACTAAAGGCTTGGTCAAGACATCATGTTTTACTGAACAGGTACTAAGAGACGATTTATTCTTTAAAAAACGTATCCAGGAGTAGTTGGTATTTGGTAAATATTTGTTAGTTTGGAGGAAAGGTCATGGAATCAATAAAGAATTATCGTTATTACAAAACTTTTTGAAATTAGTCGTCATATTTGAAAGTCTCCTTTGTTTGTAAGTAATCGACTGTTAAGCAGAGTTTTACATGCCAGACACTATGGACACAACGATAATGTAGTGAATGCAGCACTCATAATCTATTATTAAATTATTATAGTTAGGTACAATAAAAGTTTAAAACAGACTTTTAACGTTACTTTTTTTATAATTTATAAAAGTTCTTAATCAAATAACTGTTTTTTTTTTCATTTTAGTCTACACAGTTAACGGCATCGAAATACTTTTAAATAAAGTCAAGTAATACGGTATTATCCCTTTAGTTTGGCTAGATGAAACCGTGGGTAGGTAGTGTGGGTATTCGACTAGTCAATATTATTGCTGCATACTATCAGTGATACCTAGCGGAAAATAGCAAAACTATATTCACTGTAGGTACTGAAAATTCAGCCACGGCGCCAACTTCGGAAGGGAGTTTTGGATTTAACGCCATCTAGTAGCCAATAGCTGCATTAAATGTATAGCAAGTTGCGCTCAGCGATTGATAGGTGGCGCTGTGGCGGTCTAGTGTACTGAAAACATGAAAGCTCGATTTTACGAAAAGATAGTTGCACCGAATACTCTATAGGTGGCGGGCTTGAACACTGAAAATACGAAAGTTCTCGTTTGTTTATCTAGGTGGCGCTGGTTCAAAACTCGGAAAGTATTGTACTTGAGTGGGGTGAAAGTTAAATTGCATCGAGATTATGTCTTCAGCAATTTTTGTGTGCGATCCAATTTGTTAAAAATTAGAAATTTTTCGCTGTCACCTCTGAAATCGGTTTGTGCACACGTTTTAATGATTAAAAGATTAAGAGGAAATTAAAAGATTTTCTAATTTATTTTTTGTTTTCTACGGGTTGCTACGTGACTAGAAGTTTAGAACACAGTGACAATAAGACGACCCAATATTGTCTCAGTAGACTGTGTACTGTAATACTAAACATACTTATTGTACTAATATTTGTATGTCATTTACTGTGGCAGAACACAGAACAGTTACATTATTGTTACACTTCAATTATTGTAGCTGTTTACACAAATAAACTTATTTCATTTGAGGACAAGCTAAGCGTTTATGATAGGAACTCAGAAATGGTTTTATTTAATTAGGGTTTTAACGGGGTCGATAAACCTTCTCGATTCCCTAACTAAGGAGACGTTAATTGTTTTGGAAATTAATTGATGATGTTCGACGAGTTTTGAGTTAGGAAATAAGCCTATGGCTGTTCCTGGTCCAGGATAGAGCTAGAAAGCGCGCCAGATTTTTACTGACTAAAACCCACCTGTATCCTTCGATTACCCTTCGCGTACTAGGACTTTTTTTTCTAGGTTGGAAAATCATCTAATGACAACCCCCGCTCTTGGGGGAAGCGGGCGATAGTGTCAGACTTTTACTGACTAAAAACCCACTTCTGTTTCTGCTTTGCCATTGTGCTAGAGCCCCGAGGATCTCTTTCGCATCACCCATGGCCCCAGTAGGCTTCGACCCTGCTGGGCCCCTACAGTTGCTGACAACTCCTTGAGGCGCGCGTGGAACACTACGCGCCGCCGACGACTTGGGCTCGGTCCGGACGGTTACCGGACGGTCGGACAGCCACCCATTGCTCACTGTCCGCAAGCCAGCGCCAACGATGGCTGGAAATCAGGATCGGAATCACGGCGTCTGGGGCGCGAGGGCCATTACCACCTACGTGCAGCCGCCTCCATTTCTAGCATTATTGCCTCGCAGAAGGAGGCGACCGCCTGCCACTCCTGATTAAAACCCACCTGTGCCCTTCAATTACCTTTCGCGTACCTACTAGGACTACGGTTTCCCTTTAAGAAATTCCCTGTGTATGTTTGACGCAATGTGAACTTGCTTTTACGACTATTTAATATTTTTACAGACTGTTTTATGGGTTATGATACCACATTATTATTCAAGATGAACACGATTGCATTTTTACTCTTTTCATGACTTCAGTTAAAAGCAGGCAGGTGAATTGATTTCTGCTGTCGCATGCAATAAAGATCACTCGAACATGAACTTTGAAATGTAATTAATGGAAAAGATTGCAGTAAATCAAAAAAAGCTTTGTGTTACCGTTAATCTCACATGTACAAACAATATAACATATGTATAAAAAACAACAGGTATTACAACATTATTTCTGAGAGGCTTCCCGAAGGGCTAAGAAGAGCTTTAAATATACCTAATATACACAATCAGTCATAATGTACTGTTCCCACGGTTGGGACCGAGGCCTCCTCTCTAGGAGAGGGAATGTGCCGTCATCCACCACGCAGGCCTAAAAACGAAAATTCTTTCAAACTCCCTGTCCCACTCGTTTCGGCTGTGCGTTAATATATAAGTCAGTCACTTTCTCCTTTTATAATTATATACATTAAAAACCTCAAATTTTACCATATTCCAAGGAGTTTAAAACTAAATCGAAATAAAAAAAAATATAACGAAAATGGCGGTTTATTTTCTTAATTTAAATTGACAATACAAAAATTAAACACACTCTTTAAACTATTACAATACAAATTTATAAAAAGCAGAATTGGCTATCTAAACGGGCAGAGGTTTCCCGAGATAAGTTGAATCCACGAGAAAAAAGGGGTTCAAAATGAGCGTGCGGTGTCTTATTATATTACCACCTTTTGACAGTTGTGATATCACTTTTCTGCTAACAATATATATTTAAATCCTATTGTATAAGCGGCGAGTCTATGACCTGGTCCTGACCTGATATGAGATTGCGGTCTGGTACTAAGTAAAGTCCAGATGTTTAAATCCGAGCACACTTTGCCCAGCAGGGGCGAAAACGTCGCCCTTATTTTTTTTTGGGATGAGAAATCATCAAGTAACATCTTCCTCTCTGGATGGAGTGAAAAAGAGTGTCAGACTTTTACTGACCAAAGCCCAACAGTGTTCTTCTAATTACCCTTTGTGTTCTTAGGGTTGCGGGAACTTTATTGAACAATCTGAATGTAATTTAAAGTTAAATAAATGTAATACACAACAGTGGCTACGACCGCTATAGCCACTAGTTACAAAAAAGAGATAATGCCTGAAGACTCTGTTGGCATTCGGTAATTCCGTGATTTAGGTACTCGAAAATTTCACAGAACTTGTTCCTGGAAATACGTGTTTTTTTTTAAACCCTGAAAAGTTTTTGAAAAAAAAAATTGTTGTCATTCAGAATCTTGATTAAATTTGCAAAGCTTTTATTGTTATTTTTTGTTTTTACTTTTTTAATTTTTAAGTAAATTATGACGTGTCAAAGTTTACGACCTACCTATTACGACTTACTTTGTTACAATATTTGACTGGTCTACACTGTTCTTACATAATATCTATCAATATTGTCATACCAACCACTTTTTTTAAAAAGAGTAACCATGGAGTTTCTTGCCGGTTCTTCTCCATAGGAAACGACCAATTTGGAACCGTGCATTAGCTTCTGACGTTTTATAAGTGCCCATGTAGGCCTATGTGAAATAAAATATTTTTGACTTTGACTTTGACTTTACGCAAAATAACAGATTTTCAGAGATGTCTTTGCTGGATTAGTTTAATACAAATTTATAAATTGAAGCCTAGATAAAGTCCACGAAATACTGCGTTTCCAAAATTCTAAGGCTTTTTCGCGCATTAGAAGACTGATCCAGAGCATTCCAAAGAGCTCAAACACATTGGGGTTATTTTGTTGGGCACAGTAGTTCCTTCAGTTCCACTGCTCCATCACCAGGCTAGCTCCATGGTGCCAAGTTATTGATCAGTTGGTTAGGGTACCTACCCCTAACTGTTTCAAAATCTATTTGCAACATTTGCCCCTAACAAACAATCCAAGTTAAATAAAAGCTTGTAAAAATGGAGAGGCCTCAGTTTTCTTTACTTGCCGAGTATTTATTTTCATTTGAAACTTACTTTAAAAAATGCAAGTGTAATATTAATGCATCAATGGGTTAATATAATTGGTCCATGTAGCAAGTCAAGCGTAGGTGCACGCACGATGCACGTGGAAGGTAAATTCGCTGCGTCAACACGTCAGTTTACACTGTGCATAAGGTAACTCAGCCGGGTAGGCTTGCATTAGTAGTTGTGGCCAGCGCGGCATGGTCCGGGTACAATTCCAATGAAGAGGTCTGAATTGATAAGTTAAGAAACCGCAACTGCGTTTAGTTTGAGACAAACACTCAGTTTTTGTACTACATAAACGTTTTTGCTCATCTTGATAGCCAAAAAACGTACTTGAATGACAATAATATTATTTGATCTAGAATAATTAAATAACAACTAAGTATGGATAATGATATCAGCATTGTATTATTGATTTATTTAGGTAAGACATGATAATCATAATTTAATTAACTATTTTGTTTCGAAAAGTTTTACAGTAGTCAATAATAGACGTTGATATATTTATTTTTGATTAACCAAAGGTAAAAAACATTCTTATGTTTTTTTTTTTTTAATTAATTCTTTAATTTTTTGCTGTGCCCTACATGATCCATAGTTGTGTCTGACCCACGCACGGACTTAAGCATTATTGTTTAATTGCTATTGACATTACGGTACGCAAAAAAATATGTTACAAAATGTATAATTTTTGATACAGTTTCAGTAATTTCAAATATTAATAAATTAATATTTTGTAAGTCCTGAAAGGGAATTATCCCTCTATTATAACTTTTTCTTCCACTTGACTCTATCTTGACTGAACTTCAATAAACTAAATTGACGGTTATGAACACCTTTGACTCCAGAATTTCCCACAAACAACATAAAAAATGCTCGAGTCGAGGGTGAGTCGAGTTAAGGAAATAACTAAGAATACTGGGATGAATCTTAATTGCGGAAGCGCTACATGTATGGGAACTTCCACTGTGTTCTATTTGAAGTGACACAAGTGTTCACAATTCGCAAGGACCTACTGCAATTCATCACGCCTGTATTCGACGAAGGAAAAAGTAGAACTTTAGGTTTTTTAGGGTTCTGTACCTAGAACGACTAAAACGGATTCCTTACAGGCCACATTATTGTCCATCTGTCGGTATGTCACAATGTAATCTTTCCGTTGACTCAGAACCTCAAAGACATGAAACAAGATCTCACAGTTTAAGTTTGGGAAGAAGTCTGAAAACTGTTAATTTGTAATACGTGATGTATTTAAAAAAAATTGCGATTCAGAAAAATCTGTGACACTTAATTTGGGAATTGATCAATTTACATAGGTAAGTTTCTACAGAAGCCTCAATTTGCGAGCCCGACTCGTCTCTTAGTTTTAGGTGGGAAATCATCCAATATCTTCCCTTCTCCTATCCTATCTCCACTTTTGTTTCAAACTTTAACCGCCTTATTCCAAAACGCTATCTAAATGTAGGATAGTTCCGGGATTATTACTAGGTTTAAGATAATGACTAAAGAATATTTCATAAAATAAATATGTTTATCCCTAGCTTCTGAACTATCTATGATACTAAAGTTAGACCGCTGAAACCCCTAGTTTAACTATGGAACCAACTTCAAAACTAATATGTATATTATTATTTAAGATTATCCTTGATTTTTTGTGTTATTCCATTTAAAATTGCTAAAAATGGATATTAATATGATTGACTTGACAAATCTGGAAGAAATATATTAAAAAAATATATATTTATATAATTATAAATGTATATATATTTCAATATAATACAAAATACATGTCGGATTTTGTAGTATATTGAAATATAATTTTGATTTACACAAGCAAGACCTGTTGCCAGGCAACCATACATTAGACACGTCACAACTCTTGGACTATATAGCTTTTTTGTAATAAGACGGTTAATGATTATAAAACCCACGCCTATATTCTATCTTGCGTTCCAGGGCCCCGGGTTTTCCTTTCAGAAGCGAACACATGGCCCCAGTAGGCTTCGGCCCTGCTGGGCCCCTACGATTTATTGGCAACTCCTTGAGGCGCGCGTGGAACACTACGCGCTATCAACGACTTGGGCTCGGTCCGGACGGTTACCGGATGATCATGCTACCCATTGCTCGCCGTCCGCAAGCCTACGCCTACGGTAGCTGAAATCGGGATTGTGATCCCGGAGGCTGGGTCTTGAGGGCCGTCCACTCGCGCATGCGGTCGCCTCCTATGCTAGCATTACTGCTTGGCAGATGAAGGCGCCCCCAAACGGACATGGCGGTGCTCTGCCTAAGACGTGCACACCTCTACCGTATGCTACACCGTGTTCTCTGGGTGCTCCACGCAATAGTAACATCCAGGGGTTTCTTCCGCATGAATCCGGTGCAGGAACCTCCCGAACTTATCATGTCTAGTGAGAGCCTGCGAAATGCGGATGGAGAGGAGACAAATCAAATCAAATCAAAAACGTTTACTTCAAATAGACCAATTAAAGGCACTTCTGAATTGTCAAAATGTCGGTCTCCGATAAAAAATCAGTGTTACGTACTTTATTCCTACCAGTTTCACTATTAATAACTTTCCACACAGTCTTTATTTTATTGTCTGACGATTTGTCTTGTTGCTAACGTAGAGGCCATATTGTCTTTCCAGCTACTCTTTAAAAGACCTCTTTTATGGACCACCACAATTATGGCGTTAAGGAAGAGAGAGTGCCCTATGTTTGAACTCACATTTGTAGACTATAATAATAATTATTAACATAATGCAAGCCTCTACATTCCTCCATTACCGCGGTATATGTTGCCCTATCGATGCTACTACGTCACTTCGTGTAAGCAATCGTTTTTAGGGGCCCATGAGTATGTAAGTTACTAGCTTTTTTCTTTGTCACTCAGGAATAAAGCAGCTTTCTATCGGTGAAAAATTTTTAGCAATCGGACTAGTACTTGTAGAGATTACCTCCTACAAACAAAAAAACAAAAAAAAAACAAACTTTACCTCTTTATTATATATTAGTGTAGATTATCTACCTTTTTTATTGATGTATACAATTAATAACATTGCTCAGGCAGGGGCCATAGTCCTTACATAGCTTATCTTTTTTTTCCATATGTCGCAATATCGTCGTTTGGTCGTTCCATGAAAAGTGTCCAAGAAGCTTCTGTAAGTTGATGTGGTCCCTCATACGCTTTCAAAAGGTCCAGGACCACAGGTTTTTGAGATAAACAAATACAAAAAATTAGTGTTTTTATTCTGTTATGTTACAAGACTTCTTGACAATTCAACATTGCCTGTGTTTGTTTTGAAAATCTCTGACATTCACGGGAGCGACTACGCCAACATAAACTAGTACTAAATAACAGATTATATCTGGATTTCACGATATTCACTAGTAGATACATTACAGCAGATATTTGCGTCAATCAACCAACCTAGTTCTAATGCCCGTGAAAAGCGACGCGGATAAAGACGCCTCACCGGTTTGTCACAATGAGCAGCCGGCAACAGATTTGTCACAATGAGCAGCCGGCAACAGATTTGTCACAATGAGCAGCCGGCAACAGATTTCCCGTTTCGCCATATTTGCCAGATTCGCCGAACTCGAGAGTTACTAAGTCCAAGAATTTGGTCAGGACGTTGATGAGTCATTGAGTCACGACTTTGCCTTTTATATATACGAAAGATGATTATATAAAATGCTCTTGACAGAAACCAAATCACGAGACAAAACTAATAGGTAGTTCATATCAATATCACTTTGATGTAGTCGGCAAAGAGAATGAACTGCAATAGATTATGTGTGATGAAAAGTGATCTTGTTAGTTTTATTTTGTAAACCTTAATGTTCTTGTAGAAATATTGCATGAGTAAGCTCCATAGCAGAGCTACAATAATGAACTCTTAACAGAGCCGTGGTGTTGTAAAGGCCATGCCATGTTTGACCATATTTGAGTTCTCCGACGGGAGATTCTTGCACGTTCTGCTCCATTGAAATCTATTTTTCAATATACTTGAAAACCCGCTCTTATCCGTACTGCTTTTAGACACGCTATTTACTGTCTTTCTCACTAGTGCGGAAAAGTGTGCAGCTCCCACGAGTTGCGCGTCAACCCTTGTCTATTTATGTCTGCGTTAGTGTGAATTTTTCGCGCGATTAGAACATAATAAAATTATTATATGACAGATTGAAATTAAAACAACTATCGGGCAGTCGCCCAGACCAGACACACAAAATCTTCTAGTCAGAGGAACCTTTCTTTGCAATGGTGGTTTGCAGGTCTTTACACACTTTTCACGTGGAACAGGGTGTCAAGTCCCTCAAACCTCTGAAGTTTTGTTATCACACTTTTGGTTTTTTCTGTTTCTGTTTAAATATCTTTATTTCCATTAATTATCGAGGTGAGCTCGATTTTTATCTGATATAAACTAGTGCTTGACTGCGATCCCACCTGATGATTAGCAGTGATGCAATCGTTGATGGTGAGGCGCAATATGTTTATTAAGAGCCTATTCACTCTAGAATTGAAGACACTCAAGTTATAATAATTAAATTATTATCATTTCAAAATTATTAGTTACCGGCAGTGCTAAAAGTTTTTGTGGTACCTAGTCATTAATTAATTTGGTCAAACAAGATAAGATTTCGTAATCATGCAATACTTTAGTAGTTACGTAGGTACATTTATTTAATTCTTTAGAGTGGTTTAAGCCTACTTATAAAATACACAATGCAATAACTTGTCAAAATATTATAAACAAAATTCATTTGTCACAATATTTCGAACACACTGACAACTTATTAATATAATCTACCATTCAACAACAAAACTGTCACATCTTTCATAAGTCTCGACACAAAAGTACCTTATACCGAGACTAGCTCGTGCCGGCGACTTCGCCCACGTGGAAGTAGGTTCCTACTTACAAACTTTGGACCCCCGTTTCCGAAATTTAGGAAATTCTTTAGAAAATCTCTCAGTGCTCGCCGACACCTTCAAAGAAAGCTTTGTGCAAAACTTCCCACTCCTAATCGTAGTAGTTTCGGCTGTGAGTTGATATGTCAGTCAGTTTTTCCATTTATTTACGACCATCAGTGTAAGTAGATAACTTTTGCCAAACGTTCATAATGTTTGAGCTTGACCAGCCCTAACGAAAATGAACAATAGGAGGCATTTTTATTGGTGAACCCTATAATCTTCGTCGTTTCAACGAATACGGAACGGAAAAATCACTGACTCTTTTCGTCTCTTGGGGCAATCGTCGCTACATTACTTGTCAACTCAGTGAGCAAAAGGTGTGCTACGAAAAAAATTGCCATGTGTATTTTGTCTCTTTGGATATTATAAAAACTAGGGCCTTAATAACTAAGTTATAAAATAATTATAAATAACTTGTTGTATTTCATACAATAATTTAATAATAGCCGACTTCATTTAATGATTTCATGGAATAATTAAGTTTAATAATTTAATTACATATTATTTTAACTTAATAATAATAATATACTGGGATCGTTCCATCATCACTGACAAGACTATTGTAGCCAATAAGCCTTATATAGTGGTGGTGGACCGAAGCGAGAGGCGTGCAATGATTGATGACATATCTGTTTTAAATTTTAAATATTTGTTTATATTGTTTTAAATTGTTACCTATCTATAAACTTAAGTTGTAGTCTATTGTTATTATTACATATATTTTAGTGGTGCAAAGATCTTGGTAAGAGCGCTGATCTCTTAAATACAGATTACAGATTTTATTATCTAGTTTAGATAAAGATGTTCCTCATTAACTAATAACTTAAACAATAATTTCATGTTTTGTATTTTTTGGAAACAATAAAAAATATATTATTATTGTTTAATATTATTTATATGTAGGTATATGTGCAATAAACATATCAAAAGTTAATAATAATGAAACGCCTTAAAAAGTGTTCGTCGAAGCGGCGAATGGTTAGGTTTTAAAGGGGAAAGGTGAGCCTTAGGTGTTTAGGATTAGTACCAAACGTTCTGATTGGTCAACAAACATCATGTTGTCAAGATTGGAATATGAAGTGGAATGTTCAGTAGTGTGACAAGCTGACAATAGTAGCTAATCAATCGTTTAACAATATACTTTAATAAGTGAACTTTCAATTATCCGAATACTACGAGTATTATATTATTTTTTAACCGACTTCTAAAAAAGGAGGAGGTTCTCAATTCGGATGTATTTTTTTTTTTTTTTTATGTATGTTCGCGCATAACTTCGTCACTTGCCAACCGATTTGAAAAATTCTTTTTTTGTTGGAAAGGATATACTTCCCAAATGGTCCCATAGTCACCAAGTCGGGATCTGATGATGGAATCTTGGCGAAATCGAGGGAAATCCTCAAATATTATAAGCAACCATATAGTTCTTTCGGTATTTTCATCAAAGACTTAAGCATTTATAGTCAAAACATGACATTTGATGAAGTGGAACTGGTAAAGAAGACCAGAAATGGCCAACGGAAGTTCATACTCAGACAGATCTCCCAATGAACATAGTTACAAATAAATGAATAGTTCTGAATAGGTATGTTGAAAATGGTACTATCGAACTGATCTGATGATGATGATGGAGCCGGAAGGTAGACACGGGAACTTCATAATAAAACAATGTATCCTAGCAGGGTTTGAGTTAATTGGAATTGTCATGAGAAAAAGGTACTCTGGCTGTAAGTGTATTGCAACTAAAAAGTGTGAAATAAAAAACTTTTTATAAAAAAAATATAACCGACTTACTAAAAAAAACACTAAAACTATCAAAATAACTTTAATTTCGGAAGTCGGTGTTAAATAACGAAGAGGCAAAACTATTATAGAAACACCGACTTCCGAAATTAAAGTTATTTTCTAAAAACTAAACCATCAAACTAGTCCTGCTACTGACAAAAACTTACAAAAATAGTCCTGCGCTTGCTACGGCATAGCAGTTGTTGTGATGATGTGCTACGCCGTAGCAAGCGCAGGGCTAGTACTAGACTACGGCGTAGTATTTTCTCCGAGCCGCTACGTTTGTGTCGTAACTGTTGCGTTTGATTTGTTGGCTATTTAGTCTATATTTCAGTTGCGTTTAAGTGATTAATATCATTTTAACATTACGTTGTTGATATGTTCAATTATTTTAAGCAAGTGAAGGAATCTACTGCGAACACGTGAGATAACTATGGTACATGAGTTTTAAAGCATTTTAATTTTGCTTTCTACAAGTCAAGCATGTCTTAATGGTCATTAAAAGCTAAAAACAAAATTTAAAAAAAAACTGGCCAAATGCGAGTCAGATTCGCGCGCTGATGGTTCCGTATAAACTTATCTATGTAAATAGTTCAATTCTCGAACGGAATCTCAAGGATTTTCAGAATAACAAAAAAAAAAAATTATTTAAGTAGGGATCTTTTTTTCGTTAACTTAGAAGTTTGATTTTTACACAGCTTCAAGGGATTGCTGCTCTATACGTTTCAATGAACATTTTTTTTTCTACCAAACCGTTTTAATTTTATTAATATAGCTAGAAAAGTTTCTGATTTTTTTTTTTTTTTTCCTTCTAGACACTAGGTCTATTTAGTCAGTCATCTCAGTAACAGAGTGCTAAATTCACGTCAACAGTAATACATTTCACTGATAAAACCATAATTTATTTTAGAAAGACTTCTTAGGGCCGGTTGACCCTATCTTATTCTACTAGACCCTTTTTAGGGTTCCGTAGCCAAATGGCAAAAAACGGAACCCTTATAGATTCGTCATATCTGTCTGTCTGTCCGTCCGTATGTCACAGCCACTTTTTTCCGAAACTATAAGAGCTATACTGTTGAAACTTTGTAAGTAGATGTATTCTGTAAATTTCATTAAGATATTCACACAAAAATAGAAAAAAAGCAATAAATTTTGGGGGTCCCCATACTTAGAACTGAAACTCGAAATTTTTTTTTTCATCGAACCCATACGTGTGGGGTATCTATGGATAGGTCTTCAAAAATGATATTGAGATTTCTAATATCACTTTTTTCTAAACTGAATAGTTTGCGCGAGAGACACTTCCAAAATGGTAAAATGTCTGTCTCCCTCCTCTAACTTCTAAAATTAGAGAATGATAAAACTAAAAAATATTTATGATGTACATTACTATACAAACCACCCAAGAAAATTGTTTTGAACGAAATCTAGTAAGTAGTTTTTTTTAATACGTCATAAATCTAAAAAAATACACTATTATTAAAACATCGATCAAAGTTACAAGAACTTTTATTATGTTACTTGCTGCTACGGAACCCTTCATGGGCGAGTCCGACTCGCCCTTGGCCGGTTTTTATTTATATTTAACACAGCAAAAACCTTGTTTCCATCTATAAACATGGCAATTTAATTGTCTGAAAATATAACCAGCCAATATTTTGAACACGGTTTTTCGTCAAAAGAGACGCTCATTGCAATAGAAAAGGTTGTCTGCTGGGAAGTTAAATAATAGATAGGAAGGTTTACTGAAAACTGTATTGGCAAAGATGGTAAAAATAATTATGTGGGTTGGTGGAGAGAAAGGTCACGCGCGACGGCACTTAAGGCGATCTGGATACGTATTGCTTTGTTTAATTAATAATTTTTATCGATTGGCGGAGGCGCGCAAAGTGATTGATTTGGCTGAATGTAATTAAATGCTATGATGTGCGGTTCACAGTAAAGTAGCCTTGAAAACGTGTAGATTGCTTTAAAATTATGACGTCCACGTTGCCAAGCTAAACTTCTTGGCATGGCCGCCAAGATGAGTGTGCTGGCCGTATGGCGACGCCAGCTGCCATGCCAGTACTTGCCAGTGTAATGGCATAGATATGTTTTAAATACTACCATAAAAGCTGTTAAGTCTACGATGTGGGACCGTGAGTTATTATGACTTGGTCTTGTGACGTTTAGGGACTTAAGTGCACGGAGTTGGTTATGCGAACATTTGGTCAATATAAAATGCATGTGATCAGTGGTGATATGACTTAATTAACCGACTTCAAAAAGAAGAAGATTCTATATTCGGCTGTATGTTTTTTTTTATTTATGTTCACTGATTTCTCGGCAATTGTGGACCGCTTTGGAAAATTATTATTTTTTTATTGAAAGTTTTTGCTTCCAAGTTGGTCCCATAGAAATATTGTTTTGATCTGATAATGAACTCCGAATATATGGAACGGAACATCTCATAGGATTACAGCGGAACAGTCGTATCAAGTAATAAAGTAGTTTTTATTAGGGTTCCGTAAATCAAAAAGAAAAACGGAACCCTTATTGGATCACTTTGTTGTCCGTTCGTCTGTCTGTCTGTCTGTTTGTCTATATCTGTCTGTCAAGAGCCTTTATCTCGAGAATGCGTGAAGGCATAGAATTTAAATAAAACCATATACTCAAGTTTGCGGACTATTGAAGCTGTAAAAAAATCAAACTCTTAACGAGAAAAAGGGATACTTCGGTTTGTGTGGTAAAAAAACGTATATTTCGAAACTCTCGAAAGAATCAAAATTCATTCGGTAGTTCCCGTTGATCCAGAATCCTGAAATTTGGCATAGAGCAAGGTCTTATAGCACAAGTATAGGAACAAATCTGAAAACTGTAAATTGGTTGCCGTTTTTTTGTGGTTTTTCCGAATCCAAATCTTCCGAGACTTCATTCCGGAATTTAACTATTTACATAGGTAAGTAGTTTGTACGGAACCTTCAGGGCGCGAGTCCGACTCGCATTTGCCCAGTTTTTATACATTGAAGTCAAGTCAATTATTTAAAGCAGTGGTTCTCAACCTGTGGACTGTGGACCGGACACCGGTGGTGGGTAAGAATATGATGGTTTTAAAAATTCCAAAGCCTCCAACTGATAAGTTGCATTAAAGCTGTTTTTAAAATTCTATTAAAAATGTTGAGGTTTCTTTATCAGTGCTCATTACTTTTGATTTTAAAGAATTTTGAAGTGGAGCCCTTATTGGTTTGAAAATAAAATAGAATCCGGTAGGTGGAGCTGCAAGTGGATTTTCATTTTTTTTTTCTAATGTAAAGCCAGCTTTCTGGCAAGATAACATCTGTCGAGACGGAATACTCGTATATAATGTTTTTGAAAAGTAATCTACTAGAACTAATGCATGCGCATCAGTTATCCCACAGATTACTTTTACTTTGCTTTCACTGGTAGGAAGCAATACCTTCGCTGAGCGCCATGGGTTTGTTATTGCGGAAGTTGCTCCATTCCTTTTAAATAGGTCACGGAAGCCACAATGCTTAGCACTTGTACTGAGTCATCGTGATCGTAGCTGAGCTGCATCATGAACTTCTTATAAACTGTATTTTTATGCTTTTTTTATAACTCAGAATTGCTATTAAATGTCATGTGAAACTTGCCTTGTTAAATTTTAGTGACATCTTCACTTGGGCAAAAAATCTCTATTTTTATCTATTTTAAAAATTAATTAAAAAATCACTAGCATCAGTAAAGAGACCTTAAAACAATATTGGATAGGAAATATCAAGTGCCTCGCGCGTACTGACTAAAGCCACAGGGTGCCCTACAAAATCGGCGCCATTTTCTAATTCGCGCGCCCTCCATTCCAGAGGCAATAAGCTCAGTTTTAACCGCTAACGTGTTTTGAGGTTTCGACACAAGTTTGCCTGAACTTGTTATGAGTTTTTCGGGAAAAATGGGTCTGCTAATATTCCATATTATCGACAAAAAGTTGACAATATACGAACTTATTATTGTCACACCTGATAAGTTGATATGATTTACTCTAGACAAGAATTAAAATAGGGAAGTATAAACATATTATGTAAAAGTTTTTGGTTTTTGAAGTTAACCGCTGATTGTTCTTGTTTCTAGGTTAAATATTGCCACATGTGTAATAAACTTTGGGCCGTAGAAGCGCAGAGTTGATGCCCTGAGATGGTGTGGCAAGATCGAGGCGGTGGAGGAAGCACGGGCTCACGAAAGATGGAAAGAGTAGAGGGAGGGAGGCCCGTGCCCAGGAGTGAAACAGTAGGAACAGGCTAACAAAAAAGTTATAAATTCTTCTTCCTTCTAATATTATATTTGGATATTCTCGTACGATAACGAAGGATTATTTACTTTCAGCTTTTTTGATGTCCAGGGGAAGCACATTCCAGAGTTTTATGGTGGAAACAGCGTAAGAATTAGACATAAAGCCAGTACGATGAGAAGTAATATGAAGAAGCATGTTTTTGGATGCACGAAGGTTAAGATTACGAGTACGGCACAACACTTTAAAATATTGTTTTAAATAATCACGAGCACAAGGATCGTTCATTACGGTGAAGAGCGTGCAGAGGGATCTGAAGGATCTCCTCTGGCGGATAGGCTGCCATTTAAGCTGAGATCGGAAGGAAGATTAATGTTATCATATTTACGAAGGCCAAATATGAAACGAATGCAGTTATTAAGAAGTCGATCCAATTTGTTTAGAAGTCCTTGGGAAAGATCAGAGTAGCAAACATCAGCATAGTCAATTATAGGCAATACAAGCGACTGGACCAAAGTAGTTTTAGTACCTGACGGGAAGAAATTTTTGAATCTATAGAGAGACCGCAGCGTGAAGGTCACTGGCTAACCTGAGCAATCTGTTTGTTTCAGCTTAACCTATCGTCAATATATAAACCTAAGTCTTTAACGTGAGATGAGAAAGGGATGACAGTATTGCCGAAAATAAGCGGCGGTAGTCGGTTAGAGTCCAAACTTCGTAAAAAGTAAGGACTACCAATGAGGGCAGCCAGGCATTTACTGACATTGACAGCCAAATATGCTCGACCAATCAGCAATAGCCAGAAGATCAGCATTAATAGGGAGATGCAGTCATCAAGGTTGTCAATGTCCGTTTTCGCGTAGAGCTGTAAATCATCAGCATACAGATGGAAACAGCATTTGAGAATAGTTGTGATAGAGTTTATAAATAAAGAAAATAAGAGAGGAGAGGAACGCCGGTTTCGTGATCAACGGTATTAAAAGCGCTGGAGAAATCTATTAAAACTAACATCGTTAATCACGAGTTATCCAGGCCATTCCCGACGTCTTCTGTGACTTTAAACAAGGCTGTGGCTGTACTGTAGCCAGGTCTAACACCTGATTGGAAAGGGGATAATAGATTTTTCTTAAACACAAAGGATGAAATCTGTTTAAGAGCAGCTGCTTCTAGGATTTTAGATAAGAAAGGAAGAACGGAAATGGGTCTGAAGTGATTTGATAAAGTGGAGGTGGGAATTTTAGGAAGAGGGATAATGAAAGCCTTGCGCTAGCATGTAGGAAACACCCCAGTCTGGAGGGAGGAATAGTTGATATGTGTGATAGTGGGGAGCAAACTTTTAATCAAGAGGGATAACATGGTTCTGCTGACTCTGTCACAGCCGACAGCCTTGGACTTAATCGCAGTGAAAATTTTTCAGTAAAAGTGTGACACCTCCGCTCGCAATTATATTCGATTATAATAGAACTGCTTTAAAGCAGACGTGTAATCATAGAAGAATTATAAAATGAATGAATTATAGAATGAAGATGAAGTGTAATCAGAGAGGGTATCATTGTATAACTTTCAGCCGTTGATATTTTGGTCCAAAGTTTTTTTTATGTATAAAATATGCCATACAGAACTTTGCAGTAAGTAATAAAAATGACTCGACTACTTTGAGATTGAGCACAATATCAAAAAGTGGAGTTACTATGAAAATAGCTGAGTCACACTAATCTTTAGTTTTATTTATTTTCATATTTCATGAGGTCGTACTTGAGGTCCATTTTGAGAGATTTTTTTTTTTAATTTAGGAAAATCATCCAAGGACATCCCCCGCTCTTGGGCGGAGCATGAGATAGTGTCAGACTTTTACTGACTAAAAACCCACTCCTGTTCCTTCGTTGCTTTTCGTACCGGGGCCGAATATTCCTCTCTGAAACAAATTCTTGCCACCAGTAGGCTTCGAGCCTGCTGGACCCCTACGGTTTGCTGACAACCCCTTGAGGCGTGTGTAGAACAATACTTGAGCTACCTATTGCTAACCGTCCACAAGCCTGCGCCTATGGTGGCCGGAAATCGGTATCGGAATCGCGGCGGCGCCTGGGGCCCTCACGCGTGAGGCCTCCTTCTTTGCTATAAATACTGCTTGGCAGAAGGAGGCGACCGCCTGCCACTCCTCCTTACTCCAGATCATGGCCTTTACCAAGGCTCGACGTGAGAGATCGCTGCTGCCTATCGTCCCCACGAGGACACGGCGGTGCTCTGCCCAAGCTAGGCACACCTCAGCCGTATACTCCACCGTGTCCTCCGGGCGGTCCACACAATGGTGGCACCCGGGCGTCGATTTCGCATGAAACCGGTGCAAGAAACCTCCCGAACTGACCATGTCCGGTAAGGATCTGCGTCATGCGAAAGGTGAGTAAACTGTGAGGTCTTTCCAGCTACACCTCAAAAAGGGGACTTACCATCATAATTATGGAGTGCCCAGCACTGGGTTGCGACAGTTGCTGTCACCATTTCACCATGAGATCCCGCCGAAACTCTGTTCGCCATGCCGCGACCTGTGGCGGCAGTGGAGTTTCGCCCTAGGGTGGCATTTCTATGCGCGAATCGTGCATGAGTACAAAGACATCCGTATGGCCATGACCCTAGCAGGCGTTCACCTGGGCCGCCGGTTACTTTTGCAGCGACGGCACCCACACGGCGCCCGATAAAGGCTCATGGACCGAATGATGCCTGCGATTCTGAAAGAGGTGTTTTTTCTAAAACTGTTCTTTGTAACTTTGTTGCCTGTCAAGTCATTTATTAGGTTATTATTTTCAACCCAATATGGTTTACAGAAAATTTTACAGGTATAAACGTAAATGCTTGCAGCCGATTTATTGTTTGCGAAGTTCAAAATCTAATGTAAATAGCTGTTGTAACTATTCTAATGTATTAGCAGAAGATTCTTATACACTTTTGAAGTTTCAACCGATAACAAAACTTTACAAATCAGGCATTATTGACCGTTTTGAAAGTACGAAACAAGTGAAAACCCAGTATGTTATTCATATTTCCAACGCCAGGCAGACCGGGACGTACTGTTTTGTATGCAAATCCCTACGATGCACATTTGCGGTTTAGTGAATACCAAGTCGACTCAGCTGCTGTTCAATAGTGTGGTGAAAACACCAATGTGTTACCAGCAGAACATGCAACAATATTACATTTGGGATATCTCGTAGAGTCGCTTGGAATGTTTTCCTTGGGTTTTTGAAGTGCTTCCGGATTTGTAGGTAAGTGTATTTGTACGGTCAGCATCCGTACATTGGACTCGGTCCTAGACCTAGACCATGAAGTTAAAAGTAAGATTGTTTTAATTTTGTTTCAGTATGGGTAAGAGACAGAGCTATACAGGTTGTCTAGCGCCATCTCTTACCCACACGGAAACAAGATTAAAACAATCTTACTTTGAACGTCATGGTAACCCCGCTAGTTAGTAATTATTACAAATCTGGTTGCTGTATCGTTACCTAGACATTTTAAGATTTCATAGAACATAACATTTGTCAGTAACGTTAAATTAGTGAAGTGAACATTATTAATAGAACATTAACATCTTTTCATTTTATAACATTCACCATTATTATACACTTGAGAGCAAAAAAATCGCACATGGCATGTAATTTCGTTTAATACTGTTTTTTTCTTAAATCTAAAGATATTTAATACAAATTATTAAGCAAAATTAAAGCATACAAGGTTAGCTTTATAAAAACACAAAATTAAGATAATTGACCTTCACGTAACTCGCAAAAACCAGCGGTATACCGAATTTCCCAAATTCACCCATTTTCATTTCACTACTTGCACCTTTACCTGGAGCTACAAAAAGGGTGCTGTTTTAGTGTTTTCAGTTTCCGTTAACGTGATAACGTCTCTATTAGAAACAGATGGATTTACTGGAAAAATATGGATACCACGCCCGCAGAAGCCGTTCAAGTTATTGCCTTGTCCAAAACAGGCCATAATCAAAATGAAGTCGCTCGACAGCTAATTTTCGGCAGCTTCCCTGCTCGTCTGGTATACCAGAGGTTTTAAGAGACCCGTAGGTATATTCAGCGACCAGGATATAGTCGGTGATGTATAGGATCAGAGCGTGATTATCGCTTTTCTGTAACAAGTACTTTGAGAAATCGGCTACTGAACACGATTGAACTGACACAAAAGCTTCAAGAAATTTCCAATGTCAGTATAAATCAGTGGACAATTAGGAAAAGACTGGGTGAAGCAGACCAGACTACACATCACTCAACAAATGGAACCAAATTAACCACAGCTCACCGACAAGCCCGGCAATAATTTGCCACGAAACACTTAAATTGGATGTATGCCTAATGGCAGGCTGTTATGTTTTTTGATAAGTGCAGAATGACTTAGATGACCATGATGGATGCCGTAGGGTCTACAGAAGGTTATCAGGGCAATTTTAACAATGCTGCATAATCGAACAAGTGAGTTTTGGAGGCGGAATGGGGTGGCATAATTTTGGAGACTAAAACTGACATTGTATTCATCACTGGGCCATTACTGGCCTGATATCGAGAGGGTTGACGGCTTTATGATACATCAACAAAATGCTAGAAGAATATTTGAAGCCACTTGTGTGGCTTATGGTAGATTTTTTTTCCTTAATGCAGAACAACACCAGATCGCATGGCGCTAAAACAGTTTGCGACTACATGTAAGACGTTGGAATCATTGCGATAGAGAGGCCAGCTCGTAGTTCTGATCTTAATTCAATTGAGCATATCTGGAATGACCTTGAAAGAAGACTTAGTGCAAAAAGCCTGGCTCTCCACGCCTCCAAGAGCTTCAATTGGTCATTGACGAGAAGTGGGATGTTATACCAAAGACTTCATGTTAAAATTAATACTGTTGATGAAAACTCAAGTAACAGCTGTAAATAAGGCTAAGGGAGGGAATACACTTTATTGACAAACAGGATGACCAAGAATTATAAGTTTGACTCTCATTCTTTCTTAAGTGTAATTTGGTAATTTTTCCCGTTTCTTGGATTTTGTGCTCTAAACCCTTCCAAGGATATTTTTTTACACTGTACTTCATATCATTAGAAAGGTAATTAAATAGGCTTTCAATTAGTGTTCGACATGTTTTCAATAACTATTCACATTTATGACAAAAAGTGCCTTAACAAAAAGAGTTAAGATGTGCGATTTTTTTGCTCTCGAGTGTATAAAGGCTTCTGCCCTTATAGTATTGATAGACTAACGCTATGCTTTAGTAGTATTTAGTGTGTTGCTGCTATTTAGAGGGGCGATTTGTCTATTACTAATTTCACTTAAGTGTGTAGTCATACGTAGTTATATTTCTTTATTTAAATATCGCGGTAGGCATATACAGCAAATAGTCCTATTTTGGCCTCACAAATATATATTTTATGTTGACTCTTTAGGTATACAGACAGTTTACGTATAAAGGCGAGCTTAACTAAGCAATGAGTTTTTACCCAGCAAACATTAGAGTTATAGAGAAAGAACATATTTGAGGGTAGGATCCAGTGCATAATATAAATAAAGAAAAGAAAGAAAGTAAAACAGTTTATTCACGCGAAAAAAGACGAACACACGCGTAAATCTACATAACTAAGTCTATATTATACATAGGTCTAACTAGGTATATGTTGATTTTTTTTTTTAAGTTAATTTATGATTTTGTTTATAGTATGATTTTGTTGTTTATCCTGTGTGTAATATTATTTTTCTTTTTTGCTTTTGGTGTTTTTAAGAAACATTTGCACCGTCGACGAATGTTTCCCATTTTTGACATGAATACAAGTCTTCTGAACAACTATCCAAATGTCAAAATACAAACTATTGATCTTGCTAAATATCGGTAGCTACTGCATATCAATCACATTTTATTTCCAATGCTGGGTAAAGAACTCCTCAAGTCCTTTCAGACATTCTTCTCCTACGCCGTCTCGACCCGGTCCTCGTGGTGAGCGTCTAGATCATCTCACCACCTTTTATGGATCTGCTCGATAACTAGACACATTTTCTGAATAAACTTTCATTTTGATCGGCAGCTTTCTTACAAAAACTTATCGACACCTTTAGGTTCAATTGGCATATAAACTATACATATAACTTTTTTGCTCTTATTTTGATGCCTACCAGTGTTATTTCTTTTATTTATGAACTATGTTAAGGGTTTATAAAGCAGAAAAAAAATTATCACCGGGTTTTCACGACATTAATTGTAACGTTAAATTTAACAAAAATGGATATACGATTGTAAGAGTTATTTTTAGGTCAATTTTCATGGTCGTAATCACCACACGCTATTATTTTGGAAGACGTAAATCCAGGCTAACTTTTAAATGAAAGAAAATAGACAAATTTTGATAATTTAGCCTTTTACATCTTAAAATTATAAGAATCTTTTACCTTGAACGTTTTTTGAAAGTTCAAAAGCAAAAAAGTTATGATTTTTTATTTAAAAAAAGAAACGTTTTTTTGCTCTCTTGAAATGTAGGGTTTTGGTTTATACCCCAAATGAACCTAAAGGTGTCGTTATAATATAATGTAGGTAACTTTTTCCCCAATTTCACGTTCACACTTTCATAGGTTAAACTATAGGCTGTGTATTAGTCTTTTATCGAACCTACCACCTATCTACATATGTACTAGCGTCACGCAAGCCGTTGGGCTTCAAAGTTAACGTGTTTACGTAACAGAATCTAGTCAGAAAATTTTAACTCAATTCTTTTAAAGGTTATATAAAAATTTTTAAAGGGACAAATGTGAAATAGAAGAAATCAGAAGGAAGGTAGGTACCTTACCGACTCCTACATGTTACTCCTAAAACTAAGGTTAGTTTTATGTTTGTCGTGTTTGTCAGTTTATTTTCACGATTTCATGGTGGTTCTATAGTGAAAGTTGATAATATATATATATATATATTTAAGTATATATATTCAAAAGTACTTTCACATCTTGAGGGATAGCCATGTTTCCTATGAAAGTACATTCAAGAGCTTTGTTCCCAATCCAAAAAACTTAGCAAAGTACAAACAAAGATCAGTACAATTGATGCAAACTAACGTGTATAACAATCGAACGTTCTACATAAAGTTGGAGCGGACGATACGGCCTGGAAGTATGAAGTTGCTCACTATTATTTAAAGCTCTAAAAAGTGTCAAGGTGGTAAACTTTGAAGGAAATACGGTGAACGCTGCATCAGGTGTGTCGCCAACTATGTGGGTCAGCTGAGCGTAGACCTACTGTAATTCCATCAGCGATTGCGATTGTCACAAAGTTAAAGATGAGTTGAACGATCGGAAGTGGCACGTCATCAATAAATCGATAATATGGCACTACCGACGGTTCAACTTATTGATCATATCTGATCTTGGGTAGGGGGTCTTGCAAAGGCGACCGATTGTTTAAAAGAGTTACCGTGGCCCTGGGACGCAAAAGGCAACTGAAGGAACACTGGTCTAGTCAGTAAAAGTCTGACACTCCCTCTCACTTCTCTTTGAGCGGTAAAAAATATTTGATGATTTGTATGAAGGGCTGAGGGAGAGGAAGAGGAAGGAGTAAGAAAATATATGGAAGAAATGGTTTTCTTACATCTCTTTCCTTCGTTCTTCCTCTGCTCAATCGACATCACTCACGACCATCGCTTTATTATCAAAAAATCGCCTAAGTTATTGCTACAAATAAAATGTTTATAGTAAGAAAAAAACACTCCTGATTATGTTAAAATAAGTACCTATTTCATATAATATCTTAAGTGTACAAAACGCAAGCAACAATAATACCGAAATATATAATCATTAAATATTTTGCTCCTCAGTGAAGTGACGGTAAACCCCTGTTTTAACCCCTTTTTGTAAATTAGGTAATAAAGAAACAATACAATTTATTGTCTTCGCTGCTATCGATTGCCCCGACTTGGGCACGGTCACCCGTAAAGTATATTATTATACATAGGTACATAAATTAAGTAATTGTATTGATTGCTGGTGTGCCTCTAAAGTGATTTTACTTGTCTTGGCTCTTCCAAAATTAAAATAATACAATCATGACATTGATTAAAAAGTTATATTTGTTAAACAAAGTTGCGTTCTGTACCTAATTGAAACCTCAGTGATTGCATCTTCCTAGACATATGGTATAGTATAATCTGCTAAGTATTTAACTGCAGCTGTCCAGAACCGTTGTAGGTACAAACCGAAACACTTTAATAATGTGTGACTACGGCTTTTCTTTTTGTTACGTACTTGTTTTTCCAGTTACCGTGTTTATTTCAGCATCCTGAAAATCTTGTGTCATACTTTTTCAGCGTCGTTTTTTTTTTGTCGTAGTCGGGTTTTAGTTTTTTACTTTTTTTATTTAAACAATTTTGGTGTTTAATCCCTGTGCTTCTATACTGCTTACTTGTAAAAGCTGGATTGTTAAATAAAGTACCAGGTAATTATGAAAAACTTATTTTTTTTAACACAAAACTTTTTGTCCACTAGAGGGCGCCGACATTCAAAGTCAAAGTCAAAATCATTTATTTCAAATAGACCACTTGCAGGCACTTTTGAATAGTCAAATGTCGGTCAGTCCAAGAAAAGTGAAGCTAAATTGCACGTTCCAAAACGTACGTCTCTATGGAGAAGAACGTGCAAGAAACTCCATGGACACTCTTTTTAAAACATATTATGAGTTACATAGATCTTGGTTACATATTTCTTGTCGCTTCTAATATGTGAGCACAATGTAGGCAGTTACGCAACAATAATAAGTAATTATTCTTCTTATTAAATGTAATTAAAAACAGAAACCGAATTAAGCCACTGCCACTGGCAGCCAAGAGATGACCAGCCTCAACCGATGGCACCCGTTCACGGGCATGACACGTGCATCAGCCCCACTCAGCTCAACCACTTTAAAGGGAATCGAATGACCCAATAACACGTGCCACCATCAGCAAGACATTTGGGTGAGCATGACAAACTCTCAACTGCCATGCTCGTAATGTCAAACAAGTTGTAACCTAATAAAGATGCTCCATGGTGACCCACATGGTGGTCCACAAAACTTGAAAAAAAAGTGCTTCTACACTATACAATGCTATTTAGTTTCCAATTAAAAAAGGTAATAAATTATCATAAGATCTATTGAAATAAACAAATAAATAAAAAATACATTTCGAAAGCAAAAATACAAAAAGGGGAATAGTATCTCTTCCAATATTTAGAAATATATATTATATAAAAAATTAAAAAAAAACAAATTTGAAGGTAAAAGTGGCTGTAGTTGTGGAGCAGGACCAGAATTTAGCCAAGCATTTTTGTCAAGGAGATAATCTTCCAGTTTATAATATGCAGTATAAAAATAGACTCTATGTCTGCAGCCCGTCCCCATAGCAAAATACCGTAAGACATGATACTATGAAAGTAACTAAAATGGACTAGTCTCGCAGTATCTACATCAGTAAATTGACGGATTTTTCTGACAGCATATGCTGCTGAACTAAGCCGTCCTGCCAGAGATGTTAAATGAGGAGCATTGTTTGATGATGTTTTTTAACAAGTACCAGTGAAGCCCTTTTAAATTATATCAAACATGGTGTATTTAACTTTATTTTTTTAACACATTACTTTTTGTCCGCTAGAGGGCGTTACTTTAAATTTGAGCAATATTTTGGAAATGTACAAGTGAAAACTTTTTAAATTATACCAACACGGCATATTTATCTCCATTTTTGTTTTTTAACGCATTACATGTGCGTCACTGCGGGGTGCCAGCTGAAAACCAGCGCTGGGTGTTTGACGCCCAGCAATTGCTGAGTTGGTGACCCTTTCGGTTCAGGCACAGTCACTGCAACTGTATTGTATATCTGTACCATTTTTTAATATTATTATTTTATGTTGTGGTATATGTTGCTTGCGCTGAATAAATGTTATTCTATTCTATTCTACATTTTGTCCGCTAGAGGGCGCCATATCAAATTTTATGACACATCATGTAGTAACCATACCTCATATGTCGAGTTCCGATAAGGAGATTAGGAGCTATGAGGGAACAGATGAAGATACTTACATACATACATACACAGCCTGTCAAAATCATAACCCTTCTTTGGCTTTGCCGTAGTCGGGTAAAAAGTACATATTTGACCTTTTCAGCTGGTCCATCGAAATAATAAACACCATCTTATTCATAAGTGACATCAAAGCAAACTATCAACTTTAATAACAACATAGCCTAGGTTTAGTTAAATAAACCCAGAACTAGTAAGTGTTCTCAGTTAAACACATCACAAACAGCGGCGTTCGCTTGTGAAAATCCTACTCAAAACTTTAAACAATACCATTCACCGGATGAGACGCGGCTCGGAAAACCATAGGCGAGCTTACATTGAATACTCAGACGACAATGTGTACACGCCCCTTATCTGTCACCCAACAACTTGTAAGAACTAGGGAACGTCCGATCGTGTGCAACGGGTTTAAACTGTCATACAGTAGCTAGCTGTTGTTGCAGCAGCGGAGTATCCTGCAGCAGTGGGCAATTCCGAGCGATAGCGATCTAATCTCGTGCTGCATATCACATGCAACCTACTATTACCTTTACCGAGGTGCTGTGCGGGGCTGTGATTGGTGGAAAGAGGATTGATTGTGCAAAAAACAATACCTCATTCGTTGTACAATTTGTTCATTAAAGTGCCGGTTTGGTACCACTACCGTAACAGGTAATTGGAATGGTGTCGAGGAGGGAATCATAAAACAACATCTTGGTAATTTCGTTTGGCCAGGTTGATAGAATTCAATGTATAATAGTTTGAAAAAAATTTTGGCCGAACTTAAAACTAAGTAAAAACAGAGATAAGTCATCATCTTCATCATCTTTTCAGCCGAAAGACGTCCATTGTTGGACATTAGCCGACATAACTTCGCCACAACGACCAATCCTGTGCGGCTCGCATCCACCACATTACCGCGACTCTCCCCAGGTCGTCGGGCTACTGTGTGCGAGACCTTTCAACGCTGTTTTTTTCGGAGCGCGGCAGCGCAGTATTACAATACATAAATTAATTAATTCGTTAATAGTTAATAAATAAATATTAAAAAAATATATATATAATTATATATTGATAGACTCGCGTTTGACCAATATCTCACCAGATGGTAAGCGATAATGTGATCGACGGTGGAGCACGTTTACCTAAAACAAACTTAATTGCTCTTTACTTAAAGACTCCTAGGTAGTAACTATTAGGAAATACATACTTCACCAGGGAATACCACTCCTTAGCAGGTTTTACATGTTATTATGTGAGTGGAAACGCCCAGAGAGGACCGACTAAATACATACATTAAACTTATTGATGAAGTAACTACATTAGAAAATTCAGGTGTATACTACTCGGTACGGGAGGCCACCTGCTATGATAGCAACGTAGCGTTATATTCTTCTACCAATAAATAGGTCAAGAAAGCATAAAATTACGAATAGATATTATAAAAGATATTATAATATTCCACACAACTATCACACACAACGCCGTCTGGTCCCAAGCTAAGCAGAGCTAAAAAATAAAAAAAATGAATGAATGTTTGTATATATTTTATTTTTATCGGCCTCTTGAGTAAAGTTGGAAGTACTTTAGCACCACTAGTGCCCAGCTAATCTGGGTCTTTTAGTTTCCTATTAGTAACCCGTTAGTAACCCGTAATTAACTGTTTAGTAACCCTTTAGTAACTCTTTAGTAACCCTTTAGTAACCCTTAAGTAACTCTTTAGTAACCCTTTAGTAACCCCCTAGTAACTCTTTAGTTACCCTTTAGTAACCCTTTAGTAACTCTTTAGTAACCCTTTAGTAACTCTTTAGTACCCCTTTGGTAACTCTTTAGTAACTCTTTAGTAACTCTTTAGTAACCCTTTAGTAACCCTATAGTAACTCTTTAGTAACCCTTTAGTAACCCTCTAGTAACTCTTTAGTTACCCTTTAGTAACCCCTTAGTAACTCTTTAGTTACCCTTTAGTAACCCTTTAGTAACTCTTTAGTAACCCTTTAGTAACTCTTTAGTACCCCTTTGGTAACTCTTTAGTAACTCTTTAGTAACTCTTTAGTAACCCTTTAGTAACCCTATAGTAACTCTTTAGTAACCCTTAAGTAACTCTTTAGTAACCCTTTAGTAACTCTTTAGTAACCCTTTAGTAACTCTTTAGTAACCCTTTAGTAACCCTTAAGTAACTCTTTAGTAACCCTTTAGTAACCCCCTAGTAACTCTTTAGTTACCCTTTAGTAACCCTTTAGTAACTCTTTAGTAACCCTTTAGTAACTCTTTAGTACCCCTTTGGTAACTCTTTAGTAACTCTTTAGTAACTCTTTAGTAACCCTTTAGTAATCCTATAGTAACTCTTTAGTACCCCTTTGGTAACTCTTTAGTAACTCTTTAGTAACTCTTTAGTAACCCTTTAGTAACTCTTTAGTACCCCTTTGGTAACTCTTTAGTAACTCTTTAGTAACTCTTTAGTAACCCTTTAGTAACTCTTTAGTACCCCTTTGGTAACTCTTTAGTAACCGTTTAGTAACTCTTTAGTAACCCTTTAGTAACCCTTAAGTAACTCTTTAGTAACCCTTTAGTAACTCTTTAGTAACCCTTTAGTAACTCTTTAGTAACCCTTTAGTAACCCCCTAGTAACTCTTTAGTTACCCTTTAGTAACCCTTTAGTAACTCTTTAGTAACCCTTTAGTAACTCTTTAGTACCCCTTTGGTAACTCTTTAGTAACTCTTTAGTAACTCTTTAGTAACCCTTTAGTAACTCTTTAGTACCCCTTTGGTAACTCTTTATTAACTCTTTAGTAACCCTTTAGTAACTGTTTAGTTACCCTTTAGTAACTCTTTAGTAACCCTTTAGTAACTCTTTAGTACCCCTTTGGTAACTCTTTAGTAACTCTTTAGTAACTCTTTAGTAACCCTTTAGTAACTCTTTAGTACCCCTTTGGTAACTCTTTATTAACTCTTTAGTAACCCTTTAGTAACTGTTTAGTATCCCTTTAGTAACCCTTTAGTAACTATTTAGTAAACCTTTAGTAACTCTTTAGTAAGTCTTTAGTAACCCTTTAGTAACTCTTTAGTAACCCTTTAGTAAGTCTTTAGTAAACCTTTAGTAACCCTTTAGTAATCATTTAAAAATTATCCTCTGTCATCAGGATTTACCGGACCCTTTTAACTATTACAAAGTCGGCTTTTAGTCTAATCGGATACAGCTAAACATGATTGTTTTACTTGGGAAAACTCTGAGGAGGTCATGCAGGCTTCTGACGTCCACAACACTGTAAATGAGTACTTAAAACTGAATACCATTCCGTCCAGTATTGTCACAACACATTGCCAGCGACTTCGTTCGCAAGAATGTTTTCATAAAAACTTGAACACACTTTAATCCATATTGTGTGGGTGGGTACTATTTGTACTCATCTTGACATTTTACAATCATATGGCGGTGGGAGATTGCTATTTCCAAGTGACATTATAATATAGATAGATTTATCAAAATAAAGTGATCCTTGCATTTTATATAGATTATAGAAGTCTAGTAGAGAATAGAGGTCGCACGCACCACGATAGACAAACGGCTCACTGAGCGGAAAATTTTGTCAAGGCTAGTGTGATACACAGCCATGCATTATAGTGGAGATCTATAAAAGTAAATGGCTACTGTTGGGTGTAAACGAGCAGAATAGGAAAGTTATGTGTGCAAGAACTGTTCTAGAAGCTTACTGCCACTATTCCTATTTGTACCAAGCATTGTTATTTGGTTTTGGATGTTTTAGTTAGCTTCTAATGATGAGTTTGGGTAATCAAAATAATCTGGGTAATTAGGGCATCCTTGTCCCATTCCAATCTTACGCAAGTGTGGAGCCTACGGAATGTAATCTCAATTCGAGAGCACCGAAATCTCGCGAGAGTAGAAATAACAATACCGTGAGATCCCGGCATTTCGAGATCTCAGATAGTTTTCAAAAAACTATTGTTAAATCTGGTCGATAAAAAAGCGATAAAAATTGCATATTTGAGATTGCGAGGCAAATTAAGGTAAATCATTAATTAAAAGAAAACAAGCTCTTTAATTACACGAATTTTTTTTGAAATCAACCAAAACAATAAAGTCAAATGAACTAGTCATTTGACTGACAATAACAATGACAATGGCAATGAAAATAACAAATGAAATAACCCGATAAGTACGATGCCTGATAAATAAGATCTTGTGTCACTGTAGTATCGCTGACTAATGCCGCCCAATCCCGACAAGTTCGAGTCAGATCACGTCACTTAATGCTTCGTGATTGATCTTAAGAAATAACACAAGATCTCGTGACATTAAGATCCCTTAAGATCAGGATTGAATTCTCTCGTGCAGGATATGCTTCACCTCCTTTCCTACTCAGTATATTCAACCAGTGTTGACTACATCAGATTTCATTGAACCCATTGTGAGGTACCCAAGTTGTTTGACTATTTAGACAGACTCTACCTACTAGTATTTTGCATAGTGCCACTGCTTATAATATCTGAACTCCGCAATTCAGTTACTCCTTAGAAATACTAGCATAAGTATGTCATAGCATAATCAAACTCATTATGTTTTACTGGGACTCAGGCCTCCTCTCTTGGAGAAAGAGTTGGCTGTAATCACCACGCGCGCCCAGTATGTGCTCGTAGATGTCCCCTAGTTGAGTATTTACATTGTTGTGAGGAGTAGTAGTAATGAATTCAATATCACAAACTAAAACGTCTGGCTAATTTTGAAGCTGCAGTACGCGGTAAGTCGGGGCCGTTAGTCCTACCAGTGCTAATACGGGCTCTCTGATGGTTGGTGTCACTACAATCAAAAATCTTCAGATGACTGTCACAAAGTATTGTAATAAAGGGCCACCGATTCATGAATTTTGGAAAGCGATCCCATAACTTAAAGATCGATTTTTGTGGCTGTCACGACATAATTATCTACAATTTTCCCCATTTAATCCATTTTCTTTATGAAACGATAATAAAGGATACATACATTTTTGGCCTAGAATTATTAAGTTAGAAAAATTAACTATTTGTCACTTTTAAGAACTTCTCAGAAAACAGAAACTAGTTTCGAACTATACATATACAGGTTTACTGGTAACTGTTACGTCACAGTAATCCTACTATATCTAAAATGCAACAAATTAAGCCACCAATTTTATAACGAAGTTCACGAGTTTTTAAAAAATACTTAAAATTTTAGTTTTTATGCATAATTTCAGATTAAATAATTTGAACACAATTTAAAAACTATTTAAGGAACGACTGTACTGAAATTTAAGCTATCATAATTAAAGCAGAAAAGCTAAAGCAGATCTTTGTTAGTAATTGAAAGATAAAAAAAACCGGGCAAATGTGAGTCGGACTCGCGTACTGAGGGTACCGTGCAAACTACAATTCCCGAATGGAGTCTCGATTATTTTTCCGAATTTCAAGAATTAATTATCCCAGAAATTAAGAATTTTATTTTCCTAGAAGCTCCGATTTGACGGGTATAACTCTGCCATCGTCGGTTAGCTGCCACGGAGCTTCCGAGGCACTCGAAATGATTGTGGAGTTCTAGCTGAAAGGTCTCGAGTTTTGGATCTGAATCTGTGCTGGACGGAGCGTAGACTTCATGATCCGAGACCTTTCAAGCTTAATATTGACATTCAATGTGCGTCTTACCATGCGGTGATCGCTTCCGGTTTTCACCGCATTGATCACAGAGACATCATTGAATATTTGCTTCTTCGGCGACAAGATGAAGTCTATCTCATTTCTAGTTGCACCATTAGGACTTTGCCAGATCCACCTTCTATGCTCACGCTTTTTGAAGTAGGAGTTCATCATGAAGAGGCCCTCCTTATCCAAGAAACTAGCCAGTAGGTGTCCCCGGCGATTCCGACGACCACATCCAAATTGCCCCACTCGTAGCTCGTCACTTTCTCGTATTCCCAGTTTCGCTGTACAGTTTCCCATGACCACGGTAAAGTGAGTTTTGTGACCATGCATGGCTCTGGATACATCCTCATACAACATCTACTTCGTCGTCGGGGTGTGTCGAGGTCGGTTCATAAACCTGTATGACCTTCAGCTAATACCTTGACGATATTCTGAGTATAAGGTACGCCACCCTGATCGACACACTCTCGATCTTCACCATATTGTTCCCAAGGGACCTGTGGACGAAAGATCCGACACCACCCTGGGACTTCTGCTATCACTTTATACAAAACATAAGAATGTATAATATAGGCTCAATACTAAACGATGAAATTACAAAAAAATAAAATTGTCTTATCAGCTAATCAGAAAGGTATAAATATCCATACTTTTGCATGTGTGATAGTCACTCATGCGTAAATAAATAAAAAACAAAAAAGGGAAGCCTTTTGTTGTCCGTCTGTGTATCTTTCAAGATTCTTTATCTAGGAATCGCGTGGGGGTATCAAGTAGAAATTAAAACTATATGCTCAAGTAGGTATGCGGTTCCTTAAAGCTGTGAAAAAGATGAACTGTTGTTGTTACGAAAAAAAGATATGGTCGTTTATGTCGCAAAAAACGTACCTACATTTCTACTCTCTCAAGACAATCAAAATTCATAAGGTACTTCCTGTCGAGCCAGAATCCTAAAAATTGTGAAAGTGAATTTGTTGTTACGTTACAAAAAAAAAACTTTTCTTACGATTCGGAAAAATCTTCAAAACTCCATTCGGGAATTAAACAAATTAAATCAAAAGCATTTATTTCGAATAAACCATTTACAGGCATTTTTGAATAGTCAAATGTCGGTCAAGTAAAAAAAAGTGATGCTAAATTGCACGTTCGAAAGCGTCTTATTGATCAAGGTATCTCCATCGATACTCTTTTAAATTATATTATGAGTTACATAATAATCTTGGTTACATATATTTCTTGTTGTTGCTTGTTTCTTGTTGAGCACAATGCAGATAGGTAATGAAAAAAGTCATTAAAAAAATTGAAATAAACCACTAGCAACTAAGAGATGACCCGTCTTAACTGACGGCACTAATTCACGAGTATGACGCATGCATCAGCCCCACTCAACTCAACCATATTAAAGGGAATTAGATGACCCAATAACACGTGCCACTCTCAGCGAGACATTTGAGTGAGAATTATAAACTCTCAACTGCCATGCTCGTAATGTCAAACAAGTAGCAACTGTGAAAAGTGCTGCATGGTACTTGTACTTCACATTCACAAAACTTGAAAAAGGTGCTAAACTATTTATGTAAAAAGTTTGTACGGAACCCTCAGTGCCCGAGTGCGACTCGCACTTGCCCAGTTTAAAAAAAAAATATTTATAAATTGTTGGTGTTTCATGCACCGTCGACAAAATGTAACCGTGTATGTAGGTTATCATTTTTATGATCGGGGAAGTCATAATTCTTGTTTATATTATCGTATGTTTGAGGCTGAAGAAGTAACAAACACACACACTCACTCACAAACGCCTTTGTAATATTAGTGTGATTATTTTCCCTGCTTGTATACATACATATTGCTGAGCGATTCAACGTATTGCACGAGACCTACATATGCTTCACATCGGTTAGGTACTGCCGTTAACGTATTGGTGCCTCATAACCCTTACATAATTTTGAAGATAACACGTAATAACACGTCCTATCGGTTATATAATCGCGTCGCTTACGTAAGCCACGGTTTTGTACATTTTCCGACGTTGGTTATAGGCATTTATACTCGTATACTAAACATAAATACATCAAAAGTTTGCGAAGTGCAAGGCAGAAGGGTACAGTAGGTATGTAGTGTATAGAACACATTCGTAACACCCAAGGTAGCCCGCGAAACACAAATATGTGTTCTTTAGTCTGCAATTTGCTATCAGTATCAAGTTGTATGTTGATTAAAATGTGATTAGGATTTTTTTTATGTGAAACTCGGTATTAATTTATTTAAATCAGATAAAACCTAAATAAATACATAACGTACTTACATAAATAAAATACAAAAACACAAAGTACACTCAGGCGTCGAAGTATTCCTCCACATCGCTGTCATCCGGAAATGTGCCCAGAAGAGGGGCAGCATTGCCACGTTGAATGACAATTCTTTGAGCGAAGAACGAGCCAGTCATAATTAGTTTAAAATAAAATCTATTTTCTTTCTTATTTTCATTGTTAGGAACAATTCGCCTTCTTTTTCCATTTGCCACTACTCAGATACTTCACACAGTGACGCAGAGATGACCAAAACTAAAGAAGAGGGGCAGCATTGGGTAATGGGATTGTAATTATTATAACTCAGTAAAGCCATATTTGTTACAGTCACAAATTATATTTTAATGATCACAGAACCTGACACTGATCTCTAAAATGCAAAAAGCTTTTAATAATAAGCGAGAACATTTGTATTTCGCAGGCTACCTTGAATTTCATTTAAAACCCGAGAAACATTTCCATACAACTGCCCGTACGTGATCACGACGTTATTACATAATATATATCTCTATATATATTTTAGAAACACAGATATCTTTTGGATATAATATAATCTGGGTTTCTATTGAATTCAGAACTTGTGTAAAACTAATCCAGTAAAGACCTCTGAAAATATTCTATAAAGCTGCCTGTTTTTGGAGAAACAGATATTTTTTGGAACAGTTTTTGTGAAATATTTGATTCAGTGACGGAATTACCAAATGGCAAGAGAGCTTCAGGCGTTATCTCTCTTACTCCACGTTGATTTCGTTCGATGAATTAACAAGCTTTTAAACCATGATCACGTCGACAGCAGACGGATCGGGAAGGGTTCTTTTGTCAGCACAAGAGGACCGTTCGATTCCGAGGAAGTTCTCGCTAGATGGCGCTAAACTCAACATTTTATAATTATGTTTGCAATGTTCTTCTCAGTCTGACACTCTTGTCAGAGTGGTTGTGCCTGTTGTTGTCGGACACTGCTGCGGCGCTGTTTGCCTCCAAAGCTACGGCATTATCGAGCAATGTTTTTCCATTTCTGGCGGTTATTGGCTTTATGCACACACTATATTACGGTCGATTGCGAAGCTTTGGTGATTAGGTCGATCCAATAAGTCGGAGATCGACTGCGGGCTCTCTTGGCTTCAATGTGGCTATAAACTGCAAGACTTTTCATCGAGGTCTCGTTTCTAGAGATGTACTCAAGGAATTTCAGTATTCGTAACTGCACAATGACGAAAGTCTGTCCTGTATGTGAAGCTCTTTGAGGATGAAGTTATTGATGTGGAATGCTATCTACGGTACTTTAAATATCCATCTCCAACACCACATCTCCAAGGTTTCGATTTTTCGCCAATATGTAGCCTTAAAGTCCACCAGTCAACCCCATAGAGAAAGATTACAACTATCAGACACTTCATTTTTATTTTAAGATATTTACAAAATAAGAGAGGCAGACGACTAGGTAGGTTTGTGAACGAGAGATATTAGTTGATGGGTCGAAGAGTTCTGTAGTGGCGACCGCTTACCAGAAGACGCAGATTTAATATTAATATTATCTATTAAAATAAATAGATATTGAGTTTTTAGGTATTTGGTTTGGTCATTTATCATGAATATATAATTTGTTTTGTAATGACGTATTCATAGTCTATCGAAGGTGAAAGATATCGTTGCATCGCGTGACTTCGCCGTATCTTCGCCTACGTGAGGTACACTCATAATAATGTTATCTATCTGTGGTAGGCACAGTGGATGTCGTAATTGCATTAATACTTATGGTCGAACAATCAAGAATAAATAATGAAGAATTGAGGTTGAAACAAAATTAGGGTTAGACTCGAGAAAAAGCAACACTTTATTAGCAATTTCATCATTATTAAATTAACTTTTCCAAATGGCTCTTTGCACTGTAAAAGACTATATTGAGGGAAAAAAAAGCTTGGGATTGATCCGCTTTAGTTCGTTCTATAATTGCTATCGTTTAATAAACGATAATATATATTATCTACTCTTGTGTTTTTTTTCATATTTTCAATTGTGATTTTTTTTTTTAAATTGCATAATTTTGATTTTCTTTATTTATCGGGATAATTTTTGGAAAATTAAAGTTTGTCATAAATATTTTATTTTGTTAAATATAATATTTTTGTACACTTTCTTTTAAATATTTTCTTATATAATTTTTGGGTTTCGTACCTATTAGTATTTTTTTATTCTTTTACTTATAAATTTAGGGACTTTTGGTCACAGTAAGACCATGCCAGCCCCATCGTAACCTAATACAAGTAAAGCTACCTTGAATCTTATCAACTATTAGGGCACTAAAACCTTACTCACTTATTTACAAACAACGACAGCTGCTACAACGATACGACTAACAATAGCGACGTGCGCATTTTCTTGAAGTAGTAAGCTTCAAATTCTACCAGTTTTGGTTTCAAGCTTTGTGAGTTCCATTGTAGTATGTTCAAAGTGGTTTCCATTAAAAAGATTACTAATAGAGTTTAACCATTCACCACCTTTCACTATTTCTACTAGCGAGTGTTTTATAGATTCAGAGACTAATTTCACTATGTCAGTGATCTTCTCACCTAGCTCTTTACTTGAGAAGAAAGTATCTTTAATCCGTTTCATTAGTTGCCAAAAGGAATAATTTCCCTGTCTGTTTTCTTTTGGTATGGTTCCGTGAACCTCATAATTGTGGCTTAACCTTACTTTGCTACCTTTCGGAGCAAACTAGCCCCAGTAGTCTTCGACCCGGCTGGGCCCCTGCTGTTGCTGATAACTCCTTGGGGCGCGCGGGAACAGTGCACGCCGTCGACGACTTGGGCTTGGTCCGGACAGTTACCGGACGGCCGGACAGCGAGCTACCCATTGCTCACTGTCCACAAGCCTGCGCCTACGGTGGCCGGAAATCGGCATCGAAATCCCGGCGGCGGCGGCAAGAGCGCCGTTGCCTGATGCGGTCAGCCTCCTCCTTTGTGAGCATTACTGTTTCGCAGAAGTCGGCGACCGCCGGCCCGGCGCGAGAGGTCTCCGCCGCCGATCGCCCCTACGAGGGCACGGCGATGCTCCGCCCAAGCAGGGCACACCTCGACTGTGTGCTCCACCGTGTCCTCCGGGCATTCCGCACAATGGAGACACCCGGGCGTTACTTCCGCACGAATCCGGTGCACAGGAACCTCCCGAACATGCCATGTCCGGTGAGGACCTGCGTCATACGGAAAGTAAGGATGCCGTGAGGTCTTTCTAGCCACGCCTCAAAGAGGGGACTTACCGCCATAAGGCTTTGACCCCTGAGTTTGTTTCAGTGTTTCTTCTCGGGGTAGTGAGCCAGACAACATCTGCCTCGTCTAATTTAAACTGACGAAAAAATTGACTTGTAAAAGAGTTTTTTTAAACTTATTTTCAAAAGGCACTTATTTAAAGAGGCAGTTGTAAATAGCGGTTTTGGTAAGTTAAAAATTATAAATGGCACGTTTAATAACTAGTTCAGCAGTTAAAACTAAGCAGTAAAGTAAACAAAAATAAGTAATAAAAAATAATGAAATGGATCAGTGATTAGATAATTGAGCAGGAAAATAATTAAATGGGCGGTAAAAATTATTGAACGAGCGGTTACGTGTGGGCAGTAATAAATCGGAATTTGTCGGTAAGAAATCTCATTCTAAGCAATTCTATAAACAATGAGGTGGTAAAGTAGTTGGTGAAACTGTACAATACTGGACGCGGGAATAATGGGTTTTTGGGGTTGGGGGGAGGGGAGGGAAGCCCCCCAACCCCTCTCCCGAATCTAGGAAACTCATACTTTTGGAGATATTAAAGATTGAAATTTTGAGGTTAGGAACCAAAAAATCGTATATTTTATGCATTTTTAGGGTAAATTCGAGGGTTTTAAGGTAGGGGGGATCAACCTCTCCCCTGGCATCACTCTCAAGAAAAGGTAACTCATTGTTTCCAAGAAAAATAAGCTTTTGTAACCTAACCTCAAAACACTCCGAAATTGCTTATAAGTCGTAGTCGACGGAGCCCCGCTGCACGGGGCTCCTACTTATGGGTGGTTTAAAAAAAAATAACCTCGAAGGAGGTGCCCGGGTCTGTGTTCGCTTGCTTCGCTCGCTTACTACGACCCCGCCACCTCCTTCTAACCTAAATCTATCCAAGTCGGGGTACCCCCATGTCTTGAGCTCGCTTCGCTCGCTCCTGTATCTTAAGTTATTTACCTACTCCAAAATTGCTTAAAAATCGTAGTCGACGGACTACTTCTGGAGTTCTGGGAATTTGTAGTAATACCAAGTAGTTTTCGAGATATAGCGGTGTGACGGACGGACAGACGGACAGAAGTTCGGGTGTCACCGCTCGCTATGATCTGCCGAACTATTTATCGAACCGCTCATTCCATAATTTTTACCGCTCATTCAGTTATTGGACTGCTCAATTATTTTTAGAATTGACTTTGTATGATAAAATAACCGACACATTGATTTTTTGTTACTGTCCATATTTTACTGTCGCAATAATTAATCAACCGCCATTAAATTAAATAACTGCTCAATATGTTTTTCAACTGATCATAATAACATCTCGAATATTTAACTATTATTATTAATATTCCCTTTTCAAAATGAATATCATTTATCATTATTATTTATAAGATATATTATAGACAATGTGACATTTCGATAATTGTGTCATTCTCTTGTACACTGTCAACTAATGGACAATCGTTGTCACTGATAACATGCTACTTTGCCTTAAAAAAAAAAAACAATTCTGTATTTTAAAAATGAACGCAATCTCATTCTCTATCTGTTAAATCAAATGTGTACCTAAACTCAACTTCCCTGAATTTTTGACAAACTGTTAACATTGACTAAGTCTCGAGCAGGTCTTAAACGCTTTGTTAAGTAAGGTTCCATACCTAAGATGGCAGAAACGGAAATGTTACACGATCACTTTGTTGTCTGTGTGACAAACGTGTCAAGACCCTTTTTTAGGTACAATAGAGTTATGAAGCTGAAATTAAAACCTTCAGGTCTGTTACCTCAAGCAGTTGTAAAAAAATACTTTATAATAAACTTACAAGACTCGATTCGGGAATTAATCTATTTGGATAAGGTCAAATTGCACAATGCGCAAGTCCGACTCGCACTTGCCCGGATTTTTTTTAAATATGCGAATTGGCCGTCTTTATGTGTGAATATGCAAGTTATTTTCACCTTTAAGATGGCGACGCAGTACATCGACTGTACCCAAACTACGGGTAATGGACACCCACGCAGTCACCTCCGCCCCACAAATGTGTCCCTCTGCGAACTACTTATTGTACCGTGGCTTTTACTTAATTTTACTTTTCGCTTAATGGTATCACTACAACTTCGTAACTCCTGTGTCAGAGGTCAAAAGTAAGCGGGGTTTCATAGATAATGCAACGAGTCTGTTGTAAATTGGACCCTAATTTTGTAGGTGTTTCGTGAACTTTACCTTTTGAACGGTTGGCGGTAGATTAGTGGTGTGAAAATATTATTTTTTATTATTGTTGAGTGTTGTAATCATTATTAGTTGTATGTTCTGGCAGACTCTGTTGAGTTTCAACAGTTGGTACTCTAACTTATGCATATGCATCAAATTTTCCACCTTAGTAATATTTAATCGATAGTTTGAGTTTCTTCTCTTCAAGACCAATCATTATTATTCCAGCACCTGCCTTGCTAATTTTGTAAGTTTATGTCTGATAATAAATGATTAATTATTATTATTATTATAAACATATCACCTATACTAATAATACGAAGAGATAAAGTTTTTTTGTTTGTAGGAGGTAATCTGTAGAAGTACTGGTTCGAATGCTAAAATTGTGTCACCGATAGAAAGCTGATATGATATGATTTATTCCTGAGTGACATTGGCTACATTTTATGTACGCGGGTGAACTCGTGGGCCGAAGCTAGTGTTAGTAGTTTTTTTTATTTGAGAAATATTGGTTTTATTACTTAGTAGATAAGGTACGGTCCACTTCAAATAGCTCTTTATGAAATTCGCCACTGAAGTTCTCCATAAAATCGTTATAATGGGCGGCCTCGGCTGTCTCGGCCGAGTATGTCGAGGTTGGTCCATGTCAATTTGAGGCAATACCTCAGTATTAGTGAGTTTCAGAATAACCATGCTAATAGACTTTGATTATTAAACTACGCTATGGTAGGATAGTTTTGCGAAAACTGCAACTTTAATCTATATAATTATATATTTTTTTTTACAAAAAATACAACCGACTTCAATTCATAAATCTTTACTTGAAGACTCCTAGGTTGTAGCTATCAGGAACGATAGACTCCGGTAGGGAACTCTACTATTTAGCCGTACGTATTCTGAACATACGAGTACTACGAGTACTTTCAAAAAGTGATTTTATTATGTTACATGTTGAAGGACAAAATTATTCCACCGAGAAACGATACAGTTACAGGCCTTGTCTTATCATCGTCTTTCGATGTACTCGACTCTCACACATTCAAAACTGCGATAATTCGAATATCTCTTTGTGGAAAAACTTCACACGGGATAAGAGTGAATTTTTTCCATACAAACTTTGTATTCCCGTTTTACCCCTGTGGGGTGTTAATTTTAGAAAATTCTTTCTTATTCTTTGCGTGTATTCTAAAATAAACCGTTGTGCGAAACATCGCTCAGGTCTAAGCTTTTGGGCTGAGCGTAGATGAGTCAGTGAGAGTATCAGAACTTTGTCTTTTATACAGGGTGTCTTTGACATCGACGCACAAACGAATACCATGGATTCAGTACATCATTCTGGACTCCCCAGAGCTGGAAATTTTTGTGTTTTTTCCTATTTTTATTTTTTACTCTTTTTAATTTAACCTTTTGAATGTCTTAAGTTACACAGTTCGACATAAGCCATTGTCTTTCTATTGTGTCTCTAATTACGGCATTCGAAGAGTTAAATTGTTTAAAATCGTTATTCTTACATTTTTAGTGAAAAAAATGAATGAATTACTTTTAAAATTAAAAATGTCATCGGGCTTCATTAGAATAACAATTTTATCTACCCCGATGATTTTTTATTAATTAATAATTTTTTTTTTTACTAAAAATATCATCTAGGTTGGTTAGAATAACGATTTTACACAGTTAAATTTTAAAAAATTACAGATTTCTTTTAAAATTAGGATTATGCCAACGAAAAATTCCACCACTGAGGGGTTTAGAATCAGGTACTGGATTCGTGGTATTCGTTTGTGCGTCGATGTCAAAGACACCGTGTATATAAAGATATGTAAGTGTATGTATATTATAAAATTTAGCTTTTGCCCGCACAGCTTCGCTCCCGCTCTTCCCTACTCCATTCTACTCTACTCTACTATACCCTACTCTACACTACTCTACCCTATTCTACCCTACCTTACTCTACCCAGCACTACCCTACACTACCCTACTCGACTCTACCCTACACTACCATAATTTTCTTTTTTTTTCCCCTAAGAACCTTGACTTTAAGAAAACCTTCCTGACAATAACAAACACAACAAAAAAAGTATTAGCGAAATCGGTCCAGCCGTTCACGCGTGATGGCGTGACCAAGGGAAATAGGGATTCATTTTTATATAAAAAATATAATTTAAACTTACATGTATCCGAAAGTAAACACCCATCGCAGTATTAATATAACTTGCCAAATGGTGAGACACCTGCAACAAAAAGATAATCAGTACGTGTTTCAGACGAAAGTGATTTATTAGGATGAGTGTCGATCTCGTGTTAGTTATGGGAATATTCTGAGATGGGTAACTCATGAAGCATAGTGACAAGCAGGACCTTATTAATAGAACTGACAAATGACAGAAGACAATCCAAGCATCTGATAACGTTTCAATTTATGTGGTACGTAAAGTTGCTTATAGACCATGAGATAAGGTAAGTTAATTTGGTGAGCTTGCATGCTTAGCTATGCACGCTAGTTATTAAACATTACCTAGTATAATACCTAAGGGTAATGTATTACTTTCGCGTCTACAAACTGTGCAATTTAAGTAAAATAAGCTATGTGACTGTGAAAAAAAAATATCTTAGCTGTCTGAACTAAGCTTATTTCTTAGTCCACAAAAAGCTTGTAAAAAGATGGTGAACACGGCTTAAGAGGAAAACATCACATAGACATTACATATACAGATTTTGCCAATGTTACTAAAAAAGAGGACTGAAAATTGAACAGTTACTCAAACAAAGCATGAATTGTGAAATATATTGTCATATTTACAAATATATATTATGTCGCTTTGTCAGTAAAAATTAAACAGGGCTCAGGTTGATTCACATGGTATTTGCGCTCTAGGCAAAAATCTAAGCGTGTGTTGCAATTGATTTGGCACGTGTTGTTAAATGACTGATTTAAGGCTCCCGCAGAAAGGTGCGATGTGGAAATATGAGAACCATTCAACGACCAATTTCCATAAAACATTTTTTTTTATATATACATTCCTGAAACAAACTTTATTAAAAAAAAAAAAAACGCTTTGTCGCATTATCACATCGCATCTGTCTTTTAGAGCCTTTATGTTTGGTTATTGCTCACAGCAAAACGAAGGTAGCTTCGTGAATGATAACAAATAATTGTAATCTTACCGTTAATAATCTCGTGCTATCTTCATGATGACGAAGCAATTGACTTCATCCGACACGAACCACAAACATTCCAGCAACAAACAGTAACATTGAGGTATAATTAGCAAAATATAAAGGGGTACAAGCACACATTTATAATAATACATTTCTACGACCCGGTATAACATTCACGACATTTACTTACAGCTATCTTACCAAAACCCAATAATTTTAATAATATTTTAAATATATCTACTAGTCGTAAAAATAATCCAATTAAAACAAAAACTTTCAATTCATGTTTATTCATAAAATTTCATGTATCTACATAACTTGTAGTCCCGAAACCGCAAAAAATTTGTAATAACTGCAATAAAATCATCCATCTATAATACCATCTATAATAAAATCTTTATTCGCAAAAAATATTATCACACCATTCGCAATGAAACAATTACTTGTAGTTAGAAAAATCTTAATTAGACTGTCTATAGTGTCTATTCTTTTTTATAACTAGGTACCAACAGTATGTAAATGTATATGTAATACATATTTAAAGAAAACTTTACTTTTCACAATCTAGCAAACTTACCGTTTCAAAGAATTTTGAGTCACGAGGTTATTGAAGGTTAGAAGGGAGGAAGGTAAAGTTATTATAATTTTAAAACACAATTGCTAATTTTACTTTTGTAAAACCGTATTCCCTAGGTCCCACCAAAATTAACATAAAATTGGTTATAAACAGAAAATGGACTGAGCGTTTTTAATCGTGTATAAAGTGAATATGAGCAGAAAAGTATGAAGGGTCCTACTTATCTATTTTTACCCAACTACGGCAAAGCCAAAGGATGATGATTATGATTTTGACAGGCTATGTATGTATGTATGTGAGTATGTTCATCTGTTCATAGCTCCTAATCTACTTATTGGAACTTGACATATGAGGTATTGTTAGAACCGTCTTAATTGTCCGCTGAACATAGATAGTGACGTGTCACAAAACGCGATATGGCGCCCTCTAACGGACAAAAAGTAATGTGTTAAAAATAAAAATGGAGATAAATACGCCATGTTTGGTATCATTTGAAAGGGCTTAACTTGTACATTTCTAAATTATTGCTCAAATTTAAAGTGACGCCCTCTAGCGGACAAAAAGTAATATGTTAAAAAAATAAAGTTCAATACACCATGTTTGATATCATTTGAAAGGGCTTCACTGGTGTTTATCAAAAAATATCATCAAAATTCAATGTGTCACCTTCTAGTGTACAAAAAGTTTTGTGTCATTTGATAGGGCTTTACGTAAATAGTATAGAAACACTGTGATTTGGCACCAAAATTGTTTAACAGAACAAAAAGAAAAGCCGTAGTCATACGTTATAGGTACCAACCGAAATACTTTAATAACGTGTGACTATGGCTTTTCTTTTTGTTCTATTCTTGTTTTTCACCATCCTGAAAATCTTGTTTCATTCTTTTTCAGCGTCGTTTTTGTGTCCTAGTCGGGCTTTTAGTTGTTTACTTTATTTTTTAAACAAAATTTTTAGTTCAATAATATTTCGTTGACAATCAATGTCAGAGAAGTCAAAATTTTAAGAATTTTGAGGGGTTTTTGATAATTTGTTAATAAGAAATTATTACAAACGTTCCTTAAGTGAAAGAATTGAATTTCTATGGTGTGTCTATTTCAGGAAATCTGATTGAACCACGTCCTCACATCTTCGTCATTTCCTGCGACTGAAAAAGACATATAGATATTGGTCGCACCTTTGCATTGTCTCTTTCAACAGAATGGTCAAATTGTTAGAGAACTGCTCGCTCCATTCTCCAGGTTTATGGTTACAACGTTAAATAAATGTCTTCTATATTGGATGTATGTGGCTTGGAGCGGATGCACGCAGCGGTAACATTGCTCGCTGGACACTAGCCAAGGAAATCAATAATTAATTCATAAAAATTTAAATATGTAAAAGTTAACGTCTAGTTACTGTTCGTAAATAAGCTCGCGTTGAAATTCTTCAAATTAATTTAAAATATTACAATTCATTCAGTTGAAACTAAGTATTCTGCACTGACCCGTTTATGTTTAAATTCACTCTTAATGATCAATAAAATTTAATATTATCAATGGCACTTTCTACAAAATCAACACCACCGAAGTATATTTTGCCTTATAGATTCTTTGTAAGTGTCAAAAATGAGAGAGAAGGATTAACAATAATACCCTTTGTACTTGCTCCGTGATAATACCTATCAATAATACTAATTTATTAACTTCGTTACCGTAATTTTGGAGGTGACTCGAACGGCGAGCAATGGGTAGCACCCCATTCCTTCTGGCCTTTCATACCGGGGCCGAGCTACCTTTCGGAGCTAAAACTAGCCTCAGTAGGCTTCGACCCAGCTGGCCCCTGCTGTTGCTGACAACTCCTTGAGGCGCGCGAGAACAGTGTTCGCCGTCGACGGCTTGGGCTCGGTCCGGACAGTTACCGGACGGTTGGATAGCGAGTTACCCATTGTTCGCCGTCCGCAAGCCCGCGCCTACGGTGGCCGAAAATCGGGATAGGAATGCCGGCGGCGGCTGGGGCGCTGTGAGAGCCGATGCCTGATACGGTCATCCTCCTCCTTCGATAGAATTACTGCTTCGTAGAAAGAGGCGACCGCCTGCCACTCTTCCTTGCTCCGGACTATGGCCTTTACCAAGGCTCAGCACGAGCGATCGCCGCCGCCGATTGCCCCCACGAGGGCACGGCGATGCCCTGCCCAAGCGGGGCACACCTCTACTGTATGCTCCACCGTGTCCTCCGGGCGTTCCGCGCAGTGGCGACACCCGGGCGTCACTTCCACACGAATCCGGTGCAGGAACCTCCCGAACTTACCATGTCCAGTGAGAACCTGCGTCATGCGGAAGGTGAGGACGCCGTGAGGTCTTTCCAGCCACTCCTCAAAGAGTGGACTTACCGCCATAATTGTGACGTGCCCAGCACTGGGTTGCGACAGTCCCTGACGCCATTTCACCATGAGATCCCGCCGGAGCTCTGTCTGCCATGCCGCGACCTGTCGCAGCAGCGGGCTTTCGCCCTGGCGTTGCATCTCCACGCGCAAATCGTGCATGTGTGCAAGGACTGTTGCCACCAGATCCCATGGTGGCAACACTCGGGCAAGCAAGGTGGCTCGACGCTTCACGGAAAACTGTGCGGTATCCCCGCACCATCCGTATTGCCATGACTTATTAGCATGCGTTAAGCTTGGCCTTCAGTTGCTGAAGCAGCGACGGTGCCTAAACTGGTGCCCTATAAAGCGCCATGGAGCAAACGATTGGGACAAGGTTGGGATATTGACAGGGCGTAGTAGACTTGTTGACTTTTACTAACTAAAACCACATCTATGTTCCTTCAGTTGCCTTTTGCGTATATCCTTATCAGAACCAATTCCATGGGCAGACAATATCGGCTCTACTGGGCTCCTATGGTTTGCTAACATCTCTTTGAGGCACATGAAGAACAATACGCGCCTTTGACGTCGTTCCTAGAACGAGAAGACGACCAACTACTAATCATTTGTTCTGTGTCTGGGTGTAATTTATCTATAATATGTATGTATTTAGAAATATATAAGTATGTTTATCAGTTGTCTAGTACTCATAACACAAGCTCTGCTTAGCTTGGGACAAGACGGCGTTGTGTGATAGTTGTGGAATAATAAAAAAAAAATCTACACATTGTTCGCCTTTCGAAAAGAAAAAACGAAAAGAAAGAAAACACGTTTATTTGACATAAACGCATAACGAAACGTGTTTTGCTTTGTATCTCGCTCCAGACTATGGCCTGAAACAGGGACGGCGAGAGGGGTCACCGCCGCCGATCGCCTCCATATTCTTGTGCTATTTTATGAGTCTGACACAGAAGAAGGCGCGACAACATAATTTAAAAGTTCTTAAAGTTCATTGTAACTTTGATCGATGTTTTAATAATAGTGTATTTTTTTAGACTTATGACGTATTAAAAAAAACTACTTACTAGATCTCGTTCAAACCAATTTTCGTTGGCAGTTTGTATGGTAATGTGCCCTTGGTAACCTTGATTATTGAACCAGCGTTGACTACATCACATTTCTTTTTATCCTAATAATTACCCAAGTCGTTTGACTTTTTAGACAGACTCTAAAATTGCAACATTACACCACATTTTTAAGAAGATTGATGGCTTAAAAAATTTGGTATCCAAGCCAAAATCACTACTTACAGAAAAAAACAAAAACAGAAAGATTATAGTATAAGTGAGTAATAATATAGATTAGGTGTAGATATTATTTGTGCAAATAAAGTAAGCATTGCATGTACATAGTAAAATAGATTAGGTGTAAATATTAATTTTATAAAATATAGTGTAAGTATTTTAAGTATAAGTATGTAGTAATGTAATACAGGCATATAGTAGTGATATATAATTTTCAAATCTTTAAGCACACACTAGCTATGTTTGAGTATAGTGTTTGATCGGATGTGACTCATACTTCTCCATTTAAAAATTGTTAAATTACATAATATAAAATGGTAACTAGGCTGTGACATTTGCAGATCCAAAGACACGGGATAATGTCCTCCTCAGTACGGATTCTCCATGTCTTGTCCCGTGATGTCTTCCTGGCAAGAATGCAGCCCTGTTTGGTCCACACGAATCTCCAGTTAAGGAGATTGGTTGTGTCCCTCGCCCTTCCGAAATAACTGACGGTTAGTCTTTGTCAGCCGTTCGTTAATATAGAACCGCTGCGCAGGACTGGGCAGGTCCAGGTTAGAGGTGGTCGCTCCCCGTCGAACTCGCGCGCTCGCTAGCAGCTGGTCCCGCAGATCACGTCGCGCAAAGCGCACGACAATTGGCCGTGGACGAGATTCTGTTGCTCCAGTCGGACTCGTCACATTGAGTTGCCTTCCACCCATACGCTCCGCACTGACAATGTCACGTTCCTCAAGGCTGACCCCCAGCTTGCAGCCAAAACAGCCTTAACTAAATGAGCGGGCTTCTCAGCCTTGATCTCGAGCACGTTTGACAGCTCTACATCGTTAAGTAGCAGGTCCTGCTCCTTGTCATTTATCTCACGCCTCAGCTCTTCGCGTCTGATGTGGCCTGCTTCTCAAGAGCGTCCCTCTTGGCCTCCAGACCGTCAATGCGGCTGCCGCAGGCGATGAGCATGGACCTCAGCCCAGCCATTTCGACCTCCATATCCTTCCTGAAATCCCGGATCTCCGGGCGCACCGCCCTTAGCTCTTCTATAATCATCTGCAGATTGGAACCAGTGACCGTTGACAGATCCCTGGAGTCCTTGGTGATATCGGTGACATTGTTGGGCGTGCTGGTACCCTCCAGTGCTGAGTCGCCACACTCGTCTCTTATGGAACTCTGTGTCGTGCCTCTAACGGGGGTTTCCGAATGGTTATCCCTGGCAATATTGTTTTTTTACATTCTGGGCAACGCTAGTTGGGTGCTATGTTTGCCTTCATAGAAACGCCCACATACACGCGATAGTACATGCCCAGGCATTTAACGCATTTATCGCCATCTTGTGCAGAAATGAAGCGACCGCACCCCCTGCATTTGGCACCTGGCATAACGAACTAGGTTCAGTGACAGCTACGACGCACAGCAGGTGACGACAAGATGATCCGCTACATGGATCTGTTGTGCGATGTCCTCCAGAGATCGAATTGTGGTTTACTGCAAACCAGACAGATCGCACTGCTATCGAATACAGATTGCCAAATAAGTGATATTAGCGGGTACCTATTAATTAGGTTTTAATGTTTTATCGGTTAATAGAGCCCTAAGGCGCACTATTTATGTTCTATTATAAGTTATGTAACACCACTTATCACTTAATTTGTCAATAGACTAGTTTGTAAGCACTTTATGTATTATTTTTTAATTTTTCCCAACTAAAATTCGGACAGCGACACACCGATACCGACGTCAAACGTCAAACTGTGGTGCGTCCGATTTAGCAGATTGAAGCAGTTTTTACGGTTCCATAGCCAATTGGCAAAAAACGGAACCCTTATAGATTCGTCATGTCTGTCTCTGTCTATCTGTGTGTCTGTCTGTCCGTCCGTATGTCACAGTCAATTTTTTACGAAACTATAAGAGCGATACTGTTGAAACTTTGTAAGTAGATGTATTCTGTGAACTGAAATGAAGCGACCGCAAAAAAATAGAAAAATAGCAATAAATTTTGGGGGTCCCCATACTTAGAACTGAAAATCGCGAGAGACACTTCCAAAGTGGTAAAATGTAAGTCCCCCCCCCCCCTCTTACTTCTAAAAATATATGATGTACATTACCATACAAACTGCCAACGAAAATTGGTTTGAACGAGATCTAGTAAGTAGTTTTTTTTAATACGTCATAAGTCTAAAAAAATACACTATTATTAAAACATCGATCAAAGTTACAATGAACTTTAAGAACTTTTAAATTATGTTGTCGCGCCTTCTTCTGTGTCAGACTCATAAAATAGCACAAGAATATGGAGGCGATCGGCGGCGGTGACCCCTCTCGCCGTCCCTGTTTCAGGCCATAGTCTGGAGCGAGATACAAAGCAAAACACGTTTCGTTATGCGTTTATGTCAAATAAACGTGTTTTCTTTCTTTTCGTTTTTTCTTTTCGAAAGGCGAACAATGTGTAGATTTTTTTTTTATTATTCCACAACTATCACACAACGCCGTCTTGTCCCAAGCTAAGCAGAGCTTGTGTTATGAGTACTAGACAACTGATAAACATACTTATATATTTCTAAATACATACATATTATAGATAAATTACACCCAGACACAGAACAAATGATTAGTAGTTGGTCGTCTTCTCGTTCTAGGAACGACGTCAAAGGCGCGTATTGTTCTTCATGTGCCTCAAAGAGATGTTAGCAAACCATAGGAGCCCAGTAGAGCCGATATTGTCTGCCCATGGAATTGGTTCTGATAAGGATATACGCAAAAGGCAACTGAAGGAACATAGATGTGGTTTTAGTTAGTAAAAGTCAACAAGTCTACTACGCCCTGTCAATATCCCAACCTTGTCCCAATCGTTTGCTCCATGGCGCTTTATAGGGCACCAGTTTAGGCACCGTCGCTGTTTCAGCAACTGAAGGCCAAGCTTAACGCATGCTAATAAGTCATGGCAATACGGATGGTGCGGGGATACCGCACAGTTTTCCGCGAAGCGTCGAGCCACCTTGCTTGCCCGATTGTTGCCACCATGGGATCTGGTGGCAACAGTCCTTGCACACATGCACGATTTGCGCGTGGAGATGCAACGCCAGGGCGAAAGCCCGCTGCTGCGACAGGTCGCGGCATGGCAGACAGAGCTCCGGCGAGATCTCATGGTGAAATGGCGTCAGGGACCCAGTGCTGGGCACGTCACAATTATGGCGGTAAGTCCACTCTTTGAGGAGTGGCTGGAAAGACCTCACGGCGTCCTCACCTTCCGCATGACGCAGGTTCTCACTGGACATGGTAAGTTCGGGAGGTTCCTGCACCGGATTCGTGTGGAAGTGACGCCCGGGTGTCGCCACTGCGCGGAACGCCCGGAGGACACGGTGGAGCATACAGTAGAGGTGTGCCCCGCTTGGGCAGGGCATCGCCGTGCCCTCGTGGGGGCGATCGGCGGCGGCGATCGCTCGTGCTGAGCCTTGGTAAAGGCCATAGTCCGGAGCAAGGAAGAGTGGCAGGCGGTCGCCTCTTTCTACGAAGCAGTAATTCTATCGAAGGAGGAGGGTGACCGTATCAGGCATCGGCTCTCATAGCGCCCCAGCCGCCGCTGGCATTCCTATCCCGATTTTCGGCCACCTTATATAATGTGGTGTAATGTTGCAATTTTAGAGTCTGTCTAAAAAGTCAAACGACTTGGGTAATTATTAGGATAAAAAGAAATGTGATGTAGTCAACGCTGGTTCAATAATCAAGGTTTATTAAGAGATCTTGATCATAGTTTACTAATAGAAAAACTTTATAAAAAGTATCGAATATAAGTATTTTTTTAATTTATTAAACCCCAAGCGAACGCCAACGTTCGCGCACTTATTGTCTTTCTATTGTGTCTCTAATTACCGCGATTGAAAGGTATGATAAAATATTATACAAAATTCCCAAGTCGTTTGACTTTTTAGACAGACTTTATACGTTTGTAGAAAATCGTACTTCTTATTTATTTATTTATGATTGTTTATTTCCATTTGTTACTTTGCCTTAAATTTATTTATTTTATTTAAACCTATTGGCACACCACACCGCTGTCGACTTCTTTTAGTCGATATTATTACCGGCCCACGCTGATAACCAGCGCTGTGGACTCATTGCATTTTTGCGTGTGGACATAAAGAGTGAAATTTCCCACCAAAATTTGTGTTACTTGATAGCTACAACCTAGGGGTTTTTTTAGTCAAGAGTGAATAGTTTACTTCTAGGCAACTGTGCTCCATCGTCGACCACATCATCGCTTACCATCAGGTGAGATAGTAGTTAAACAAAAAAAAAACATTACGAAACAAAAAAATACTCATACACATAGTGTAAAGTAATCACACGTAACGAAATGGTCATACATTTTTTAATATTTATTATGTTCAATTTCTTATTTAACGAGAAGTTTACTCATCAACTGGGACTTTAAAAAATTTGAAGGTTCAATATTAAAGAAAAACATACACACTCAATTCCATCACACGCTCCAGCAATTAAATATTGCACGTAAAACATACCCAATTAGCATTCACTGACATCCTTCAAACAAGCTGGTAGTGAAGATGCAATCACCACCACAACCATTAATTTGCAGCTTTAATTTTATTCATCATTTTATGGTGTTCTCCTTCTACCTTTACGAAAAGTTTCTTTGTCAACCTTATCTTCAAGCGCTCGAAGAAAACCATTACAAAATACTCAAGAGAATAATATGATTCAAAGAAATCTCTTATCTTAATTTGAAAACATTCACACGTTTCAGTTTCAGTCATACGCTCAGTGACAAGACAGCTAACCAAACTGAACCTTTAAATTGCACAGTTTAGCACGCATACACAAAACACACACACCTATGGATAATACACCCGTTTACACAGCGCTTTGGTTTGATGAGGGAATTTATCGCAAGTCTGCGCAACAATCATAGTTTTATGACGTCATATTTAACTAGGCATTTAGTGTATATATTATTTTTAATTATTTAAGTTATTGTTTAATATGTTTATTATTTCCTAGCAATTAATTTTGATAAATAAGATATATTTGTAACATTTGCAAAATAAAAATATTTTACACTTGGAAAAAAAAACAATCATAGTACCTCTTGATTTGATTCGATCTTTCAGCACGCTCGGACGAATAAATTCATACAATTGCGTTGCAACTCCATCGCTTTTCATATTTATTATTTATAAATGCTCGAATGATTCGGATAAATGTTTGGTATAAATATGGTACAAATTTCGTTTATTTTTAAATCAATATTACTTGACCGTGCTTATGTTTTCGATACACTATAAAAGTCTATTAACTTCTAGTAGCCGGTAAACACACTCGACTTTTCTATATAATTAAAAAAAAAAATGTACCTGCAAAATGTTTCTCAACCGTAAACTGTACACATATTTATTGCGTCTCTCCTTGGTGTACAATAAAATGAAATTTCAATCAAGACTGGTACCAGAAAGCAGTAAACCATTTTCTAGTCTCGGAAGAGTAAGAATCAGAAAATTCCTATCCTAGTTCCTGATTCCTGAGCGGACGAGACTAGAAAAAGAAAATTCATATATTGTTCCTGATTTCAAGTGATCCAATAAAGTGAATGCTGGAGTTGCGCTATGCAGCGGACATCACGTCACTTGCAATGCAAGAGATAGTGAGATCTTCTACCGCTTCCACGCGGAGTTAGTGAGGGGCTGCCTTTACAAAGGAATTTTAATTGAAAAAGGAAATAATACATTATTTGTATGTATGTTGCATTCTATGTATATTATTTCCATTTGTATGTGTAATGGTGTACAATAAAGTATATTATAATAAATAATAAATAGGTTTTACAGCTGTTTGTTATTGGCACGGTAATTAAAGTCTAAAACGCAAGGAGTGGTTTTGATGTACATATCTAGGTTTGTTTATTTAATGTTGTATAAATGAAAAAATAAAAAAGTCTTGTCAAGTGCCTACAAATATTATGATAATAGCTTGTAAGTTTGGTAATATTAACTATGTTATATTTGCACTTGAAAATAATTTTTTATTTTCTTTTTGGGGTGGGTTTTTTTTTAAATTTTGTTATTTTATTTCACACTTTTTAAATTATTCGCAGCACCCATTATTGTGATAACTATTTAAAATACATTTTCTTAAATATTATCAATTATTGGTTAATCCCGAATTCGCGCGGGGAACCAATCAGTTACATAATAATGATAATATATTATACAGACAAACTACCTCTCACTTCTAGCATCAGGTACTTGTCATCATATGAAATGTATAGAGCCGGTTAAAACGAATCTAACGAGCTTTAAGTCGACTGGTTTACTAGTAGGCATTCAAGGGTTCCATGCCACCTTCCAGTTCTAGCATGAGGTCCTCGTCATTACGAGAAATGTATAGCACTGGTTAAGGCGAATCTAATGAGCCCAAACTAGATAGGTTTATTAAAAGATATTTATTTTACAATATGTTTTTAAAAACACTTTTGCACGTCGAATTAAACTAGATGAGGCCGCTGTTTCCTAGCTGACTACGCTAAAATAAAAACAACGAAACAAAATTAGGAGTCAAAGTCTCTTTAGTCCATACACAAACATGCAATGGTCAAGTCATATGAGAACCAAGCAAATTAAAGTCTGAGATGATCTTTTGAAGAAAGAATCACACAGATCTGAGTAGACCTGTCCAGTCAGTTCAAGCATTTGTCAGTATGCGTGTAGCTCAACTCAGGATTACTAAGGAGCTCAACGACTTGACGAACAATACCAGAGAAAGAATATTTTGGTAGGCTGCAAAAAGTACTCAAAACTGCCAGACATTATGTGAAAATAAACGGAACAGCTGCTCAAACTTTATCAAGCGCAAGTTCGATCGTGTATGGAGTATTGCTATCATCTTTGGGACGGATCTGTCCGATACCAGCTTGTTGCACTTGAGGCAATTGAGAGGCGAGCCAGAAGGATAAATTGGCGATGATACACTCGTCGAGTCGAGGCTTCAAAGTCTTGTGCATCGACGCCGATTTGCTAGCCTGTCGGTTATCTAATGGTTGCATTTCGGGGAGTGTGCATCGGAATTGCATAACTTAATTCCGCCTAGCCCGTATCGGACTTCTTTAACCTGAGATTGAATAGGTTTCTTCTAGGTAAGCGCGTTCCATCGTCGACCACATCGTCGCTTTTCATCAAGTGAGAAAGCGGTCAAGCGCGAACCTAACAAAAATAAAATAAAAATTAAAAGAAAAGAAACTACGACTACGGATGGACGGAATGACGGGACTATGTAATAATACTACATAGTCCCGTCATTCACAATAATTAAATTTACAAAAATGTAAATATTGCAAAAAGTAAGAAAAAAATATATAAAAGTAATTGTCAGTCAAATCGTAAATATAAACAATTTCATAATTGCAAAAATCAATAATCTTCAATATAAAAAATATATAATAAAAATTAAAAAAAGAGTTAAAAGACAATTAAATGACAACAATTATAGTGAGCAGGTACTTGAGCAGGTCAATCCCAAGCCGTTTTGTCATCGAGATACTCTTGTACAGTATAAAAACCCTTTTGGCAAAGTTTTCGCTTTACCAATGATTTATATTTATTAAGGCTAAGTTCCTGAATAGGACTGGGAAGCTTATTATAAAAACACTTACTTTGGCATCTAAATGAGCCTCCTATTTTTTTGAGCCTTCTTGCAGGAACCATTAACTTGTGTTTTTTTTCCTAGTATTAACGTCATGAATATCACTGTACTTTTAAAACATGTTTTTGTTTTTAGGAACATAAAATATATTTTCATAGATATGAGATGGCACAGCCGTAATATTAATATTTTTTAATTTATCTCTTCTATTAACAGGCACTCAAGGGTTCAAGGCTCTTACCTACGAGCTCCATCATCAGATCAGCTCAATGGTAACAGCATGTAAAAGAGTATTTTAAATGTTAGGAAACACATGTGTTTAAAAGTAAAGTAAATACTAATCAAGTGCTTAAAATCTCTACTGCAGTTAACAAACGAGCTGATGACCTTGAACACCTGAACAGATCTTCACAATCTAAAGTAGTTTAATATCTTCAAATCAATTTTTTTTTTAAATTTTTATGGACCTGATTCAAAAACCGTGGATTATATACAGGGTTATTTGTGAGAGGCGTGGCTGGAAAGACCTCACGGCGTCCTTACCTTCCGTATAACGTAGGTTCTCACCGGACATGGTTCGTTCGGGAGTTTTCTGCACCTGATTCGTGCGGAAGTGACGCCCGGGTGTCGCCACTGTGCGGAACGCCCGGAGGACACGGTGGAGCACACAGTCGAGGTGTGCCCTGCTTGGGCGGAGCATCGCCGTGCCACCGTGGGGGCGATCGGCGGCGGAGACCTCTCGCGCCGCGCCTTGTTTGAGGCCATGGTCCGGAGCGAGGAGGAGTGGCAGGCGGTCGCCGACTTCTGCTATGCAGTAATGCTCGCAAAGGAGGAGGCCGAACGCATCAGGCAACGGCGTTATCGCCGCCGCCGCCGGCGCCGGGATACTGATCCCGATTTTCGGCTACCGTAGCGCGGGCTTGCGGACAGTGAGCAATGGGTAGCTCGCTGTCCGGCCGTCCGGTAACTGTCCGGACCAAGCCCAAGTCGTCGACGGCGCGCACTGTTCCCGCGCGCCTCAAGGAGTTGTCAGCAACAGCAGGGACCCAGCCGGGTCGAAGCCTACTGGGGCCAGGGTTATCCGAAAGGGCGCTCGAGCCCCGGTATAAAAGCTAGAAGGAACGGGGTGGGTCTTTTAGTTAGTAAGAGTCTGACACTATCTCCCGCTCCGCCTAAGAGCGGGGGTTGTCATTGGATGATTTTTTCCAACCATATCGCTCTCTAACTTTTACTGAGAATTCATAAACTCTTAAATAATATTATGACAAATGTTGATAATAAAATTCCTGTACGTGCAATTTTGACTGATATGACAAAAGCATTCGACTAAGTAAACTATGACGTACTTTTAATGAAGCTTTACATCTATGGTATAAGTTGAAATATCTAATATATATAATAATATCGATCTAATAGAATCGTACCTAAAAACCGATTGCAGTATACGAGTAATAAAAAGAGTATGCCTTAAAACTAAACGTGAACTTAATTATAAACATGGCGCGTTCTGGGGCCACTTTTTTTTCTTTTATATATTAATGATATGCCCCGTCAATCAGATCATCCTATGGTGCTGTTTGCTAACGACGACAATCCTGTGATAATAAAATATTCGGATTTAAAAAAAAAATGAAAGGGAAATTAATAACACATTAAAAAGTCTGACTTGGAAACCTGATTCTGAGGATGTGTGTAAAAAACTGAGTAAATTAGCTTCTGTACTGCACAACTTATGGCACAAAGTAAGTAATACTACGCTTCTATCAGCTTGCTTTGGTTGTATCAATATTAAGGTTCGGATTGATATTTTGGGGCAACCGTAGCGAGAGGGAGGAGATTTTCAAAGCCCAAAAACGATGCAGGAGATCAATGTAAAATTTAAAATCTACTGAAAGCTGTGAGCTTGTGTTTAGATCGCCGAAAATACTAACATTCCCGTGCCTTTAAATATTGAAAGTGTCCATTTTTGTTAGCTCGAATTAAAAATTATTTTCGGCTCTAGCTAGAACGTAATCTAATGTTAGCTAACATTAGATTACGTTCAGGTCCTATGAGACTAGAATATAATAAATTATTACATACAAGAAAATACAAACCGGCTCTATTAAGAAAGATTATAATGTCAAGGGGCCGTATCATATTTTAAAATAAAATTCCGCATAGTTTAAAAGAACACCTCATACGCATTGCAAAAATGTTACTATTCTGTTAATGTCTTCTTGAATGATAAATATTTGTAATCGTATTTTGGGAGGCCAAAGAAAAGATGGATGGATTGTGTGAGAAGTGATATGAAAGAAAAGGGAGTTAGTGATAGAGTGACGAGTGACAGGACAGAATGGAAGAAAAAAACGTGTTGCGCCGACCCCAAATAAAATGGGACAAGGGCAGGAAGAAGAAGAAGTATTTTAATTTTTTTTTGACATTTTAAATGATAATAATTTATTATATTTTCCAGGTAAACTTATTGATTTTTAACTGACTATTTATTTGTCAAATTGACATACTAATATGAATTTTGATATCAAGTTAGTACTAAGTCGATTATATTTAATGTATTGTAACTTCCAAAAATAAGATTTTGCATGCCGTAAGGCAGAATGTAGCAGAAACACCCAACTCTGTACCATCTTAATCTTGTACTATTGCTCGCAAATAAATAATTCAGATTCTGATTCTTGATACTGTTTATTAGATACAGCCCGCTGACAGAAGACAGACAGATGGACGGACGGATAGAAGAGGCTTAGTTAAGGGTCCCTTTGGTACCTACCCTAAGGCAGGAAATCTTAAAAAGAAACAAGAATAAAATCGTGTGCCTAACACAAAATTAGAATCAGTACCTCTACACAATTGACCTCTTCATATATAATTTAAATAGGTATTCATGGCTATAGTCTTGGAAGTGCAAACAGATTAGAGGAATTTTCTTTAATGTACTATATGTTTACGTAAAATAAGGAAAGAAACGTAGAAATCAGAGTTCGAAAAAATGTAATTTGCTGACTATTGTTACCAATAAGCCGGACATACCTATTCGTAGTGGTGTTAGACCGATTAGTGTGCCGCACAATGTTAGTCGATGCCACAACCTCATGCGACAAAACCTCATCGAAGTTGAGATAGAATAATGAAACTCATATCTGGAATTAACGTAGGTACGAGGTTGTTAACATGCGGAATGTCGACTCGTCATTACAGTCAATTGTCTTTACCAACAACGCCTTAATGACCAAAAGCCTCGAAGACCATCTGTTGGAGCTATAGTTGCGATTGGGTTAAGGGCCTGATATAGAACGCAGTACTCCTCGATGCGGGTCGCACTGAGAGAAGGTTCCATTTATTTGGTCTTTGCTCCTGCCACCGGCGGACTACCTACTATATTTTTTAATTTTTTTTTTAATTAATGTCGTTCTATACCAGTAGGATATTTATTTACTATTCGCTTATTTCCAATAAACATAATTATAATATGCTTTCCTGATCTACCCCCTTCTATTCTTAGACTTATGCCCAGTCAATGACATAAGAATCGCGCCCGTTCAAGAAGCACAGTGGGATTTGAAAATAACTTGCAAAATTTGAGCTACACTTTTACCTCTACCTACTACTTATGAGAATATACGCATGATGGAGTTATTTATTTATTTATTACATATAGCTCTAAACCTTAAGATAGTGGATCCTAAAATGTGAGTCACGATTCCCACTGGCGAATATGTCAATTGGCGACAGATCAACCGAAGGCCGGGTCGGGTAACCACTGATGGTGACACGGGGAAATCGCGTAGAAGTACGAAGTTATAAAATCCGTCTTTTCTTCAGTCTCTCATACGTAGTATAAGTGAAGCAGGATTAAAAATGAAAACAAGAAATGAATGTTTACTCTTGCGAGAGTTACTGATAGTGTACCACGTCAGATCAGAATGAAAGAGCGTACAAATGTCTCACTTGAGCCAGTCTCCAAATAGGGCAAAGCCAATCTGGTGGGGTTCAACGCTGCCAAAACACAAGCGAGTGTATCTCTTCACCGCATAAAGGACCAATCGCCTTCAAAAAGGACACTCGGCGTTCTTGCAATGGTCCGGTGATACTTCACACCCGGATAACTTCTTATGTTATTATACAAAGTACAGGTCCGATCATTCGTGTGTGGAGTACTGCAGCCACATATGGTGCTGCTAAATGCCATCTAGCAACTTTAGACTCAGTAGAAAGGCGAGAAAAGAGGCTAATTGGTGATTACCGGACTCATCAAGCATTAATTGACAAAAAAAAATTGACGTGTAAAAGTGTTTGTATTAAACCTACTTGCAAAATAAAGATCATTTACCATTTATCATTTATCATTCAGATCTGGTTAAGACCATCTATAAAGTCTGGCTGGAGCACAGGTGTAGGGTAGCCATCTTTTCGATATTTTACAAGATGCATTTTGAAAAGTGTGAGCGGGAATTAAATGACTTGATTCCGCCATCACCTTTCTACTGAAGAGTATCCACTCTAACATTGTTCACACTTCTACGGTCCATTTTGCCTCGTCATTTATAACGCGTACATCAAAGGACTGGAACAATTTGCTTACTGCGGTCTTCCCGCCCGATTATAATGTAGAAGATGTCTTCAAGGTCAGAGCGAATAGGCTCTTACTAACTAGTACGACTTACCATCAACTACAAAATAAGTTTATATCAATTAAAAAAAAGTGTTATGTTGACCCCAATAACACGGGACAAGAGCAGAAAGATGACAGAAAAAATACAGATACAATTTATTGTTCATAAATAAATTACTATGACTGACTATCACTATTTATCGACATAGCTCTGCTCCTTTTTCCTTCATGAAATCCAAGAAGAGAGACCCAAGTTATTCGAATAAGTTACTTTTTGTTAGGTGAGTCCAGACTCACAGTGCATCAGTCAACTTTGAGAGCTACTGCCTAAGGGCCGACACTGCGTTAAGCGAGTGCCCGCGTATTTCCATACAAAAATACTCCGTTGCGGGGACCCGCGCGGTTATCAGTCGCGGGGAGCCGGACACCGCGTCCCCTTTATGTGAAGTAATAAATAAATAGTAAAAAAAGTTGTCCATCTCCATCGACACGACTACATGCACTGCGTTAAAGTTGAACTAGCGAGTCTGCGCAGGTAATAATCCGGTTTCCACAACGGGAAGACGTCGCACATAACACACGCGCGTCGTCATGCAACGGGTGCCAATCGCAAGCGCCCACTTAACGCTGCGTCGTTGGCCCTAAGGCATTTCGTACTTTAAACCCTCAGCAATTACTGTTTTGTTACTTTCGTTAACATGCGTCAGCTGCATCACAATGCCTTAATATTATTACTTACCCGCCGCCGGCCACTAGTATCATCTGCATGCTGCCAGGTTCCCGTGCGACCACTCCAAGAAGATAATAATACCATTGCTCAAGTCATATTGTAGTAAATAACACTTATGATTACATTTATATCTGCTTGTTTACACTTAATTATTTGACACTTTTAGTTTTTTTTTATTGATGCACATTTTTTACATTTTCTTTAGTATTTTTTTTTAATTTCACATTCACTAGAATTGCTTTTAATTTAGTGTATTAAATTCACTTTATTGATTTCACACCTAATTTTTTCACATGATAACCTTTTCATAAAAGCCAAGAAAATTAGTTACAATCGGTCAATTTATAGATGAATCAGTGAATTATAAATGGTTTGGGCAGATTTGTTTTTCTGGCTGAGTCGGCGTACCTACTCGTAAGTATAATTGCTTTTCTTAGCCTATCCTACCCCACTCCTGGATGGATAGAAAGGAGAGATCCTTTACTTCCATCTTTCGCGGGCCCGCGCTTTCTTTTTCCATTTTACCAGTAGTTGCAATTTCTTACAGATCATTAATTTAAGGCAAAAACTTAGCTACTTTGGTAATCATCAGGATTGTCGTTATCAGAAACATATCCAAATAAATACATATAAAAAAAAAATGTTTATCTAAATGGCCAACTTGCAAGTGATTTCCAGCAATGCAAGTTCCTCTCCAATTGACTCAAAGCGCTTTGGCTCACTACTGAACCATAGATCTTACGAAATTCCGAAAGGGAAAAACACAATTTATTTGGCAACACCTAAGTGTTTGTGCCAATTGAGCCAGCAAATCATTAATTAGAGCTCCCTACTTTTCGAATTTACTAAAAAAAAGTTACACCTACTCCATAAATACGCTCACCGTTTTGTCGCAGCGTGCGAGTTTGATGCATCACCTTGTTTCGTCATACCTCTTCTAGTTTTCCGCAGATCTAACACTAAAAACTTGTTTTACTTTGGCAAAATATATTTCTCTCGTCGTATATTCTCGTGGTTTACGATGCTGAGTAAGAGTAGTTGTTTAAATATGGTGGATGGACTAGCTGCACAGTTCTGCTGGCGTATAAAGTTTTTTATTACGTTCCTTTTTCAGTGTTAAACTACCTCTTTCCCAAACTTCATCAGAAGCGATGTTGTTGCTGAGGAGATGAACGTGACGGATAAACTGACGTAGTTATTTCTGCTTTAACGATATTTTCAGTGTCTTATTTCCACAGTTTATGCTCTCGATGAATTTGAAGTCAGGTTTTGACTCAAAACATTTATTAAATACGATAATTAAGAAGTGCAGCCTGCAGTTTTTGCTGTTTTTTTGGTGCAGTAAACATCGTGAAAAATCGTTCAAATTATATTATTTACATCCAAATAACCACCGAACTAAACCATCATGACAATCCAGTGGTTAAGGCACCCGCTTTTCATGCGTGAGGTGACTGACGGGTTTGAAACCGGACAAGTGCCAATGTGAATTATTCAATTTATATGTACTTTTATAGGTTTACCAGGACATTACTGATACCCCGTGCCTCGGAAATCATGTAGGTATAGCCATTAGTCCCGGTTGTCTTCGTACATTTTGTCAATCGTTACGTTACAGCTAGTTTGTCGAGATGCCCAGTGATTGTGTTGTAGATGTCTGATGGGCAGTTGCTCCATGAAAAACACGGGAATCCAGCCGCATCCAGTTAGGCTAGAAGCTAACCCTAAGCTAATTGGAAAAAGGCTAGGAAGATGATGTCACCAAAATTATTATAAAAGATCTACGAGTAGGAAGATAGGCTACTATCAATCTGACGGCGACACCAAGAAGTAACACATTTTGTTCCCTATTCCATATTCACATAGTATGCCACTGTGGCACTACATGGGTATTAAATGTACATCTATTAATTTCGCGTGTCCATAAATTAAGACTAAACACAGTTGGCTCAGTGTGAGTTCCATTTGTATAATTAAAATAGCCTTTCATTAGGCGGCTGTTATTCGCGATGACGTCATCAGTTATGTTATCAATCACTATTATGAGTTATGTGCTTTTTTTTCATTTTTATTGAAGAGAATTAATAAATGCTGTTGAGTGTACTATTTAGAGTAGGCGTAAAAAAATCAGCATGTAAAAACCCAAAGATTAACTGTAATTGGAAAATAAGTCCCGTCAGCAAGGTTGATACATTCATGATTGATATTATTTTTATCTTGTTTGCTGAAAAGAAATTAATTCTACCCTGGGGATAGTTTAGTTAGGGTTGTCTTTAGCGTTTAAAAAGTCAGTGAAATTCTAATAATGGCAATTTTACGGAAGAGCCAATTTTTTTTATTTCTTACATATTTATTATTATGATTAATATTTGAATAATTTCATTATTTTTGAAATAATTAAAAACGTAACGAATACGTAAATGAGTGACGAATAATGACATAAGAATAATCAAGAATTTCGCAAGAAGTATACTCGCATTGGTCAGAGTTTTTTTTTTAATCTAACAGACATCTTTAAGTCCTCTTTAATGTACTGCTTTAGACGTATTATCACCTGTGTGACTCCCATTAAACCGCAAAAGTTTTCTCGTAGTCCAGAAATGCTAAGTAGAGAGGCAGATTATACTCCTCGGTCTTCTGTATAACCTGCCGGAGCGTATGTATGTGGTCTACGATGCTGAAACCTTTTCGGAATCCGGCTTGTTTGAGAGGCCAGAAGTCGTCGAACCTGCGCACGACGCAATTTTTGATGAGTCTGGAAAACAGCTTGTAAACATGGCTCAGAAGTGAAATGGGCCTGTAATTATTGACAGGGCATTTGTTCTTTTTAGGGAAAATTACCATCACGCCTCTGCACCATGCCCGTGACGTTTTTCTCTCGAGTATAACGGAATCGAATAACTTCTGAAGGACCTTCAGGACCGGTTTTTTCACACGCCTTCAGGAGTTTGGCCGTAATTTCGTCATCAACCGGGGCCTTGTTGTTTTTTAGCTGCTTTAGAGCCATCTTAGTCTCGTACAGGCTGACGTCCGAGATACCTTCTTTTTAAAACAAAATATATCTTACAGTAATACTGTTAGTTAGTGTGATATAAGATGTGATTGGTATTTAGTAGCAGCTTCCTAGTTTTCCAATTCACAACTTAAAAAACAGGCATATTCTTCTGGATGCTTAAACTTTAAGTCTGTTTATTAATGAAGTATACGTCTTTTGTGAGAATAAGTTTTTTACAAATATTACACTGCGGTAACCTCGTTTATCAACGTGAAATATTTCCGAAATATGATTTCGGACGTTATAGGTGTAACCAAATTATGTTAACAAAACAAACCGCTGAAGGAACAAATGACAGCGTTTTTTATGTAACTGTGTATGATAGGTTAAAGCCCACGTGGATCACGCTAAGTTCTGCCTGCAACGAACATAATTGTCGTGACGTGAATGTCAGCATTAAAAATCAGCCTTGATTGTTGCTGATGCAGATGTTGATAATTATAAACTACAATGCTGATAATCCGAGGAAGCTGACACTGATATTCGCAACAACCCTGTTCTCTGATGACACACTGGATATGCCTACGCGAGAGAACCACCGCAAGACATATTATTATTAATAAATGGTGCTTTTATTAACACTAGGCTAAGATATTGTAACTAACAAATATATGGAAGTATCCCTGAAATGACTGTGGCCGTGTTGTTGATGTATTGTTAACGATTTCGATGACTAGCAAAATACTGTTTCGATAAAACTCCGTTCTCGTCCTTCTTGGTAAGCCACACTTGAGCGCTACTGTCTGGCACTTTGCCTGCAGATCTTGGAATGGTTCATATTTGTCATCGTATACTTATATCTTAAAAAGACGTGTCTTGTGTTTGTTTATATGTTTATTTCATGTGCTTATGTAACTACATACACAAAGTGGTGGTACAGAGTTAGTAAACACTGATTATGTACCGTCACTTTGTCGGAATATTTACGAAAAGGACAGCGTTCAATTGAAAGAAACTTTACTTGTGTCTTCGATGGAGTCGGTAATCGCGTTTGCGATTTGGTTACCAGTGTTAACAACTATTTCTATTGAAAACTTATTATGACCCGAATTATTTCGGTTTTCTTCCATTTTAAAATTATTGACTTTAAGTATTTTCTTTGATTTAATCAAAGTCACTGTTAGAATCAAAATTAAGGTCAAATCTTTATTGATAAACACCATACAATAAGTCAATATATTTCTGAAGTTATGCAAATGTGTAGTTTATTATGTTCTACCAATTTAGGCATGAAAAATTTCAGTACAAACAACTACACGTGTATATTATACACGTGTAGACTATAACATGTCATTCGACCTTATTGATGGTATAGAAAAGTAGAGGAAAATACCGTATGGCAAATGAAAAGCAAAAGAGGCAGATACCTACGCATTTATTTAACCTTAGGCCTGGTTGTAAAAAGATGAAAGTGGTATCAGATAAAAACTTGTATATTTTCATCTCTTAACAAAAAATTACATCAATTTTGTCAGTCAGAGAGAAGAATTTATAAAAGATTTTATAAAAAGTGATTCAGAAAGTTGAAAACCTATTATACTAAATACCTAATTAGTTATTTTTTTTTATATTTAGTTTTTATTGACAGCATTTTTTGTGTTTAAAGCGAAAGAACTCACAATGGAAAAATTGACAATTGCATTTAAATTACAAATACACGATTACAGGTCGCGCGGTGAATTAAGATCGCTCGGCAAAAGTGGAAGGGGCATGCGCAGTATTCAATTCTAAGGTCTATTTGGCGACGTGCGGGCGGGTGTGCGCCGACGGCGACACGTCATTGGTAGATCAGTCGCTCTTCAATTCCCGCGTTGCGTTCATTCGTCTCATTGGATACTGTTGTACTTGGGTACTGTTGCGTACAGCTTGTGTTATCGTATTAGTAAAAAGTAGTGGTAAAAAAAAATGGTTAAAAATAAAGTTTTAAAACGGCAAGTCAGAAAAATGGTTTACGACGTGAATTGTTACGTTAAGAAAAAAAGTAACCAAATTATTATTTATTTTAATTTTAAAAAAAATATTTTTTCTGGATTTACCTACTTACAAGATAAATTACAAGCAAAAAGTAGTGTTATTATAAGTTATGTTACTAAGGTTCAAACATACAAAATTAAAAATTAAATCCTAACATACTAAGAATTTCTGTGCGCAATTGTACACATGCGCCGATTGCCCCCACTACTTTCACCGAGCGATCTTAATTCACCGCGCGACCTGTACGAGATGTGTGATCATAGATAGAGGTGAAGTGTAAATACTGAAACAGTAATGTAATCTTTCCAGTACTTAGCTCCAGTATAGACCGAAATATTAGAGGTCATAATATAGGCAGTAGCTTCATGTAATGCAGTTAGACTGCAAGCTGAAATCAACATAATCGGGGCAAGGCTAGATATATTAATTTGGTCAATCTTTTTGGGGGTGAAATTGTGACTTTGAATGACTAGAAAGAGAGAGTTCTTCAAAACCGCAGACGCTATTATAACAATCTTAGTTACAGAACTTAGCAGGCAAAAATTCAAAACTCACATCCTTATCAAAAAAGTGTCTATATCCAAAGTTTAAGACTACGTTGAAGACAAGCTTGTTTGTAAGTATAATAATATATACGAGTACTCTTAGTTTAAAAATCTTATTATTTTTCCTGCTAAACCGTTCGGTTAGGTACTTGTAAGTTTGAAATACGCTGACATGGCGTTGTTCCATACTCAATGGCGAAACGATTAAGATGAATTCTCAAAGCGAGCTCACATACCTACGTATCTACATTTGTACAGTTTGCATAGGGTAAGCCTGTATCTTGGGGTTCAATAGTACCGAGTGAATTTTCTTCACAAGTTTTGTTTTGGCGCATTGGTCTAGTTAGTCGCTTTTGAGTGCCTGGGTCGCGTAACCTGTTAAGGGGATTTTTTGTTTAGAAATTTTTAATAGCTCAGAGCTCGTAGTTGTGTTCGAACGATGGTAATATGCTTTCCCCTTGTTAATAATAATAACAACAACAAACAAATTTCCACCAAGGTGGCAAAAAAAAACCACGGTGTTAAATCTCACCAGAGATTAGCAAGATACGCAGAAAATATTTTAGTACACAAGTATGTGCGCAAACACACGTACATTCTCTGCTTCTATAATCACATAGTTCGATGGAAATAAAGAAACACACATGTCTTCTACCTAGCCCTTTGGGTAATGTTAATAGTATATTTTGATACAAGTGGAGTAAGTTTATCATTACCAACTGAGGTGGAACGTATCCGAGCCGTAGACGAGGGTATTATGGAGCTAAGTTCTGTACTAACAAATTTCCACGTGCATCAAAAGACGTTTCAATACTCTTACGAAGATATAAATTAGCGGGGGTTGACGCACGACTCGCTTAGCGTGCAGCCTAATGCGATAAAATATATTTGTATTTGTATGATAACTGTGGCGGGAGAGAGCTTGCGCACTTCTCCACACTAGTGCGAAAAACAGTAAATTGCTGTCCACCGTATTTCACCAATGTCTTTGTTTAGTGCCCCATGAGTTGTGGCGTGATGTTACAATAGCAAGTAGCTTTCCTCGGTCAATGAGCCATACAACATTCAAAGATCTTTTTAGAACCATGAGATAATAAAATATTATTTTATTTAAATCATAATATTTTATGTATGAAAATGGCAATAAGTGTAATATACCAGAATATAAATTAAATGTTATTATTTTTAATCAGCATTAATGTCGAATCTATAACTATGATTACTGAACAAAATCTAAACCAAAGCCTTAGGTACGAGTATGTTATTCATTATGTACCACTTTATTAACAAGGATGAATTAAATCTGACCCATCCAATTATAATTATTCAAAATCTTCCTCAAACAAAATAAATTACACAGATAATTAACCGGAATTTACGTTTAACTAAAAACTACAAAAGGATATACGAGATCACAATAACAGTAAAGAAAAGCGTTTCCCTAAATTAAAAAGGTTTGAAACAATTACCGTAATGATGTTTACCCAAGTACTTGAGATAAAGCGCCTATAAAAGGTACCGGCACTGCGTAGCTACTGTTCAGCGTAAATATCGATGACTTAAGCTAGATGTTTTAATAAATTCCTTTTTTACTTATTTATTTATAATACTGTCACTTCACTTACATTTAACATTATTGAAAAAATACTGTAATACTATATACGTGACAATGAGGGAGTACCTAAATAGCATTTACAACTTTACAGCTTTTATGAATATATATATATATACAATAAAATTAAAATTTAAGTCAAAATTATTTATAGTACAAATTAATATAATATGATTTAATTTAATATAATTAAATTTTATATAAAAAAAATTAAACAATTTAAATTCAAATTCCGAGTATGCTCTTGACTTTATAGTGTGTCTGATATGTATGTGTGCATGTTTGTTACTCCTTCACGTTCAAATGGTTAAACGTATTTAAATGAAATTTTGGACAGAATTAGACTATGTTCTGGGGTTTATAGGTAGATTTTTATAGTGTGTTTTTTTTTCTAATTTATTAAGAGCCACTCTAGTCTTGAAGACACCTAAATTATAGTTGAACGGGATGACCACAGCAGGCAAATGGTTCCGCTCTTTGATGTACACGGTATAAATGACGAGGCAAAACGGTCAGTTTGGACTAAGGGTAGACACTCGCTGTACGTCAGTTTCTCCGATATGGTAGAAAATGGTAGATGATGGCGGAATCAAATCATTTGATTCCTACGAACACTCTCCAAAAATTATAAAGCTGGTAGCTAGCATTTTGGAAAGCCTGGAGGCTTTGTAGATTGATCTTAACCAAATCTGGATCAATAATTAGACTCTTCGCACGCCTTTCCACTGAGTATAAAGCTGCCAAATGGTATTTTAAAACATCAGCCCTTACATGACTGCAGTACTCCTCATACGACCGGTCCTGTGCTTTGTATAACTTTAGAAGCCTCGGTTTGAAATATCGCCGGACCTTTGCAAGAACGCTCAGTTTCCCAGCAGCTACCTTGGCTTTCGACTCCTTTCAGATAATTTTCTCTGGAAGATACTAGTTGTTAAATAATAAAGTAATTGGTGTCGACACGTGTTGGAAATATTCAACAGCTATTAATTTTTTGTCGATTGACCGAAAAGTCGAAATCTCATACATTAAGATTTTTTTCTTTTTTATTTCGCACGGTTTTTGCACTTAACCAGAATATTAAAAAAAATTGTTGTTGACATAGTCACTTTGTTTTCTTTTAAAATACGAACGTTACATATTGTTTTTGTATTATTTGACAGCAAATGTATCGAGTCAGCCTTCTCGGTAAACATTTCCATTGTTTCAATGATTTCACACATAGTCTCGTTGTATAGTCACTTGAGATTTAAAACTATACCAATTTAATATCAAAAATGAAACAGAAGAACAATTAATAACAACAAGCTTTTTTCAAATCTCGCAAATCCAAAAAAAAAAACAATGAATTAAGATCAACAAATTGGCAACATTTGTTATTTAATTGTTACTATTTTGGTGTACAATAAAGTTTATTATATTCAATTTCCAAAACTGGTAACCTTTTAAACGTTCACAACCTCCTTCATCTCTTCATTTGTTATATTCTACCTAACATTTTTTACATCCGTCTCCTCATTGTGAACTGATGCTCAATATCCGTTACATCCTTGGCTATAACATTCGTTCTATTTAAGGCTGTCTATACAACTGCGATTGACGTCTGTCGAGCTAGTTCACTTAATACGATCAGCTCCTATCTATTCTTACGATGTTAGTTATGGTTTTATATAATATAAATTATTGTATCAATTATTGTTGTTTATTATTATTTTATTATTATTACGTGATTTTAAGCTTTTATATTAAAATGTATGTTTTTTTGGAAGGGTGGTTAGAGTGAAAGATGATAATTATGGTTCGGAAAGATTTGGCCATTAAGATAACAGTAAAATGAAAAAGCAAGACGTACTGCACCGACCCCAAAGAAGAAAACGTGCTGCACCAACCCCAAAGAAAGAAACATGCTACACCAACCACAGTTGTGATCGAAGTCGGCTTAAATATTGAAGAAATATTTATCCAAAGTGATCTTAACGCCGATAGTGTACTTCTTTTTGAACAGAATATAAATGAGAATTGATTTTATAATAGTTTATAGTTATTACGTTATCTGTGTCATTCTTTTACATATTTTTTCATGTTTACCAGATTTTAAATGTATAACTATAATACAAGATAAATCAGCAAAAAAGTTGAGCGAGATAAAAATACTTAGAAACAGTATATTTTATTTCTGTAATATATTATATGGACAGGTCTATCCTCCGGTGTTAGCTTATCGTTGAATTTTGGGACATGTTGTATATAAGAATGCAAATTAAATGCAACTTTACAAAATAGTTTCACTTACTCTTCAATGTTTCACAAACAGAATGTTCACACTTAATGTACTTGGGATACATTTATTACCATTTGCAGATTAAAATAAAAAAAACTGCTCATAGGTCGAAAGCTTATGTAAATTTTTAGTGTTTATATAGCAAAAAAAAGTAAAAATTTCGTAGTTAACATTACTTATACTTTATTTTCGATAAGGTCGGCAAAGGCTTATTTGATCGAAAAGATCGCGGGAATCTGATGGATTCGAGACGCACAAGAGCAGCCGGTGTGGCGACACTTGGGAGGCCTATTTTCAGTAGTGGATGTCTTTTGACTGAAATGTTGATGAGGCAAAAGATTATTGCGAATATATTACGTCTTTTATTTTTTATTATAAATAATTCGTTACTCTACATAAACAAACTTAAACTATTTATACTAAAACCTAAATAAATACCTAACGTATATAAATAAAATACAAAAACACAAAGTGCACTCAGGCGTTGAAGTACTCCTCCACATCGCTGTCATCCGGGAATGTGCCCAGAAGACTGGCAGCATTACCACGTTGAATGGCAATGCTAATTCTTTGAGCGAAGAACGAGCCAGCCCTCTGGTCACGCAAGGTGTCGATCAGTCGGCGAGAAATTTCCTTAAAAAGGAGACGCGCATTCGGACCCCATGACCCAAGCGTTTCGACCCCAAATGGCTCAAAACTGTAATTACCAATAAGGTTACAGTTTTTGCGCCGTTTAAGGGTCTCAGCAGCCGCAGCGGCAGCGCCAGCACAGCCCGCCGTACATGGAATGTGGGATGGCGCAAGGGTGTCGACACAGGTTGTGTCCCACACCAGAGGCCTACCCACCTTCCACGGTACCAACGTCATACCATCTGGTCTCTTTCCATCGTCACGTACCAAGCCATTTGGTTCTAATACAGCGGGTACGCCGGCGGTGACAAGAGCTCGACGAATAATATCGTTGATGCTAGCGTGTCGAGCTATGCGGCCTGCGCTCCTGCAGCAGGACAGGCCATGGTGTCCCAGACTGTCGACAGCTTCGCCGCAGTGGCACCGATGTGGAGCAACACAAGGTGCACCTAAGCGTAGACAGGTTGCGAGCCGAAACGAGGCGTCATCCATCATAGTGCCTATGGTGGATGACGGGAGTGCCTGAAGCCATAAGTCCGACTCCCATTCCCCCACAGCAGCAGTGAGCTCCAGACGCGCACGCTCAGCAGACGCGCACGCTCAGCAGTATTTGAAGACGTATTAATTAGATTGTTACGTATAATACTGCAGAGCGGCACATCCCACCGTCTCTGCGAGGTCAGGTTGTCGGGCAAATCCGTGTTCGGACAAGCCATTTTCCAAGCATTCAACGCATCGGACAAACACGGTACCTCAACATTAACCAGTGAGGAAGATAAAATATTCCTGGTTAATGTATCAGTACCGTGCACCGAGGAGAGGAATGCTGGTAAACTTATACTTGCAATTTTGCGGACGCCGAGGCCCCCCATTCGGATGGAAAGCGTAGCTTGCTGCCACGCTCGGTCGTCCAAGGCCACATTTAAGATAGAAGAAAGAGTGTTCCTAATAATTTGATCGACTTTTTCCAAAAGTTGTGGGTACTTCCAAAGATGGGAGGAGCGAAGGCTATATGTAAATTTTGGCCCAAAACAACAGTATCGAATAAGTGTAAAAGCCGAATGCATATTAATTTTGCGAATATAGTTTTACAGAACTGATAATTTCAATATGGTAATAATTTTTCTCTGAATATTTTTCATTCTGCTTTGTTTTTATGGAAAAATAAAAATTTATTCCATGTAACTAAATACTGGAGAACTCGTACGTTTAATAATATTAGTGATATACAAAACATGTACCAAAATAATACAAGAACTACTAAAACATCCAATGACAAAAAAGGATAATTTCGTGGGGGAAGATCCGTGCGTAGACAGCGGGGTGTTAACACCGAGACGCGGCGGCGCCGGGCCGTCCAGACTCTCTGACGCCACTGGCCACCCCCTTTCATCCCTACCAAGGATAATCAATCAAGGTGCATATTATAGACTTTAACGTTTTTCAGACGATTACCAAACGATGTCTGCTTTTTTGTAAATGTGTATTGGAAAGTATAATAAGATCTTTTGTTTGGTGACCTACAAATTCATTCTATACAATAGATTGGGAAAAGTATTTCGGTAGAATAAACGCGGGATCTGGTTTAGTTCTTTGTTTGTTTGTCAATCTCAATGTTTTGCGTGTGTCTGAGTACCTTTATTGCTGTTGACGCGACTCGTAATAAACTTTGATTGATTTCAAACCACGGAAGCCAACGCATTTTTTCTTATCATAGATATTATTGGGCCGACTATTTTAAGAAAGTCTTGATAAAACCAGTTTTCTGACTGTATAAATGATATCTATTTCACCAAAACTAAATACTATCCTATTTACAGATAAACAAAACCATTCCACATCGCGTCCTTCGCATTAAATCCAAATAAAAAGATAAGACACGTCTTGAAAAACACGCGATCGAAACTAAACACTATTTGTAGGACTTTAAAATTCACTTTCGCTATATAATCCTATCTTCCCAGTGTCCTAAAATTTCCATATTTAAATTACGTCATCCAGAGGTCGAGAGTAGTTGGTGTCATAGTACTTTCAGGGTAGGATTCCCGCCTCTATTCGAACTTACGCCAACCGGTTTTGCCATAACACTTTTTCAATGACTGACACAGATACATATGTTTATACTCCCCCCTGTTAATATCACGCTGAGGAAGCCTCCATTTATGTGGAGGCAATATTATTTTCGTATTTATGAATTGTTATACTTTATTAACTATGGTAGACATAGTATTTGGTTATGGGGCCAATATTGTTGGCACAGCTCTTGGAAACGATTTATGTGAGGATCGAGAATCTTGTTACTTCAGAATGATATATTAATTTGTTAGCCTTGTAGTTACTTTTCGTATGTTTCTATTTGTGTATGGGGACTGGAACAAGACAAAAACTTGCTGAGCAGTTGGTAATCTTCCCACGCAACTTGGGGAATTAACTGAGGCAAGTTAGACTGTAATATTCGAGGTAATGGTTAAAGCGCCCTGTGACTATTCATGCAATACATAGTTAGGAAAGAAAACGTTTGCTGTTAGTTCTAGTGGTTTTTGGGAGAACTGGTAACTGACTAGCCGCCTCCTTTCTTTAATTTGGGTATACAAGTTTTAGAAAAAAACTTCATTGAAATTTGATTGCTTTGAAGTAGCTTCACTTGCTTGATATTTTAATCTTTGTTTCATTATCTCAATATTCCTCGCGTATTTACATTTACTATTAATCTCTGAAAACAAGATTCATAAACGACAAAGCCCTCAAACCTTAAGGCAATTATTATTTTCTTGGGACGAACTTCTTTCGAAAACAAAACATTTTCCTTTTGTACTAAAATACAAATGAGCTGTTTGATTTTGTATTTTAATGTTCGTTGCTATGATCAAAATTATCGGTATTTTGATATTAACTGTTGTATGTCTGTAATGTTCGAATGATAATGATTGTGCTCAGTGCTGTCTGTCTTACGCTTACAGTTGTATCATGTCTCCAGTTACTGCAGGCAGGTTGATTTTTGATGACCACCATATACGATTACCACGTATTTTAGCTTCTTCTCATATATTTTTTTCCGAGACAGCATTGCAGGGTCACAATTTACGATCAAAAATATTAAAAAAAACTGGGCAAGTGCGAGCCGGGCTCGCGCATTGTGGGCTCCGTACTAACTTACCTACATAAATAGTTCAATTCCCGAAGATTTATCCAAATCGCAAAATATATATATATATATAACGTAACTACATGAAACGAGGTGTCATAGCTGAGACTATGAATTTTGATCTCATTGAGAGTGTCGAAATACACATGTTTTGCGACATAAACGGCCGTATCTTTTTTCTCGTTATCTCAGAAGTTTGATTTTTTCGCAGCTATAAGGGACTTATATGGTTTCAATTTTAACTCGATACCTTCACTCGTTCCTGAGGTAAAGGGATCCCACCAGATAGACAGACAAACGGACAGACAACAAAGTGATCCTATAAGGATTTCGTTTTTTCCTTTTGAAGTACGGAACCATACGGAACCCTAAAAATAAAAGAAATATTTCAGTTGACTCTCAGATAACGCACAGCCATTGGGCTTAGAAACTCGATGTTATCATAAGAGGTCACCACATAACAAATGCGAGAATCCTTTCTAAGTACTCACTCGTTGTGTAATGAATTTTGACAATTCATTTTCTACAAGACAAGCAATATTATTTCAAATGCAAGTTGATCATTTTCGCCAATGTGAAATCTAATTGGACGCACATTCTTGTGCCTATTGAATAATTCATCCGTGGTCTGACTTCTCATTACGCGTTGCTCTGTTTAAAGTGTCAAACACAAGTGCGGTTTGATTGCCTTACCTCAGTACGGTACACCTCTGTGTACCCGTGGCTTAATTTGCACAACAGAAGGTCCAGTTGACCTTTAATCAAAGATGTTGACAAATCAAAGGTATTTACTATGTACTGCACAAAACTTTGACAAACCTTATGTCGCGGTCAATTTCTAACTATACGACGCCGCTTCTTGCTATGAGATTACTTAGCAAGGCAAATAAAATTTCACTGAGCTTTTAACTTTCTGACCGTCACATAGACAAATAGACTTAGTGACTTTTACGATATACAAGTCCCATTTGTTCTAAGGTAATTAAATGTAAATTCCCATGCTGAATTTAAGGAGGGGATTTACACCACCTAACTAAATAACATACTATAATGCTACAAAATCATACAATAAATAATGTACTTTTTTTTGCAATAACATGGAAATTGAGTGAAAAATTGTAGTTCTAGAAAATGCTGTCCATCAGAGGTGTGTTTTCAAAATATGGATGGAAAAAACTTAGGCTTTTTCGCAAGATGTATTTTTACTAAGAACTAATTAGGTAGGGTAGACCGGGGACAATTGAAACAATTTTACTTAAACCGTGTGCAGTGACTTATCTATTGTACCTACATCCCTCTTTATTTATACCGCTGAAAGGGTCGTTATCTAGTTCCTAAATTAAACATAATCTATATCTCTATTTCAAATAGTTAACCTACAATCACCTATTTAAGAAGACCGGGCGCAGTGGTTCTATTGACCCCACCCTAAGGACGGTTGAAACAGTATGTAGGGATAATTGAAACACTGGAAATATTTTATGAACTACTGGAGCTTTTTAATCAATCTTAACAAGTTAACATGCCACTAAATTGTTTATTGAGATCGTGATAAATCCGTCATCGTAACATAAATATTTCAAAAATTATACATGCAAAAACTTTTTCAGTATAAACAACTCAAAATATATCTTATTTAAATAATTTAAGTGCTCTAATCTGTGCTATTGAATACTATTTCACATTATTAAAAGACTTAATATGTTATTATGCTTATAATAGCACTTACATGGGGGAGAAAACAAAGTATTCCAGTCTCATACAAAACAGCCTGTTTCAATCTTAACAATGTTTCAATCATGACAATGTTTCAAGCATAAAAATGTTTCAATCATAACCATCGTTTATTGACCCGTATAGGTTTAACTCTTCTTGTGAAATTTAATTTCAAAGGAGATCAATCAACATTATTCAAGATCAATCAATCGATTTACCGAATAGCAATTCCTCATATATTATGTTATTATTATTATAATGAAAAAATATAGATCAAACTTAATGTCATGGGTTCAATTTTAGGGTCGTCAGAGTTATCGAGTTGCCCATCAGATGTAATTTTAACTAATAGGTAACCCAACCCCAACATAAAATAACCATTTAAACCACTTTTTACTTGTAACCATTAGGTATTTTAATTTTATAATACCTAGTGATTGTGAGTAAAAAGTGGTTTTAAATGATTATTTTCTTTCATCGTAATACTGTTATTTTTTTTAATTCTGTGCGTTTTTATATTTTTTTGTGATTGATATTTTAATAAACACAACCTTTTTCTGTGCAGTCGGATAAAAACGTGGAATATGTGGGGACGTTTGAAACGTTTCAAACGTCCACAGATAAGTCGTTTCAAATGTACCCATGTCACATCTTCTAATTCAATACTCAATATTTTGGTATATATTGACTTAAACATTAATTACCAGTAATAAACACAATCTTAAATAGATAAACAATACCCCAAAATAAGGAAAATTGCCAAAAAAACAAGACTTAAATATGAAAACAACAAAAGTTAAAGATCCGGAATATTTACTTTTTGGCACGAAATTCCTCGAAACGTCCTGTGCATGACTGTGTCGCTCGCTGGCTCGAGCCATTTTAAACATAAAACCGAACATAGCCGACGATGCAACCAACGACGCGTCACAAGCGTAGGTATTATAGTTTAGGAGAAATTGAAGTTGTTGCAATCATGACCTGTTTCAATTGTCCCCGGTCTACCCTACTCTTTTTGATATAATGATAAAATTATATCAAAGTACTTAGTTGTTACTTAGTCTTTTTTTGTTTTATGACGTCTCCCGGTCAATTAACTTGGACTTAGCACTCAAGGGCCACTGGGCTCTAAGTGGGTGCTAAGTCCAAGTCGCTCCAAGTCGCACTTCGCTCGCTTGTCTCGCTCGGCTCACTTAGCTCTGGCGTGTTTTGTTGTCAGTCAGGGTGTTACCTGACGCTTACACATTCAAATACCATTTTACTTCATGTTAAAAAGTGCACTAGCATAAGTAGACAGAAGAAACGGCAGATATGGCAAGCAATTAAGTGTCAACATAAGACTAATTACTACACTGACTACTTATTCATTTATAATTCATAGGATCCTTCCAGTTAACCTAGAATCCTGAAATTTAGCATGAAGCAAAGTTTTGTAGCACAAGTACAAGAAAAAATTTGAAAACTGATAATCTGTAATTTGTAGTTACGTTACAAAAAAAACTTCTTTTTTGCGAATCAGAAAAATTTTCGTTATTCAATTCGGGAATTTAACTGTTTTCAGAGGTACGAGTAATTTTGTACGGAACCCTCAGGGCACGAGTCCAATTCGCACTTGCCCGGTTTTTTTTATAATAAGGTTTCCTTTTTGCAAATAAATAAAAATGTTAACATCAATTAATTACTATAGTCCTCTTTGTATTTCGAGTTCCTCGTTATAATTATAATGACGTATTTTTCCTTCTAGTAGTCAAAAGTTAGAGGCACTTAAAACCTACAGTATTCAGCGAGAGTGGTTAGTTCAGTACTGAAAACTTTATATTTCTATGTTGAATGCGAATTAAATACTGGAACTCTCGGAACTAACTAACAAAATGCATTTAGAGGTAAAACTAGAGAGCGCACACGCAACTTTCATGCCGGTTGGAATAAATTTGATGGTAGAATGTAAAGGTGAAATAGTTCAGTCATTCATATGTTTCTACAGGGATTATTAAATGAATTCTAGGTAATGAGAAAGTTTTCGACGTTCATTTGTATGTTATTTCCTCCGTCACGTTTTAATAGCTGTGCGGATTTATATGTAATGTCTGCGTATAGCCTTCGAGCTACACAAAGATAAACGCGTCTAGCTGGGGCTGCTCGGCGATCATCGGGTTCTGTCCGGCAACCAACCGCTTCGCTCGCTCGGCTCGCGCGCGGTTGGTCACGATTCTAACCTAACCTAACCTATTTCAGCCAGTTCGAAATAACGAATAATAAATACAATCTCTCGTAAAAATGTGATTGTATTTTGATTGCACTTTGAACTGGGTAAAATAGGTTAGGTTAGGTTAGAACTGTGACCAACTGCGCTACGTCCAAGTTGTTTCGTCCATTCGAGATGTCATCCATCATGTTCCAGAACTGTTTCATGACATGTTTTTTTTTTCAACATTTACCGGGCCTTTAATGTAAATCCTAAGATTTACCAAGTGAAAGGTGGTAAAAGTTCGAATCGCAAACTTTTATGGACATTTACCATTAGTAATTGGTAAATCTTAGGTTTTACTGGAAATTCTTAAGATTTACCGTAGTTCTAGCTTTTACAGTAACATATACATTAATGACTTAAGTACTGCATTTATTAAAAAAAACAACCCCATATAATATTGCTTGCTGACTATACGTCCTTAATGTTTAATATCAAAAGACGTTCCACAAATCCTCATGACGTAAACAACGCTCTAAAGCAGGCTCAAAACTGGTTCACTATTAATAATTTAGAATTAAATGGGAAAAACTATGTGTATAAGATTTATTAAAGCGAGCGAGCGTTATTAAAATTAATAACTTGGAAATAGTGTTAAATATAAACAATGAGAAACTAGAATTCGTTTTAGAGTTTTCCTGGGAATCAAGCACGACTCGAGACTACAATGCTGTCAGCGCGAGCCTGGTCTAATTTAGTTAATTTCACAGTATCATGTGTTACAAGTTTTGCTATGGGGGTGGGCTACAGAATACGAGTCTATTTTTAATCTGCAGAAAAGACCTATCAGACCCATATATAATCTTCGCAGGCACGATTCTCTAAGGGAACTATTTAGGGATAAAAACATCATGACGGTAACATGGCAATACATTCCGTTCAAGTCCGTTCCATCATCAGACCATAAGACGTACGGCGTTGCGCCACCGGTACATGGTGGACATCCCACATAAACGTACAAAGCGTTTTGAGAGTACATTCATTATGCGTACAGCTAAGGAATGGAATTCCCTGCCGGAGTCTGTGTTTCCTGATAGCTATAACCTAGGGGTCTTTATGTCAAGAGTGAATAGATTGCTCCATCGTCGGTCACATCATCGCTTACCATCAGGTGAGATTGTGGTCAAACGCGAGCCTATCCATTATAAAAAAAAAAAAACATTTATAAAAATATAATGTATGTTCAAAAAAATAGGGAAAAATTACATCAACCTCGATTCAGATTAGTTAAAGTATATAATTATTTTAATAATAATGTATTTTAAAATGACATTATCATTAGAGATGGCGTTGTATTTGATTTCTTTTTCACGTTTTTTCCCAGATTTTGGAATATTGCCCTTTTTGTATTGTTGTTTTCGTAATGGTTTAATTTTTTTAATGAAGCTTGTGATCATTTATTGCTTTTTTTATTGGGAAACAATAGTATTGTATAATGTAGAAGCACTTTTTTCAAATCTTGTGAATTTAAAGTACCTACCATGGAGTTAGTAAAAATACTAGGATGTTTAAAATAAACCAACCAAGCGTGGCAGTTGAGAGTTTGTCATGCTCTTTCAAATGACTCGCTGATAGTGGCACGTCTTATTGGGTCATTTAGTTCCCTTCAAAATGGTTGAGCTGAATGGGGCTGATACTTGCGTCATACTCGTCAACGGGTGCCGTCAGTTGACACGGCTCATCTCTTAGCTGCCAGTTGTTTATTCCAATTTTTTTTTAAATTACTTTTCTTTTTTTTTCGTTACCTATCTACATTATGCTCGCATAATAGACGCAACAAGAAATATGTAATCAAGATTATGAATATATGATTAATTTAAATCATTACTGCTTCGCAGAAGTCAGCGACCGCCTGCTACTCCTCCTCGCTCCAGACCATGGCCTGTACCAAAGCCCGGCGCGAGAGATCGCCGCCGGCGATCGAGTTCATGAGGACACGGCGATGCTCCGCCCAAGCAGGGCACGCCTCAACTGTATGCTCCACCGTGTCCTCCGGGCGTTTCGCACAGTGGCGACACCCGGGCGTCACTTCCGCACGGATCCGGTGCAGGAACCTCCCGAACTTGCCATGTCCGGTGAGAACCTGCGTCAAGTGGAAGGTAAGGACGCCGAGAGGTCTTTCCAGCCACGCCTCAAAGAGGGGACTTACCGCCATAATTATGGCGTATCCAGCACTGTGTTGCGATAGTCGCTGACGCCATTTCAACATGAGATCTCGCCAGAGCTCAGTCCGCCATGCCGTGACTTGTCGCGGCAGCGGACTTTCACCCCAGCGTTGCATCTCCACACGTATATCGCGCATGTGTGCAAGGACTGTTGCCTCCAGATCCCACGGTGGTAAGCCAGCCAGAAGGCTCGCCGCTTTGCGGGAAATCGTGCGGTGTCCCCGCACCATCCGTATTGCCATGACCCTCTGGCATGCGTTCAGCATGGCCGCCGGTCGCTTTTGCAGCGACGACGCCCACACGGTACCTAGGGCTTAAGTTGGATAGTTTATTCGCTGATTTTTTTAAAAGAACTGAATTTCTGACCAGTCTTTAACTATCACTTAAGAGAGAAATATTAGAGGACTATTATATAGGATATTTATCAAATTACTGCGGAACTGATGTCGTGCTGACAATAACTATATAAAAACCAATCAAGCAGACGGTCGACGGTACCTAACCTTATTATGGACATGAAGCGAAACTTTTTGACTCAATATAACGAAATTAAAAACCTTTTTTGAGAACAAATTTGGCAATATTTTGGAGATGGCGAATTAGCTGATAATTACACCATACCTACATTATAATAGTGTGGGTGGCGACGAGTGGCAATGCGACGCTTCTGGGAGACGTATGCCCAGCTATAGACGTCATTAGGCTGATATTATGGTAAAAGACTTTAATTTTTCTTGTAACCTGAATAAGTTTAATTTATCTATTTATTGAAAGTTCAGGCACTAGGAAAAAAACACTATACAAAAGCAGACTTATCTAAGGCTAGGTTTAGTTTAGGCTTTCTATAGTTAGGTTCGCCTAATATTATTCTACTTTAAGCAGTTGGTCAATTGACATCAGTTCTGAGCTTTGCACTAGAAACATTAGCATTCTTTCCGGTTTTCCCAATAAAAACCCTTTATTAGTACCCAAGTTCGTACACAATCGTACGAACCCAAACTTAAGGAAAAATATAAAAATTGGTTACCATACCATCGTGTTACTGGAAAATAGGTATATAATAAAAATTGATATTTGCTGAGTCCATGCGGTGCGGCGTCCCCGTGCAAAGGCACCGTGCCTTGTACCAAATCGTTTCGGCGACGAGAAACAATAAAATACTTTCTTCGATCAGTTACGCCTGGCGTAGCAAGGCAGGCAAAACGTCTTAATTCTATATTAAACAGTTTATTCTAAGTTATAAGTTAATGAGAAACTCTAGGTTGAGTTTTACTGACAGCAACTGTTTGTTCAGTGCATTTTGTTTGGAAATTATGAATTGTGTTTCATTTAAAAACAGTAAATATTGTGTTCTATATATATTATTCTTAAAATACAATAGTCACATAAAGAATCAATTTATATAATTGACATTTTAAATAAAAAGAGTTAATCAATTAGAGTTAAAAAATTTATTAATAAAAAAAATATAATGTCAAACTAATGTCTGATATAATGTCGAATGATTAATTGCAGTCAAACCTAAGTGATTTTTTAAATTTAATTAAAAGCTTGTTTACTGCTATCATAAGAATTTCGATTTTATCATTTGACATGTAAATTGATACTGAGTTGAGACTAGCACAACAGCGTGCTAGTCTCTGCTCTACCCGCTAGTACCTACCGCACAGTGACAAACTCTAAGGATTTCAAACATACTTAGTTCCATGATCATTATATCATGTGCAGTTTTCAAATCATTTAAGTATTTAGTTCTCAAAACAGACCTATAACATCCACGATCATCGCATATGGACATATCACCAAATCAAACTGACTTTAGTGTTAGGAATAGAACGCAACTATCCATATTCATATTTCATATCTTCAAAGTTCATCAGAACTTCGAAGATATGGAACGAAATTCCTCATAGGATCATAGTGAAAAGAAAGAAAGAAAGAAAACATGTTTATTCTGCCCGTATAGACACACAAATAATTACAAAATAAAAATTAATAAATGAAAAACAAAATAAAAATAAAAATTAGTTGCCATAACGTCAAGTGGAACTGTCCTAAGCAATAAAATGTTTTATTTGTACCTATAGTCGATGATTGACTGAAGGAAGAAGGGGAGAGGCTACATAGAACTGATCTGATGATGAAGCCGGAAATTAGGAAACAGAACTCACTAATTTATGAATGTATCTTAGTCGTGTTTGGGATTATTAGAATTGTCATGAGATGCACTCGAGCTATAAGGTACCATAGAGTTGATTTGAAGATGGATGGTAAAGACCGAAACTTCGTAAATAAAACCAAACATCGTAGTAGTGGTTAATTTTGCAATTGTCATGTAATGTAGGTACTCTGTGTAGGTATAAGTGGTTTTATAGTCTGTCTAATAAGTCAACCGACTTTGGAATTTTGTATAATATTTAATCATTTAAAAAATACTTATATTCCATACTTTTTTTTTAAGGTTCTTCTGTTAGTTAACAATGATCTCTATCCCTTAATCAACCTTGATTATTGAACCCGTGTTGACTACATCAGATTTCATTAAATCCTAATAATTACCCAAGTCGTTTAACTTATTAGACAGACTCTAATTATTAAATTCTATAGGTATCTTTTTATTTAAGTTTGGCTAAGGAGTACCATAACTAAAAGTCACAGAAACTTCTTACGAAAAAATAATACAGCCGACTTCAAAGTAAAAAAAAGGTTTAAAACGTATAAAATAACTTTAATTTCGAAAGCCGGTATTATAACAAAAAGACAAAACCATAGACAAAACTATAATAGAAACACCGACTCATCTAAAAGAAAAATGGAAGACTAAAAGTAGAATATACTAAGTTGGTGGCTCATCTAGAAAAATATGATACAAAACATGATGAAAAACGATCGATCTGCAACTATAAAGTGTTGTAAAAGTGTGTAGCTCCACTATAGTGCCACCCTGTGGAGATGTTGATTTATTGATGTAGGATAGTTATTTAAATCACCGCGGCCGACATTCGTAAGTAGACAGTGACACAAGCCGTTCAACTTTACGGGGAAATTGCTGTCATAAGTCATTTATTTCAAAATAGCTCTTACTCTTTCATTTTCCAGGTGATCTATTAACCTTTCAATCGTGGAAATTACAGACACAATTGAAAGACAATAGGTGCGCAAACGCGTTCGCTTGGGGTTTAATGAATTAATGGAATTAAAGTATCGGTTAGTAATTTTTTTCTTAGTTCATACTAACAAGTTTTTCGAATAACTTAAAAGTTTTTTGCAGTGACGCTGCTCCATAACTTTTTTTTCGCCATGAATGCTAAGCTTTACCGGAATAAAGAGTAACCATGATGATAAATAAGATTTATAATTCCGTTCAACCGTATAAAAGAATAGTTGATAAGAAATACAGAAAGAGTCGTTTGTTGTGGTTGGTCGAGGCAATACCGACGCTGCGTCTGGCTCATCTCCAAAATAAGGTTTTACTGTGATTCTATCTCTCGCTTCAACTTCATAATATGTGTCTCAGTTGATATCCTAACAAATCCTCCGGGTCTGGGTGCTGGAAGCTCGTTGTTTAGCTGTTGGACCTTTTTGTTTGTCATTGAAATAGAGTACCTAGTTTGTTTCATAAAAACTACATTGAAAGTTTTGAGTATGGATGTGGATTTTACTAAAAGAATGTAATTAATACTATGGAACGATATGTATCAGAAGAAAACTCTTTTTGTTGTATTTTTACTACAGATTTCTGAATAAAAACACTAAAAACTGCGCACCATTGCACTTTTTACATGTTTTACCCCTCGATTTAACTTAAATAATGTGCAAATTCTGTAGTAAGATACTTAGAGGGTGGTATTATCGTAGGTACTTGTCAACAAAAGTCAGTAAATGTAGTTGGTTGTGCCTCGTTTGACAGTTACTCACCAAAGTTTCAGCCATTTATTTTGGATTTGAAGTTGTCATTTGACAGTTGTTTGAGTAAATCGATGTGAAATGCAGAAAAAAAAATTTTTTCACCAAGACAGTGCTCCGTGTCACATCTCAGTGATTTCCACGGCAAAAATACATGAATTACGGTTTGAACGCCTCGTCAAAATATATCCCCATTAAGCGACTTATTTTTGTCCCCTCATCTAACAATTGCGCTTTGAGGATAGAGACTTTCGTCAAACGAGGAGGCAATTACCTTCGCGGATAATTATTTTGCAGAGAAAAATGCTGACTACTTTACTAATAAGCATCGCTGGAAGAAGTGGGTAGAGTAAGTAACTTTACAATTTCTTTTTTCTACATTATCTCCTCGACAAAGTAGAAAAAAAAAATGGTAAGAAAAAATCTCTTGTATCTTTGTTAGGTCGGTAACTTTTCAGACGATTTTTGTGTAGAATACGAGTATAACCATAAAAACCGTGCTTATAAAATGTATAGAGTTCCTTCGATTTCTCCAGGATCCCATCATTAGATCCTGACCTAACCCATTGGACTACCTGGCAAGTGCGATTCGGACTCGCGCACTGAGGGTTCTGTACAAACTTACCTACCTATTATTATAAAGAATTCAATTCCCGATTGGAGTCTCGAAGTTTTTTCCAAATCTCAAAAAAATAATTCTCCAAATCGGAATAGGTATAATCGAAACATGCATAAAAAATATAAATGATGCCGACGAATTGCGAACCTCCTACTTTTTGTAGTTGGTTAAAATGTAGTGACTACTGAGGTGTGGACTAGAAAAGCCGCCTCAGTGTGTTGGAATGAGCGAGCACCGGAAAACGCAGCGTTGGACTCCCACAGGGTAGACCGATAACCTGGTGAGAGTGGCGGGAATGCAGCGGATGCGAGACACACAGGACCATTCGTTGTGGCAATACTTGGGGAAAAATAAGTCCTACAGTGGATGGCCTTCGGCTGAAATGATGAGGATGATGATGAGATTAGTCTCAACCAGTTCTGTTCATTTCTCATAATGACGAAAACTTGATGACGAAGACTTGATGCTAGAACTAGGAGGTAGCTGGAACTCTGGAATGCCTAACAAATAGAGTTTGGACTCGTTAGATTCATTTTAACCAGTTCTATGCATTTCTCCTGATGACGAGGATCTGATATTAGATTTGAAAGGTAGCTGATGTAACCTGGAATGCCGACTAGTAAATTCATTGACTTTGACCCATAAATGTACATTGTCAGTTATAAGATACCCTATCGTAGCACAAAATTACAGACAACATTATATAGGTTTATAGAAAATGTTTATAAATTGGTTGGTCTGAGAATAGGTTGTTGGCTATTTTTTACCCTCTTACCCTTTTTTTCTTTGATAATTTATTAGGCAGAATAACGTTTGCTAGTTATAGATTAATTTTACTTGCTGTTGAAATGATATAAGTGCATTATTAAGTAGGATTTGGCGCCATACATTTCTTATGCGACTACTTTGTACCTATAACAATTTGGCTTTATTTAAATAGATTTGGGGTAGATGCAGTAGTAAGAACCTAGCGCAATCAGTACATCGGCTGTTGACAGGTTCTATGCGGGCTCTTTGTTTAGCTAGCTGACCAAATACTCCTGTTCCAACCTTTTGAAGAAGACAAAGCCGGTACGATGATGACAACAGATGACGATAGCATCGAAAACTAATCAATTCATAACGCATGGATCATAGCAGGACGTGAAATTAAGACTGCATGTATGCTGGTGTCATATTAAATGATTGAAAAGTGCGTTTTCACGATTCACAAAATTTAAAAAATGCGTTACATTTTTGTACTTAGTACTATGTCATACTACCAATACCATTCTGTGAAAAGTGTAAGTTGTTCTTATTTAGGAAATTTTTTGATTGGAACTTTAAGTTTGAAAGAAGCTTTATTATTGGCTAAAGAAGAAATCGGATTTGATGATGCAAGGAAAATTCGAGATTCCCCAAACTTAAATGGTAGTGGCTAGGGTACTTTGCTCCCAAAACAGATAGACCTCATTGAGAACCGATGACGGGAATACTATGGATGCGACGCGCAGAGGTTCGGTTGTTGTTGTGACATTTGAGGCAGATCTACATATGTTCAGCTTTGGACGTCTTTCGATATGATAGAAAGTTTCACCCTGATCAGATCGAGGAGGAGTGGCAGGCGGTCGCCGACTTCTGCGAAACAGTAATGCTCGCAAAGGAGGAGGCCGACCACATCAGGCAACGGCGCTCTCGCCACCGCCAGGATTCCGATCCCGATTTCCAGCCACCGTAGGCGCGGGCTTGCGGACGGTGAGCAATGGGTAGCTCGCTGTCTGACCGTTCGGTAACTGTCCAGACCAAGCCCAAGTCGTCGACGGCGCACACTGTTCCTGCTCCTCAAGAAGTTGTCAGCAACAGCAGGGGCCCAGATGGGTCGAAGCTTACCGGGGCCAGGGTTAGTTTCGAAAGACAGCTAGTGCCCCGGTATGAAGGCTTGAAGGAACGGGGTGGGTTTTTAGTCAGTAAGAGTCTGACACTATCTCCCGCTCCGCCCAAGAGCGGGGGTTGTCATTGATGATTTTCCCACCAAAAAAAAAACGCCTGTTCAGATAATATGTGTTTGTTGATATAGAGATGAAGATACAGGGAGCCAGTACTGTGACTAACACAATAATGTCTTAAAAATAAAAACTAGTACAATTTACTTAATTTACATTATTGATTCAACTTTTTGTACACTACACGATTATGTTAAGTACATTAAATTTTATTAGTTTTAAGATTTAAAATATAGACTGTTTTGTTTCGTGCGAGCGAACTCGTCGAGATCTCGAGATCTATCTTGAGGTATCTTCAAGCAAAATGTAAAGACGGAAATGCGCTGTGTTGGAGCTCTTCACAATTTCCTAGAACGTTATGAGGCTGTGTGGAGATAAAGTTTTACAAGGAACTTTTCTTGGACCATTTAAAATTAAATTTCAGCAGTTTATAAAAAATATTTCATAAACATTGGCAGTACTTACTTCATTTGCAAGTACCTATAATTTAATAAACCACCAATATTTTAAAATTGTCAACAATCGTTTCCATTGATAGAATGTGACTAAGTTTAGGCTGTCTTGTTACAAAAAATTTGACGATTTAACTTTTGATGATGGCGAACTCAACGGGAATCCTTTTTTGAGGTGAGAATTTATAAAATGTCTCGCTCTAATGCTCTATATTAGAGCGAAAGGGCGTGTCAAACTTTTTCTGACTAAAATCAAAACATCTTATGTTTCTTGAGCATCGACGCTGAGTTGCTAGTCTGTCGGTTTTCTATTGTTTACATTTCGGGGAAATTGCACAATTTAATTCGGCCAAGTCCGTTCCATCATTGGACGACAAAGCGTACGGCGTTACGCCACTGGTCCATGGTAAACATCCCACCTAAACGTGAAAAGCGTTTTGGGAAAACATTCATTAGGCGTACAATTAGGGAGGAGTTCCCTGCCAGAATCTGTGTTTCTTGATAGCATAAATAGCCTTGGGGTCTTTAAGTCATGAGTGAACAGGTTGCTGCTAGGCATGCGTGCTTCATCGCCGGCCAAACGCTACCCTATCTATAATAAAAAAAAAACCCATGGCCTGCACTAAAGCCGGTGGCTCACTGCGTTGCAAGAGTCAGTGTGATGTTCTCTTACCATTCGGATGGCCATGATTTTCAGATTTAAAATAGCAATGTCTATAATGTAGTGTGACTTTTATGCGTGTTTTAAATTCTGCCTAATTAACTCTTTGAATGTCGTAATTAGAGACACAATAGAAAGACAATTACCTTATGTCGGACTGTGTAACTTAAGACATTCGAAAGGTTAAGTTGGGATATAAATTATAAAATGAACTTGGTGTGAGAAATGAATAATGCTATATGGCCAGTATAGCTTCAACCTCTCTGCTCTCTCTATCAATAGCTTAAAACCCTGGTGATTCGCTAATCATCACTATCATAATTTAATTCTTAAATGTCCAAAGTATGGTAATAATTTTAGTCGTGATGGTTAAAGTATGCGGTTGAAACATTAAAATTGTATCATATAATTTCTGCGGTCGGAATACGAGTATATATCGATAATCCAGTTTACTATACGATTAGGTAACTGTGTAGGTACTATCAGAGGGAGTTTATCATCAACGTTTGAAGTGGAACTTCAAAGTATTTATATCAAGAGTGCCAAGTGTTACATTGTACTGACATCGGTCTCTCTTTCATTATGTTAAGAAATATCTACATAACATTACATCACACTCATATTTCCCAATGGGGTGGACTGAGGTGACCTCGAAGCACACCCATGTTTTTTGTCATAATATCAATAATTAACAGTTTCAGATGTAATAACTAAATAATAATTAGTGCCTGATACCAGAAATCATACCAGAATAGATTGTTACAAGTGATTACGTACATAACATTAAAGTCTGGCCTGTTGGTCTAGTGTTTGGTGAAACTGACTGCTATGCCGGAGGTCGTGGATTCGATTTCCACTAAGGACAAATGTTTGTGTGATGAGCTTGATGATAAATTGTTCTGTGATTGGGTGCAATATACACCACAAATTTTTAATTAGTACAAAATAATACACAAAGGGATTCTTAGAAATTTTTATGTTATTATTTAAGTAAGGTCTCAGTAAATAATATTCAAACAGCAAAGTTACTAGCGTTTCTTTATATCCCAAAATGTTACTCAATTTATGGAAATATTGTATTGATTATGAATGAAAAACAATGGAAAAATACTGTGCGTATTATTTTCTAGTAGTAATTGTTATGAATGTTTAATTTAATTATGATACATTTTCAGGAACAATATATTTTTACTTATGACCACTCAATGCTGATCAGTAACGGACACAGGTAGTGCCCCATTTTTTTTGTACTAATAAAAAAATAGGACTGTATACGTATGTAATTAGGAAGTATATTTATCAGTTGTCTAGTACTCATAACGCAGGCTCTGCTTAGCCTGGGACTAGACGGCGTTGTGTGACAGATGTGGAATATTATTATTGATGGTGTGTGATATTATAAAGTAAGAAATAATTTAAAATACGTTACATTATATTGTAATGTCAAATCAATAATAAAAATTAAATATTAAAAACAATAAAAATATATTACAAATTGATAAAAGTCAAATCAACATATTTAGAAATATGCAAAATAGGTGCATAAAAATATGATAAAATTAGTTAAATATTACGATAGCAACGCTACGCGGCGCTGATCTTTTCGTTAGATTCATTAATGTATGTTTTGTTTTGTAACTATTCGAGGAACTTTGTCACCTTTTAATGTATTTCATATACGTGGTAGAAGTTACTAAGCAGCATCCGATTCCGCGTACAGATAAATAGATATGTTTTTACACACAAATCAACTTTTGTCTACCAAATTGTTAATGGTTGGTGGAAGATTCCGTGGAAAATCACGAAAGTTGAAAACATATCCGACAATGGAAACTTATCGATATGAAATTGTAATTAATATGATTTTAACATCTGATTTATTAAGTGAACTTGTTAGCTTTTCTGTTTATTTGCCATTTGGATGGATTCCAGCGTAACTCGCGATTTGAATAAAAACATTTTTAAGAATTTTGTAACAAAAATGTTAATTAGGTTGCTTATTTATATTCATAATGGTTTAATAAATGATGGGGCCCTAAAAACGCAGTTTAAATTTTGTAATTTTCTTTGAGACTTCTAAAAAAAAACTTAAAATTTATAACAGTTTTTCAATATTTGTGAAATATTTGCTCGTGTAACAATTAGTATTTACATAATAATTATCGTTTTTAGGGTTTAGGTGTGTTGTATCTCAAAAAGATTTTTATCTTATCGGAACCCCTATCTATAGGATCACTTTGTTGTACGCCTGTCTGTCTGTTAGACCCTTTATCTCGGAAACGTGTGAAATTAAAACCATATAATCAAGTCAGCTGTCCCTTGAAGCTGTGTAAAAATTGTCATCAAATTAACTAAAAATATGAACGAAGGAACCGTCGCAAAAACGTGTATTTCGACACTTTCAAGGGAATCAAAATTCGTAGACTACTTGCTACCTAGAACAATATTTGGCAAGAAAAAAATATATTACATATAGAACCCAGATGCCATGAAACTTTGTTTCAAAACCTACATGTAGCACCACGACAGCTTTTGCGAACTATACAAATACGAAACGAAACGAGTACTGTAGTACATTATTTTGATCTACATTGCAAAGCTAGCCTCTCGTAGGGTTCACCTACAAGAGGGTTCAGCTAGCTTTGCAATGTAAGCGCATAAAAAGTTCATTTACAACATCACATTAGAAACCGTTAAAATTACCAGTGTTTCTTATTATGCATGTATTATACATATATTATGCATATAAACCTTTCTCTTGAATGACTCCTTTTTTATTATATTTTTTTTATTAGCCTATTGTGTGTCGCACTGCTGGGCGAAGGCCTCCCCTTTCTCCTTCCAAACTTCTCTGTCTACGGCGATCTCTGGCCAAGTTAGCCCCGCGAACACGATCAGATCGACACACCACCTTCGCCGCGGTCGACCTCGACGGCTTCGACCTCCTTCTTTATTCGCTTAACACCTGTTATGCTGCGCTCCATTGCCCTTTGTCTATTAAAAAAGCCGCATCAAAATCCTTGACGTAGTTTTAAAGATCTAAGCATAATAGGGACAGACAGGCAACGGATGACTTTGTTTTATATATGTAGTGACTATTGATAGTGTAGATTATAACGCAGTGTAGATTCTTGGCTGTGGGTAGAGCACATAATTCTATTTGCTGATGACACCTCTCTTATTTTTAAAGTAGACAGAAAAGATGGGGATGTCTTGCATGTCAACGAGAGTCTGGCTGTCCTTTCGAAATGGTTTGCAGCTAATAATCTCTTATTAAATGCAAATAAAACTAAATGTATAAAGTTTTCATTGCCAAATGTCCCTCAAGTTGACGTCAATCTAATTCTTGACAGCAAAAAACTGGATGTTATTACAGAAACCGTGTTTTTGGGTATAACTATCGATTCTAAACTGCAGTGGGGTACTCATATTAGAACTCTCTCGGGAAGACTAAGCTCAGCTGCATATGCAGTAAGAAAAATAAGGCAATTGACAGATGTAGCCACAGCTAGGTTAGTTTACTATGCTTATTTCCACAGTATTATGTCTTATGGCATTTTACTGTGGGGACCTGCAGCTGACGTAGACTCAATTTTCATATTACAAAAGAGAGCAATCCGGGCTATTTATAGAATGGGCCCTCGCGAGTCCCTCAGAAATAAACTTTTTCACAACAAAAATACACGTAGTAAACACGAAATTGTCTTACCCAAATGGAGACTAGCTAAGACTAGCAAGTCATTCTTAGTAAACAGCATTCGCTTTTATAATAAGCTGCCAAAGGCGGTAACAGAACTTAGTGAGGGAAAATTCAAATCTCATATCAAGCGTGTCCTAACCGAAAAAGCATATTACAAGGTTAAAGACTATGTCGAAGACACGCTTGTTTGGCAATGACTACCTCTGCACATGTGGCCCCCTGGTAAATCATCAATATTTTGTCTATAACTGCTCCACCTTTGTTTTAATAATTATATATACATTTTTTTTTTCTCTGACACATTGCTTTTGCAATATTTTTATTTTTTATTTATATTTCAACTGTCATAAATTTGTTAGTAATTTATTTTGTTAACATTTTATTGATAGTTGTAATCATTATATTATACCTGATTTTTTTTTATATAGCCTCTTTTTGTATTGTGAATGTGAGAACACTGTATACTCCACGAACTCTTAGACTACTTCCTATTACGACTTACTTTGTTTTTTACTGAGAAAATTTTTATTGTGCTTTTGTGTACAATATTTGACTGGTCTACACTGTTCTTACATAATATAATATCAATATTGTAAAAACACCCACTTTTTTAAAAGAGTAACCATGGAGTTTCTTGCCGGTTCTTCTCCATAGGAAACGACCAATTTGGAACCGTGCACTAGCTTCTGACGTTTTATAAGTGCCCATGTAGGCCTATGTGAAATAAAATATTTTTGATTTGATTTGATTTGATTTGATTCATATCTTGCAAAACAGATGGTCGATGGGACCGAAAGGTTCTGAAATGGTAATTGTGTACCGGAAGACGCAGCGTTGAAAGACCTTTCATAAAATGGACCGATGTCCTGGTGAGGGTCGAGTGAAGTCGATGGAGACGAGACACACAGGATCGTTCAATCTGACGATACTTGGGGGAAGCCTATGTCCACCAGCGAACGTCTTTCGGCTGAAATAATGAAGATGATGATGATGAGTTATACCATCAATGTTTCCATCAGTATATATGTAATAAATCTGTAGAAGTTTTTTGTCGTGCGCGCCTAACATAAAATGTACGAGATCGACATAAATGACTTTTTACATTTAAATTGTGTGTTACTTGAAATACTTCGGTTTTGTTTCATCGCAATCGGTTTGCTATATCGAAGATATACTGACTGTTATGCGGTACGAAGTTCCTCGGGTCAGCTAGTAAAATAATAATTTTTAATATTATTCTTCATGAATGAAAATAGTTGTCGTTACTAACGCAAACAAACTTACTAATAAGGTCTATCTACAGAGTTATTGGATATAGCTGAACATTTTATATGGAGCATCTTCCTGTTTGACCTTCAGAATTGGATTTTAACCACCCGCAACCCGAAGATCTACGGACAACAGCTAGCCTAATGTTGAACATCGACCAGTGCTGCGGGCCTCTAGCTACAAATATTTCAAGAACTGTTCAAAAAAATATTATGTTGAACTGAATCCGTCCTGTAATCAAATCATTTGGCTAAGCTGAGAGTCAAAGTTTCATTCACCCACAAGCCTTTTTTTTTATCAAATTGCAAGGCTGATTCTGTGCCTTATCCGGCTTTACAAAATAACCAAGCGAAATGCGCGGCTCATCTGCGTCCATCCTATAAAAAGATATTTAGTGGTATTCTGTAACATGCTGTTCCGAGATATCGATCGGCCAAGCTTATTGGTACCAAGTAAAAAGTTTCTGCTTTGAAGTTAGGAATGAGAATACCACCATTTTGTTTGCTTAGCGAACAAGAGGCTTAATAACGGGCACGATTCACGAATATAAAATTGTCATTTATATTTTTACTTATTTACTTATTAAAACTCCTTGTAATATATTATTTCTTATTCCTCCTTCCTAGTTAAATTTGGCTGGTTGTGGTGCTACTTGGGGAGCTTATGAATTACAGTGTAAGTCCGGTAAGTTTTAATGTGATATTTGAGCTAACTGATTTTTAATTTTAAGTGCCTCACTCAAACCCTTGTCTTTGCTGTATGTAATTATATCCTTTATTATAAACTAGCTTCTGCCAGTGGCTTCGACAGCTTGAAAATACGTTTCTCCGTACAAACTTTAGACCCCCGTTTCATAACCTCGGGGGCTGAATTTTGAATAATCCTTTCATAGTGCTCGCCTACGTCATAAAATGAACCTTTGTATAAAATTTTAGGCTCCTAGCCCCAGTAGTTTCTGCTGTGCGTATATAACAACGCAGTCAGTCAGTTTCTCCTTTCATATATACAGAAGATATATAATAATATAGTCAGTACCCTTAGAGAAGGCTGGTTATCATATTTTCGGCCTTCTGACTACACGTTACGAAGGTCTAAGATTTTCCTACAAATGATAGTCAGAACTAGCTCAGCTTTCGTCTTCTAGCACGAATGTCTCTCTTCTCTATAATTATGTAACAGGTAGTCTGGGACCCTTGTGTTCAGTATCTCAGCCGAAAGATGTTCACTGTTGGACATTATCCTGATAAAGGCAAAAAATTGTTTGTTTCTTACTCCTTCACGCTCCATGAAAGTTAAGTTCTTTTTGTTTTGTAATATATCACACGGGCGAAGCGGCTGGCTGGTAAAATATAAAAATATAATGTAAAAGCTATTTCTTTCAAAAACTCGAAAAAGAAATAAAACTGTAGCACCTTGTGTCCTGCCAGATTTTTTTTTTTATGTGATTAGATTGAAGAATGAGCGGACACCTCAACTCAACGTTCCTGAGATTGTACGCATGACAAAATGTCCCTCCAAAAACCCGCCGGGACACTTAAATTCAGCTCTAAAAGTAAAAAGGTGAGGTATGAGTACTAAGAGCATAGAGCGCTGCATTTAAACTGACGATCTAGGTACGGGATGAATGAAGAATTTTTTTAATAAAAAGTACTTCTACCTGTGTGGGATGGCCTGCGAGTTTTACAAAGGCAAATTTTAAGTTTGGACTTCATTAATTAAGAAAATATTTATTTTTACTGAATAGGTACATTACAAGTGTTTAATAAAATAAAACAGTTTTCCAAACTAGATACAGATGTTATTAGGTATTAATATTATCAAGTTTAGAAGTGTTAATAGAAGTAAAATAAGACATTGGTATACTTGCAATTTATTTATTTAAAAATATAAGTTTACAGTACAGGACCAAAACTGGTAATGGTATGACAAAAAATGATATATGGTTTGTAATATAGTGCCATAATATGCCATAGTAAATCTTAGGAAATTTCGATTACCTAATCGTTTTTTTTATTATTATTGATAGGCTTGCGTTTGACCACCATCTCACCTGATGGTAAGCGATGATGTGGTCGACGATGGAGCACGCTTGCCTAGAAGTAACCTATTAACTCTTGACTTAAAGACCCCTAAGTTGTAGCTATCAGGAAACACAGACTCCGGCAGGGGATTTCACTCCTTGGCTGTACGCATAATAAATATGTTCTTAAAACTTTGTGCGTATGGGTGGGATGTCTACCATGTACCGGTGGCGCAACGCTGTACGTCGTGTGGTCCGATGATGGAACGGACTAGGCGGAATTAGATTGTGCAATTCCAGTGCACACTCCCCGAAATGTAAACGATAGAAAACCGACAGACTAGCAACTCGGCGGCGATGCTCAAGGCTTTGGAGTTTCGACTCTACAAGTGCATCATTGCCGATGATTCTCTTGGCTCGCCTCTCAATTGACTGCAGCGCATCAAGCTGGTATTTGGCAGATCCATCCCAAAGATGAGAGCAGTACTCCATACATTTATCATATCCATTTGACCGGACGAGCAGCCATCAATAACCACTCGGATGGATCGATCCCTCAAGAAGTCAGCGATCCAATTACACAAAACAGCGGGTAAACCGAAAAGAGGAAGCTTAGTAATAAGGCTTTCGTGCCAGACCCTATCGAAAGCCTTCGAGATATCAAGGGAGACGGCAAGCGCTTCCCCATGCTTCGCGATGGCCTCGCTCCGGATGTGAGTAGCATACGCTAGAAGATCCCCAGTAGACCGGTTTTGGCGATATTGCCGGTCACTGAAGATGTCGTTAGCTTCTAGGTATGCCAGAATTTTCCTGTTGAGCACCCGTTCCATACTCTTACAGAGGACGTATCGTATTAATTGCCATCCCTAATTCTGACGTAGCTATGGTCCTTTGCCATTGTCAAAGTCACAATCTTTAGTCTTACCCGTGCTTCCATTAGCGTCACTTGCTCTTTGTTGTTGTATTGGTGTGTTTTGGTTATTTTCGGGACTTTTGCATATTTTAACGGACTCTGAATGCTTTCAAAAACGAAAATAGCTATATGTAGATACTATGATATTGTTTTCCAGTTTCTTAAAAATCACTTGGAAGAATGAAAAGTCATAGTCCTACCTAATAAAATATTCAAAATATTCGATTATAACCTCAAAACTTGATACTTTTTTTAAATATATCTATTCTAAAGCTCGTCCGCTATCCGCTATAAAAATAAGATCTCATAGAAGTTTACTAATATTAGAGAATACAATACATAATTTTTCGATGCTCCTGGCTCCAGGGCGAAGAATGTATGGAGGCCGAGCATTATATATTTTCTTTAAAAGACCTTTTATTGTCATTTGGTGGTACTAATTTACTAACTACATAAATGTGTACCTATATCATTTATATATATAAATTCTCGTATCAGTCTTTATAATAAAATGCCTCCAAAACGGCTTGAACAATTCTAATGAAATTTTGTGTTTATATTTAGCAGGTCTGAAACTAAGACGTAAACTATTTTTCACCCTCTTTCCACCCCATTTTTTTCTTTAATAATTTATATGGTAGTACTTACGACGTTTGCTTAGTCAGCTAGTATCTTTATATATAATTTTTCTGTACGTGTGTTTGTTAATTAACTACTAAATGACTTCACAGATTTGGATGTAATTTTGTGTTTATTATTTGATTAGGTCTCTAGATGGTTTGAAAATACAGTTCGTAATTTTTTTATCTGACAAAATGCCAGCTTTCAGACAGGACAACGTATGCCAGGACTGTAAGTATATCAATATAAAAAAAAATAGATCATTGGTAGGCTTTAGCTTCACTTCATAACGGCTGGGCCGATTTAGTTATTTTCGTTTTAAAATGTATAAACCTTCTATAACGAAAATAACTATAGTCTATTAATAAAGTAAGCAGGTATGTAGGTATAAATGCTAAAACTGCCTGAAATATTAGAAAATTGATGACTGTTTAAGTATAACTTTTTACAGACTTTATAATGAAAAACCACCAGTTTTACTGCAATAACTTTTTACTAACTAGTCAGTCTTTAATTGATGGAGAAGCGTGTTTTCTTCTCCTAATATATTACTCCTTAGTTAATGTAATTTAAATAAATACTTAATATTATCCACGACAGCAGTTTATAGGATTTGATCATCACCAAAATATCAAATCATTCCAAATTAGTACGGTATAGCATAGTATATCGGAGGGCAAACATTCGAATATAATCCGAATATTAATTGGTTTCAAATCTAACTAGTTTTCCTGCGTGAAGATCGTTTGGTGCAAACGATCTTCGAATTACAGTTATCTAAGTGGAGAGTATAGAGGCACCGCTTAAAACTGAGTACCGTGCATTTCCTGATAGTAACTAACTCCGAAAGCTAAAAGTGTACCTCAAGCAGAATCGTTTAAGGTTAAGCTCTCAAACTATTGAAATATACATTTCTCGTATACACCGTAGTGTATTTCAGAAATAAGCGACCACGAAAACGTATGCTGTGACCGCATATTCCGAATAACAGGTGCATTGCTTGGAATTGTTTATTGAGTTCCAATTATAAGAGAAGTTAGTTGAATCCCGGAACTTAATAAATATCTTGTTCATTGCACAAAGATAGAGAATTGATAGAGGTGCAAATGAATGTGGATGCACATTCACTTGCACCTCTATCAATAAAATTTATTTGGCGCAATATATTTATTCTGTCAAACTTCTCCTATTCTTAAAGAAAATTATCAACGCATTAATATTAATTGTAGAAATGTTAAGGACATAAAAATGAAAGGGGACGTAAATGTCTGACAGTAGTTTTGATTTATCTGTGATAGCGATGATAAATTTGTTGACGTCCGCTCTTGTACATTTGTACTTACTCGTCTTTTAAAAACAGTTACATAAATTATAGAACCTTCTACTCAGGGTTCATGTAGTAGTTTTCTTTTGATCATATAGTGAAGCATAGAACGCCAAAAATGGAAGAACAGCCGTGAGGAATTAATACTTCTAAACGTGTTACCTGAATGACAAGCATGCAATATGAAAGGTAGGTACACAGACTATCAATAATAAAAACATCTAATTTGAATTGTCCTACTAGAGTCTGTCTAATAAGTTAAACGACTTGGGTAATTATTAGGATTTAATGAAATCTGATGTAGTCAACACGGGTTCAATAATCAAGGTTGATTAAGAGATAGAGATCATTGTTTACTAACAGAAGAACCTTATGAAAAGTATCAAATATAAGTATTTTTTAAATGATTAAATATTATACAAAATTCCCAAGTCGGTTGACTTATTAGACAGACTATACGAACAATATTGTAAAAATGGCAGCAGACCTTATAATAGTAACACGGAAAATGATTTTCCATCATCAACCAACCTGAATATTTAATTCTGTATCCTGAAATGTGTTCCACTTTGTTACGTGCAGTGAGACATGTCTAACTGTGCACCGTTAATAGACACAACAGTTTAAGGCGTATAGTCCCGTTTACATCTGGCCGGAGTTAAATGCACACACTCTTACCTTTACACTTGCCTGTGCCCGCACAGAGCCGTGCTGATCTATAAAACCATTTTCTTGGCGAAATATTGATTCGCATATTGACTGATTCACATATTATGTGAATCAATCAATAATGCTATGTAAATGCTATGTACTACGTAGGCATCGTTTGGTCCATGGCCCTTTGACGCAACCGAGGGCCCAGCTGAACTCATGCCAGAGGGTCACGACCATTCAGATGGTGCGGGGATACCACACGGTTTCCCGCAAAGCGGCGAGCCTCCTTGCTGGCCTACCACCATAGGGCCTGGAAGCAACAGTCCTTGCACGCATGCACGATTTGTGCATGGAGATGCAACGCCGGGGTGAAACTCCGCTGCTGCGACAAGTCGCGGTACGGCGGACAGAGTTCCGGCAGGATCTCACAGTGCAATGGCGACAGCGACTATCGCAACCCAGTACTGGACACGCCACAATTATGGCGATAAGTCCCCTCTTTGAGGCGTAGCTGGAAAGACCTCACGGCGTCCTCACCTTCCGTATGATGCAGGTTCTCACCGAACACGGTCCGTTCGGGAAGTTACTGCACTGGATTCATCGGAAAGCGATGCCCGAGTGTCACTACTGTGTTAACCACCCAGAGGACACGTTGGAGCACATGGTTGAGGTGTGCCCCGCTCGGGCAGAGTACCGCCGTGCACTCGTGGGGGCGATCGGCGGCAGCGATCTCTCGCGCCGGGTCTTGGTACAGGTCATGGTCCGAAGCGAGGAGGAGTGGCAGGCGGTCGCCTCCTTCTGCGAAGCAGTACTGCTAGCAAAGGAGGAGGCTGCAAACGTGAGCCAGCAGCCGACGGGATTCTGATCCCGATTTCCGGCCACCGTAGGCGAAAGCTTGCTGACAGCAATGGGTAGCTCGCTGTCCGACCGTCCGGTAACCGTTCGGACTGAGCCCAAGTCGTCAATGGCGCTTACTGATCTCGCGCGCCTCAAAAAGTTGTCAGCAAACCAGTGGCCTAACATGGCCGAAACCAACTGGGGCCTTGGACGGGTTTCTGAAAGGAAGGTTCGACCCCGGTATGAAGGGTTAAGGAGCAACGGGGTGGGTTTTTAGTTAGTAAAAGTCTGCACAACACTATCTCCCGCTCATTGTCATTGGATGATAATTATCCACCGAAAAAAAAATTTGCTATATGTACATTCTGAAGAACACTTAACCGGATTTTTTTTTTGTAAACGTATTTCTAAAGATCAAAGCCGTTCGTAAGGAGTAGAGAAAACAAGCGAAAAAATATCATGTTGTTAAATCTTTTTTTTATCATCATCATTTCAGCCGAAAGGCTTCCACTGTTGGAAATAGGCCCCCAAGTGTCTGATAATGACCGGTCCTGTGCGACTCGCATCCAGCGAATTCCCGTGACCCTCACCAGGTCATCGATCTACCATGTGGGAGGCCTGCCAACGCTGTGTCTAACGTCCGATACGTGGTCGTCATTCCAGAAACTTTCACTCTCATGAACCATCTGTTTTACGAGCAATGTGTCTTGCCCACCGCCACTTAAGTTTGGCAATTCTTTGGGCTATGTCAATAATCTTGGTTCTCCTGCGGATATCTTCATTTCAGATGTGATTACGCAAGGAAACTGCGAGCATAGCCCATTCCCTTTGAGTGACTTTAAGCTTTCTGATGGGGCCCATCGTAAGCGACCACGTTTCGGAGCCATATGCCATCACTGGCATCACGCACTGGTCAAAGACTTTCATCTTGAGAAACTGGGGCAGCGTTCGGGAAGCTGAATACACCGCGCAGCTTCCTGAACGCTGCCCAGTCGATTTGGATTCGACGATTGACCTCTTTCTCCAAGTAGACCATTTAGAATATTTTTTTTAATCGTGCGAAAAAATCATCTGTTGATAATTTTATATATGACTGTAATTATAATAAATATATTATATTTTTTCAAACCATATTGCCTAGCCGTTACCGAGGAGTAAGCTTCAGAAAGTCACTGTTTTATCTCACTGCTCGGGTGCTAGGGCCTTAATAGTAGTGTATAATCAGACTTGATCGGTTGGTATTACCTTGTTCAGTTCTATGAATTATTAGTTCTATAATCTTATATCGAAGCTGAAGCAAACGACTTGACATTTGCAAGGTACAAAGAGCCGATCATTATGGCATTTTAAGTTGCCGTAATTTACTTAGTAAGCACATCGATTTTAGGCTTATTAGATTCGTCTTATTTTTTTTTTTTATTTACTTTTAATTTTACTATTATTATAGGTATATCATAGATAAACTGCAAAACCGTTTCGTAAAAGGCAAACAAGAAATAACTTAGCCATGGTTTATGCTTACAAAACGCGTGCGCGAATGAAAAAAAACGGCACCTACCAAACTACGAAAAAAAAAAAATTTGTTGGCCAAACCATTTAAGTTTTCTGGCCAGAACTATTTTTATTTCAGTTTGTATTCAATTAAAACAGAGTCGTGCGGCCCAAAGGGAGGTTTGAATTTGAATGGACAGAAACCACGGCCAATATTTATCCACCTGTAGCCTGAAATACCTAGAGAAAATATAAATTGCAATGGCTGACCAATAAAAATTGAACTGTGGTTAAAAAACAAAAGCTTTTTCGTAATTTGAAGAAGAATGATTCTGGGAATTAATTCCAGTTTTGGAATGTCTAATTGTCGATTGTAGTTAGCACAACTGCATTCTAGAAAAGTGTTGTTGTGATCATAGGAACCAAATGTCGACCGTAAATTCAGGTAAAATTATCTTTGACAATGTTCTTGTTAGCCAGAATCGTGTTCAGATTGACGTCCATCACTTTATAGCAAAGAAGGCGGCCATATGCTTGAGGGAACGGACATGATCGTCACGCTCCGGCCACCGAGATCTTAACCCCGATTTCCAGCCATAGAAGGCGTAGGCTTGTGGACGACGAGCAACACGTTGCTCACCGTCCGGCCGTCTAGTAACCGTCCGCACCGAGCCCGAGTCGACGACGGCGCGTTTTATTACACGCGCGCAAGACTATCGGGGCCATGAGTAGACTTCTTCATTTACCGCCTTAAAACAAATAATGCCTGCAGTTGGCTAAGTGAGATTATAAGCTTCGTATTTTAAATATATACCATAGTTATGTATGTCTTTGTTGATATCATAAAGAGCTGTAAATTGAAGTAACTTTTCGTGTCTCTCTCCGTCACGTTGTTCTACTGATCTATGGCAAAAGATTTCAATCAACGTTCTACATTACTTAGATAAGAAGGAAGGATTTGTTTACAGTAGATATATATTTTGCGATGACGTAAAATCTAGTGAAGCGGCTATAGTGAAAGGTTGGACTCATTATGTGGTTATTTCATTACATGTGCGTACGGTTAGTTGCTCGCTTGTACCTGGACGCCTTCAATTGCAAAGTCCATTTTAATCCGATTAAACAACTAAATTATCAGTTTAATCGAATTAAAGTGAAAAATAATTGAATGACAATTTTAAGTAGGTAAGTATTGTGAGTCGAAACCGCATAAAAGTTTTATATTATAACAATGATAATACAGAAAATAATCTCTAAACCTGATTGTTAATTCTTTGAAACTTTATTCTCTATACATTATTCATAAAAGTTAATAATAAATATTATCATATAAACTTACTGTTCATTGATTCAAATAAATTCAATGAAACAATTTATCTAAGCAAGAACGAAATAGCCACAGATAAATAGGCCACTCTTCAGATAATGATTACCCAAACCATTTCATTAAACTTTTGGCAGATGTCTGGTTCAAACTACTATGCTAATCCAGTCATGAGACTCCTCCAAGATTAATATGGCGAAATATTCAGGCTTCGTCTCCGTTCGACTGAATGGCAAGTGTCCAAACACCATTACGCTAATTTTATGGTGCAGTCCTAGTGTCTGTGATTGGGCTTTATTTGAACCAATAGCTAGATTAATGATCGGAAAATAAAGACAATTAACTTGGATGAAATGTTCCAATATTTACAATGGTTGCTTCCATTTTATTGGTTAAGAAATTGAATTTATTGGGACGTAGATTATATATCTGGATTGGCGCCTATGTCGAATCGTTCTTTTTGTGAAACTGGGTGCAATGTGGATTTAGTTCCACAAATACGAAGTTTGAATCTAGATAGACTACTCAAACTAGTTTTAACACTACATTCACTATAGTTCCAGTGTTGAAATTAAAACCAAATAAAATATTTAAGGCAGGATTCTAGTACAGCAATGCAAATGGGAGGCAAAGCAAAAACAAAACACTGACGACGCCGACGGCATGATCACTTTACTACAAATCTTTTAGAGTAAGATCCCAGTGTCGCCAGACGTCACGTATTTTCTCACGAACGAAATGTGGACGATTGAGTACTGTTAGTATGTACTAAGAACGCATGCCTATCTGCTAGCTTGCTTAGACGGCCAATTTTCAGGTATCAGGTACTCAAGGTACATAGAAACAGTACTTACTTCACGTAAATTCGCCAAGCTGATTTTTACGTATATTTTAGCCAATATCATTAAAATCAAGTCGTCAATACTCCCAGACACATTTCGTGGGCCATATTGCTTTACAGACGCTTTAAAGCTCCCAAAATAATGACATAACTTCACGTAAATTCTCATGCTTGATTTTTATATATGTTCACCAGACAACTATTTTAAAACCTTTTACAAGAAGACAGACCGATCCAAGGGGCCATAATAAACAGTTAGAGCCTGGCAGCATCTACATCAATTATTCCAGGAACGTTGTTTAAATCACAGATAATTGTTTGTATTATTTTGAATATTAAATTGAGTTTAGGGGATAAAATAAGGAGAAAATACGTGACGACTGGCGGCCCTCGGATCTTAGACTATTTACAAGATTTCTGAAAATCGGTCTACGTACTCTGCAACGCTGCAGTTATACTATCATGCGTTGATACAAAATGTTGAGTCCACTATTTTCTGAATTACACCTTGAATTTTTTTCGAGCCAATATTTTTCGGACACTTTTAGTGCAGGTTTTCGACAGATTTAAATTAGGGTCACAACATTCTTAACCGCAACCAGTTCACAAAACAACTGTTAATCTTAAATGTGAACGAAAAGAGTTAGGCCTACGTTAGCGGTAAGACATATTTTTAACTATTCCAGTGCAGAAATCATGAACTCTAATAAATATTCGGGCAAATTACAGATGTATTATATGACACACAGGACCGATAATTAATGTCGACACTTGGAGCAGGTCTCCATCCAGCAGAAGTAAAAGTCAATTTTGTGACGTCTAACATAAAACTTTGATATTAAGTGGCTGCTTTTCCACTCGCTTATAGTTAACATTGAGCGTGGTTTAAAAGCTTGTTACTTCGTCTAACGCAATCTAACTCGATTTTTGACGAAAGGGCAATGCGAAAAAAGAAGTTAACGCCTGCAAATTCTGTTAGCATTCGGTAATTCCGTGATTTACTCGAATATTTTACAAAACTTGTTCCAGGAAATACGTGTTTTTTTTAAGCCTTAACAGTTTTTGAAAAAAAATTTAGTCATTTAGAACCTTGATAAAATTTGCAAGGCATACTTTTTTGACTTTTTAAATTTTTGAGTAAATTATGAAGTGTCAAAGTTCAACCAAAATAGCAGATTTTCAGAGGTCTTTACTGGATTAGTTTTACACAAATTTATAAATTGAATTCAATACATAAATTAATAAATAAATTTTCAAGATACTGTGTTTCCAAAATATTTAATCTAATAAAAAATATGTAATAACGTCATAATCGTGTAAGAACGGTTGTATGAAAAACAGTGAAAATGTGTGTCGAGTTGCATCCTCTTAACACCAGTTTTATTTACCAATGATGCAGACATTTCCAATCCAAAGAACTGGTGCAATCAATAATCATTAGTGTCGAATAAAATAATCATCTCTGGAAAAATTGCCGATGCAACTGTTGACAATTTTCACTGACCTGAATAAGGTAAAATAATAAAACGTAATGGATTCGTTCCGCACTTTTAATTAAAACAAGCAACCTTCTGCACGAGCTAACTTGATAATATAACATACATACTACATGGAAATTTCATAAAATTATAAGTCTTACAAAAGGTGCTGCAATTACCAAGTCTTTGGCAAACCGTTCACAGCTGCCATCGTCAGCTCATCTTTTAACGAGATGTCCTTAATTTGCGCCCAAGGGACTAGTACATAAACCGCCTAGTTCGTCGGCGCTGGCCGCTCAAAGACGGAATAATTTGACAACCCGTCTGCAGGCGGTCTTAATGCTCTTATAAAAACCTCTGTTGACCTCATTTTGCCGGACACATTACAAAAAGAGCGTGTATGTTTGTTATTCCTTCATGCTCAAACGGCTGCTCTGATTTGGATAAAATCCGGCACATGGCTAGACCATATCCTGAAATAGCAAATAGAATACTTATAATCCCGACAGTATGTTGTTCTCTACTTTCACAAACGTCCATAGTTGGACATCGCCTCAACTAAGTGCCCGGCGGTTACACCCGACCGCCGGGCACTTAGTTGAGGCGATGTCCAACTATGGACGTTTTTCGGCTGAAATGATGGTGACGATGATGATTAAAACCAATGGTAATAAATCTATCCTCTAAACTACAAAATGTCTAATAACAAGTTAGACATTTATTGTCATTAGAATATTTAAATAGAAGGTAGAAAACGGTAATAATGAATATTTTTCATCATTTGTCTCCACTTCAGCGAGTCTAGTCTATTGATGCACTATATAAGAATCACATGCGGCCAGTCTCCGCATCCCCCAAGCTTCACACAGTCCCCGCATGCATTCTATCTAGCATAACGATACCTGTAATAAGAATTGACGTAAGGGACATTTAACTAAATTTCAAAAATGTACCTCACGACGATTGACGTAAGAGTTTTTTTTACTAAATTGTAAATGAGTCTCTTACGTTAATTGATATTTCTGGTATAGGTAACATTTAGAACAAAATTTGTCGGAAGTCGGAAAGTTGCTCTACTAAGTTTTGTTCAATAGCAATTTATGGAACTGTTGCATAATGAGGGGTATTCATATGGTTCGGTTTTAATAATATCACACGAATGATTTATTACCTAATTATTTGTAGTTTCGTACAATACCTACTTTATTAACTCTCATAAATAGAGATTTTTTTTTCAATTATTTACTTTCTGAATTTATACAAGTAATAATACAGATGATGCACATCATAACCCCATTAGAGTTTTGCCGTCATCATCATAATCATTGACACAAAACTAAGCTTAACTAAAACTCAAAAACAATATTACATTCTCGATAAAAACATATCCAAGGAAAGTATATGTAAAAAAAAGAATTTGTGAGAGAATTGTTGCACGATTGCAGGTCAACAATTTTTCTTTTTCATTTTATGTGTAAGTTACCGCCAATTTCTATAATAAATAACTAGGTAATGTTATTGTATAGAATACCTAAAACATAACATAAATATTATTTATAGGTATTCTACACAATACCAAATGCGCAGCCGGTAATGTATGTAAAAGACGAGAGCAGGGAATGACGTGATATAATTTTACCCCGACATGGACAGGTTAGGTTAGAAGGATCTGATGTTACTTATAGACCGACGAATTTTTAATATCAGGGTAATTTTATTATATACAAGAAATCAGGCCCTATAATTGTCCCCGGGCTCGTATCTCCAGGTGGTCATAAAAAAATAAACATGAAGGATAAGGCAGGAGCTTGCCATGTAAGTTGCTGCACTTAGGAAAGTAAAAGTTTTGCATAGGTATTTACTTGATTGTTACTTACGTTACGTTTATTACCTACGTCTATATGTTATCAAGACTGGTCCCGCCTGATAAAAAAATTACTAACCAGGCACATTGTAATAAAAGGTGAAACTCTTTCCCTCCCTCGACCTTAGTACAAAACAATAGGTATGTAATCCAATCCATTTATTGTCTAATACTCATCTTTATTGAAACTACACCATTTAAATATCTAGTTTCAATCTTTATTGAAACTAGATATTTAAATGGTGTAGTTTCAATCTTTATTGAAACTAGATATTTAAATGGTTACTGTAATTGAATATTTACTCCAGTCTAGTAATTTGCCCTTAATACCGCTGTTATAAATGAAACTCAACTGGCCTGTTGCGTCTGAGTGTGTCGAAGGTGATGCTTTTTATCTAGAAGACACACGAGATCTGTCTATAAGGCAGAGCTAATTCACGAGACTGAAGACTAACGATGGCAGAGTCACATAAGTCAAACCGGAGCTTCTTAGACAGATTAAGGCATTTTATGAACAGAATATAATACACGTGTATCACTAAACACGCTGCAAATTTAGCAAATGACGCAAAAACTACATTGACATCAGCCTTTACGACTTTAGGATGGCTCTGAAGCAGCTGAAAACAACATGACTTCGGGTGAGGACGGAATTACTGCCGAACTCTTGAAGGAGGAAGGGAAACCGATCCTTAAGGCCCTTCAGAAGCTATTTGATTCCGTCATACTCGAGGAAACAACGCCACGAGCATGAAGCCGAGTACTCTTTCTAAGAAGAGCGACAATATCTTGCTTAAGAATTACAGGCCCATCTCACTTCTGAGCCATGTCTACAAAGTACTTTCCTGAGTCATCATGAACTGTCACGCGCGCAGGTTCGACAATCAGTATTCTGAATAAGCCGCTGCAGTCTCTGCAATGGTGCCAGATTGACTATCGGTACTTCGAAGTAGTGAAGTATTTGTACAAAAACATGGTGGCATGTCAGTCCAACTTCAGGATCAGACCTCGAAAACTATCTTCTTGCAGCGGGATGTGAGGTAAAGACGTTATTTGTCCAAAACTGTTCACGGCCGCAATTAAGGATGTTTTCAAGGCTCTGGAATGGAGTTCTAGGCATTCATATCGACTGAGTACATCACTCAACTACGGTTTACCGACAACATAATAATCTTAGTTGAGACGGACATCGTTATATCTCTTGCAGTATTAGTTTTTATACACATTTTTGGACATCTTTTAAAATAATTATTGTAGTTAAATTATGGTGATTTAGATTTTAACTTTTTTATTATTTGCTTTATTGGACTTTTGGCATCAAAATAATTTAATTATGATATATCTACGATGCTTAGCTGTTGTGAAAAAAACCATTTATTAAGAGGCAAAAGTAGAGAATTTTGATGAAATTCAGACTTAAAAATTAAGAAAATGAAAGATAATTAGAACAAACTTTAAATATATTTTAAAGCTGTTAATGTTGAAATAATTATTCATTGAAAAGATTTGTGAATTCATTTTATTATTGCCATTAACGAAGCTCATAAACATAATTCGAAATGATGTTGGACACGAAAGAGCTATGTTTAACGCTTGATTTACCAAACATAATACACCCAAATTGATAAAAAAAAATAGCTAGCTACTACTCATATTATGGTTAAATATGTGCTATAATAATATTTCATGTTATTTCATTATTTTGTTCAAAAAAAGGATACAAAGATGCGCTAATAATTTGCCGCGGGTGGCTTTCTCTTTTTTCCACTTTAATAAGGAATCTATGCTAATTCCTAAAAAAAATTAAGTCCATCTGTGTTGTCTTTATTACGTGACGCTGTTTTAAACAAAATAAGTTGGGTTTTATTTGGGTTTATTATTAAATTATTTGCTGCAAACTATACAAAAACGTATTATAAACAGATATTAAATTTTTTTGCTAACTCGTTATGGCGTTCTACAAAAATTACCTACAAGCTCTGCGTTGGGTTGGGTAGATATTATTTAAAAAAATAAGTAAATCATTAATATATTATTATATTTTTGTCATATTGAAGAGTGTTCCACAGGTCATGCAAGCGCTGTCTTATGTTTTCGTTAGCGTGAGCTAAATGTGAGTACATTTATGTTTCAAATGGAATGTTCAGGAGATAGATAATACTTATTGATGGTGAGCGTAGGGAAGCAGAGTTGTTGACGACATCTGTTACGCGTACTCGTACGGGCTTCCGCATCGTTTGTGGACCCGCATCCCTATCCGTGCTCGTACGATACAATGCCAACATTTTTCTGTTCTCTGCGCTGTAAAAACAAAACCAATGTTTGTATGTGCAGCTAAAATGTATTATTATGAAGATTACTTTTGTTGTATGTATATTTTTCCATGATATAATGTCTGTTGTTCCTCTGTTATAGCCAAGCCATAGGGATGATCATGGTGAGCTAACTATTACGTAAAGTTTTGTTTATGTTTACGCTTGTTAACATACACATTGTAAGTAAACACGTCATTTTATCTAAATAACAGCTCAAGAAAATACGTTTATTAACAAGAAATACGATGTCTCTAGCAAATACGTAGGCACTTTGATTTGTTTTTGCCAAACAACATCAAAAGTTCACTTAAATAAGTCTTTACTATCTCCACGATCTCCAGAAATCAAGGAATCTTTTTAAACATCCTTTTAGTATATTAAGAAACTTATCTTTATATTAGTTTTTCATAATAAATCGTAAACAGAAAACTAAGTCTTTCCTGGAAGCATTTTTAATTATGTACGCTAACCATTGCAAAAGATTAACAAAGATGTGTCAAAAGCAGAAAAAAATAACAAAAAAAATCACTTTTTATAATGTTATATAAAAAGTGGAATTTAGCTAAATGCTTGCAACTGTTATAATAAAATATTTTTTTCAACGAAAAAGTAAGTATGCTGGATTAAAATAAATTAGGTGGAATTCCATAATTGCTTAATTAAAGTAGACGTTTCCGTCAAAAAGCTTACAACTTAAATATTTCTCGTTCGTGATAGTTTGTGCTAACTCTCCATTTTTGTTCTCTATTCAGTTTCTTTTTTTGCTAAGGACATTCAGCATAATAACTCCTCCTGCTCTGAGTGAAGTGAGAGGGAGTGTAAGGATACGGAAGTGAGATAGCTCTGGTTTACGACGTGGATGAGGCGAGTTTCAACGCATAGATTTATTTAGAACTGGCCTCAAAGGCAGCGACGCGGGAAGCGACCGGCGTACTAACGATGCGCAAGCAATGGTGCCCGCAAGTCAGCTCTGGCATATTTTTTTTTTTATCTGATATAAACTAGTGCTTGACTGCGATTCCACCTGATGGTAAGTTGTATATGATTGTTACACAATAAATCGAATTTTTTTTATCAAAATGTGAAAGAAAGAAATGTCAAATAATATGAAAGAAAAGGGAACTAGTGTTAATGTGTCGATTTTTAGGGTAGAATGGAGGGAGAAAACGTACTGCTGCTTTACTAGCTGTTGTTGTCCATGTACCACTCCTATGTTCCTTCAGTTGCCTTTTGCGGCCCTAGACCACGAGTCACCCTTTCATACGCTTTTTCATGGCTCTAACAGGCTTTGGCCATGCTGAGCCCCTACAATTTTGCTGACATCTCTCCGAGGCGCGCTTGGGACACTATTTGCGGTCAATGACTCGGGCCCCTTATAAAACAAGCGGACGGTGAGCTACTTATTACTCGCTGTCCGCAAACCTGCCGAGATCGCTCTGCAAATCCTGACACCCGGGGCGTCTCATATTCATTTCACAAATAGGGGAATTACCACGACAGTAATGATTGTGGTGTGCCCAATTATTGATAATGCTTGCGTTGACTACTATCTCATCTATTGGTAATCGATGATGTGGTCAACGATGACTCGACAACGTCGACCATTTGCCTAGAAGTAGCCTGTTTACCCTTAACTTAATACCCCCCGATTTAAGCTATTACAAAACAAACACCAGGGCAGGGATAGTGGCAGTACATTATTTAACCTGCCGTTTGTGTCATGCAATATTGTTTCAAAATCTATCTTCCCTCAGGCGAAAAGTAAGGAAGTTTTGCACTTGCCAAAACTAAAATTAGTGCCAGTTACCGGCTGCAATTGCCAGTATGCGATAAACTGAAGATGTCGAACTCAGACACTTAGGCATTTGTTTATCATTGAGTGCGGTTTATATGTGTTCTGAGACAACCAATATGAATTTATTTGCCTTCCTGTTTATTGCATTACATACTCGTCGTTTTGATATCTACACCTATTTCTGAAATGGTGTCGTAATGATCGGAAAATTGCAAAACAGTCTTGATTTTTGTATTTTTATTGAATTTTTTGAGGTTTTTTTATTGTTATTGACAGGTTCGCGCTTGACCCGATGGTAAGCGATTATGTAGTCGACAATAGAGCACACTTACCAGAAGTAATCTATTCATACTCACTCTTGACTTAGAGATCCCTAAGTTGTAGCTATCAGGTAACACAGATTCCGGCAGGGAATTTCACTCCTTGACTGTACGCATAATAAACATTTATCAATTTTTAGATTCAACCAAAGAACCTAAAATTTAATAAAAAAAAGTGATGTTTAGTGGCCTGCAATGATTGTAGTCAGATGACAATTACATACATTTTGCGTAGGATCGTAATCGTTGAAAAGGACTGGTGTTAAAAACATCGAGTACGCAAATAACCACCTCGACTGTCGATAAGCCTAATGAAATGTATTTGCGAACCAAGTCAGTCAAGAAAATGGTAATACAACCAATATAGCCTTCTTACCATTTTCTTGACCAACGAATGTTTTTTTTTACGATTATTGAACAAAAATAATCTGTAGAAACAACGAAAACAGCAACATTCTGTCAGTAACCGTGATTATTAACCTCAGTATGTTTATAGGATTTAACAATTTGTCTGATCAATGCTAAACATATTGTTTTATTTTTTTTCGCGTATTCCTGATAGAGTTTCTGTTATTTCTGTACCAAAAGAGACCTCAACAAATTGTTATTATAACAGACACTCTCAGACCACATAATTATCATAACACACAGGGGTGGCACCGTGCCTGAGTGATCGGCAGAACAAGTAGACAGTGGTTCTTGGTCTGGCTGACTTGAGTATTATATGAGTTTACATCTTTGAGAGCGCAACCATGAAATTAAAAGGCGTAATTCCTAGTGCGAGATAACATTTTACGGATAACGTCACTCGGGTAGTCCATTTCCTGGAAAAGAATAGAGAATAGTTTTCTTACACCACCTGCTCGAAAATTCCCTGACATATGTCATATAACCCTCACCTAAAGCAAATTATTCTGTCCGTAGGAATCTAATGTAATATAGGTGTTCCGGAATAATGTGATTTAAATTTGGAAAACGTCAAAACCAAATAAAATATATTTTCAAATGAGTTTATTCAAAAATCGGAATGGCAAACTAGCAAAAAAATAATAAAAAGTGGTTGCTATTGTTTGTCTAGAAAAAATATTTAAGAGTAGGAGCGTAAACAGATGGCAGAACCTGGTATGTTTTTGCCACCTGCTTCATCTCTCACCCTCTTCACAATCACTTTCCATAAAAACCTAGCTTTGTTATATCCAGGACTGTTAAAATGCCTACCTACCAACCATTGGCTGACTTCACTTTTTCCTATCAGAGCTATGTATTAGATATAATAATGACAAGCCGCTGTGGCGTGTACTGTCGGTAGATACGAAAACGCTTGCGGCTTGGGGTATTGGTCAATTGAGTGCAGCTTTATAGCCTTTCCGTCCTTCCGGGAGCCGAAATTTCCGGGCTCATATACATCAAAGTATACTCCGGAACATTTAAGACCCGGAAGCTCCTGATGTGGACAGTCAGACATTGTCGTTTAAAATGTATGTATGCAAACTTTTTCCCGACAGGATAGGTACCTGCTAACCTTAATTTCAGCAATAAAACACGGTAAAGTATTTCCTGGACTTTTAAAAATACAAAATAAGACAAACATTTTTTTGGTCGAATGTTATTAGAGACATGACTAATTTCAACACATTTGGTTACCTGTTTGTGGAAACATACTCTCACTAAGAGATCATATCTATTAATAATTGAGGATTGAATGATAACTAAATAAACAGAGAAATAATCCGTTAACATGTTACATTTGACTAACAACAAACTGCGCACATATCAAAAGACAGATGCGCTGCGCAGTTTGTTGTCCTTAGTAAATAATTTTTCTTCTCGTAGTTTTAATGTTATACCTTATTTGTATCTTGGGAGAAAAGAGGTGATCTTCTGCCATGAGCTAATTAGTGTTCCCTGTTTTTCTTTACTAATACGCATTATATTTGATGGAAGGTAAAAAGCTTTGCGATTACAGCAAAAATAATGAGGCATAATCATGTGGCTCATTATTTTAATTGTAATCCCAAGTCGCAGGTACAATACTGACACATTACGAGTAATAATAATGTACCTGAAATAGACAATGATGCTTGACGACGACTCAGCCTTTAAAAAACTTACCAGTCACCAACGAAACTTTTGGACTAAAAAATTACTATTTTGAAATGAAAAGAAATAGCAAATTTATCAGAAAATCCATCTAAATCGACCGAAAAGACACCACGAGGAAAATACTCAACTTTTACGCGAAATCTTTCACTGTTGTTTTTTATAATGATGAAATAGAAAGCAATGTAGTATATAACAGATGTAAAATAACGCGACCACACACGACAACTGGAAACTTAACAACCGTGGAGTAAACCTCATGGTTCAAAGTTGGCGTAACATCGATAGGTGACAGTAGGCACGGCGACGATTTGCGCGCGAAAGTGTCAGCGGACAAAAAGACGACCGATCAGATCCGCTTCGATTTGTTTACTGCCTCCGCTATGTATGTGAAGCACGAAGTTAAAATGGCGCATGCGTACTAAGATACCCATACGATATTTAGTGACGAAACTGGTGTTTTAATTAATAATTTGACCATAATGATCTTCTGCTAAGTTGTTGTAATTACACTGTACATATAGTATTGTACTTAACTATTCTTTTAATTTTTCATTGAATAAAAACATTCAAAATAAGTTTTAGCGACTTATTTCGACGTATGTACAAGTATTTATATTATGAGGTATTTTCTTCGTGTTACAAATGATTTTTTTTTTAATTGTAAATATATTTTCATAAGTATATAATCTATTGTAGTAATAGTTTTATTGTATTATTTTATTATTTTTTTTTATTTACTGTAATAATAGTTATTTAGTTGTAAATAAATGACCATGTTTACTTTAGAATAATTAATTTAAAAAATACAGAGCTAGTACTTTGAAGCAAAAAAAAAAAAATTGTAGTAACTACCTATGCATACTATAGTTATCAACTGACTGGTGGCTCGTGTGGCTAATTTCCCACAATTTCACCAAAGTTATATACTGTGGGTATCTCACGCATGTTACTCGTATATAATATATTTGATTTGATTTACTTGATGTTGTTGATGTCCTCCTTCTCCTTGCGTCGTACTTTTCAATGCTGAGAGTTTCTGCTTCATCACTTTCATTTGTGCGACATTCCTACATCTGTTTCAGTCTCTGGCAGTGCGAAGGGCATTATATACCGTAAAGTCAAGAGCGGTGCAGCTTCAGTTGGTCCACAAATCCATTTCCCATCCACTTTACTGGTCACGATGAGCCTTTCGAGGTTGTCACCGCCTTTCCTTGCAATGTGACCTGATGATGTTGTTGATATACACCCGATGAATTTATCGTATGAAAAAGAACTTCTAGACTGGTGCATTCTACTGTGATGGCGAATGATACAGAAGTACAGAGGAAGAAGACTTTATGTTTGCGCAGCCCTGAATAAATTAGGAAAATGGCATCAAACAAACCACACAAAATAAAAAATAAAAACAACATAACACCGACTTCGGAAATTAAAGTTATTTTGATCGTTTTAGTGTATTTTTTTAGTGAAATCGGTTTTTTTTTTGTAAAAAGTTTTTTACGAGTGTTTCACACTTTTTAGTTGCGATACACTTGTAGCCAGAGTACTTTTTTCTCATGACAATTCCAATTAACCTAAACCCTGCTAGGATACATTGTTTTATTATGAAGTTTCCGTGTCCACCTTCTACCTTCCGGCTCCATCATCAGATCAGTTCGATAGTATCTTATAGTCAAAGTGCATCTCATGATAATTCTAATAAGCCCAAACACGGCTAGGATACATTGATTAATTACGGAGTTCCGATGCTTATCTTCCGGCTCTATCATCATCAGATCAGTTTGATAGAACCTTATAGCCAAAGTGCATTTCATGACAATTCTAATAAGCCTAAACACGTATACAATAACACTATTATCATCATCAGATCACTTCGATGATACCATTTTCAACATAACTATTCGTTAATTTTATTGTCATAGTCGCTTAATTATATTCATTGTGATATCTGTTTGAGTATGAAGTACCGTTGGCCATTTCTGGTCTTCTTCACCAGTTCCACTTCATCATGTAGGTAAGTGCTTAAGTCCTCGTTGAAAATACCAAAATAACAATATGATTGCCTATAATATTTGAAGAGTTTCCTCGATTCCTCATCAGATAATCACAACTTGATTTTGAAAAAAATGGGACCAATCTGGATGCATATCATGTAAGGGGGAAAAAAAACTCAACCAACACACAACACGATGTGTGTCTAGAGACTGAGAGTCAAACCATTGTAGCTGATCTGTGGGGCTTATTGTTTAATTTTACTTACCATTTCGGAATTAAATAAATAAATACAATACGAAAAAGTTGTGTTGTGTAGTGTTTGTTATTGTCGTGTGTACTAAGTTTCATGTATCTACAATAAAAAATATGAATTAAGATTTAAAAAAAAACTTTGCTCTTCACTGACTAATGCATCATGTGGGTGCGTTTAGAAAAATGTAAACTCACATAGACAAGACAGCCAGACCTGAACATTTGTCTGAAGGTCGTACAAATATTTGTTCCATGCGAAGATCGAACTCGCGACATGTAACGTAGCAACTAATCGCTCAACCACAGCGCCATCAAAATAAATTAGAATATCAGCAAATTATTATTTTATTTATCTTTATTTTCGGAAAACACATATAACTTATATTTTTAAATATTTCAATATAAAAAAAAAACATTTAAAAATATAACAAATAGTAGCCCACCGGTTAGTGGAGCGCCGTAAGACGTAAATTTAGTAAAACCTCGGAATCCGGAGCCAGTTAATGAATCTTAATATAAACTATTGGATTGTATTGTTAAAAGATCAAAAAAAAAAGTTGAAAAAAAAAAAATTGTGTGATCTTGATTCTTTTTTTACCTGATATAAAGTAGTGCTTGACTGCGATTCCAATAATAATTGATAGCAACAATTTACTGAAAAATAAGAACGACAAGAGAAAAAAAGAAGTTTAACACCCAAGTTTGCAACCCTGAAAACCCTGTGCTACCCCCATGGTGCTCGAAAAACTGCGAAATTTTGGCACTTCTTTTAGTTTTTTCGAAAAAGCTACCCGAAGAAAGCGGTTTTTTAAGTATATTAGCGTATAATATTATTATAATAAAGCTAACTAAGACAACAATTTGAGCTTTTAACCCCAGTACTCGGAGTTCATTAGTTGCAGATATACAGTTTGTCAAAGTAGGTATTTTATTTGGAAAAGTGTAAATTTTGTGTTTGCGTCATATTCAAAGACACGTACTAGCTAAACTAATAGTCCTAGAGAAAATTATGAGGCAGTATAAAATTTAATTAGCTTAAATTTGATACGGGTGTATGGGGTACGGGGTGTATGGGTTCCCAATCAACAGCTATCGGGACTCAAGCCAACCTCACCTGCACGTGGTGCACCCTGCTGATGAACGAACGAGGCTCTGGCGACCCGCCAACACGCACTGGACCAGCGTGGCGGGATATGGTCCAAACCCCCCCAATGGAATGAAGGATAAGGACACAGGCCCCAAGTGCCCGGCGACTCCAGTGGTTGTGGTGGCGTGGACGGGCGTGGGCGCAACCCTGGGGTTAGGGGAGCTAAGAATCTCCGGGCGAGATCGACTAACCGTCAAATGACCTCGGCAAATTACGTGAAGGATTCCGATACACTAAATATTCTCACCTACAATGTCCGGACTGCACTAAAGGATGTCAGATAGGATATTTTAGGCCTTTCCGAAGTCAGGAGAGTGGGCGAACATACCAAAGAAAGAGACAATGCTGTGTTTTTTCACTTCGGTGAAACCAGTGGACAACACGGAGTGGGGTTCATGGTGGCAAAGAAGTGGAAAAACAATATTATTGAGTTTTTAGGCTATTCGGAACGTGTAGCTGTGCTTAAGTTCCAACTAACACCTAATAAAACGCTAACTGTCGTCCAAGTATACGCACCGACATCCGCGCTTTCCGATGAAGACGTAGAAGATTTTTACGATCTTGTCAATAAAGCATGCGACGAAAACAGAGGCACCTGGGACATGGTTATTGGCGATTTTAATGCAAAAGTGGGACGAAGACAAGTACTGGATTATGGGGATACGGTATGTTCTTTTGGATTAGGAAACCGCAATGAGAGAGGTTCAAACCCTGTCAGGCGCATTACTTTGTGTAATTTATTTCATCAACACTGCTCTCAAAACGGTGAAGGAAAACATCGTGAGGAAACCGGCATGTCCTAGAACCAAAAATTCGAAGACATGTGACACCCACCAACCCGCACTGGGCCCGCGTGGTGGATTACGGCCCATTCCCTCTCCTAGAGAGGAGGCCTGAGTCCCAGCAGTGGGAACATTAAAAAGGCTGATGATGATGATGATGATGATGATGATGATGATGAATGAGCGAGGTGCTCGACTCATCCAGTTTGCCTTTGGACAGAGCATGCACATAGCAAATAGCTTCTTCTCAAAGAAACCGCAACGACGATGGACCTAGGTATCACCTGATGGCGTTACTCGCAACGAAATTGACTACATTTTATCATCGGACAGGTATATAATAAAAAACATCAGCATTATTAACAGATTCAAGTACAGCTCAGATCACAGACCAATTCGCGCAAACCTAAGACTAGATTTTAAAATTCATCGAGCTAAAATGTTAACGAAACTAATCAAGTTAGTTTCTTTCGAAAACAGGCAGGAAAAGGAAATCGCCGTATCGAAAATGCCTGGAAAAGCTAATGGTCCATGAAGACGCTAATGAAGGGAGATCTACCGATCTCTCTGAAGCGAAAACTCATCGATATGTGTATCCTGCCCGTCCTAACCTACGGTGTCCAGATATGGTCGCTCACAGAGTCGCAAAAGTTTCGCCTTGGCGTTTGCCAACGAGCAATGGAACGCATTCTGGATGTCAAAAGAGCGGACAGAATGAGGAACACCACGCTACGTCAAAAGACGGGTATTATAGATGGAGTAAAAAAGGCTGCCAGGTTAAAATGGGATTGGGCGGGTCACATAAGTCACATGCACTCTGACCGTTGGGCAAGAGTTTCCACAAAGTGGGTACCTGAAGATGGACGACGCCGCCGAGGTCGACCTAGGAAGAGGTGGCGAGACGACCTAAATGCCTACCGCGGGGACTGGTTCGAGGTAGCTCAAGAAAAGGATTCCTGGAAGAAGTTGGGGGAGGCCTTTGCCCAGCAGTGGGACAGAAGAGGCAATTAAAAAAAAAATTGATACTAAAGATGCGTCTATGCAACATGGTTTTCTCAAAAATTACAAAAATATCGGGTTCATCTATACATGTAATATATCTCTCCTTACTGTAATAATGTCTGTGGTAACGAAATCTTTTTTCCGTACTTACCTACAAATCGTTTTATATAAAGTGGAATGACCCCTGAATTAATTGAGACGTTAAACCGTGATTGATGAACAAACATCCAGTATTATGTTATTATGTAATATTAGGAGAGATAAAAGATTTAGTGTTAGTAGTTACTTATACTACCCGTTATGTGCGCGTTGCTACTATGATACCTGATACGTAATAATAACAGCACGTGCAATTACGTAAAGTGCGGCTATATTATCGTGTTTAATGTATATATATTATACTCTGTAGTTATGGCCAATACCGACTTAATTACTTGTTACAAGCAATCGATGGACACTCAGTTATTTTTGATCGATCGAACTAGTTTCGCCACTATATAAGTGGCGAAACTGTTTATATAGATAGAATTGAGCTTGGTTGTCTGGTATAAACATGGATGGATTGAAAGATGGTATTGCGCGGAGAAAAGTGTAAACTAACAAGTCAAGTGCCTGCTGAGGCCTCTTAGTCCACACGTCGATACTTAAAGTTTACGTAAAGAAATTAATTAATACGACTAGTTTCAAACGAGGTATAAAGTATTTATGTGAATGTGAGAATACTGTATTTTATATAAAGATATTATAAAGTATTTATGATTTATTTTTATTGTGCTTGTTTGTATAATATTGACTGCTCTACACTGTTCTTACATAATATCTATTGATATCGTAACATCAACCACTTTTTTTAAAGGAGTAACCATAGAGATTCTTCTCCATAGGGAACGACCAATTTGGAACCGTGCACTACCTTCTGACGTTTTATAAGTGCCCATGTAGACATGGTTTTTTTATTTTTGTTTAATGAATCCAATATCATAATTTCGAAGATCACTGCCCGCATCCGGATAGCGCGCACGCCGTCTGCGCGCCCGCAGCCAATCCGCGTTCCGCGTGCGTGCTAGCCGCATGTTAGGAAAAACATGTATCAAATGATAGGATGCGGGCGAGAACCGCGTGCGGGCTAAAATACGCGTGACAGGAAAAGGGCCTTAACGGAGTTTGTAGTAATAATATGTATATTCTTTTGGGCTCCACATCTCAAAAGGAAATAACGGAACCCTTATAAGATCACTTTGTTGTCCGTCCGTCTTTCTGTCTGTCCGGACCCTTTATCTCGGGAACGCGTACAGGTATCATTAAGGTCTGCAGTCTCTTGAAGTTGTAAAAAAATTAAACTAAGTTAACGAAAAAAAAGATACGACCGTTTATGTTGAAAAAAACGTAACGTAATATATTTTTAAATACATACTCTCAAGGGAATCAAAATTCATCAGGGCACTCCCGGTTATCCTAGAATCCTGAAATTTGGCATAAAGCAAGGTCTCATAGCATAAGTACAGGAAAAATTCTGAAAACTGTAAATTTGTATTTACGTCCCAAAGAATTTTTGCGATTCGTAAAAATCTTTAGGACTCGGAAATTGAACTGTTTTCATAGTTAAGTTTGTACGGATTCCTCAGTACGCGAGTCTGACTCACACTTGCCCGGTTTTTTTTTTCATCTTAGGAAACCATAAGTTTGTAGTACCATGGAGCAATTTATTAGGTTACGACTTATTTGACAAAATGAGCATGCCAGTTGAAAGTTTGTCATACTCACTCAAATGTTAGAAGAAGCCGAGACGGGCCGCTATTATTTCATAACATGATTAAAGGGTTTCCATGGAGCTTCTTACATGTTCATCTCCATAGAAATCTACGCTTTGGAACGTGCAATTTAGCACATAAAATTGTTATGAGAAAGAGGCCATGACAGGCTGTCATCATTATGCCAGCATGTCTCAGATTTTTAATAATCATAATCATAATAATCATAATCATAATCATTTATTTGGTTTGTAAACATAGGTATTACAGAGGGTGGTATAAATCGATAGTGCGCTATGTTTTGCCAAATATTGGCATACAAACTTGCAGAAAAATTCAGCATGCATATTACCTAACAAAAATTTAAAATTATTATACAATGTCAAATAATTAAATAGTAATTGCAAAAATTAGAAATCAAAACGAATGTCAAACCAAAATACTTAAAATCTCACAAAAATTAAATAGAATGTCAAAAATTAAATGCAATGTCAGAAACACAAATACAGTGCAAAAAAAAAAAATATTTTTTTAGCAAAATGTCAAAAAATTTAATACTGTGTCAATAAATTAAATACAATGTCACAAAAAATTAATATTAGGTCAAAAAATTTAATAGATGTCAATTTTTTTATTTTTTTTATTTAATAAAATGTCAAAAAATTAAATAAGGTATCAAAAGAGAAAAAAACAATAAAAAATAAATGGAATGTCAAACATTAAAACGATATTAAAATAGTAAAGTAATGTCAACAAATACATTAATGTAACCGTGTAGCATGCCAGTCAAACAATTGTATCGTTAAGAAATTCGGCGACACTATAGTATGCTTTTTGAGCTAGAAATAACTTAGATTTGAATGTATTGTCATTTAACAATTTCCACTCTTTCAGCAATTTGTTAACTATAGTTGGAGCCATACATAAGATATTCTTACGCATAAAAGCCGTTTTTGCGCTTGGTGTGTAAAGTTTGGTATTGTCGCGTCTATTCCGTGAAATTTTTTCTTCTAAGCGAGGAAACCGTAAAGGGTTGACTCTAACAAACATGGTGACTTCTAAAATATATAAGCAAGGCAGTGTGAGTATCTTATACTGTTTAAAATAAGGCTTGCAGCTATCCACTGTTTTAAGTCCGAACATGGATCTAATGCATCTCTTTTGGGCCTTAAATGCAATTACATTGTCTGTAGAGTTTCCCCAAAAGATAATGCCGTATCTCAATTGTCCTGCCACTAGACCGTGGTATGCCGTAATTAAAGCTTCTAAATTAACTTTCGAAGACAATGAAAACAACGCATAAGCAGCTTTACAAGTTTTTTTGCATACACTATCAATGTGTGATTTCCAGTCCAGTTTTGTATCCAACGTCAGTCCCAGAAACTTAGTAGTAGCGACATCCTCAATAGTTTTGCCGTTGTATGTCAATTGAATATTATTTTCTACCAAAGTTGGGCGTTGTCTGAAATGCATAATCTTAGTTTTGTCTAAATTAATTTTTAAATTGTTCATGCTTAGCCATTTTATTATTAATTTTAATGAGTTATTAATGACAAATTTGTATTGGGAGATGTCATTATTCTTACAAGAAATGGTCACTGTACTGTCATCTGCGAAAAGTGTCATAGGATGTGGTATAGCCCTTGGCAGATCGTTTATATATATTGTAAAGAAAGGGGCTCCTAGTACACTTCCTTGAGGAACTCCATATAATACAATACGTTCCTCAGATTGGTGGATTTTTTCCCGTTTCGTATTAGTATTTATTTTAGTTATCTCCGTCTTTTGTTTTCTGTTATACAAATATGATTTTATTAAATTTTGTGTATTGCCCCTAATACCATACGCTTCAAGTTTTCTTATTAAGATGACATGTTTAACGTAGTCAAATGCCTGCGTCATGTCACTGAAAATCGCACACACTGGCGTTCTGGTATCTACATTGCTCATAACAGTATGTAAGAAGTCATAAATTGCCATGTTTATCGATTTATTTGGGCGGAATCCTTTTTGCTCACAACATAATATATTATTTCTCTCAAAGTATTTATACAATTCAGAATAAATGAATTTCTCAAAAATCTTAGACATTACAGGGATAAGCGAAATAGGTCCATAGTTCTCTATACATTCTCTGTCCCCTTTTTTGAACATTGGCTTTACTATTGATAATTTTAGTGCGTTAGGATATACACCTTCGGCAATGCATAGATTTATAATAAAACTCAAATGATTGCAAATTTCGAGAGCTACAGCTTTTATTACCTTGGTGGATATACCGTCATATCCAACACATTTAACATTGAGCAAGTAGGTGGCTGCCTGGAGTACTTGCTCAATGTTAAAAACGAGTGCGATAAGAGACAGTTTTCGAGTATTGAAACATAATTTAAAAAATCAAGATCGCGTAATATTTTTTTTAACATTTTTACTTATATCGTTAAAAACACATTTCAAAAGTTTATTTAAAGATTCATCGACTGACCCTGGATTCCGTGGTATAAATCTTTCGGCGCTCCACTAATAAAAAATAAATAAGCCACGTATACCTTCCTCATAGACTGATGCAGACTTTGGTGACAAGACTAACTATAGGCCAATTTTCTTGGCGACCATAATTGCCAAGGTACTTGACAGTTTGCCTAACTCACATTTCACCAAACATGTGTTAGTTATCCTACATTTACACGGTTAGTTTGGATTCCGGCCAGGCTTTTCAACAGAAACAGACATATTTAGTTTGAAACACACTGACGTTCTGTGGTAGAAATTAGCGAGGACGTAGGTGCCGTCGGAATTAGCCACACCATTGAGGTATTTCTGTATAAACCAGGAGAACCGTAAAAATTGGAGTGCACTTTCAGATGCGAACGGTTTGGAGTGTAGGGTGCAGCAGGAAGGTTTGAGCTAACTCTTGCTCTTCAAGCTGTACTTGAACGCTCTGATTGAGGTGAACTTAAATCAGAGCGTTTCGTAGCCGCACTGCTGCGGCTTGCGTGTCTGCAGGATCCCAGGGTTCCCTTTCGGAAGTCTATCTATGGCCGCAACAGGCGTCGGCCCTGCTGGGACTCTACAGTTTTGGTGACATCTCTTTCAAGCGCGCGAGGAATACTATGCATGGTCGAAGATTCGGGTTTCCTCGCCCCTCGAGGATACGGTGGTGCTCTTCCCAAGGAGAGCACAACTCCGCCGTATGCTTTGGTGACATCCGGACGTTTCATTCGCACGTATCAGGTTCAGGAACCTTCCAAACTGACCATAACCGGTGGAGAACTGCGACTGTTTGATTCGCTTGCGTCGCGTCATACGTGTACTTGTATCGATATTATACCCCGACCGACCGACCGACTATTGAGGGCTGCCCGTAAATAGGTCAAGTTTATGTTCAACTACCCAAGCGTATTGTACTATCGCTTGCTTCGCATAGACTTCGTAATATTTAGAAAGTTCAACTTATATATTTTTATTTTTGTATTTTTGTATGATACATTTTTAAAATTCATAGATCAAAAGTTGTTGTTTATGTTGTTCTTAAAATAGTCCTGAGAGGTTGCTACTGTTTTACAAATAACCCTGTATATGTAATTAGAAATATATTTTTCGACACACTCGCTCAGAAAGTGACTATAATTGCACTACACTTAGGTATATAATGTAGCTTGTAACCAAACTGTGACTTTCTGATTACCATTATGCACAAGTGTGATAATGTAGTGATAACCTTTTTTGTTAAACCTCTGTTCTCAAATCAAACATTAAATTCGAAAAAAAAATACATTAGGTATTGCGTTCAATAGTACAAATTAGTGTCTTGCTTGCTTATTTTATGCTAATTTGTGTTTAAATAATCTAACTATCATATCTATTTATCTCTCTCTATCTATTTTAACTTTTACATGTTTAATAAATAAAACCTTTCATGAAATAAAAATATTTTTTCTGTTTATAAACATAAGCAACCTTATTCTTAATTTTATTCAAACAGCCTAGCTAGAGTAGCTAGTCTATGGCCGCCATTTTAGATGCGCGCGCATAAGAAGAAAGAACAATTTTTTGCCGCCATACTACAAAAAAAAACAGTTTTGTTGATAAAGCAATAATTAATTTATTTGCAAAAATTTTTCTTCTCAAGTGTGTCGAAAAACGTCGTATGATACACGTGAATATTGGCGATTACCGTCCTCGGCTCTCTTAAGATCCTTGCCTTCGGCTCGGATCTAAATACCACCTCAGCGGTAATCACCAACATTATACACTTGTATCATAATTTACAATAATAAGTGTATTATGTTTATCAATTGTCTAGTACTCAACACAAGCTCTGCTTAGTTTGGGACTAGACGGACTATGTGATAGTTGTTTTTTTTTTTTTTTTTTTATCTGTTATAAACTAGTACTTGACTGCGATCCCGCCTGATGGTAAGCAGTGATGCAATCGTTGATGGTGAGGCGCACTAGTTTATTAAGAGCCTATTCACTCTAGCCTTGAAGACACCCAAATTATAATCAGACGGAAAGACCGCAGCAGGCAAACTGTTCCAGTCCTTCGAAGTTCGCGGTATAAATGACGAGGCGAAACGCTTAGTCCGGACCGTAGATGTTTCAACAACGTAAGGGTGGATACTCGCCATGCGTCGGTTTGTCCGATGGTAGAAATGAGATGGCGGAATCAAGTCATGCAATTCCTGCGCACACTCTCCAAAATGCAATCTGTAAAACACCGAAAGGCTGGCTACCCTACGCCTGTGATCAAGGCTTTGAAGATTGGACTTAACCAAATCTGGATCACCAATCAGCCTCTTCGCACGCCTTTCCACCGAGTCCAAAGCAGCCAGGTGGCACTTTGCAGCACCAGCCCATATGTGGCTGCAGTACTCCACACACGATCGGACCTGTGCTTTGTATAACATTAAAAGCTGTCTCGGTGTGAAGTACCGCCGGACTTTTGCGAGAACGCCTAGTTTCCTAGCAGCCACTTTGGCTTTGGACTCAATGAACCGCCCAAAATTGAGGTCGGAGGAAATTTCGACACCCAAGAGCTGAAGGCGGTCGGTACAATCCAATGATACATTCTGAAAAGTAGGAGCCGAGGTGAACGGGCTCCTTTTGGCGGTGAACAGACACGCCTGTGTTTTGGCGGCGTTGAATCCCACCAGATTGGTTTCGCCCCACTTGGAGACTGCCTGAAGCGAGATATTCGTACGCTCTACCATAGCCTCTCGTTCGGACCGGATTTGCTCTTTACTAGCCCGAGCATCTGGCAGGTATCTCCCTACAACTGTGCTATCATCTGCATACCCATAGATACCGGGCATCAGCAGATCATTAATATGCAACAGGAAAAGAGTTGCAGAGAGCACTGACCCCTGAGGAACTCCGGCATTAGTCGTCATGGGCTCTGATGAGCATCCATCGACAACAACTCGAAGAGATCGTTCTCTCAGGAAGTCTTTTACCCAGTTAATCAGACCAGGAGAAATGCCGTATGCTGGAAGCTTACTCAAGAGGCTAGCATGCCATACCCTGTCGAAGGCCTTCGAGACGTCTAAGGAGACAGCAATTGCTTCCCCATTCTTCTCGAGGGCCTCACCCCACAAGTGGGTGGCATACACTAGTAGGTCCCCAGTAGATCGATTGCGGCGAAACCCATACTGTCGGTCACTGAGGAGATCGTTACCTTCTAGGTATGCCATGAGGCGCGAGTTCAATACACGCTCCATAATCTTGCAGAGTATGGAGGTTACTGAAATCGGCCGATAGTTGGTAGGATCGGCACGACTGCCCTTTTTGGGCACGGGTTGCACGTTGGCAAGCTTCCAGGACTTGGGCACTATTCCAGTCCTAAACGAGAGGCGATACAAGCGTGTCAATACAGGAGACAACTCGGGCGCACAAGCCTTGAGAACAATCGCTGGTATACCATCGGGTCCACTAGCTTTATTCACGTCTAGACGACACAGTGCTCTCAGAACTTCTTTGTTCCTTATGCGAACCTCGGGCATCGAAGTGTCGCAGTGAGGTAGAGTCGGTGGAGTAGCACTGCCAGTATCAAGACGAGAATTATGGGCGAAGAGAGATGCAAAGAGACCTGCTTTCTCTCTCGCCGTATGAGCCAGTGTTCCGTCAGGTTTAACCAGCGGAGGCAATGTGGGCCGACAGAAGTTCGCTTCGACCGATTTGGCAAGGGAACAGAAAGCTCTGCTACCGGATGGCTGTGCAGAAAGCTTTTTGCCAATATGGGCAATGCGGTCAAAGCGAGCCTTCTTTAGTGCCTTTTTGTAGGACTTGGCAGCACGGTTAAAGGCTCTCTTTGCTGAGCTCAGATCCGGAGATTTGCGGTCACGAGCGTCAGCCCAAGCTAGAAACGCCGAATGCTTACGCTCTTCAGCTTGAACGCAATCAGCGTTGAACCATGGGTGAGCTGAGCTTCCGATGGGTACGTCACTATAAGGAATGAAATACTCCATAGCTTGACGCACCACATCGGACACAGCATCCGCACACCTCGACGGATCTTTAGAAGAGAAGCAGACCCGCTGCCAAGGATAAGACGCAAAAAAGTGACGCATCTCATCCCAATCTGCTGACTTGTATCGCCACATTCGCCGTTCACCACGAGAGTCGCAGTCAAGTGGGGAGAAGGACGATACAGACTTCACCAGACAGTGATCTGAAGTTCCAAGTGGTGAAGAAACTGTTACGATACATCTGTCTGGGTCGGTGGTCAGCAGAAGGTCCAGACAGTTGGCAGTATGACCAGCTACATCAGGCACTCTAGTCGCTTGCTTCACCAGCTGGGACAGGCCCATCGATACCGCAAAGTTTCGCGCTTCTCTCCCAGCATGGTCGGTCTTCTGGTACGGGAAAAGCCAGTCTTGGTGACAGGCATTAAAGTCCCCCAGAGCGACGAGCTGCGCATCAGGGTGCCGATGCAGAGCCTTATCGGCGGCCTCACTGAGGTGGTCAAACATTCGAGTTGTCTCCTGATTACCGCTGTGCGATCGATAGACACAGGCATAGACAATTTTATCCATGCCAGTGTCCACCAACAGCCATAGCGTGGAAAGAGTTGTGTCCTCAAGGTGACGGAGACGCTGACAGCAGATGTCATTACGGACGTACACACAGACCCCAGCACGCTGCAGGAAATGATGCTCCAATGAGTATCCCGGGTAGTTGAGGTACGCCGCATCTGCCGGACATCTAATCTGCGTCTCCGTCAAGAAAAGCAAGTGTGGCTTGTCAGTCTCTAGATGGTGGTGGACCGCATCGAGATTGGAGTTCAGTCCTCTAATGTTTGAGAGGTGCACAGTTGTGGAATATTATTATCTATTTATTTATTTTTATATATCCATATAATTTACATTTTTAAATATTTCTTTTATTTTTCTTTCTTATATATTATTGTAAACAAAACTTGATTCAGGTGTAAACAATACGGAATCAAGACTTCTTGTCGAATACCTATGTTTTGTACCCCAAGGGCAGACGAACAGTTGTATCGGCGAATCATTCGCCGGTGAAAAGTTCTATCGATGAAATGTGAATAGTTCTATCGGCGAAACGTTTGACATTGAAACGTGCTATCGGTGAAAAAATAAAAAAGTGAATCGTTCTGTCGGTGAACCGTTCAACGACGAAAGGAACGTCGGAGAAAGTTTCAGAATCACTTTTTCGACATTCATCCATGACAAAGGTCTTATTTGATTCAAGAACTTTTTTTTGGACCACACTATTCCTTGTAACCGATGCATCTCAAGAAAATCAGAACCAACAGTGGCGACCACCATAAAAGCACTGAGGTAATGAAACTCAGCAAGTTAAATAAATCGATTCATCTGTCAGAAAAGAATAACGAGGGTAAGATAAAATGTAATTTCTAAATCCCTCCATATTAAGCAGGAGATGGAACAGAAATAGGCCAAAAGGTATGAAAGAATGAGTACATCTGGGAGAAACTCAGTTGTAGTCACTAATTAATGCGTCCTAAAATGTGAGGTTGTTACACAGTTTGATTTAAGACTTTGTATTATTTGTTTTTGGTCGCAGGCTTTTGATGTTTTCCTCACTGAGATTTGATGACTGATTGAACAAATACAGATAGAAGAACACAAAGTTACTGTTTATTTCAAATGAAATTTCTTCCAGCAGACCTGCGACAGTTGGGCACGCCACAATCATGGCGGTAAGTCCCCTCTTTGAGGCGTGGCTGGAAAGACCTCACGGCGTCCTTACCTTCCGCATGACGCAGGTACTCACCGGACATGGTTCGTTCGGGAGTTTCCTGCACTCGATTCATGCGGAAGTGACGCCCGGGTGTCGCCACTGTGCGGAACGCCCGGAGGACACGGTGGAGCACACAGTCGAGGTGTGCCCTGCTTGGGCGGAGCATCGCCGTGCCCTCGTGGGGGCGATCGGCGGCGGAGACCTCTCTCGCCGGGCCTTGGTTGAGGCCATGGTCCGGAGCGAGGAGGAGTGGCAGGCGGTCGCCGACTTCTGCGAAGCAGTAATGCTCGCAAAGGAGGAGGCCGAACGCATCAAGCAACGGCGTTATCGCCGCCGCCGTCGCCGGGATTCTGATCCCGATTTCCGGCCAACGTAGACGCGGGCTTGCGGACAGTGAGCAATGGGTAGCTCACTGTCCGGCCGTCCGGTAACTGTCCGGACCAAGCCCAAGTCGTCGACGGCGCGCACTGTTCCCGCGCGCCTCAAGGAGTTGTCAGCAACAGCAGGGACCCAGCCGGGTCGAAGCCTACTGGGGCCAGGGTTATCCGAAAGGGCGCTCGAGCCCCGGTATGAAGGCTAGAAGGAACGGGGTGGGTCTTTTAGTCAGTAAGAGTCTGACACTATCTCCCGCTCCGCCCAAGGGCGGGGGATGTCAATGCATGATTTTTTCCCACCATAAAAAAAAAAAAAAAAAGACCTGCGACAGTTAGTTGGATGAGAGATGTAGACACAACGTATACAACTGAGTCAGAAAATTAAAATTACTATACTAGTTTTTGCCCGCGGCTTCGCTCCCGCTCTTCCCTACTCCACCCTATTATACCCTACTCAACCCTACTCTACCCTACTCTACCTTACTCTACCCTACTCTACCCTTCTCTACCCTACTCTACCCTACTCTAACCTACTCTTCCCTATTCTACCCTACACTACCCTAATTTTTTTTTCCATAGAACCTTCTCACAATAACAAACACAAAAAAAAAGAATTAGCGAAATTGGTCCAGCCGATCACGCGTGATGGCGTGACCAAGGGAAATAGGGATTTATTTTTTATATATATAGATTATCTAAATTAAATTATAATATCAAAACCAGTAAGTGATACACATAAATAGATACAATACATAAATTAAATTATAAATATATATATCAATAATATATGAGATGGTTGAGAGGTAGTTTTTGTACGCGGGCGTAACTGCGGACAAAAACTAGTTTTAAAATAATTTAAGACATCATTATATTGGAATTTCAAAACTTAAGTTTGTAAATTAAGCACTAAAAAATGAGTCTACTGTTACTTGTAATAATCACATTAAAATTTGAATTGAATTGAAATAGATATCAGTCTACCAAATTCTATCAAGTGCCACCTACGGTTGCGGTTCACGGCCCCCTCAACATTCCCATTGCCCCATTGTAACTGGAGACGATAGCATCACTATTTATTGGACGTTTTCAATTTAAGGATAAAACTGAATTGTTTGAAGAACCCCCAATCACACTTAGGACTGGTAATAGTTCAGATCGTCAGAAAAAAAGTCGTATTACTCATCAGTTCTTATCCTATATTAAATATTTGATATAATAATAAATGTACTGATTAGTGTAAAACATAAGTGTTCTTAAAAAGCATTGGCAGACTGCTGAACAAAATTTTGCTGGCACATTTTTTTTACGACTTGTGATGAAAAATGGTGTATACAAGGTGTCGTTTTGAAGCTGCAAAATATTTCAGGAGGTAATTATGTTAGTGATTCTCGACCCGAATCAATAATAAAATAAGTAGGTAATTTTTTTTTTTTTATAACTGCGCTTTTTTTCACACACACAAACACGGAACAATAAAGGGCGTTTTCACACACACTAACTCGCAACGATAGTTTCATAAATAATGTATCATCCAATCATCATCCCGCACGCCACACCCTAGCCACGCCCCCGCGGCCATCGATCAATCGATTTAGTTTAGTGTAATTAAAAAATTAAATAACAAGTATTACTGATTATTGACCAGGTATCGTTTTTTTACATGATTATTTATGAGTTTTATTACAACCTCCTGAAATATTGTGCAGTTTTAAAACTGCACCTTGTATAGTGTAAATAATTTTGTGTATGACATTATTAATTTATTTTTTATAAGTTCATGCAACACAAAAGTACAAAGGCAGACTTAATGCCTTAGACATTCTCTACCAGTCAACCTAGGGTGGTGAAGAGAATATATGGCAGATGCATAAAAATACATTACTGTTAGTGGAATCCTCCTATTAAAGATGTACCAGTTGGTGTGATTACATATACTATGTCAATAATACCTACGTATATCCTAATTAATTTTAAAAATCAATAAACGCATTTTGGCTCGAACGACGAAATGTCACGTCGTCACTACGGAAATGGTCGTTGCCGTGTTTTTGACGGACGAAACGCAACCGTTTTTAACGTATAGGTTACAGACAATGGTTGTTGTTGTAAATGGTTTGAAGACAAAGATGAAATTATCGTTGAGCGAAGTAGGTGCAGTTTAGTGGAAGTAGTTTCAGTCTTACAGATACTTAAGATTTCAATTAGTTATATGAAACGGTACAGTACGCGGTTAGGTAATATTACGTATAAATACATTACTGTTCAACAAACGATGCGAGAAACAGCCAGTTTTAACATCCAACAAATTCAATCCGATTACCAACTATATCCAATAACAACCGGTGTTCCGCTGAGAGCAGCAATTACATGGCGAACGAGTACAGTATGATTGCGACCGAACGGCTTTTCGCTTGGGATCGAGGTATTATTATATTCAGAAATCTTGTATCGTCAAAATAACGAACTCTAACATTAAGTACTTCATATTTTTAAAACATCTGCGGAATGTCACAATGGTGTTTTCATAAATGTTGTTGTTTATCAGCATCTTTATCGGAAACAATGACGCCGACAAGTCATCGAAGCAACGGTGGGCATTGATAATACTCGTATAATGAAAAATAACAACAACGTTCATCTCTGCGTCACCATTTTTGTCAATGAAACTGAGCCGTTCATATAAATTAATTGTTGTTGTTCGCGACGTGATTTAAAACTTCACTTTACTAAACGTATATTTTATAAGCGTTTTAATTAGAACGTGTTAAAAATTTTAAAAGTTCAGTTTAGCCAAAAGTCACGAAGTCAACCCAGCAGAAAAGGTAAGCTATGATTATTTATATTATAATTTATTTATTTATAAATTAAATTAAATTCTCAACTTCGATCCACTAACTAAAAAGAAAGCGGAGATGAAAATAAGCTCCTGGCTTAAAACACTTGATTATTCACAAACGGAAAAAATAGTCAAAAATCAATATTCAAGTACACGTAAACTTATTACATGAGAGCAAGTTTACACTAATTGTTTAACTACATTTTGCTTTTAATTTTGTTGCATAAATGGTTAATGTTCCATTAACGAGTGAAGAGGTGCACGCCCGAGCTAGTCCCGGCGTGTTTTTATGGAGGCAATCAGTATTGACCCCTCGGGCCTGACCGTGGTTCGGGCTAAGGTTTGGAGCGAGAAGGAATGGCAGACAGTTGCCTCCTTCTGTGAAAAAGTAATGCTAGCGAAGGAGGAGGCCGTACGCGTGAAGAAACGAACGCCTCACACCCTAGCCACCAAGAAACACGTAGTTGACGCAACGTTGAGCGATGGACACAGGTGTGGTTTTAGTACGTAAAAGTCTGACGCAATCTCCCGTTCTGGCCAGAGCGGGAGAAGTTATTGGATGATTTTCCACCTTAAAAAAGGTATTGAAAATAATAAATGAAGTGAAGTGAACTTTTGAAGTGTGTGTTTTTCCTATGAAACATTACCCGTTTTTGCAGTTTCTATAAAACTTTTAGTTCTTCCCAATCTAAAACCTTCATCGCATCTGTAGATTATTCAATCAAACGTAAAAAATGTAGAGCACCTTTATTTCGTGGTAGTAAGTACGATTTTTATAGATCATCTGTCAACAAACTTAGGCTGACCACATAATAACGAAAGTCCCTTACCAAACAAGATAATTGTGGCGGCCTGAAAGTCGCCAGGGAAACATTATGTTACGATAAAGGACGGAAGGTCACTATGGTACACTATTATAATAAGGGTCCATTTATGCTGCCTAGGTATGAAAGGATATCACGTCAAATAATAACGTACTTACTATATAATTATTATCTAGTCCTCTTCTGCACAGTCGTAGGGTATACTTCTTCTAGTCTCGTGGTCGCAATGGTGACTGCTGTACGTGAAGTTCTGGGTTTGATTCCCGGGTCTACGGTTTTTTACATTACGAATTACTCACGGTACTCAGAATTTGAAGTTAGTGGTGTGTCACCCCCGTTCCCCAGGATGCACGTTATGCCCCTGGTCCATTGGCTAGTCTCTCCCCGTCCTATCGGTTAGCCATTCCATCGGACAATGAAAGTACCTATACGAATAGAGTTCACCTGTGTTTGCGCACGCATTTATCTATAACTCCTACGTACTTGGCTAATCTCTGTTGAGGTCGGTGGCCGCGACTCAGGCATATTATTTCTTATAGCTTTCTCATGTCTGGTAATGATCAATACTTTACTAATTTTGATGCAAGCAAACGTCATATTTGATATCATATTCTTTTAGCTTGAGTTCGTTTTTAGACCAATGATGATAAAAAATAATAACTAAGGGCACCAGAACTCACGATAGTACCCACCCAAACATTAAGCGAAAACCTACACAGGGATGCGGTTGGTTTAAGTTTCTAAGGGTTTTCTCGTGTCCAGTAACGTAAATTGTAGTCAAAACGTGACTCATCGGTCTATAAAATGGTGGTCACATTAGTCTGCCAATTTTAGATAATCGCTAATAATTCGATCCAAAAACACTTAACATGTGGGAGTCGGCGGTTGGGAAAGCAGAGTTGAAATTCTCTCCGCGCCTCAGCAGCGTTACCGTCACAAAGTGCGTAACCGTACATTATTTCAGCATATATTTAGGTTTGGAATATCCGGTCATAGTCAGCACTTATGAAGGCACAGCACAGCACAAGGGCAAGATACGCGGCAACAGTTACAAAATATTATGAGCTTGTGCGACGTAGAGTTGAACGTTGACGATCATCTCGAAATTATACCTACTCCTCATAAAAATCTTGTCTTACCTGTCACAAATCAAAAGTATTGACAATCATACCATTCTAAATAGCTGATAGGTAAGTCAAGAATATTTTTTTAGCAATTTATACATCAAGCGTAGGCCTTTTTTTACACTAGACAACGTTTTATATGAAGTATTAGCAAAAGTCACAAAAAATATTCCCTGGGAACATACACCTGGAATAAAAAGTATTCTATGTGCTATTCCACGGCATGGTCTACCTATGCACAAAGTTTCAACGAAATATGTTCAGCCGTTCGAGCGTGAAGAATTAATAAACATACACTCCCCAACTTTTTGGTTTATAAGTGTGAAGTGTGACTATAGTCGAATCGTTATCAGATATAGAGTATTGATTTCAGTCTTGGCAGTATGACGGTTATGATATAACTTTACCAATGATAAAAAAAAACATATTCTTGAAAATACCCGCTTTATACGCGGAGAAATAACATTCTCCATGTACCAATATTTCTACAATCACCTGCGAACAACCCAGCTATCGATAACGCAGCTACATTCTACATAACAGAATGAAAGTAATAAAAATTGCGTTTTTGATAAATATGTCCAATATCTCGTCCCAACGTTGGCGCCGCATCGGCCACGCTATTCACAAAACCGAGTTATATAGAAAAATTGGATTTAAACCTGTATCTGACAGGTGAGATTGGAAATTTGAAATTCTTCGCAGTTTGGTTCGTGTGTAGTGCAGTCAGAGTTTGTTCTAGGTCTTCAGGTGGTCAGGTCACCCGGCTGAATAAATTAATTGTTGGTTTTGTGGTAATATTGATTTTGACTAAACACCACCAGAGTTGAACTGATAAGTACAGACTACATTTGAATAGGAAACAACAGTAAATTTCTATATTATATCTAGTAAGTGGTTCGTGGAGGTCTGATAGGCAGTTGCTTCGTCTAAAACACGGGTATTCAGCCGCATCCGGTTAGACTGGAAGTTTCCGACCCCGTTTCCGATCCGACCTTGGGGTTGGCTAGTTGGGTAAAGGTAAGGGAAAGGGTGGTGGGGAAGATAGAATTTGTGTGAAAAGTTAACATAAAAACTAATCAGACCGGGCGTGCGGTGTGAAAAATTAAATGTACATGAGATTTACTTCTGTACCACCTGTCCCTGGTACCTACGCCTGGTACAACTAGATAGTCCTATCTATTGCAGATCTGGGTGTCTGGTATTTGTGAGTTTATATGTATATATTGTGTGAACGCTCCCACGATACATAATTCCTACACTGGGATAATGTTTGAAAAAATGAGCAAGTGCGAGTCGAACTCGCGCATTGAGGGTTCTGTACAAACTGGACTGTGCAAAGTTCAATTCCCGAATGGAGTCATTTTTTTTTTGTGGCGTAATAACAAATCTACCGTTTTAAAATTCTTGTATCTGTTATGCTATAAGAACTTGTTTTATGCCAAATTTCAGGATTAAACGTCAACGGGAAGTACCCTATGAAGTTTGATTTCCTTGAGAGTATCGAAATATACTAATATATATATATTTTTTTTCGTTAACTTGGAGTTTGATTTTTCACAGCTTTAACCCTAGAGCCGTGAAATATTGGTATATTAGCCTTTAAGTAACAGTACCTAGGCAGGGAGTACCCTAGGATATAAAACACGTTTTTCATATAAGAGTAAAAAATTATTGATGATAACCTGGCATAAACTTTTATGATACTTATTTCTGTCTCACATAATGCAATTAGGTCTAAATAAAAGAAACCTATTTTAATTGTTTTGTCAAATCTTTATACTAAATAAAGATTAGTTAAAATAAAATAAAATAGCAAAATCTAAATAAAAAGCTAAATATACTTTATAGCAAAATTAAAAATTTTAAAAATTTCCTGACGCATAAAATCTATAAAAAGTAAAAAAAATGATTAAGACGAGTCTTATAAGCCCAAGCTCGACGTGTTTACTAGTAGGCAGGGTTCCATTAGCTACCTCCCAGTTCTAGCATTAGGTCCTCATCATCATAAAAAACGTTTAGAACTGGTTAAGACGAATCTAATGCGTCCAAACTCGACGGGTTTATTAATATAGGCAATCCAAGGTTACGTCTCTTACCTCCAACCTACATCATCAGACCAGCTTGGTAGTGTCGGTATGTAGGTACATGAGACATTAGGTCCCATAATTATATGTGTTTATTTGTAAAGTATATATTCATTAACTGTATAAGATTCCTGCCACAGCCAAAAAACGAGCTGATGGCCTTGAACACCTGAACAGATCTTGATAAATAGTATCTAACCATCTCGATAACGTCAAGTTTCAAATAAAAAAAACCGCATCAAAATCGGTCCATTCGCTTAGGCGCTACGATGCCACTGACAGACACACAGACTTTTTCGTGCACCATGGCTTGATAAGAATTTTTTTTAAACACATGCGCATGCTATTTAATTTGCTAATTCAATTCAACATAACGTTCACTTTACTTATTGCATTTACAAAAAGATATATATTACAAACAGCCAATTCAATTTTATTTACATGTATGTATATCTATATATATAGTTAAACGTATTTAGCACCTAAGTGACATTATATAAAAGAACAGCTCAGCAAAATGTATCCTAGCGAGTGCGTTAGGTCGGTGACCGCATCGGATAACTACTCGTACCGTTACGACTCCCGCGGGATGCAACTAGGCGTTATATTAGGTACTAGCCCTACATAGCACAGAGCTATTATAAACCCTGAGTTTTGCAGTACCTTACTAAGTAAGGAAAAGGATTCATGTTAGCTGCAAGAAAAAAGGCAAACAAAGTTAGTTATACGAGTAAGTGCAACGAGGAGCCTTTGGCAAGCCAGATGTAAGACTGCTGTAATGTTTGTATCGTAAAGTAACAATGTTGGAAGTACTATTCAAAAGTTTCACGCAAACGACATGACGTGAGCTACTTATCGCTACACGGCTTTTCATTATTCATGTACTTTACTTTATTATAAAACTAATTTGGACTTATAATAGGGAAAAAAACACAAACAGGACTCGTCGATGAGGACAAAAATTGTGATCAACATGTTTCGTTGATCCAGTAGGATTAAGTGCTGCTACAAAACATGAGGAGTTTTGATTCCTTGGTTGGCCAAAATGCTATATTATTGAATATTTCCATCGAAAAGGTCTTAGTAGCAGCCTTTTTTAGAGGTAAAAAATCATCAAATAACTTTAGATCAGAACTCACTTCCATCAATTACCTTTGAGTCCTGGTCTCTTCCGAACATTCCAGCCGCCCTAGCAGAACCAACCCTAAAGGCCACCTCCGTTTTACTGACATATTTTTGAGGTGCACGTAAAACACAACGCGCTGTTGACTTAGGCTTGGTCTTTACCGCCGGCCGGTAAAAGCCTGGCCTGGCCTGCCCACCTCCTGCGGTTTAAGCCTGAGGATGATCTCTTTCCACGGTTTCAATCACCTGCTTTCTAGCATTACTATTTTAGAAGGAGGTCACTGCTTCCCATTCGTTCTCGCCGCGTGTCGTGGCCTGAATTGGAAGTGGACGCCAAAGTTTGTCGTTGCCGATCGCCTCAATGAGGTTCGTTCAAGCGGGGTAGACATCCACCGTATGCTCCACCGTGTCTTTCGGGCAATCCGCGCTGATGGTGATACCCGATGCTTTTTCCGCCTGAATACGAAAGAGGAACCTATCCAACTGGCCATGTCAGGTGAGGATTAGCGTCAGGCAGAAAGTGAGGACGCCGTTGTTACTTTCTAGCCACTCCTCAAAGAGGAGTTTTACCGCCGCGATTATGACAGCCTAAAGTCTGGATTTCTATACGACTGCATAAAACTTCAAAATATATTACGTACCTATGTATTGTCGCAAAAATAAAAGGAATTACATTGCTACATAATCTGTTTCAATTTTGATGACAGTTAGAAATATGGACATAAAAATTTAGGTGTGTGAAAAAGATAAAACAAATAATTTAAGTGTTCCATTATAAAAACAAGAGTTCCTAACTAATATTTGTCTAGGTTGCATTTTAGTTTAAATAGGTACCGCTTAAAACCATATTGCACAAAGTGTTCAAGTGTAGGTAGTCTTTGAGGTAGTCTTTGATTTATATAATCAAAGTAGGCAGTCTGTATTTCACGAGCGCGTTGCATCTGTGTCGTCAGGAACCTCATAGTATTTACTCCACTTTCGTTTTGTTTCCATTTCTACTCCTTTTCAATTTTGTAATTCTAAACCTTAGCAATCTAAACAAACTTTTTTTTCTGAAAGCCTAAATTATTTTCGGTAATATTTGTATAAATTTGTCTTAGACCAAGATAGCGGCTAGTTGCCGAGCCGGTGCAGCGATGTCTGTCTTGATATATGCGTCATCAAGTCAACCGTCGCATCGCGCGATGCACTAAGTTTCCCGCGATATATTTTGTTGAAATATTGTGGGTATAGTGAGAAAATTGTTTTGTAACTACCATGGCATATTTTATATAATATTTAGTTACGTACCTATTATAACAATATTATCACACAACTACACTAGCATCAATATTTATTTTAAGTGTAGGTTATATCTATATAGGTTATATTTATTTGTTTAAGTATATTTTATTTACCACCATCCGTGTGTCACTGCGGGGTGCCAACTGAAAATCAGCGCTGGGTGTCTGACGCCCAGCAATTGCTAAGTTGGTGACCCTTTCGGTTCAGGCACAGTCACCGCAACTGTATTGTATGTTTGTAATACTCTTTTTTTATTACTCTTTTATGTTGTGGTTTATTGTGTTGCTTGCGCCGAATAAATGCTATTCTATTCAAAGTCAAAGTCATAAGTTTTTTTATTTCACATAATATGTAGGCCTACATGGGCACTTATAAAACTTCAGAAGCTAGTGCACGGTTCGAAATTGATCGTTTCCTATGCAGAAGAACCGGCAAGAAACTCCATGGTTACTCTAGACACATGTTACCTAGATTCTCTATACCTTATTCATATTTCTAGTCTCAATGTAGAAACAATTTCTCATTTCTCTTTGTTATTCATATTTCTAGTCTCAATGTAGAAACAATTTCTACATTGAGACTAGAAATATGAATAAGATATTAAAAAAAAAACAACACTGAAAAAGAAAATCTTTTATCATGAAAAGATGAAACGATAAAATAAATACCCGGAATAACTCAAATGACATTTCACTTATCGGGATTATATTTCTTTATTTATGTTTTCAATACAAAATAGTTTGGCATAAAAAACTAATTCATAATTTACTTCAAGGTATATTACTTTAAAAAAAAAAATATTTAACAACGTACAATTTTCTGAGAAAAAAAGAACAACGGCGAGGAAATTTTTGATGAACTTATTAAGTGTCTACTTATGGAAGTACTTCCTTGTATAAGTTACCATGATATATACCAACGAAATAATTGACTTTGTTTTATCTAATCAAGATTATGGCCAGTTTATGGACAGCAAAAAATCATCATTGTTTTTATATGTGTAAAGAAAAATGTAATTTTCTTTGAAATTTTAAGTTAGGTGTTAATTCCCGTGTATGAAGTTCTGTCTGTATCATAGTCACAGATCTCAACATACACTATGGACCTATATTGAATCTGTGGTGAATAACTTCAAAGTCCGGCTATTAGGAAATATTTTTGTAAAAATAATTTGGATTTGAGAATCGGCATTGTGATAAATAACATTTCACATTAATGTCGTTTCTTTTATTACAGGTAGGTACAAGTTATTTTGTTATTACTCAATTCATACGGTTTATGAGTAAGTTTAATTTCATTGTAAGTTAACACATTAAATCTTTTATTACAGAGAAACTCAGTTTTGTTTGATTTACGGTGCCATCTAAATCATTACAATAAAACTATCATATATATGTTTTTTTTTTAATTTTTTTTTTTTTTAAATATTTAAAAATGTTAATTATAATGTTAAAAAGACAAATAAAGGAAATAATAATAATAATATTCCATCAATATTACACAACGCCGTCTAGTCTCAAGCTAAGCAGAGCTTGTGTTATGATTACTAAATAACTGATAAACATACTTATATATTTCTAAATACATACATATTATAAATAAATCACACCCAGACACAGAACAAATGATCGTGCTCATCACACAAATGTTTGTCCTGGGTGGGAATCGAATCCACCAAGAATATTTAAAGTGTGTCCGCCAAAAGTCTCAAAATATTTTTTAATACTTAAAGATTTCATCGTTCTTTTATAGTTTTTCATCACAATGCTATTGTGAAGTAACAAAGACATAAGCGTTCTTTTGATATTTATTTGCACGGAAAAATCTTTAGGAGTTCCACAATAAAATGAGTTGCAGACTCGTACAGTTTGTAAAACTGTTGAATTTATTATGACTAACTTTGTTGAGCCTTCCTTTTTATCGGCTTAACAATGAGTGCTGTCAAAAGCTAAAATAGAATAGCTGTTGCAGCGTTTGAACAACAAATTCAAAAACTTTAAAATTTTCTATTTTCTTGTAATATCCGACCACTTTGTCGCAGTATGGCGTACAATCTGACTCGATGCTTCGCAGGTTGCCTGACAGTCTTAACAACATCCTGCACTCGATAGCCACCCGGGTATAGCCTGCTTGTGCATACCCTGGTCGATAGGACCAGATCCTTATTAGTTATTATGTACCAACATAGGCTACAGACTCTTGATGAATTTATTATATTATTATGTATTGATTGGTCATTTTAACTTCAATAATTTCTTGGAAACATTTAAACATATAAAAATAGCATTCCACTGGGGTATCGGGAACTGGGTTAAAGCTACCGGTCTGTGTTGTTATTCTATCATCGTGAATTGAGTTTTAGGAATGATAACAAGTGAATCGTCTTAAATGACGGAAACCAGTGCTGATAACATTATAAAAGGAAGGATTTAATTTCCAAAGGTAAAAAGCTTATTAAACCTACCAGCTGCTGCCAGCGGCTTCACCCGCATGATAGCTGAAAATTATTTATCAAAGCCATTCGAGCTTGAAGAAGTAACAAACATACACACATACTCACAAACTTTCGTTTGCATAATATTAGTGTACCTACGTAATGCACTATAAACGAGATTGGAGGACACGGTGAACGCATTTATCTAAGTGCTCGTCCACAAGTGAATTTCAATAAGCGATCTATGCTAGGAGCTTAACACAAAACTCTATCCACATAAAAAAATCGTTTTTAAATGGATGGGATGGTTCATCAAAAGATTTTTTTCTAACAGGAAATTTTGTTTGCTCCAGAGCGCAGGAGGTTACGGAATATCCAGGTTGGAATGGACTTGTTTAACATAAATTAACATAGTAATTGACATTCGCATACTCGTAAAAATATCTCAATGATGGTGTGTGTTGGATCATTTGGTTCCCTTCAAAATGGTTGAGCTGAGAAGTGCTGATGGTGCCCTTTCACGGACGCGTATTGTCATGTCCGACGTCCGTGACAGGGCGCTGTCAGTTGAGATAGATTATTTCTTAGCTGCCAGAGGTTTATTTTAATTTTTATATTTAGAATGTGTTTTTTTTACTTTGTTTGAACTGTTCTCACATTATTATTAGTAATAGTATAAAAATCTCGGTTACATGTATCATGTCGCTACATAGCGTGATTTACAAGGGTGTCCACATGGACAATTTTAATTAATTTTTATTTCACAAATAATGATTTTAAATATGTCTGTTTTTAATTTTATATGAGTCTATGATGCTTGAAATACAATATTATTATTACTATTCTCTTTATTCATTTTATACACAATTTTGTTAAAAAATATAAAACTATAGTTATCCACCGGTGTCGGGAACAAGATCCAAGCTACCGGTGGTTAGGGCTCCAGAGATAGGGACCATAATGCGAGACGTATCGAGGAGTACTGCCTTCTGTATCAGGCCCTTGATCCACCCGTGCAACGATAGCTTCGACAGATGGTCGTCGCAGCTTTTGCCTATAAGGCCATTAGCAGTCACGACAATCGGCACAATGAAAGCCGAATCCACATTCCACATGTCGACAACCTCGTGTGCTAAGTCGATATATTTTATTTGTTTCTCTTTCTCAGCTTTCACGAGATTCTCATTATGCGAGATGGTGACATCGATTATCATTGCGTGGTGCGCTAATCGGTCTGTCACCACAATGTCCGGCTTATTGGCTACAATAGTCCGGTTAGTAATGATAGACCGATCCCAGTTCATCGTGACATGGTCATTTTCAAGAACTGGGTCGGGCACATACCTGTTGTATCGTACCTCAGAATCCACTGGGTTGTATTTGAAAGCAAGTTGCTGGTTAAAAATCCTGGCTACTTGGTTATGCCTGTGCAAGTACTCGCCGTTAGCCAGACGAGTACAACCGGAGATAATAATATATCTGATAGACTCACCCGGACGATGGCATGCCCGACACACGTCAATCGTCCCGTCAAGATAACTTCGTCCATAATCGCACAGACAAAACCTTCAGTTTCTCCAAAGAAGTTGCTGAATCGTAACCAGGCCACGGACGCCGAAAAATCTACATCAGGGTCATGAAGAGCCCGAAAAAAGCGCCCGTGGAGCTCCTTGCCTTTCCATACTTAGCACCACAGGTTTGCACCAGTTCTCTTTAGCCATAGACAACGTGGTGAGTCCCTTGTCCACTGCGACGACATCGCGGTGCATACCCACGTCGTTTCTGAGAAAGTATTCTCTGAAGTTGCACACCTCGCGGTTGTGTAGCGTCGGTTTTTGCGTTCAAAAAGCCACGACCTCCACACTTCCGCGGGATGTACAGTCTCATCACCGAAGATCGTGAGTGATGCACCCGATTTACGGTCAGCAATGTACGGACCTGCCTATCCAGAGCGTCTAACTCGGTCTGAGTCCATTTGAGTATGCCGAAAGAGTACATTACAACCGCCATGACCCAACCGTTGAAGGCGCGCACCTTATTTCAGGCGCCAAAGAAGCGCTCCTTCAACGATTGCTTCATGTCAGTGACGTTAATGCCTAACGCCTCCGACATACCCAAATACATACTTATAGGTTTCGGTCGAGGAGAGGGATCTAAGGTGTATGGAATCCGAGAGTTGAACCCCCTCAGATTCCATAATCTCCCCTCGCTTTACATGCACGACTGTACATTTATCTACACCAAATTAAATCCTAATGGCACTACTGAAAGTTTCAGTTACCTTCAGTAGTTCCATTAGTCGTAACTTGTTGGGGGCAATGAGTTTCAGATCATCCATGTAAAGAAGGTAAGATAAAACCTGACCACCTCTTATCAACCGATAGCCCAAGCCCTCTAGCACTGTACTTAGAGGATTCAGGGCTAAGCAAAACCAAAGTGGACCCAGACTGTCGCCCTGGAATATTCCCCGTTTAATCCAAATATGCTCATCGTCCCCCCGGATTGATGTGGATGGCGTGCGCGTCGTGTAGCTGATCTGTTCAACATATCCGTCAGTTTATCATTTCATCCCATTTTCTCATTTCTATTAATATAATTGATGGTGTCACGTCGTTAGCAGATGTCATGTTGTCTGCTTGTATTTTATTTCTTTAAAATATTATACTTCTTGTGGTTTGTTGTTTGGTTGAAGGTTTTCTTCGTTTATTTTTAATGAGGGTTTTGCTTTGGGTATAATTTGTCTGAATTTTCGATAAAACTATTGTTAATTGAAATTTTTAAACGGGATAGGGAAATATTTGACTTTTGTTGTCAATGGGTTGCCAGCTTATTATTATTATTATAGTAGGCTTCGACCCTGCTGGGCCCCTACGTTTGCTGACAACTCCCTCCAGACACGGCTGTGCTCTGCCCAGGTGGAGCACACCTCAAACGCATGCTCTACCGTGTCCTCGGGGCGGTCCACACAATGGTGACATCCAGGCGTCACTTCCGCACGAGAGTATGTGATGATTGTTGCTTCTTCGAATTCGTTGAAACTTAGTACATGAGTAGACTATAATTATCTAGGATACATTTTATCACGGTAGTGACTTACCTTGTAGTTGTACCTAACACACGGGTGAAGCTGCTGGCAGCCGCAAGTAATTCAAAGTCAAGAGTGAATAGATTGCTTCTAGGCAAGCGTGCTCCATCGTCGGCCACATCATCGCTTACCATCAGGTGAGATTGTGGTCAAACGCGAGCCTATCCGTTGGGCACGCCACAATCATGGCGGTAAGTCCCCTCTTTGAGGCGTGGCTGGAAAGACCTCACGGCGTCCTTACCTTCCGCATGACGCAGGTCCTCACCGGACATGGTTCGTTCGGGAGTTTCCTGCACTGAATTCATGCGGAAGTGACGCCCGGGTGTCGCCACTTGGCGGAACGCCCGGAGGACACGGTGGAGCACACAGTCGAGGTGTGCCCTGCTTGGGCGGAGCATCGCCGTGCCCTCGTGGGGGCGATCGGTGGCGGAGACCTCTCGCGCCGGGCTTTGGTTGAGCTCATGGTCCGGAGCGAGGAGGAGTGGCAGGCGGTTGCCGACTTCTGCGAAGCAGTAATGCTCACAAAGGAGGAGGCCAAACGCATCAGGCAACGGCGTTATCGCCACCGCCGCCGCAACCGGGATTCTGATCCCGATTTCCGGCCACCGTAGGCGCGGGCTTGCGGACAGTGAGCAATGGGTAGCTCGCTGTCCGGCCGTCCGGTAACTGTCCGGACCAAGTCCAAGTTGTCGACGGCGCGCACTGTTCCCGCGCGCCTCAAGGAGTTGTCAGCAACAGCAGTGACCCAGCCGGGTCGAAGCCCACTGGGGCCAGGGTTATCCGAAAGGGCGCTCGAGCCCCGGTATGAAGGCTAGAAGGAACGGGGTGGGTCTTTTAGTCATTAAGAGTCTGACACTATCTCCCGCTCCACCCAAGAGCGGGGGATGTCAATGCATGATTTTTTCCCACAATATAAAAAAAAATAAAAAATAATATAATATGATATTAGAATTGTACACTGACAGTTACATTCGAAAGCATCTACGGCAAAGCTCTAAATAATTAAAAGGTAACAAGCCCCAAAGGTGAAATTAAAAAAGGGGTTACATCATAATACAATTAATGTTTAGACAGCATTCGGAAGCAGGCAGCAGACAATTTTCAGACTTTTAGCAGGATATACCTAAACTAAAATAATCGTAGTAGTTATTTTATCCTCATAAAAGTCAGGTGCGCAATACCTACTCACGTCTGACGTGAACGTATGACCGTAAGACGTATTAGGAATGTTAGAGAAGCAAAAGAAGATGTTATAAACTGTTAGGGTGAATAATACAACTTCTTAACTTGACTTTGACTTTGACTTTAATGTGTTGAGAAACAAGCAACGATTAGTTTATGCATGACAAACTCACATTTGAGCACTACCTTTAAAAAAAAATTGCAATTCGTGCGAACGTAGTGGAAAGTTCGGAAAAAATTTAAGTGGCTGTCACACCAATTCTGTAGCTAATAGAAACAATGTATAACTAGTATTGTTTTCTGATGAGAGTAGATATTTTTACTTAATAACTAAACACAATCTTGGTGGGAAAAAACCTTGTTGATCAGTGTTACAACGATCTAATTTTAGTGATTTAATTATGAAATTTTTGCAAAAAGAAATGAAGAATGTCTGGAAAGACTTGGGGGAGGTCTTTGTCTAGCAGTGGGACACACATTAAGCTAATAAAAAAAATCGAATCAGTAGTTTTTTATTGATATAAACTAGTGCGTGACTGCGACCCCAAGTAAGCAGTGATGAAATCTCTGATAGTTGTAATTAGAGGCTAATATTAATTTTTTAATCACTCAATATTAGTTTGGATTTAAATTTAAAAAATATCAATTAACGTCTTGTCAATTAAGGTAGCCTATAAAGATAGGGAGCCATATGGTAACACTTGGCCAAGAGGATTGGCATTACCACCGTGCCAGTGTGCCAGACGAGTGGGCATGCACCCAACTGGCAATGGCACGCGGTTTATTCCTTATAAAGGTGTTCTTACTACGTTTAGTTTTCTGTATGAAGCCAAATCCGCATATTAAGGGGTTTAAGACCGCATATTAAGAACTACGAGTATTTTGTTTGAGAATTGTAGATACAACTGTTGATACTTGTTGAACGACGAACTGTTCCAGATACAGAGATGTTAGCGCCTCTCCTTATATTATTTGACATTGCGTGTATGAAACTATAATTATTACACAATGTGACATACACAATGTGTATGTCTTATTTTGTGATTGATTGTAATGTGTTATTTTATTTATATTTTTAACCGATTTCAAAAAGAAGTTGGTTCGGCAGAATGTATTTTTTTTTTATAATATGTATTTTCACCGATATCTCAGGCAATTTTAGACCGATTTTGAAGACTGAATTCAGAAGTCTTTAATGGATTAGTTTAACACAAATTTATGATTTCAGTAGAAACCTAGATAATATCTACAAGATAAATGATCTGTGTTTCTAAAATATCTAGAGGAAGATAGGTAATGTCGTCACAATAACGTGAAAGCGGTTGTATGAAAATTTACATTTTGAACAATATTTTTTTTATTATTATTGATAGGCTCGCGCTTGACCACTATCTTACCTCCGAGCTCAGAATGCCGACGATAAACCACTCATGCCTACAAGTAACCTATTGTAAATCGTATAATATTTCTCTTGCTAATGTACTCGTAACCTGTTGTTTATATTTTGACGTCGGCCATAAGCGAAGTTTGCCGTCGTACAGTAAGTATCCACCCCTTCGATGTTGAAACCTCCAGTCCGGACTTAGCATTTCCCCTCGTCGTTTATATAGCGTACATCGAAGGACAGAAATAAATTGTCTGCTGCAGACTTCCCGCTCGATTATAATTTGTCTCCAAGGCTAGAGTGAATAGGCTCTTAATAAACCAGATCGCCTCACACTGCTTACCATCAAGTGGGACCGCAGTCAAGCACTACTTTATATCACCTAAAAAAACGCCTTTTTGAACTAAATCCCAACAAATTACCCGGAACACCTCCCTATTTTTTTAACTACCTTCAACAAAAGGAGGAGGTTCTCAATTCGGTTGTTGTGTTGGGTGTTTTTCACCTCAGAACTCCGTCGTGTGTTGTGTCACTTTGCAATATTTTTTTCCTCGTAATAAGATATGCTTCCAGATTGTTCCCATTAAAAAAAAAACAGTTCTTATGATAACCAGTTATGACATATATCCATGAGGAATCGAAGGAAAACCTCAAATATTCTAGGCAACTCAAACATGCAGAACCAGTCCCGTGTACCTAGTCTTAACCCACATCAACAACAAGTTACTTTCTGACGCTGCTATGGACATCTTCGCAAGTGCTGAAATTGAACTCTTCAACGCTGCAGCTTGTTACCTTGAGTCCATTACCACTCCCAACACAATATCTTGTGAAACTCAATGAAAAATTTTTGTTTTCGAATTTTTGACACATGTATTATTGCAAGTTCTTTATTTTGACATTTTATTATTTATATTATTTTTAACATGATTTTAATTTTTTTTTTATAGTGTTGTTTTCATTATTACTATTAATTTTTCATTACTTTTGTGATTATTATGTTAATGTTTTTGAATCATTATTAATGTGTGCCTATAATTTATATGCGTGGTGTAACTGTAAGTGTAAATTGGCAATAAATAAATAAATAATATTATAGTGATTTTGGTAGTTTCATCGAAAACTTACATTTACAGTCAAAAGTAACATTTGATGAAATGGAGTTTTTTTTTACGGTGGGAAAAGTCATCCAATGACAACCCCCGCTCTTGGGCGGAGCGGGAGATAGTGTCAGACTCTTATTGACTAAACGACCCACCCTGTTCCTTCTAGTCTTCATACCGGGGCTCGAGTTCCCTCCAGTAGGGTTCGACCCGGCTCGGTCCCTACTGTTGCTGACAACTCCTTGAGGCGAACGGGAACAGTGCGCGCCGTCGACAACTTGGACTTGGTCCGGACAGTTACCGGACAGCCGGACAGCGACCTTTGCTCACTGTCCGCAAGCCCGCGCCTACGGTGGCCGGAAATCGGGATCAGAATCCCGGCGGCGGCGGTGATGAAATGGAGCTGATGAAGAAGACCAGAAATAGCTACGGAACTTCATCCTCACATAGATATGATAATGAAGATAAGTAACTATGACAATACAAATAAATAAATGGTTCTGAATAGTTATGTTGAAAATGTTATCACCGAAGTGATCTGATGATGATAATGAAGCAGCATTTGCTTGCACGTTTATTCCGCCTCGACTACAATCACAAAGTTTGTCCCTCTTGCATCAAAATGATATTTAGTTAACGTCCAAACCAACCATTTTCGATATCAGAATTGTTAGAATCAAATTTCCTGATATTCTGCTTCCCGCAAGTACTAAAACTATTGTAGTTATAAACTCGCATATTTTTTAGCGTTGTACCTTATTGTTTTATTAAATAAACAATTTTGTTTACATGGATAAAAACTGTGTTCTGAAACTTGATTAATTTCACTTACATTAAAATAATAATTGTAATGAAGCCTAGATTCTCCGAAGGATAAGAATTTTGCTCCGCCTGTTTAAATTTCTTGAAATAGAGTAAGTTCATTATCATTAATTGAAATAAGTGCACACTCTAAGTAGGAAAATTCCGCATAGAAAAATCCCTCAATACTATATGAACATTACAATATTTAATTTTTTATTTTCGAATAAGCTATTGAGATTATTTTCAACAAATTAATACTATGTAGCTTTAGAATATATTAATTATACACCGTTAAATTTTGATCGTTTTAATCCCGTGGAGAGTCGATCCGGTACATGAAACACTATCGATTTGTAAAGATAAAATTAAAAAATAATGTACCTTTTTTTAAACTCGTATTAATTTACGCATGTGCGAAATTAATTTCTTTAAGAAAAAGGGGTTACCCCCCTGTCCCATCCCCACCCCGTGGAGCCCCATGGTTAAAGTTTTGAGGTTTAGTTAGGTTAAAACACAAATTTCCATCAAATTGAACTGTAATTTCCATAGATTTTCCTCGACGGAGCCCCGCCTCGCGGGGCTCCTACTTCTGGGTAAAGAACTTGTTACGGAGATATCAGTAGTTAAAATTTTGAGTTTACTAGTAGTTAGTGAAACACCTCAACCGTCATCGGATCGTGAAACGTCAAATTTGACATTTACAATAAGAATTTCTCTATCAAACCCTTAGTTCCGAATTATGTCAAAAGCGATTATATCGCGAATCCGACCAAATTTAATAGTCTCAAAATATAAAGACTATTGAATACTATTTTGACGTTGCGCGTTGGTCGGATTCGCAATATAATCGCTTCTGACTTTTGACGCAATTCGGAACATGGGGAAAATGGCGTTTTATTTTTCAATTTGTGTAGAAAATTAAAAAATATATATATCTCGTAAATCGTGAGTCTCCGAAACTTAACAATTTGTAAAAAGCCTTCTGTTAATGAGTACTATCTACAAAAACTTTTTATAAAAAAAATAACCGACTTCACTAAAAAAAAACACTCAATAATTTTAATTTCGGAAGTCGGTGTTTTTCGTTTTGTTTGTTCCTTATTTAACACCGACTTCCGAAATTAAAATTACTTTGATCGTTTTAGTGTTTTTTAGTGAAGTCGGTTATTTTTTTTTATAAAAAGTTTTTTATTTCACACTTTTTAGTTGCAATACACTTACAGCCAGAGTATCTATTTCTCATGACAATTCCAATTAACTCAAACCCTGCTAGAATACATCATTTTATAATGAAGTTCACGTGTCTACCTTCCACCTTCCGGCTCCATCATCAGATCACTTCGATAGTACTTTATAGCCAAAGTGCATCTCATGACATTTCTAATAAGCCCAAATACGGGAAGGATACATTGATTAATTACGGAGTTCCGGTGCCTATCTTCCAGCTCCATTATCATCATCATCATCAGATCAGTTCGATAGTACCTTATAGCCGAAGTGCATCTCATGACAATTCTAATAAGCCCACACACTGCTAGAATACATTGATTAGTTACGGAGTTCCGGTGTCTATCTTCCGGCTCCATCACTATCATCAGGTCACTTCTATGATACCATTTTCAACATAACTATTCAGAACTATTCATTTATTTGTATTGTCATATTCACATAACTATGTTCATTGTGATATCTGTTTGAGTATGAAGTTCCGTTGGCAATTTCTGGTCTTCTTCAACAGTTCTATCTCATCAAATGTTACTTTTTGACTGTAAATGCTTAAGTCCTTGATGAAAATATCAAAATGACTATATAGTTGCCTATAATATTTGAGGAGTTCCCTCGATTTTGCCAGGATTCCATCATCAGATCCCGACCTGGTGACTATGGGACCATTTGGAAAGTATACCCTTTCCAACAAAAAAAGAATATTTCAAATCTGTTGGCTAGCGATGAAGAAGAATAAACACGTTTTATTTTTAACAAGTTTTGTGAAATATTCGAGTAAATCACGGAATTACCGAATGCCAACAGAGTTTTCTCGGAGGCGTTATCTCTCTTTTTTCACGTTGCCTCTTCATCAAACATAACATCGTATTGGATTGCGTTATATGAAACAACAAGATTTTAAACAATGGCCATTTATGACAGGCGAGTGGAAAAGGGTCCTCTTAATTTCTTTAGAGAGTGCACTGACCGCCTTCCTCTCTTGGAAGTCGCAATTTTCTCAGATCTACTATATAACTATCGCAACCTAGTGCTCGGCACACCGCAATTATGGCGGTAAGTTCCCTCTTTGTGGAGTAGCTGGAAAGACCTCACGGCGTTCTCACCTTCTGCATGACGCAGGTTCTCACCGAACACGGTCAGTTCTGGAAGTTCCTACACCGGATTCATGCGGAAGCCGAAGCCTAATGAGGCCTTGGACTGGTTTCTGAAAGGAAGATCCGACCCTGGTATGAAAGGCTCAGAAGGAACGGAGTCGGTTTTTTAGTCAGTAAAAGTCTGAAACTAACTCCCGCTCCGCCTGGGCGGGAGACGTCATTAGATGATGTTTACCCACCGAAAAAAAAAGATCATAACAGAAAAACTTGGCGTTGGCACGGGTACAATGGGCAAATTGGGTAGGCCTTTGGTGTGGGATGCAACATGTGTCGACACCCTTGCGCCATCCTATCTTCTGAGCACGGCGGGCTGTACTGGGGCGGCTGCTGCAGGTGCAGAAAACCTCAAACGGCGTAAATATAATAACCTCATAGTAAGTTATGTGTTTGAGCCGTTTGGGGTTGAAACACTAGGGCCATGGGGTCCGAGCGCCCGTCGAATTGTTCTGGATATCAGCAAACAGTTGGTCGACTCTTCGCGTAAACAGAGGGCTGGACTCTTCTTCAGTCAGCGAATCAGCATTGCCATCCAGCGTGGTGATGCTGCCAGCGTTCTGGGCACTTTTGCCATTGACATCGATGTGGACGAATTTTTTGATGCCCTCTGAGTTTTCCCCGTTTTACAGCCTTTTTTACTCGTTTATACATAAGAGTATATACCTAGTGATTATTTATTAGATTAATAACAATCTTATAATTTCAATAAAATTAGATAAGTGCGTGAATTGTATGACTTTTTTTGATTCCGCTATCTCATTTCTACCATCGGACAACCTACGTACAGCGTACGGGTGGTACGCTGTACGTAGGTTGTCGTTGTTGAAACCTCTACGGTCCAGACTAAGCGTTTCATCTCGTCGTTTATACCGCGCACATCAGCCTGCTGCGGCACATTCTGAACAATAATTATTTTATTACTATTGATAGGCTCGCGCTACTACGATCTCACCTCCGAGCTCAGTAATGACGACGATAAACTATGCTTAATACTTCTCTTGCTAATCATAGTTGCGGAATTACTTTCTGAACAAATAGCAGAATCATCTCAAAACTCTTTTTCTTTATGTATATATATATAGTATATATTTGTATGTATTTATACCTATATATTTTATTAAATATGTTTTTGTACATGTATGTTTAGTTTTAGCTTTAAATATAATTCTATAATTGTTTTAAATAATATTTTCTTTTTTTTATGCACCTGCCTTTTTGTCTCTGCACTACCCTAGGTTGACTGGTGGAGAATGCCTGAGGCATTAAGTCTGCCTTTGTATCTTTTGTTGCATGAAGATTAAATAAATAAATAATTAGTTTAATGACTTTAACCAACTTGCTAATGTTTTTTTTTTTTTTTTTTTTTTTTTATTAATGATAGGCTTGCGTTTGACCACTATCTCACCTGATGGTAAGCGATGATGTGGTCGACGATGAAGCACGCTTGCCTAGAAGAAACCTATTCACTCTCGACTTAAAGACTCCTAAGTTGTAGCTATCAGGAAACACAGACTCCGGCAGGGAATTCCACTCCTTGGCTGTACGCACAATAAATGTGTTCGCAAAACGTTTTGTGCGTATGGGTGGGATGTCTACCATGTACCGGTGGCGCAACGCTGTACGTCGTGTGGTCCGATGATGGAACGGACTTGGCGGAATTAGATTGTGCAATTCCAGTGCACACTCCCCGAAATGTAAACGATAGAAAACCGACAGACTAGCAACTCGGCGGCGATGCTCAAGGCTTTGGAGCTTCGACTCTACAAGTGCATCATTGCCGATGATTCTCTTGGCTCGCCTCTCAATCGACTCCAGCGCATCAAGCTGGTATTTGGCAGATCCATCCCAAAGATGAGAACAGTACTCCATACACGATCGAACTTGGGCTTGATAAAGATTGAGCAGCTGTTCCGGCGTGAAGTACCGTCTCACCTTTGCTAAGATCCCCAATTTTTTGGCAGCCAGTTGAGCCTTTGCATCGATGTATGAGCCGAAATTGAGAGTAGATGATAACGTAACTCCAAGAAGCTCAAGGTGGTCGGTTATCGGCACGGTTACACCCCGGAAAGTTGGAGCCGGGTGGAATTGGCTCCGTTTGGCGGAAAAAAGACACGCCTGGGTTTTAGATGCATTGAACTTGACCAGATTGGCGTCGCCCCAATCGGAGACCGCCTTCAAGGACGAGTTCAAGCGTTCAACCATAGCCTCTCGGGATGACTGGATCTGTGTCCCGCTAGCTCGTGCGTCAGATACATATCTCTCAGCAACAGTGCTGTCGTCTGCATACCCAAAGATACCGGGTTTAAGTAGATCATTTATGTGCAGCAAAAACAGCGTCGCCGAGAGCACTGACCCCTGAGGGACCCCGGCATTAATATCCATTTGACCGGACGAGCAGCCATCAATAACCACTCGGATGGATCGATCCCGCAAGAAGTCAGCGATCCAATCACACAGACCAGCGGGCAAACCGAAGGAAGGAAGCTTAGCAATAAGGCTTTCGTGCCAGACCCTATCGAAAGCCTTCGAGATATCAATGTATTTTTAAACTTGTGCTTATTGAGTTTGTAAAATGAGATCTTCTTGTTGACAACTTTGTAAAGCCTGGAACTCAAGGCCATGTACTGTCGCTGTGCGAAAGATGTTCTACATCGCACAGAGGGGCAAACAAGTGTACCACTACGTTTCCCCAAAACCTCTTTATTTAGGGGAATAAACAGCTGTCGCACTTTTAATACATCGTATTCCTACAATGTAAGATCTTAAGGATAGACCTTTGAGCTACCCAATAGAAAAACCATAAACAGGAAGAATTTATAAGAAGAAAACATTCCTAGAAGGTAAATGTCATCAATCAATGAAAACATAAAAAGACGTTACTGGTTCCCTGGGGAACAAATTGAATTTTGCCTAAAGTACAACATCATTATAATTCTGCTATTTTCTTAGTACCTACTTTATTGCGTTCCAAGAAACTCATACTTATATGTATATACATGAATTCATTACTCTTTTGATTTATTAATTTCTCCGAAAAAAGCTTTATGTGCAATCAGGGAAGTTCAAATTACGCCAATCAGTTGAGCTAACTCTCATCATCTTCCTGCCCTTGTTCCGTATTATTTGGGATCGGTATAACACGTTTTTTTCTTCCTTTCTGTCCATGTTATCACTAACTCTCTTTTTTCATATCATTCTCCACACAATCCATTTACATTTTCGTTAAATTCATCTCCATCCGTCCCCAGTATTCTTTAAATTATTTCCCTCTCTTGCATCAAACTAAATCTTGTTATTTCACATAGGCTTAGACTTAACACAAAAAAAAAGAAAACCTAAAGCGTCACAAACTAGTTCACTGTTCCAATTGGTCGTTTCTTGTCTACCAAGGTTCGGATCTGCCCGATACCAGCTTGATGCACTTGAGGCAATTGAGAGGCGAGCCAGATGGATAATGGCGATGAGACACTTTCGAGTCGAGGCTTCAAAGTCTTGAGCATCGACGCCGAGTTGCTAGCCTGTCGGTTTTCTACCGGTTGCATTTCGGGGAGTGTGCGTCGGAATTGCATAACCTAATTCCGCCTAGCCCGTTCCATCATCAGACTAGCAGACGTACGGCGATGCGCCACCGGTATATGGTGAATATCCCACCCAAACGCACAAAACGTTTTGCGAACACATTCATTGTGCGTGCAGCTAAGTAGTGGAATTCCTTGCCGGAGTCTGTGTTTCCTGATAGCTGTAATCCGGGAATTTTTAAGTCGAGAGTGAATAGGTTTCTTCTAGGTAAGCGTGTTCCATCGGCAACCGCATCGTCGCTTTCCATCAGGTGAGATAAAGGTTACTTTTATTAAAAAAATTACTGAGTTGTACGATATTTCCATATTACAATATTAATAGTTAAGTGGATCGAAATAGAAAATAATCCATAGTACGAGGGATGCCTTTTTTAATTTGGTCGTTTGAAGAAAAAAACACAACTAGAACCTTAAAGTATTATTTATTGTTTTTCAAAGTATTCACCTCGAAGTTTTATATATTTTTCCATTCGCTCAAACCAGTTATTAAAACACTTATTCCGCTCCAAAGTCAGTATGTCCAAAATGGCCGACTTGAAAGCGTCGACTGCTTCTTCACTGGACTGGAACCTTTGCCTTTCTTAATTTTAGGAAATGTAAAGAAATCTCTAGGGCTTAGGTCAGGACTGTATAAGGGATGGTCAAGAATATCTACGTTTTCCTGCTTCAAATAATCAATTGTTTTAACAGCGGTATGTGAACTTGCGTTGTCATGGTGTAGGATGATGCGTCGCTTTGGGTTAGATTTCCGAACTTCGGCGATGACTTGTGGCAAACAAATTGTGGTATACCACTCTGCATTAACCGTTCTACGATCTTCAAGCGCAATTGTTGCAACGTGACCGGTTTTCGCCATGAACGTAACCATCTTCTTTGAAGTGCTTCGAGAGCGAACAACTTTAGTCAGGCTCATCTTTGGCTCATCTCGGAAGACCCAGGTTGTAGATTGCTCTTTGGGATCAGGGTCGTAGGCATAAATCCAAGATTCGTCACCACTAATAATGTCGTAGACGTGATTTGACTCTCCTTCCTTTGGAAAGTTTTCTTACATCATCTGACGTGGGCCGCCTTATAATCATTGGAAAGCAAATGCGAAATCCATCGACAAACTAGCTTTCTCACACCAAGCTCCTCATGCAAGATCTTTTGAATGGTTGTCCCTGAGGTGCCTATTTAATTTAATTTAATTTACTTATTTTCACAGACAACGAATGATCCATAGTGATAGTAAACAAATATCTTAAACCTAGTGTTAGTCTGTTAGAAAGAGAGGCTATGGTAGAGCGAACGAATATCTCACTTCAGGCAGTCTCCAAGTGGGGTGAAGCCAATCTAGTGGGATTCAACGCCGCCAAAACACAAGCGTGTCTTTTCACTGCCAAAAGGAGCCCGTGCACCTTGGTTCCTACTTTTCGGAATTTATCCCTGGAGTACACCGACCGCCTTCAGCTCTTGGGGGTTGAAATTCCCTCAGACCTTAACTTTGGGCGGTTCATTGAGTCCATAGCCAAGGTAGCTGCTAGGAAGCTGGGCGTTCTTGCAAAGGTCCGGCGGTACTTCACACCGGGACAGCTTTTAATGTTATACAAAGCACAGGTCCGTTCGTGTGTGGAGTACTGCAGTCACATATGGGCTGGTGCTGCAAAATGCCACCTGGCAGCTTTGGACTCGGTGGAAAGGCGTGCAAAGAGGCTAATTGGTGATCCAGATTTGGTTAAGTCCAACCTTCAAAGCCTTGAGCATAGGCGTAGGGTAGCCAGCCTTTCGGTGTTTTACAGGATGCATTTTGGAGAGTGTGCGCAGGAATTGCATGACTTGATTCCGCCATCGCAATTCTACCATCGGACATCCCGACGTACGGCGAATATTCACCCTTACGTTGTTGAAACCTCTACGGTCCGGACTAAGCGTTTCGCCTCGTCGTTTATACCACGTACGTCGAAGGACTGGAACAGTCTGCCTGCTGCGGTCTTCCCGTCCGATTATAATTTGGGTGTCTTCAAGGCTAGAGTGAATAGGCTCTTAATAAACTAGTGCGCCTCACCATCAAAGATTGCATCGCTACTTACCATCAGGTGGGATCGCAGTCAAGCACTAGTTTATCTTAATTAAAAAAAAAAAAAAAAAAAAAAAAAAAAGTCTTACATTACAATTTCTAATTTATTCTAAGCATTCAGCACAGAAGATGACTCCAGCTTCATCTTCTCCACAAAATGCCTGAAAAAGGGAGAAAGCACACTCTCCGCTACTGTTTTTAGAATGCTGTTGCTACTGGCCCGGGTTCTCGCCACCAAAGATGCTCGCTTCTTCCGAATAATCGCATGAAATCCGTCAGTTCGATTCTTTGCAAACATCTCCAACGCACTACAGAACCGAGGCAGCCTCAACAACATTCTAAAAATATTATTGTATTGGACATGCAGGACATCCAGCGACTTTTTGGTGTAGCTAACTCACAGACCCCCCGTGAACAGACTCTGACAAAACGCTAATTAACACCATTTATCTCCCGATATGTCACATGACGATCTTCGAGTATCAGTTGTCTCACAGCAACGACGTTTTCTTCAGTAAAGGCGGATTTCGGACATTCTTCACGAGATTTGTCACTAAGACTAGTATTTCCACGCTGGAATTCTAAATACCAGCGATCGACAATCCGTAGACAAGGAGTTTAATAATAAAATACAGATCTTAACTCCTCGAAACATTAAAACCGAGTTAGGCCTCTCCGAAAATTGAAAATATGCCACGAACGTTTTCCTTAAAGAAATTCATTTTTGTGCGCGACCTGATAGATTCAAAACAACGCTGCCACTAAATAGTTGCATCAATATTCTAATTATTTTAATTGTTTTGCTGTTCTAAATTCAAACAAATTTGAAAATTGAGCAATTCTAAATTCAAAATTAGCGGGAAATATTTCATTCATTATACCCCAAGCGAACGCCGGCGTTCGCGCACCTATTGTATTGGATACCTCAACCCCAGTCACACAGGTTGTCCTAATTCAGGGGTTGAGACCACATTGATGTAATGTTTTTGAAAATTTGGAAATAAACAAATTATTATTATTATAATTTCATTTATTTATATTTATACATATTAATTATATTTTTAAATATTTCTTATAAAAAAGGATATTAAAAAAAAAAACATTTAAAAATACAAAAAATAGTAGCCCACCGGCATCGGGAACAGGGTCCAAGCTACCGATGGTTAGGGCTCCTGAGAGAGGAACCTTCCTTATTATAATTATTATTATTGTCTTTCTATTGTGTCTGTGATTTCCACGATTGAAAGGTTAAACGACAGAACTTAAAAGCAATGCTTAGTAAGTCTGTGGAGTCTACAGTATTCTCACATTCATTTAGATTATAAAAAGAGCTATATAAAAATGAACCCATCATTAAACGTCAATATATTTTTTGCAATTTTTGTCTGCCTGTCTGTCTGTCTGTCTGTTTGTTCGGGCTAATCTCTGAAATGGCTGGACCGATTTTGACGGTACTTTTTTTGGCAGGTAGCTGATGTAATAAGGAGTAACATAGGCTACTTTTATTTTAGAAAAAATAAATTTAAAATCCTGTAGTCCACGCGAACAAAGTCGGCAGTAGATATATAAAAGTCAAATACCACTCACTGATTAATCACGAAATCTCAGAAACTAGAACACCTAAAAACTTAAAATTTCGCAGGTTCGTGGATGTAGACATCCGCTAAAAACGGATTTTTCGAAATTCACTCCCTAGGGGGATGAAACGGAGGTTCAAAGGATCGTGGCGAAGTCCCGAACAAAATTTAGCTGGCGTATTTTTTTAGCTTCAACTGATGAAAAATATACAAAAGTATGCAGATTAAATTTCTAAACAATTTTTTCTCAGACATTACTGTTAAAAGAACTTAAAAGGCTTATATTAAAGATATTTCAGTTTAAAGTTAATGAGATTACGTATATTATGTCAATAATACCTACGTACCTCCTGAATAAAAAAAAAACTACTGATGTGTCAAGGGACACCCGGATGGAACGAAGTTCCGTTCTGGCTTGCTTTCTTTATAGAAAGCAAGCCAGAACAAGAAGATTTTTTCTTATGAGAGAGAGAGACAGACTGAGAAACATGCGCACGCCGCACGGCTTACAATAGCTTACTATAGCAAAAAGTGTCGTTACAACTTTTCGTGAGAATTTTTTCCGTCTAGCCAATACAATATAACTAAAAAATACTATCCTATTTTATGTACATTTTGACAGCACTATTTCAACATCTTCGAAACCATGAAAACGACACTCATGACGAAAAAGTTGATAATTTCTGACAGCCGCCATCTTAGATTTACATTTTGACAGTACTATCGGTTTTAACACCCTCGAAAACCATGAAAACGACACCCATGACGGAAAATTTGATAATTTCTTGCAGCCACCATCTTGGATTTATATTTTGACAGTACTATCGGTTTCAACACCCTCGAAAACCATGAAAACGACACCCACGACGGAAAATTTGATAATTTCTTGCAGCCGCCATCTTGGATTTATACTTTGACAGAACCATCGGTTTCAACACCCTCGAAAACCATGAAAACGACACCCATGACGGAAAATTTGATAATTTCTTGCAGCCGCCATCTTGGATTTACATTTTGACAGTACTATCGGTTTCAACACCCTCGAAAACCATGAAAACGACACCCATGACGGAAAATTTGATAATTTCTTGCAGCCGCCATCTTGGATTTATATTTTGACAGTACTATCGGTTTCAACACCCTCGAAAACCATGAAAACGACACCCATGACGGAAAATTTGATAATTTCTTGCAGCCGCCATCTTGGATTTATATTTTGACAGTACCATCGGTTTCAACACCCTCGAAAACCATGAAAACGACACCCATGACGAAAAATTCGATAATTCCTTGCAGCCGCCATCTTGGATTTATATTTTGACAGAACCATCGGTTTTAACACCCTCGAAAACCATGAAAACGACACCCATGACGAAAAAGTTGATAATTTCTTGCAGCCGCCATCTTGGATTTACATTTTGACAGTAAAAGTGTCGGTACAACTTTTCGTGAGAATTTTTTCCGTCTAGCCCCCGTTCACAACGCGCGATAAGGAGCTTCGTTCCAAAAGCATTTTTGAACGAACGACAAGTTGTCTCTATCTCTTAATCAACCTTGATTATTGAACCCGTGTTGTCTACATCAGATTTCATTAAATCCTAATAATTACCCAAGTCGTTTAATTTACTAGACAGACTCTACAAGCAGTTATTTTTATTTTTATGTTTATTATCTAATGCAGAAATGTATTTCCTAAGTATTTATTATCAATACATAATGCAAAGCATATTATGTTACTTGACCAATATTTATATTAGTGGCAACATTAAGAGTTTACTTTAACCAAAAGCCATAGAGTTAATCCAGAAAAAAATGCTAGGCCATGATTATTTACTGTCGTAAAAAACCTAGTCAATTCAGTTTCGAATTATGACGATATTTTTGCACTGCCTAAACTGATTATTAGCATGATTTGATAAACGAAGTAAATTATCTCGCAACTATATATCATGGTGATATATGGGTTCTTTAAATCAATGATGTAGACGCTTAATAATTTCATCAACAATTTCCTCGTCGTTGTTCTTTATAAGGAGAAACCGATATTCACGCGGGCGAAGCCGCTGGCAGAAGCTAGTTAATATATCTCTTATCTAGGCTCTACTTAGCTAGGCGTCTTTGGGGTTTAAATATAGCTTGTAAAATATGAGTGCACTATATAGGTTCACATCTGCCTCACCCCACGGAGAATGTAACAGGCATCGTGTTATGTAATGTACCTATAACCTATAATTCAGAAGACAAACAAACAGAATTGTGGACACCGTGTTTGGGTTGGATCCTTATTTTCTTAGTGTCAAGGCCGAGCATATTGCTCCGCATTGCGGTCCACGTCCTATGCGGGCTAATTCTAATAAAACAGGAGAATACGACGATTCGACACATTTATGTTTAGTTGGTTCGTACTGACGAAAGTAGAGGTGAAAAAAGTCAAATGTGTTTAAAAATGTACGGTGAAATTATAAAAGGATTTATTAAAATTAATCCATAAAACTACCATTGTCAACAATACAAAACTTTGCGTCGTACTTACGTCTTTGAAAAAATTAAAGGAATTAGAGACAACATCTTTTTTTCGTAGGTATATGTACGGAATATTATCACTTTTGTTTTGTCTTTTTAAATAGGATATTTAATATTGTTCAAACTTTTGAGGTTCTTTCTAATATTTGGTATACTCAATAGGTACATATTTGGTGTTTCCTTTTTTGAATGTCAAAACTGCCTGCGTAGCAATGCAATTAGTTGCAGATTCAGTTAATGATTTAATAAAACATTATAGCGTTAGATTTTTTTAATTTAGCAATTTAACTTATTACCTACACAACTAAATAACTATAATTACAGTAAATAAATAAATGAAATAAAACACTCGGACCATACGATCCGAGAATTTCAACCCCACACGGTTCGAAAATAGAACTTCCAACAAGGTTGTTATATTTCCGCCACTTGAGGTTTTCCGCAGCCGCAGCGGTAACACCAGCACGGCCCGACGCGCTAGGAAGATGTGAAGGCGCAAGAGTATCGACACAAGTAGCGTCCGTTTTGTCCGTTCTGTCTCTATCTTCTCCTATACTATTACATCTCGACTGGTAGTGACAACATTAGACTTCGGGTTGTATATCCTGTACCCTTTGACGTCATTGGAATAGCCAACAAGGATACATTTTTCAGCTTTTCTGTTCCACTTTAATCTCTTTTTTTTCGGTACATGTACCATGACTGTACTACCAAATACTCGTAAATGACTTACATCAGGCTTTTTTCCCGTCCATATCTCAAAAGGAGTTTTATAATTTAATGATGTGGTCACAGTCCTGTTCTGTAAGTACACTGCAGTGTGTGCCGCTTCTGCCCAAAACCGTTTCTCTAGACCTGCATCGAACAGTAGACACTTGACTTTCTCAACGATATTACGGTTGTATCGTTCTGAGAGACCATTCTGCTCAGGTGGTGCAACCCATACGGTTCGTTATGTGATGTACTATCCCATGCGACTTCAAAAAATCGTCAAACTTGCTGTTGCAGAATTCTGTCCCATTGTCACTTCTCAAGATCTTTATGCTGCGGTTAAGTCGATTATCAACCACTGCTTTATACTGTTGAAAGCATTTCAATGCCTCATCTTTCGTTTTCAAAAAATAAATATATGTCATGCAACTAAAGTTATCTATGAACAGAATAAAGTATCTAGAACCTGTACAGCATCTTGCTTCTTGTTCAGATACTGACTGTTGACATAACTTAGACGTCAAAGCTAAACTTTGCTGGACACCATCACTGCTAATAAATATATGACCGATTTTGATGCTGTTTTTTTATTTGAAAGCTAATCTAATCGAGATGGTTCTTAGCTACAATTTATGAAGAATTGTCCAGGTGTTCAAGGTCATCAGATCATTTGTAACTGCGATAGGGATCTTTTATACGTAATGGGTATTTACTTTATTTTAAACACATGTATGAGTGACCTGACATTTGAAATACTCTTATCCATGCTGGTGCCGTTGGGTTGACCTAATGATGGAGCTCGAAGGTAAGTAACCCTGGATTGCTTATTAGTAAACCTATCGAGTTTGGGCGCATTAGATTCATCTGAAGCAGTTCTATACATTTCACATGATGACAAGAACCGGATGCTAGATTTTAAAGAAGAGTGTCACTGAGTCCTAAGTAAGGAACCTAGGTAAGCTATAGATTGATATTCCAAGTAACTAAGTTCATACGTACATTTGAAACTATTAGGTATTTTCTATTCGTTAAAGCTAAATTAACTTCTGTACATTGTGGTCCCCCGACTCAGTGACGCTTATTTTTTAAATATTTTTAGATTCTTTTAACAATGTTAAAAGGCTTAAAGAGTATAATATACTAACTTATTTTTACTTTCTTTTTGTGTCGGATTTTTTTTAACTTCATGATAGAGTGTGTTGACCACATTGCCGAGAGATGGCGTACCTACTGCGAGCAGTTGTACAGAGATCCCCTTTCAACACCCGAAGCCGTACCGGACTGGGAGGATCTAGAACTGGAACCCACAATTCTACGTTCCGAAATATCTGCTGCTCTGCAGTACCTCAAAAAGAAGAAGGCGCCAGGAAGCGACCAAATAACAGCTGAGGTGCTTATGGCTATGGGTGACTTGGGTGTAGAGGCACTCCTCAGGGTTTGCTCACACATCTGGCAGAACGGTGATTAGCCGCATGACTGGACGGAATCCGTAACACTTCCGCTGCATAAGAAAGGGTCAACCAAGAGCTGCGGTAATTATTGAACCTTGTCCCTCATCTCACATGCCAGCAAAATCTTGCTACATCAAATAATCGCATCCGCTACTATCTGGATTGGCAAATCCCGCAGGAGCAAGCGGGTTTCGTTAAGGGCAAGGGCAGTCGTGAACAGATTCTTAATATCAGACAGCTTATTGAGAAGGCATATGAGTTTGATACGCCAGTGGTAATATGTTTTGTCGACTACAGCAAAGTTTTTAATGTGTCAACTGGGGATGCTTGTGGAGGGTCCTACACGAACTGGGAGTGCCGGATCATCTCATTGCCCTACTTCGCACGCTGTACAGCTCAAGCCAGGGAGTCGTAAGAGTTGATAAAACTACATCGAAACCTTTTAAATTTCACCGAGGAGTGCGCCAAGGATGTATTTTATCGTCTATCCCATTTAACATTTATGGAGAATACATCATGAGACGTACCTGCGAGAATTGGGAGGGAGGCATCACCGTTGGTGGCAAAAAAATTACTAACCTGCGTTACGCCGATGACACTACTCTACTTGCAGCAAATGAGTCCGAAATGGTTGCACTTCTAGCCCGAATGGAGCGTATCAGTGAGGAGATGGGACTTTCCATAAACAGGTTCAAAACCAAGGTCATGGTGGTGGACAGATCTGGAAAATTGGAGCTCACTGGCGCTTTGGACCTTGAAATTGTGAACAACTTTATTTACCTGGGCTCCAATATTAGTAACGATGGGTCGTGCGAGGGGGAAGTTCGCAGGAGAATTGGCATGGCTAAGAGCGCTATGTCTCAGCTTAGTAAAGTCTGGAGGGATCGCAACATCTCCGTAAAGACCAAAACCAAACTGGTACGGACACTAGTCTTCTCGATCTTTTCGTATGGCGCTGAGACTTGGTCGCTAAAAGCTGCAGACCGCAAACGCATCGACGCCTTTGAGATGTGGTGCTGGAGAAGGATGCTCCGCGTTCCTTGGACAGCATTTCGGACCAACGTATCCATTTTGCAAGAACTTAAAATCGCCTCACGGCTATCGTCCGAGTGTCTTCGCAAGGTTCTGCAATACTTCGGTCACATTGCAAGAAAGGACGGTGGCAACCTCGAAAGGCTCATTGTGACCGGTAAAGTGGATGGAAAAAGGCCTCGCGGGCGCAGCCCAATACGTTGGTCCGACCAGATCCGCACCGCTCTTGACTCTACGATGTACAATGCCCTTCACACCGCCAGAGACAGAAACAGATGGAGGAACATCATAAAGGTTAAAGTGATGAAGCAGGGAGGTCACGACCCTTAGCATTGAGGAATACGACGCAAGGAGGAGGATAGAGTGTGTGTGTGGGAATCTTTTACTGTTCACGCTGTACGCCTTTGGAATTCTCTTCCGCACACATTGAGGGCTAGCCCTTCGTTGGAGGTTTTCAGAAGAAAAATTAAGGAACATTTCCTGTCAACATGACCTATAAATAATATAAATATGTATGTATATAAGTATTTATTTACTGTATATATTATGTTTATGTATGCATGTGCTGTACACATATCTGTTTAATATATTTTTAGTTTTAAGTTAAATTCAATTTATGTTTAATTATTTATTTTTTTCTTTTGTTGTACATTGAGGGTTCCTCAAATGAAAATTTCATTTTCATTTACATGGTTTGCTGTAAGAAAACTTAGTTGTGGGTTCAGCTCGCCTATGTATATCAAATATCCTATATTTTGTTGTTTGTTACAATTTTTGTGTACAATCTATCTATACATATATACGAGTAATAAAACTGTAGAAAAGTGGTTTTTATGCATGAAAAAAAAAATCTAAAAAAAATAGCTAGGGTGTTAAAGGACAACCAATAGAACCCATCTCCAACATTTTTCGTCTGTTTGTCTGTTTTTTTTTTTTTTTTTTTTTAATTTACATAATCTAGTGCTTGACTGCGATCCCACCTGATGGTAAGCAGTGATGCAATCGTTGATAGTGAGGCGCACTAGTTTATTAAGAGCCTATTCACTCTTGCCTTAAAGACACCTAAATTATAATCAGACGGAAAGACCGCAGCAGGCAAATTGTTCCAGTCCCTCGATGTACGTGGTATAAACGACAATATTTACCCGGGCATCACGTAAAATGTACGAAAGCAATGAAGATAACTTTTATACTTAAGAAGATAACTTATATATGAGAGTAACTTGAAGTAACATTTAGTTTTTGTTTCATTGCAATCGGTTCAGTCTATCAAAAGATATTTGAATTTAAAGTTTTCCAGAAGTAAAATTAGGGTTATGTGCACTTGGTCTCATTACTTCACGTAACTTTTATATATAACAATCAATAAAAAAATCAAAAAATAAAATAAAAAATCAATCAATATTAAGTTTTTTGTTTCATCGTCATCAGTTCATACATTATAATAAAAGAATGTAAATTATTAAAATTATAATAGTCTTTCCGAAGTAAAATATTGAAACAGTGACATCTATCAAACTGGACACCTAGAGATCAACTGCGTGAAGAATTGAATAAAGATATTCGATAGATGGCGTTGGCGTGTGACGTCATTTTCTGAATCGCGGTGTTGTAAGGATTTTCCTTGAAAGAATGACCTTCGCCCATGTCTACTAGCATTTTTGAGATTTGTAGGTGTCTTTGCAGTTCTGTCTTTGAAAAGGTTTGCCCTTTAAAAGATCTTGACTTGATAACATCGTAAATCGTTCGTTTATTCGTTTTCTAGATAAAAAGGTTTAGTTGGATTCGGTCTAAATATTGAAGTGCGAAGTAAATTGTACCTTACCAATTGTACCCAGAACTATCAGTGTTACCTTACACGGAACTACAAAGAGCTTCAAAAGAACTAAAGGGTGCCCGCAAGGAGGCGTTTTATCGCCACTTCTATGGCTACTCGTTATTGACCAATTGCTGGTTGAAGCCTCTACAAGAGACTTAGATGTACATAGCTATGCTGACGATGTGGTGGTTTGTGTTGTCGGCCCCTGTCACAGCACGGTATCATCTATACTACAAAGATCTCTGAACATTATTAACACATGGTGCACAGAAAAAAAATTATCGGTTAACCCGAGTAATACAACAATAGGAACACAAACAACACTAGGAAGCGTAAGTTGGACAAACTTGTAACGCCCACTGTAAAGGGGACTCTCATACCATTCTCCAGCGAAGTCAAGTACCTGGGCGTAACTATCGACCAGAGACTGACCTGGAACACTCACATTAACATTGTGATCCAAAAGGCTAAAATAGCTTTAGGAATATGCTGTCGCTTAGCAGGGAAGAAATGGGGCTTAAACCCTAAAATTGCCCTGTGGTTGTACACCGCCATAATCAGGCCGATAATAACGTATGCCTGCGTAGTATGGTGGAGGAAAACAACTCAAGTGACAGTCATTAACAAACTTAATGGTTTGCAGAGACTTGCATGCCTCATGTCAACAGGGGCCATGTCCACAACCCCAGGAGCTGCTCTAAATGCCCTGCTTAACCTACCACCACTTCATCTATTCATTGCGAAGGAGGCGAAGGCAAGCATGTACAGAACAAACAGCACTGGCAAAGCAAACTGGCGCTCTCAAGCACTGAGATCGCTACACGAATCAGTACTTGAACACGATCAACTAGCTATGACAACAGACGTCATGCTTCCACAGTGTAATTTCACAAGGAATTACACAGTGGAACTGCCAAGCAGAGAGGATTGGTCAAACAACCTCATCACTTGCAAGGCTGGAAGCCTGATCTGGTTTACAGACGGGTCCAAAATGGGTGAGAATGTAGGATGTGGAATATTTGGCATTAGCCCGAAATTCAGCAAAAGCTTGAATCTGGGTAAACATGCTACCATATTCCAAGCGAAGGTATACGCCATTATAGAATGTGTGGAGGCCAACCGTCAACGAAACTACATAAATCAATTAATTCTGATTTACTCAGATAGCCAGGCAGCTCTTAACGCCTTGAACTCGAATACTTTAAATTCGAAACTGGTAAAAGACTGCGTTAACAAACTGAATGACCTGGGGCAAAGGAATAAAGTTATTCTGAGATGGGTACCAGGTCATTCTGGAATCAACGGCAACGAAAAAGCCGATGAACTTGCACGGGCTGGGGCTCAAGGTCATCAGATAGGTCCAGAACCCTTCTGTGGTATCTCAAAGAACCAGGCCATGCAGACCCTTAAGGGCAACTTATTTGGCGATTCAAAAAAGCACTGGTTGGTACAACCAGGTCTGCTACACGCCAAATCTCTCATAGAAGGCTACTCACAAAAACGAACTGCCGAGCTTCTTGAGCTTAGCAGGACGAACATCTGTGCGATAGCCCGCGCCTTAACCGGCCACTGCAAACTAAACAGGCACCAATTTCACATGAAACTGAGTGACACTGATGTTTGCCGGTACTGCAATCAGGAGAGGAAGACGCCTAAGCACCTCTTGTGTGAATGCGGGCCCCTTGTCCACAAACGCAGTGTCCATCTGGGCCGACACATTATTCGCCCGGAGGAGATTAAAACTCTAAAAGCTAGGAGTATTCTAAATTTCTTGGAAGCCTCCGGGCTAAAAGAGTTACTCTAACAAGGTGGCGAGTCACAATAGATCTTTTAGGTCGCAGTGACTATATCCCCTACACTATGGGTGATGCATAGCCCCTTATCTTCTAAATAATAATAAATTGTACCTTAGCAGGGGCCCAGCCGGGTCGAAGCCTACTGGGGCCACGGTTATCTGAAAGGGAACTCGAGCCCCGGTATGAAGGCTTGAAGGAACGGGGTGGGTGTTTTAGTCCGTAAGAGTCTGACACTATCTCCCGCTCCTCCCAAGAGCGGGGGTTGTCATTGGATGAAGTTCCCAACCAAAAAAAAAGTGCGAAGTAAATTGTGTCTTGCAATTTGAGTGAAGTAGATTATTTACTTCTTAGTTTGATATTTTGTTGGTCTTCAACTTCATTCTCATTTTGAAAGTTTGTGTTGTTATGAATTGTTGAATTATTTAGTTCAATATTTTATTAGTTTGGTTCAATTTTTTTTTTTAAATGCCTTCTAGAAAAAAACAAACCTTTCGCAGCGTATCCGAGATACGAAAAGGGTGAGACAAAATAGGTCCCAAGAATCAGAAGAAGATCGTGAAGTGAGGCTAACAGCAATTCGAGCTAGGCAAGTCAGAACTCTTGCGTCAAAAACGCCAAAGCAATGTGAGTCTCGACTTAGTACCTATACAGCGTTCTCTTACGGCAGTTTCTCGATCACAGGAGAGTTTGGAGGAACGCAAAGCGCGTTTAACGGCTGACCGAGAGCGCCACGCCCTCTCGCGTGAGTCTGAGACTTTCACCGAAAGGGAGTCGCACTTAAGTTCGCAAATAATTATAACCGCGACTTTGCGCTCCCAAGAAAGCAGAGAGGACCGCGAAGCGCGTTTATCTCTGTTCTTGCGTTACATCACAACAGGAGCTAATTTCTTCTGTGTACGGAGATTGCACAAACATGGGAAATCAAGCCGGTTGTTAGCTATGTCAGCGAGCTATTTTGACTCCTCGCAATGACCAAGCTGCGGCAATTAATTTAAAAATATTGACTTATGTGTCCGGGAATAGTAGAGAATACAATTACCGGCACGGATCTTGAGCGCTCGGCGTCAGAGTGGGGATCGCTTTGCGCATTCCATACATTGGCGAGCCAATCGTCGTCGTTGTTAGATGAACGAATCACGAGTGACGTTTATGACACGATGGCGTGGCGAGCCAACCACTGACACTCCCCGGGCCCGCGCCTCACTTCGCACCACTAAAGAGACCGAATATTTGACTTCTGCGCAACTTGAAGCCAGCGCTCATGATCCGTGGCGGTAATTATACACCTCTATAAATACAGTTATGGAAGAAGAGAAGATGCCACGAATTTCCTGTTAGAATTTTTGGATTCCCTCAACGCACCCGGACTTTCAGCCCACAAAATAGTTTTACAAAATCGGTGTAGGTACCAATAATTCTCCACAGAAATTTATGTCCTCCCAAACTTTGTAACGGCACTCGGCTCAAAATCATGAATCTGCAGCAAAACATTATTGAAGCTGAAATATTAACTGGTTGCGGCGCCGGTGATATTGTTTTTATTCCAAGAATACCTATAATTCCTAACAACTTTCCTTTCTCTTTCAAACGAGTGCAATTCCCAGTCAGTCTGTTATGCCATGACAATTAATAAAGCTCGGGGCCAGACATTATCCTTTGCGGGGGTGGATCTAAGTATTGGATGCTTTTCCCATGGTCAACTATACGTAGCTCTTTCACACATATACAACCCCAATAATCTTTTTGTGTACGCTCCAGATGGTTCCACAGCTAATGTTGTTTATAAAAAAGCACTAGAATAAATAAATGATATTTGTATCGGTATCCTCCAACAGCGCTTCGCACAAAAAAATACATTGTTAAGTTCCGACATCCACGCGAACGAAGTCGCGGGCACAGGCTAGTAAAGAACAAAGGGATCTATCTACCTAAGCACACGTGGTACATACATGTGCTACATATAGTTGTTTCATGTTCAATCTTCTTAGAACTTATATAGTACTACTAAGTATTCTTAAGTTTGTTTTATGTATTTTCTTTGTACAAGTACTGAAATAAATTATTATTATTATTTATTATTATTATGTTATCATGGCGATTGCCGACCCTGATTTTTACCTATTATCACTTCACAGGAACCCAAATAAAAAAATATCTATTTAAAGTTTTTTATAAGATAGTAAACAAGGACAGAATGGAAGAAGAAAACGTGTTGCGCAGGGCAGGAAGAAGAAGAAGATAAGATAGTAAACAAGTTGAAGTCTTACGAAGTTAAAACTAAACCCAACTACAGAAAATATAAGATTGTATTTTTTTTAATACTTATCTACATTGTGCTCACATAATAGAAGCAACATAAAATATGTAACCAACATTATATTAAACTCATAATATGATTAAAAAGAGTGGCCTTGGAGTTTCTGCACGTTCTTCTCCATAGAGATATACGCTTTGGAATGTGCAATTTAGCTTCACTTTTTTTTGGGCTGACAAACATTTGACTATTTAAAAATGACTGTAAATGGTCTACTTGAAATTAATGCTTCTGATTTGATTTGATTTGATTATTCATAAATCTCATAAAAATAAAGTAGGCTACAGCATTTTATGACTTTGTGGCATAATATTTTTGAACAATAAGACTGCAAGAACCCAAAGTTTGACCCGCCCTCTGGAGTGAGATCAACCTAGAGCGGAAAAAGTCGTTTGATGTTTTCTTCACACATGAGGGTGCGTTCATAAATATTTCAACTCTCATGCATCAAGTCACTCAGATATGAAACAATTAGGTATCTGTAGGTCATAAAAAAGAAATCGATACTATAGCGAAGCAACCAATCGCTGAACTACTGCGCCAACCGTGTCTTCAATAAAATTTTACACACCTCAAAAAAAAAACCGGTTTTTAATAACAAAATAACTGACACCTCATCCTCAATGGGTAAATGGTTGAACCGCTACGGTTGAACATATGTAAAAATAAACAAGGCTACTATCTAGCTTGTGATTGGACTTGAAAAATGTAAAAAAATGTTTGATATACTTGTGATTATATATGTGTGTATTTATCAATATTAGATTATAATTATCTAATAAAATAATAATAATATAATATTCCACAACTATCACACAGCGCCGTCTAGTCCCAAGCTAAGCAGAGCTTGTATCATGGGTACTATTTTAGACAACTGATAAACATACTTATATATTTCTAAATACATACATATTATAGATAAATTACAACCAGACATAGAACAAATGATCATGCTTATCACACGAACATTTGTCCTGGGTGGGAATCGAACCCACGCCCTCCGGCATAGCAGTCAGGGTCACTAACCACTAGACCAACAGGCCTGTCAAATGTAATATTTATAAATAAAAGGAGAAACCAGTTGATTAGTGACTGATACAGCCGAAACTATTACGTTATTCAAACCTGCCCCTATAAAACGTTGTATACCAGTATCTTATTCTTTGGATTAACAAACATAAAATATGACACAAATACTTGTGTAAATATGTAAAAACTTAGACATAATTAGTTTTTGAGCAGTTCCATTTACAAGTTTATTAACTCAAGGAATATGTCCTTGAGTTAATAAACTTGAAAATTGACATAAATACCCGACGCACCTTAATAACAGAAAAAATTAATTACATATTAGGTTTTTTAAAACTATCTTTATGAAACCTTTCATTTTGTGAGAATGGACCTCAACGCAGCTAAGTTAACATATTTATTTGGGTTGTTTCAAAATTATCCTCCAACAGGACAAAATGATAAGTTAATTGGCTGTGGTTTTTTTTATCCTTTGTAGGAAAAAGTACGAAATAGAACGCGTACAAAGTCACCGAAAATTTTTAGCCACATTCTTTAAGTATACTTATATTTTTCCTTTAGATTCAAATTATATAATTCTTCAAATTCAGTTTTTCCGGTAGAAACAGCTGAATAATTAACGGGTCTATTACTTTGGTATACATATAGGAACAACATCACAAACATTTATGACATATAGTAACAACATTTACAAATGAATATTATTTTAAACTCACCTTTATGCATCGGCGACTATCTACGAGTATATAATATTATATTATATTGGAATAGATAGTGAAGAAAAATGGTGACTTACCTGTAAAGAAGAAAAATAATGTAATTAGTGAAAAAGTTTTAAATGGCCAAGAAAAGTTATAAGTGGTGTTGATTTTCTCAGCCAGTGTACGCTAAACTTAAAATTGTATTGAACCAGCTGTTTCCAGCAATTTCGTTCACGTAAACATGAAGTAGAAGCCAGATAAAACTTAACCTTTGTTCTTCTTTGAGTTTCAAAGTGTTAATCGAGGTTTTAACTCTTCATACCAAATTCTCCGTACCAAACATCATCAAAATCAGTTCAGTAGTTAACCTAGGAAGCTTAACAGACAAACGGAGTCACTTTTACTAATAATATTTATTAGTATGTACTGGAATCTCTGACAGACATCTCGAAAAAGAAGTGTGGCAGACAAGAAGTGATTAATGATGTCAAGTGCCTTGAACACCTTGTCTGATAACAATGTAGAGAGGTTAACTGATGATGAGGAACGAATGGACATCTATTTCTTTGCAGAATAAAATAGAAGGAAATGGTAAAATACAGTAATTTTACTTTTTTTTTTATAAAATCGGCGCTCGAGGAGTTTTTTTGTGGGTAAAAACCATCCAGATGACCTCTCCCACCCTTGGGCGGAGCGGGAGATAGTGTCAGACTCTTACTGACTAAAAACCAACCCTGTTCCTTCGTTGCCTTTCATACCAGGGCCGAGTCTCCCTTTTGCTTTGGCCCCAGCAGGCTGACAACTCTTTGAGGCACGCGGTACCAGCAGCAGGGCCGATGCCCACTAGCTAGGACCGCGAGGAATTTCTTAAAAGGAAACCCGTAGCCGTAGTCCAAGAACGCAAAGGGCAAATGAAGGACACATGTGTGGCTTTAGTCAGTAAACGTCTGACGTCATCCCGCTGCACCCAGAGCGGGAGAAGTCATAGGATAATTTACACCCATAAAAAAAATAAAATTAAATGACTAAAATATACCAAAATATAATAAATTTATAGATAAAGAGAGCAAAATAAACAATGCAACATGAAAGTTTGCTAAAACTTACAAAAAACAATTGCAGAATATTATTAGGAACAGCGTCCGAGCTACGAGCATTCAAGAATCCCGATTCCCAAGAATCAAACCTTCTGAATTCCTGAAAAGTTTTCAAACTAACAGTCCTACTCAAAAAACAAACATTCATTAGGTTAATGCTAATTCTAGCCGTAGGAAAAATCATCCTGCATATTAAAAATAGTGTACACGAACACGTTCAAGACAACCATAATTACTGTTTTTGCTCGTTTTTCCTCTTTACATAATTATAAGCCAAAGCAATCCATTAAACTGTAGAATGCAGAAACTTTAAACTAACCCTTGAGTACCTACTTCCTAACAAGTACGATGTTATTTAAAATTCATCCCTCTTTCTATTAGTAATAAAGTTGATTATTGTAATATAATGTCAAGTGGTGCCACCCTCAGGTTTATAGCGGTGGTTTTAGGAAATAAGGGTAAAGTGAGAGTTCCGTAGTGTTTTGATAGATGGCGCTACTTGTATCGCAGCATAAGATACGGAATCTACTCGCGACTCCAATTTATTAATAAGGCAATAATAATAAATTATAATTTTATTTTAGGTGCATAAATATGTGAGCAATAGCCATATAAATAACAAATAGAATATACATGGTTTTCTTTCAGAAATAATACAGATAATAACTGTACCCCAACCAACATAAAGCAAGTGAAAGAAACGGATATCAAATAAAAGAAAGAAAAACTGACGTATTGTAATAACTTCATGAAATGTCTCATTTTGATTTCACGGATCATTTAATTTAGTGCTCTATTTCAGAAAGCGTCGTAGCATCTTTTCGGCTGACATCAAAGCTCATTACAACTGTTTTGGCAAGTATCCAAATCTTCAGCGATTTTCCGTTTTACCGGCCTAGCTTGGCCTTGGATGACCTTGATCTACTTGCGTGTATTCCATTGACCCGCGACCCAGTGACGATGCGAATTATATTTATCTGAACTTCTTGAAATAATTTCGCTTTTCTGCATGGCAAACGAATAATATCTATTTTATGCTACCAAGATAACGCTGTTATTACTGCTTTTTGGCAGTGGACCAAGTCTCAGATTTTCCCTTTTACTAACCTAGCCTTCCGTGGCCTTCGGTGGCCTTGAGCCACTTATGTACATTTTCCTGACCTCCCACCAGGTGTCGCTCCGAAGGCTGTTTACTTGTGACTTTAGAATAAACTTTTCCAAGCACGCTACGGAGTTCTGCTTGCTAATTTTCAGAGAGCTCAAGCATATGTGAACGAAAGGCGAGGGATTTGACTCGACACTCGACCATATTAGTGACGTTCACTTTCGGAGATGAAATTACTTGTCGGTAGGTAGCTATTGTTTAAAGAATTGACATTTTTCAGGCTCTTGGATAACAATCGGACTAGTTTAATTCATTCAAACTAAAACTTAAGGCCCCTAGTACCTACTTCATATTTAACCAAATTGTTTATTATTTTTTTGAAGTTGTTATTTATAATAACTTCAAAAATAGTCTTTTCATCCCACCATCTCCGAAAGAGTATTTTTGCTCTTCGATATCTAAGAGCAAAATCAGTTTTTATTCTCTAGAGAGATAAAGTAAATTGAATTCAGAACATCGCGTGAACTATGTTTATGAATTCAAAACATCATGATACCAATTTACTTCTACCTCCATGGTACCAAATTTGTCATACAACTTTTTTTTTATTTGTTAAATATTCAGACTCAGAACCTCCTTGGTGTACTTTTTCTTGTTTAGTCATTTCCTCGCTGAGGTGGGATGAAAAGTTACGTGTTGCACTCGACTGCAAAGATTTTCTCTCGCTAACGCTCAGGTTTCTAATTTTTGAATCACTCGCGTCTCTCGTGATTCAATTTTAGAATCCTTCGCTTGCTCGATCATCAAACTTGAGCACGCGGTTAAAAAGGTACTTTGCACTCTTGTATAACAAATAACTATTATAGTCTTTAGACTATATCTATTTTATATTTCTATTTTAGTTTCGGCACATTTAATAAAAACGGCCTTACAAATCCACCTGTGATGGCGGCAATGACTAAGTATTGTGACTATCGACCTGAACTGTATTTATAGAAAGCTACAAACGTTTACAAATCGATATAAATATTTATGTTGCGATTTAACAACTTCAGGTAAACCTGTCATATCTAGGCTAATGAGATTTGTGGAAGTACCTGTTGTCGGTAATATAGCTGACTGGCGGTACTGACCTACTGAACTAGGTAAGAAAGTACTTGTTTTCCTAGAACAGAAGTTAATTCTCTGTTTCAATTAACTATACTGCCGTCGCCCTTACAGTCTGTTTCATAATATAAATGATTACAATTCAATTTCTTAAGGTAGGGGCTTATTTCTATTCTATTAAAAGTTTCAATGGAAATGAAGATTTTTATGATTAGTTTTAGAGGTCACAAGCTCTACCTACCACATGGCGCGGGGTCTTATATTTGATTATCAGGTGGGATCGACTTAATAAGGCTTAACATTTTTTAGACTTCATTGTAGACCTTATTTCGATAGAGACCGACTACTTTATGAAGAACTTCATATTTTTACGGTCTTCGATAAATACCCTACAAATAGATCGCTCAATATTTTGTAATCTATGAATGCGCCGGCGTTAGCTTGATGTTTGACAGAATGGTGCGACAGCACGCGTGAACGCCGACATAACGCGCGTGGTGTGTTATTGGGTTTTTCCATGTGGAATTTCTTAGAAACAGATCGGGGTGTGGGTGGTTGGTGGTTTATGCCCTGACAATGGAAATAGGCTAGTTTTTTTTTCGATGTGAAAAATCATCCAATGACAACCCCCGCTCTTGGGCGGAGCGGGAAATAGTGTCAGACTCTTACTGACTAAAAAACCCATCCCGTTCCTTCTAGCCTTCATATCGGGGATCGAGCGCCCTTTCGGATAACCCTGGCCCCAGTAGGCTTCGACCCGGCTGGGCCCTTGCTGTTGCTGACAACTCCTTGAGGCGCGCGGGAACAGCGTGCACCGTCGACGACTTGGGCTTGGTCCAGGCAGTTACGGGACAGCCGGACAGCGAGCTACCCATTGCTCACTGTCCACAAGCCCGCGCCTACGGTGGCTGGAAATCGGGATCGGAATCCCGGCGGCGGCGAGAGCGCCGTTGCCTGATGCGGTCGGCCTCCTCCTTAGCGAGCATTACTGCTTTGCAGAAGTCGGCGACCGCCTGCCACTCCACCTCGCTCCGGACCATGGCCTCAACCAAGGCCCGGCGCGAGGGGTCTCCGCCGCTGATCACCCCCACGAGGGCACGGCGATGCTCCGCCCAAGCAGGGAACACCACGACTGTGTGCTCCACCGTGTCCTCCGGGCGTTCCGCACAGTGGCGACACCCGGGCGTCACTTCCGCTTTAATTCGGAACAGGAACCTCCCGAACTTGCCATTTCCGGTGAGGACCTGTGTCATGCGGAAGGTAAGGACGCCGTGAGGTCTTTCCAGCCACGCCTCAAAGAGGGGACTTATCGCCATAATTGTGGCGTGCCCAGCACTGGGTTGCGATAGTCGCTGACGCCATTCCATCATGAGATCCCGCTGGAGCTCGGTCCGCCATGCCGTAACCTGTCGCGGCAGAGGACTTTCACCCCGGCGTTGCATCTCCACGCGCATGTCGTGCATATGTGCAAGGACTGTTGCCTCCAGATCCCACGGTGGTAGGCCAGCCAGAAGGCTCACCATGACCCTCTGGCAGGCGTTCAGCATGGCCGCCGGTCGCTTTTGCAGCGACGGCGCCCACACCGGCGCCCCATAGATGGCCATGGACCGAACGATCCCCGCGTGGAGCCCCCGGCAGAAGGCGTCTGGACCCCCAAGGTTAGGCAGGAGCCGCTTGAGAGCGGCCCCAGTCCGGTTGAGTTTGGGAGCCAGACGTCGGCAATGCTCCTCGAAATTCCATCGGCTATCGAGGATGAGTCCCAGGTACCTCATCGATGACCCGACACCGATGCGAACTCCTCCTACCGTTAGTTGGGAACCCGATGGTGGCGCGTTCCGACGGCCGCGAACGTGAAAACACATGGCCTCAGATTTGCGCAGCGCCACCTCGAGTCCCAACTCCTGGATCCTATCAACGACTATCGCAACCCCGCGTGTCGCTAAAGCGGCCGCTGCCCGGTATGACTCTCCCTGCGCTAGAACCAGCGTGTCGTCTGCGTAGCAGACCACGCTGACCCCGTCAGGGAAGTCGCCTCGCAGCACGTAATCGTACCCGATGTTCCACAAGGGTGGCCCTAGTACCGACCCCTGCGGAACACTGCACGACATCTCCCGATGTTTCCAGTCTCCCTGGTGACCGGGGTAGACAATATACCTGTCCGACAGGTAGGCCTCGAGTACTCGACAGAGGTATTCAGGCACCCGGTGGTACCGGAGTGCTCTCCGGATCGTACTCCAAGGCAGGGAATGGAAATAGGCTCGCCCCTATTTTATGGGTCTCTGGCAAAATGTGGACGTACTAAAAGTACGCATCACATAAATCCTTCAGGAAATTAATATTATGTGTAACCTTGGTTTAACCCTATATCTTTATCCCAAACGCAAAAAAAAAAAAAACAAAACAATATGCACATATATTTTGGACTTGAATGTACTACTTAAGACCTATGGTGTTCTCTTATGAAACTAAGCGGTGTCACGCGATATTTAAGAGGTATCTATTTTATTAATATATCTTTCCTCTTAACAATCTAATTTACTTATTTATTTATTTATCTTCCTTACAACTATCATTACAGGTGAATACCTAATGCGATAGTGCGGTCTTAAAAATTACTTAATATAATATAAATACATATTACTTAAAATAATAGGGTAGGGCACACTATCCGCAGAACAGATGGTTGATGGAGACGAAAGGTTCTGGAGTATCGACTGCATAACGGAAGACGTAGCGTTGGTAGGCCTCTCATAAGGTGGACCGATGACCCAATGAGGGTTGCGGGAAGCCGTTGGATGCAAGTCACACAGGACCGGTCGTTGTGACGACACTTGGAGGAGGGAGACCTACGTTTAGTAGGTAGTGGACATTTGTGAGTTGATATGATGATGATGATTGTTTTAAAGGCTGCTGTAGTTTTGTTGTTTATTCATTGTTTCAGGTTGGTCTTATTACCCAAGACAAACCAAAACTGACTCTTATCGCACTACGATTTGTATCGATATTTTTATTATTATTGTTCGAATCGTAGTGCGAGATGGATAGCTATAAAATAGCTAAATTTTCTACAATTTGAGCGAAACTTAAGCAAAATTTGTCCATTGGTTACGAAGATACAGCAATTCTACAGCAGTGCTCGGAAAACTGTAAAATTCTGTCACTTGTTTCACTTTCTTTTTTTTTTTATTGAATTAAGGTCGTGCACTTGCAGAAAGACCAGGCTTAAGTGCTCTAACCTATGTTTCCTTTGCTAAGGTCGAAATTGCAACAACACCAACCCTGTCGACCTGGATGAAGAGGACGAGAATATGGAAGACCTAACACCATATGCCGACCCGTCTCCACCTCCAGAAAACATTATTCCTCGTTCTCCACTCCCCCGACTGATCTAGACTGGATCAAAACTGGTCCTTCCAATAGGGCGAAAGTCTGTGGACTTCGTACCGCATAACAGTCAATAAATGTAGTATACCTTTTGCTATAGTCAAGCGATTGCGATGAAACAAAGCCTAAGTAATATATATCAAGTTACACACAATTTTAATGCATAAAAGTTATCCACATCAACTTCGTACATTTTACGTAAAAGAAACACAAAATTAAAAAAAAAGCCTACTTTGACAAACTGTATCTCTGCAACTAATGAACTTAGAGTACTGGGGTTAAACTCAAATTGTGGTATGTTTAGTTAGCTTTATTATTTTATAAGGAAATATACTTAAAAACGCTTTCTTCGGGTATTTTTTTCGAAAAATCTAAAAAAGTGCCAGAATTTCGCAGTTTTTCGAGGCCAAGGGTGTTCAAGGTGTCCTTCTTGGGTGTTAAGCCTTTTTTTTTCTCTTGTCCCTCTTATTTTTCAGTAAATTGCTGTTATCAATTGTTGGGATCGCAGTCAAGCACTATTTAATATCAGGTAAAAAAAAACAAGACCGCACAATTTTTTTTCTTTAACTTTTTCATTTGAGCTTTTAACAATACAGTCCAATAGTTTGTATTAAGATTCATGGACTGGCCCCGGATTCCGAGGTTTTACTAATTTAACCCTTACGGCTCTCCACTATACGCATAGTGTCGCGTTTAAAATGGCTTAGATTGTATCTACGTTTTCAGACAATAAAGGATAACAGTAAAATCCCAACACATTACACACACGCTATGATTTTTTTTTATCGTAAAAAATTAATCAATTCAGTTACCAAAAATGATGTTTTTTTGTGAAACTCCCACTGGCCATTATCTTGATATGATAACACTTATTAAATTATTTCACTGGTATATAATATCATGCTGATATATTTATATAGGCACTTAATAATTTCATTGACAATTTCCTCGCTGTTATTCTTTATGCTGTTCTTAAGTAGATTATATAAGGCAGTCTCCAAGAATAGCCTTACAATCAGCTTTTCAAATTACTTCACACACGTTCTAGTAAGATGCAAAGGCGCTGTAACCTAATCTCATTTTTTAAATGTGCCTGATAAGAGGCGTCTCGAAATAATTATCTGTTTCCTACTATGGCCATTTCAGCTGGGTACATTTTAATGACTAGTGATATTTTACGAGAATAGAGTCATATTATAAAGTCGAAAGTGTGTGGGTACGTAAGTATATAGGTGTATATTTGTTTCTCCTTTATGCTGTGATGGCTGAAGGAATTTGGATCAGTTTAGGAACATACCTTTGGTAGCCCATGTCCTAGAACATATTTGCTAACTCAAGGGTATGTTATTTTCGGATTATATTTTACTTTCACATGCACCTTTGTAAATTAAGTAAGCATTCAATAAAAATGTACTTAAATCTAAATTAGACCTTCCGTATATCAATACATTACGGTCCACGGACGTAATGTCGACGAAGTGCCAATGTCATGCCGTCGAGTAGTTGACAGCATGACATTGCCACTTCTCGTCGACAGAGTTTCATAGTTTTGAATTTAAGCTGTGAGAAGGCGTACGCCACGTTTATGAAGCTCGAATCGAAACTCCACAACCACATTCTTTGAGGACTACATTAGCCGATTGGCGGTTATCAATTTTACGTTTTAAACGACCGTAATTTACTGAATTTAGAATTCAGTAAATTTTCTGTCTTTTTTACTACGGGAAATTCAATGTGTTTTCCCCTGCATCTTATTGTTTCATGCCTATACTTCAATTTAATTTGAAGTTAACGCAGCTACTTCTTTATATTTATTTTCATTTGCTTTCATTTCACCTCATTTCATTTTTCTCACAAACAATCTATCGTTGTTTTGATATTCCATTCACTTTCATACTCAAAAAATTACTTAAGTGTGCCCAATGTACCGTGACAACCGATTTTCACGCAGCTTATTATATTATACTTGTACTATTTTCCGTCGTTCTATGTCATACTCATTTCTTTTCTTATTGTTTATTTGATTGGGTTTGAAATTAAATACATATGGCCAAAATCACGTCGGATATTTCTTTAGATATCCAGGCATAGGATCATAGGCAAAACATTTTGTTTTTAGGGTTCTGTACCTAAATGAGCAAAAAAAAAAAAACGAAGCCATTCTAAAATCAGTTTGTTGTCCGTCAGCCAAGATAAATGTGTAGAGGTATGGAACTGCAATGAATATGATCTGCTATTCCAAGCAGTAGTGAAAATACCAAATTGCTAAGTTAACGCGATCTAAAGTTAAGGCCGTTTATGATCCGTTTATATGTTGTATATGCATTTTATTTTGGCACTCGCTAGAAAATCAAAAGCTATAGACCTAGAATCCTGAAATTAGCAGAAAGCAAGGTCTTATGACAGAAGTATAGGAAAAAGTCTGAAAACTGTGAATTTGTTATTGTTTTTGTATTTTTTAAATAGTCTATATTTTTCCACTGCTGGGCAAAGGCCTCCCCTAGATTCGTAGTTGTTCTTAACCACGGATTATTAGTTACGTCACAAAGAAGAAACTTTCTCTTACTCGCTCGAGTCGAGTCTTAATTTTTTCACAGATCAAATCTTAGCACACAATTGTTCTGTCCGCATTCCTACATTATAAAGCTGAGTATACTCTCAGCTCATTATATCTTTCTCACCTTATTTGGGCTTAGGAGAGTTTCTTCGTGTCGTGTGACAATGCAGCCCAACAAACCTTGGCCCGTTATGTAACAGGATTATACTGCCGGCGCAACAAATTGCATTAGCCTCCTGCAACTAGGTTCTCGAATTTCTTTTTCGCTATTAACATTGCATTTCTTTCTTAATGAGTGGAATTGTCGAAGCCATTTTCCTTTTTTTTGTTCGGTAGCTGCGGTTTTTCCTAGTTACTTAACTTTGTTATAAAATGTATGTGATAAACAAATATAGACCAAAATCTATTTATTTTACACATTGCTGGTGGACCAGCTGGAACTCCATAAAATCCCTACAAATTGAATACATTACCTAGGTAAAGTATGTAACGGACAATAATAATTCATTTATAAATTGCATTTTCTGGACACCCCTGGTATTCTTTACATTGCCTAGGTAATGTATAAAATACCTGAATTAAATAGACTGCGGTAACATACCTAAGATTTTTGTACTAAAATTCAGAACCTTAAGTGTTAAATTTCGGAAATCCACTTACCAGTAAATTGGTTCTTGACAACGCTTTCTGGGACTTGGATACATGAGAAGGCCAGTAATTATCTTGTAGGTAAAAAAGTCAAACATGTTTGCGTACATTAATATGCCATGATGGTAGGTTTGTTCGGAAGAGTCAGCACAGCCCTGGAGCGCAAAGAGTAATTGACGGAATATATTAATATTTGTAAGTGGGTTTCAGTTAGTACAAATTCTGACAGTCTGCTATATTTTACAATTTCACAGCGTCAAAAGAAAGTTTTTTATTTAAACAATCGACAGTTAGGTAAGAATATTTTATAACTAATATATGTATCTTTATTGTGGCTCAAACTTTCAATATGCATGAAGACAGATGGGCAAAATCGTCGTACAGTGGGTACCTGAAGATAGGCGTCGGCGTCGTCACCAAGGCCAGCTTAAAATAAACGCGTAATTATCTTCTCACAATTGTTACACTTCTATGTAACTTCTCGAGTCTGTTTTTAACCAACATTAAAAAAGGAGAAGGTTCTCAAATCGGTTGTATTTTTTTTAAATATTTGTTACCCCAAAACTCCATCGTTGATGGATAGCAGTACGTTAAGTTTTTAAGTATTATAAACCCTTTAGTTGTTACTAAGCATGGGGCTATGGAAACACTGTTGTCTTTTTAAATAAATATTATTTTTAATACTACACGCTACCGACTACTCAGGCTCGGTGCTTACCCGGACGGAAGAACAAGGAGCTACTCTTTGTTGGTCGTCCGCAAGGTCTCAACGCAAGCTCACAAGCGCTCTCGGGGAGCGCCCTACGAATCCCGAAACTGCGAATTCTTCTAGTTGGACCTTGAGGTTCCATCCCTTCACTTTTGCGGTTATCGCCTTCATCGGGTAATAAAGTTGTGATTGTTATGTGGCATTGAGTTTCTGCTTCCAAAATGTTAACCTACAAAACTGCTCAATGATGTTTTCTCCTTACACTAGGTGGCGTTACTTCTATCTTACATGCAAATCAGCTTCAAAATTCATTGCTGACTGGGGATTTCTTCACGGTGTTGGCCTTTTACAAGAAGTCGCTTATAAATAAGTAATACTCAACCACGACCAACTTACATTGCGAACGGAACATCGAAGTTTAAAAGAAAATGTACCTAACCATCGTTTTAACTCCAAGATACCTTGCACAAAAAATATTCCATCAAGAAGACGAGAACTTTCTGGGACACGTCTTTTTGGTACTAGCTATTGACTGAGTATTGGGGTTGATCTAAATATAAATCTTTTGAATCTGTTTTTCCTAATGGAAAAATGTTCATCAACATTCGTACGTTAAATACCGACAGAGTATTATGAACATAAAAATCAAGCGTGAATACGATATCTACATTATAGAGTTGACCATGAGCAATTCTCTATAAAAAAAAACCGGCCAAGAGCGTGTCGGGCCACGCTCAGTGTAGGGTTCCGTAGTTTCTCGTCCGTCACAATAAGTGTACCCACTTACGAGTTTAAAAAAATGCTTGCATATACGATAATACTACAAACTTAGTCCAGAAATTATTTTGTAGAACCTTTTTGTCTTTTTTGTACAAAAACTGTTCTTTCCATCAAGTTCAAAATGATTTTCCTAGAAAGCCCTTATAAAGTTCTACTTTTCAGATTTTTTTCATATGGTTCAAAGGTTAGAGGGCGAACACATTGTTTTTTACTTTTGGAGCGATTATTTCCGAAATTATTGACATTATCAAAAAATGATTTTAGTAAACCTCTATTCATTTTTTAAATACCTATCCAACAATATATCACACGTTAGGGTTGAAATTAAAAAAAAAAATCACTTCCCACTTTACATATACCCTAATAAAACATTTTTTTCCAATTTTTATTTTACCACTTTGTCGGCGTGATTGATATACATATTGGTACCAAATTTCATTTCAGCTTTCTAGTGCTAACGGTCACAGAGATTAAGCGAGGACAGACAGACAGACGGACAGACAGACATGGCGAAACTATAAGGGTTCCTAGTTGACTACGAAACCTTAAAAAAAATACGAAACACCTACATTAGGGTGTCCCAAGCTTTAAGGGCGAAATTTTTTTTTCCGATTTTGAATACGCATACCCTATATTTTTTTTTTTCTATTTGACCCTAAGAACTAAAATAATAAATATTATTGGTATCGGATGACGATAACCCGTGCCGACTTGATGTCAAACTTTTAGAAGAAAGTTTGTATGAAAACTACAGAGGACATTTTAGAACTTAATTTTTATTCAGAAAATAAAACATTGCTTTACCTGTATCTTTAAAAATAATTTATTTAAACTTTTCAACTAATTATTTTAATACATATGTACATAAAAAACTTAAATACTAAATAAACTATTTATACTAAAACCTAACTATGTACATTTATATAATACAAAATGACAAAGTACGCTCAGGCGTCAAAGTACTCCTCCACATCGCTGTCATCCGGAAATGTGCCCAGAAGACTGGCAGCATTGCCTGTATCTTATATTTTTCAAGTATCTATTATTACTAGGACTTAATCTTTCCAAATTTTGGTTTTTACACTCAGGCTAAACCTATCTATCTGTTCTTGTACACAACATTAGAAAATGTGCTTTTGTTCGTTGTTCCTCTTCAGTAGTGATTTTGCTATGAAAGTGCTCTCAGAGTTAGCACCTGTTTTGTAGCATGTTGTAATGCATTACTATACCATGAACTACATTTTAAACAGCTGATGTCTATTTACTTCCTGTAAAGTTGTCCAGTTTTGGCATCACGACAAGTTTATCGAAATAACTATCGAAGAGGCATTATTCTTTACATTTGCGCACATCTAAAGCCGAAAACAATTTATCATCTGTGTCAATCGACAGTTTATAATCGTACCAGTACTTACCTTATTTTGGAAATCGACTTTAATAGCACTTGCGCGCTCTTTTTCGATTCTCCGTACGAATTATTTGGATTGAGGACTTGCTTATGGGAAATTCGTCAGTGTTGTATGCAAGTGTCTCAACAGTAGCTTTTATAGCAAAATTTTGTTTTATTATTGTTAACACAGAATTGCTCATATTTAACTGTTCTCTACTCAAAGCTGCAACTGTCTTTGGAGTGATAAAATTTTTCCTCACGGCACTTTTATTCGTATGGGGCTGTGTACTCTTAGTTGGTATGAGTAGATTTTCTTGTAAATTTATCATTTCAGAATCTGAAGACGCATTTTTGTGACATGGTGATTACAAAGCAGTTAAGGAGAAAAAATTAGTAGCCCTTGTAGCTTGGTCCCTAAATATTTCTTAGGCGCGCTTTTTTTTTCGAATTTTTGGTCCACTCCATCTAAGTAACCACATCAACCTGGCTCTCTCTGGCACTACAAGAAGATTTCATCTTTTATTAATGGAAACGCATCGGCATGTGCAATGTCAAACAATTTGTCTAGTTTTATTACAAGCTCATGTCTTTGCTTCTCGAATACTTCTTGTGTTTTGTTCGCATTTTTTGCAGATTTCTCAAAAACTCTCAGGTTCAAGTTTTTAATACAGATAATGCTTTAATTAGGAAATGTCACGTATATTGTGCCTTTCCCAATAAATAACACACATTCGAATAGTAAGATTCACAATTTTCAGTGCCACATAAATTCATTAAAGGAATGGTGTAAAACAGTACTGCCAATACTTGTCAATTATAGAATAGTTTTGAACCCGTAATTTGATTTTATACGTATCCCATATTCAAAATATTTATTTTGTAAGACTTCGTAATCCTACTGACATGTAGACTGAATGAAAATTATGTGTTTACTAATTAAATAAATAAATAATAACGAGCACTTGATACGTTAGCTGCTTCGCGCCAAAGTACGAAGTTCCGATATCTATCGATGCAAGTCGGCACGGGTTCCCTTGGTCCTAAGTACTTAAAATTTTATTTACAATTGTTTTAACACTATTCAAACAAAATTAGAGGGTATGCGTTGTAAAAAAAAAATTAGATTTTTTTGGGACACCCTAACCTACATTTTTTTAAAAATACACACATACCTACATTTTTTTTAAAGAAATATGTGGATATGTCGGATAATAATAGAAAAAGCCTTCTTTTTATTGAAGTTAATCGGATAAGCAATTATTCTCAGCAAATGCTCCACTGGAAATATAAAAAAGTTACCATCTTTTGGCTTAAATAATCTGATTATGATATTTATAACATTATATACATCAAAATGGAGACGATGATTTAATTTATGAGAAGGCATGAAAATGAAAAGATTTGGTACTTAATGTTCAATGCCCTACTACAAGATAGGCACGGGGCGATAACGCGTCATTTTTTGGATGAAGATAATATTATTCAACGGATATCTTGCACTGTTTTCATGTAAACCATTTTTGCATTAACAGACTGTAGGGACGTAAGCCAAATAGCTTGTCTTTCTTTATTCCCGTCAACCGAACGCCAAGGTTGGTGCAGATCGATTCCCACATGGAAAAAATATTGATATGTTCACAGATAGATTTTCCATGTCTAGTCTATGTGAGTTTATATATTTTTTTTATGGAGGAGTACTTTGTAGTGTAGGGCTACATTTATTACATTGTGTGATAGTACTCCATAATATGGAGTACATATTATGTAGGTACGAGTATGTGGGAGTATTTTCCCACTGAAGATTGATAACTAGTATTAAGAGAAAGCGACTTTAGTAGTGTCTAAGGTATATCTTTTTTTATTGTTAAGTTAGCGTTCAATCGCGAACCTATTGTTCGCGCTTGAACGCTATCTTACCTGATGGAAAGCGACGAAACGTCAGGGTGTTATAAGTTTGACGTGTCTGTCTGTGTGTCTTATATTTATAATTATAATATTTTATAATAAAAGAGGGGTGTTATAAGTTTGAGATGTGTGATGACACACAGACAGACAAACAAGTCAAACTTATAACACACCTACTAAAAAGATTTTCTGTGCACTGAATTCTTCGATTCTGCGTGAACAATGTAGGTACAGTTGGAAAGAAAATTATTTTGAATTTTTGAGTTTAAGTTAAATTAATAAATTCATATAAATACCTATACGCATCTGTAAATTATTTTATTTTAACAATTAAAATAAAATAATTTACAGATGCGGTCTCGTTCTGAAAATCAATGTGGGAATTGCCCCTCCCTCTCACAAAATACGAGGAGCAGACCAAACTCTTTTTAGTGAAAGATCCTCCAATACGGTCTGTATTTTTCTCGGGATCATTTCCTTTTGCGATGGCCGCAGCCGTGAGGGAACGGACATGCAGGTCCAGCCACGACTATAGCGATGTTCCACCGTAGGCACGGGCATACGGACGTCAAATAATGGGTCGTCCCATTACCGTCTGTTGGTCCGGTAAGGACCGAGCTCGAGTACAACCAGCAGGGCCAGTGCCTGCTAGTGCCACGGGAAAGCTTTTGAAAAAGATACTCGTGGTTCTAGAACGCCGTCGGCGTAAGTGTAATTTTAGCCCCAATTTCAGTCCCGAATCAAAAATAAAAAATGGGATGAAACGGAGGTTTAAAGTTTTTAGAATAATAGGATGAAGGCTCGTAGAAATGGGTTTATTTATTTGCAAATAAGAGAAAATATGTTCCTGTCATGAGTGCTTATAAACAAGTAATTAAGCAATACCTACTGAGAGCAATACAAATATTTAAAAATATAGAACATTTCAAATGAATAACCTAGTAAAAGAAAACTAACTTAGAAATAAGTTTGCACTACAGGGATATAGACAGTATCAACAACAAAAGTTTCTGCGGAGATGTCTACCAATACGTAAAGCTTGCGCAAAGCTTCATAATTATAATGCTATTCTGAGAATAATGTCGAGTAAGAATAGAGATAGAAGTATGTTCAAATTGTTTGCATTCGCAAGCGGGAATTGTTTGTTACTATTGTAGTAGTTTTTGAAAGGATTTATAGTACGAGTGGCAGTGAGAAGCTGTAGGTACTAATTGCCTGATATCCTTTCCCTAACGAGAAATTATACTTTCATAAATATGCTCCTGCATATACGAGTGGCAGCTTGTAATTTCATTTCTAAATAGTTTTCGTTCGTTTAGTAAAAAGTTATTTCTGCGTTCATTAATTGTCGTACTGCTATTTGATTATATACGAACTTTATTTACTTATTTAAACTACTTATAAAGTAGTGAAACACAAACAAACTTAATACAACAAGGCATTCTCATCACTGGCGAGCTCATCTTCCGCATGACGCAGGTCCTCACTGGACGTGGTAAGTCCGGGAAGTTCCTGTAACTGATTTTTGCATTTCACCATTGTGATCACCGCGCAGAAGATACGGTAAAGGTGCGCCCAGCTTAGACGAAGCACCTCCGGGTCCTCGTGGGGGTGGTCAACGGCGGCAACCTCTCGCACCAGGCCCTGGTTTAGGCTATGGTCCGGAGCTAGGAGTAGTGGCAGGTGGTCGCCTCTTTCTGCAAAACAGTAATGCTAGCGAAGAAGGCGGCCAAACGTGACAGGGAATGGACTTCCATACGCCCCAGCCACCGAGCTTTGTTCGGAATTTGTTCAAAAATATACATTTTGTTTTTGTGTACTCGTCCAAGGGGATGGTGAGGTAGACCGAGACGTAACACGTCGGATCAACGCAGGATGGATGAAATGGCGACAGGTCACGGGAACAACTTGTGACCCACGCATGCCCCTCAAGTTGAAGGGTAAAATTTACAAGTCCGTCATAAGACCTGTCATACTGTATGGATCAGAATGTTGGGCTGTGAAAAAGAAGGATGAAAAAAGATTTCATGTAGCGGAGATGAGAATGTTGAGATGGATGTGTGGTGTGATGAAAATAAAGTGAGAAATGAGTATATTAGAGGAAGTTTGAATGTGGTTTTGCCATAGTTTATGCGTTGTGAGTATAATAATGTATGTCATTTGTATTTCTAAGCCTAATTTTGTGTATTTGATGTTTTTAATAATATGTATTTGTGTGTGAATGTTTTTAAAAAGTATTTTTCTTATTAGGATGCAATTATTATATAAGTATGTTTGTGATATATTCATTAGCTTAGTTTCACTGATTATTTTTCCGACCCAAATATCGACCAATAGAATTGCACCATTCGACGTCACGTGGTACAACCTACATGGTATTATACTGATAATTTTTTGAAAATTTTCTCTGGTCGTTGCTATATATAAAAAACAAAACATGATCACTGACAGGTTGAATTCAATTGTGAAAATTGGAGATTTTGCGACATTTGGGACGGAAAAATAATCCCCCGAATACCACACGAGCTTCAAAATTATCTGGCATTTCCCTCAAGGTTCCCTGCAAACAAATAAAATCGTTAAGTTTTTCAGGAAAAATCACTCGCGCCGCTCGTGATTTTTTAACCTGAAAAACTTGACTCCTTCATTTGTTTGCAACGAACCTATCGGGGAATATTCGATAATTTTCAAAATTATCGAATATTCCCTTTGCTCTTGTGGTATTATAAGTGAATATTTTTTGTGTTGGTGTACTGTAATCATAGTGGAAGAGTATTTTTATTAATTTATTTTGCGATATTTGTAGTGTTTCAATATTGGTTTTAGCCGCTGTTCCCCATACTTCTATTAGATAGTCCAATTGAGGTTTTATAAGAGCGTTATATATATTATAACGTAATTGACGTGGAAGGTATCGAAACGACACCCCGTAGAGCTCCCGTGAGAGAGGTCAATTTAGACTTAATCCTTTCTAAATGCGATTTCCAGTTCAGGTGGCTATCCAAAATTAGTCCAAGATATTTTTCGTGATCAACTTTTTTTATTGGTTGATTGTTTATGGTTAGTTGTGAGTTGTGTAATATATTTTTATTTCTCGCGGCAAAAATTATGTAATTAGTTTTGGCTATATTTATGGTGAGTAGGTTGCACTGAAACTACATATTTAAGAGTTGTAAATCATTCTGAGCGTCGCACATAACAGCGGAGTGTCCAAAGTAAAATAAAGCTGTGTCATCTGCATACAATGATATATCGCCTTTTAGTCCAATCCTGTGACTGTTATTTATATAGATCAGAAATAACAAGGGCCCTAATATTGATCCTTGTGGAATACCAAAATTTACGTTTTTAGGACTACTTTGGTTTTCGGTAATCTTAACTACTTGGCAACGATTTGTCAGATATGATTTAAAGATATCAAACGCGCTACCATTAAGTTTACATAATAACAGTTTATGACTTATTGTGTCAAAGTCTGTCAGTGTCTCATTTTAAATCTATGAAAATTCCCATTGCTATCTACTTTTTATCGATATTTAACTTAATTTTTGTTATTAAATCTATTGTTGCAGAAAGTGTATTGGATTTTGGCCTAAAACCGTATGGTTTTTTAAAGAGAAAGTTTTGTGCTCTTAGATGTTCGTCGAGGCGGTTGTACACGTTCAAAAAAATTTGATAAAACCGGTAAGACTGAAATAGGACGAGAATTTCCTGGGATTCACTTCCACTCTTGTAGATAGGGCTGACTTTGGCAATTTTAAGATTATCGGAAAAAGTTCCTGACTCTGGTATTGTATTACCATTTCACCGAAAATCTGTATAATGTGTTTCTGTACATGTTTGTAAATGCTCTGTTTTCCAATCTGTACAGTTCGGAAAACTATAATAGTAAGTATAGTAGTATAATCACATGTTCCAGAAATTATTCATGAGTGCCTGCCTATATAATTGAAAATTAACATGAATGTTATGAAAACCTTGTTTCTGTTGATTAATTTTTCCCAATTATGAATTCAATGTAAACAATATTCAAACCTACAAAATCTGACATCCTATTTTTCCAAAAGGTCTGATTTTACTCAGTAACTGGGTTATGGTGAACCGAAAGGCTTTACGTGACCACCGTAAACCCTTAACCTTCTGCAACTGACGTGGTAGTCCAACAAACACCGCGGAATATGAAATTAAGTTTATTCTCGTTAATTTTCAAATTTGAGCGCCACTGCTCTTAGTACCTTCCGGAAATCAGTTCGCGGGTCGGCCAGTGTTAGGTGGTGGCTGTAGTGAGCATACGTGTGCGTGGCGGGAATAAAGGTGTCCACAGGACTACCACATCAGCGTTAATGTCTGTGTCTACGATACTACCACGTCAGTAAAATTGTTATATTTTCATAGCAGAGCATCGTATGTTATGGATTTTTTTTTTGTGTTATTTCACATTATTTAAGATTATTTTATTTTCATATTTTATAATTATATAAATATATCAATAGGTACTTCTGACATATTTATTAAAAGTCGTCATTGGCCTGTAGCAGTCTTACACAGGATGTTGGATATGGCAGGTATAAATAGCTTTATATTGTATATAAGTGATGATTAAAAAGGAGAGCCACTTTTTTATTACGGTTCTGTACCCAAAAGGTAAAAACGGGACCTTTTTGCTATGAATCCGCTGCCGTCTTTCTGTCACCGGACTGTATCTTATAAACCGTGATAGCTAGACAGTTGAACTTTTCTAAGACGATGTATTTCTATTACCGCATAACAACAAATACTGAAAATATAATTTTAAAAAAATAGGTATTTAAGTGATTTTGGCCATTTTTTTGCTATGGTCGAGTCGAACGCGCACACGTTCCACCAAGTGGCAGAAAATTATAGAAAGAAAGAAAGAAGAAAGAAAAGAAAGAAGAAATTATGTTTGATATGTCCATCAACAGTAAAAAGACAAACTAACTACGCCTATTTACCTTCAGTGCTCCACGCCACTATGTGATAATTGTCAAACAGAGCGGTGATTTTGACACTCTCTAGTTTTTATGTCAACCAATGGATTTATCTCGTATTTCTTAGATTGATTACTATAATTGTTAATTTTTAAAATATTTAATGTAAATAGTTTTAAAAGTTCATTTTATAATTTTTTCCACATCATTAACGTTTAGGTAGAGATTCAAAGCCCAATTTATGTAAAGTCAATAATCACTGTTATTTTTGAACAATTTTATATATATATAAATATATATAGGCAACGGTAGTTCTTTTAAGGCGTTTGGTAATTTATGGTACACCTTAATAGCCATTAAAAACGAAATTCTTTTGTATAAATCAAGCTTGCCTTGGAGCAAGCAGAGCCTATGCTTATCCCTCGAGGAAACATTCCTTTTGGTTACATCTCTATGTTTAATAAAATATTCAGGATGTTGTCGTACAAATAGACATAATTCTTTAACATTCATGTATGCTAATGGTAAAATGTTGTACTTTTTAAACAGTGGCTTACAGCTATCCGTATACCCAAGCTCCACAAATTGCACGAACACATTTTTTTTGTATAATAAATACTTTATTGACATCTACCGAATTACCCCACAACAAGAGACCGTATGAAAGTACTGAGGAAACGTAACCATAATATGCACTAAGAGCCGCTTCATTTGAAACCGTGGCTTAGTGCGTATACAAATAGGTCCAGATTGTCAAGCAAGGCGGGAACTTTGCTTGTTCCTGAAAATAATATTAGTGGTCCGTTTTTTGAACTTTGGTAGTTAGGGCAATTGCCAGTACTAATAAATTATAAATAAAGATTTAAAGCAGGTGCATTTTGAAAGACTCATGATATATGGTCAAAAATCTGAGGTGATAAGCTATTGTCCAGTGCCCTATTAAGGGTAGAAAAAGCATATCGATATGCTTTTCTGTAAGCATCCAGAGTAAAAGATGACGGTAAGCAATGAAAAGACAAGTTTAACAGGAATAAAATAAGTAAATGCCACAAAATAATAATGTCACTAGCAAACAATGCATTCTTTTATCCGTCGGGTGTGAAAAATGACGAGGAAACTTCAAACTCATGCGTCATTGAACAATCTGTGAGGGCTAATAAAGCGATTGCACGTTCATGTGAGTAAGCATTCTCATCATGACTCACGGTGTTTTGTATCACGGAAAAATGTCTGGATGTTTCACAGTTTATAAAGATTTCTAAAGGAGAACTGTTTAAATATCAGCACAATCATTCCTGATATCAATTTTATGTAGGGTAGGTTCTTGTTTAACCTTTCGAATGTCTTAAGTTACACAGTCCGACATAAGGTAATTGTCTTTCTATTGTGTCTCTAATTACGACATTCAAAGAGTTAATTCATTACTGCCAGTCGTCTTTCTCCTTCAAAACCACATTTTACAAGATATATGGATAGATATACTCTTGGGAGGTACGAAAATGTTAGTCAGTGTCATCAACCCCTGTTGCATAGTAGATACTTAAACAAAACTGGAGAAATGTAAATGAACAAACTAACTTTTCGAGGAATACACTTGTTATACGTGTTATACTGATCATTATTTTTGGATAACGTACGTCACTCATATTCTATTAGGCTTGGTCAACAGCGAAGTTACACGGATAAAAACAGTGGAATATGACATGAAAATCCGGAACACCGGGCAGAAAATGGAGTTGCTACCAAAATACTGCTTGAATTTCGTAGAATTGTAATTAAAGCGTCCAGAGATGAAATAAACAAAAGCAGGGATTACCTAGTACTATGGAAAGTTCCCTGTATATGTTCCCGAAATATTGCACCATTTCAAAAAGTCGCATTTATATTTCGAGGAAACTACATTTGCTGTCAGATTTCATAACGGGTAATATATGAACCAGCACTCATTTAAGCCCATTTTTTGAGAGTTTTTGTTGAACCACATTTTGTTGTAAGGGTATAGCGTATTCCGGCCATGGTTCAAGCCGTGGTGCGGGGCGAGAGGGAACGGGAAGCGGCTACTTCCATCTCCAAAGCAGTAATGTGAACGAAGGAGGTTGCTGAAACCGTGAGAAAGAGGTCATATCTACCTATCGTAGAAAACGCTCTAGGCGTCGGGATTTGCAAGACGATTCCCGGCCACGGTAGGCATAGGCTTGAGGATGACAACCAATGTGTAGCTCGTCGGCTGGCCGTCCGATAAGAACCAAGCCAACGATGTGTTGTGTTCCACGTGTGTAGAAGACGTCAGAAATATGAAGAGGCCCTATAGAGCCGATACCGGATAGGGCTGCGGGAATGTTCGAAATTGTTACCATGACCTTGAAACGCAAAGAGAAGCTGAAGGAGCGCAGGTGAATAAATAGTTTGATATAAAAAAACGCAAAAAGTTTAGTATATAGGTACGTAAAATGAAACGCTTGTAATTTTTAAATATAAATACAAAAAGTTTATTTGTGCACACGAGGAGTGGCAGGCGGTCGTTGACTTCTGCGAAGCAGTAATGCTCGTAAAGGAGGAGGCCGGGATTCTATGTAGGCACGGGCTTGCGGACAGTGAGCAATGGGTAGCTCGCTGTCCGGCCGTCCGGTGAATGTCCGGCCCAAGCCCAAGTCGTCGACGGCGCGCACTGTTCCCGCGCGCCTCAAGGAGTTGTCAGCAACAGCAGGAGCCCAGCCGAGTCGAAGCCTACTGGGGCAGGGTTATCCGAAATTTAACTCGAGCCCCGGTATGAAGATTTGAAGGAACGGGGTGGGTTTTTTAGTCAGTAAGAGTCTGACACTATCTTCCGCTCCCTCCAAGAGCGGGGGTTGTCATTGGATGATTTTCCCCACCGAAAAAAAAGGTACAATTTAGTTGTTACAATTATTTGTGTAGTGTCTCTGTGTTCTGCCACAGTAAGTGGCATACAAATATTAATAACATACGTATTTTAAACTACTGACATACGAATAATATAATAAACGAATACACAAAATGTAAGGTAAATTCATTTTGTAGTTAATTATATCAGGAAACCTTTAGCAAGTAATTGCAGTGGAAAATAATACGAGTACGATACCTCGAAACGTTAATGAAAGTTATTCATTAAAATAGTGTATTCATTTTGTTATTGGAGAAATAAAATTACTACTTTTTATGCTATAAATTCAATAATTTTGATGAAAACTTTGTACATTTTTAATTTATCCGGTTGATTAAAAACCAATACCTATTAAAAAAATTGGTATCTGCATTTACATTTGTAGATGTACAAAAAAATAACAAATTTATGTAGCAGGTCGTAGCTTCATCCGCGTGTGGAGTCTTCTATTAGACATGGGCTTGCGGACGGCGAGCAGTAGCTTGCAGTCGACGGTTACAATACGCGCCGTCGACGAGTTCATTGACGGCGCGTGCCTAATGTTTCACGTGCGCCTCAAGGAGATGTCAGCGAAACCGTAAGAGCAAAGCAGGGTCCAAGCCTACTGGGGCCGAAAGTGAACCCCGGGATCCTGGAACGAAGACAAAGAAGGAACAGGAGTGGGTTTAGCCAGTAATAGTCTGACACGCCCGCTCGCCCCGCCTAAGGGCGGGAAATGTCATTGGATGATTCCCACTTAAAAAAAAGTCACGGTTAAAATGATAATCCAATCTAAGATTGCCATAATGCCGAATGCCTAAATTTAGTTGGCATTTCATTTTATAACAACGTAAAAATATGTTAAACCCTAACCACACGGCCCTTAATCCTGTTGAACTCTCACTTCTAAACATACTTGCGGCAAGAACGAAGGCTTACACTAACCACAAGCATACCTAACGCTTGGCATAAATTGTAACTGTCAATATATTACACACTAGTGTTAATGGCTCATCAACCGGGGAATTAACTTACACCCTCGATTAGACTCGTTACACGCCAATTAAGAAACCTCAAATCAGTTTATTGTGTCGCAATTGAACGTCGAAAGTTGGTATTGTTAAAAGTTTTTGGAAGAAATATTTCTACTTCTTTTTCAAATTTTACTTTTTGTTAGCCTATTCTGTGCCAATTGCTGGGCAAATGCCTTCCTCCATTCCTTCCAACGGCCACGATTCCTTGCGCTTTTTCCAATTCCCAAGGAAGACATCCGGGTCGTCCCGCCATCTCCTTCGTGGTCTACTGGGGCCCCGCGTCGTTGTGTTCTCACTCACTGCTACTTCTTATTGGTATAACTTTCTGATTGGTATTAATGAGTTTGCTGGTTTAAAAAAAACAAAATTATATGATATGGCCAGATTTTGCTGTAACCCACGACTTCCTTCGAAAATGCGAAAAAAGTCTCTACATTTTATTCATATTATTTTTATATACTGGAGAGCATTGGTAGCCCAGTGGTAATGGCCCCGACTTATGTACGAGTTGTACGTCGTCTTGGTGAGTGCGTTACTTTGTGTAATTTACCACCAGTGGTTTCAATACGGTGAACGGAAACATCGCCAAGGAACCAGCTTGTCCCAGAATAAAGGTGTGTGACTTCCTCCTTAGCCGCATTAGCCCTACATATTCGGGCCCATTCCTTCTCATAGAGAGAATGAAGAGTCTCAATACAGGGAACAATTATAAAGCTAATTATGTCACGACATGCTTACATGTACACGAATATACGACATTATTTTTAGTATATATGCTAAACTTGAATGTAGCTCTGTTTAGAATCAGTAACTAAAAAAATGTATCATGTTGTGCAAACTATTGGAATCAATTTCCAATAGTTTTTATATTACGATCGTTTTTTACCAAATATATTTAAAAAGGCCATAAGTTGAATACCATCGACAATAAGTACAACACAGGTCACGGCAGGTTATATCAAAACAACCCATCAGTCGCTCGGATGGCCCGGTGACCATGTATTTGTGCGGACAACCCGATAACGTAACAAGTTTATTACTGTATGAGTTTTCATGATACAGTTATGTTTGTTCACAAATTGTTTACATAAAAATACTAAACACGTGTTCACGTTTCGTATATACAAAAACTAATATTGTAAATAGAAATGTACTGGAAAGGTGATTTTATTCCAGGATAATGCAAGTCATCCTACAAATTGATTCCTCTGAAATAAAATAAATATTTTTTTCTTAACTTTGTAATAATTATCAAAGTATGACTTCTGCGGCAATCGTTTTAAGTTATGGTTCCCAGAGTGCTGTTGAACATATATATCTGAGAAGAAGTCACTGACCTATGCAATGAATAATCGGTCAGTTAACGTGAAAATTAGCTCGACTGCCACACTTATATATTTTAAACCGACACCAACGGGTGAAGGCTGAGCGTGATGATACAATAATTCAAATTATGCAAGAGTAATTTGTTCTTTGATAGAATTGATCTTGTTCATAAAAATCGCTAAAGTTTTTTTATTATTATTATGGATAGGCTCGTGTTTGACCACTATCTACTGCCTGTTGAGTAGATTCTTATCATAAAACTACGAATAGTTTTCCAAATTTAACACCATCGTTCTCTTTCTGTCCTTGTCCCATATAACTTGGGGTCGGCGCAACACGTTTTCTTCTCCCATTCTATCTCGAAAGTAGTCACGCTATAATATCATTGACACCCTTTTCTTTCATATCACTGCACTCACACAACCCACTCATCTTTTCTCTGGCCATGCGTTTCATCTTTCCTCTTCACATGACCGTACCAAAGTAAACAACTACTTTAATACTAATTTCAATTAAAATTTTAATTGTTACTCGTAATATACATATTTCTGTTTATGTTTTTCATTCATTTTACTGCTCATCCATCGTAATAATATTATAATCTAGCCTTCTATTTAATCTAATTATTTATTTACTTAATTATAACTTGCAGTTGTTTTAATATCAACTTTAGGTTATTTTGGAGGTATACGTATATAATATTAGTTATGTGTATAGTTAGAAAAGAAAGAAAGAAAATACGTTTATTTGGCACACAGGTACACACAATGATATAAAAATTTATTTTAATATGGGATCTTAAACTTAACATAATATCCACATTGTATGTCCCACGGCTGCGCTAAATAGGTCCAGTTCAGCATGATGCCAGGCCACTACGTAGCAGTTGCCTGACGCTGGTTTTCAACTGAACCTTGCTATGAGTCTACGGATGTTAATCAGTTGTTAGGTGTGAGATAAATAAATATATGTATATTATTATATATAGGTATAAATTAGTATGTAGTAAACGATAAATAATAGGAAGGTGTTATGTGACAGATATATAAGAAACAGGAGGAAAAAAAAACACATACTAAGAATAAATAAGTCATCATCAAAACTATACGTAAATTTAATCACACAGTCCTTACGGCTAACAAAAAAAAAACGGTCCTAAGCAGAAAAAAAAAAACAAAATACCTATATTACGATCTGATTATAGTTGTCAGTGAAACCAAAATAATGTTACAGTGAAACCCAGTGAGTGTAATTATGTGTATTGAAGGTATCGCAAAATAGTAATACCATTTAAATGTTTGAGTAAGTAATGCATGTACGTATATGTTTATATTACTTTTTTAATTGCAGGTCATAACGACTTTGTCATGTCACCAAAAAGACGATTATTGCAATTCAAGGAGAATAAAAGGCGAAGCCGTAACCGTAACGTGAAGGTACCTGCTGCAAGTAAGCCAGGCCCGAACATACACGCAAATCGCATGACAGAAACGGCAACAACAAAATGTAAAATTTAAAAAAATCAAATAGAAATATATATATATATTTATATATATATATATTAATGCATCTTTCGTTTTATGCAGGTCTCAAAAATATTTGGGAACGCAGGTGATATAGTAGTCACGTCAAAAATCCCTCGCAGCGGGCGAAAGGACACGAGGCAGCTATAAGAGACAAAAGGCACGCAGAAAAAATAAAATCCTAACGACCCACATAATTGTAACTATGTAAACCCTATTTTTTATTAAAGTGATACATATTTATTAATTAATATTATGACCAAAGACAAATTATATTAAAAAATGGCACGTTTATTATATCAATGAAACGTTTAAATTAGTTAGGTTTAACTTTCGCTGCGCATCGATCAAAATCTGCCGTAAATGTCTTCTAAACGTACTAATCGTTTTAATTGTTCTAATAGGCGGCGGCAAATTATTCCATACTTTACTAGCCGCTTAACGGGAACTGCCTCTAAATGTTGCTGTACTTTGGGGCTGCGATGAGAGTTGTTGCGAGCATTGCTTTCTTCCGCATTCACGTCTACTAGTGATCCAACTCAGCTTATTGTAAAGGTAGTCTGGCTTTTGGTGATTAATTACAACGAATAGAAGACACGCTAAGTGTAGCTTGCCACTCGATTTCATTTTTAGGGTAAAGTGCTTGTTAAAGAATGGCGTTATGTGGCTTCTGGGAGAAATTTTATAACAAAAACGAGCACACGCGTTTTGAACCCTTTGAATAAGCCGGTCTGTACGATCCAGTAGGCGTGGGCCGTACACTGTGTCTGCATAATTCAATCTGGACAAAACCAGACTTTCCACAAGCTGCTCCCAAAGTGTTTCGGATAGGTAAGGCCTCATTTTATACAGAACTTTTAGGCGATAAAAGCAGTTTCTTACCGATCCGGCGACATGCTTTTCGAAACGAAGGTCTTTGTCCATAATAAGACCAAGGTTCCTTGCTTCATAGACTCTGTCTATCGGTTTGCCCATCAATTCGAGAGAAAATGTAGCTAACTGTTGTTTAGAGCCAAGTATCATGAATTTGGTTTTGGTTGAGTTTAGCAACAGGCAATGTTCCTCGGACCAGGTTGCAATTCTGCGAAGATCGTCGTTTAGGTTTTTTTATGGCATTATCATACTCGTCGTACGATACTCGCACTTCTGCAGGCATTTAATAATATCCGCGCAATACAAGATAAAACGTATTGGGCCTAAGATAGAACCCTGCGGCACTCCTCTCTCTATAAAACTAAGTGCCCATTTTAGAGTGGTGCCATCCCCTAAACGTAAGCCGCCAAAGTTGTCGCAAAATAGCAGATTTTAATAAGTCTTACTACTTTTTTATAATTTGATTTCAATAGAAACCTAGATAATATTACAAGATTTCTGTGTTCGCTTACAAGAAACGCGGTGTAGTGTTTATTTTAATGGGCGCCGCTTCTCATAATTGCGCTGTTATATTTGCGCTGGCATTTAAATCATATATAATATAAAGCATTTCTGTTTATATTTTCGTATGTCGAACTTAACGTTGTTCTCACCTTGCGCATCGGATCTGATGTAAAGGTAAAAATCATTTATAATTACCATTTTAGTTGCAACATTTGTCCACAGCCGATGTTTTTTATTTTGATTTATTTTATTACGTTGGAAGTACCTATTAGTATTCTGATATATGTTATCTAGCTATACTATTTATGTAACTGTAGCCCATATCAAACATATTATATTTCTTTTTGTCGTCGAACTCGGATTAATCTCCATACAAAAAAAAAAATGTCCTCTTTACGGATTGCGTAACAAATTATCTTAATAAATCTACTAGCTACAGTAATTAATTATTGATGAACTTTTTACTAAAACGTTGTCAATGTCCATTGATTACGGTAAAAAATATTTAATGTTAATTATTTAAAATATAAAAATTTTGGGTTCAAAGTAAGGTCCGTTATTTTGTTCATTTTTGTAACAACAGAATTTTGTATTATTTAGAATTTGTAATAGGGACTCACTTAAACTATAACGAGCCAAATCAAATGCCAAAATCAAATATGAGACAGTCATTTGGTCCTCGAGGGAAATTAGTGAACGACGCGTGTTTCTTTGTCAGCGAGCAGAATTCCAATTTTAATTTATCAGTTTCGTTTTGTTTCAAATAATGCAGGTGAGTGAGCACTTATTATTTAATAAATCAGTTAAGCACGATATTGCTGACATTTATTGAAATGCAAGGTAGTTGGAACTCATTGAGAATTCTGTTTGACTTAACATTATTTCAGTTACTTTCAAAGCATAAGCTGTTTTTCATTTTTGTTAGGATTTTAGCTACGTTACAAAAATGAAATAACAAAAGTGAACTAAAGTCGTAATCACATTGCTGACAAAATATTATTATTACAGCGTGATTCTAATGTTGGATATTTAACTGTTTTTGCGTATATATGATATGGACCCGTTTCACTTTCTGTTTGTTATGTTCACTGTCGGTGAAAAAAAATTCTTATAAGTTTATTTTCTATAATTAACTAGCTTTTTTCCGCGGGTTCGCCTGCGTACATAAAATATAGACTGTGTCACTGAGGAATAAAGCAGCTTTATGTCGGTGAAAAAATTTTGGCAATCGGACCAGTATTTTCAGAAATTACCTCCTACAAACATAAAAACAAAAAACAAACTTTACCTCTTTATTATATTAGTGTAGATTAATTAATACAAATGATAAAAGAAATATAAAGTGATTTATTGCGGAACACCTTATATAGAAATCAATAAAATAAATTACATTCAGACTATAATGTGCATGGTAGACGAGCTCTAATATTTCATTTTTATTATTTTTTGTTACGCGTTTCATTTTTGTTACATAATCATTTTTGTTTCATTTATGTCACAATGGTCATTTTAAATGATTTTCACCCTTAAATGTAAAATTTGTGTTGCACAGATATGTGCATGGTAGACGAGCTCTAATATTTCATTTTTATTATTTTTTGTTACGCGTTTCATTTTTGTTACATAATCATTTTTGTTTCATTTTTGTCACAATGGTCATTTTAAATGATTTTTACCCTTAATTGTAAAATTTGTGTTGCACAGATATGTAATCTGGCTGTTTTAATATCTATGTACATCTACATTATTGGTCGATACAAAACTGGCACAGATCTGTAATAGTAAAATAGATACGAATAAAAATCGTTGTCAAAACTATTTGGCAGTGCTTTATGGTACTCAAAAGTGATTCTTTAACTTTGTACCAAATCCAGCTTTTACCTTCAACTTGGTCCTTGTGAATGTCAGTTATTGCGAAGTTGAAGTTGAAGCAAGGTAAAAGTAGCCAGTAGTATGTTGTTTTTTTTTTGGTTTCAAGCTTACTCACGTACCAAATTTCATCAAAATCGGTTCAGTAATTTAATCTTAACAGACATAACAGTTATAAAGCATTACAGTTATAGTCATATTTATAATACGAAGCTTACTTAACATCGAGGTTGTTATCCTTAGAAAACCATGATTTTCAAACCCGTTTACATCAAAAGCAGCCACTTAATGGCTAATTGTACAAACATGTGGACAACATTAGGAAATATTCTTGTCTAAATAGTAAAGCAGGATTTCATTTAAACTAAAAGCACGCTTGTTATATTTACATATGTGAATATAGTTCTATATTCACTTACCTATGTAAATAGAGTTTTTTAATTTTATTTTCAGAGTCAATTTCGAAGCTAGAGAACGTCTAACGTACTTACAGAATTAAGAAAAAAATACTAGCCCATAGCCAAAACCCTTAATCAAATAGATATAAAAAAATATTGATTTAGTTCACTAATTAAGAAAATTAAAATAAAAACAATGTCAAATTATTAAGAAATTATGGGAAAATAAAAAGTTCAAATAAGTGTTTCAAAACTTACTATTTAAAATTATAATTGAAATTAAAATAGCTTTGTAAATTTTTAATACTCGTAAATATCTCAAACCTTGGAGCGCGAGCGCGGTCATGAATATTATTAGGCGACTGAATCTGACTGACCCGACATAGTTGAACAAAACTAAATAGTTTTTTTGGGTAATTAAACAATACCTAGCCACCTACCAACCTACCAGTTGGTTTTAAAAACTATCTTGTTTAGTATTGCACGAATTAATAAATATTTGAGAAATTATATTAAAATAAATATATGTTTAAATTATAATGAAATTAAATTATATTAAAGAAAATTAAAGTCCAATAACGTTTCCAATAATATAATCGACTTCCGTCTTCACTCTACGATAAGGAGCTTGAAAACTGCACATAGATATTTATGATATTTTTCATCTTCATTTATTTCAGTAAAATGGTCGGTTTAAACTCGTAGAATTCCTACGAGTCTTTAAGAGTATTAGTCATGTCAGGAGCAGTTTGGACGCCTGCAGAATCTTAGATCAATAAAAACTTAAGGCTGAGTAGAGAGCGAGTGATGCTTCTTTTAACAGTGTTTTAAAATCTTATCTTACTTTATAGTTTAATTGAACTTGCTAGTCATAAAACGAAAAGAAATATTTGTGCGTACCGAAAAGTTTAGGTAATGATGGACAGTTGAAAATTACATTTTACGGAAAATGCAATAATTTACATTTTTCTTTTTGTATTTTGGCTTTCTGTTTTCGGTTATTTTGTTAATACTTAAGCGACGAAATTCATTTGAGAAAAGTTTATCAAAAAAGAATATTTTAATTAAATGTTTACTTTTACAGTCATTATAATACAAGTAATAGGACTCATTACAAAGCCATAAACTAGAGTATTACAATTTTTTTAATATCATTTTTAAGTTACGATAGTGTAACATCTCGTCATTGTTATGTATTATTTGTATCGTATTTTGTTACCGTACAGGCTCTTGGGATTATTATGTTTCAATGCGACCATCACCATACCTACGATGGCGCAGTGGTTGAGCAATTGATTACATCTTGCGTGTCAGGAGTGCGATTCTCGCACCGAACATACATTACCTACAGATAGTTTTTCCGGGTTTGTTGTGTATGTGGGTTTATTTGTTTGTGAACGCACCTGGGTAAGGCCGTAGATTTTGCCACTTTTTGAAGAAAAAATATTCTCTAAGTTTGATTGCTTGTAAAAATCAAGACTATGAGTAAACTGTAATGAAAGTATTTTGATTCGGTCCTGAATATCGTAAGCTATTTACAACATATTTCTGAAGTTGTATCTGTGATACTGTACAGTAATTTTGTAGTGTGAGCCAACGATTGTTATAAAATTGTTAATTTAAAAATTTTAAATTCTTCTAATTTTTTTGCTGATACGATGTTTTGTGGGTAAGTACATCGAAACATCGATCAATTATTATTGACATCCCCAAAAGGAGGACTGTTGATGCATGCCAACAATTTATACTCAAAGATTTTATAAACCCTAAGGTTTATACTATTATCTGTTTTTAGTCTGTGTTGTCGCACTGATGGACAAAGACGTGGCAATATTTGTTCTTAAAAAAATATTAATTTTATGTATTCTGCAGTAAAAGCAGTACTTATTCTGCTGTACATTTAAGGTTATACCGCGCTTGAAGGGAACAATTTTATATTACCCTGAAAGAGGCTTAATTGCCAGATTTAACCTCCTTTCTTTTTATATTAATACAGGCTTAAGCGAGCTGTAAGCACTATCATAAGTTTATAACTTCAGCGTCTCAGGACTTCGAAGGCTTTAACTTTCATTAAAGTTTTCACTCACACACACAAGAGTATAGCATTAAGGGTGAGTTGCACCATTTAACTATAACGATAACCAAACCATAACCAGCCGTGAAACGGCCGCCTATTGGTCAATTCGACGATTTGACAACTGTAAACGGCTTTGTTATCGTTATAGTTAAATGGTGCAACTCACCCTTACTGTTTAAATAGGTCACATCGTACAGTTACCAAAAAAAACTGAGTTAAATAAAAGATACTGAGAATCAAAATCATTAACTAATTTATTATTTCACTGTCAGTCTATCTAGACTAGAAGCACAAACATTTTTCACCAAAGAACCTCTTTTTGCTTAGCAAACTGTGTCCCACTGCTGAGCAAAACCTTTTGCTACATTTATACAAGTACTTTTTTTTAATTCTTCCTTTTTAGGGTTCCGTAGCCAAATGGCAAAAACGGAACCCTTATAGATTCGTCATGTCTGTCTGTCTGTCTGTCTGTCTGTACGTCTGTCCGTCCGTATGTCACAGCCACTTTTTTCCGAAACTATAAGAGCTATACTGTTGAAACTTTGTAAGTAGATGTATTCTGTGAACCGCATTAAGATTTTCACACAAAAATAGAAAAAAAGCAATAAATTTTGGGGGTCCCCATACTTAGAACTGAAACTCAAAAAAAATTTTTTCATCAAACCCATACGTGTGGGGTATCTATGGATAGGTCTTCAAAAATGATACTGAGGTTTCTAATATCATTATTTTCTAAACTGAATAGTTTGCGCGAGAGACACTTCCAAAGTGGTAAAATGTGTCCCCCCCCCCTTCTAACTTCTAAAATAAGAGAATGATAAAACTAAAAAAAATATATGATGTACATTACTATAAAAACTGCCAACGAAAATTGGTTTGAACGAAATCTAGTAAGTAGTTTTTTTTAATGCGTCATAAATCGAAAAAAATACAGTATTATTAAAACATCGATCAAAGTTACAACACATTACAAGAACTTTTGTATTATGTTACTTGCTGCTACGGAACCCTTCATGGGCGAGTCCGACTCGCACTTGGCCGGTTTTTTTACCAATGGCAAAACCGAGGTCATTAAGTCTACGTATTTCTCATTAGGTCTTGAAACTGTGCCCTAATGAGTGATTCATCAATAATGTTCGCATTACTAAATTGGTCGTCAGTAGTTAATCGATTTATAGCTACGTACAAATAATGTAATTTTCAAATTCAATTATTACCACTTGCGCGTAGTGTACAAGTTTCGTCTTTCAAATAATGAGTAATCAAAATAATTTGCAATTTTATTTTTAAATCTTCGAAATTTATTGGAGTGGTAAAGTCACAATAGTGGAACATATGAGGTGACCATTAATTTTGGCTGGCGTTATAAACAAAAGGTGCAAAGATAAGTCACCGAGACATGATAGTCTCAGTAATGAAAATCTGAAGAATGCAGGCGTTTACTCGCTTAGATTACTGGTTATATTTTTAAACTCTGTATTTATTAATCATTTATACCTACCAATAGATATGATGGAAACTGTGATGGTTGCTACAGTAAAGAACAAAACCGGGGATATCTCTAACTATAGAATTATATTGCATGGATCGCGTTCACCATAATAGCAAAAATATAGAACGGTTTGCTTAAATGACTCACAGTTTAGGTTTAGGCTCAAACTTTCTACTGAGAACGCAACTCTAAACCTCAGGCAAACTGTCTGACATTAAACAGACAGAAATACCCATATATTATATGCCTGCTTCTTTGACTTTGCCAGGGGTTTTGACCTTGTTGCCTATGATCTCCTATGGGAGAGCAGAAGGAAGCAGGACTTTCCAATGAGCTTTCAAAAGTGTTTTGGTACAATAACTAGCTAAATTATGGGGTGAGACTGATCACTTTCAAGTTCTAGTCTGGAGTGGGACAGGGTGGATTGTCTTCAGATAAGCTCTTCAACTTACTGGTTTAGTCCAGTGATTAGTCCGTTTACTGCTAACAGTATGCGAGTCAGATGCTGGGTAGATAATGTATGTGTTATTAACCTACGTTTTGCGGACAACATGGTCCAAGCGGGGCCAACAGCCCGCTCGGTCTGAGAGTTGTTACGTGTGTGTGAGCAATATGTCACTAGCATTAGCCTCATATACAATTTTAAGAACACTGTCTACCTGGTTTTTGTGACCCTCGGAAAGAATGTCAACCATTCCGGTTAAAGCTCTTAACGGGTTACCACTTTGTAGAGTACAAAGTTTACGTTACTTTTTTGCCGGGAATCTTAGAGACGAAATGCATATAGATTGTGAGCGCAGGGCGTTGTTGGTCTGGGATAATAATATGTTGATACACAGGTTTGCGCGTTGTAGAAAGGGGGTCTTTCTACACGAGCGGCCAGTTAGTTAGGCATACCTACACATCGCTAGACACCTTGCGTGTACAATATAATAACAGACTGTTTCAGGATGTTGTTGGGATTACCACGTTATTGAAGTGCTTCCGGTATGTTCACATCTGTGCATACTGATGACTTTTACGTGATGATTCAAAAAAAGATCTCTTCGTTATCAGTATCGAATAGGTCTTTTTTCAGCACTGGGGCGGTCGAGTTCGAACAGCACCTGAAAAGGTTAGTAATAATTCTTAGATGCACCTACAGGCTATTAAGATTTTATGGTTCTCAGTTCTATATACCTACATATGTTTCAGCCCGGTTAAGCTAATGCAATTTAATATTTTAGTGGTCTCCGAACCCGCAAATAGCTTGATAATGTCCTTTTCATGTAAAGCTCAATTCTCTGGGTATGCTGTTTGCATCCTGTTAATATTTAAAGCCTTTTTAAACTTGACAATTTGAGATAACCGAAAATTTTATTACTACTCGGATATTCTAGAAATAACAGGCCCGGAGTTTTGTGCTGGTTTGATAAATGATAAAAGATGTTTATTTTGCAAATTGGTTATTCATAGCATTTTTGTTTTATCGTTCTCTCACCAATTCAAGTTCGCCATTTTTTACGATAAGTCGTTAGCAGTACGCAGCGTTTTAGTAAGATATGCAATATGTATAACTTTAACAATCTTTTATAAATATGGTTTCTCTTTGATGTCATTAAGTACAACTATCTACATGCATATACTCTGCTTTCATATACATGTATATTTTATTTGTAGAGATAAATATTTCATTAGTTACGTATTGACTTTCTTTAAATAATCACAACGAACTCAATTTTTTCTTGTGATAGATGACAACTATAAATACATCCAAAGATTGTCTGTAAAAATGTTTTTTTAGTGATAAGATCACCAATTGTTTCACTTCATATTTTTAGCTCCTGCTACACCTGTTATGATTTACGATAAAGCTTCATATCTGTCTATCTCTATTGGGTATTGTAAGCTGCTTTGCAAAGTAGTACAGGAAAGTGAATTACTGCACTGTAGTACTGCGAAGCCGCGGGCACAGCTAGTAACAAATATAAATGCTGTAAAGCATCGATTTAATCCTCCAATTTGCTTTTATAGATTACTGATTTTCTCTTTACTGTTTATTGTAGCATCTTGCGGTTAAAAGCTAAGCTTCTAAATATTGGGACTTCATTATAACGAGCTCAATGTGTTTATACTGGTAGAATCTGTATCTAACTTTTCAGCACAGATGTTCATCTGATTGCCTGTAACAACTGTTAAAAGATCTACAAAAGACAACCGGTACCAACGGCTTCACGTGCTTTCAATGGCACGAGATGTCAGTAGAGCCCTAGATAAACTTATTATATTATGTTCATAACGTGGCACGACCCCTAGCATCATGATATTTGAAAGCTTGTCAAATCACACCCGAAGGGGAACAAACACATTTCCCCTACAATATCTAAGCCTATCTACCTGTTAGCCCTTCATCATCATTCAAGGAGGAAAAGAGTGGCCCATTATTTTCAGAGGCACGAGACTCGAAGTTAACTATCCTATCCATCATTGTTAGTTTACTTGTTGAATACCTCTCGAGTAGTCAGCAAGTTTGGGAGAAGCCTTTCGAAGGAATATTATGAATAGGCAATAAATGAGGTTTGTGAAAGATCATTGGGTGTCTAAAATTGTTGCTGGGCAAAATTTATAGCCTCAGATATCAAGAGAAAATTAAATTACAAACAAATAAAATTATATTCGAAAAAAAATTAAATACCATTATAGTTCAGTTCAAAATATTACATTACCGCCAGATTTAAAACAAATACAAAGTTAAAAATAATTGATTGATAAAATTCATAAGACTAAAATGGATTTTTCCCTAATATGTTGGGGAGTATTAATTTTTAACCCCTGACGAAAAAGAGGGCGTTATAAGTTTGAGGTGTCTGTGTGTCTGTCTGTGGCATCGTAGCGCCTAAGCGAATAGACCGATTTTGATTAAGTTTTTTTTATTTGAAAGCTGACTTTATCGAGATGGTTCTTAGATACTATTTATGAAGATCTATTCAGGTTTTCAAGGCCATCAGCTCGTTGGTTGGATGTGACAGGGATCATAAACACTTAATGGAAATACATGTGATGTTTTTTATAGGTAAACAATTTATGCTCTTTACTATTATTGGGTTATTTTTAATGTTAAGTTAATAGTTTTTAAGATAGTGACTTATACCAATCAGAATAAGAATTCCATAAGGGTATAAAATAAGTTAGACCCCTTCTCCCATAAGTTAAATATTATTTCATGCACGTGAAAAGGGATACGCATTTGAAATTATTTTTAATAACTAATTTCCTAATGCAAAGAAATATTTTTTCTCTATATTTCGGAGAAAACGGATATAAGTCTAATAATATCATTTGTAACTTAAACCATTTTTATGGATTAAGTGTTGTTGTATCGATAAACACCAACCAAATTGAAATGTGGTTGATTTATGTTAATTTAGATTAAAAAACACAAAATAAAGTTTTTATTTTTCCGTTTAAAACAATATAAATGGACTTGAAACCAACTTTTGTGGTTTTTTTGGTGTCAGTTGAATCCTTTTGCACCAAGTAACTTCCTTATTTTTAGGGTTAGCTTAGATCTGTTTTCACCAAACGATAGAGCATTTTTTTCTGATCATTTCGGTATACTTAACAAATCGAAAATTCCTTATGACTCCGTCGATTATCTTCGACTCTGTAAGAAATACCATTTATTACCTCTCAAAGATCGACGTGAGATTGCTGACTTTCTGTACGTTTTAAAAATCTTCAATAACAGTATTGACAGCCCCGAAGTTCTATCCAAATTTCACTTTAATGTACCGCAAAAATTATTCCGCCATAATCTACCATTACGTGTGCCTCTAGCATCAACTAATTATAGACAGAATAGTTTTATTATACGAGCGAGTAGACAGTTCAATAAGATATGTATGCAGCATGACTTTGATCCCTTTATGACTAGCTTGGCGTCGGCCAGACGACGCATAAGCCTCAGGTTTTTTAAGTGATATGGACTATAATTGTTTCGCTAATTTTCTGTAATGTTTTTGTTATTCTAATCGTTACCTACTTATTTTTTGTTAACTAAAAGATTCTAGCTACTACTCGTTTACCCTTGCAATGAACTTGTATATGTAGCTGTAAAATTTTAATAAGCTTTAATCATAGTGTAAAGGTTGATATGCTCACTTTTCAATTTTAAGTCTGACACTATACGTGAGGACTTGTAATTGGCTTTCTGTCGTTTATATTTATTTCTATTTTTAGTTTGTTAAGCTGTAAGTCCTCCAGGCTGTAATAAATAAATAAATAAATAATTTTCGACAAAATCGGACTTATACCCCTTTTCACTAGGGCCACAGTACATGTATACTCAGAACTCTTTTAGTAATATGCGCTTCATCTCTCCTCTTTACATGACCACACCAAACAAACCAGCTCATACACTAATAAAAATAAGTATGTTAAGCATATAACTTATTATATTTCATAGAATATTAGTTTATTAATATATAGCATATTTTATGACATAATTAACGAATATTATTAATGAGAGGCACAAACGTACTTGTCCTGCGAAATGTTCTCGTATCGGTGGACAAAAGTAATTTAAACCTAACTTAACATCGACGAGTCCGACAGTGTCCCTACCTCAATTTTATTTCCCTTGTTAGTTGTGTGCTAGTGCGCAGTCAGGACGGATTTGTCTCAAATCGCTGCATATTCCCGCCAATAACGTAAGTACGCCATTTCAGTTGCTCCCGGACAATTATTTTATATTATCGGTGATTGCATTTTTCTAGTGTAATAAGTAGGTAGTTTTCTTATTGTTGTTTGGTTTTAACGAGTAGTAAGTGAATTAGCTTCATTGACTGTTATTGAATTTATCCTAGATATTATGCATTTTTCTAATTTTCTAAAAAGTATGGAGTATTGCTCTCATCTTTGGGACGGATCTGCCCGATACCAGCTCGATGCACTTGAGGCAATTGAGAGGCGAGCCAGAAGGATAATTGGCGATGACACACTTGTCGAGTCGAGGCTTCAAAGTCTTGAGCATCGACGCAGAGTCGCTAGCCTGTCGGTTTTCTACCGATTGCATTTCGGGGAGTGTGCGTCGGAATTGCATAACCTAATTCCGCCTAGCCCGTTCCTTCATCGGACTACCAGACGTACGGCTATGCGCCACTGGTACATGGTGGATATCCCACCTACACGCACAAAACGTTTTGGGAACACATTCATTGTGCGTGCAGCTAAGAAGTGGAATTCCTTGCCGGAGTCTGTGTTTCCTGATAGCTACAACCCGGGAATCTTTAAGTCGAGAGTGAATAGGTTTCTTCTAGGTAAGCGCGTTCCATCGTCGACCGCATCGTCGCTCTCTATCAGGTGAGATAGCGGTCAAGCGCGAACCTATCAATAATAATGAAATAAAAATGATAAGAAAAAAAATCAATCGGTGTTTTATATCTAATATCGGTGTTTTGATTCATGATCAACGCACAGTTTTGTCACATCGGTGGATTGCTTTATCATTACGGTAGATCCCGTGTCATTTTGTTAAGTAGGTATACAAAAAAACAATGGAACATACAAACATACATACAAACACATACATATATACCCACATACAAACTGCCAAAATCATTGCCACGATATCACTGGGTAGTAGATGCATAAATGTATCATTAGGGGAAGTCTGTATTCGGTAATGTACGTCTATTTATAGGCTGAAGGTTTCTCTAGAAAATAAGTATTTCCTATTTAAAAAAATTGTAAGTACATAATAATAAATAACAAAATAATAAATAGATAAAAAGAAAACATCATAATTGATAAATTTTGTTTAAAAATGCCGAGGCCTGAAACTAAAGGAGGCGAAGAAAAAAGAGAGAAAAAGGTTGTTGGAAAGAATAAGAAAAGCTAAAATCAAAAGTAATCCTGTGTTAGCTAGACGAAAGGCAGCCGGACTTATCTCAACCCGAAGCCAAATTATTGCACATGCATGTCATTTGGCTTCGGGTTGGGATAAGTGTAGCGTGAAAGAGTAACAAACATACAAACTTTCGCGCGTAATAACTTGTAGCATAATTATTTCTCCCAAGGGTGAATACATAAACGTCGACTTGTCAACTGAAAGAAATGTCATTGATAGCTTGACAGTTACGCTCGAATAATTTTTATTTTTGGCTTGAATAAAACGTCACAAAACACCACAAAAAGCCGGACAAGCACGTAAGAAAATACCGACGAAAAATTCTACCACTGGGGGGTCCAGATTCATGTACTGGATCCATGGTATTCGTTTGTGCGTCGATGTCAAAGACAACCTGTCCTCCCTCCTTGCGTCGTATTCCTCAATGCTGAGGGTCGGGACCTCCCTGCTTCATCACTTTACTTTTTATGGTGTTTTTCCATTTATTCCTGTCTCTGGCAGACACCCTATTAGTTCCTTTCTGATGTTCAAAGGTGGATAGATTATCATATCGCTGGATATGTATATCATTTCTGTGGATAAACTTATCATATCGGTGTACAGAAAAAATAATCCGTGCTGATTTGTCATATCGGTGAAAACCAGAATTCAAACTGAATTTTTTCCTTAGTCTTAAATGATACGTTGATGATATTTTTGGGGGCATTTAATATCCTAAAGATTACATAAAACCTGAAAAATATACAAAAACATTTAAACAAAAAAGTTCACCGATATGATAAAAAAGGCATTTGTTGAAATTCATCCATATATATTATGTTGTTGATATTTAATTTCTGCATATTAATATAATTATGTAGGTCTACTTTCACAGAACGAAGGCCTGTGTTCCAGCATCGGTATTAGCTGATTATGCTTATATGTTTTTTGTGATTGAAATCCATTAAAATTTACACTTAAAAGTTAACACTTTGTTCTGTCAGCGGCTTCGCGCATGTCAACTAAGAAATCAATCTATCAATCAAATCATTTATTTGCTAGAATATGGTACATAAGGTGTTACAGTAAATTTGTTTCAGCATATCCTGCCATAACATGGCGTGCAAATATATTCACAGTCGGTGTCGTCAATTAATCTTAATTGCACATTACAGGTTCTATTGACTTGTCTTCTAGATATTCTTTAACAATATAATATTCGTGCCGAAATACAGGCACCTAGCCTAGTTCGGCAGTAGATGCAAAATTAAGCACAATTGTGACTGTTTTAGTTTTAATCTAAAAAATTGTTTATATTTTTAATTCATATCCGATCCTGTGTAATTTCACTTACATGTTAATTCCATTTTACTTGTCATGTGTAGTTTTCTATAAGTTCCCCAGGCATTAGAACTTCTATATTATAATGTGACATTGTACTAAAATGATTTGAGCGTCTTATTTTTACATACATTTTCATCCATTCAGTCAACAAGAACATGTTTCAAAGTTTCATATTTGTGTAATACTTTTGCTAAAATAGCACCACCGTTTTCTTATTTAAAGGCTGTTAATTAAAATATTTGTATACTAAAATATTTGTAAAATATTTTTTAAATAGTAACAGATTGAACAGTATTTTTTTAAACATTGTCAATGGTACATCTTGTAAACTATTTGGTAAGTTATATTGGAAATAATAATCGACATGCAGTATACATTTTTTTTTAACATTTTTATCCTGATTGGTGGCAGTCGAAGTCTGTCTTTATGCCGTGTTCGGCTATTTGGCCTGTCAGTATTCGTTTCGAATAAATTATAGTTTTTCTCGACAAAAACACATATTTCAAAAATATATAAACAAGAAAAGGTAAAACTTTAAGTCTAAAAAGTGGGCTCCACAAATGGCACGAATACATTGTTTTTGAGCTTTAAAAACCCTGTCAGAATCTACTGAGTTACCCCATATTATAATATCGTATCTTAGTACGGATGATACGTAACCATGGTAAGCCAGCATTGCAGTATCATGGTTTACCGTTTGTCTAATTCTTTTTAAGACATATATAAAACGATCTATTTTTGTAAGAATTTTATCTACATACCCAAAAATACACAATTATTAATAGTTGTCAAGTGGGAATTTTTATATTGAATGTCAAGTTTATTTATGTTTGAATTGTATGTCTGAAATTGTATGATGTTTGTTTTAGTCATATTTATTTTCAAATTGTTTTTTTCAAGCTAATTGATTGCATTATCCAAAGCTTGGACGATTTCATTTTCTACATTTTTATCGGTGTCATTCTTAAGCATTATTGTCGTGTCATCAGCAAATGATATGCAATCTTTGCCTATTGCCTCTAGAATATCGTTGATGTAAACTAAAAAGAGTGGCGGGGATAAGATACCTCCTTGTGGGGTGCCATAGTTATTTTGCTTATATTCTGACCTTTTTCATTTTGACTTGTTTTTGGTACTTCCACGCATTGTTCTCTTTCAGAAAGGTAAGTTTTGATCCAGTCGTTGGCCTTACCGCGGACTCCATAATGTTCAAGTTTCGAGAGTAGTGTTTTATGGCAAACCAAATCAAAGGCTTTTGTCATATCTTAAAACACGCAACTTATCTTAGATTTTTGATTTAGACTTTCCGTGTAAGTAGTGAAACTGCCTTTCCTAAAACCAAATTGTTCTTATTTAAGAATATCACATTCTGGTAAGAAGTTTTCTATTTTGATACACATAACTTTCTCAAATATTTTAAAGAAAGATAAAAAAAAAATTCATCCGAATCTTGGCATACTTGGGATTCTCTTATTCAAGGAAAGGAAGAACTTCTTTCGCAATAATTTTAAGGTGTGAGCTACCTAGGTTACTTATAGCTAGAAGCTAGTAGAATCTTTCACTTTAATTTTTAACTGAATTCGAACAGGAGGAGGTTATATATTCAGCTGAATGTGTGTTTTTTTTGTATGTATGTTCACCGATATCTCGATCAATTGTGGACCTATTTTGAAAACTATTTTTTTGATTGAAAGGTTATGCTTCCAAGTTAATAATAATAATAATTATTATTATTATCAGCAGGATTATCCATCAGCAACTTGCTGTGAAGTACTCTTGTGGAATCGGAAGTGCCATACTACACGTATGTGCCCGACCCAGTTCTCGATAATGGCGGTAGCACGTTGTACTGGGATCTGTCCATCATCACTGACAGGACTATTGTGGCCAATAAGCCTGGGCCTCAAGTCTGCTATTACAATAGTGTCAGAATGGTCTATCATTGATGTCATAATTGTCGATTTTGACAAGTTTGGTAATCTAGTAATATAATCGCGTCATTATGACTTTCCAATGGTCAACCACTGACACTCCATTGAAAGAAGTGACATAAAATGGTAATCTCGTACATATTGACAAATGAATATTTGACGTTTGCGGTAATCTGCTAAAACTTTGACAGTTTATTTGATCAGTGTTTTACTATTAGATCGTTATTGTGCAGTTATTGGTTTTTAATATGCTCGAAATTATCATTCTACAATTCTATTACAAGACCAGTGACCGATCAATGATCGATCATTATGAATTAGCAGATTACAAACTTTTAGCAAAATGACAATGGGATCGTATTGGAATGACGAATTTATAAAAATAGCAGACTTGGGGCCCTGATATAGTGGTGGTAGACCGAAGCGAGAGGCGTGCAATTATTGTTGACATATCCGTTCCGCATGACGAGAACCTCGCGAAAGCCGAGAAAGACAAACAAATCAAGTATATTGACTTGGCTCGCGAGGTTGTCGACATGTGGGAAGTGGATTCAGCGATTATTGTACCGATAGTCGTTTCTGCCAATGGCTTAATAGCCAAGAGCCTCGACCAACATCTTAAAAGGCTCTCGTTAGGTGACTGGATCAAGGGCTTGATTCAGAGAGCGGTACTCTTGGACAGGGCTCGTATAGTCAGGAGGTTCCTTTCTCTAGAGCCCTGACCGCCGTTAGCTTAGACCCTGTTCCCGATACCGGTGGGACACTATTTTTGATATTTTTAAATGTTTTTTTAATTATTATTTTTTTAAGAAATATTTAAAAATGAATTTAAAATGTTAAAATGTAAAATAAAGAGATAATAATAATGACATTCCACAACTATCACACAACGCCGTCTAGTCTCAAGCTAAGCAGAGCTTGTGTTATGAGTACTAGACAACTGATAAACATACTTATATATTTCTAAATACATACATATTAGGTATAAATAAATTACACCCCGACACAGAACAAAATAATTATGCTCATCACACAAACATTTGTCCTGGGTGGGAATCGAACCCACGAATCGAAACCACGGCATAGCAGTCAGGGTCGCTAACCACTACACCAACAAGCCAGTCAGGCCAGTCAGTCAAGTTGGTCCTATAGTAATATTGTTATGATCTGATTATGAACTTCGAAGATACGGAAGAGAACTCCTCATTGGATCACAGCAGAATTGTCATAATAAGTAAAATTTGTGTGATAATATTGTTATATAGGTACGTAATTAAATATTTTATAAAATGTGCCATGGTAGTTACAAAACCAATTTTCTCACTATACCCACAATATTTCAACAAAATATATCGCGGGAAACATAGTGCATCGCGCGATGCGACGGTTGACTTAAATAAATTTCTACTTAACCATAAGTACTCCTTCCCTACTTTCTACTTAAGGTAAAACTCCTTCTTAGTTCTGGTTTATACCATAAAAGGAAGCTTGTACAAAATTGCGTTATCCTAAATCCAGTAGTTTTGACTGTGCGGGTCAGTCTAGACACACGGTAGCATGTCAAGCTAGTTCAAGTTACAGACCTGGCCAGCAGCACCGTGTGTTACACGAACCATTTGGAGCCACTTTTGACCCCCTCATAATTTAAAAACTATTTCACATAAACGTGTCTTTGGCTCAAATATTGAGACTTGCGATTGCGATACATATGTGCTCCAAATTTCATAAACACGTCTCAAACGGTTATTTATATATTAACGTTCAAAAATCGTAATTTTTATCACTGACCTATAGATCAAAACTCTAACCCAGTTCCAGATGACCTAGAAAGTTCAAATTTGGCATGCAGATAGATAATTAAGTGAATACCAAGGAATAAATCAGAAACTGGTAAATTTTTATCACTTTATTTTTCACTTAATTGATTTGACCCGTGGAGGGAAAACGATAAACGAACGATTAGCGATAAAAACTCGTATTAATTTACTCATGTACGAAATTAATTTATTTAAGAAAACGTCAGCTGAGTGAGTTCAATGACCTGTAGGTAGTAATCGGCGTTGCGTACAAATTAGGGCCAGTTTTTATTTTTTTGGTAAGAAGTTATCCAATGATCTATTTCTTTTGCTCCAAGACAGAGCGGGAGGGCTTGTCAGAATTTTACTGACCGATCATTATGTTCCTTTTTTGCTTTCGTTCCAGAATCCCGGGTTATCTTTCATACAACACATCCATCCATGGCCCCAGCAGACTGACCCTTTTGGGTCCCTACGGTTTTTCAGATGTTTCCTTGAAGCCGCGTGGAATACTATGCGACGTCGAAGACTCGACGGACAGTCACATGGCGAGCTACCCATTGCTCGCCATCCGCAAGCCCACGCCTACGGCATCATGTTCTCAAGAGTTATACTACAAAAGCGATGAATACCGCGAAGCGTTAGAATGTTTTAGTCTTAAGCAACTCAATTATTATCCTCATAACTTTCATTTAGACATTTAACCTGTTGTTGCTCACTTTACTTAGCAATTTTTCCAGTAACAAAGCTTTTATGAAGAAACAAGGAAAACGAAACAAATGATGTTGCAACCACTCATTAATAAAACACAAAAGAGCGACGGAGCCACGGGGAAAGTATTTCAACTCCCGAACACGTGACGAAATTCCTTCTCGACAGCTTCCCAGCGCTAACATCGCTTTCATTTATATGAGCGTCTAATGAACGCGCGAGATTACAGCGCGTTCCGCTGAGGGGTGGCACTCTAATGAAGGGGCACCCGCTTCATGGAGTGTATGATGTTTCCCAATTTCTGGTTTACGCTTTCGAGTTTATCGCTTATTAGTGAAGCGATACTGCGACTGAGATTTTGTTACTAATTTGACTAGTTTATTTATCTAGTGTAGAAAATATTTTGTAATTATGATTCAGGTGTGTCAGTTGCATAATTATATTTTTATACGTATTTCATAATTTTAAATCAACCTTTTGTATACCTGTTAGATACCTATATCTAATAATATACAATGGTACGTCGAATATAACAACCTAACTGCTTTTTAGGGTTCCGTAGCCAACTAATGAACCCTTATAGTTTCGCCATGTCTGTCTGTCCGTCCGTCCGCGGATAATCTCTGTAACCGTTAGCACTAGAAAGCTGAAATTTGGTACCAATATTTATATCAATCACTCCGACAAAGTGGTAAAATAATAATAAATTGGAAAAAATGTTTTATTCTATACCCCTCCTACACGAAAAGTGGGACGTGATTTTTTTTTTCATTTTAACCCTAACGTATGATATATTGTTGGATAGGTATTTAAAAATGAATAGGGGTTTACTAAAATTATTTTGGTAATATCAATATTTTCGGAAATAATCGCTTCAAAAGTAAAAAACAATGTGTGTGTGTCTCTCTAACTTTTAAACTTTATGTTTAGAAAATATAAAAAAAAAATCAAAAGTAGAGCTTTATAAAGACTTTCTAGGAAAATTGTTTTGAACTTGAAGGGATGAACAGTTTTTTTAAAGTTGCACAAAATAATTTCTGAACTTAGTTTATAATTTAACCGTAGGTATATGCAAGCAATTTTTTTTAACTTAGTTTACATATTTTATTATTTTGAACGTATCTTCTTTCAAACAAAAAAGAGTTATTAAAATCGGTTCCCGCAATCCAAAATAACCACCGAAAATCCAACATACATAACCCGTCCAGTTTGCATAAATTAGTAACCCAATTTCCCGAGAGATGGCGCTATACTTCGGACTACTTCGCGCTGTTAAGATTTTTCCTGAGTTGTTGGGGTCGGAACGGGTATGAGCTTTTATACTGTCGAATTGTTCGGTTGGTCTCTCGTTGGCGTTGATGATATTTGTTCTTGCTCGTTGTCTGTCGTTCATTGTTATTAATAAGAATATTTGGTATAGTGGGAAATTGTAATTGTGTGTAAGTAACTTAAGTAAGTGTCCCCACTTATTGTGACGGACGGGAAACTACGGAACCCTACACTGATCGTGGCCCGACACGTTCTTGGCCGGTTTTTTTTTATGTTTTAAACATAACATTGAAATGCTTATTGAATATTTTTCCAAATGTTTTGTAACAAAAACTATTCGAGTCGGACCCGCGCACTGAGGGTTTCGTACAAACATAATTATATAAGGATACAGTTGAATTTCCGAATGGAGTCTCGAAAAAAATCCGACTCGCAACACCGTATTTACTGTTTGACGTACCTAACAACAAATTCGCTGTTTTTAGATTTATTCCCATACCAAATTTTAGGATTCTGGGTCAACGTTAAGTATTATGAATTTTGAAACTTTTTTTATTGTATCTGGTTTTTAGATCAGCATTTTCAAACCCATAAAATATAATGTAGCAAGTTTTTTTCCATTTCATAAATAGTGAGGTGACGTAACTGATATTGACCAAAATACTGTTAAATAGTTTGCAACCTATTATAGTCAGCTTTTATATTTCCAGAGGGCAATTTGACCCATGTTTTTTTTTTACAAATTCCGTAATCAAGGAGCATTTGTTTAGAATTGGCCTGGTGTGATATCAATGGGCAACGCACGATTGTGATTTTATGGCTAAAGCAACTTGTTACAGATCTTTGAATGGAACAACATTAATAATAAATTATTAAATAAAAATAATTATAAATTTCATCATCATCATCATTTCAGCCGAAAGACGTCCACTATCAGATACAGGCCTCCGCGCCGCCAAGCATCGCCACACTGACCGGTCCTGTGCGTCTCGCATCCATCGGAATCCCGCGACCTTGACCAGCTCATCGGTCTACCTTGTAGGAGGTCTTCCAACGCTGCGCCTTCCAGTAAGTACGCGGTCGCCACTCCAGAACCTTTCGGCCCCAACGGCCATCTGTTCTTAGTTTAGCGATTCTTCGTGCTATATCGGCAACCTTGGTTCTCCTGCGGATATCATCATTTCTGATTTGATCACGCCAGGAAACTCCGAGCATAGCCCTTTCCATTGACTTTTGGGTGACTTTAAGCCTTCTGATTAGGGCCATTGTCAGCGACCAGGTTTAGGAACTGTCATCACTGGCAACACGCACTAGTCATAAACTTTCGTCTTAAGACACTATGGTATATTGGACGAGAAGACATCGCGCAGCTTTCCGTCCAGCTGCCCAGTCGAGTCGGATTCGACGAACGACATTTTTATCGAAGTTTGACCTACCCTACTGGACCGTCTGTCCCTGGTAAACGTAGTCGTACACAACTTCGAGTGTAGTGTCTCCGATTTTGATAGTGTTATAAAAATTAAATAATAATAATTATAAATAATATTTTTTTTTTTTTAATAATATTGTTTTATATTTTTAAATGTTTTTTTTAAATATTTTTTTTAAGGAATATTTAAAAATGTAATAAATGTGTTAAAATGTATAATAAAGTAAATAATAATAATTATAAAAATTAAACAATAATAAATTTAAAAACATTTTTTTTATTATTTAATATTTTTAAATAAAAGTGTCTGTCTATCGTCAACACTCTTTTTTTTTGTTAGCCTGTTCTGTCCCACCCCTGGGCAAAGGCCTCCTTCCACTCCTTCCATCTTTCATTTACACTTGGTTCACAATAAACGTTTTGAGTTGGACTTGACTTTGACTAATCAAATTAAAACGCAGCAAAATTTTACATGGGACGGTTGCTTACCTGCTGACAACCGATTTTATCGAACTGATATTGAACTCATGGTCGAAGTGAACATAAAACCTTGACTACATTGTGTTTTGTGTATGGTTATTCTAAATGAATGTGTCAATTTACTAGGAACGTACGTACTATTAATGTCTCAATTATGAACGTCGTTTGTCAAATTACTCGACCCTACTCGAGTGGCTATGTTAAGTATGCCGCAGTTCGAAGCGCACGGTTAATTAAACTGGTTGGTAACAGACTGGTTTAGATTGACGATGACAATGAATGATAAAGTAGTAATCATCTGGGAATACTGTGTTTTATGTATTTTACAAAGCAAACTCTTGTAGTGGATAGGAGTAAAATGCCGTTACTAATTTTCTGTAGCACTGTATTGTTCCTGATTTTCTTTAAGCTATACCTACTTAATAGTTAATTATATTAAGAGCCCTAAATAAGTCTTTTTTATTAAGAAAATTTGTTAATCATACGCTAAATAAAGCCTACAGAATTATACAACTGTTCAGTTGTTTAGGAAATCGTCATATATTTTTACTCGATTACAAGAAGGGTTACATTTTCTCCAGGTTGGCTAGCGCAAGCGGGATCATCAGACTTATGCACTCGTGTTCGTTCATTTTTCTAAAGAGCCACTGCAACTCTAACGCAAAGTTCCAGAATAGCAGCGGCTCTTGAGAAAATTCCCGCAGCCCAAATTATCACAAAGGTCACATTCTTTCTAAACGAGCTCGTCAAAGACGAATTCGCGCCATGAAACCTGACGAAGTAACTTACTCGTAAAGCAAAAAGCGTGGTTCTAATACAATTTCATTCCACAACAACGAGGTGTGAAGTGTATAGTTTAATCTGTTTACAATAGCGCCCTTGACAGAAAGGTTTACTGCCTACAGGGGTAGAACCTTGGCAAGGCGCCAACTCTGATATTTTTGTTCAACTTACTTAATATAGATGAACGTTAAAGATACACCGCCCAGTGCCGACCGTATTCAGGGCCTGTACGGTGCAAGATTGCGTAAAAATATTAACATGTTTTCAAGGTCAAGAGGCTCGATAATGTTGTAGTTTGCCAGGCCTTTCTGACCCGTACACGGTGTACACATTCTCGTAGACGATATAGTCTCTTCGAGGTCAGAACGAGCCTTTTTTGGTTCGTATTTATTTCAATGTTTGTATTTCGTAGTGATCAGATAATAGAAAATATGAGACTTGTGCGCTATTGCAGTAATGATACCCTTCTTTATTGCCCACACAGTTTACATTTCGCCAATATGAATTTACAGGTCTTAATTTATAAGTACATTCTCTTCTTGAAAGTAGACAAGTTTTATTTTCAGCGAGCGGTGGCGGTCGGAAAAATAATATTGCAGTGAAGAGTCGCGATACACGGCCCTTGCTTTGAAGTCAAAAGTCTCTTAACCCGAATTTCTTACTAAGACGGGAATAAAATTAATTAGCACAACGTGTTTTAATTTACATATTAGCGACTAAAAAACGCGCATACTTACTTACCCCTTTGAAATAACTGGCAACTTAATAAAACTGCGCAAGTGCGAGTCAGACTCGCGCACTAAGCGTTTCGTATAGACTTATCTAAATGGTTCAGTTCTCGAATGGAGTCTCGAAGATTTTTCCGAACCCAATTTTTTTTTTGTTGTATAAGAACCACTTTATAATATTTTCAGATTTATTCCTATATCTGTGCTATAAGACTTTGCTTCATGCCAAAGAACAATGGCGAGAAAATTGTTGATGAAATTATGAAGTGTCTACTTATATAAGTACTTCCTTGTATAAGTTACCATGATATATACCAACGAAATAATGATAACGGATCGCTACATGCCTGCGTCTAGGTGCTCCTAGTGGAGCTCTACATCGATGTCAGTGCGGCGAAGCAGTCGACCGCCTCGAGCACTATGGCCTATCTTGCAGTATTATTATTATTACTATCTTGCAGTATTATTAGTATTAATGACATCATCCGTCGAGCTCTTTTCACCGCCGGGGGTGTTTTAGAACCCAATGGCACATGACGATGGGAAGAAGCCAGAGGGGATGACTATATTGCCTTGGAAGTTGCGTAGGCCTTTGGTGTGGGATGCAACATGTGTTGACACCCTTGCGCCATCTCATCTTCTGAGTACGGCGGGCTGTGCTGGGGCGGGTGCTGCAGGTGCAGAAAACTTCAAACAGCGTAAATATAATAACATCATTGAAAGTTATGTGTTTGAGCCGTTTGGGGTTGAAACACTAGGGCCATGGGATCCAAGCGCTCATCGAGTTGTTCGGGATATCAGCAAACAATTGGTTGACTCTTCGCGTGACCAGAGGGCTGGGCTTTTCTTCGGTCAACGAATCAGCATTGCTATCCAGCGTGGCAATGCTACCAGCGTTCTGGGCACTTTTCCCATTGACATCGATGTGGAATTTTTTGATGCCCTATGAGTTATTCCCGTTTTTCAGCCTTTTTAATCGGTTGTACCTACATATTATTATTTTAAGTTCGTCTATACCTTTTAATTTATAATATTTAATATGTAGTTAAGATGTATATATTTATTAAAGTTATCTTATTTTTTAGAAATAATTGACTTTGTTTTATCTAATCAAGATTATGGCCAGTTTATGGACTGCAAAAAACTTTTTTACAAAAAAAAAATAACTAACTTCACTAAAAAACACTAAATCCATCAAATAATTTTAATTTCTGAAGTCGGTGTTTCTCGATATTGTTTGTCCCTTATTAAACACCGACTTCCGAAATTAAAATTATTTGATGGTTTTAGTGTTTTTTTAGTGAATACGGTTATTTTTTTTGTGAAAAGTTTTTAATTTCACACTTTTTAGTTGTAATATGCACTTACAGCCAGAATACCTTTTTCTCATGACAATTCCAATAAACTCAAACCCTGCAATGATACATTGTTTTATTATGAGATTCCCGTGTCTACCTTCCGGCTCCATCATCATCATCAGATCAGTTCGATAGTACCTTATAGCCAAAGTGCATCTCATGACAATTCCAACAATCCCAAACACGGCTAGGATACATTGATTAATTACGGAGTTCCGGTGCCTATCTTCCGGCTCCATCATCATCGTCAGGTCACATCGATGATATTATTTTCAACATACCTATTTAAAACCATTCATTTATTTGTATTATCGTAGTCGCATAACTATGTTTTTTATTTAGCCTGAGCTTTTTTTTTATATAGTCTCTTTTTTAATGTAAATGGAAGAACACTGTAGACTCCACGAATTCTTAGATTACTTTATATTTTGACTCACTTTTTTTAAATGATTATTTTTATTGTGCTTTTGAGTACACTAAAGACCGGTTTACATTGTTCTTAAATAATACCTATTTATACTGTAATATGGAAATTTTGTAAGTAAAACCATTTTTTAAAAGAGTAACCATAGAGTATCGTGCCGGTTCTTCTCCATAGGAAACGACCAATTTGGAACCGTGCACTAGCTTCTGACGTTTTATAAGTGCCCATGTAGGCCTATGTGAAATAAATAACTTTTGACTTTGACTTTGATGTTCATTGTGATATTTGTGTGAGTATGAACTTCTATTGGCCATTTCTGGTCTTCTTCACCAGTTCACTTCATCAAACGTCATGTTTTGACTGTAAATGATGAAAATAGTGCTTGATGAAAATACCAAAAGAACTATATGGTTGCTTATAATATTTGAGGAGTTTTCTCGATTTCGCCAAGATTCCATTATCAGATCCCGACTTGGTGGCTATGGGACCATTTGGAAAGTATACCCTTCCCAACAAAAAAAAAATTTTTCAAATCGGTTGGCAAGCGACGAAGTTATACGCGAACATACATTAAAAAAAATACAAACATCCGAATTGAGATCCTCCTCCTTTTTTAGAAGTCGGTTAAAAAATCGTCATAATTGAAAACTGAATTGACTAGATTTTTTACGATAGTAAATAATCATGCCTTATTTATTTTTTTTGCCTTCTTGGCTACATGGACTTTAGGGTAAACTAAACTATATGATGTTGTCACAGTTCAATAAATACAATATCAAGAATCACAGCACCACCTGGATGGCTGTTGAAATATCTAATGCAAAAAGCAAGGCATATAATGACATAGAGAAAAAGAAAAAAATACATTTGACATGACATCTTGTCGTTCGTTCAAAACTGTTTTTTTTTTTTTTAATTCATAAGGAGGTGCGTAGGTATTAGATTATTGACATAATATACGTAATCTCACCAACTTTAAACTGGAATATATTTAATATACGAATTCTAGTAATAGTAATGTCTAAGACAAAATTGTTTAGAAATTTAGTGTATTTTTTTCATCACAAGACGCTAAAAAACTATGCCAGCAAAATTTTGCTCGGGACTTCGCCATGATCCTTTCAGGATTCTGGGTCAACAGAATCTATCCTATCAATTTTGATTCCCCTGAAAGTGTCGAAATATACGTTTCTTTGCTCGTTAACTTAGAAGTTTGACTTATTGACAGGTTTAAGAGATCGCAGACTTGAGTATACGGTTTCAATTTCAAATAGGTATCTCCATGAATTCACGAGGTAAAGGGTCTTGACAGACAGACAGATGGACAACAGTCATTCTATAAGGATTTCGTTTTTCCTTCTGAGGTACGGAACCCTAAAAACGATAATTCACCATATAATGTTGACTTTAAACAACCGCCACTGAAAAGTTATAATATTTAACTTTTTTTGCTCCATTATTGCACAAAAATGTTTGCAGACACATGTCTCAAGCAGATGGAACTCGCAATCGCATTGGTTTCAACTGATTCAAGATAGGTAACATGTCCGTGAGCGGCGTCTACATGAGCGTTACTGAAGCGCACTTTGTATGTAGAGTAACGTCTGTACTATCTCTCGTTTGTGGCACACAGCTATGGATTTAGTTCGTCTGACGGCCATGTTGCTTGACTACTTTGTAACTGATAGTAAGCATTTAAGGTTTTTTTTTGAGGTGAGAAATCGCTCAACGACTTCTCCCACTCTAGAAGGACGGGGCAGGCGTTTCAGATTTTTACTGACTAAAACCACACCTGTGTCCTTCATTTGCCCTATACATTCTAGGACCCAGAGCTTACAGAATGAAAACGTAGCTTTGTCAAATTGAGACTCATAAAACGCAACTATTTCGTTTACAAATGAGGATGAGGAATTAACCTCTCGAGTGCCGTAATTAGAGATAGTCTCGCATGGATCCACGTTTAGACACACAACAGGTTAAGGATGTTTTTCTTTGTATTTCTCTCCCTACGTCCATATTCTTTACACACCGAAGATTCCCTACAGCCCATACACAACCCAGCCTATCGGTATTTTACAGGATGTATTTTGGTGAGTGCGTGGGAATTGATTCCGCCGTCACCTTTCTACCATAGGACAACCCGACGTACAGCGAGTATCCACTCTTCCTTTGCTGAAACCTCTACTGTCCAGACTAAGTGTTTCACCTCGTCGTTTATACCGCATACAGCGACACAATAATTAGCTTATTGCGTTCTTCCCGACCGATTATAATTTGGATATCTTCAAGGCTAGAGTGAATAGGCTCCTCATAAACTAGTGCGCCACACCATCACCAATTGCATCACTGCTTACCATCGGGTAGGATCGCAGTTAACCACTCGTTTAAATTATTAAAAAATAACCTTGAGGAAATACAGTACTAAACAAATTATTTCCCGCGCCAGCCAAGGACTTTAAAAGCCGGTCTAATAATCAGTTCATTAACATTGGCTTTGTACGTCAGAGCGACCGTCAATTAAGAGGAAATGGCTTGTTTCGGCGTCCTCTGTTATAGGTAATGTATGCAAGAGAAGATGAATGCACAGGCCATTTCCGTCCATAAATGAATATGGACTACTTACGAAAATGTATTAAAGATTACTTGATATTTCATATTATTTGAGAAAATGGGAATGTAGAATAAGATATTATGTCAAGAGTAAGTCAGTAGGTTAATATTTTTGAAAAAACACTTATTTTTGTATTATTTTGCAAAAAAATCATAGAAAGACTGACATCATTGGAGGGTTTATATTATACCTACACACGTCACTATAGTTTTAAAAGTATGACAATCAATAATACGTAAATGATGTCGTAAATTCAATGTAAATTAAATAATCAAAACCTCACCTAGGTTAATAAAGCTGGGGTGAACAGAGACCCGTGGAGACGCCCCTATCAAATATCGTCATGTGATTGAGGCCTATTTGACGGACAGAGTCGTGATCTACTGTGGTCACCAGAGAAAGTGGAAACGGCGAGGGATGTCTGGCGGTGTTTCGCTGGGATCGGTACAAGAGCTGCCCTTGTGGAACATCGGATACAAAGAACTACCACCTATGTACACAATATGGAATTTTATAAAGTATTGAGTATACATGCTGCGCGGTGACGCTCCCAGCAGAGTCAGCGTAGTTTGTTACGCAGATGACACTCTGGTCTTATAAATATTATTATTATTTCCATTTATTCATAAACATTCATATAAATTATATTTTTAAAATTTCAATATAAAAAAAAAAAACATTTAAAAATATAAAAAATAGTAGCCCACCGGCATCGGGAACAGGGTCCAAGCTGCCGGCGGTCAGGGCTCCTGAGAGAGGAACCTCCGGACAATACGCGCCGTGTCTAGGAGTACTGCCTTCTGGATCAAGCCCTTGATCCAACTGCCTAACGAGAGCCTCCGCAGATGTTGGTCGAGGCTCTTGGCTATTAAGTCATTGGCCGTCACGACTATCGGCACAATGATTGCTCTATCCACTTCCCACATGTCGACAACCTCGCGAGCCAAGTCAAGATATTTAGTTTGTTTATCTTTCTCAGCTTTCACGAGGTTCTCCGAACGGTCTCGGTATCTGCATCTCTACTATGTAAAGATCGGTACTACGGAAGAACAAGTACTTAGTCATCTAAAATCAGTTTGTAATAGCGATGGATACACGGTGGAGAGCCTAAAATCGCGAGGAAACTATGCTTCGTTTAAATTGGGCGTACCGTCTAAGTTAGCGGATAGTGTGGTCAACCCGGAATACTGGCCAGAAGATGTATGCATTAAGCCCTGGAGACAGAACTTTCGGAGGAAAACATTTCAGGAACAAAAGACAGTCTAAGAAAATCGTGATAGTGTATCAGAATGTAAGAGGTCTTCGTACTAAATCTACAACCTTTTGCAACAATGTAGCTCTTTCTTGTAGTGATCTAATAGCATTAACGGAAACATTTCTTAATAGTTCGGTAAATGATGCTGAACTTTTCCCTCCTGGATATGTGGTATTGCGCAAAGATCGAACGGGTGACGTCGGATGGGGCGGGGTGCTTCTGGCGGTTAAGGATAACTATACAGTCAAAAGAATTACAGATATAGATGGTTTGACTGACGACAAAGAGTTGCTATTTGCACTAATATCGTGGAAAAACATAGCGTTTATGATCTGTGTAGCCTATTTACCTCCTAATTATAGTAGTAAACAATATCTAGATGTTATAGATTGTGTAGAGAATGCTATTTGTAAATATTCAGAATATCGATTCTTATTGGTTGGTGATTTCAATCTAAAATCACATAATAACAGTGTTGTAACTCAATTCTATTATTTTACAGACTATTGTAAATTGCGACAATTTAACAATATCAGTAATAAATATGGCGGCATTTTGGATCTGGTCTTAGCAACTTTCGAGAGTGATAGTGTATGTGTGACATCAGATATCGACCCCCTGGTGCCTGTGGATGCATACCATCCGCCCCTGGAAATAATATTAACTCTATCCAGGTGTGAATTAGTCAGGAACCCACCGTCTGAAGCACATAACCGTTCTGATTGGAATTTTAGAAAAGCAAATTTGCAAGGGCTGTATATTGATATTGCTAAAATGGACTGGACTGACCTTTTGCAACAGACGGATGTTGATGGGGCTGTCGATACATTATACAACAAAATATACAGCGTCATAAACGATAATGTCCCCAAAAAAAAGGCGCCTAGCTTAGAGTCCAAGTACGTATATCCTATATGGTATACTAACGAAATTAAGCATTACATTAAATTGAAGTATTTTAACTTAAAAAAATATAAACAATACGGTTTACAATTTAATATAGAATTATTTAAATACTACAGAACTAAAATTAAAACTCTTTCAGATACAGCTTTCAAAAATTATATGTACAATGTAGAAAAAAATATAAGTCATGACCCCTCAACATTTTGGAAATATGTAAAAGATAAAAGAAAGAGCAGACAACAAAATAACGAATTTATATTTGAAAATAGGACAGTGGCAGGGCAAGAGGCAGTCAATGCGTTTGCGAACTACTTTAGTTCCGTTTTTCATAGCGAACTTCCGCAGTTAGATCCCGAGGCGGCTGAACGCGCTGCAACCGATAGAGGCTGTATGCCGATAATTAGTGTTGACCACGTTGATGTCTCTGAGTTGCGCCGAGCAGTCCGCCGGCTTAAAGCTTTTTCTGCTTCTGGACCAGACGCTATACCGGCTTTTATCCTGAAGGATTGTCTATCCGTACTAGAGGAGCCTCTCCTATATATTTATAACTTGTCGCTCCAGCAAAATATTTATCCTGCTTGTTGGAAGGTGTCCAGGGTCACACCGGTTCCAAAGAGTGGATCATCGATGGACATAACAAATTTTAGACCCATTGCAGTTTTGTCCGTTTTCAGGAAGGTATTCGAATCGATTATAAACAATTGTATCTCCAAGCAAATAAGCAATCGGTTGGATAATTGTCAGCATGGGTTCCGTCCTGCTCGTTCTACTTTAACCAACCACATACACTTTGCTGACTATTTGAAGACCAAAATTACTGCAGGTTGTCAGGTTGATGCAGTTTATTTCGATTTTAAAAAGGCGTTTGATTTAGTTGATAACGACATTCTTTTGATGAAGTTTGCATCTCTTGGATTTAGTCCGCAACTTCTTAAGTTTTTATCTGATTATCTTAGGGATCGGAAACAATTTGTAAGACTAAACGGCTATCAGTCATCAGAATATTATACAAGATCGGGTGTCAGTCAGGGTAGCACAATGGGTCCTCCACAATTTTTAATTATGGTTAATGATCTGCCAGAGGTTCTATCTAGGGCACAATGTCTTATGTTTGCGGATGATTTGAAAATATTTTTGTCTATAACTCAGGCTGAAGATTGTCTCGTTCTTCAGCAAGATATCGATGCTGTTGTTGATTGGAGTAAGAGAAACAAGCTGCCGCTAAATATTTCTAAATGTAAAACCATTACATTTTCTAGGTCTCGTACGCCAGTAACCACAACCTACAGACTGGGCGATAATGAGCTTGAGCGAGTTTCAACAATACGGGACCTCGGGCTCACGTTGGATAGTGGTTTCAATTTTCACGAGCATATAAAGAGTGTATGCAAAGATGCAAATAAAGCGTTGGGCTTCATAATTAGAACTTCCTCCCAATTTCATGATGTCAGAGTTGTAAAATTACTGTACAACGCATACGTGCGCAGTAAGCTGGAATACAATGCAATTGTGTGGGATCCCAAGAAAAAATTATATTCACTTATGGTTGAAAAAATTCAAAGGAAATTCTGCCGATATGTGTATAGACGTACCTACGGATATTATCCTTTTCTGTATCCTTCATTATTTGTATCTGGAATGGTTGGACTGGACACTTTGCAGCTCAGGCGGAAATTAATGCATATCATTCATTATTATTTATTGTTAAGTAATAAAGTTGACAATTCGTCGGTGCGAGAGCATATTCACTTATATGTTCCACAGAAATACATACGTGGCGCAGGACGGCGGCGTCATCAGCTCCTAACATGTCCCCCGACATGGAACATTCGTCAGACCAATACCAGCCCAACAGCAAGAGCGGTTGCTCTCATTAACGAATATCTTGACCACAGTCCAAATGCCGACATATTTGTTGATAGTTTAAATGTGTTAAAGAAAGATGTGATGACCTTTCTTAACAAAATCTGATATATGATTTTTTTTTTTATGTATGACACCGTTTTATAATCTGTGTGTTTTATTTTATCTTTAATACTATTTTTTTTATATAATTTGACAACTATATTGACAATTTTATTTAATATGAGGTTTTTTTTTTAATTTTATTATCAGTGACGAATTTATTATTTATGACAATTTTATTTTACTTGACCATTTTATTTTATATAACAATTTAATTCTATGTGACTATTTTATTAATATGACATTTTATTTACTATGATTTGTTTTCGTTTATTATTATTTTGTAAAACCATTGCATGATGATTAATTTTATTTCATTTTATGTTCTGTTCTAGTTATAAGCGTTTTGGTTCCAGTACTGTAAGCTTGTAATGTATTTCTTAATAAATTAAATTAATAAATTAAATTATGTAAACTGCATTAAGATTTTCACACAAAAATAGAAAAAAAAAAACAAAAATTGTTGGGGGTACCCAGACTTAGAACTGAAACTTTTTTTTTTCATCAAACTCATAGGTACTTACGTGTGGGGTATCTATGGAAAGGTCTTTAAAAATGATATTGTTGTTTCTATTATAATTTTTTTTTTAAACTGAATAGTTTGCGCGAGAGACACTTCCAAAGTGGTAAAATGTGTCCCCCCCTTGGAACTTCTAAAATAACAGAATGACAAAATTAAAAAAAAAATGATGTACATTACCATGCAAACCGCCAACGAAAATTGGTTTAAACGAAATCTAGTAAGTAGGGGGTGTATACGGGGCCCAATCAACACCTATCGGGACTCAAGCTAACCTCACATGCACGTGGTGCACCCTGCTGACGAACAAACGAGGCTCTGGCGACTCGCCAACACGCATTGGATAAGCGTGGCGGGTTATGGTCCAAACCCCTTATATGTACAGAACAAAAAAGAGGCCCCAAGTGCTCGGAGATTCCAGTGGTTGTGCTAGCGTGGATGGGCGTGAGCACGGCCCTGGGGTGCTAAGAATCTCCGGGCGAGATCGATCAACCGTCAACGACTGGACCTGGCAACGTACAACATGCGTACACTCAGGTCCGACGAGAAGATCACTGAGCTCGAGCAGGAGTTGAGCAGGTTATGATGGAGTATTGTGGGATTATCCGAAGTCCGAAGACAGGGGGAGGATACGATAATCCTAAGATCTGGTAACCTGCTCTATTTTCGGGAGGGGGACCAGCAGTCCCAAGGTGGTGTCGGGTTTATCGTCCACAAGTCCTTTGTGAACAATGTTGTGAAGATCGAGAGTATGTCGACCAGGGTAGCGTACCTTATACTCAGAATTTCATCAAGATATTCGCTGCAGGTCATACAGGTTTACGCTCCGACTTCGACACACCCCGACGATGAAATAGAGTTCATGTATGAGGATATATCCAGAGCCATGCATGGTTCTAAGACTCACTTCACCGTGGTCATGGGGGACTTTAAAGCGAAACTGGGCAAACGAGACGGTGACGAGCTGTGAGTGGGGCAATTTGGATTTGGACATCGGAACCGCCGGGGACACCTACTGACTAGTTTTATGGAGAAGGAGGGCCCTCTACATGATGAACTCCTTCTTCAGAAAGCGTAAGCACAGGAAGTGGACCTGGCAAAGCCCTGATGGTGCAACTTAAAATGAGATTGACTTCATCATGTCGTCGAAGAAGCAAATATTCAATGATGCCTCCGTGATCAATGCGGTAAAAACCGGAAGTGATCACCGCATGGTAAGAGGCACATTGAATATCAATATCAAACTTGAAAGATCTCGACTGATGAAGTCTACGCTCCGTCCTGCACAGATCCAGATCCAAAACTCCGAGAACTTTCAGCTCGAACTTCAAAACCGTTTCGAGTGCCGTGGACAAATACAACGATAGGTTCGTGGAAACTGTCCATACGGTCGGGTCTAAGTTTTTTAAGACTTGTGCAAATAAGAGCAAGAGGTTCACGGATCGAAATTTTGAGCTTATGAATGAGAGGCGTGAGATGATTCCGAAGTCTCCAGACGATGCGTGCACATGTCAGCAGCTCAATAGACGGATCTCTAAGTCCTTGAAACGCGCTCTCCGTCATTTTCATATGGGAAAAATTAAAGACGCGATTGAGCGAAATAAGGGCTCCAAGGTGTTTGCAAGAGATCTGTCTATTGAGCAGAGCCAGCTTACGAAACTGAAGACCGAAGATGGCAGAGTCATATCCGCCAAACCGGAGCTTTCGGGAGCGATTGAGGCTTTATATGGACAGTTGTACACGTCAATTACCAAACCCACTGCGAATCTGGCAAACGATCCAAGAGCTAGATTGACCCGACACTATACCGAAGATATCCCGGACGTCAGCCTGAATGAGATAAGGATGGCTCTGAAACAGCATAATAACAACAAGGCGTCAGGTGATGACGGAATTACTGCCGAGCTCCTGAAGGCGGGTGGGAAACCGATCCTTGAGGCCCTTCAGAAGCTGTTTGATTCCGTCATACTTGAGGGAAAAACGCCACAAGCATGGAGCGGAGGTGTGGTGGTGCTCTTCTTTAAGAAGGGCGACAAGGCCCTGCTCAAGAATTATAGGCCCAACTCACTTCTGAGCCATGTCTACAAGCTGTTTTCCAGAGTCATCATGAACCCTCTGGCGCGCAGGTTCGACGATTTATAGCCTCCCGAACAAGCCGGATTCCGAAAAGGCTTCAGCACCATAGACCACATACATACGCTGCGGCAGGTTATACAGAAGACCGATGAGTATAATCTGCCTCTCTATCTAGCGTTTGTGGACTACGAGAAAGCCTTTGATTCGATCGAAACATGGGCTGTGCTGCAATCTCTCCAACGGTGCCAGATTGACTATCGGTTTGTACGAAAACGCCACTATGTCAGTCCGACTTCAGGACCAGACCTCGAAACCTATCCTCCTGCAGCGGTGTGTGAGACAGGGAGACGTCATTTCTCCGAAACTGTTTACGGCCGAAATTGAGGATATCTTCAAGGTTCTGAACTGGAGTGGACTAGGCATCAATGTCAATGGCGAGTACATCACTCACCTTCGGTTTGCCGATGGAATAGTAGTCATAGCTGAGACTACCGAAGAGCTCAGCACAATGCTCAATGACCTCAGTAGAGCTTCCGAAAGAGTGGGTCTTAAAATGAACATGGACAAAACTAAAGTCATGATAAACAACCCAGTCCTATTAAGATCGGGGACTCTACACTCGAAGTTGTGGACGATTACGTCTACCTTGGACAGACAATCTAGACGTAATCTACCCAACCGGGTAGATCTATTTTCGAGAAAGAGGTCAGCCGTCGAATCCGACTCGGCTGGGCAGCGTTCGGGAAGCTGCGCGGTATCTTCTCGTCCTATATACCACAGTGTCTCAAGACGAAAGTCTATGACCAGTGCGTGTTACCAGTGACGACATATGGTGCCGAAACGTGGTTGCTCACAATGGGCCTCATCAGAAGGCTTAAAGTCACCCAAAGGGCAATAGAAAGGGCTATGCTCGGAGTTTCACTGCGTGATCGAATCAGAAATGAAGATATGCGTAGGAGAACCAGGTTGCCGACATAGCACGAAGAATCGCCAAACTTAAGTGGCAATGGGCAAGGCACATTGTTCGCAGAACGGATGGTCGTTGGGGCTGAAAGGTTCTGGAGTGGCGACTGCGTACTTGAAGACGCAGCGTCGCAAGGCCTCCTACAAGGTGGACCGATGACCTGGTGAAGGTTGCGGGAATCCGATGGATGCGAGACGCACAGGATCGTGCATTGTGGTGATACTTGGGGGAGGCCTATGTCCAACAGTGGATGTCTATCGGCTGAAATGCTGAATGATGAGTAAGTAGTTTTTTTTATACGTCATAAATCTAAAAAAATACACTATTATTAAAACATCGATCAAAGTTACAACGAACTACAAGAACTTTTATATTATGTGACTGTTTCTTTCTTTTGGCGTCGCGTCTTTACTAAGAAATAGTTTATAGAGTCGAAATGCAAATTTTATATTGATTTATCATAATTAAATAGGGCTTCAGAATGACTGCGAAGTAGTATCCAAGCTATTTAAAAAAAAAAATGTTAATTTGTTTAATGAATAATTAACCATCAGAGAATCATTACGGATTCGAATTTGTCCGAATTTGGAATCATATCGTGGGAATATGGCCACCGTTATTTAACGTCACGTTTCTATCAAACCAGCAGCTAGTTTGAGCGTCCGATATATTGCCAATTATTTTATCTGAAATTGATTTTACCATACAATAGGCGTCGTTCAATAGAATTCTAGTCCCTAAATAACTCACGAATAGCACTAGATCCTGTTATCACAGTAGCACAGGATGCATTTTGGAGAGTGTGAGCGGGAATTGAAACAGTCTACGGTCCGGACTAAGCATTTCGCCTCTTCGTTTATACTACGTACATCGAAAGACTGGAACGATTTGCCTGCTGCGGTCTTCTTGTCCGATTATAGTTTGGGTCTCTTCAAGGCTAGAGTGAATAGGCTCTTAATAAACTAGTGCGCCTCACCATTAACGATTGCATTACTGCTTACAGGGCCCGATACTCTGTTTAAAAAGCTGACAATTCGACAATGTCAAAAACTGACATAATTGTAGAATAGTCACGCTTAGGCTGTTTAATAAAAGTGACAAATATGTCAAAAAGCGACAGGTGAAACCGTGACATATTTGTCAATGAAAAACGCGTTTAATAAAACTCGACAATTAATTGTCAAAAAGTCAGTCAACTTGTTTCTGACAATTGTCAGCGACAATTTTAGCGTTGTCTCGACAATTATATCGACTTTTGACATATCTACAAATAATTTTCTTTAATAACAAGTGACGGTATCTGATAACTATTATCAGGTCAGCGAATCTCTTCTCCGAGTAATTCTATAGTGACAGTTCCACATACCCCTCTTATGCAGTGATGTAGGGTTGCTAAGACCATGTGCATCACCAGTAATCTAGTACCGTGCACTACAACCCATTCAATGCAAAGCACATACAATTTGTTTAATTAGAGTAAGTGCTAGGTTTCTGTTTATATCGTGTTCATGACCGATGACCAATTTTAACAATTAAATGTTCTACGGTCGTTTTACATACCGTAAAACGGGGTGAATAGACTTCGGGGTGAATAGAGACAAAACTTTGGTTTGGCTTTTCACTTTGATACCATAATATCGGCCTCTAACAAAGCATCGATTTTTTAGAATAACAATTCATTAATAAATTGATATAATTAAATACTGCAAAAAATATTCAAATGTCGAGAAAATACTCACCCTTTAAAGTTTTGTCTCTATTCACCCCATTTTTCTGTACCCTATATTTTTCTCTAAAGCAGTAATCTGTGATTAAAAAGTAAAAATTGATTCTGCTTTTAAATGACCGTCGTTGTCTCCTCGTTCGTATTTCTTCTAAGGTGAACATTTACACCACTACCTACTCTCGCTGCTCGCTATCAGTAACATTTTTTATAATAAAACTTTAATAAAAAAAAAATTCTTATATCAGATGATTTCGCGACATATGTCGGTCTTGTTAGCTTTATTAAACAGGATCCAGGTGGGGTCGCAGTCACGCACTAGTTAATATCAATTTAAAGTAAAAGCTCAGCTCCTACCACCCGTAACATTAATCAGGCATAAACTTATGAGCGCTTAAATTAGTAGAAAAAAGACGAAGTGCAGTAGAACTTCAGAGCACTGACAGTTTTAAACGATGTGGTGACGCAATGATTAGGATGGGTATCGCTGGATGAGGTTTAATTCATCTTTAACTGTCATTTATCTCATACACGTCGTGCATGTATGGCCTGGGGCGCTACTATGATGTCTTAAGTTTATGCTCCAGGGTAGCCCGAGAAATTATTATTTTTTGCATTTTACAGGTTCTATTTTTATTAAAATATGATTTGCGATGTTAACGAGTGTTTATTTATGGAATTATATTTATTGAAATCATTAATACAACTCTCTGTCCTAGAAATTTATGAGGAAAATTCTTTCTCTTGCTGCGAGCTGCACAATCTCTGAGTCTTATAAGTTACGTTTTGTCACGAAAAATTTTCTCTTTGCTATAGACAGCGAGATAAAATCCGCGAGAAATTGATAACATTTAGGTATAGAAAAATATCCATTTCAATGTAAGTACCCTACATTGTTCTTTATTATTGAATACATTAGAAACAATAGCAGTGTGCCAGGCTAGTTAAGTATAATATAAATGGGTGTCTCTGAACAGTCAACATTTTTACTTTATCCTTCGCGTCATCGACAGCACTAACCGCTTTTATGGCTTCGACCACACACTGAATGCATTGCGTTGGCATTGTGGTAATGCTCTCGTAATAGTGAGCCTTTTGTAAAGTACACCGTATTCCGGTTGAAATTTGCATCATAAACTGTAATTTCGTAATTAAATATTGACCTAATAACCATTTTTCGAATCGCCAATTTTAATTTAGAATTGTATTTCAACTTTATAAGTTAACATGTTGAAATTTAGCTATGCTGAAATGAAATTGAGATGATGCTGATTCACGAACCATATAAAAGAATTAGTTAAAGAGTAGAATTCCCTGCTAAACTCTGTGTTTCTTGGTAGCTACAACCTGGGGATCTTTAAGTCGAAAGTGAAAAGGTTACTTCTAGGCGAGTGTGAGTAAAGCAGGGTCTTACCTTGTTTTATGGTAAGGATTCTAGGTCTACGGAAAGTACCCTATGAATTTTAATTTCCTTGAGAGTGTCGAAACATATACGTTTTTTGCTACATAAACGGCCGTATCTCTTTTTTTCGTTAACGTAAATGTTTGATTTTTTCACAGCTTCAAGAGATTACAGATCTAAGTATATGGTTTTTTATTTTAACTCAATACCTCTACGCGTTCTTGAGGTAAAGGGTCTTGACAGACAGACATACTTTCTCTTTTTGAGATACGGAACCTTAACCTTTCAATTTTATTCTTTTGAGGTACCGAAAAACATATGACCCTAAAAACATAGATCTCAGTAAATGTCCATAGCAAATGCACGAAGATTGGTTTCCGATTCCGAAAGATCAGAATTTCTGATTGATTTTGCACAAGGATTTCAGCTTTCCGCTTTTTAATCGGAAGTTATGTACGAGTATATCGAAGGTACAATCAAGTTTATACTTGTCGTACGCGGGCCTTTGCAGACCTCGTATCTCTTGCCTTCTGTTCCCGTGCCTACTCTTTCACGTCTTGTCATTTTGTATCGCATTGGCATGTTGTGAGTTTCCGCTTCATTTAGACTGCCATCAGACGGACTGCATCGCAGCAACCGCACGCAGTTGAAATATTTAACTGCATGCAGTTGTACGTTCGACTTCGTGCAGTCATGATATCAACTGCACGTGGTCGGTTGCAGTCGAGTGATGCAGTTTGCTGCGATGCAGTTCGTCTGATGGCAGCATTAGTTAACGAGAAAAAAATATACTTCGATTTATGTGGCAAAAAACGTACATTTTGACACTCTCGATGAAATCAAAATTCATAGGGTACTTCCAGTTGACCCAGAATCTTGAAATTGCATGTTTGGAGACGGGCCAGTTCCCACTTTGCTGAAAGACGAGGAAATTGGTTCTTATTGCGAAACAAGGGCGCCCTGCGGACACTCCGTCCGCGTACCGGCCCATTATGCTGCTCGACGAGGTGGGCAAGCTCTTTGAGAGAGTCATTGCAAACCGCCTCGTCGCGCGCCTAACACGGGCGGGGCCGGACCTTTCGGACGGTCAGTTCGGGTTTCGCAAGATGCGGTCCACGGTGGACGCCATCATGCGCGTGCGAGCCCTCACGACGGGGGATGCGGTGTCCCGGGGGAGGTGTGTCGTGGCAGTGTCCTTGGACATTGACTGGCCTGTTGGTGTAGTGGTAAATGACCCTGACTGCTATACCGGAGGTCGTGGGTTCGATTCCCACCCAGGACAAATGTTTGTGTGATGAGCATAATCATTTGTTCTGTGTCTGGGTGTAATTTATCTATAATATGTATGTATTTAGAAATATATAAGTATGTTTATCAGTTGTCTATTACCCATAACACAAGCTCTGCTTAGCTTGGGACTAGACGGCGTTGTGTGATAGTTGTGGAATATTATTATTATATATATATATATATATTATTGCCAACGCTTTCAATTCCCTGCCCTAGAGTACGATCCGTAGGCCACTCCGGTACCATTGGGTGCCCGAATAACTCTGTCGAGTAGTCGAGGCCTACCTGTCGCACAGGCATATTGTCTACTCCGGTCAGCAGGGAGACTGGAAACGTCGAGAGATGCCGTGCGGTGTCACCCTTGCGGAACATCGGGTACGATTACATGCTACGCGGCGACTTCCCTGACAGGATCAGCGTGGTTTACTACGCAGACGACACGCTGGTTCTAGCGCAGAGAGAGCCGCGACAGGTCACGGCATGGTGGACAGAGCTCCGGCGGAATCTCATGGTGAAATGGCATCAGCGACTATCGCAAGCGGTAAGTCCCCTCTTTGAGGCGTGGCTGGAAAGACCTCACGGCGTCCTTACCTTCCGCATGACGCAGGTCCTCACCGGATATGGCACGTTCGGGAGGTTCCTGTTCCGGATTAAAGCGGAAGTGACGCCCGGGTGTCGCCACTGTGCGGAACGCCCGGAGGACACGGTGGAGCACACAGTCGAGGTGTGCCCTGCTTGGGCGGAGCATCGCCGTGCCTTCGTGGGGGCGATCGGCGGCGGAGACCTCTCGCGCCGGGCCTTGGTTGAGGCCATGGTCCGGAGCGAGGAGGAGTGGCAGGCGATCACCGACTTCTGCGAAGCAGTAATGCTCGCAAAGGAGGAGGCCGAACGCATCAGGCAACGGCGTTATCGCCGCCGCCGCCGCCGCCGCCGGGATTCAGATCCCGATTTCCGGCCACCGTAGGCGCGGGCTTGCGGACAGTGAGCAATGGGTAGCTCGCTGTCCGGCCGTCCGGTAACTGTCCGGACCAAGCCCAAGGCGTCGACGGCGCGCACTGTTCCCGCGCGCCTTAAGGAGTTGTCAGCAACAGCAGGGACCCAGCCGGGTCGAAGCCTACTGGGGCCAGGGTTATCCGAAAGGGCGCTCGAGCCCCGGTATGAAGGCTAGAAGGAACGGGGTGGGTCTTTTAGTCAGTAAGAGTCTGACACTATCTCCCGCTCCACCCAAGGGCAGGGGATGTCAATGCATGATTTTTTCCCACCATAAAAAAAAAAAAAAGTTCGACTGGCAGATAATGCCCAAGGCATTAAGTCCGCCTTTGTACAGTTTTTTTGTGCTTAAAGCATAAAAAAACTATACTTATGCTATGAGAACTTGCTTCGGATTGGGCGCACAATGCCACATTCGCAAAATGACATATTGACGCAAAATGCCACATTAGCAAAATATCATATTCTCAAAATGCCATATCCACCGTGGCATTTTGCTAATGTTGCATTTTGCTAGTGTGGCATATTGCGAAATGTCATTTTGCGAATGTGGCATTTTGCGTCAATATGTCTTTTGCGAATGTGGCATTATGCGCCTAATCCGGTATAATATACCCAAGACAACTTTGCGCAAGTATATCCCAGCCAATGCAGCTAGCCTTGCCAGACGAAGATTTCAAAATATACAATACTTTTATTTAAGCATGCTCGCCGAGCTAATAATCATTGGGAATAATCATGATAATAAAACTATATCAAGATATTTTTATTTTAAAAAAGATGTTGTTTTTCCGCAATTTAGTAATACTAATACAAGTTGTATTTTGCTTTCCTTAATATTAGTAACTTTTAAAAACCAGTTTTATCTATAATATAAAAATGAATCGCAAAATGTGTTGGTAAGCGCATAACTCAACAACGCCTGGACCGATTTCGCTAATTTTTTTTTTGTTGTGTTCGTTATTATGAGGAGAAGGTTCTTATGGAAAAAAAATGAAAATTAGGGTAGTGTAGGGTAGAGTAGGGTAGTGTAGGGTAGTGTAGGGTAGAGTAAGGTAGAGGAGGGTAGAGTAGGGTAGAGTAGAGTAGGGTAGGGTAGAGTAGGGTAGAGTAGGGTAGAGTAGGGTAGAGTAGGGTAGAGTAGGGTAGAGTAGGGTAGAGTAAGGTAGAGGAGGGTAGAGTAGGGTAGAGTAGAGTAGGGTAGGGTAGAGTAGGGTAGAGTAGGGTAGAGTAAGGTAGAGGAGGGTAGAGTAGGGTAGAGTAGAGTAGGGTAGGGTAGAGTAGGGTAGAGTAGGGTAGAGTAGGGTAGAGTAGGGTAGAGTAGGGTAGAGTAGAGTAGAGTAGGGTAGGGGAGAGTAGGGTAGAGTAGGGTATAGTAGGCTGAAGTAGGGAAGAGCGGGAGCGAAGCCGCGCGGGTACAGCTAGTGATTAATATAATATTTAATGATAACATGATTATGGTAAAAATGGCTTATCAAGAAAGTGGGTCATTCAAATCGCTGCATCATAATTATGTACACGCTTGCTTTCTCTGTAAGTATGACGTCTGTATAAGTTGACCATGGTCTAGTTACAGGTACAATAGAGATTACCTTATACTGTTAGCAAAACAGATAATTGTAGTGACTTGCTATTTTAGTCGCACTGGTTTATTTAGCATTATTGCTACCACATTTATTATTATATTACCCTGAGCTTGAGCTTTTGTGTACGCTACAAGAAGGTTTGAACTCGCTGAATAAATCAGTCGATCAATTAGATTGACTGGTTTGTTTGTGTTTTCTTTCTTTCTTTCTTTACCGTCCCATTGAACCGTCGTTACCGATAACCAGAAGACTCAAACTCTGAGGCGGATGAGATGAAGTCATACCCAAGAGGAAGTAACGTTTACCTAGGATGGGGAGATCAAATAGGCAGTTCCATGAATAATAATACTGGGTAACTAAATTGTAAGCCAAGCCTTTATTTATGACTCCACAGAGGAAGTGTGGGTCTATAAGTGACTAAAACCTAAGTTTTATCGGTTGCCCATTGCGTTTCATTGGCGGTAACTCTTTCAAGCAATCTCTTAACCCCGTTTTCATTGACAATAGCAGTACCTAGTCAATCATACTGATATCTGTTTGGGAATCACGTGGAATACAATGCGCCTTTGACACGGGCCTATTCAATTTTGAACGGTAAGCAACATTGTTCAGTGTCCGCCAGCCTGCAGATACGATATCAGGAATTATCCTACGACTCCCGACTTTCAGGATTATCTCCTGTAGCAGCCAGTGTATTATTATTCACTTCCATTACTGCTTCACAAATAGAGATGACTTCTTCGCACCGTATCATGAATTTATCTCGCATTTTGCGATGGATCACCTTCGTCGATCACCTTCACGATAGTGTTCCAGCCAAACGAGGGAGATCCCATTGTACCTTCCATGCTAGCCACACAATAATTATGTCCTCTGACAAACTGCTTCAGGTGGACAACGAGGACGCCGTTGTCTTGGGTGGGACTTATTGCTGCAAATGTGGAGTGACTGAAAATCTCAAGTATACTGCTTGTAGGAAACCTTTCAGCAAGAAGTACCACACCCGAGTCGTACCTACATTAAAAACCAAAAATTGAGTTCAATGATGGCGTAACACCATAACTTTTATGGTGAAAGTTAGGTGGAGTTACACTGTGCATGTCATAAACAATTTGCAATGAAATCCCAAAATATGTGAAATTGAAGTAATTCCTTACTTTGACAACATAAATTATTTTGCTCATTTCAAGTTGTAGTTTCATGCAAGCCTGTAGCTTTATGAGCGACGTATTTTGTTGGTATAATTATTAAAGCCCGAAATACCTGCATTTGATTTAGACTCTATAATATTAAATTAGTGATATCGTATCACTAATTTAATATGTTCATGTCAATTCAGTTAGATTTGAAACAAATACATAGTTTTGATTTTCACAAATGTAATTAATTTTATTTGGAAAGTATATTTTATTACCTTTGTAATTTTTCACATAGGTAACTTTGTAAATGTCTAATAGATCTCATTTGAGCGCATCTCATCAGAATAAATGCACTAAAATAACATTCAGCAATTTAAATGTCTATTAGGCCATCAGGCTGATTTCGACGATCTGACTGATTTTTTTTTTAGTTATAATATTCATCCAATGACATCTCCTGCTCTTTTTAGTGTCAGACTTTTACTGACTAAAACTCACTCCCAGTACCTTCGTTGCCTTGTATACTAGGGCCAGGTTTTCCGTTCAAAAACGAACCCATGGCCCTAGTAGGCTTCGATCTTGCTGGGCCCTTACTGTTTTCTGACATTTCCTTGAGACGCGCGCGGAACAATACGTGCCGTCGACGACTTGGGCTCAGTCTGGACGCTTATCGGACGGTTGGACGCCCAGCTTACGTTTTCACCAATAAATTAACTATTTTGCACTCTAGACAACAATTGGGTGTTATCCTTTTTTATAACAAATAAAAATAACATTTTTTTTTTTCTGAATACTATATTAAAATTGGATATTAAATGAAGCTAGAATTAGAATTCTAAATAATAATAGAGGGAAGAGTTAGAGTACGGTGAGAACCTCTCATTTTTCTAAAAAACCAAGTGCGAGTCGGACTCGCCCATGGAGGATCCCGTAGCAGCAAGTAACATAATATAAAAGTTCTTGTAGTTCGTTGTAACTTTGATCGATGTTTTAATAAAAGTGTAATTTTTAGATTTATGACGTATTAAAATAAAAAATACTTACTAGATCTCGTTCAAACCAATTTTCGTTGGTAGTTTGCATGGTAATGTACATCATATATTTTTTTTAGTTTTAACATTCTCTTATTTTAGAAGTTACAGGGGGGGGACACTCATTTTCACACTTTGGAAGAGTCTCTCGCGTAAACTATTCAATTTAGAAAAGAATAATATTAGAAAGCTCAATATCATTTTTGAAGACTTATCCATAGATACCCCACACGTATGGGTTGATGAAAAAAAAATTTTTGAGTTTCAGTTCTAAGTATGGGGACTCCCAAAATTTATTGCTTTTTTTTCTATTTTTGTGTGAAAATCTTAATGCGGTTCACAGAATACATCTACTTACTAAAATTCAACAGTATAGCTCTTATAGTTTCGGAAAAAAAGTGGCTGTGACATACGGACGGACAGACAGACAGACAGACAGACATGACGAATCTATAAGGGTTCCGTTTTTTGCCATTTGGCTACGGAACCCTAAAAAAGAACAATGCTCTCAATTCCCTTGGATGTCCTTTTTTATATTCGTTACCTCAAAACTCCGTCTTTTATGGACCGACATGCAATTTTTTTTTGTTAAAAGGCTTCCAAATATGTCCCACTTTTTTAAATCCAGTTCAGAGTTAGAATCCCTTAGGAATTGAAGAAATTCCTCAAATATTATAGACAACTATAAAGTGCTTTAGGTATTTTGAGAAGTCAAGCACCTACAGTGAAAAAGTAGGTATTAGTTTGTGAAGTGGATTTATTTGGCATAACGTAAGGCACTCAATAATAATCTCTCCGAAACTGTTCACGGCCGCAATGGAGGATGTCTTCAAGGTTCTGGACTGGAGTGGACTAGGCATTAATGTCAATGGCGAGTACATCTCTCACCTTCAGTTTGCCGACGACATAGTAGTCATGGCGGAGACTATGGAGGAGCTCAGTACAATTCTCAATGACCTCAGTAGAGCTTCTCTAAGAGTGGGTCTTAAAATGAACATGGATAAAACCAAGATCATGATTAACAACCATGTAGCGCCCACTCCTATCAAGGTCGGAGACTCTACACTCGAAGTTGTGGACGATTACGTCTACCTCGGACAGACAGTCCAGTTGGGTAGGTCTAACTTCGAGAAAGAGGTCAACCGTCGAATCCAACTCGGTTGGGCAGCGTTCGGGAAGCTACGCGGTATCTTCTCGTCCAACATACCACAGTGTCTCAAGACGAAAGTCTTTAACCAGTGCGTGTTGCCAGTGATGACATATGGTTCCGAAACGTGGTCGCTCACAATGGGCCTCATCAGAAGGCTTAAAGTCACCCAAAGAGCAATGAAAAGGGCTATGCTCGGGGTTTCCTTGCGTGATCGAATAAAAAATGAAGATATCCGCAGGAAAACTAAGGTTGCCGACATAGCACAAAGAATTGCCAAACTTAAGTGGCAATGGGCAGGGCACATTGCTCGCAGAACAGATGGCCGTTGGGGCCGAAAGGTTTTGGAGTGGTGACCGCGTACCGGAAGACGCAGTGTTGGAAGGCCTCTTACAAGGTGGACCGATGACCTGGTGAAGGTAGCAGGAAACCGATGGATGCGAGACGCACAGGAACGTTCGATGTGGCGACGCTTGGGGGAGGCCTATGTCCAACAGTGGACGTGTACCGGCTGAAATGATGATGATGATGAAGGCACTCAAACACTAGTTGGGCTTTATTCCTATCTAGTGTTATGTCGATCGTGTCATATTTTGTAATGAATGCTAAATGACTGAATATTACAGACTAAGTACATAATCTCAATGCATCAATTATCGCGATAACAGTTCCCCGTATTGTAAAGTTGTCGGCGAGCCGTCTGTCAGGGCTAGTTCAGACGAAGCCTGAATTTGGCAGCCTGTTAATTCTCTCTAACAATGTACGTTCGTACGGAGTGGTAGCAGCATGACGTGCAAACGACGTCAGAGCTCTATATAGCGAGCTGAAGAGTGCGTATCAAACTGGCCCTCTTTCAGGCTGATCCGTGTTGTGAGGGGTTCTCGTTGTTGATTAAAAAAAGGCTTTGTCTTAAGATGGTAAACGTAGAAGTTAGACCTTTAGTTTAAAAAATGTATTTTATAGAAGCTAAAATAGCCTTATCTTCCATTGAATACTACCTGAAGTGTTATGATAAAATACCTCCTCACATATTACAATCTTCAAGGAATGAAATTTAAATGTGTCAAACGCACACCATGTACGCGAGTATATTATAAACTGAGACATTATATTGAAGATAAAAATGCTCTACTCAATGCTAGTAGTGATTGTGGTTTAAGCTTCACAACCACCAAGGCGCAAAATCACTATCACTAAAAAGTACCTACTTCTTCTTTATAATAAATAACCAAAACATTGGAGGGCAGATACAATCGCAAAATTAAGAAACAGGTTAAATTTTTTTTGTTAGAGTTAATATTATTTTTTGATTTACGTAAACCTGACATGTGTATGTAATCTTTAAATTATTGACTATGATTATGATGTATGGAACAAATCATTTTTGACATGGAATAGTATTTGACGTAGAACTTTGCCATTAATTATTGTTTTTATGTATTGCGTGTCTGAGTTTTTGTTGTCTACACTGTTTTGTGCGCCAAAATAAATACTTTTCTTTCTTTCTTTCTTATGAGTAAACAAATAATTTTTTGACATTTATTCTTCCTAAATTATATTTTGTACGCCATTAAGGCAAAACATGACTGTGATTCAACTGAATTTTATGCAACATCTTGCATTTTATGTGCATACTCATGTTCTAGCAAAATAAATAATCTTCAATCTTGTGATAGTATAAAACAAAGTCGCTTCCCGCTGTCTGTCCCTATGTATACTTAGATCTTTAAAACTACGTTACGGATTTTGCTGCGTTTTTTTTTAATAGATAGAGTATTCAAGAAGAATATAATGAATATAATGAATATATAATTCAACACTGATAATTTTAGAGGTTTCTAATGTGATGTAATAACGCTTTTTTTTATTAAAACAAACTAGTGCTTGCCTGCACTCTCACCTGATGGTAAGCAGTGATGCAATCTCTGATGGTAAGGCGCACTACTTTTTGAGCTTATTCATTTTTGCCTTGAAGACACTCAAAAATCGGACGGGAAGACCGCAGCATGTAGATTGTTCAAATCCTTCGACGTACGCGGTAAAAACGACGAGGCGAAACGCTTAGTTGAGACCGTAGAGGTTTCAACAACATATGGGTGGATACTCGTCTTACACTCTCCAAAATGCATCCTGTAAAAACCTAAAAGCTGGCAAAACTCAAAACAAACAAAACCCTACGCCCATGCCCAAGGCTTTGAAGTTTGACCAACCAAATCCGGATCACAAATTAGCCTCTTCGTACGCCTTTCCGCCGAGTCCAAAGCTGCCAGGTGGCATTTTGCAGCACCAGCCCATATGTAGCTGCAGTACTCCACAAACACACTTGTATTTTGGTGGCATTGAATCCCACCAAAATGGCTTCATCCCACTCGGAGACTGCCTGAAGTGAGATATTCGTACGCTCTACCATAGCCTCTCTTTCAGACCGGATTAGCTTCTTACTAGCCCGAGCACTGGGCAGGTATCTGTCTACAACTGTGCTATCATCTGCATACCCATAAATACTGGACACCAGCAGATCGTTGATAGAACAGATCCCTGAGGAACTCCGGCGTTAGTCGTCATGGTCTCTGATGAGCATCCGATGACAAGTACGCGGAGAGACCGTTCACTCAGAAAGTCTTTAACCCACTTAATCAGTCCAGCAACGCTAGGAACTTACTCAAAAGGCTAGCGTGTCATACTCTGTCGAAGACCTCGCCCCACAAGTGGGTGGCATACACTAGTAGGTCCCCACAAGACCGATTGCGGTGAAACCCGTACTGTCGGTCACTGAGGAGATACTTACCTTCCTGGTATGGCATGAGGCGCGAGTTCAATACACGCTCCATAATCTTGCAGAGTATGGAGGTTACAGAAATCGGCCGATAGTTGGCAGGGTCGGCACAATTGCCCTTTTTGGGCACGGGTACACGTTGCACGTTGCATGGCTCCTTACAGCATGTAATTTATATGAATATTTTCGTAAATATGATATTCGTGGTAGACCCCTTTTAACTTGGATGTTTATAATTAGTAATTACCTAAAGAAAGTCCAAGTGAATGACTCGACGACCCAGAACCGAAATGTCTGGCGAAAAATGACGAGGAAAGCCGACGCCAAACGAAATGGGATAAGGCTAGGCCAATTGAGATTTTCGAAGATATTACAGATTCAAAGTGCAGGGACAAAGCGCTTACGGTGGCACAGCATTGCGTAGGAGTTTTTCGATGTCATAGGTACTTTAGATTGATTTAGTTAGTTTATCGCTTGAGGGAAGGGCCCTTTTAGATAATTATAAAAGTTTTTCGATTGAAAATAGCAGTAAGGTGCTCATATTAAAACTTTCTAAGGTAGATTAAGCTCATCTCCATAATGCATCAAATTAATCAGCTGCATAAAAAAGTGCTGTAAAAAAAGGTAATTGATAGATAGGTATATCCACAGCTAGGTTAGTTTACTATGCTTAGTTTCACAGCATTTTATGTTTAGCAGCAATAATAGGTACCTATGTTTGTAAGAGTTTTAGGAAGGTCAAACTAGCTGTAGGTAATTATACTCCACGCTTATTGATATGGTTCACAACTGTATTATTAATAATGTATATTCTCGTGCGCTAGTTAAACATTTTGTTTACTTTGTCTGACTTTGAACATGAAATCATTAATAATGTATACAGAAAGTTTTAAATATGAAAGTTGGCAATTACAAATTCTAATTAGGGTTGTGCTTTGATTACCCTCCACGGAATGAAGCAACATGTGTGTTAGTGACGTTTCTATTATAATATACCAGCTTATTTAGTAATTATGTGACGTATATTTTGGTTTTTATTATATTTTTCAACACATTTGCTCAGAAAGTGAGTTAGTGCTATAATTGCTCCGCGCTTAAGTATACAGGGTTACTGGTATCTCGACGTACTGCTTGTAGGACGTCATAGTAGGATTAAAATACAACAAATTTATTGTTCTACTGAAATTCAGCAGTTTTTTTCAGCTTCTTTGGACGCTGTCAGTTTTAGAAAATAGCTGATGAGTCGATCTGAAGACACTAACGTGTAGGATTCGGCGGTTGGGAAAGCGGAGTTGATATTCTCTTCTCGTCTCAGCAGCGTTACCGTCTTTTTTTTGCACTATATAACATAACATGAATGATGTAATAGCAAAAAAAAAGATGTTTGATAAGGGACATTTACCAAAGTTTTAGTAATTTTTGAATTTTTAATTACTAGCAATGATCTGCTGGATGGTTTCCTGCATGGTGGCCTTTGTACATAAATTATATTAATCAATGTATTAATGTTAAGTTTTGCGTGTACAATAAAGAATTATAAATTATGAAGGTGTACCGATGACAATGCCGGAGCCGGTGTACCGGTGGTCAAAGTGGCAGGAATCCGATGGGTTCGAGACGCACAGGATCGGTCGTTGTTACGATGCTTGGGGGAGGTTGTGTTGCCTGTGTCCAACTGTGGACGACTTCTGGCTGAATAATAATAAAAAAATCTGCTATGCATTAAAATGCTAATTAACGAATTAATAAGCTTAGTTTTATCAAATCAAAATTATGGCCAGTCTTAGACTGTCATAATTGGAAACTGAATTGACTAGACTTTTTACGAAAATAAATAATTATGGCTTAGTTTTTTTTTTCTGTAGTTCATTACCTACTTTTGGCTAAATTAAACTTTTAATGTTGCTACTAATATAAACCTTGGTCAAGTGACATAATAATGCTTGAGTTTATTAATTGATAATATAAATACTTAGGAAATACATTTCCGAATTAGATAATAAACATAAAAATAACTGTTTGTGCTTAGATTATAGTGGCTAAAATGACTTTGTCACTACAATAAATACAATATCGAGAATCACATTTTCAGAAAAAAGCATGGCATTAAGCGTAGAGACATTTCAATTGCCACCCAGCCTAATGAAATAGAAAAAAAAAAAAAACATCATTTGACATGACATCTTGTCGTTCCTTATTCTAGGAGGTTTATTGACATAATATACTTAATCTGATAAACTTTAAGTCGAGAGTGAATAGGTTTCTTCTAGGCAAGCGTGCTTCATCGTCGACCACATCATCACTTACCATCAGGTGAGATGGTGGTCAAACGCAAGCCTATCATTAATAAAAAAAAACTTTAAACTGAATTAAAAAAATATTCGAGAACCTACAGTGACTATTTTAGTACAGTTGCGTCTTAAATAGCTTCAAATGATTTAATCTGAGATTTCGCATTAAAAAAGAACTAAAAATCTTATTTACCCAAAAACTACTGAATTTCTATTGATGATACGTTGCTAGCCCTGTATAAGGGCACTTGTCTTCAAATTGACTTTTTGATTACCACTATGCACTAGTGCGCTGATGTATTTAAAACTTTTTTCTTAAACCTCTTTGTTCTCAAAATAAAATACTAATAAAAAATCATATTAGGTACCTAATTGCGTTCAATAGAACGAATTTGTATTTTTTTTTTTTTTATTTACTTGCATAATTTCTACAATTGTGTCTAAATATATCTAAAATGGCGAAGCAGCCGGCAGCAGTCTGTTATTCAATGAACCGTTAATATTTCGTAACGTGAGCCCCACACCTGTACCGGGCGGCGGCCGCTTAAGCGACACGCGGGGTTGCGATAGTCGTTGGTAGGATCCAGGAGTTGGGACTCGAGGTGGCGCTGCGCAAATCCGAGGCCATGTGTTTTCACGGTCGCGGCCGTCGGAACGCGCCACCGTCGGGTTCCCAACTAACGGTAGGTGGAGTTCGCATCGGCGTCGGGACATCGATGAGGTACCTGGGACTCATCCTCGACAGCCGATGGAATTTCGAGGAGCATTTCCGACGTCTGGCTCCCAAACTCAACCGGACTGGGGCCGCTCTCAAGCGGCTCCTGCCCAACCTTGGGGGTCCAGACGCCTCCTGCCGGAGGCTCTACGCGGGGATCGTTCGGTCCATGGCCCTCTACGGGGCGCCGGTGTGGGCGCCGTCGCTGAAAAAGCGACCGGCGGCCATTCTGAACGCCTGCCAGAGGGTCATGGCAATTCGGATGGTGCGGGGATACCGCACGATTTCCTGCGAAGCGGCGAGCCTTCTGGCTGGCCTACCACCGTGGGATCTGGAGGCAACAGTCCTTGCACACATGCACGACATGCGCGTGGAGATGCAACGCCGGGGTGAAAGTCCTCTGCCGCGACAGGTCACGGCATGGCGGACAGAGCTCCGGCGGGATCTCATGGTGGAATGGCGTCAGCGACTATCGCAACCCCGTCATGGGCACGCCACAATTATGGCGATAAGTCCCCTCTTTGAGGCGTGGCTGGAAAGACCTCACGGCGTCCTTTCCTTCCGCATGACACAGGTCCTCACCGGAAATGGCAAGTTCGGGAGGTTCCTGTTCCGAATAAAAGCGGAAGAAGAAGATGCCCTGCTTGGGCGGAGCATCGCCGTGCCCTCGTGGGGGTGATCGGCGGCGGAGACCTCTCGCGCCGGGTCTTGGTCGAGGCCATGGTCCGGAGCGAGGAGGAGTGGCAGGCGGTCGCCGACTTCTGCGAAGCAGTAATGCTCGCTAAGGAGGAGGCCGACCGCATCAGGCAACGGCGCTCTCGCCGCCGCCGGGATTCCGATCCCGATTTCCGGCCACCGTAGGCGCGGGCTTGCGGACAGTGAGCAATGGGTAGCTCGCTGTCCGGCCGTCCGGTAACTGTCCGGACCAAGCCCAAGTCGTCGACGGCGCGCGCTGTTCCCGCGCGCCTCAAGGAGTTGTCAGCAACAGCAGGGGCCCAGCCGGGTCGAAGCCTACTGGGGCCAGGGTTATCCGAAAGGGCGCTCGAGCCCCGGTATGAAGGCTTGAAGGAACGGGATGGGTTTTTTAGTCAGTAAGAGTCTGACACTATCTCCCGCTCCGCCAGAGCGGGGGTTGTCATAAGATGATTTTTCCCATCGAAAAAAAAAAAAAAAAGCCCCACACCTGTAGGATCTTAAACATTAAGTCCGCCTTTGTACCTTTGTGTTGCATGAAGTTTTAATAAATAAATCGGTATAGCTATTCTGTAAAATACTTAAAAAACGAGGAACAGACAGTTCTTCTAAATTTTCACAGTGAGATCTTTACGGAAAGTAACAGGCAGTTCTCTAGCCTGACCATGACCATATCGCACGAGTGCGGGTGTGATCACGAGAGGATGTTCCCGAACTCGTGCCCCGGCACCACATTATGATAATAAAAGGCTTTAGTGCGAATGCATCGTAAGCTTTGAACTGGTGCTGAAGCTAGTTTATAGCTATTTGTGGACTTAACCGCTTTCAGTGCAAAGTAGCTTGGGATTTTTAAGTGGTATTAGCGTTTGGTTTAAGTTGTTTGCGTTTGATGTTGAATTAATGGAGGAACGTTATTTTTATTTATTTCTTTGACGCACAAAAAATTACAGAGGTGGACTTTGTGTGGCACATTTACTTGCCCGTCTACTCTGATCTATTGAGTAGCATGAAAGTACCAAGTACAAACCAAGTTGCAAAAAAACAAGTAGCAAGAAAAAAGTTGCATGTTTGGAATTTTATGTTTCTAGTTAAAAAATACCTAAACGGAGATGCAGTCCATGAATGAGGGAAAATGGTGTGGACATGAATTACGATAATTTGATATGACTGTTTGCTCTAGAGAAGAAATGTCAAAAGGCGCTCGAACTTTAAAAATAAGAGCGGAGTGTGTGAGTTTTTTTCCTCATAAAACATCCAGGAGTTTTTAACGGACGATGGAATAAGGCAACAAATCTTCATAAGAACATCCTAGCAACTCATATCAGATACTTACTAAAAAAACTCATTTTCACTTTCGCGTTCATACAAACTGTAGTTGGCAGCAAGTAAATAAAGTGCATTGATGATAAGTGATGATGATAAATGGTGATGATTTAATTACAAACGAAGTCGGTTAAAAATGTAAAGAATCATTAAAATGTTCAATACATAGTTCTGTGTTTAATTTCCGTTTTTTTTTTTAAAATTAAGTATATTAAGGTAGGAAAGCCAATGTACTTTATTCCAAACTATTCTGGCGCCTACCTTACCATATTAATTGAACATTTAACACTCATTTAGGCGCGGGCCCACCGCGGCGCATGCTGTGCACGGGCACGCGGCGGATTTTAGCTGCGTGTATTAATTTGTTTGACAACGTGGGTCTACGATTCCACTGGAGTACACGATTATGACTCACGACTATGTATAGCGTGACACGGCGCACGGAAAGGCTACGCACGTGCTACTGCAATCCACGGACACGGGCTTCACTGCGAGAGTTTTCAGTCATACAGACTGAAAACTGCGCTGCGATAAGCGAGCTGTACATAGTCGTGGGTCATATTCGTGTACTCCTGTGGTAACGTAGACCCACGTCGACAGCGTTGAGCTATGTAACCGCCTAATCAAGCAAGCCATGTATGTATCAATGACATCAATTCATGCGTAGCCTCTCCGTAGGTTGCAAAGTCAAAGTCAAATCATTTATTTCAAATAGACCATTTACAGGCACTTTTGAATAGTCAAATGTCGGTCAGTCCAAGAAAAGTGAAGCTAAATTGCACGTTCCAAAGAGTAGGTCTCTATGGAGAAGAACGTGCAAGAAACTCCATGGACACTCTTTTAAATCATATTATGTGTTACATATAATGCTTGGTTACATATTACTTGTTGCTTCTATCATGTGAGCACAATGTCTATAATGAAATAAAAATGTAAAATAATTAAAAGATAGAAACTGAATTAAGCCACTGGCAGCTAAGAGATGACCAGTCCCATCTGACGGCACCCGTTCACGAGCATGACGCGTGCATCAGCCCCACTCAGCTCAACCATTTTGAAGGGAACTGAACGACCCAATAACACGTGCCACCAACAGCGAGACATTTGAGTGAGCATGACAAACTCTCAACTGATGGCAGTTGAGAGTTTGTCGTAATGTCAAAAAAAAAAAAAGTTGTAACCTAATAAAAATGCTCCATGGTGCTTCACATTCACAAACTTGAAAAAAAGTGCTTCTACATTATACAATGCAATTGTCTTTCAAATTAAAAAATAATAATATTAGTTTCCAACTAATCAACTAATTAGTACGCCCTAGTGGTAGTGGAGCTGGACCAGCATTGAGCCAAGCATTTTTATCTTGAATATAATCCTCCAACTTATAATATGCTTGTCTGCATAGTGTGCGTTTAATACAAGATTTAAATTTCGTTTCATTGAGGTCTAATATTTGGGGTGGTATTTTATTATAACATTTCAAACAGTACCCCATGAAAGAAGAGGCAACTTTAGCCAGTCTGAAACCTGGTTGAACTAATTGATCCCTATTTCTTGTAACATAATTATGTCTATCGCCTCTTTTGCTAAAAAGATGAAGATTTTTTCTAACATACATGATGTTTTCATAGATATATTGACAAGGTACCGTCATTATGTTAATTTCTTTAAACAGTTCCCTTAAAGAATCGCACCGGCGGAGATTGTAAATAGCTCTGATGGCTCTTTTCTGTAATATAAAGATTGACTCGATGTCTGCAGCCCGTCCCCATAGTAAGATACCGTACGACATGACACTATGAAAATAACTAAAATAGACTAGCCTAGCGGTATCAACATCCGTAAATTGGCGGATTTTTCTAACAGCATATGCAGCTGAGCTAAGCCGCCCTGCAAGAGATGTTAAGTGAGGACCCCATTGTAGCCTTGAGTCTAGCGTAATCCCCAGGAAAATTGTTTTATCAACAAATTCTAGTTTTTCATTATTCAATCATCATCATCATCATTTCAGCCGACAGACGTCCACTGCTGGACATAGGCCTCCCCCAAGCGTCGCCACAACGAACGATCATGTGCGTCCCGCATCCATCGGATTCCCGCTACCTTCACCAGGTCGTCAGTCCACCTTGTAGGAGGCCTTCCAACACTGCGTTTTCCGGTACGCGGTCGCCACTCCAGAACCTTTCGGCCCCAACGGCCATCTGTTCTGCGAGCAATGTGCCCTGCCCATTGCCACTTAAGTTTGGCGATTCTTTGTGCTATGTCGGCAACCTTGGTTCTCCTGCGGATATCTTCATTTCTGATTCGATCACGCAAGGAAACTCCGAGCATAGCCCTTTCCATTGCTCTTTGGGTGACTTTAAGCTTTTTGATGAGGCCCATTGTGAGCGACCACGTTTCGGATCCATATGTCATCACTGGCAACACACACTGGTCATAGACTTTCGTCTTGAGACACTGTGGTATGTTGGATGAGAAGATACCGCGTAGCTTCCCGAACGCTGCCCAGCCGAGTCGGATTCGACGGTTGACCTCTTTCTCGAAATTAGATCTACCCAACTGGACTGTCTGCCCGAGGTAGACGTAATCGTCCACAACTTCGAGTATAGAGTCTCCGATCTTGATAGGAGTGGGTGCTACATGGTTGTTTATCATGACTTTAGTTTTGTCCATGTTCATTTTAAGACCCACTCTTTCGGAAGCTCTACTGAGGTCATTGAGCATTGTACTGAGCTCTTCTGTAGTCTCAGCCATGACTACTATGTCGTCGGCAAACCGAAGGTGAGTGATGTACTCGCCATTGACATTAATGCCTAGTCCACTCCAGTCCAGAACCTTGAAGACATCCTCCATTGCGGCCGTGAACAGTTTCGGAGAAATGACGTCTCCCTGCCTCACACCTCGCTGCAGGAGGATAGGTTTCGAAGTCTGGTCCTGAAGTCGGACTGACATAGTGGCGTTTTCGTACAAACACTTCAGCACCTCGATGTACCGATAGTCAATCTGGCACCGTTGGAGAGACTGCAGTACAGCCCAAGTCTCGATCGAATCAAAGGCTTTCTCGTAGTCCACAAACGCTAGGCAGAGAGGCAGATTATACTCCTCGGTCTTCTGTATAACCTGTCGTAGCGTATGTATGTGGTCCACGGTGCTGAAGCCTTTTCGGAATCCGGCTTGTTCGGGAGGCTGGAAGTCGTCGAACCTGCGCGCGAGACGATTCGTGATGACTCTGGAAAACAGCTTGTAGACATGGCTCAGAAGCGAGATGGGCCTATAATTCTTCAGTAGGGCCTTGTCGCCCTTCTTAAAGAACAGTACCACCACGCCTCCGCTCCATGCCTGTGGCGTTTTTCCCTCGAGTATGACGGAATCAAACAGCTTCTGAAGGGCCTTAAGGATCGGTTTTCCACCCGCCTTCAAAAGTTCGGCCGTAATTCCGTCGTCACCCGGCGCCTTATTGTTATTAAGCTGCTTCAGAGCCATCCTAATCTCGTACAGGCTGACGTCCGGGATATCTTCGGTATAGTGTCGGCTCAATCTAGCTCTTGGGTCGTTTGCTAGATTTACAGTGGGTTTAGTGATTGACGTGTACAACTGTCCATAGAAAGCCTCGATCGCTCCTAGAAGCTCTGGTTTGGCGGATATGACTCTGCCATCTTCGGTCTTCAGTTTCGTGAGCTGGCTCTGCCCAATAGACAGATCTCTTGCAAACACCTTGGAGCCCTTATTTCGCTCAATCGCGTCTTTAATTTTTCCCATATTATAATGACGGAGATCGCGTTTCAAGGACTTAGAGATCCGTTTATTGAGCTGCCGATATGTGTACGAATCGTCTGAAGACTGCAGAATCATCTCACGCCTCTCCTTCATGAGCTGGAGAGTTTGATCGGTGACCCTCTTGCTCTTATTTGTACGAGTCTTAAAGAGTTTAGAGCCGACCGTATGGACAGCTTCCACGAACCCATCGTTGTATTCGTCCACGGAGCTTCCTAGGCATTCGAAACGATTTTGAAGTTCGAGCTGAAAGCTTTCGGAGTTATGGATTTGGATCTGTGCAGGACGGAGCGTAGACTTCATCAGTCGAGATCTTTCAAGCTTGACATTGATATTCAATGTGCCTCTTACCATGCGGTGATCACTTCCGGTTTTCACCCTATTGATCACGGAGACATCATTGAATATTTGCTTCTTCGTCGACATGATGAAGTCAATCTCATTTTTAGTTGCACCATCAGGGCTTTGCCAAGTCCACTTCCTGTGCTCACGCTTGCTGAAGAAGGAGTTCATCATGTAGAGGCCCTCCTTCTCCATAAAACTGGCCAGTAGATGTCCCCGGTAGTTCCTACGTCCAAATCCAAATTGCCCCACTCGCAGCTCGTCGCCGTCTCGTTTGCCCAGTTTCGCGTTGAAGTCCCCCATGACCACGGTGAAGTGACTCTTAGAACCATGCATGGCTCTGGATACGTCCTCATACATGGTCTCTACTTCGTCGTCAGGGTGTGTCGAGGTCGGAGCGTAAACCTGTATGACCTTCAGCGAATATCTTGATGATATTCTGAGTATAAGGTACGCTACCCTGGTCGACACACTCTCGATCTTCACAACATTGTTCACGAGGGACCTGTGGACGATAAACCCGACACCACCTTGGGACTGCTTGTCCCCTTCCCGGAAATAGAGCAGGTTACCAGATCTTAGGATTATCGTATCCTCCCCCTGTCTTCGGACTTCAGACAATCCCACAATACTCCATCGTAACCCGCTCAATTCCTCCTCGAGTTCGGTGATGTTCTCATCGGACCGGAGTGTACGTGTGTTGTACGTTGCCAGGTCAAGTCGTCGACGGTTTATCGCTCTCGCCCGGAGATTCTTAGCACCCCGGACCCCAGGGCCGCGCTCACGCCCGTCAACGTTAGCACAACCGCTGGAGTCGCCGAGCACTTGGGGCCTGATTTTTGTGCATCTGTGCATTTGGGGGGGTTTAGGACCGTAACCCGCCACGCTGGTCCAGTGCGTGTTGGCGGGTCGCCAGAGCCTCGTTTGTTAGTCAGCAGGGTGCACCACGTGCAGGTGAGGTTGGCTTGGGTCCCGATAGGTGTTGTTTGGGACCCCGTCTACACCCACGTATTATTCAATACAATGTCACAATCACTACTTTTGACATTCGGTAAGGAAAATCTTATGCATTTAGTTTTTTTCCCATTTAGAACCAGATTATTAGCAGTGAACCAGTTTTGAACCTGCAATAGGGCGCTATTTTCGTTGTCAAGATTGTTAGTCTTTCTATTTATCTTAAAAATCAAAGAAGTGTCGTCAGCAAACAACACCATATTAAGTTTATTTTGCAACAAATTGGGTAAATCATTAATATAAACCAAAAATAAAAAAGGACCTAAAATTGAACCTTGGGGTACCACCATTTCAACATTCAATCCCGACGAATTGACACCGTTTATTTGCACTAATTGCTGTCTATTATTTAAATAAGATTTTAATAAGCTTAACGCTGCATTGCCTAGTCCGTAATGCTTGAGTTTCAGAAGCAATGTTTCATGAACTACACAATCAAACGCCTTAGATAGGTCGCAGAAGATGCCTATAGCATCTTGTGCCTCTTCCCACGCATTAAAATGTGTTTTAGTAGTGGACACAACCACATACATTTTCTTACAAAGCGAAGCTTAATACACGTGCGTAACCTCTCCGTGCACCGCGGTTGGCCCGCGCCTTTAGAAAAGCTAAACTTTCCTTGAAGGATCCACACAAACAAACAAAAATAGTACTGCAAGCGTAGTTTCCAATCAAATTATGAAAGCTCGCTAGTTTCGACACTCCCGCAGCAAATTATACGGCACAAATTGAGTTAGCGAATACCTACTGCTATGACCTCGTACTCACTTAAATGCACGAGTGCACACCAAATTGATTTTCGAACTAATCTTTTGTATCAATAATAACTTGTAACCCAAAGGGATTTATGAAAGTGTTGACAACTTTGTAAGTTTCAACTTCAAAATATTCTCATTTTTTTATAATGTTTGTACATTATTAGGGTTTCCGTAAATGATGTTAATGATTTAAAGTCATAAATACAATACTTACTATTTTATTTATGTTTTTGATAATATCTGGAAATGTTCTGAAAGTTCATCCACAGATACCGCTGAAGCTACGCTACCACTTGAGTTGAACTGCCGCTTGAACTACAGTCTCACTGAAGCTACCAGTAGTGGTGAAAGGTGGGTATTTTCAGAAGGGAAGCCGAAGTCTTAAATGTTTTCTCACCAAATGCTGTAGTGCTTGATGTAAACAATAAGTAGGCCCAAATCTGTATTTGTGTCTCCATTTCTATAGCTGTGTATTAATAGTTATATTTCGAGTAGCATGGAGAAATTAAACTACATTAATGTTTTTTTTTGTCAAAACATAGTTTTAAAAACGAATTTTTGTAGTAAAACATCTGTCAATCAACATTTTTTGTGAAGTAATGCTTTTACTAGACAACATCCGCGGCCCAACGAACAAAATTAATGTATAGTTCTCTCAGTTCAACGCCAAGGGCAAAATAAAATAAGACAAGAATATAATATCGACAAAAAACAAAAATTTCGCGCCACATACGCGCTATCCACTATGTTAAGCTTCTATATTTTTTGTCTTCTTCTTCTTCTTCTTCCTGCCCTTGACCCGTCTTATTAGGGGTCGGCGCAATACGTTTTTTTCTTCCATTCTACCCTGTCACTCGTCATGCTATCACTAACTTCCTTTTCTTTCATATCGTTCTTCACTCAATCCATCCATCTTTTCTTTGGCCTCCCTCTCCCTCTCCATCCATCCACATGTATACTCATAACTCTTTTGGTAACATGCATTTCATCCCTCCTCTTTACATGACCATACCAAGACAAACGATTCCCCTTTAGCTTGTCAGTCACTGGCGCCACTTTCAAACTTCCTTTATTATACTCATTTCTCACTTTATCCAATCTCGTCACACCACACATTCATCTCAACATTCTCATCTCCGCTACATGCAATCTTTTTTCATCCGTCTTTTTCACAGCCCGACGTTCTGATCCATACAGTATGACAGGTCTTATGACGGACTTGTAGATTTTACCCTTCAACTTGAGGGGCATCCGTGGGTCACATGTTGTTCCAGTGACCTGTCGCCGTTTCATCCATCCTGAATTGATCCGATTTGTTGTCTTGGTCTACCTCACCATCTCCTTGGATAAGCGACCCGAGGTACCAAAAGTCGGAGCAGATTGGTATGGGCGTTCCAGCGAGAGCTAAGGGCACACAACTGGAGAGACCGCCAAAATTGCAGAACAAGTACTCAGTTTTCGTTCTACTAAATTTTAAGCCAACACTCTAAAGTCTATGCCACCACACCTTCAATTTGCTCTGGACCTCTAGGTCCTTCTCGGCAACCAGCACAATGTCATCGGCAAACAGCATACACCAAGGAGCCTCTTCCTGGATGTCCGACGTCAAAGCTTCCATTATCATCAGGAAGAGGTAAGGTCTGAGAGCCGACCCTTGATGTAAGCCGACAGTCACATTGATGCTGCCAGTATTGCTCACCGTAGACCGGACTTAGGTACTGCACTGACTTTACATTGCTCGGATCAACTGCACATATTTTCCAGGCACACTTTTCTCCTTAAGGGCCCACCACAGAACCTCACGAGGGGGTACCTCGAAAAGGCATATGACCGGGTAGGTCATATGCCTTTTCGAGGTCAACAAATACCATGTGCAAGTTTTTATGCGCATCTCTGTATTTCTCGCACAGCTGGCGTATAGCAAAAATGCCATCCGTTGTACCTCGACCAGGCATGTAACCGAATTGGTTCTATGAAATTTCACTCTCTTCTCTCAGTCTTCTTTCAATAACTTTCTCCCAGGCTTAGGTAGGCTTATAGTATGTGACATTAGCTTTATTCCTCTATAGTTGTTGCATTCAAGCACATCATACTTGTTTTTAAAGATGGGCACCAGGGAACTGTTGCACCAATCATCAGGTATGGCTTCTTCCTGCAATAACTTATTGAATAACAAAGCTAACCACGTCCATCCATCCACTCGCAGCAGCTTCCACACTTCAACTGCTATTCCGTCTCGGCTAATTGCCTTACCATTTTTCATTCTATTTACAGCTATACTGACTTCATCCATACTAATCATTCTCACTAAACCCACATTCACTGGTTTATTGTCTAGAACCCCATTCCAGTGGTTTTCCTCATTCATCAGCCTTCCAAAATAGTCCTTCCACCTCTCTTTGATTTTTTCATCTTCTTATAGGATCATTCCAGTTTCATCCCGTATACACTTTATCTGACACACATCTCTCGCATTTCTCTCTCTTGCTCTAGTAAGCCGGTAAAGATGCCGGACTGTCTAGTGTATCGTATAGCTTGTTTTGTGCTTTCGCTTTCGCTATTGCCGTGGCTTTTTTCTTTAAAGCATCATATTCACTTTTTTTTGCAGGGTTTAAACTAATGTTTTCCGGATCTTTACCGCTAAATTTTGATCGTTTTAATCCCGTGGAGGGTCGATCCGGTACATGAAACACTATCTATTTGTAAAGATAGAATTAAGTAGTTGGCATTGCGTACCAACTACCATGTCATTGGACTCGCTCAGCTGACGTTTTCAAAAAGAAATTAATTTCGTACATGCGTAAATTAATATGAGTTTTTTAAAAAAAAAGTACTTTATTTTTTAATTTTATCTTTACAAATCGATAGTGTTTCATGTACCGGATCGACCCTCCACGGGATTAAAACGATCAAAATTTAGCGGTGTATACACTGCCATTCCATAAATTTCCTGTTTTTTTCCTTCAACACATTCTGTATATCTATCGACCACCACCATGTATCCCTATCTATTGTACCCTTTCCTCTCGTCTCTCCCAAAATATCTTTCGCTGCAAGTCTAATACACTCAGCAATCTCATTCCAGCTTTCATTTATACTTTGGTCATTCATGTCTTCCATCTCTAACATTTTATCCACCACTCGTTCCCTGAATTTCTTCGCACATTCACTCTTCTCTAGCATATGCCATTTTATAATAGAGGGAGGACGCTCTTTGGTTTTTTTGTTCTGTGCCTTGACTACTAACACCATGACTGGGGGGCCTGTGTGAGTCGCTGAGGACATGCTAGAACGAGTCAATTCCGACCCAACATTCATGCAACGCATTGTTACTGGTGACGAGACGTGGGTTTACGAGTTTGACATGCAAACAAGTCAACAAGCTTCGGAGTGGCGCCTTCCAACTGAACCAAAACCGAAAAAACCACGCCAAAGTCGACCAAAAGTCAAAGTCATGTTGACTGTTTTCTTTGACTATCGCGGTGTGGTGCACTCGGAATTCTTACCGGAAGGTCAAACGGTAAATAAAGAATATTATTTGAGCTTTATGCGGCATTTAAGAGAGCAAATTCGACGAAAAAGGCCAGATTTGTGGAAAGAAAATTCTTGGATTTTGCACCACGATAATGCGCCTTCGCACAAGGCCATCATTGCGAAAGAATTTTTGACCAAACACTCAACAAATACCATCGAGCAGCCACCATATCCGCCAGATATGACTCCAGCCGACTTTTATCTTTTTCCTAAACTCAAATTCCCACTTCGTGGCACCCGTTTTCAATCTGTAGAAGACATAAAGGAGAATTCGCGGCGAGAACTGAACTCAATGTCGGAAACAGCGTTTAAAAAATGTTTTGATGATTGGATTATTCGTTGGCGTAAGTGTATTGTTGCTGAAGGGGCATACTTTGAAGGTGATAAAATAAATTTGGACGAATAACAAAAATTTGGTGTATTATTGATCTTTTCCCGGTACTTTCTTGACAGAGTAGTATATAAGCTTCTATATTTTTTCTAAGACCTTTTTAAAGAAACTCCCTCCACTCCAATTTAATTTAATATTAGGACATATTTTTTTATAGTTTGTGTGTTTAGATTGTAAACGCTTAAAATCCTATCACTTAAAAGATCACTAGAATGCATTAACATTAATCCATACAACCTAATTGATCACAATCGGACAACATAAGGACAAACTAGATTACGCAGATCTGTCCTAGATTCAGAATATGATGCGTTATCTCACATTGCTATATTGTAAATCAATTGTCAATTGGACCACTCGACACTATGAGATCAGAAACCAGACCAATGAGACACAATGGTCTATTACATCAATGACGTCCTTTGAAGTCATAGGACTTCACAGATTACGAGCTGCAACCAATGTGTATTGTTATAGAACAATGCGAGAAAATAAATTTGGATTGGTTCTTACGAATATGGCATTTTCCAAGATAAATAGGGATGGTAATGTCAAAATAAGGTATTTTTTAAAATAAGGCTTGCAACTCTGAGTTGTTTCAAGTTTGAACATCGCCCTTATGCATGTCTTTTGAGTTTTAACAATTAGCTCCCTATCAGTCGAATTACCCCAAAAGATGATGCCGTATCTCAAAATGAACTCCACTAGGCCGTAGTATGCGGTGAGCACAGCATCAACACTAACCACTGAAGCCAGCGAATACAGAGCAAAAGCTGAGATACTTATTTTCTTGTTTATGTGCAGTTCAATTTCTTGTCAATAATTAATCCTAAAACTTTTGTTGTTCCAACTTCGTCAATATTATTATTATTGTAAATGATGTCAAGATTATTAATTTATTGATGTCGGAGTGCATTGACTAAATTGCATGATTTTAGTTTTATTCAAATTTTATAAGCTACCTATATATTTTATTAAGCCATTCTATTATTGCCACCCACTTGTAGAGCGAGGCCCTCGAGAATAATGGGGAAGCGATTGCGGTTTCCTTAGACGTATGGCACGCTAGCCTTTTGAGTAAGCTTCTAGCGTACGGCATTTCCCCTGTCTGATTAACTGGGTAAAAGATTTCCTGAGTAAACGGTCTCTTCGAGTTGTTGTCGATGGATGCTCATCAGACCCCTTAACGACTAATGCCGGAGTTCCTCAGGCGTCTGTTCTCTCTGCAACTCTCTTCCTGCTGCATATCAACGATCTGCTGGTGCCCGGTATCTATGGGTATGCTGATGATAGCACAGTTGTACACAAATACCTGCCCAGTGCTCGGGCTAGCAAGGAGCTAATCCGGTCCGAAAGAGAGGCTATGTTAGAGCGTACGAATATCTCACTTCAGGCAGTCTCCAAGAGGGGTGAAGCCAATTTGGTGGGATTCAACGCCGCCAAAACACAAGCGTGTCTGTTCACCGCCAAAAGGAGCCCGTTCATCTTAGCTCCTGCTTTCAGAGATACCTCTGGAGTGTACCGACCGTCTTCAGCTTTTGGGAGTTGAAATTTCCTTTGACCTGAACTTTGCGCGGTTCATTAAGTCCAAAGCCAAAATGGCTGCCAGAAAACTCAGTGTTCTTGCAAAGGTCCGGCGGTACTTCACACCGGGATAGCTTTTAATGTTATACAAAGCACGAACGGACCTGCGTTCGTGTGTGGAGTACCGCAGTCACATAATATGGGTTGGTGCTGCAAAATGCCACCTGGCAGCTTTGGACTCGGTGGAAAGGCGTGCGAAGAGGCTAATTGGTGATCCAGATTTGGTCAAGACCAACCTTCAAAGCCTAGGCGTAGGGTAGCTAGCCTTTCGGTGTTTCACAGGATACACTTTGGAGAGTGTGCGCAGGAATTGCATGACTTGATTCCGCCATCATAATTCTACCATCGGACCACCCGACGTACGGCGAATATTCACCCTTACGTTGTTGAAACCTCTACGGTCCGGACTAAGCGTTTCGCCTCGTCATTTATGCCGCGTACGTCGAAGGATTGGAATAATTTGCCTACTGCGGTCTTCCCGTCCGATATAATTTGGGTGTCTTCAAGGCTAGAGTGAATAGGCTCTTAATAAACTAGTGCTTCTCACCGTCAGAGGTTGCATCACTGCTTACCATCAGGTGGCATCGCAGTCAAGCACTAGTTTATATCAATAAAAAAAAAATGAATTGTTAATGTCATATTTGTATGTCCCTATATTTTTATACTCAATTGTCACAACACTATCATAACAAAAGCTTTTATTTAAAAAAGCGCTATTCTATTCTATTCTAAACTTTTCCAAATAGTCTCTAAATAGGTTTATTTTGTTCTGTAATATCAGACCAAATAAGTTTTTATGTCTTTTGTGCGCCTATATCTTTAGATTTTATACGCATTGTATGTTCGAATAAATAGTTATTTGAAAAATATAGCAATTATATCAAATAAAATTATAAAATTATTCAGTTTTAAACTTTGTAAATATTAGAGATTTCGTAATTATACCATAAAATATTTACACTTTAGTGATAATAATTGAAATTTTAAAAAAAAAGGTCAATTATGTACAAAAAAAAAGTGAAACACTCTGTTTGGGCAGTACATAATTGCTTTTTCCTACTATAGTAATAGAAGTGTATAGTTTCCCTCTCTTTTTTTTTGCAGAATCTTCTCGTCTGAATTCTGTTGACGCACGACCGCCTGCTTATCATAATGGATGCGTGACAAGTATGTCAGTCGTTCGTATCCATCAAAAGGTCGTTCGTAGGGTCCTGCGTAACCTTGACGTGAACAAAGCCTGTGGGATAACCAGCACTAGTACAAAAAACTTGTGCGCCTGAATTGTCTCCAATCTTGACACGCCTATTTCACCAATCATATGAGACTGGTAAAGTACCGATTGCTTGGAGGCAAGCTAACGTGCAGCCTGTACCCAAGAAGAGCAGTCGAGCTGACCCGGCAAACTACTGGCCCATCTCTGTTACGTCCGTCCTCTGTAAGAGTATGCGGGTGCTTAACAGGAAGCTTCTGGCATACCTAGAAGCTAACGACATCCTCAGTGACCGGCAATACGGTTTTTGCCAAAATCGGTCTACTGGGGTCCTTCTAGCGTATGCCATTCACATCTGGAGCGAGGCCACCGAGAAGCATGGGCAAGCGCTTGCCGTCTCCCTTGATATCTCGAAGTCTTTTGATAGGGTCTGGCACGAGAGCCTTATTGCTAAGTTTCCTTCCTTCGGTCTGCCCACTGGTCTATGTGATTGGATCGCGGACTTCTTGAGGGATCAATCCATCCGAGTGGCTATTGATGGCTGCTCGTCGGGTCAAATGGATATTAAGCCGGAGTCCCTCAGGGGTCAGTGCCCTCGGCAACACTGTTTTTGCTGCACGTAAATTACCTACTTAAACCCGGTTTCTTTGGGTATGCAGACGACAGCACTGTTGCTGAGAGATAGGCGTCTGACGCGCGAGCTAGTGGATCTCTGATCTGGTTACTTCGAGAGGCTATGGTTGAACGCTTGAACTCGTCCTTGAAGGCGGTCTCCGATTGGAGCGATGCCAATCTGGTCAAGTTCAATACAGCTAAAACCCAGAAATATCTTTTTTCTGCTAAACAGAGTTAATTTCATCCAGCTCCATCTTTCTGGGGTGTGACCGTGCCGATAACCGACCACCTTGAGCTTCTTGGAGTTACTTTGTCATTTACTCTCAATTTCGGCTCATACATTGAGGCAAAGGCTCAACTGGCTGACAAAAACTTGGGAATCTAGGCAAAGTTGAGACGGTACCTTGCACCGGAACAGCTGCTTAATCTTTATCAAGCCCAAGTTCGATTGTGTATGAAGTACTGTTCTCATCTTTGGGATAAGTCTGCCAAATACCAGCTTGATGCCCTGGAGTTCATTGAGAGCGAGCCAGGAGAATCATCGGCAATGATGCACTTGTAGAGTCGAAGCTCCAAAGTCTTGAGCATCGCCGCCGAGTTGCTAGCCTGTCGGTTTTCTATCGTCTACATTTCGGGGAGTAAATAAATGAATGATGTGCACTGGAATTGCACAATCTAATTCTGCCTAGACCGTTCCATCATCGGACCACAAAAAAGCGTTTTGGGAACACATTTATGGTGCGTACAGCCAAATAGTGAAATTCCTTGCCGGAGTCTGTGTTTCCTGATAGCTACAACTTAGGGGTCTTTAAGTCAAGAGTGAATAGGTTACTTCGAGGCAAGCGTGTTCAATCGTCAGCCACATCATCACTTACCATCAGGTGAGATAGTGGTCAAACGCGAGCCTATCAATAATAAGAATAAAAAAATAATAAATTTAACGCGATCAGCACACTTGAACTACGTTCAAAGACGCTTTGCTTTGTAATACTGCCCAAAATTTTACCGTCTTCAATGTTAATAAAAAAAAAATACACTTCTGGACACATCTATTGGCCCACCTTGTATTTTCAGTTTCGTTTGGTCCTAGCTAAAATTTTATATTAGGTCGAGCAAAAAGTTTTTATGCAGTTTTGAACCTGGCACATTCACAATTTCATTCAATAGTGTTTTTTTTGAATTTCGAACACAGAATTTAAAGAAACGAAAGACAATTTGGAGCCTGTTTGTTGATATCAAACAATCGAATACTAAGAAAACTTGGTTTTATTGGTTTACTTGGATTTAATTCTTGAAAAAGTGATTGATATCTTTGGTTTTGCAACAAACATTACTTATTCTTAACATTAAGGTGAGGTTCTATCAATAATCTATGGATACTTCACCTGAAGTCGCCGCCCAAGCTGTGGCACTTATTCAGGCCGGACACAGCCAAAGAAACGTGAGTGCTCAACTTAATTTAAGTCGATCTGCGGTCCGAAATGTTTATCGGAAGTACCTAGAGACTGGCGGCTTTGTTCGTCGCCAAGGAAGGCCACGATCTCGGGTCACAACTGAAAGGCAGGATCGATTCATCGTGACGACCAGCTTGAGAAATCGTCACCTTACCTCCATTGAGATACAAAACCAACTTTGCGACTTCCACGGAGTATCTGTGAGCGCTCGAACTGTTCGGAGAAGGTTAAAAGAACGCGATATGGTACCACACAAGCCAGCTAATGGGCCCAAACTAACGCGAGCCCACCGAACAGCGCGCCTTCATTTCGCACGCAGTCATTTAAATTGGACACAGCAAGATTGGAGCCGTGTACTCTTTTCTGATGAGTCTAAAATTGTGTTACATGGCAATGATGGAAGGAAGAAGGTCTACCGACGTAAGGGAAAGCGTTTCGCACAATGCTGCTTTGAAGAGAGGGTTGCTTATGGCGGTGGCTCATGGACTGTCTGGGGCGGTATATCCGCGAGCGGCAAAACTCAACTTGAGGTTGTTACAGGACCACGGCTGCCAACATTAAATGCTGAAAGGTACATTCGTGAGTGCTTAGAACCTCACGTGATACCATACGCGGACTATGTGGGCCCAAATTTCCTTTTTATGCATGATAATGCAAGAGCCCATGCGGCCGGCATCGTCAGGGAATATCTTCGGGATGTGAACATCACAGTTATGGACTGGCCAGCCAGAAGCCTAGACATGAACCCCATTGAGCACATGTGGGACGAGCTAAAAAGACGTGTTAGGGCTCGTCAGCCAGTTGCCCAGACGATGCAGGAGTTGAAAACTGCCATAGAAGAGGAATGGGAGATAATCCCTCAAAATTTCATAGAGCGGTTGATAAACTCTATGCCTAATCGTATGAGAGCTGTGGTAGATGCCCATAGAGGCAACACGCGTTATTAAATTAAACCTTTATTTGATAAAACATGTTTATTATTCAAAAATCAATTGCCTTTAACAAGGCGCATATCCGACTTGTTAGGCGTAGCTCCATGTCGTATGGTATTCTGAATTCAAATATAAAACAATACGATCGAAAAAGATGGTAAAATGTATCAGGTTTAAAACTGGATCAACAGTTTTTGCTCAATCTAGCAATCATATTTCGGTAGGGGCCATCGAAACCTAAACTCTAAGGTGGGCCAATAGATGTGTCCAGAAGTGTATTTGCGGAAGTCGGTGTTTTTCGATATTGTTTGTTCCTTATTTAACACCGACTTCCGAAATTAAAATTATTTTGATGGTTCTAGTGTTTTTTTTTTTTTGTGAAGACGGTTTTTTTTTCGTAAAACGTTTTTAATTTCATACTTTTTAGTTGCAATACACTTTCAGCCAGAGTACCTTTTTCTCATGACAATTCCAATTATCTCAAACCCTGCTAGGATACATTGATTTATTATGAAGTTCGCGTGTCCGTACCTTTACGTACTGTAAGTACCTTTCGGCTCCATCATCATCATCAGATCAGTTTGTTAGTACCTTATAGCCAAAGTGCATCTCATTACAATTCTAATAAGCCCAAACACGGCTAGGATACATTGATTAATTACGGAGTTCCGGTGCCTATCTGCCGGCTCCATCATCAGCATGATCACTTCAACAATACCATTTTCAACATATCTATTCAGAACCATTCATTATTTATATTATCGTAGTCGTATAACTATGTTCATTGTGATATCTGTGTGAGTATGAACTTCCGTTGGCCATTTCTGGTCTTCGTCACCAGTTTCACTTGATCAAATGTCATTTTTTGACTGTAAATGCCTGCATGTCTTTGATGAAAATACCATAAGAACTATATAATTGCCTATAATATTTGAAGAGTTCTCACGATTTCGCCAAGATTTCATCATCAGATCCCAACTCGGTGATTATGGGAACATTTGGGAAGTATACCCTTTCAAACAAAAAAATAATTTTTCAAATCGGTTGCCAAGCGACGAAGTTATGCGCAAACATACATAAAAAAAAATACAAACATCCGAATTTAGAACCTCCTCCTTTTTTAGAAGTCGGTTAAAAATCACTGAATACCCTATATAACAAATAACTTTAATTTCGGAAGAAGGTTTTTCTATAATAGATAGTTTTGTCTCTTCGTCATTTAACTTCTGAAATTAAAGTTATTTTGTACTTTTCAGTGTTTTTAACATTGAAGTCGGTTTTAATTTTTGTTTTGTAAAAAGTTCTTTTTATTTTCCACTTTTTAGTTATGGTACCACGCTCCACTTAAAAGTACCCCACAGCCAGACTTAAATACCTTATAGCCAGAGTGCATCTCATAACGCTTCTAATAATCCCAAACAAGGTTAGATTACGTTTTACCTTCAGGCTTCATCACCAGATCAATTTGATACATCCCCCCCCCCCTTTTCTTTCAGTCAGTCATTGACTACACGTATAAACAAAGCAATTTTATTTGTTACAACAGTTCTGTGACAGCTGTGATTTTTTTTTTTTTTTTTTTTTCGATGGGAAATATCATCTTATGACAACCCCCGCTCTTGGGCGGAGCGGGAGATAGTGTCAGACTCTTACTGACTAAAAAACCCATCCCGTTCCTTCAAGCCTTCATACCGGGGCTCGAGCGCCCTTTCGGATTACCCTGGCCCCAGTAGGCTTCGACCCGGCTGGTTGCTGTTGCTGACAACTCCTTGAGGCGCGCGGGAACAGCGCGCGCCGTCGACGACTTGGGCTTGGTCCGGACGGTTACCGGACGGCCGGACAGCGAGCTACCCATTGCTCACTGTCCGCAAGCCCGCGCCTACGGTGGCTGGAAATCGGGATCGGAATCCCGGCGGCGGCGGCGAGAGCGCCGTTGCCTGATGCGTTCGGCCTCCTCCTTAGCGAGCATTACTGCTTCGCAGAAGTCGGCGACCGCCTGCCACTCCTCCTCGCTCCGGACCATGGCCTCGACCAAGGCCCGGGGCGAGAGGTCTCCGCCTCCGATCACCCCCACGAGGGCACGGCGATGCTCCGCCCAAGCAGGGCACACTGCGATTGTGTGCTCCACCGTGTCCTCCGGGCGTTCCGCACAGTGGCGACACCCGGGCGTCACTTCCGCTTTAATTCGGAACAGGAACCTCCCGAACTTGCCATTTCCGGTGAGGACCTGTGTCATGCGGAAGGTAAGGACGCCGTGAGGTCTTTCCAGCCACATCTCAAAGAGGGGACTTATCGCCATAATTGTGGCGTGCCCATGACGGGGTTGCGATAGTCGCTGACGCCATTCCACCATGAGATTCCGTCGGAGCTCTGTCCGCCATGCCGTGACCTGTCGCGGCAGAGGACTTTCACCCCGGCGTTGCATCTCCACGCGCATGTCGTGCATGTGTGCAAGGACTGTTGCCTCCAGATCCCACGGTGGTAGGCCAGCCAGAAGGCTCGCCCCTTCGCAGGAAATCGTGCGGTATCCCCGCACCATCCGAATTGCCATGACCTTCTGGCCGGCGTTCAGAATGGCCGCCGGTCGCTTTTTCAGCGACGGCGCCCACACCGGCGCCCCGTAGAGGGCCATGGACCGAACGATCCCCGCGTAGAGCCTCCGGCAGGAGGCGTCTGGACCCCCAAGGTTGGGCAGGAGCCGCTTGAGAGCGGCCCCAGTCCGGTTGAGTTTGGGAGCCAGACGTCGGAATTCCATCGGCTGTCGAGGATGAGTCCCAGGTACCTCATCGATGTCCCGACGCCGATGCGAACTCCTCCTACCGTTAGTTGGGAACCCGACGGTGGCACGTTCCGACGGCCGCGACCGTGAAAACACATGGCCTCGGATTTGCGCAGCGCCACCTCGAGTCCCAACTCCTGGATCCTACCAACGACTATCGCAACCCCGTGTGTCGCTAAAGCGGCCGCCGCCCGGTACGACTCTCCCTGCGCTAGAACCAGCGTGTCGTCTGCGTAGCAGACCACGCTGACCCCGTCAGGGAGGTCGCCCCGCAGCACGTAATCGTACCCGATGTTCCACAAGGGTGGCCCTAGTACCGACCCCTGCGGAACACCGCACGACGACTCCCGACGTTTCCAGTCTCCCTGGTGACCGGGGTAGACAATATACCTGTCCGACAGGTAGGCTTCGACTACTCGACAGAGGTATTCGGGCACCCGGTGGTACCGGAGTACCCTCCGGATCGTACTCCAGGGCAGGGAATTGAAAGCGTTGGCAATGTCCAAGGACACTGCCACGACACACCTACCCTGGGACACCGCATCCCCCGTCGTGATGACAGCTGTGATCATATGAGGAGTTCTGTTTCATATCTTCGAAGATCATGATCAGATCATAACAATATTTCTATTGGGACCGATTTGGAAGCATAACCTTTCAATAAAAAAAAATGATTTTTGATCGGTCCACAATCAACCGAAATATCGGTAAATATACATAAAAAAGAAAAAAAAAACAGACATTCAGCAGAAAATGGAACCTCCTCCTTTTCAAGTGTCGGTTAAAAAGAGAACATTACACGAAAACACTCCTGTTCAACTGACACAAATTCTCTTTCGAACATACTCGTAGGCCGGAGGCCCGGATGTTAATTGCAGTTACTAAAGCATCAGGGTGACCTATTGGATTGTGAAAATTTGTTTCTAAAACGAAAAAAAGTCTATGACAAGTTTCCATTTTAAATGAGGGGAGAGCGTGAAAGAATTTTCGTGAATGTAAAAAGGGTCACCACGAAATACTCGGGCGCGATCGATTTTTTTTATTTTGAATGTAATCCTGTTAGGATAACGAAAAACCTATAATCTGACGGTTTTCATGGGTCGATGTAGCTAAAACCATCGATAAGTGTAAAATTTTCAACGTTCCTAACAAAATTATCTCAGCGAACTATAGTAAAAAAAAATGCACTTATCAACAAAATATAGGACCTAACCTAACCTAACTTTATGACACGCCCATTTGCTTTTTTTGTCTGAAATATACACTTTTCTGCATGTACTTAACTTACAACGTCTTAATCTGCGTACTCAAGTTTTTCCGAGGGTCAATTTTTTTTTACTAATCTGACAGGCTGCCCTCATCGCACCCCACTATATTAAGGGTTCATGAGGTAGGGGTAGGTACATTGCAGAGTGCAAGGTTTCTCACCATATGATTTTCTGATGCGCTCGAGTATTGCGGAAAATCCCCATCTGGCCGCCCCAACTATATCATACACGTCTATTCATTGGCACAGATTTATTCAGCAACTAAGGGTGAGTTTCACTATTTAACTATAACGATAACCAAACCATAACCAGCCGTGAAACGGCTGCTTATTGGTCAATTCGACGATTTGACAACTGTTAACGGCTTTGTTATCGTTATAGTTAAATGGTGCAACTCACCCTAAGTATATAAGAGACTATTTATAACACAATAAGCATGTCAATTAACTAAAAAGCAATGCTAACTTATGCATATATACAGGGTGTGGTGTAAATAGTAGTCCAACGTTAACAGGTCGATATACCATATATTTAGCTATCACATACCACAATTTAAAACCACATTTTACCATAGGTCTCAGAAAAAAGTGATCTTCATATTTTTTTTGAAAAACAACACATTGCGATACTAATTTGGCTCTAATTTCAACAAAAAACATTATTTTCCTATTTTGTTTTTTGTATATTACTGCTGAATACACGTGCTATAACACCAAAATAACTGTTTAACTGTAAACTTAAAAATATTAAAGAAAAAATTTGTTTATTTCAAATTTTAACTATAGTCTTCAGATAATCACTAGACTTTGGGCGCGAATGGTGTAAAAGATTTGTACTACACTGTCGATGCGCATTATTGAAAAAATATATTCATTAAATGCAGATTCTAATGTGGTATAAAAAAAATTGATACCGTGATAAAAAAAAAAAATATTGAGATTTAACTGGAAAAGGAGCTGAATTTGAAAAAAAACACACTATTTAATTTTAGTACGTTATCGATGTTGCAAAATATCTTGGACCTATTTATAAATAATATTTAACATAACTATTAACCAGTAGTTATTTAGGGTCAAGCATAAGGATAAAAAAGGGTCAATAAATTCCCAGAAATCGGTATCTGGCCGGATAACAAATCAGACTAGGTCAAGATGTAACAAAAATCTAATTAGTCAATTTTGACTGAAAATGCTTCAATACGATTTCGTAAGTTGCATGCGCTTCTAGTTTCTGTGTTATCTTCACAGTTGAATTCCTCGTTTTTCTGTTTTGCTTCGGTTTGGACTTCTTTGTTTTTATGATCCCTACGACATTGGCTACGTTATTTGCACTACGACTTGCTCAACGATTATACAAACCTGCAGTGCAGTGATGATTTTACGATGTACACACCGCCGGAATATTCCGAAATGCATTTTATTTATGGCGAATGCAGAGGCGTTGGTAGAGATGCAGCCCGACTTTATCGGGAAGATATCCAGGTCACCGTGTATTGGGTAGAGTACATGCCACATATTCTGAGGGTAGGATACCTGGCAGAGCATTCAGCATTAATATTTTTTTTTTTTTTTATAATGGATAGGCTCGCGTTTGACTACAATCTCACCTGATGGTAAGCGATGATGTGGCCGACGATGGAGCACGCTTGCCTAGAAGCAATCTATTCACTCTTGACTTAAAGACCCCTAGGTTATAGCTATCAGGAAAGACAGACTCCGGCAGGGAATTCCATTCCTTAGCTGTACGCATAGGTATAGGTATAAATACAACGGGCTGTTGTCCGCAACTCCACGACTAAAGCGCGTGTTTTGCGTACAAAGCTGTACGCATAATGAATGTACTCGCAAAACGCTTTGTACGTATAGGTGGGATGTCCACCATGTACCGGTGGCGCAACGCCGTACGTCTTGTGGTCCGATGATGGAACGGACTTGGCGGAATTAAATTGTGTAACTCTAGAGCACACTCCCCGAAGTGTAAACGATAGAAAACAGACAGGCTAGCAACTCGGCGTCGATGCTCAAGACTTTGGAGTTTTGACTTCACAAGAGCATCATTGCCTATGATCTTCTTGGCACGCTTTTCAATAGACTCTAGTGCATCTAGCTGGTATTTGGCTGACCCATCTCAAAGATGAGAGCAGTACTCCATACACGATCGAACTTGCGCTTGATAGAGGTTGAGCAGCTGTTCCGGCGAGAAATACCGTCTCACCTTTGCTAAGATCCCCAATTTTTTGGCAGCTAGTTGGGCTTTTGCCTCGATGTAGGAGCCGAAATTAAGGGTAGACGATAGCGTTACCCCAAGAAGTTCAAGGTGGTCGGTAATTGGCACGGTTACACCCCGTAAAGATGGAGCCGGGTGGAATTGGCTCCGTTTAGCGGAGAAAAGACACGCCTGAGTTTTCGCCGCATTGAACTTGACCAGATTGGCTTCGCCCCATTCTGAGACTGCCGCTAAGGACGAGTTCAAGCGTTCAACCATAGACTCTCGAAATGACTGGATCTGTGACCAGGGACCGATAGCGCTTTCCTTTTATAGGGTTTTACCCCGGGTTTTGAAGGGCTAGGATATTTTAATTCAATTAAAAACCCCCATGGTTTTGCTGGATAGTTTTTTAGCTAACCTTCTCGAGGGAAACCCATTCATTGACTATCCCAAAAAATTATCTGGGTTTTTACAGTCGAATACAAAAAGCGCTAACAATCAGCTATCCCATTCTGAAAGGGAAACCCCTTCGTAAGCGCTAACCAATATATTAATTCAAGCAAGTTTGAACCGTATTTTTAGCACAATATGAGCGATCTGAAGCCAATAGCAGCACGTGCAGACAAATTCGGCAACTCTAAGGCACACAAAGATAAGCCTACCGATCACCGCGTTATGCTAAAATATAACTTATGATCTTTCTTTTAAAATCTATCGTGTGTCGTGCGTCGTGTCAGTGAGTGCAGCGTCGGCGCAGCGCGTGTTTGTGTGCATGATGTTGTGTTTGTTTACTACATACTAATACGTCACGGGCACGGTAATAATATGATATTATTATAGCTATATAATAGCCAAGAAAAGATGCAGTGCATAGATATTTTCAGTATGACGAGACAAATAATTCCAACAAATAAATAAAAAGTACCATAACTGACCGTAACTAAAAAGTGTAAAATAAATAACTTAAATTTCGGAAGTCGGTGTTTCTATAATAGTTTTGTCCCTTCGTTATTTAACATCGACTTCCAAAATTTAAATTACATATTTTGTACTTTTCAGTGAACATTGAAGTCGACAAAGATTTTATAATCCTAGAAGTCGGTTATATTTTTTTTTTTTTTTTTTTTTTTCGATATTTACAGACTACTTTATATAGAACTTTTTGATTACGTTCTTGGATAAATACTCTATAAATAAATGTTCAATATTTTATAATCTATACGGCGCGTTCGCTTGTTGTTTAACCGTAATGGCGCGAAATCGCGCGCGATTTGAGTGGGGTCTCTGTCTGCATACGTAACGGTATAATATAATACCTAGGACGGGATGCGAATGTGACATGCATTATTAATAATGCTTAAAAATATATCAAAATGAATAAGTTACGGTTTTATAATAGGTACAGTAAGGCCGCAAAAGTCCATAGGAACGCTAATGATTACATTGCTACGAACCGAGCGAGCGCGATATTTCCGTGCGTATGTGTGCGCATGTATGAGTATCCACATTCCACAGATAACACACACTAAGGAACTGTCGTCGCACTGAGCTATATGGTAGCATTGATAAAATTCATGCAAATTCGTCATGTGCTGGTAGCCGTGTGAACTAAGTGTTGGATTCGCAAATCACGTAACCCGAGTTCAAATCATGGTCGGTCCGTTGCAGTTATTTCTTACTTTGAAAATTCCCAATCTATATTGATTTAATTGTTTTTTTATATTTCTATGAAAAATACTATTGCATTTTTTGCACTAAATAGTTGCAAATTACGAATGTGATCTATTAACCACAAGAAGAATCACATTCGTAATTTGCAATTATTTAGTTGTTACATCTTTTCGATGTTATAAGGTGGAAATAAAAAGACGTGTTTAATAAAAATGTTTATTCTTTATATTTACAAATTAAACATTTATGAGAATTGTGACGTCGAATTGTTACCTAGACAAAAAGTTATCTTGTAACCGTTATCTATGTTACGCCTAAGATTGTTTGTTGGAAGTATACCCACTTAGACCATTCATAATATGAATAACGTAACAATGAACGGATATTCAAATTTTAATAAAATAAAATATAGGTAATTGTTTATATCCAGTTATTTATTGAAAAGTGATATATGATTTGGACTTTGTAAACATTTTATTTTTGTGTAACGTCACAATGAATGTATTGAGGTCATAGCTTAATTGTTCATTTTCTTGACGAAAAGAAGATTGAAACCAAACCTCAATTTCTGTTAAAAGAACTTTAGTTCTCACAAGATAATCGTCAATTAGATGAGAAAAATAAATTGAACTATAGTATTATGTTAAAACAGTGCGGGTAGAAGAATAAATAAAACTGGCCAAGTGCGAGTCGGACTCGCCCATGAAGGGTTCCGTAGCAGCAAGTAACATAATATAAAAGCTCTTGTAATGTGTTGTAACTTTGATCGATGTTTTAATAATAGTGTATTTTTTTCGATTTATGACGCATTAAAAAAAAACTACTTACTAGATTTCGTTCAAACCAATTTTCGTTGGCAGTTTTTATAGTAATGTACATCATATATTTTTTTTACTTTTATCATTCTCTTATTTTAGAAGTTAGAGGGGGGGGGACACACATTTTACCACTTTGGAAGTATCTCTCGCGCAATCTATTCAGTTTAGAAAAAAATGATATTAGAAACCTCAGTATCATTTTTAAAGACCTATCCATAGATACCCCACACACATGGGTTTGATGAAAAAACAATTTTTGAGATTCAGTTCTAAGTATGGGGACCCCCAAAATTTATTGCTTTTTTTCTATTTTTGTGTGAAAATCTTAATGCGGTTCACAGAATACATCTACTTACAAAGTTTCAACAGTATAGCTCTTATAGTTTCGGAAAAAAGTGGCTGTGACATACGGACGGACAGACGGACAGACAGACAGACAGACAGACAGACAGACAGACAGACAGACAGACAGACAGACAGACATGACGAATCTATAAGGGTTCCGTTTTTTGCCATTTGGCTACGGAACCCTAAAAACGAAATAGACTCATGATTATTGTCAACAAAATTGATAGCGAGTTCACTGCATTCTTAAGATGAGGCGATGGCACAAGTTAAAAGATATAGCTGTTTTAAACGAAAGTAAACACAATATAATACAGTGTTTGTTAACGAATAATCACAGATATGTTAAAATAAAATGGTAGGCCATTTAGTTTAGTTAACATTAAATATTTAGTGCGAAACGTAATCGTTCTTGTTTGTGCCTCTCTGTCAAGTACGGCTTTTTAGCAGGTTTTCTGTGATGCACGCCTTCAGCGTGAAGTGCACGGCGAACAGTATCCATCGAGGTGTCATATAATTCCGCAAAATGTCTCGTTGGTGCGAAACCATTCGTTTCGTATACGTCCACCATATGTCGTCGCTGCGCCTCGCTAATAAGCTTCGATCTCCCACTTCTCTTTCGACTAGCAAGGCTACCTTCTTCCTCATATCTTTTTAGCCAAAGATTTACAGTATTTTTCTAAAATAAAAAAAAATATATATATTAGGCAGCTATACCTACTTCACTTCATTTTCATTATATAAAATGTTAATAATCATAATTATTGAATATAATTTTAAAATAAAACTGCATTTATTAATCCAATAACCAATCCAATAAACCCAACGATTTACGTATTTCTCTTTTAAACCTCATAAAGATACGATGAATGGATTCATAAATGGCATACTTTTTAATTAGAAGATTAATTTGTAATAAAGTTACAATTCATTAATAGCTATTATACTCACATTCAGTCCGGTTTCTTCAGATATTTGTGTTTTATTAAGACCACTTTTATGCAGCCCAATGATAGTCGCCCTCACTTCAATACTAATATTAGCCTGCATTTTGCGAATATTACAATACTGTCAACCTCACGTCACTAACCAACAACTATAACCAAACGACAGTTCATTTCGGTTAAGTTAAAACTCGTGTCTACCTCGCAGAAATCTAATTCTTTATTTAGTTTTTTTTGTGATCTACCTTTCTAACTCTAAGAAATGTGTGAACAAGTTAAAGAATAATTTAATATATGTAATGCAAATACATAACTTCCAATCGGGTAAGAACTTACAAAAAGTCAATAATTGCGTGGGATTTGAACTTGCGGCACGCTGATTTGCGCTTCAATCTGTGTGCCTATACCACTGGGCCATCTTGACTTATGATAAGTTGATGAAATTGTGAATTTCAATCATTTGTTGGCGAAACTTGAAAATAAAAGGTCGTAAGTCAAACTAAACGTCAAACGAATATGTTTTAAGAATTCTTATGGACTTTTGCAAGTGATAGTACCTAAGTACCTAGTAATAGTAATAGTAATAGCTTGATGTAGAATAGTACCTAATGATATTTCATTACTATTTTAGCGAGAGGTATCATCGGCAACAGTTCCGCAAGTCCACCTTAAGTAGGTACAACAATTGTATAGGAAGGCTCACGGTTCGTTCGCCAAATTCATGGGTTTTGGCCAATAGGAGTACTTTAGTTGTGTGAGCGCGTAGCGCAACAAAGCGTATTTTAGTTGTGTGCGTATTAATATAATTATGTACTAGCTGTGCCCGCGACTTCGTTCGCATGAACTATGCCTCTGTGTATAGAAGTGTGATGCGTACACTAGGTACAGGCTATGCTAACTTGTTTTTAAGATTATTTTTCACGGGTGCGGCCAGCGTGAGCTCTTTATGAATTCGCTAATAAAAAAAACTTTTAAAATGTATAAAGTACCCCTCAGCCAAACTCATTCATCTCATAACGATTCTAATAATCCCAAACACGGTTAGATTACATTAATTTACCTTCTAGCGTCATCATCAGATCAGTTTGATACATCCCCTCCCCTTTTTTTTCAGTCAGTCATCGACTACACGTATACAAAGCAATTTTTGTTGTTACGACAGTTTTGCTGTGATCCTATGAGAAGTTCTGTTCCATATCTTCGAAGTTAATGATCAGATCATAACAATATTTCTATGGAACCAACTTGGAAGCATAACCTTTCAATCAATAATTTTCAAAATCGGTCCACAATTGACCGAGATATCGGTGAACATACATAAAAAAAAAACATACATTCAGCCGAACATAGAACCTCCTCCATTTCGAAGTCGGTTAAAAATAAGCAAACTATTCCGTTATTCTCTATATAATATATACCCATAAGGTATAGATATTCACAGGATAAAACCTATGAGGTCAAAGAAGAATTCTAGCCTGCCTACTCCTACTTAAAAGGAATAATTGCTGGCGGAAGAAAATACCCTTATAATAAGTGGAAAGCAATAAAGCCTTTGGGTTACCCATTAAAGGCTAAGTTAGCGCTTACCCTTACGATTTAGCTTGGGTTTCCTTCTCAATCGGCTTTCCATAGTATTTCGCTAAGTATTCGTACAAGTTTCCTAAATAAAGGGATAGTCGATCGTAAGGGAAACCCCTTCAAAGGGTTTTGAAAATTAATCCGCTCGTCCGGTCCCTGTCTGTGACCCACTAGCTCGTGCGTTAGAAACATATCTCTCAGCAACAGTGCTGTCGTCTGCATACCCAAAGGTTCCGGGTTTAAGTAGGTCATTTATGTGCAGCAAAAACAGTGTTGCCGAGAGTACCGACCCCTGAGCGACTCCGGCATTACAACAATATACAAAAAACAAAATAGGAAAATAATGTTTTTTATTGAAATTAGAGCCAAATTAGTGTCACAAGGTGTTGTTTTTCAAAAAAAAATTATAAAGATCAGTTTTATTCTGAGACCTATGGTAAAAAGTGGTTTTAAATTAGGATATGTGATAGCTGAATACACGGTGTATCGACCCCTTAACGTTGGACCTCTAATTACGCCACACCTTGAATATATATGGCGCAGGTAAATGAGGATACCAGGGATTTCACAAATCCCGGTAGATGTCGAATATTCTTGTTCATTACGTCTTCTTACTAAAAGCATCATATGACAAAACACCAATTTATCGTCAGTGATATTTCGCTTCACTAAACTAAATCTAGTAAAAAGTCAGAAAAGCGGATACTGCCGAAAAAAAATCGAACCATGCATTTCTCTCGCTCGCTCTAGTATCCACACGTGCACTAGTGGAAGCGAACAAATGCGTCGCTCGAGCTGGCGCGGCTCGTGTGATTTTTAAGGCTCAAGTACCCGAGCAGTGCCATAAAGATGTAATTGTAAAAAATCAAAGGACCAGGTATGTGATGACATATGGCTCCGAAACGTGGTCGCTGACAATGGGCCTCATCAGAAGGCTTAAAGTCACCCAAAGGGCAATGGACTCGGGGTTTCCTTGCGTAATCGATTCAGAAATGAATATATGAATGAATATATCCGAAGGAGAACTAAGGTAATTGCCGACATAGCATGAAGAATCGCCAAACATACGTGGCAATAGGCAGGGTACATTACTCGAAGAACAGATGGCCGTTAGGCCCGAAAGGTTCTGGAGTGGCGACTGCGTACCGGAAGACGCAGTGTTGGAAGGCTTCCTGCAAGGTGGACCGACGACCTGGTAAAGGTTGCGGGAATCCGATGTATGCGAGACGCACAGGATCGTTCATTGTGGCGGTATTTAGGGGAGGCCTATGTCCAACAGTGGACGTATATCGGCTGAAATGGTGATGATGAAAAATCCAGTGTAAAACCAAAAGATACATTTGCAAAAAGTTATGTATTGTGTAAGTCAAGGTGCCACAAATCACTGCCTTAAATAAACATAAATAACAAGATTTTCCATTTTCCATCAGGAGTTAGTCGTCGTCTTATTGTTGAGCCTCAAACTTTTAGAAGTCTATATTTTTTTTAAAAGCTTACATTTATTTTTATTGTGCCTAATGCACAAAATCACATCATAGAAAAAGGTATAGAGGTAGAGCACGTTAATATGGCGCGTGGCTGGGGCGTGCTTAATGTTGCCAGTCTATCTTATCTATTTTCCCCTCATATAACAATATTTCGTGACTCATTGTAATTATACAATTTATTACTACGGATCCCAAGAATAAAACCGTATCGATACTAAGATTTATATGACTTTCCTTCACTTATTAAAATAAGTAATCGAACACTACCTTTAACTTCAAAACCTTTCAAACGATTCCCTAGAATACATTTATTTAGGGAAAGGAAAGTAAACAAATATATTGAATTACAGGTTATTTTCGTAAGCATAATTATTACAAAAAAAAAGTCATGAGTACCTTGTAAATCTTTTATTGAATATCTAGTAGCACTCATAGCCTCAAAATCCATGCTAGTCTTTATCAGAAGGATCGGATGAGGCCATTGTCAATTTAAGCTTTGTTTATGTGCAGAGTTATAATGAATTCCCATTCCTACTAGGTATATATTTTGATTGTAGATTTGGCACTAATTTTTCTGCCATCCGTCGCATGAAGTTTGCAGAATTCATATCGTAATGATAGTCAATTAAGATTTAAATACATAGTGGCAGTCCATTTTCAACAAACTCTGTTTTCCTGCCAGTCACCGCTCGGGTACCAATATGTAGAGGAATTTTATTGTTATGGTCACCCGAAAAAATATTTGACAAATTGGTCTAACTTTGGAAAATAATACCGTAGGCCCAATATTTTCTCATTTCTCTTAAAAAACACGTTTGATTTCCAAGATTATATCACAGCCAACACTTTTAATCATTTTCGGTATATGAACACGATTTTTTATTTTGAAAACTATTAAAAACACAAAATACAACACATTTTCCTGACACATGACATAAACGTCAAGAAGGCGGCGAACGATTAGTTTCCGATTTCTGCCACGCGCCAACTTAACTTGCGCGCTCATCGTTGTCAGATTATTATGATTAGTTGCCTAAAACTTTATTTTTTATTAAAAATGCACCAGTTTACGTGTAATTTTGTTTTATTACTTCATTCATAAACAGTATTCTTTATTTTACTATACTTAGTTTAATGAAACAACATATCACTGACGATAAATTAGTGTTTTTTCATATCACTAGATGCTAAGTATTAGTAAGAAGACGTAATAAACAAGAATATTCGACATCTACCGGGATTTCAAGATATCCCTAGGGATTTCGTGCAATTCCTGATATCCTCATTTCCATGCGACATCCTACTTCCTCCTTAATAGGAATGGATATTAGTATATTATGAATGCGAAAGTTTGTATGTATGGATGTATGTATGGATGTTTGTTACTCTTTCACGCAAAAACTACTGAATGGATTTCGATAAAACTTGGTACACAGGTAGACCATGTCCTAGAAAAGCACAACGAATACTTTTTATCTTGGGATTATGTTCCTTTGGGATAATTTTCTAACCTTCTGACAAATGACAGCAACTGTCAATTACATTGACAGCAAGTGTCAAATACATTGATCCCAATCATTCCGTCAATCATTCCACCATTCGGTTATTCATTCTACCATTCGATCAACCATTCCACGATTGGCAACAAAGAATAAATAAATGTGAAATCTTTTACCTTTAATTTAATAAATAAAACAAAGTCGTATATAACACAAGAACGACTACTAAAACATAAAACACACGTAAAAAAAAAAAAAAAAACGTTTACGCGCACCAAACTCAGACACCAAAGGAGATGTAGCACAAATATAACGAAGAAAAGAGTCAGCAGACGCGGAGTCGGCGAGATCCTCACAGCAGCTGAGTGAAAAGACCCCATGCGGCACTCAGAGGCTCGCAGGGATGCAGCGGACAGGTTTCACATGGCCGGTAGAGGCTTTCAAAGACCAGAGGAATCCAAAAAAGGTCCACATGGTGGGGCGGACCGGTTTTACACGGCCTGTAGAAGCCTGTAGAGGCTTGCAGAGACCGGAGCAGCAGGAGATATCTACACGGGTTGGAGGATAGGTCTCGTATGGATGGTCGAGGCATGTAGAAACTGGAGCAGCAGAAGACGCCGTTCTCACAGCCGATAATAACATTTTACTTCATTTTACCATAATTCAGTTTCTATCGCGGGCCTTGAGCGTGGAGACCGAATCCAGAAATTCCGTAACGAAAATAACCTAACACCCCCCACTCATTTGTTTTTTGAGCGTGGTGACCGATAAGAAAACAAATGAGTGAACAATCAATCAAAATTCAATTCTTACTTTAGAAGCTATGCAATAGCTCAAAAAATGTGTGTGTTTGTTACTCTTTCACGCAAAATTTTAATGTTTTTTTTTGTTTCTGGTAACTTAGGGATCATTAAGTTTGTTTTTTGTTTGTAGGAGGTAATCTCTGAAAGTACTTGGTCAGATTGCTAAAATTTTTTAACCTATAGAAAGCTGCTTTATTCCTGAGTTTCATAGACTATAATTTATATGTACGCGGGTGAAGCCGCGGGCATAAGTTAGTACACCTATATATACTTTACACACTAGTAGAATAATAATAATATTAAAATATATTAATATAATATTATTCAGCTTTTTGGAACAGAATGCATTGTTATCCAAGTTACACAGGTATGCCGAATTTTTTTTTTAATTAATCGATTTTCAGCTCAATCGGTTAGGGGTAACAATTCCAAAATCTATTTGGGAGATTTTCCTTAAACAAAGTATGTATAAACATCAGAAGTTAAATAGTAGCTTTTAATAAAGTATACACCTCTATATAAATATTAATAAGCCGAGCGAAAAAGCTACCAATATTTTTTTTAGGTGGGATAACATCCAATGACTTCTCGCTCTGGGTGGTACAGCATGCGTGAGTGTAGAGAGAGAGAGTGTAGACTTTGTTTGGCTAAAATCACACGGGTGTCCTTCAGTTAAGTTATGCATTTTTTAAGACCATAAGGTTATATTTTCAGAAAATCCTAGCAACCCTAGCGAGCATCAACCCTGCTGAGCCTCTACGGTTTGCTGACCTCTCTTTAAGGAGAGTGTGGAACGACATGATAATGAAGGGTGTGGGTGAGCTACGTCTATTATTCGTCGTTTGCAAGCTCAAGCCTCAGCGTAGGCTTAGTAGTAGTCGGAGTCGGGGCCACGACGGCTGGGGCGGGAGGATCTCCATTCCCTCACGCCAGCCATTTACTTCGCTAGCATTACAGCTTCGCGAAAGAAGGCGACCGCTTGCTATTCCTCCTCACTTCGGACCATGCCTTAAACCTGAGCCCAGCGCGAAAGATCGCTGCAATTGATCATCACATGAGGTCACGGCGCGGCAGTGCGTCATCTATATTGACGAACTAAACTCATGGAAGTTCGAGGAAGTCAAAACTAGATTGCAATTAGGCTCTGCAAACGCAAACGTGCGGTCGACCATGTACACTCCTCTGTACATGGTCGACCGCGTCGTTTGCGTATGCCTGTAAGTCAATAGACGTCATGTTGGCACCATTGCAATGTCAATACTGTATAGCCTTATGGAAATTTCTTCTACTGCCCTATGGCAATGCGAAACATATTTTTCTGTGATCAGAGCAAAAGGGTTCATTAGATACGCGCTAACTAATTATATTTGATACGATTAAGTTTGACACGTTTCCTGTTGCCAATGACATGTCATTTTGTCCACGGGACGTAACAAAAGTGGGTTCCGTGCCCGGTTCACGATGTTAATGTTAGTGGGGAATACGTATGTATATCGGCTCTAGTGTTTGATACTACTTTACTACCCCATAGAAGATGATACGCGAGGTTTAGTAGATTTGAGAGTTTCATATTCATTTCAGCTTGAAATCGCTATGCCTTTCTGAGAAAAAGAGTCTTGACAGACGGACAACATAAATAGCAGGTATTTTTATAATTTAGTTCATCAACAAATTATTTTTGAAGCAAGTAACAATACGGAAACTAGAAATTTTCAAGCTCATGGATACCATTGCCTGGGACAACGGGGGAAATTTATTATGTACTTGATTATTTGCTTAAAAGGACTACAATAAACAACTTTTACTACGCTAAGATACTGAGTCAGGCACGTGAGGCAGTCGTACAGAAATGAAGTGGCAAGTTGTCGTGCGATGTGCATTTTCTACAAGTGCAAGGGAGGCCTTAAAATCTACAGACCTTACAGAAAATGACCACCTTACAGTCTAGACCTGGCTCTCAGTGACTTTTTCCTTTTTTCTAATTTAAAAAAGGAGCTACGGGGACGAAGATTTTCGGACGACAATGAGATGATGACGGCTGTAGACAGTCATTTTGAAGAGAAATATAAAGAATATTTTTTTGGTGATATCAAAGCATTATATTCACGTTGTGAAAAGTATGTTTCACCTAAGGAGTTTTACATTTAAAAACAAAAAAAAACAACGCATAACTGTATATTTCTTTCATAGTATCTCAGGCCGCTAACTTATCAGCCGCCCCATACGTTGAATAATTTTCTAAACTGATTCACGGACACACAAAAAATACACAGCCTGACCCACTATGACTAAAAGTAAGTAAAATATATGTAAAAAATCAAACTTAAGACCATAATAATAATGTTGTCATAATATGCATAAAAAATATTTTATTCTATTCACTAGACTTAAAAGTTCACCAGAATGGATTTATTTAAATTCCTTATGAGAGTTAAACCGGTAATGAAAGTTAAATGGATCTCATTAAGTTTATCAATAAAAAAAACCCACAGGACACACGGTTAGCCCATAATACATCGCGTTCATTACGAGTCGACTAAACGTTGTGACATCAGATTGAACATGATATTCCTATACAATCCGATATCATTCTCTATTACGGGGAATAATTGCTATATGGACAAGCCACATGACACCATAGGTACTAGGACTCATTATACGAAATTGATAGTGTTGATGTATCAATACAACACCATCAATTTCGTCTACACAACAGTTATGCCTATTAGATTGGTTTCTGTTTGTTCATCCCTGATTTGAACTGGCTTTTTAAATGACGGAATATGAAATATATGGGTTAATTACTGTCTTAATATAATGTTGTCGGGCTTTTGTCCCAAAATTTGATTAATCTCGAATTTAGATATAAGAAATAAAAAAAGACGTGTGGCACTCTGACGGACTGCTGCGGTAAAGCTATTGCATAGCATTTTTATCAACTTGCATAGCTTCTATCGCGGGCCTTGAGCGTGGCGACCGAATCCAGAAATTCCGTAACGAAAATAACCTAACACCCCCACTCATTTGGTTTTTGAGCGTGGTGACCGATAAGAAAACAAATGAGTGAACAATCAATCAAAATTCAATTTAATGTGTGAAAGTGTAACTTCAATTAATATCAAAGAAAAAAAAACAAAGGAAAAAAAATACTGCATAAATAAAATAAATAAATAATTATAATTGCATAAGTTGATAAAATGCTATGCAATAGCTTTACCGCGGCAGTCCCCGAGTGCCACACGTCTTTTTTTTCCTTTGTTTTTTTTCTTTGATATTAATTGAAGTTACACTTTCACACATTGAATTGAATTTTGATTGATTGTTCACTCATTTGTGTTCTTATCGGTCGTATATCGCATTGCTTGGCTTTGGCGTTAGAATCAAGTGATTCTAATGTCAAAAGCAAACAACGCTAATTAACTTCGAGCCATTCAATACAAATATGTGTTGCGTGATAAGGTCAAAAGATAAGATAATTTCAAAAGCTTATAACTTAACTCGATCTATGAACTACTCTGATGCTTATCAAATATTCTGAATATTGCTTTGATATCTGAAAATTCAATTGACGGTCATGAATATTATGAGCTAACGCGTTACCATTCGTTGCCAGCTTATTGTTCCAACAGATGTTCTCTTCGTGTCGCCACACATGAATATTTATTACATTGCGCTTTTAAAACAACTTCAATAATTGCTTCATTCATTTATTGTCGTTTCTTTGTTTTGTTTGTAAGTCAAACCCTCGTTCGTAAACTTCACTTTTACAACTTCATTTCAGCACGAACGGATAGGTTTTGAAGTGTTTTTGTAAAATCTGTTTTATCGTCATCATCTTCATTTCAGCCGAAAGGCGTCCACCGTTGGACATAGGCCTCCCCTAAAATCTAAAATCTGTTTAGTAAGTATTAAACTGATCTACAATTTTATTTAATAAAATTATTTCACAATTTTTTTTTAATGTGATATAAACCAGTAAGGTATGTTTTTTTTCCATCAAAAATACTAATAGTACACTAAATAACAGTATATTCTTCTGAGTGGCTTAAAAAAAATTAACATGACAGGAGACTTTACTAACCTAACAGGTGTTCAAGTCGGGCTCGGGGTTCTTTAAAAGTCCCTTAGTGTCCCCGCACACGGGCCACAAAAAGCCGCTTGAAGCTTCTTTTTGAGGCGGCCTTTTTTGTGGCCGCTTCTAGCTTTTTTTAGTGGCGGCTTTTTTGTGGCCCGTGTGCAGGGACACTTACTAATAGTAAACAAATCATTAATTGGTGTGCAATAAGTAGGTATTTTTAGTGAAGATTAAAATTTTTGTTAAGAAATGTTAAAAATGTACCAATCTTTTTTGTTTCTGACATTTTTTTAAATCTTGTTTCACACTAAGAAATACTCTTGTATCGTGGGTGCATTCACAAACATGTAACATGTACACAAGATACGCAGACCCCAAACATATATCAGTAGGTCATACAAATATTTGTTCCGAGCGGGAATCGAACCCGCGACACACAACGTATCAATTAATCGCTCAACCATTACGCCAACCGTGTCGTAAAGAACAACGGCGACGAAATTGTTGAGAAAATTATTAAGTGACCGCTTACACAAGTACTTCCTTGTATAAGTTTCCATGATAATTATATACCAACGTAATAATGGACTTTGTTTTATCTAAACAAGATTATGGCTGATTAAGGACTGCAAAAAAAGTCGTCATAATTAGAAACTGAACTGACTAGATTTTTTACGAAAATAAATAATCATGGCTTAGTTTTTTTTATGTTTATGGCTTTCATGGCTTTTGAGTAAACATCGAAAAAGAACCCTAATTTTCAATCGTAAATTCTCACGTCAAAAGGAGAAAGCTCTGGCTCCATAGAAAAAAAAACCAGCTCCGGCAGAAACGAGATGTACCTCAAATTATCAATAATTATAAGTTATAAAACAATAACAAACTATTATCGTGATCCTTACTTGCAAACATATAAAAATTGCCAGTTTTATTAATCAGGCGTCGATTTTTAAACACGCTTAATTGTAATTAATTCTTTTGACACCTCGGAACTCCGTCATTTATGTACAGTAAGGCCGCAAAAGTCCATAGGAACGCTAAAGATTACATTGCTACGAACCGAGCGAGCGCACTTCCGTGCGTATGTGTGCGCATGTATGAGTATCCACATTCCACAGATAACACACACTAAGGAAATGTCGTCGCACTGAGCTTAAAAACATTATTATTTTTCTGTTCTTACCATAGCATTGATTCGCGCAAATACGTCATGTGCTGGTAGCCGTGTGAATTAAGTGTTGGATTCACAAATCACGTAACCCGAGTTCAAATCATGGTCGGTCCGTTGCAGTTATTTCTTACTTTGAAAATTCCCAATCTATATTGATATAGTTGTTTTTTTATATTTCTATGAAAAATACTATTGCATTTTTTGCACTAAATAGTTGCAAATTACGAATGTGATCTATTAACCACAAGAAGAATCACATTCGTAATTTGCAATTATTTAGTTGTTACATCTTTTCGATGTTATAAGGTGGAAATAAAAAGACGTGTTTAATAAAAATGTTTATTCTTTATATTTACAAATTAAACATTTATGAGAATTGTGACGTCGAATTGTTACCTAGACAAAAAGTTATCTTGTAACCGTTATCTATGTTACGCCTAAGATTGTTTGTTGGAAGTATACCCACTTAGACCATTCATAATATTGAATAACGTAACAATGAACGGATATTCAAATTTTAATAAAATAAAATATAGGTAATTGTTTATATCCAGTTATTTATTGAAAAGTGATATATGATTTGGACTTTGTAAACATTTTATTTTTGTGTAACGTCACAATGAATGTATTGAGGTCATAGCTTAATTGTTCATTTTCTTGACGAAAAGAAGATTGAAACCAAACCTCAATTTCTGTTAAAAGAACTTTAGTTCTCACAAGATAATCGTCAATTAGATGAGAAAAATAAATTGAATTATAGTATTATGTTAAAACAGTGCGGGTAGAAGAATAAAAAACGAAATAGACTCATGATTATTGTCAACAAAATTGATAGCGAGTTCACTGCATTCTTAAGATGAGGCGATGGCACAAGTTAAAAGATATAGCTGTTTTAAACGAAAGTAAACACAATATAATACAGTGTATGTTAACGAATAATCACAGATATGTTAAAATAAAATGGTAGGCCATTTAGTTTAGTTAACATTAAATATTTAGTGCGAAACGTAATCGTTCTTGTTTGTGCCTCTCTGTCAAGTACGGCTTTTTAGCAGGTTTTCTGTGATGCACGCCTTCAGCGTGAAGTGCACGGCGAACAGTATCCATCGAGGTGTCATATAATTCCGCAAAATGTCTCGTTGGTGCGAAACCATTCGTTTCGTATACGTCCACCATATGTCGTCGCTGCGCCTCGCTAATAAGCTTCGGTCTCCCACTTCTCTTTCGACTAGCAAGGCTACCTTCTTCCTCATATCTTTTTAGCCAAAGATTTACAGTATTTTTCTAAAATAAAAAAAAAAATATATATTAGGCAGCTATACCTACTTCACTTCATTTTCATTATATAAAATGTTAATAATCATAATTATTGAATATAATTTTAAAATAAAAATGCATTTATTAATCCAATAACCAATCCAATAAACCCAACAATTTACGTATTTCTCTTTTAAACCTCATAAAGATACGATGAATGGATTCATAAATGGCATACGTTTTAATTAGAAGATTAATTTGTAATAAAGTTACAATTCATTAATAGCTATTATACTCACATTCAATCCGGTTTCTTCAGATATTTGTGTTTTATTAAGACCACTTTTATGCAGCCCAATGATAGTCGCCCTCACTTCAATACTAATATTAGCCTGCATTTTGCGAATATTACAATACTGTCAACCTCACGTCACTAACCAACAACTACAACCAAACGACAGTTCATTTCGGTTAAGTTAAAACTCATGTCTACCTCGCAGAAATCTAATTCTTTATTTAGTTTTTTTGTGATCTACCTTTCTAACTCCAAGAAATGTGTGAACAAGTTAAAGAATAATTTAATATTGTAATGCAAATACATAACTTCCAATCGGGTAAGAACTTACAAAAAGTCAATAATTGCGTGGGATTTGAACTTGCGGCACACTGATTTGCGCTTCAATCTGTGTGCCTATACCACTGGGCCATCTTGACTTAAGATAAGTTGATGAAATTGTGAATTTCAATCATTTGTTGGCGAAACTTGAAAATAAAAGGTCGTAAGTCAAACTAAACGTCAAACGAATAAGTTTTAAGAATTCTTATGGACTTTTGCAAGTGATAGTACCTATTTGCGTTTTGTTTTTTTGTCCTAAAAGGATATATGCTTCCAGGTTGGTCCCATTTTTTTTTAAATCCAGCTCCAATCGTGGACTCCATGAGGAATCGAGGGAACTCCCAAATATTATAGGCAACTACATGGTGATTTTGGTATTTGCATCGAGAACTTAAGCATTTACAGACTAAAAGTAACATTCGATGAAGTAGAAGTGATGATGAAGACCAAAAATGACTAACGAAACGTCATACTCACGTAGATATCACAATGAAGATAGTTCAACAACTATGACAATACAAATAACTAAATGGTTCTGAATAGTAATATGGTATCATCGAAGTTATCTGATGATGATGATGGAGCCGAAAGGTAGAGTCTGTCTAATAAGTCTACCGACTTGGGTAATTATTAAGGTAAAATGAAATCTGATGTAGTCAACGCTGGTTCAATAATCAAGGTTTATTAAGAGATACTGATCATTGTTTACTATTAGAAGAACCTTATAAAAAGTATCAAATATGAGTATTTTTTAAATAATTAAATATTATACAAAATTCCCAAGTCGGTTAACTTTTTAGACAGGCTATAGGCACCATAACTCCGTAATTAATCAATGTATCCTAGTCGTGTCTGGCTTACTAGAATTATTATGAGTTGTACTTCACTATATAGTATTAAACAAAGTCGTTTTTTGCTGTCTGTCCCTATGTATGATTAGGTCTTTAAAACTACGCAACGGATTTTGTATGTATAATATATGCGTAATATAGTAGAGGAACACTGATGATTTGAAAGAAAGAAAAAGCCTGAAGAAGGTACTTAACAGCCTTCTGTCAGGTGGAAACAAGGTGCGTGCCTTCAACGGTTGGGTCATGCCGGTATTGATGTACGCTTTCGGTGTACTCAAATGGACTCAAACGGAACTTGACGCCCTGGATAGGAGGGTTCGTACACTGCTGACTGCATATCGAATGCATCACCCTCGGTCGTCGGTAATGAGACTGTATATCCCGCGGAAGTGTGGGGGTCGAGGCTTTTTAAATGCTAAGTCCCTGCACAATCGCGAGGTATGCAGTCTCAGGGAATACTTCCTAGCCGCCGACGGGGGTATGCATCGTGATGTAGTAGCAGTGGACAAGGGACTCACCCCGCTCTCCTTGGCTAACGAGAACTGGCGCAAACCTGTAGTGCTTGACACTAACGTACGCAGGGAAATATGGCAGAGTAAGGAACTTCACGGACGCTTTTTCCGGGCCCTTCATGGGCCCGATGTAGACCAACTAGCGTCCGTAGCCTGGCTGCGCGTCGGTGACCTCTTTGGGGAAACCGTAGGTTTTGTATGTGCAATTATGGACGAAGTTATCACGACGAATAACTACCGGAGATTTATTGTGAAGGACGGCACGGTTGACATATATCGGGTGTGTCACCGACCGGGTGAATCAATCCGCCACATTATCTCTAGTTGTTCTCGTCTAGCTAACGGAGAATACTTGCATAGACACAACCTTGTAGCCAGGATTATCCATCAGCAACTTGCTCTGAAATACTCTCTTGTGGAATCGGAGGTGCCATACTACAGGTATGTGCCCGACCCAGTTTTCGATAATAGCGATATCACGTTGTACTGGGATCGGTCCATCATCACTGACAGGACTATTGTAGCCAATAAGCCTGATATAGTGGTGGTGGACCGAAGCGAGAGGCGTGCAATGATTGTTGACATATCCGTTCCGCATGACGAGAACCTCGCGAAAGCCGAGAAAGATAAACAATTCAAGTATATTGACTTGGCTCGCGAGGTTGTCGACATGTGGGAAGTGGATTCAGCGATTATTGTACCGATAGTCGTTTCTGCCAATGGCTTAATAGCCAAGAGCTTCGACCAACACCTTAGGAGGCTCTCGTTAGGCGACTGGATCAAGGGCTTGATTCAGAAAGCGGTACTTCTAGACACGGCTCGTATAGTCAGGAGGTTCCTTTCTCTGGAGCCCTGACCGCCGGTAGCTTGACAGGCAACAACAAGTTCAAATAAATGGTGTCAATTTGCGGGGCTTGGAAGTCAAAATGGGTGTACCACAAGGCTCTATATTGGGTCCTTTCCTCTTTCTAGTGTATATTAATGATCTACCACATTTATTGAAAAACCAACCATATATAGTATTATTGTTTGCTGACGATACGTCCTTAATATTTAAGATCAATAGACGTTCCACACATCTTGATGACGTAAACAACGCTCTACAGCAGGTCCAAAACTGGTTTACTGTTAATGATTTAGTATTAAATGGGACAAAAACGAAGTGCATAAGATTTGCGTTACCGAATGTTAAAAGTAATGACTTGGAAATAGTATTGAACAGGGAGAAATTTGAATTCGTCGAAAACACGGTTTTCCTGGGAATCACGCTCGACTCGAGGCTACAAACTAAATTTAACACCTCTGGCAGGACGGCTTAGTTCAGCAGCATATACTGTCAGAAAAATCCGTCAATTTACTGATGTAGATAATGCGATACTAGTCTATTTTAGTTACTTTCACAGTATCATGTCTTACGGTATTTTGCTATGGAGACGGGCTACAGACATTATAGTCTATTTTTATTCTGCAGAAAAAAGCTATCAGAGCCATATAATTATAATCTTTGCAGACGCGATTCTCTTAGGGAACTATTTAAAGAAATAAACATCCTGACGGTTCCTTCTTAATTCATTTATGAAAATATTATGTATGTCCAGAAAAATATTCATCAATTTACTAAAATAAGTGATAGGCACAATTTTAATACTAGAAATAAGGACAAGTTAGATCAACCTCGATTCAGATTGGCTAAAGTAGCTAGCTCTTTAATGGGGTAATGTGTAAAATTTTTTAAGAAAATTCCACTAGAAATTCTCCAATTAAACGAGTCAAAATTCAAAATATGCATTAAACGCACGCTATGTAAACAAGCATGTTATAAATTGGAAGATTATCTCATTGATAAAAATGCTTGAGTAAATGCCGGTCCTGATCCACAGCCACAGTCATTTGTAGCTACTAATTAGTCGTACTTTTTTTTTCTCTTTAATTATTAATATTATTATTTATATTGGAAGAGCTGCTGCTGCTCTTTTTGTATTATTGTTTTCAGAATGTTTTTTTTTAAATTTGTTTGTTTCAATAAAGCTAATGGTCTGTTACCTGTTATATTTGGAAATAATAGCATTATATAATGTAGAAGCACTTTCTTTTTATCCAATTTTGTGAATGTGAAGTACCATGGAGCATTTTATATTAAATTACAACTTGTTTGACATTACGAGCATGGCAGTTGAGAGTTTGTCATGCTCACTCAAATGTCTCGCTGATGGCGGCACGTGTTATTGGGTCATTCGGTTCCCTTCAAAATGGTTGAGCTGAGTGGGGCTGATGCACGCAAGGACTCAAACTGTAACCGTAATAATATGTTTTAACACTGTTTTTTAAAACAGTTTTAACAGAAAAACACTTTTAAATGTAACAGATACAATAATGTTACCGAATCAAACTGTAACCTTTTATATGTGTTAGGGAGTGCTACCGGATCAAACGGTAACATGAAGAGCTATGAAGAACCTCTCCTGGTCGACGCTAGCAGTCAAGCCCTACGTCGCACAGCACCGCTCCGACTCACTGGAGCCAGCAGCGCTACTCCGACTCACTGGAGCCTGCAGCATCAGCCCGACTCACTGGGACAGCATCAGCCCGACTCACCGGGGCATCATCCCGACTCACTAGGATATCATCACCCCGACTCACTGGGGCATCATCTCGACTCACAGGTATAGCAACATCCCGACTCACTAGGGCATCACCGCAGACAGTTCCGACTCACCGAGAACTATGCGGCATCGGTTTCGACCCACTGGAATCAACCTACGCTGGCCTGGCGCGCATCAAGAACCATCGATCTCCGATCTCCGGAGGGGAGTGATGTAGCGACATTTGTGGCGCCACATAAGAACTACGAAGAAAATACGAAATCCTATATCACGCAATCAAAGTTCTCCGCGCGATTTGAACATATACGACAGCCCGAAATCATCTATCGGGCAGTCGCCCACCAGACCATAACACCCGTCTGGTCGGAGGATCCTCCCTTTTCAACGGAGGTTTGCGGGACTTTACTCTCTGTTCTGCTTACCTCCAAAACAGTAATGCAATATCACTTATATTACACGTATGACTACAAATGCAACTGAACTTAATTTATATTTGAATACTAATTTAATCTATATGTAATATCTAGGTACGTACGTAATACCTCAGAGCTAACGAATGACAGAATGCTTAACCACAAAACTTAGAGATGAAAACTGATACTCAATGATTTGCTGGTATTTCTTGCTGTAAAAAATAGTATTGAAAAACAGACGTATTCATAGTTTTGAATTTGACGGAATTCATTGGCATTTATACAAAAAAGAAAGAATATTAAATAAAATATTAAAAAAAAAAAACAATCAGGGAACAAAACTTCACGCAAATTTCGTGTTCACTAAACCAGTTGCAGGTAAAAACCCGGTTTTTGTGGGAGGGAATATTTGCATGTTTTTTAGTCTATGATTGTAAAATGGAAAGCTCTAAATAAAATAATATAATTTCTAACATACTCATACTATTACGAAATTAAAAGCTGTTAAATTGCTTGAATAATCAGTTATTTTAGGATGAATTTCAACAAATGCCATTTTTTTTATCATATCGGTGAACTTATTCATTTATAAATTTTTTGTATATTTTTCAGGTTTTATGTAATCTTTAAGATATTAATTACCCCAAAATTTAATATCATCAACGTATCATTTAGGACTAAGGAGAAAATTCAGTTTGAATTCTGGTTTCCACCGATGTGACAAATCAATATACGTATCAAGTGACATGATAATATATCCACCTTTGAACATCAAAAAGAAAATAGTTAGTAGGTACATATATAAAATCTTTGGTAGGTAGGTACATATACGGGATGTCTTTGACATCGACGCACAAACGAATACCATGGATCCAGTACATGATTTTTTCTGACGTGCTTGGTCGGTTTTTTGTGTGTCAAAAATAAAAAATAATCGAGCGTAACTGTCAAGCTATCAATGACATTTCTTTCAGTTGACAAGTCGACGTTTATGTATTCGCCCTTGGGAGAAATAATTATGCTACAAATCTGTACCTTAAGCTTCTTGAGACCCGTTATGTTGACGAGCGAGCTGAACTCATAATACAGTATCGTCGCAAGTTCAAGGCGATTTAGGCAGTGGGCTGATACCGTTGCCAACCGTGCTCAGCATGCTGCGAACACTGGCAACCTGAAAGTGCTATATAAAACCATTAAGACCTTGGTAGGAAACAGCAGGCATAAAAGGAAACCGCTTAGATCCAAAGAGAGGCAGCTCATTGTGACATCAGATAAGCAACTACTACGCTGGCTCCAACACTTTGAAAATGTCTTCCGATTATCATTAACTCCGACGCCTGAAGCACTGCCGATCAGTTCCTCAACACCCCGGCTCCTTGATATTAATGTAGAACCACCGTCAGCCTCAGAAGTAGCTGAAGGGTTCTCTCTTTGAAGACAGACAAGGCTACAGGACTCGACCTGATTACTGTGAAAATGCTACAAGCAGACTTAACCTCCGCCGTCGACGTACTGACGCCTTTAATCGAAAAGAATTACATTTAGATTAAAAATAAATAAATACACAAATTCCATAAGGTCAATAGGTCAATTAGGTAATATTTAAGATATAAAACGACTTTTATTTTCGTGGATACGAATACATAGAAGTTATTTTCGAAAACTTCACAAGTTAATGAATTTTCCCCCATACATACGGATTATAATTAGCTCGTAAAAGTAGATTGCTCAACATGGAACCCCAAATTGGCGGGCTCAATCAACGTATAGCCTCCATCGTGATGAGATATCTGGTCATGACAATAATACGAATTTTTTTTAAAGATAATAAAAATTTATAATATGTATAGTACCTACCAGCAATTAACAGTTATTACATAATTTATTTTTTTTTGAATTTTATCCTTGTTACCTGTGACATTTTGTTAGATGAAACACAAAAATTCTTTACTTTCTATAAATATGCTTTTTTTAAGGTGGGTAATAATAACCCTCTTTCCAACCAAAACCTACAAGTATTTGGATATTTCGGAAGCGTTAGGTATCAATGCCACTGACATAAAGCAATCGTTAAAAGAGCGCTTCTTGGGCCGCCTGAAGAAGGTACTTAACAGCCCTGCCAGGTTGCCAGGTTGGGTCATGCCGACATTGATGTACGCTTTCGGTGTACTCAAATGGACACAAACGGAAATTGACGCCCTGGATAGGAGGGTCCGTACACTGCTGACTGCATATCGAATGCATCACCCTCGGTCGTCGGTAATGAAACTGTATATCCCGCGGAAGTGTGGGGGTCGAGGCTTTTTAAATGCACAATCGCGAGTTATGCAGTCTCAGGGAATACTTCCTAGCCGCCGACGGGGGTATGCATCGTGATGTGGTAGCAGTGGACAAGGGAGTCACCCCGCTCTCCTTGGCTAACGAGAACTGGCGCAAATCTGTAGTGCTTGACACTAACGTACGTAAGGAAGTATGGCAGAGTAAGGAACTTCACGGACGCTTTTTAGGGGCCCTTCATGGGTCCGATGTAGACCAACTAGCGGCCTGGCTGCGCGACGGTGACCTTTTTGGGGAAAGGTTTTGTCTGTGCAATTATGGATGAAGTTATCATGACGAATAACTACCGGAGATTTATTGTGAAGGACGGCATGGTTGACATCTGTCGGGCATGTCACCGACCAGATGAATCAATCCGCTACATTATCTCTGGTTGTTCTCGTCTCGCTAACGGGGAATACTGGCATAGACACAACCTTGTAGCCAGGATTATCCATCAGCAACTTGCTCTGAAGTACTCTCTTGTGGAATTGGAGGTGCCATACTACAGGTATGTGCCCGACTCAGTTGTCGATAATGGCGGTTGGTCGAGGCCCAACACCTAAGGAGGCTCTCGGTTGGCGGCTGGATCAAGGGCTTGATTCAGAAAGCGGTACTCCTGGACACGGCTCGTTAAGTCAGGAGGTTCCTTTCTCTGGAGCCCTGACCGCCGGTAGCTGGGATCCTGTTCTCGGTACCGGTGGGATACTGTTTTTTTTATATTTTTAAATTGTTTTTTTTTTTAAGGAATATTTAAAAATGTGTTATAACATGTATAAAAGGTGAATAAAGGAATAATAATAATATATTTATTTGTGAACATAGGGTATGGTTAAAGATATTTTTACAAAAATATTATGTCCCAACAATGTCCCACCAGGAGGCATACAAATATTGTCAATATTGTAATAATTAGATATTGTATCATTATAAATTGCAAAATGATAAATAAAATACAGTAATCATAAAAAATAAATGTCAACAATTAAAATAGTCTAACTAGTCACTGTTTAATTAACAACTAATTGCATGTCAAATTGATGAATTGAAACCAATGTGGTGGGATTCAACGCCGCCAAAACACAGGCGTGTCTGTTCACCGCCAAAAGGAGCCCGTTCACCTCGGCTCCTACTTTTCAGAATGTATCATTGGATTGTACCGACCGCCTTCAGCTCTTGGGTGTCGAAATTTCCTCCAACCTCAATTTTGGGCGGTTCATTGAGTCCAAAGCCAAAGTAGCTGCTAGGAAACTAGGCGTTCTTGCAAAAGTCCGGCGGTACTTCACACCGGGACAGCTTTTAGTGTTATACAAAGCACAGGTCCGATCGTGTGTGGAGTACTGCAGCCACATATGGCCTGGTGCCACCTGGCAGCTTTGGACTCGATGGAAAGGCGTGCGAAGAGGCTGATTGGTGATCCAGATTTAGTCAAGTCCAATCTTCAAAGCCTTGAGCACAGGCGTAGGGTAGCCAGCCTTTCGGTGTTTTACAGATTGCATTTTGGAGAGTGTGCGCAGGAATTGCATGACTTGATTCCGCCATCTCAATTCTACCATCGGACAGGCCGACGCACGGCAAGTATCCACCCTTACGTTGTTGAAACACCTACGGTCCGGACTAAGCGTTTCGCCTCGTCATTTATACCGCGTACATCAAAGGACTGGAACAGTTTGCCTGCTGCGGTCTTCCCGTCTGATTATAATTTGGGTGTCTTCAAGGCTAGAGTGAATAGGCTCTTAATAAACTAGTGCGCCTCACCATCAACGATTGCATCACTGCTTACCATCAGGCGGGATCGCAGTCAAGTACTAGTTTATAACAGATAAAAAAAAAAACAAATAATTACAGTAATAATCAGTCAACAGAGTAAATAAAATCAATATATAAAATGATAAATTTAAATAAGTCCAATATTTTATAAAATTTGTCATTAAGAAATTCATTAACGGAATAATATACTTTTAACGGAATAATAATAATTTAAAAAGATTAATTTTGAATTCATTTAAGTTTTTACTGCTTATCACTTGCTCAGGTAACTTATTATATAACTTAGGAGCCATTGCAAATATGCTTTTGTGAAAAAAAAATTGTTTTAGTCTGAATCAGGTGCAATTTATGTGAACGTCATTGACTCTTTACAGCTTTATATAAATACATATTATTTTTTAAAAATACACAGGCTTCATAAACATAGAGTGAAGGTACAGTCAATATTTTCAAGTTATGAAAATGTGATTTACACGAGTCTGTTCGCTTTATTTTACATATTGCTCTGATGCATTTTTTCTGTGCTATTAATAACTTTTGAACTTTCGCCGCATTGCAATTTAGCTTCACTTTTCTTGGTCTGACCGACATTTGACTATTCAAAAGTGCCTGCAAATGGTCTATTTGAAATAAATGATTTTGATTTGATTTGATTTGATTTGATTGCCCCAGAATAGAATGCCATATCTTAAAGCTGATCCGACATAACCATGATACGCCGCTAGGAGTGCGGTTTTATTCGCAATTTTACCCAGCATATAGAGAGCATAAGAAAACTTACTGAGCTTTGCACACACATTTTCAAGTTGCGTCCTCCATGACACATTGTCAATGTATAGTCCAAGAAATTTTGTTGTACTTGTTTCAAATATTTGGTCTCCTTTATAGTTTATGTCAAAGTTTGATAATATATTTTGTCTTATTTTAAAATTCATCAGTTTAGTTTTGGCAAGATTAATTTGAAGGTTATTAGCTTTTAACCAGTTGTCTACGAACAACTGGCGCCATCTAGCAGACACTTCAGGCGACAACGTGGCGGACAAGTGGAGGAGCGGGGGGCGCGGAATGGACCCCAACCCGATTTAGTTTTAAGCGGTCGTTTTTAATCAAAAAGAAACCACCGGCGATCGAGTACGTCTACTCTTAACTCTCATTAGATCCCAAGCGAACGCCGGCGTTCGCTTGCTATAGGCTAAGAAATTACCAATTGTAAAAGGAACATTAAAATCAAGTATACTTTCATCATCAAGTCTTTCTATTCGAACATCCTCAACACGAAGATTGACCACCTCCTGCACATAATTTGGTCCTTCGAGCCGGAGCAATCAAGCGAGCTGGAGTGAAGCTGATCTACGAAAATCGAGCAGCGGAGAACATTTGAGAGAAGATTCACCACCTGCACCAGCAGTTAACGGTCAGGTCATTCATACTTTTCCTTCCCAATTCCGTGCTGAGTTTGTGCTAATATTGTTTTATTTCTCAAAATTCCAGTGTTCGTAGCAAGTGTGCATCTACCTACATCGCGGTCAGTACATACATCAGAGAATTAAAACTGTAAGTACTTGATTTTGTTTCTCACAGCCACCACAATGACGAAAAAAAGGCATTCGCTTGTAGACACAGAAAGTATTGAAGATATTATTCGGGATTTAGTGAAAAAACGCGGTTCTTTGAAGGGCAAATTTACGTTGTTTTCAAAATTCGTTCAATCACTAGACGATTCTAATCCAACGGGAATTCAGAAAACAGAATTAAAAGAGCGCTTGCAAAACGTAGAACAGTTGTTTGATCAGTTTAGTAGCACCCAAGATGAAATAGACTCGTATGTTGCAGGTAGTCAGATAGACAAAGAATTGCAAGAGAGGGAGTGCTTTGAAAATCAATATTATGCTATTGTGGCCAAGTCTAAGTGTATTCTTCAAGATAATTCGATAGTTCATAGTGATAATAGTAATTGTAAAACACACACACACGGTATCAAACTACCTACAATTGCTTTACCGAACTTCGATGGTTCTTATGATCAATGGCTTGAGTTCCGAGATACATTTTTGTCACTCGTGCATAATAGTAATACTCTCGACAATATTCAGAAATTTCATTATTTGCGATCAGTTCTATCAGGTAATGCACTACAGGTTATTAAAGCTTTGAAATTTTCCGCTCAAAATTACATCGTTGCTTGGGATTTATTGGAAAATAGGTACAACAACAGCCGTTTGCTAATTCATAATCACGTTAAAGCGTTATTTACTGTTCAGGTAATAAATAAAGAGTCAGCCTCTCAAATACGTAAACTCATGGATACTATTTGGCGGAATCTTCGCGCATTAAAAACGTTAAACGAACCCACTGATGTATGGGATACGTTAATTATTTATATCATCGTCACAAAATTAGATTCGTCGACCGTGCGCGAATGGGAACTTTTCAAAGGTACCCTCACCAATACGTCTCCCAATAAAAAAACGTCGTTGTCTGACTTAATGAACTTTCTTAAGGATCGCGCGGATTTTCTAGAAACGGTTAAACCTTCTCATAATAAACAAATGGAAAGTACTAAGAACAATCACACGAAAAATTCGCCGTCAATAAAAACACATAGTCATGTTTCAACTCAAAAGCAAGGTAAAAAATCAGCTAATCACACAAAATCGCTGAGATATAAGTGCAATATGTGCAGCTCTAATCACCCTCTCTATGCGTGCGATAAATTTCTTATTTTATCATCAAAAGATAAGTTGAAGTTTATCGAAGATAAGAATCTTTGCCGTAACTGTTTACGTGAAGGCCATGCAATAACTGAGTGTTGGTTCGGGCCGTGCAAGCACTGCAACAAAAAACATAATTCATTAATACACAGTGAATTCGTTGACGCTAGCGAATCGTCCACTGTTTCACACACAGCACAAATAGTGGTTCAAGCAGAGTCCACTCAGGGAATCACCGCATCTCACACGTCTCACACGCCTTACAAAGTCAATAATATTGATACGCGCTATTTTTATGATCAAGTATTATTATCGACTGCATTGGTGGAGATTGCGGATTCTAAAAATAATTATCACACTACCCGTGCTCTTCTCGATAACGGGAGCCAGCATTGTTTTATTTCCGAAAAACTTTTCAAATCCCTCAACATTCCAACGATACAGTCTACTATGCAAGTCATCGGTGTAGGGAACTCCGTGACACAATCCACACAATTATGTAATATAAAGATACGATCTAAAGCAAGCTTATACAACACACACATTAATTGCTTAGTTTTGCATCAAATCACAGCTCAATTGCCGTCGCTAGGTATCGATCACAATATCGAAATTCCCAGTAACATACAACTGGCTAATCCTGACTTTCATTCGAGTGATGAAATTAATCTATTAATAGGGGCCGACAAGTTCTGGGATCTGCTAAATGAGGGTCTAATACGTTTGCCAAAAGGTCCTTATTTGCAGAACACAAAGCTTGGTTGGATTATCTCAGGTACAGTTCAAAAACAAATTAACTTAAAAAACACTCGTACACAATGTAACTTCACACAAGTGTTAGATGCAGAACTTAAACGTTTCTGGGAACTCAAAGAAATTATTTGTAATAAACCAAAATTTACAAAGGAAGAAATCGCATGCGAAAATTTATTTAAAGACACCACTTCACGTGATGATAAAGGTCGCTTTGCCGTGCGTATTCCTTTAAAAGAATCAGCTGATGAGCTGGGCGACTTATTCACAATGGCCGAGAACAGGTTTTTAGCACTCGAACGTAAGTTAAACCGAAGCGCGGGTACTTATAAACAAATGTATTGCGATTTTATGAAAGAATATTTAAGTTTAGGACATATTCACCGCCGTACTATTTCTTACCGCATCACGGTGTCTATAGAGAACAAAGCTCGACTACAAAACTCAGGGTCGTGTTCGATGCAAGCGCTAAGTCCGCATCCGGGAAGTCTTTAAATGATATACAACTTATCGGTCCAACTTTACAGAATGACATATTCGCCATTTTACTACGATTTCGACAATTTAAATATGTCGCATGTGCCGACGTCGAGAAAATGTATCGTCAGATATTAGTCCAGTCAGATCAAAGACGATTACAATTAATTCTTTGGAGGGAGAAGCCGTCCGATCCCCTTGGCATATATCAACTTAATACCGTCACCTATGGAACGGCATCCGCGCCTTATTTGAGTATACGGTGCCTTAAACAACTCGCGATGGAATGCAATGATGACGTCATTGCACAAACCATTAGTGATGATTTTTATGTTGACGACTTGATTACGGGAAATCAGGATTATCAAAGATTATTAGAGATATGTAGTGGTGTTTCTAAAGTCCTAGAATCGGCTTGTTTTCCGTTTAGGAAGTGGATCGTTTAATGCGAAACCTTCCCAAACCCAACTTGAGTCTACCTTCAAAGAATTATCGCTAGGAGACTCGTGTCACACTAAAACTTTGGGATTGGGATGGTTTAATACGTCGCATGAATTATATTTTACTACTCAATGTGAACACGACTTAACCGAGTCTAGTAAGCGCAGCATCCTTTCCACTATAGCTCAAATATATGATCCTCTAGGTCTACTCTCCCCAATGACAGTGATTGCAAAAATCCTACTTCAGAAATTGTGGTTAGCTAAGATAGGATGGGATGACCCAGTGCCTAAGCCAATTTTACTAGATTGGTAGAAGTTTGTTAGTCAATTGAATTGTTTACAACATTTACGCACACCTCGTTATGTAATAGGAGATAACGCGCACACAATCGAACTACATATTTTTTGTGATGCATCACAAGACGCGTACGGTGCATGTGCGTATGTGCGTAGTTATACAGACACAATTATAACAGCGCGCTTTCTATGTGCGAAGAGTAAAGTGACGCCGGTAAAACCGGTTTCCATTCCGCGTTTAGAGTTGTGCGGCGCATTAGTAGGCGCAAGACTTTACAAAAAGATAATTGGTTCGTTACGATTGACGTTTACCAATGTTTATTTTTGGTCAGATTCTACCGTAGTGCTAGGATGGCTTAAGATGCCACCGAATCAGCTAAAACCATTCGTGCAAAACCGTGTAGTGGAAGTGAACGAACTAACGGGTGAAAAAGCGTGGCTTCATGTTAGTGGTAAACAGAACCCAGCTGATTTGCTATCGCGCGGCATGCAATTGGACACGTTAACCTCGTTGGATCTGTGGTGGAACGGACCGTCATTTTTGCAAGTTCACGAAATAAACGGTAAGCTCAATAACAATTATAATATTAACTATGATGAATTACCAGAATTAAAACCCACAAAATCCGCCTTAGTAAATCAAACAAAACCGATCTTCTTTCCTTTCGAAAACTTTTCCAATTTCAACCGTATGATGCGAGTCATGGCCTATGTTCTACGCTTTACGAATAATAGCCGACATAAAATAAAATCACAGCGCATCGTAGGTACTCTGTCAGTTGATGAATTGAATACTTCAACAAGAACTTTAACGCGTATCGCACAACAAGAATCTTTTCCGATAATTTACGAAAGTTTAATAAAAAAACATCCTTTAAAATTTCCTCGTAATATTTCTAACTTAAACATAATCCTAGATGAACACAATATAATTCGAGTAGGGGGTAGATTAGAAAACTCTGAATCATTCTCATTTGACAAAAAACACCCTATGTTGTTATGCGGACGACATAGATTCACCCGTCTTTTATTTGAATATAAACACAAGGAACTATTACACGCGGGGCCCCAATTGTTACTAGCAACTATAAGAGAAACTTGGTGGCCACTTAAAGGGCGGAACTTGGCGAAACATGTAGTGCATACCTGTGTGAAATGTTTTCGCATGAAAGATAAACCTCTAAATATTCAAATGGGTAATTTACCACCCGAAAGATTGCAACCCGGGTATCCTTTTATGTATTGCGGCGTCGACTATGCATGACCGTTGTTTATGTTGAACCGTTCAGGAAGGGGGGCAAAGCTAATAAAATGTTACATATGTTTATTTGTGTGTTTTGCAACGCGCGCTGTTCACTTAGAACTGGTCTCTAATCTCACGACTGAGGCATATTTGTTAGCACTAAAGTGCTTCATTTCCAGACGAGGTAAACCTTTGCAGATCTATTCAGACAACGGTACAACATTTGTAGGGGCTCTAAAAGAATTTGCTAAATTTCTAGTAGATAAAGAGGCCGATATCCGGGACTATACTGCTAATAACTTAATTAAATTTAAATTTATTCCGCCTTATTCGCCTCATTTTGGTAGTTTGTGGGAGGCAAGCATCAAGTCCTGTAAATTTCATTTAACTCGTGTCGTGGGAGATGCACGTTTGACTTACGAGGAATTAAGTACTGTGTTAGCACAAATCGAGGCTGTCCTTAACTCCCGACCCATGTTTCCTTTGTCGTCCGACTCCTCCGACCTTCTCCCTTTAACACCTGCTCACTTCCTGATTGGCCGACCGTTCACCGCACCCGCTAGTCAAGACTTGACCACAACCGCTACGCAGCGTCTCCGACGTTACGATCGTGTTGAGCAGATGCGCCAGAACTTCTGGAGTCGATGGTCCAAGGAATATGTTTCAGAACTCCAGAAAAGAACGAAATGGCAGACCAGCAGAGACACCATTGCTCCAGACACTCTTGTGCTCGTGAAGGAAGATAACCTGCCTCCTCTCAAATGGCGTCTAGGCCGCGTCCTGCAGACATTTCCGGGGAAGGATGAGATAGCTCGCGTTGCAACCATACGAACGGCGACGGGTACAATCAAGCGCTCCTTCTCGAAGATATGCCCACTCCCGCTTCCTGACGATGACAACACGACGACATCTGCTTCTTTGGAACCAGGAGCTTCCAAGGCCGGGGGCATGTCTACAAACAACTGGCGCCATCTAGCGGACACTTCAGGCGACAACGTAGCGGATAAGTGGAGGAGCGGGGGGCGCGGAATGGACCCCAACCCGATTTAGTTTTAAGCGGTCGTTTTTAATCAAAAAAAAACCACCGGCGATCGAGTACGTCTACTCTTAACTCTCATTAGATCCCAAGCGAACGCCGGCGTTCGCTTGCTATAGGCTAAGAAATTACCAATTGTAAAAGGAACATTAAAATCAAGTATACTTTCATCATCAAGTCTTTCTATTCGAATATCCTCAACACGAAGATTGACCACCTCCTGCACACCAGTCAATAATTGTGAAAAGACTAGTATTTAGGTCATCTATTATATCCTTTATCATTACTACCACTGTTATTTATATAACTGTGCTGTCATCGGCAAATAACGGTTTTTTCAATTTGGTGGCTGATTATATTAGGGAACTCATTAATATAGCAAATAAAAAGCAAGGGTCCAGACACAGAGCCCTGCGGAACACCGTAATACACTCTTAAGCTGGACGAGTATATTACCTCTGTTTTGGCCCTAATGTCTACTTGACTTATCTGAGTAATTTGTTGTCTGTCCTCTAAATAAGACTTAATGAGGTTAAGTACGTTACCTCTTATACCATACCTGTACAGCTTAGTTAATAGTACTTTATGGTCGACATAATCGAAAGCTCTGGTCATATCCATATACATCGCCATTACTAGTTTCCTATTGTCCATGTTTTGATATATTTTTTCTAGGAAATTATAAATAGCCATATTAATAGTTCTATTCTATCTGAAACCCATCTGTTCCTTCCAAAAAATCTTTTGTTTTTCAAGACAATTATAAACACTATTATAAATTACTTTTTCAAATATTTTTGAGAATATTGGTATTAGTGCTACAAGGTCTGTAGTTATTGACTTTAGTTTTATCTTCTTTTTTTACAGGGGTTTGATAATAGATACTTTTAACTTTTTGGGAAAAGTAACATTTACAACACATTTATTTATAATGTCACCTAATATAAGTGCGATAACAGGAGCCACTGATTTAACTACCCGTGTGTGCTGTGTGATCTGACACACCAAGCTCCAATATTACACTCTTACATCCTCGTATACTATGAAGAAAATTATCTAAACACGTACCACTAGTTGGATGCATCGGCTCATTTATTTCTATTTTGAGATTAAACTCTTTTAGTAAATTTTTAAATAAAGTAGAATTTTTAGTTTTCTGCAAAATGTCAATGTTAAAATCCCCGCAAATAATTACTTTCTGATTATTTTTATAGCAAAACTGTTGTAGTAAACTTGTCAAATTATCAAAGAAAATGTTCATCTTATTTTGATTTGGAATCCTGTATATACACAGGATTATAACTTTATGGTCTGTCAACTCTACCGCGCAGCATTCAAAAACGTTCTGAATAATCATCCAATGATTTCCCCCGCTCTTGGACAAAGCAGGAGGGTGTCAGACTTTTACTGTCTAAACCCGAGTGGGTTTAGACAGTAAAAGTCTTAGTTTCAGTGTTTGAAAGGAAAACGGAAGGAAGAATGAATATAGGAAGAATATAAGAATGAATCTATATTCATTCTTCCTTCCGTTTTCCTTTCAAAAGCGAATCCATGGCCCCTGCAGGCTTCGACCCTGCTGGGCCCTTACGATTCTGATCTGATATCTCCTTGAGGAGCTCGTAGGGTTCTACGCGCCGTTGACTACTCGAGCTCGGTCATCGGACGGCCGAACAGCAAGTTACCCATTGCTCGCCACCCACAAGCTAACGCTTACGGTGGCTGGTGATTGGATTCCCGGTAACTGGAGCGTGATCGCGCATGCAGACACCTCCTTCGCTAGCATTACTGCTTTGCAGATGGCGATGAGGACCAGCGTGTCGTCTGTGTAACAGACCACGCTGACCCTGTCAGGGAAGATGCCACGTAGCACGTAGTTGTACCCACTGTTACATAAGAGCGATCTTCTATCATCTCTCGCAGTCCTTGGTGACTGGGGTAGATGATGAACCTGTTTGTCAGATACACCTCGACCACACGACGTGTTCAAAGACACCGCCAAGACGACCCTGCCCCGGGATATCCTCCATCATGAGGGCTCACAGGCGCATGTTGGCGTCCACCAGAAGCGCCTCCTGCGAAAGCCAAACTGGCCGTCCACAAGATCTGGCCCCGTTCGTACCGGGCGCTCGATGAGACGGTCTGCAATTACTCATTCAAAGAGCTTGCCCACCTCGGCGAGCGGCACAGGAAAGTTATAAATTAAAACCATACAAAATCATAAACTCGAAACATTAGCAGGAAAAGGTATTGTTATGAAGTTATTAAACAAATGACGCACATAATACGTTATTTGTATTTCACACCTATTTTGTTTAAGTAGATTAAAGGCTTTTTATGTAACCATAATTCAATTGAATAGGAAACATGGAACGAAAAATTGTTTATTCTCACCTTCACGTTATTGTGCAAACAAGTCGTTTTATAAAATCATATTTTTGTTAAACGGAATAATAAGTAGCCTACGCAGTGATGACGTAAGTTTTATGATTGAAAGTGTTTTCTACATCGGAAATGCCTTACATGGCGAGTCGGTCCCCAAATTGAAAACTGGTTCGAAACTTATGTTTTAATATTGGCTTGATGAGTAAACATAATTTATGTAAATATTTCGCTTTGACTTTGAGATATGGGAAAAAAATACCTGTACGCCATTGATATATAATTCAATGCTGTACGCACATACAGGTATTTCTTTTTTAAATTAATTATTTATATTTTGTATATTTAATTCATTAAACCCCAAGCGAACGCCGGCGTTCGCGCACCTATTGTCTTTCTATTGTGACAAAATTAATAATACCTATAAGTCCAGATGATGAAAGTTAAGTAATTCATATACCTAGTTCTTCGTATCTCAACTTTCCTGAAGATTTCCTTAGATAAGATCTGGTCTACACAGTATCTACCATGATCGGTCTTTAGCGACGACACGTGTGGGCGAGTGCTCGGCCTTATCGGATCCGGGGGAAAAAAACTTGATCGGGAATATCGCAGAAAAAAAAAATGTTATGCTAAGTTTAACTGTTTAATTCAATCAATCAAAGTCAAAGCTTATTTAAAATAGACCATTTGCAGGCACTATTGAATAGTTAAATGTCGGTCAGTCCAAGAAAAGTGAAGCTAAATTGCACGTTCCAAAGCGTAGATCTCTATGGAGAAGAACGTGCAAGAAACTCCATGGACACTCTTTTAAATCATATTATGTGTTACATATAATGCTTGGTTACATAATACTTGTTGCTTCTATCATGTGAGCACAATGTTGATAATGAAATAAAAATGTAAAATAATTAAAACATAGAAACTGAATTAAGCCACTGGCAGCTAAGAGATGACCAGTCCCATCTGACGGCACCCGTTCACGAGCATGACGCGTGCATCAGCCCCACTAAGCTCAACCATTTTGAAGGGAACTGAATTACCCAATAACACGTGCCACCAACAACGAGACATTTGAGTGAACATGACAAACTCTCAACTGCCATGCTCGTTATGTCAAAAAAAAAAAAGATGTAACCTAATAAAAATGTTCCATGGTACTTCACTGAAAAAATTGCTTCTACATTATACAATGCTATTGTGTCTTTCAAATTACAAAAAAATAATATTAGTTTCCAACTAATCAACTAATTAGTACGCCCTAGTGGTTGCGGAGCTGGACCAGCATTGAGCCAAGCATTTTTATCTTGAATATAATCCTCCAACTTATGTATAATATGCTTGCCTGCATAGTGAGCGTTTTATAATTAAAAAGTTAATTGATTAAATTATCTATAGTTTTATATGGAGAGACTAACTGATATCTCAACGTGCACAACCGAAACTACTGAGCCCAGAAACATGAATTTTTGCACAATATTTTATATTTTATGTATTTATTTAAAGTACTGCCAATATAAAAATATAAATTAAACATTATTGAAAAACAATTTCAACACTTATGATGATAATGATCTGATGTACGTGACAATAAGGAACTTTCATTATTAGTTTTTGAAAACAACCTCAATACGGTAAACATTCTGGCAAATGAAGTCGCTGGCAGAGTGTTACTTAGGTAGGTATAGGTACAACGGGCTGTTATCCGCAATTCCACGACTAAAGCGCGTATTTTGCGTACGGGCGCGTAAAACCCAGAGTGTTACTTACTTACATATAAGTTGAAGATATTTATTATCTAGTATTTGGTCATCCAAACACTTTTTAGGGTTTTGTACACCAGGAGCAACCAACGTAACTTAAGTTACTAAGCTTCCACTGTACATCCATCTGTCCATCCATCCGGCCGTCTATCTGTCTGTCACCGGTCTGCCGATTATGATGGATTACTCCACCCATTCAATAGCGGAGGAAACCCAAGAATGACTCACTAATAAAAAAATTAAACTCACAATCCTTTCCTAAGAGCCGTGTCGTTAAACCTCATCAACATGCGTAGTTGCGTAGATATATTATAAAATGAATTTGGTATCACAGAGTACCTCACTTAGTCGCGACAACACGCACCGCTAACGTCAGTGTATCACAGGCCTTATTGTTAGACCCATTACACGCGCAAACACACCGATAACAAATGCTTACAATAGGTTTCTGACGATTTTTTTTAGGTGGGAAGTCATTCAATGACATCTCCCGCTCTTGGGTGGGGTGGCAGAATTAATATTATAGTACCAAAAAATTGCCTTTTCCAGAGGCAGCGAATAAATTCACTTTTAAATGGAATAAAATAGTTTTTGTGACATAACTATAATAGTTAGACATTATGGTAGAAAGAATTGAAAAAATAAATTAAAAATTAAATGAAAAGTACTAATATTAATACTAATTAATATTACTATAATCGCTTATATTAGCTTCACCTGTATGTTTGTAACCAACGCCTTTGAGCTCGATTTTGAACTAAAAAGTGTAAAATAGTTTTCAATATAGGTAGAAAATAATAATAATGAACGAAAAATATTAATATCATTGTGAAAAAAGCGTGGGGTGCTCGATTTACGAAAAATATGGCACAAAGCGCCCCACGCTTTTTTCACAATGATATTAATATTTTTCGTTCATTATTATTATTTTCTACCTATATTGAAAATTATTTTACACTTTTTAGTTTGATATGCTATGAAAGCGTGTTTTTTTTTTTTGTTTTTTAAACTATATTTTTATTTTTCACTAAAAAAAAACGGATTATTGTATTGTCATCAGTCTTTGATGGGTGTGCAAAGTTTGAAGAAAATCTGATCGCCCAAAGTATGTCAAAATCGAGCTCAAAGGCGTTGGTTACAAACATACAGGTGAAGCTAATATAAGTTCAGTGCAGTGCGATGTACGGTCAAATACGGACGTGGTTCCGCTGTGCACGGTACGAATTTTATTCGCGTTTTGCGTGGCGTTAACCGCCGCCCGAAAACACTATGACTACCAAAAAACTCATTGTGAATGAATTGCTGGCTTTTCTAGTCCATGCTATTGACTACATGGACGAGGTGAGCATCCTGCAGATATGCCGGTCCAATTGCAAGGAGGACGAAATCAGCAGTGGAAAACTGCTACTGTTCCAGTCTCTTGGAAAACTGGACCAGATGCCGTCTCGCCGAAGAGTTTTTTCAGTTCCATAACTGAAAAAAGTATTCAAGATATGATAGATATATTGAAGAAGACTGACCCGGACGACGTGCCCGATTTCGTGGCCAAGGAGCTGAGTAAGCTGCCCCCCGTCACGTTCGATCACGTCGACGTCACACGGCTGCTAAAGGACATCACTACCTTAAAACTGGAGATGACCAAGATGCAGTCTCGAATGGAAGCTTCAGAAAAATCCAATGCTTAACTACGTGCGGAAATAGCATTATTGCGCAACGCTGGTTTAGTAATTGGGTCACCTGAAGCCTCAAAGGTGAACACACGGCAAGAAGCGCAAAATGCATCAGTCGGCGGTTTTGAGTCGACGAACACAAGTGCGTCACCAGTGGCCGAAAATGCTGATCAAGCGCCGCCCGCCGTCGCCGTCGCCCGCGCCTCTACACCGGCTGCGGAAACATCACACGTGGGTACGTTGACCCCTAAACGTGCCTACGCTGCTGTAGTTACCACCAGAAAACCATCAGGTACGTCACAACCTAAGCGACCAGCGAAAATAGGGGACAAAGTGAAAACGGGTTGTCAATCTACCCCGACTGCGGTCCGTGGCACCTTGCCAAAAACGGGCCAAGCTGATGAAGAGGGTTTCACTCGAGTAAAAAAGAAGAAGAAACCCTGTTCCCGTAACCTGTGCGGTACCGGACCGACTGGACCAAACATGCTGCTGCGTCCTGCTGTGCCTACGACGCAGCTGTATATTTCGCGTCTGCATTGCTCTACGAAGATTGAGGAGGTCGTAGAGTATATGAAGATAAAGAGCAGCTGGACTCTGAGGGTCGAAAGGCTGGAATCGCGCCACGACACCAACTTCAAGTCGTTCGTGATACGAGTTCCAACCCACCATCTACAGACCTTTATGAGAGAGGACTTTTGGCCGAAAGGTGTCGTGTATCGACGTTTCCGAGGACGGCTACGCGACACCACGCCGCGGAACACGACGCCGATGCTACGTGTATAATAATATAAAATAAGTTTTATTGTTATAATAAGAAGTATGTATTAGTTTATTAAGTATTGCTTAAGATTATTTTATGAATTTTTTTTCTATGGGCCTCCGATGCTTGAAATAAACAGTTATTATTATTATTATTATAAGCGTGTTAAAAACAACCTACTACACTGAAAAAAACACTAAAACCATCAAAATAATTTTAATTTCGGACGTCGGTGTTAAATAAGGAACAAACAATATCGAGAAACACCGACTTCCGAAATTAAAATTATTTTGATGGTTTTAGTGTTTTCTTTAGTTAAGTCGGTTTTTTTTTTGTAAAAAGTTTGTTTTATGTATAATATATACTCGTATATAATAAAGTTACTGTTAATTAAATTGCTTAGAGGGGTGAATGTACTCTTGAATATGAAATGTATTACAATTCACCTTATGTGAATCTTAAACGAATCATCTGTACAAGTTTGTACGAAATTTATTTTGGTTTCTATATCATTGTTTTTCCAAGAAAAAATCAGAAGTTTTTATTTATTTTAGTTTTTATGATTTACGTAAAAACGCGCAATTACGTAATAATAATACCTCACCGCGCGAGGGGGAAACATGTTGCCATGGTAACCACTTCGAATGGAGAGCAAGACGAAAACATCTAGTAAATATGAAAGTAGTGTGGTCCAACAACCAGGTTTTGATGCTCATAGAGCTTTATCAACAGTATCATGTACTTTGGGATTCTCCAAATAAAGACTTTAAAGATAAATTAAAAAAAATACTTGGGCCGACAATGCTGCAAAATTGAATTGTTCTTGCATGTGTGTGTGTAACTTTTGACCGTGTGGACAATCATGTACTTTTGGGCAAATTGGCATTGGCTGGTTTCTCTGTGTCATTGCTGAGATTATTTGCGAACTATCTGCATGATCGGAAGCAATTTGTCACATATGAGGGAGCAGATTCAAAGCCTTACTTTGTCACTTCAGGCGTCGGACAGGGAACCAACCTCGAGCCCTTGCTCTTTTTAATTGTGGTAAATGACCTACCCGCACATGTGGAACACTCAACAGTGTTGATGTACGCTGATGACGTCAAGGTGGCTCTTCCAATAGGTACCTCTAATGACACACACGCTTTCAACTAGACATAGACCACATTCATGCGTGGAGCGTTAAAAACAATCTTGCTCTCAATGCAAATAAATGCACAGTTATGACTTATTCACCAGCCACACATCCCATACACAACACATATTCTCTAAACAATGAGCCCTTGAAACGTGTTTCAGCCGTACGCGATCTGGGTACTAATTTTGCTCCACACTTATTCTTTAACCAGCACATCATACAGATCTGTAACAAATCCCGCAAGAATTTAGGTTTTGTATTGCGCCAGGCAAAAATTTTCCACAATCGACAAGCCATAACTATATTGTACAATTCATACATCCGTAGTTTGCTGGAAACTAATAGTGCAAATTTGGAACCCGCATGAAAAATGTTACACGCTGGTCATTGAACGAGTTCAGAAGTCCTTTGTCCGGTACCTCTACCTGAAATTATATGGTACCCATATAAGTACCCGACGCCGCTCGTGCTGGGTATGTTGTGTTACCAAAGTTTGGAAGTTAGAAGAAATCTCTGTCTGGTTAAATATTTCATCCGCCTAATTCGTGGTGCTCACTTCAATTCTTCGTTGCTTGAGTACATCTCCCTTAGCATTCCACTTCCCATCAGGCATACACTACGCCCCCGTTTTCGCCCTCTATTTTCCATACCACGAGCCTGTAACATAACCGGCAGAACCAGTCCCGTGTACCTAGCCCTTACCCACATCAACAACACGTTACTGTCTGACGCTGCTATGGACTTCTTCGCAAGTGCTGAAATTGAACTCTTTAACGCTACAGCTCGTTATCTTGAGTCCATTGCCACTCCCAGCACAATATCTTGTGAAACTCAATATTTTTTTTTTGTTTTTATTCTCAATATTATTACTTTTTCGTTACTTTTATGATTATTATGTTAATGTTTTTGAATTATTTTATATGTGTGGTGTTAAACTGTAAGTGTAAATTGGCAATAAATAAATATTAATATAAGTTTCGTCTGAAGCGATACGAACTAGCCCGAATCTTCCCAAACGCAAGGATCGTTTAAGATTTAAAAAGGCGCAATCGAGAGCGTGTGGCTGATTTTATCGATATGCGTATTAATGCAGTTACATTTTTTTTTTTTTACATTTTAATGGATATCACAAGACACGTTCGTTATTTGGGGGAGGCCTATATCTGGCATTAGTCGTCTTTCGGCTAAGACGATGATGATGAGTGTTCAATGACTAAATGTATTTGCTTATAGATCGAAACGCCCATTTTTCGCAAAACACTGAAGCATACTAGGTCGTCGGTTATACTTTTGAGGACCTCCAACTATTCTACTGCAGAACATTCCGCTGCTGAACACTTATTGGTTTTTATTAAAACACTATATGCTGCCAGTGGCTTCACCCGTGTAAAAATATAGAATTGTAGCAAGGGAATATACTCTTCGATTAAAAAGAATTTAATGTGCTATTCCAGGCCATGGTCTCTCGCGTACCAAGTTTCATTTAAAACCGTTTAGCCGTTTGAGCGTGCAGAAATTACAATTACACTAACGCTCACAAACTTTTGCCTTTATAAATATTAGGGTGATAGATGTAAGTGAAACTTTTTCTTTATTTGTCTGTATTTTGCAGAGTTGTACAAATAAAAAAGGTTTTTATGGATTTTAATTTTTCAAGCCCACCTTGAAGCGTAAACATCTTTAGAAAAAAGGGTTAACAGTTAATTACCTATGTATTTCTGCATAAAGCTGCCGCTGGATAAGTAGTCAAAGATAATATAATAAAGTAGTAATAACGAATATGAAATAGTACATGGAGGATAGGGTTTTGGCAGTCTAAATAATGACGGAGAGACGTTGCTGTAATCTGCTACCGCCTTTGACCTTGCAGTAGTCAATACTCGGTTTAAAAAAGTGAGGAACACCTGATCACTTACAAAAGCGGTCACCTTTTTCTTCTTCCTGCCCTTATCCCATATTACTAGGGGTCGGCGCAACATGTTTTTCTCTTCCATTATGTCCTGTTACCCGTCAAACTATCGCTTACTCCCTTTTCTTTCATATCACTCCTCACAAAATCCATCCGGCTTTTGTTCGGCCTTCCTCTCCCTTTCCATCCACCTACATGTATACTCAGAACTCTTTTAGTAATATGCGCTTCATCTATCCTCTTCACATGACCATACCAAGACAACCGATTACCTTTCAACTTTTCAGTCACTGGCGCCACTTTCAAACTTCCTCTAATATACTCATTTCTCACTTTATCCACTCTCGCCACACTACACATCCATCTCAACATTCTCATCTCCGCTACATGCAATCTTTTTTCATCCTTCTTTTTCACAGCCCAACATTCTGATCCATACAGTATGACAGGTCTTATGACGGACTTGTAAATTATACCGTTCAATTTGAGGGGCATGCGTGGGTCGCAATTTGTTCCCGTGACCTGTCGCCATTTCATCTACCCTGCGTTGATACGTCGTTTTACGTCTCGGTCTACCTCACCATCTCCTCGGACGAGCAACCCGAGGTACAAAATTAAAGCGGTCACCACAAGACGCAAATTGATTACTTTTTAGTTAGACGCAAACATATAAAGCACGTCAAAGACTGCAAAATACTACCGGGAGAAGATTTAGTCTCACAATATCGACTCCTGGTAATGGAATCAGATGTCAAAATAAAATGCAACAAAAGCAAAGAACGTCCTCCTCCTAAAATAAAATGGCATATGCTAGAGAAGAATAGAATAGAATAGAATAGAATAGAATAAACTTTATTGTACACCAAAAAGTAATACAGCTTAAACAAAAACTTAAATTAACGGGCACAAAGGCGGTCTTATCGCTGAGAGCGATCTCTTCCAGACAACCTTAGGATGTATAAGAACTTAAAATAATACAGGGGGTAGTCTGTGGTGTACTGCTAACAAATTGATCACTCTATTTAAAACATAATATATAATTATATATATACATACATATTATATGTTACACAATTTCATAAAAAAAAGGAAAGAATAAAAGAGTAAAGTAGGGTTGGTGGAAGAAATTAAATTACATAGAAACAAGATAATGTTAGAGAGAAAGGAAATGGTTTTTAAGTAGATTTTTAAAAGAAACTAGTGACTGGGCTTGCCTAATAGTTAATGGCAACGCGTTCCACAAACGCACCGCCTGGATCGCAAACGACTTATCACAAAATTTTGTAGAATGCGAGGGCATTAAAAGGGTCAAATTCTCCGATGATCTCAGGTGTCTAGAATGTGTGTCATGAATGAACTTAAAACGTTCTTTAAGATAAGAGGGGGTTGTAGGAATAAACAGGACACTGTAAAGCAACGATAAAATATGAGTATTCCGGCGAAGACGGATTGGCAGCCACTTGAGCTTAATACGAAATTCAGAAATATGATCATATTTGCGCAATCCAAATATGAATCTAATACAAAAGTTTTGAAGTCGCTCAAGCTTATTTAGTTGCACTTCAGTTAGATCCAAATAACTGACATCGGCATAATCAAGGATTGGGAGAAGGAGGGATTGAGCGAGCGCAGTTTTGGTAGCAGTTGGAAGAAAATTGCGCAGCCTTCGTAAGAATGATTGTGCAAAGAAGTTTAAAGAGCGAGTGGTGGGCAAAATGATAGAGATGGGAGACATGAATGATCGAAGTATAAATGAAAGCTGGAATGAGTTGGCGGAGTGTATCAGGCATGCAGTGAAAGATATTTTGGGAGAAACGAGAGGAAAAGGCACAATAGATAGGGATACACGGTGTTGTTCGATAGAAATTCAGAATGTGTTGAAAGAAAAGAAAAGAAAATTCAAGGAATGGCAGCATGTAGAAGTGAAAAACGGGAGTTTGAAGGCGGAAAGGAAACCGTGGCATTACAAAATCAAAAGCCCAGGATAAACTGTATAACACACTAGACAGTCCTGCAGGCCAAAAAAGAGCTGTACCATGAATGAAAAATGGTAAAGCCATTGGTCCAGATGGAATAAAAAATGGGGGCGTTGTGTAGAGGCTTCGGGGGGCGATTTGTAATTTCATCTAGCTAAGAGGACTCTTAGACACCGACTGAGCTCTCGACTCTCGGCTACAACTTGTAAACATCAACTCATATTAATTAAGAGATTAAAGATTCAGGTACAAAGCCTCCAGCAACAACTTGGAAACCTCCACCAAGAAAATCAATGCGCCAAGGGTAAAAGTAGTGAGTCCATTAAGGACCTGGCTAAGAGCAACATTAAATTTGCTCAATCCGAAAAAGAAAACGTCGAGTATTGTACTGACGAGGATGAACTCGCTAAAGAAACTGAGTGGATTAGGGCCAAAAGCAGGAAGAAAAGGAAGCTTAACATCTCTCTTTCTCCTCAACAACAACCTGAAACGAGCGCCCAACAACAAAAAGATGCGAAAGAGCTGCCAGTTAAAAAAGTGCCTCCACCGCCGCCAATCATTATAGAGGGAGTCAAGAACTATCAAACGTTCTACGACTCGCTAATTGAAACGCAACCAGCTGAATCATTTACCGCCAAAATGATGAATGGAGATTGTGTGAAAGCCAACGCCAAATCAGAAGACTCTTATAGAGCGATTGCCAAATTTTTGACTGAAAAAAGCTAACACTGGCACTCGTATGAAAATAAACAGGCTAGACCAATAAGAGTTGTGGTTAAAAAATTACATTGTTCTTGTCAGCCTGATCGCATTAAATATGACCTTATAACACAAGGGCTTTTTTTTTTCGATGGGAAAATCATCTTATGACAACCCCCGCTCTTGGGCGGAGCGGGAGATAGTGTCAGACTCTTACTGACTAAAAAACCCATCCCGTTCCTTCAAGCCTTCATACCGGGGCTCGAGCGCCCTTTCGGATAACCCTGGCCCCGGTATGCTTCGACCCGGCTGGGCCCCTGATGTTGCTGACAACTCCTTGAGGCGCGCGGGAACAGCGCGCGCCGTCGACGACTTGGGCTTGGTCCGGACAGTTACCGGACGGCCGGACAGCGAGCTACCCATTGCTCACTGTCCGCAAGCCCGCGCCTACGGTGGCTGGAAATCGGGATCGGAATCCCGGCGGCGGCGAGGGCGCCGTTGCCTGATGCGGTCGGCCTCCTCCTTAGCGAGCATTACTGCTTCGCAGAAGTCGGCGACCGCCTGCCACTCCTCCTCGCTCCGGACCATGGCCTCGACCAAGGCCCGGCGCGAGAGGTCTCCGCCGCCGATCACCCCCACGAGGGCACGGCGATGCTCCGCCCAAGCAGGGCACACCACGATTGTGTGCTCCACCGTGTCCTCCGGGCGTTCCGCACAGTGGCGACACCCGGGCGTCACTTCCGCTTTAATTCGGAACAGGAACCTCCCCGATAACACAAGGGCTTAAAATAGAAAAAGTTGACTACAAATTGAGCTGGAAGAGTAAAGAACCACTCAATATGTTCATTTTATCTTTCCATAATGACGAAGATGTCAACAAAATCTACGGCATTAAATATATATTAGAGTGCAAAATTGAAATACATCCGCTCAAAAATCCAAAACTTATTCCTCAATGTAAGAGATGCCAAGCATATGGGCATACTCATAAATACTGCAAAAGGGAGCCAAGGTATGTGAAATGTACTGGGAAGCATCTTACAGCTGACTATAAAAAATCCCCGCAAGACAAGCCAAAATGCGTCCACTGTGGTCTACCCCACCCTGCAAACTACAGAGGGTGTGAAGTAGCTAAAGAGATGCAACTCATAAAAAACTTGATGTGACAACTTCCCAACAGTCTCCTCTGATAAGACAAGAGAAACAAGCACATAAAACAATGGTTCAAGCAACTCCAAAACCCACACAAGGAACTAACACTTGTTCCTATGCTCAAGTTACAAAGCGAGGCTCTTCGAACCTGGAAGATAAAATTAATCAGATACTGAAGTGCATCACTACATTTGACAAGAGATTAGAAAAGCTAGAATCCAGCACCAAAACAGCAGTATCAAATAATAAAAAATGAACAACACCCTTAAAATAATGGCATGGAACTCCAATGGGCTCCTCAAACATCAAAATGAGTTACAGGCGGTCCTAGATACAGAAAATATTGATATCTGAAACGCACTTCACTAAACCATCTTTTGTCAAATTTAGAGGATATACTGTGTATAACTCGTTCCACCCTGACAACTCCGCTAAAGGAGGTAGCACTATCATAATCAAAGAAAATATTAATCATTACGAGCAGTGCAAGTATGAAGAGCTAGATATCCAAGCTGTGGTAATATCTGTTAAAACCAAATTTTGTCACGTGTCTATAGCTGCTATATATTGTCCTCCAAGGCACATGATAAGAAAAGAGCGGTATTTACATTTCTTTGAAATGTTAGGTCCAAGATTTATCCTAGGCGGTGATTTAATGCCAAGCACACGCAGTGGGAATCAAGACTTACAACAACAAAAGGAAGGCAGCTTTTAAGTGCGGTTAAAGAAATATATTGTGAAGTTATGAGTACAGGGAAACCAACATACTGGCCCACTGACCTCCAGAAAATACCAGATCTTATAGACTTTTTCATATGTAAAAACATATCCGCCAATTACGTCGCTTTGGAGGAAGGTTATCATATGAACTCTGACCACTCCCCGATAACACTAAGACTTAGTCAGAAAATTCTATTAAAAGAAAGCCAGACATCTCTAATTAATAAGTCAACAGATTGGGTAAATTTCGCACTTGATCTAGATAATACTATCGACCTAAGAACTCCGATAAAAACGCAAGATCAGCTTGACTCAGAAGTAAACAAATATGTTGTTGATATCCAACAATGTGCCTGGAACAACACACCACAAATAAAACACAAATATAAGGGCTATATTTATCCTAAAGAAATTGTGGATTTACTATATGAGAAAAGAAAACAGAGAAAGCAGTGGCAGCAAACAAGGTGTCCGCGGGAAAAAACATTATATTCTAACTAAGCGATTAAAGAGAAAAATTCTACAATTCGAGGATGAATGTCTAAATACCAACCTTCTGCAGTTAACCAATGACATATCAACGGATTACTCTCTTTGGAAAGCGACAAGGAATTTAAAAAGACCAATTAAACAAATACCACCTATTAGAGATACCGACGAAAAATGGGCTATAAATAATAACCAAAAAGCGCTGAGGTTTGCTCAGCACTTACAAAATACTTTTCAACCCAATAATAACTGTACAGATATACTTGAGTGTGAAAAAATAGTTCAAAACCAAGAAATTAAGCTTGTGACTCCTAAAGAAGTTATGAGAGAAATTCAAAATAATATTAGCTCAAAAAAGTCACCGGGCTACGACCTCATAACAGGTGAAGTTCTTAAACACCTCCCGCGGAAAGCCATAGTAAAGCTGACCAAAATAATCAATGCTGCGTTTATTCTAAAATACGTACCTGAGCTGTGGAAGGGGGTTCCCTACTTGTTTTCGAAAGTTGATGATTCGATTTTTATTATATCGAACACGGTGTGTCGATAATTCAGTTGTACGATGTTTTATTCCGTCGATGCGTTATTGGTGCGATGTAACGTTTGTGCGAAAAATCCTGTTACGAAAAACCCTACAACGATTGCTCATTTGTTTCGTAATTTATTAGTTCGAAAGTATGTAGGTTTGAAAAGCCTACTGTTGTCCGTGACATTTAATTAATAATCTTATGTTGCATTATAGACGTTAAGGAAATACATTAAATACCATACATATCTTCACGTCAACTTTCCTAAATTGAGGAAGACAGGTAACAAATTCACCACGTTTAGCTGTGGCTTGGGCCAAAGATAACGTAGACAATATCAGTGATCGGTTGCTAGCCAATCGCCTGATACCCTCAAAAGCCAAAACTGTCATACCTCAATCGTCTATTTCGATATGCAGCATGGAAAAGAAAGCAACTAGGGCATTCTAAGTTTTATTTTAATCCTCGCCCACTACGGAAGCAAAAACGTCATATTTTTGCTTCCGTACTGCTTCCGTTTTGCTACACAACACCTAAAATACTCATTTTTTATTAAAATAAATCATTATGATTTATTTTAATAAAAAATCATACAACAACAAAATAATAAAAAAGATATAAACTTGAACATAATCAGCATAGATCAAGAAATAAACAAAACATTAGGTAATCGTAAATAAAACAACTTTTTTTTTTACCTTTTTATTAATCAAAACAGTTTACAAATATTTTTTGAACAATTAAACATACCACACAAACCATCGCGGGTTTAACAGTGGTATGGCATATTATATTACTATAAATATTATAGTTTCTATGTAATATTAACGAAACTTTTAAGAAAAAAAAAGTGAAAATGAAAAAAAATACATAATAACATTGTAATTACAATTCTATGTGATTCGAAATGGCTCTTAAAAAAGGAAGAAGTTCCATATTATTACGGTTTGCACAAATCTTCGCAATAGAATCGGATACTCTTTTTCTTTTTTTCTTGGGCGGAGTCTTATCAACGCTAGCCTGTGCTTTTTCAACAGCGTGATTTGTGCTTATTTGCTCTTTTATAAGGCTCCGTATAGTCGCATATAAGCCATGGTGGTTATTGTTTTGTAGTAAGTAGTTCCACCGTCTATGCCAAGCCTCCACATTATTCTGGGTCCTTGGCAGGCCGAGTTCATTTATTATATGTATGGACCATAACTGTGGTGGAAACAATGGAGGGGTTTGTGAGATACATAGTTTTGTACCTTTTGTTCGCGATTTTTTCCCACCATGTACGTAACACGTCTCAAACCAATATATGATAGTTTCTGCTTCTTCTGGCAAAACCTTTTCTTTAAGAAGTTTAAAGGCGTCCGGTATCTCTTCAGGAGTAAGATATGCCAAAGCTACTATGTGGCGAAGTTCAAGAGAGAACTTGCTGTCATTACCGTACTTTGAAGCTAAACCTGATTTCTGTATTTGCCGCCACAAATTTTGCGCTAAATGAAAAAGGCAACCTGTATGAGTAGCTTCAGGGAAATATATCTTGACGACATTGATAACAGCCGTTTCAAAATCAGTAAGTATATGTTGGGGGTTCAATTCACATTGCGATTCTTCAGCATATGCCAAAAGTTCTTTGAACATCATCATATAAGTTTCTTCAGTCTTATCTCCCAAAAAGCAATACACCAAAGGCACAATTTTTCTGCTATCGACATCATTCCCCACCATCCCGTGTATACTATAGATTTGGGTAAAAAGTCCAGGACATGTACAAAATGTTCCGTCCATTATCCATAGAAATGAATCACGTAAAAGTCTGATATTTCGCTGAGTGCAAAATATAAGCAAGTATTTATTATCATTGTATTTTGTTTGCCGTGCCAAAAACGATTCTCCTTCAACCATGTATTCTGCAGGTATATCAATTTCCTCCAAAGTAGAAGGTTCTTCCGGAAATGTTTTTTTTTCTTTCTCTATAGACAATTTGACGTAAAGCATTTTTATTGGGAAGAGAACACGCACTTGTGCTTGGTACAGCTTCCAAATTATTTCGGATGATCACTGTAGGACCATCATCGCTAGTAGTGGCATCCCTCTTCAATTTATTTTTAAGAATTATTGACTCCTGCAAGCCGGCACTTGGGGCGTGTGAATGTTCACTCATACCTTTGATTAGGGTGTGTTCATTATTTTCTTTGACCTCCGTTATTATATGGCTTTTGCACTGTTTTTTATTTTTGAACACACAACACCAATAATGTTTTTTATCCACATGTTTATTTAACATAAATTCATATCCATCAATAAGTATTATATCGTTTCAAGCTGTATACCAACTGCATAAAGCTTCAAGGAGTACACTCTAAGCTGTACAGTAAGCTGTAGAAATCCTGTATAAGCGCTTATACAGCTGATAAAACTGCAAAATGGGCCCCAAATTATACAGCAATAAGTGTTAGTTGGCGAATAAATGCTGTATAATTGTAGCTGCATAACCACAGCATAACTGCAGTATTAATGTCCAGTTTTACACTCTAAGCTGTACAAAAGCTGTATATCGTTGTATGATGGAGCATTAACTCTATAGATACTTACTTATACTGTGATATACAGCACATTGCTGAGAATCTGTGTTTAAGATGGATCATAAGTATACAAACTTTTTATTTTTACAAGACTCGACGAATATTCTGAATGGCGAATACGCCATCATAAATTTATATAAGTAAAATATGTTTAAGTGGACTTATCGAAATTAGTTTAATGGTGAATTTATAGTGCCGATTTTATTTCATTGTGAAAATGTGTATTTTTCCCGAGAAAAAACTCACGCGCCAGCGAATTAATCAAATCTAACATAATTGAAAAATATTAAATACGGTAAGTATGTTACTTTTTTAAGGTTAGATTAAAAAAATACGTTTGAAATAATAAGAAAAAGTGTAAATGAAGTATAATCCAAGATAATGATCATGATAGGACTTTAGGTTTTTGCCAAATAATTATTTAATTATGTTTATAAAATCATTATTCATTAGAAAATGGCTTACTTAACCAACAATAGTTTACTTAACCAACTTAAATTGTTTTTTAAAATGCAAAAAAGATGCATACGATCGATGTTTGGTTTAAAAAGGACTGACAGTTGCATTCAATATTTTAAAAAAGGCACTGATTTAAAGAGGCAGTTGTAAATAGCGGTTTTGGTAAGTTAAAAATTATAAATGGCACGTTTACTAACTAGTTCAGCAAAACTAAGCAGTAAAGTAAACAAAAATTTGTAAAAAAATTAATAAAATAGATCAGTGAATATATAATTGAGCAGGAAAATAATTAAATGGGCGATAAAAATTTTTGAACGAGCGGTTATGTGTGGGCAGTTAATAATAATATAATAATAATAATAATAATAATAATAATAAACACTTTACCTAAACGATATAAACACCACATACGATATTAATAATGACTCACAAAAACAAAAATTAGAAGAGTGGAAAAAGAAAGTGTTACATGGGCGACACCCCCATGATCTAGGACAACCCCACGTAGATGCAATAGCTTCAAATAAATGGCTTAAGGTAGGTAATTTATTTCCGGAAACCGAAGGGTTTATTATAGCGATTCAAGATCAAGTCATCAATACTAAAAACTACAGGAAATTCATAATCAAAGACCCCACAATAACGAATGATAAATGCCGTAAGTGCCACAGTCAACCAGAGACCATACAACATATTACAGGTGCATGTACAATGCTCACACAGACTGACTATACTCATAGGCACAATCAGGTGGCAAATATCATTCACCAGAAACTAGCAACTAAACATAAGCTCATACAAGATCAAGATATAATCACTCCTTATTACAATTACGTCCCACAAACTATTTTAGAAAATACTACACACAAACTTTATTACGATCGCGCCATCCTAACCGACAGAACCATTCACTACAATAGACCAGATATCATTCTCCAAGATAAAGTTAATAGAGTTACATACCTCATAGATATTGCAGTCCCTAATACGCATAATTTGCAAAAGACGATAGGAGAGAAATTAAGTAAATATGCAGAACTTAAAGAAGAAGTAACAAGAATCTGGAGGCAAGAAAAAGTTTATGTCGTACCTATAGTTGTCTCTACTACTGGAGTTATACCCAACCATCTTCACCATAGCCTCAAATTAATAGATTTAAAAGATTCCATCTACATTTCGGTCCAAAAAGCAGCAATTTTGAACACCTGCAGAATAGTGAGAAAGTTCATGCAGATAGAGGAAAATGAAATTTCTCCTCATAATACCCACTCTACACCAATCACACACACGCTACATTAACTTGGCTTGGCCCGTTAATGTAGCTTAAAACTAGCCAAAGAGCTAAGCAACAGCCAACGTTTTTTCAAAATAATAATAATATAATAATGCATTTTTATGATCTGCCAAACTATTTATCGAACCGCTCATTCCATCATTTTAACCGCTCATTCAGTTATTGGACTGCTCAATTATTTTTAGAATTGACATTTTATTGATATTGTAGAAAAAATCTTCATCTTTTTAGCAAAAGAGGCGATAGACATAATTATGTTACATGAAATAGGGACCAATTAGTTCAACCAGGTTTCAGACTGGCTAAAGTGGCCTCTTCTTTCATGGGGTACTGTTTGAAATGTTATAATAAAATACCTCCCCAAATATTAGAACTCAATGAAACGAAATTTAAATCTTGTATTAAACGTACACTATGCAGGCAAGCATATTATAAGTTGGAGATTAATATTCAAATATTCCCGTGAAAAAATTCACGCGCCAGCGAAATAATCAAATCTAAGATACTTAATTGAAAAATAGTAAATACGGTAAGTATGTTACTTTTTTAAGGTTAGGTTAAAAAATACGTTTGAAATAATAAGAAAAAGTGTAAATGAAGTAAAATCCAGGATAATAATCATGATAGGACTTTAGGTTTTTGCCAAATAATCCTTTAATTATGTTAATAAATTATTCATTAGAAAATGGCGACAGTTTACTTAACCAGCTTAAATTGTATTTGGAGAGTGATAAAACACAGGTACCGGTATAAAGTAGGTTATGGACGATCTTTTACAGCATTTTGCGGTTTGTCCAGTGTATAATAGTGTAATTTTATAACATAGACTGTATAGAGAGTATTTTTACAACTTTATCATCATTATCATCATTTCAGCCGATAGACGTCCACAGTTGGACATAGGTCTCCCCCAAGTGTCGCCACAATGATCGATCCTTTTTACAACTTAAGCTGTATTATTTAGGGGTTAAAAATACCTTCTTAAGTTCAAACCATCTTTAGAGATACGTGTGAACACTGAAAAACTCTGAGCTTATCTAATCTCATTTAGAATTAATTTTATAGTATGGATAAAATTAAAGTGGCAGACGTGGTCTTTTTTGCAAGCTGGTTACAAAATAATTAGAGCAGCTGCTTTATTTTATGTCCGAATTCATTTTATATACTTTTTGTTGAGGTAATTTTTGTAACCTATCTTTAATATGTTTTTCAGAAAAAATAGAAGAGGGCTTTTATTATCATCATCTCCAGCAGTGAATGTCTTTCAGCTGAAATGATGATTCATTTCAGCTGAAAGACATTCACTGCTGGACATAGGCCTCCCTCAAGTGTCGGCACAAAGAGCTTTAGCTTGGCTTTATACAAAGTTCATGAAAATCAAAAGGCGATTTAAAATAACTATAAGCAAGTGCATAGACGTCGGTTAAATTAATGACAGATGACAATTCCTTCCCTCCGACTATTTCCCAAGACCCTCCAGATCATCATGGGGCTACATCAAAATGAAGAAGCAGATTATGATGAATAGTATTAAATAACTGTTGAATGTTTTCACATCAGAACGCTGTTTGTTGGACATCAGTTTATCTACCTCAATAAATGATACTTTACTATCTCTGTTTGTGATATTTACCTGCGGTTTGTTTTTTGTATGATAATATTTCCAAAATGGTACCCTGGGTAAAAATCTTTTCTGGTAAGAAGTTGTTGCTCTGAACCATGAGAATCGTGAAAAGAAATTGGCGAAAAATAAAAAAAAGTAAATTCTTCCGAAAAAAAAAGGTTTTTTTTTTCAAAGATTTTTGATTTATTGGTTCTAGAACGAGTTAGTTCTAAAGGGGGATAAACATTCGGTTATTTTTTACCTAGGACGCACCGTTTTCGAGATATTTGAATTTCTTCTTTTTTTAATCTGCAGGCCCAAAGCACGGACACTGTGTGACATAGGAATGTTCCTAACTTATACCTCACCACACCAGTTTCAGGGCTTTTATAGACAAGGTTAATAAGGTACTGTAATAATAAAACAGGACGTATTCTAAAAAGAAAATGCCCAAGTAATTTTTTACGTAATTCTTGGTGTGCAAGTACAACTCGCACTTGACTGGTTTTTTCCCCATATTGATGTCCACAAAAAACAATCCGTGCGACTCCATCAGTAAAACAGAATAACACTGTATTATAGCGGTCATATATTCATAATGCTGTAAATCAATGTAATAATAAAACAAAGATTTGAAAAAAAAAAGAAAGGTTGTCTGTAAAAGATCGCTTTTAGCGATAAGACCGCCCTTTGTGACACCCTATAAATTTTAAGTTTCTCATGTAATTTTTATTTTTGGTGTACAATAAAGAATTAATCTATCTATCTATCTAATAGTGTACAATTACACTAAACGAATAAGAGGTATAATTACGTTCGCATACACTAATTTAAAGCAATAAGTATCATGTTACAATATTATAACACTTACCGCTGTATAAAGTTAGTCGTGACGTGTATATGGGCGCAAAACCGTTATTTGAATATTTTGATGAGGATTTAATTTGATCACTTCCTGCTTATTTTTTTTAAATATTGCAACATCCTGTTGAATTTATGGAAGGATTTCATTTAATAACTTCCTTTCGAATTATTTTAAAATATTACGACATCCTGTTGAATTTATAAAAGGATTTCATTTGATAACTTCCTTTCGAATTATTCTAAAATATTGTTAAATCTGTAACAAATTCAATGACAACGTCCTTTCTAGAAAATATTACAACATCCGGTAGAATTTGTGAGGATTTAACTTGAGTACTTCCTTTTTATTTCTTTAAAAATATCAGAGCATCCTGTCATATTTAAATGGGTATTTACTGTGACAATTTCCGTACTATTGATTTATTTTAAATATTTTTCTACCTTCATAGTGAATTTTTATGCTTGTCAATTTCGGAGTATAAAAACCATTGTAATGTGATTGGGAAGGCACGTTTTGACCGACCATGGAATAAACAACTTAAACTGAAGCAATGTATTTCTTTATTATCACTCTAAAACATTTCCTGATATCACTGTGACTTTTTTTTTAGTAACGTCAACTCCGATCGCGATCATGCGCCGACATGCACTTATAGCCTTTATACAGCTTTAATTGTAAAACGCAACTTAAAGTGTCACAAAACACATAAAAGAGTTATAATACTATGATATACAACGATAAATCATCATATTTCGAGCTACCGTAAAGTAAACATCTGAGTTAAAAGTGCTCTTCAAAAAATAATTACTTAAGTGTGTTTAAAACTTTACCTGGAACCAAATTTATCGATAATATCGAACCAATAAGTTTCTATTAACGAACAGTGCAGTGATTCAGTTGATTCATCGTGTGTTTGTTGATTAATAATCAATATTTGTTAATTTTCAATAGCGAATTACCGTCATTAACTGTTGACCCAGACTGTTTAATAAAAACGCGTAAGCGACGCCGTATAGGGAGGACTTACGACGTTCTTCTCGCGAACTCACGATCGCACGCTCCAGAGGCGGCATAAGGTTGGATTGCATTATTTTAATACTTTACGAACATAGAAGTTTAAAAGTAAACAAATTGTCGCAAACTTATAAGTTTTGCTCTTCGAGTTCTGGCCATATTATAATGGCTACATTACCAACATGGGGATGCTGCACCAACATGAGCAAAAGAGATAGTGATCAATCTATAACTTGCACGAAATGTAACTTAAATTATCACTTTGTTTGCATTTCTTTACCGAAAATTTCTGCCATCTCCGAGGAATATTGTAAATGGATATGTTCGAGTTGCACTAATGTGATTCCTAACCCTTCAAATAAAGATCCTCCCCCCTGTGAGTTCTCCCCCCGAGAATAAATCATTGACCAGCTGCGACGTGCGTAAAATAGTACAAGATGTTATCAAAAAGGAGCTCGCTGCTATGTTGCTACAATTTAATAATTCTATTTTAAGTATTATTAATAAAGAATTGGAATCAATAGGGAAAGAGAACTTCGCAATTATAGTTCTTTGCATGCAATACGGAATAACTTAAAAATAAAATTCAATTGCTTAAAAATATATTACCAAAATAGTCGTGGCCTACGAACAAAGACCCATGTTTTCTATCGGAATTTATGTTGCAACGACTTTGATGTAATTATAGGTACTGTCGGAGACTTGGCTTAATAGTTCTGTTCTTAGCAGCGAGCTGTTCGACGACAGGTACGTGGTCAGGACAGGGAAAGTGCAAGTTTAATCGGTGGGAAAAAAGAGGGAGGAGGAGTTCTGATCGCTATTAAAAAAAGCATCAAGTCAAAACGTATAAATAACTGGGAAAGTAATTGCGAAGATCTCTGGGTTACTGTAGAACTGCCGTGGACACGAACCGTCAGCTGAATAGCTCTCTGTGCGGTATACTTGCCTCCACCAGTACGACGATGTACTTTGGAACACTTTGTGAACTCTTGCAATGCAGTCTTTGAACAATTAACTGACAGTGACGTTTGTCTCGTGGGTGATTTTAACTTGGGTGGCATTGATTGGAAATGCGTGGGTGACGTTGATAATAGTGTTGGACCATGTAATATTAATGAACTCTTGACGAATTTCGCTTGTGTTAACGTGTTAAAGCAATGTAACTTTGTTAGGAACTCCACAGATCGTATATTAGATCTTGTGCTCTCGACAATTCGTCTTTGTTGTGTAACTGAAAGCATGTGTCCTTTAAGCAATGTAGATCAACAGCATCCTCCTTTAGACATAGTAATCTCATTTGACAGGGTAACAGCGCTCCCCTACAATATAGCAAAAGCGACACCTGACTTCCATAGGGCAGATTATCAAACAATTCGTAATTTTTTAAAAGAATTGGACTGGGATTTATTATTCGGTGAAAAAAGTGATGTTAACAAGATGGTAGAGGTCTTTTACGATACTCTTGGTGCTGCGATTCATAAATTTTTGCCACTACGTAAACCTAAAAACCGAAAATACCCGTTATGGTTTAGTCGTAAATTGATTAAAATATTAAATGAAAAAAATAAGATTCGAAAGCGTTTTAAGAAGTATAAGAACTCATTAGATGCAATAGAGTTTAAACTTATTAGCAAAAGATGTGAAAATCTTGCAACTACTTGTTACAAAAATTACATAAAACACTTAGAAGACGAATTGTCATCTAACCCTAAGTTGCTATGGACTTATATAAAAGCTAAACGAGGAGGTTCAAGCGCTTACCCATTAACCATGACCGATGGAACTACCGCTACTTCTGACGGGTCTAAAGTGTGTGAACTTTTTGCAGACTATTTCTCGTCTGTTTACAGCCCTGATGATAGTAGTGGAGCTGAATACTATTCCGAATACATGAAACATTTTAGAAAACAATAGTTTGGAGCTAACTAGTCCTGTTATTTCTTGTGAATCTCTCCACAAAAAATTGAAAAATCTGGATCCAAAGAAAGGGGTTGGGCCTGATGGAATACCTCCAGTATTCATAATAGCTTGTTCCTCTGAGCTAGTTTACCCACTAATGATAATTTATAACACTTCATTAGCAACTGGTATATTTCCATCTAAGTGAAAAATCGCAAAGGTAGTTCCAGTTCACAAATCGGATGATCGAGACGTTGTAACCAACTACAGACCTATCTCAATTTTATCCACGTTTGGCAAAATATTCGAATCACTGATATGCCCATATATTCAGGATCATTTAAAGATTTTCTTAAGTGACCATCAGCACGGATTTGTAAGAACCCGTTCTACTTGCACAAATCTAGTCCCTTTTATAGAACTTCTCGTAAAGGCTATTGATGCAGGTCATCAAACTGACGTTATTTATACGGATTTCAGCAAGGCGTTTGACAAAGTTTCCCATAAAATCTTGGTGACGAAATTACGCGCCTACGGTATCTCTGGGTCCTTTTTAGATTGGCTAAGTTCATATTTATGGGATAGATTTTTCTTTGTGGGCGTTAACGGTTATCAGTCAATTCTGCAATACGTTTCTTCTGGAGTTCCCCAAGGCTCGAATTTGGGGCCTATTTTATTTATTTATTTCATTAATGATATTCCAACATGTTTTCTGTACTTGGATTATTTTATTTACGCAGAAAAAAAAAGAAAAAAAAAAGTAAAGAGTAAGTAAGTAAAGTTTTTGAGAATTATTAGGTCTGAAGAGGATACATTAAAACTACAAAGTGACCTTAATCGTCTTGTTCAATGGTGTAAAACTAACAAAATGGAGCTAAATCCTAAAAAGTGCTACCATGTTAAATTCACAAGAAAGAACATCCCAATCCGAAGTAGTTACCATATATCCGAAGTTGAAATTAAGGAAGTTGATACAATAAGGGATCTCAGAGTGCTGTTCGACAGGAAACTAACTTTTACACCACACATTGACAGTATTATTAAAAGAGCCTCGAAAATGTTAGGGTTCGTCTTAAGAAATTGTAAAACTTTTCGTAACAAGAGAACCAAAATGCTACTGTATAACAGCCTCATTCGTAGCATTCTTGAATATTGTAGTGTCGTTTGGCGTCCTCACTACGCAACACATTCATTGCGACTTGAACGTGTCCAGAAACGCTTCGCATGGCACCTCGCATTTTCCAATGGTATCGCCAAAAAAATTAAGTCCTACAACAAAATACTTCAGTATTTTAATATGACCTCATTAGACAAGCGTAGACACTTAATTAATGCAATGCTTGCTTATAAGGTCATTAAGCATAAAATATACAGCCCTAGCTTACTCGCCCTTTTCAGATTTCGTGCACCCTCTAGAATCCCGCGTAGTGCTATCACTCCTCTTTGTATGCCAATGAGACGAACAGTTCTGGGAGCCAATTTACCTGTTACGAGAATGTGTATAGCAGTGAATGGCTACAGTGATGTCATTGATCTCCACTTTGATTCACTCGCTAAACAGAAGGCCATTATTAATTGTTTACCTATCAACCCCTAGTCATTTTCCTATAAATAATCTTATCACTGTTATTAGTTTATTAATTTTATCACTATGATTAATTTTATCAATTTATTCATTTTTATCACCATAATTAATTTTATCACTGTTATTGATTTATTAATTTTGTCACTAAACTTAATTTTATCAAGTTATTAATTTATTCATTTTAACGCTGTAATTAATTTTATCACTGTAATTAATTCTGTCAATGTTACCAATTTTATCCAATGAATTTTTTTATGATATTTAGTTATGATTTTTTTTTTTATAAATTTAATGATTTTTTGTTTTATGATTTTAAATATTTTTCCTTTCTTTTTTATAATTTTAATGAAATTTTTATGTTTTTCTTTTTTAAATGATTTTGCTATGGATTATTATTAACTTTTATGTTTTTTTGAAACTTTTAATTATTTCCAATTCATGATTTTTTTTTTGGATGTATTTTTATGGTAGCTTAATTCTTTAATTTATTGTTTCATGCATGCGGTGTTTACCTGTAAGCGATTGTTGCGCTGAAGTTTAATTTTATATATGTGTTATGTTGCTGTATTCAGTGTATATAATCGTTGGTGAACCTAATTTAATAAATAAAATAAACGTACGCGGATACCTTTATCCAGCCTATAGCTTTGTTAGCACACACTGCACAAGTGTGTAAACATTTGTGCAGTGGTTATACAGTTGTAAGCTGTTAATCAGCAGGTTTACTGATGTTTAAAATACTAGCGTGCTGCTTAGGTAGTCTACCCAGGTCACCAGGGAGAGTAGAGACGCCGAGAGATGTCGTGCGGTGTTCCGCACGGATCGGTACTAGGACCATCCTTGTGGAATGTCGGGTACGACTACGTGCTGTGCGGCGAGTTGCCTTTTGGGGTCAGCATGGTCTGCCACGCAGACGACACGCTAGTTTTAGCGCAGGGAGACTTGTACCAGTCGGCGGCTGATCTAGCGACGCGCGGGGTTGCGATAGTCGTTGACAGGATCCGGCAGTTGGGACTCGAGGTGGCGCTGCACAAGTCTGAGGCTATATGTTTCCACGGCCCTCGGAACACGCCGCCGTCGGGTCCCCAATTAACGGTAGGAGTCACATCGGCGTCGAGTCGACGATGAAATACCTGGGACTCGTCCTCGACAGCTCTGGCTCCCAAACTGAACCGGACTGGTGCTGCTCTCAAGCGGCTCTTGTCCAACCTTAGGGGTCCAGACGCTTCCTGCTGGAGGCTCTACGCGGGAATCGTTCGGTCCATGGCCCTTTATGGGGCGCCAGTGTGGGCACCGTCAATGCGTTCGCAACCGAAGGCCCAGCTGAATGCATACCAGATGGTCATGGCAAGCCTCCTTGCTGGCCTGCCATCATGAGATCTGGAGGCAACAGTCCTTGCACACATGCACGACTTGCGCGTGGAGATGCAACGCCAGGGCGAAAGTCCGCTGCCGTATCAGGTCACGGCATGGTGGACAGAGCTCCGGCGGGATCTCATGGTGAAATAGCGTCAGCGACTGTCGCAACCCAGTGCTGGACATGCCACAATTCCCCTCTTTGAGGCGTGGCTGGAAAGACCTCACGGCGTCCTCACCTTTGGCATGACGCAGGTTCTCAACGGACATGGCAAGTTCGGGAGATTCCTGCACCATATCCGTGCCAACCCACAGATTTGACACTTAAACGTCTTGCCGTTCCTATAAATAAGACTAGTTTCTATTAAAGTCCTCTCACTTGCTGGCCAGCTCTAGTCCTTTACTGACTGCCAAAGCCTGTTTACGTAAGTAGTCTAATACTATGTCTTAATATTATTGCTAATGTGGTATTGATTCTGTGTATTTGGTATACTGTGAGTTTAGTTTCTAATTATGTTATTGTGGCAATGATAAAATGCTTCCGAGGTGTTTCTTGGCCGTTCTTCACCTCGAAAGCCTAGATTCCAAACGATCCAGTAGTTTATTTAAGTAATTGACAAGCCTATTTGAAATAAATACTTAGTCTTGTCTTTCTCTGCTTTTTTTCATAAAACCCTTTCCTTTCACACCATAGTCATACGAACTTTGATACACATTAAATAACCGTTATCAATCTTGACATTTTAGTATGATATTATAGGTTAGGTTAGGTTTGTTATTTCTAACACGTGCGTTTCTTTAGCAAAATACCGAAGATGCGAATCTTCTAGACTCCGAAAATATATCTTTTCAGGTGATTTTGAAGTGTGATATTTTAATCAATGGTTCCAAGTTCTCTGAGATTGCTACAATTGATGATTGAAATGATCATAATATAAACGTTTTATAAATGTTCGCAACGAAAAAAAGAATCAAAAGTAGAACGTCAATTCTCATACAACCCCTAGCGCGGGTATTATGATTACGTAATCGCGTTTTACGTAAAATTACCAAAAAATAAATAAAAAATCCTTTTTCTAGATTTTTCTAGGAAATATGCAGGAATAGATGCCAAAATTTTCAGCCAAATAAATTTCGTATACCTGTGTGTGCAAAACGACAATTAAACGTTTTTATGGTCACTCAAGTTGTACTGACGTATGTACAACCGGCGCTCGAGGGAAAAATCAAGTGCGAGTCGGAATTGTGCACTAACCTTACCAATTTACGTTTATGTAAATTGTTCAATTACCGAATTGAATCTCGAAGATTTTTCTGAATAGTAAAAGAAGTATTTTTTGATATAAGTAACTATTTTATAATTTTCAAACTTTTTCCTTTACTTGTTCTAGGAGACCTTGCTTCATGCCAAATAGGATTCTAGATCAACGGGAAATACCCCGCAGGTTTTGATTTCCTAGTGAGTTTTCCAAAATATGCGTCATAACGTTAGATTGCGTTGGATTAAAAGTTTGATTTTTGGCAAACCTGAGTATTTAATTTTAATATTAGCTTTATTCGTCTACACAATCCTCGAGAAAATGGGCCTTGACAGACGGACAACAAAGCGATAAGGGTTCTATTTTTGCCAACTGAGGTTATGGAACCCTAAAACTGTTCAAAGTCAATGTTCCCATATCACATTATTGTCAATCAATATCTATCAAAAACATGTCAAAATGTAGGCATATTATAGCGACTGGGCGAAGCAAATATGAATGTTCCTTAAAAATACGAGAATGATCCCTCAGAACCCTCAGCCATACCGAGCGCCGCGCGCCAGTCTGTCATCAAACTGTGGAATAACAATGTCAGCGTGTAGTCATTTGTTGCAGCGTTCTTGCGCTCTCAGTCCGCGACGCTCCTATGAAGAGCTCGTGTTGTTCTCATAGCTTTTGATACTGACATCTGTTGCAAACGGCAGCCTCAGTTGAACGGAATCAAGACAAAGGTTTTATTATGGCTCGGTTATCGTGAAGAAAGACGCATTTGAAATTTTAGAAGTCTAAAGATTCGTAGTATTGCTGTTTTGATTGAATAAAGCTGTTTTAGAAACCGCCCCTTAGAATTCATTGGGTGGTGCAAAACCACCACAGCAATAGTAGTAGAAGTAAAAGTAGGATAAAACATGTCTTTAAGTAGCGGGCGGCATGTTGAATTCCGAACGAAACGAAGGCTGCTGATTTTAATCCCGAACGATAGTGAGAGATTTATAAAATGAACTCCCGAGCATTGCGAGGGAGTTAATAAAGAAACCTGAGTGAAGTGAGGAATTCAAGCCGCCCAAGACAAAGACAGCTTTATCCCCGACTTGCATACTCTACTTTTTACACCATCTGTGAGATATTTAAAAAACAATTTGGTCGACCAAATCATATATTAGAGAAATAAAAGTATTATATTTACAAGTTTATTATAGAAAATTGAAACTATAGAATCTTGGAGTAGTGAATTTTGTTTGTTTGATGAACTTGTAAATATAATACTTATATTTCTCTAATATATGATTTGGTCGACCAAATTGTTTTTTAAATATCTCACAGATGGTGTAAAAAGTAGAGTATGCAAGTCGGGGATAAAGCTGTCTTTGTCTCGGGCGCCCTCGCAATGCTCGGGTGTTACTTTTATAAATCCCTCACTGTCGTTCGGGATTAAAATTAGCAGCCTTTGTTTCGTTCGAAATTCAACATGCCGCCCGCGACTTTAAGACACTGCTTTATCTCCTAGTCACATAAACTACTATTATCGATCAGGTGGTGTAAAAAAATTATAATTTTTTCCAACTCTTTGGAAACCAAAGTTAGTGTCATATCAGACGAATTGCATTACCAACATAATTACACGGAGTCGTATCTAAAATTCACAAATTGCGTTTGGCGACCAGCCAGGCGCTCGCCAGATGGGCAAGCTGGATATTGGCGCTCCCTGTGGTGAAGTAATGTACGTACCATAATAAATTCTTATATTAAAATTGAAAAAACATATTTTGAGAAAGAGTTATGGCCATGAAGTTAATTATTTAATAGACGAGTGTTGTTGTTGGTTTTGGGCCATTTATAGATCAAAACTCTGATCATTACACATTTTTTATGCGTACAGAAAAGGAGTGGAATTCCCTGCCAGAGCCTATGTTTCCTGATAACTACATCCTAAGATTCCATAGGTTACACATAGGCAAGCGTGCTCCATCGTCGACCACATCTTCGCTTACCATCTGGTGAGATAGTTGTCAAATGTGAGCCTATCAATAATCATAATAAAATCTCATGGAGTATTTATGAAGTTTCTAGCATTGAGCACGCCATAATTATGGCGGCAAGTGCCCTCTTTGAGGAGTGGAAAAATGTCAAGGTGGTACCTTCCACATGACGCAGATACTCATGGGTTATAGTAGCTTCGGGAGGTTCCTGCAGCGGATTCGTGCGGAAGAAACGGTAGAAACGATAAGGTCTTAGGCTTTCTGAAGACTGCCAAGCATGTGATGAATGAGTGATGGTTGAGCTCACTGATGTGATCCACCACAACATTCCGCGTTGAAGCATCAGTGCATATGATGTCAATAAGCGAACAGCTATCACCTACGAAGTGTGTTGCGGTTTGAACAAGCTGAACTAGGTTTGAGTGGTCCAAAAAAGCTGTAAGTTGTTTAGCTTTTGAGCTGTTTGCATCCAACAGATTGACATTCATGTCACCCAACAAAACCAGATTATCATATGGGGCCAAAGCACTAATACTAGCAGTTATAGCGTCGAGAAATACCGCCAAATCCTGCCAAGGCGGACGGTATGCGGTCCCTATGAGAAGCTTTTTTTTATTTATAGTTAAACTCAACCAAAGCTGCTCCACATTAGAGTCTTCAGGATGAGCTTTTACCCTCGCGTTTATTCCCTCTTTTATGTAAAAAGCAACTCCTCCGCCACGTCCTCCACGTATAGACAGTGGTCGTGGTATGTGCCTTAGTTTGTATCCAGGTACACTAGGAGCTCGGTCCTGTTCGCCTTTACGTAGCCACGTCTCATTAATGGCCATTATGTCCACAGAATGTTTTCTCATGGCTATCAGAAACTCATCTTGATTTGTGCATAGAGAGCCTGTATTCAGTAGACCAAACTTGATATATTTGCTAGGAGCCATAAGTGTAAATAATTAGTGTAAATATTAGTGGAAATATAAAGAGCCAGTAAGTGTATATAATATTTGTACATATATTGTAAGTAGATATAATTAAATATAAGTATGATATGTGGAAGTATAGGGCACTGTTTGTATTTGTATATGTGTACGGTATATATGTTGGTATATGAACAAGTGTGAGTGAGCTTATTTGATTTGAAGAACTCATCCCGACCATGTGAAAGGCACAGGCAAAGATAGCCACATAAACTAATAACATGAATTTAGCTATCGCCAGCATAGTAAAAGGTATATTTAAAATAATATGTAATATGCTATGTAACATATAAGTATATATATATAATAAAAAATTGTACAGAGAAACCTGCAGAGTTCCAGTAGAGCAACACACAAAAACAAAAGTGACGCACATCTTCACTCATGACAACTATGAACATCAAAAGAACAGCATAAAAATAAATAGACACGAAATAATAAGCTAAATAATTATTAAATTGTAACGACAGGTCCAAAGACACGGGAGATGTCCGCTTCAGATCGTATTCTGTGGGTGGCGTCTCCTGGTCCCCTCCTGGCGAGAATACGGCCTCGCTTGATCCACACAAACTTCCAGTCTGCAAGGCCAGCAGCGTCACGCGCCTTGCGAAACAGCTGGCGGTTGACTTTGGTGAGCCGCTCGTTAAGAAAGAACCGCCGGGCTGGGCCCGGCATGTCGAGGTCGGCTGTGGTCGCACCGCGCCGCACGTGTGCACTCGCCAGCAGCCTGTCGCGCAGATCCCGTCGAGTCGGCCGCATCATCGCTTACCATCAGGTGAGATTGTGGTCAAACGCGAGCCTATCCATTATAAAAAAAAAAAAAAAAAAAAGACAATGGCGCGTGGCCGAGATTCTGTCGCCCCCGCCGAACTCGTCGCGTTGAGTTGCCTTCCGCCGACCCGCTCGACGCTGACAACGTCCCGCTCATCGAGTGTGACGCCCAGCTTTAGGCTGATCAGCTGAAATATATGAGCCGGGTTGTCAGCTGTGGCCTCCGGTATGTTAGAGACCTCGATATCGTTCGCCAGAAGTTCTTGGTCCCTTTCATTGAGCTCCCGCCTCAAGTCCTAGATGATTCCATCGACCGCACCAGGCTTAGGTGGGTCTGAGGCCCGCTGTTCCAACACATCCAGCCGCGCCTCCATGCGGTCAATGCGCGCGCTGCAGGTGCTCATAGCAGCTCTAATCCCCGACATTTCGAGCTCCATTTCCTGCCTGAACAATTGGATTTCCCCTCGCATCGCACGCAGTTCCTCCATAATAGAGCATGCATCGGGGGCGGTGATTGGGGGGATGTTTTGGCACGCAATGTCGGTAGAGAAGGCATCGCGCGGCGGAGTCCCGCACACAACAGGGCTGACAGGTTTGGAGCTGCCCGCTGTGATAACCGGAGTGCAGACTTGCTCTCCCGGTTTTTTAATGGAACACTCGGACGCTCCCCTGACGGGGGTATCGGCCTTGTTGTCCCGTACGACGCTCTTCGTGCACTCGGGACAACGCCAGCTTGCAGATAATATCGCCTTACTAGGAACGCTTACACAAGCTCGATGGTAATGAGCCTGACACTTGCCACACCTAACGCCCTCTTGCGTCGAGGTAAAGCGACCGCAACCACCGCATTTGAGACCCGGCATGATGATGACGCTGAGATCACTTGTTGCAAAAGTGATACTAGGGTGATGTTCTAGATGGCGCTAGTAGTGACCCAATATGGATCAATAAACCAAAAACAAATACAGATGGCTCTGAAGCAAACTTAGGCAACTCACTCTGCTAATAAAATAGAGGGTACCAAATTCTAAGTCCAAATTTTGTAATGTTTTCGGATAGTTATAAGTCCTTTAATCTCACTTATATGTTGCTCACTTCAATAATTGTCACTTATCTTTACACTATGTTTATTATTAAATACTTATTATAACTTATTATTGTACTAAAACGAGTTGTTTTATTTGTTTATACAAATTAAGCGGGACGAAGCTACACCGACACAGACGTCAAACGTCAACTGAGCTGCATGGCCCCAGTACGCTTCGGCCCTGCTGGGTTCTATACAATTTCTCCATACAACTCTGGGGGCCGAGTCACCCGCGTCCGTAGAAATTCTCCTACGGACGCGAATGACTCCGCCCCCAGAGTAAAGCAAGTCCCTACACGTGGTCCCTGGGTGGTGTTAATCAGGTGACACTAACTGGTGGTAGGTACCTTTACCTTTGGCTTGCGACCACCCACTGAACAAAGACATACCGCCAAACGGCCAGGCCGTGTTCTGGTGTGATGCTCAGTGTAGCCAGTTCAGAGGAGTTGGGTCGAAATAGCTGTTCCAACGCAAGCAGACCAACCTGTCGCGTGCTGATATGGACGAATCGGGAGGCTAGTCGCGGAGGGTAGCGGGATCTGAGGCACGGTGCACCACTGGCCGACGGCAGTTAGTTGGGGGCCCAAGTAATGTGCCAGCCACACATGAAAGGCTGCCCCGTCAACTGGGGAAAAAATCCCGGAATGCGCCACCGTTTTGGTTGGCGACTAGGCGAGAGGGCCCGATGTATATTCCCGGAAGGGCTCGGGCACCCTCGCAGTCTCTAGTCTAGTCCACCGATGATATTGTCCATTCAGTGCGTGCCTGAAGGTTAGCTGTGGGGAACCCCATTTCACTTCGTTCTCCTCTGCTACCTTCACTCAATTAAATAATGAAAAGGAATAGTAAGAGACAGGTTAAACAGCGGCTGCACTCTCTGTCTCACACAAAGTGCACCTCACTAACTTACGAAGTTCGCACTCCAATCTCGACGCAGTCCACCATCATCTGGAGGCTAAAAAAACAGCTCTCTTCTTCCTTTCGGAGACGCGGATCAGAAGTCCGTCCGACGTGTCGTACGTTTCTTACACAGGGTTTACCTTGGAGCACAATTTCAAACCACGTGCGGGTGTATGTACATACATATGTCATAGCAGTCCTCCAGTCCAGTGTGCAAATGTCGTCAAGGGCGTATGTACGCCCGGGACGACATTTGCTATCGGCGTCTCCGTAACCTTGAGGACTCCAGATTCTCGACGTTTTGGACTTTGGTGGACACAAGCCTAGATAAAATAATCTACGCTTGTGTATACCGCTCGCACAGCGAAGATCAGGAGACGTCTGGGCTCAGACAGTATCTAAGTGAGGCGGCGGAAGCGGCTCAGCAGCAGTACTCTTCTACCCAACTAGTGTTACGGGGGGATTATAACGCCCACCACCAAGAGTGTTTTTTCCCGTACTAGTACCGTACAGACCATGCCGGTCAAGAGATGCGAAAGCTAGCGCTAGTATTAAATCTCACCCAGCTGGTTCAGGGGGCAACGAGGGTGCCGAATATGGATTCGCATATAGCCAATTGCTTGGACCTTCTGTTGACAACAGACCCAGACCACTACTCTGTATCGATATGTGCGCCTTTGGGTAGTTCCGATCACTGTCTGGTTAAGTCTGTGTTTGTCTACTCTCCGCCCAATCCCAGCCCTAGGGGCACCCGGTAGATTTGGCGATACAGGTCAGCAGATTGGAATGGCTTGCGGTCTTTTTTCGCATGCTTTCCTTGGCAGCCCACTTGCTTTTCTTCGGAAGATGCTTCGTCGTGCGCAGATGCCGTGACGGATGTGTTGCGACATGGGATGGAGTGCTTCATTCCATTTTCTGACTTAGCAACGTCTGGCCAAGCTCGTCCATGGCGCATTAAGCACGCGGCATATCGAGCTTGGGCCGAAGCGCGAGTACGCAAACCAAGCGACGTGGGTCAAAAGAAGATCCTGCCAACTATCGGCCGATTTCGGTAACTTCAATACTCTGCAAGATTATGGAGCGTGTATTGAACTCGCGCCTCATGTGACCGACAGTATGGGTTTCGCCGAAATCGATCTACTGGGGACCTACTAGTGTATGCCACCCACTTGTGGGGCGAGGCCCTCGAGAAGAATGGGGAAGCAATTGCTGTCTCCTTAGACGTCTCGAAGGCCTTCGACAGGGTATGGCATGCTAGCCTCTTGAGTAAGCTTCCAGCATACGGCATTTCCCTGTTCTGATTAACTGGGTAAAAGACTTTCTGAGAGAACGGTCTCTTCGAGTTGTTGTCAATGGATACTCATCAGAGCCCATGACGACTAATGCCGGAGTTCCTCAGGCGTCAGTTCTCTCCGCAACTCTTTTCCTGCTGCACATTAATGATCTGCTGATGCCCGGTATCTATGGGTATGCAGATGATAGCACAGTTGTAGAGAGATACCTGCCAGGTGCTCGGGCTAGTAAAGAGCAAATCCAGTCCGAACGAGAGGCTATGGTAGAGCGTACGAATATCTCGCTTAAAGCAGTCTCCAAGTGGAGTGAAACCAATTTGGTGGGATTCAACGCCGCCAAAACACAGGCGTGTCTGTTCACCGCCAAAAGGAGCCCGTTCACCTCGGCTCCTACTTTTCAGAATGTATCATTGGATTGTACCGACCGCCTTCAGCTCTTGGGTGTCGAAATTTCCTCCGACCTCAATTTTGGGCGGTTCATAAAAGCCAAAGTAGCTGCTAGGAAACTAGGCGTTCTTGCAAAAGTCCGGCGTTACTTCACACCGGGACAGCTTTTATTGTTATACAAAGCACAGGTCCGATCGTGTGTGGAGTACTGCAGCCACATATGGGCTGGTGCTGCAAAGTGCCACCTGGCAGCTTTGGACTTGGTGGAAAGGCGTGCGAAGAGGCTGATTGGTGATCCAGATTTGATTAAGTCTAATTTTCAAAGCCTTGAGCACAGGCGTAGGGTAGCCAGCCTTTCGGTGTTTTACAGATTGCATTTTGAAGAGTGTGCGCAGGAATTGCTGGATTGGTTCCGATTTGATTGAATGGCTTGATTCCGCCATCTCATTTCTGCCATCGGACAAACCGACGCACGGCAGGTATATACCTTTACGTTGTTGAAACATCTACGGTCCAGACTAAGCGTTTCACCTCGTCATTTATACCGCGTACATCAAAGGACTGGAACAGTTTGCCTGCTGCGGTCTTTCCGTCTGATTATAATTTAGGTGTCTTCAAGTCTAGAGTGAATAGGCTCTTAATAAACTAGTGCACCTCACCATCAACGATTGCATCACTGCTTACCATCAGGCGGGATCGCAGTCAAGTACTAGTTTATAATAGATAAAAAAAAAACATACATACGAGTACCTCCATCCATCTTCACAAACTTTCGCATTTATAATATTAGTAGCCTATTTGTTGAACTTGCTCACGAGATAAAACTTAGCAAAAACATAGGTTATAAACTATACATATTTTTGCAACGTTTATCATTAAATTCATCCGTTTATAAGTTTTTGCGTAAATGAGTAACAAACCGTTAATTGTGGCGACACCTGGGGGCCTATGTCCAACAGTGGATGTCTTTCGATTGAAATGATGATGAACATTGAAGTGCAAACACGAACCGGTAAAGGAAAATAGCGAGAGTAAACCGCTGTACTGCGTAAATAAGTATATGCCACCAACGACCACTTAGCCTGTTCCAACGAAAATGGTTCACTTTGACTGGGATCGGTCTATCATCACTGACTGGAATATTGTAGCTAATAGTAAATTTATAGTTACCCTAGTTAAATATAGAGGTAAAATGGGACACACCACTTTTTCGTTGTCTTGCTCGGTAAATTTTTTCTCTTTTGCTAATCAATGAAAAATATGAACTTAATGACTATGAAAATAAAGTACACTTCAGAATTTATAATATTTGCTGTAAAGGGGCCATCTCATATACAAGATCCTTGGGATCACTTTGTTATCCGTTTGTTTATCTGTTAAGACCCTTTCACTCGAGAACGCTTAGAGCTTGTCCAGAAGGAGCGAATTCGACGCGATTCTCTCGTGCGTATCACGCGCGACCGTTTTGCCCAGAAAGAGCGTACCTACGCGCGAGCATTTGGGGACGAATTTAGTCAGTACGAAACATGGAGTTGAACGATGCGGTCACGTTGTGGTTAGCTTATCGTCGCTGGAAGAGACAAAAACGGAGAGATTTTCTTCTTTCTTCTTTTTTTCCTCGGAGTCATCTTTATCAGAAAATATTAACACCAATTCTTCCCAAGATCTACGTTTTAAAATTCTGTTGGCATAATCAAATGATTCCTAATCCCATATCGCCGGCCGTTTTTCTATTTCGTCTATAAACAATTCCGTATCAAAATTTTGGCGCTTCATTTCCCTGGATACGTGCACTCGCTCTGGAGTTCGCGCGTTAACTGGGCGCAACAAGGCGTCCCTAGAATCTCGACTCGCGCGCATTACGCGCGAATCACGTGCGAATCGAGAGTCTGCCGTAGTGCACGCGATTTACGCGCGTATTTTGAATTCACGCGATGCTTGTTGGCGCTATGTATTGGTGCCTAGTATCTCACTAACACGCGAATGATTTCGCGCGAAACTTTTCGCGGTGAATTCGCTCTTTCTGGATCAGCTCTTAGAGATATCGAATTAAAATTAAAATCATATACTCGGGTCTGCGGTCTCATAAAGTTGTGAAAAAATCAGACTTCTTTGTTAACGAAAAAAAAGATACGGCCGTTTATGTTGCAAACAACGTATATTTCGATACTCAAGGGAATCAAAGTTCATAGGGTAAATCCCGTTGACCTAGAATCCTAAAATATGGCATGAATCAAAGTCACATAGAACAAATATAGGGAAAAATCAGAAAACTGTAAATTTGTAGATCCGTCACAAAAAAAAATTTTTGCTATTCGAAAAAATCTTCTTAACTCAATTCGGGAATTGATTTCACATGTAAATTTGTACAGAATCCCCAGTGCGCGAGTCCGACTCGCACTTGCCCTTTTTTATTTTGGTTACTGTATCCTTACTCAAGCCTGAAATGAAACATTCTAAATTAGTCGAAACGCATAATAAATTAAAAGTATCATCGAAAACATTGACCGAAACAAAATAAACAAATATCATCATGTTGAAATGAATTTCTGTTTAATTTATATATATTTGGAGATAACAGAGACTGGAGTTTGCCTAGGAAGTCTAAAACATTAAAATAAAAGTGTTACGTACCAAAAAAACAGCATTCGAATGTTTCCCAAGATCGTGACTTTGTTTTGTTCAATAATGGTGTGGTTTGCCATTTGTTATCTTTGGAAAAACTGTAATAATTTAAAATATTATTTCCCTTTTTTATTAATTTTTTATCACATTTATTAAGATTTCGATTAAAAATCACTATAATCAAGGTAAACAAACCTGCGTCAACATGATATGGCATTTGGCAGTTGACGGATGGCTGGGTTGGGTTGCTACTTAAAAACTTTAATGTTGTTTTCACTTTACTCCACAACCATTCTTTTAACGCACAGACTATAATGGTTTGCATTATTTATTCACTCACGCGAGAATCGGTTCGAGTTATTTAAAAAAAAATATTTTATTTTTTAATTTTACCTTTACAAATGGATAGTGTTTCATACGGTTTACTAATGATTAGCATAATATATATTGCCATAATTTACATTGGCATAACAAAATACGGCATAATGATCATTACGCATAAATTTATTAGGCATAAAACTTTTGCCATAATGCTTGTTGCCATAAATACTGCTAGCATAATAATAAAGCATAATTTTATAAAGCATAATGTTTTAAACGCATAATGATACAAACACATAATTCTCTTTGGAATAAAACTAATAAACCCTAAAAGATAAATCCAAACGGTAAGTTGTAGACACTATTTCACATTACTGATTATTATTCGGCATTCATGATAGATTTTCCACTCCTACTAAAAAAAACCTAACTTAACCTAACCTAACCCAGTAACCAATAATTCGTCGCCACAAAAATATCGCCTAAAGATGGTTCACTGATGTTTCACCAAAACTCCATTGACAATTTTGTTGTTGACAATCAACGTTTCGTACACTACTTATTTCACAAACGATTCGCTCTGCAAATGTTTCATTTTACAAACTCTCAGTTTTAAAAACTTTTTTTTTAGCATTTGCTTCTCTTGATAAATGATTCAGATGATATTGTATCATTTGTACATTTTTCATTTAATATTTTGCCTATTTTGGTAAAAAGTACGTTTATACTAAATATCATTTTATAATTATGACTGTATTTTTTGCGTTCGCTTAGGGTTTAATGAATAAACCTAACCAAAATGATTCACAAGCAATAGAAGGGGATCTATCGATCTTTAATGGTCACTGTTCTAACCTAACCTAACCTACATGATCGTGTCGTTTGCTCGGTATTGCGTTCTAGTGTTCACTATTCTAAAAAAGACCAAATCCAGGAGCGATTTTTAACTGAACCTGGTCAATTGATTCAGAAACATTAGAAGGTTATCTGGCGCTATAATGGTCACAGTTCTAACCCTACTTAACCCACATGATCGCGTCGTTCGCTTACTATTGCTTTCTAGTGGTCACTATTCTAACCAGACCTAATCCAGGCGCGATTTTTAACCTAACCGACCAAAATGATACACCAAACCAAAGTGAAAATACTGTGTTCCGGGAGGCCTATTAAACATTTACAAAATGTAAAATATTTCAAACGTCGTTTTATGAGATAAAATGAAAAAAAAAATGAATTGTTTGTCAATAGACACATTATTAAACAAAATATTTAGTGATTTGTTTGGAAAGTAAATCGTTTGGAAAACTTGTTGTTGTATAATGATGAAATAGCGAACCAAGTTTTTGCCAATCGTTGGTTGTCAAATGAAAATTTGTTAATCAATGTTTGGTGAACTGACAGGATACCCCTAAAGATCAATTTAAAATTATTGGCTACATTCATCAAATTGTGACTTTTTATATTTATGGCCTATGATTATTAGACGAATAAATATTATGCCTTTAAAATTTATGCAACTCCAATTTAAGCTAAAATAGATTAGACTAAATGACAGTTATGTTAACCTATGCATTATGCCAAAGTACTATTATGCAACATTATTATTATGCTAAAAAAAGTTATGCGAAAACGTTATGCCAAACAAAATTATGCTTAAAAATTTTATGCCAACAAGGATATTACTGATTCATACACCGGTTCGACCCTCCACGGGATTAAAACGATTAAAATTTAACGTGGTATATATAAAATCAATGCCACCTTTCGTTGTAATTTTATAACTCACTAGCTTTTGCCCGCAGCTTCGCCCACGTAAATATGTCACTCAGGAATAAAGCAGCTTTCTATCGGTGAAAACATTTTAGCAATCGGACCAGTACTTCCAGAGATTACCTCCTACAAACAAAAAAACATAAAAATAAAAAAACACAAACTTTACCTCTTTATTATATTAGTGTAGAAGAACGGGCTCATCTATCCAAACCAAATGTTTAGGCTTTGTTCGGACTATTATTTTAGTAGATGGTTTATATGAAGTTTTGGTAGGGTAGAGTAGCGTATAGTAGGATAGAGTAGGGTAGAGTAGGGCAGAGTAGGGTAGGGTAGGGTAGGGTAGAGTAGGGTAGAGTAGGGTAGAGTAGAGTATAGCAGGGTGGAGTAGGGAAGAGCGGGAGCGAAGCAGCGCGGGCAAAAGCTAGTGTTATATATTTTAAAAAGGTCACAAGTTAGACACCACCCATACTAAGTACAACACAGGTGTTTCGGGTTTCGCATAATATACTAAAACTAACTGTTGTATATAGTATAAAATATTTTATGGCAGTTGGTTCTGTTCTGCTTTTAGTATACCTACTTTTTTTAAACCGTTGGCAGAAGTTAGTTATATGTAAACAAAATAAATGGTAAGTATAATGTTTGGACCCCTATTTCATCCTTTTAGAGGGTGAATTTTTAGAAAATCCTCTCATAGTGCTTGCTACCGTCATAAGAAAAAATCTTGTGCTTGTGTTTCAGGTTCCTAGATCCAGTAGTTTCGGCTGTAAACAATTAAATTTTAGGCTTTTCAAATGTAAATATTGAATGATATTGTTATTGTAAACCGCAAAGTGGTTAACCCAATTGCCATCATTCCTTCATTTCACTTTTCTTATAACGCGTTATTCAACACTGTTGCGAGCGGAACGAGGAGACATTCCTAGTCGTTAATAACTGTTGAAGGAATCTGGATACTTTGTATCTTCTTAATTCTTTCTAAAAAATATATAAGAAAACCGGCCTACACACTATCATTATTATCGTTTAACATAGCTTAAAGTTAATAGTTTAGTTTAATAGGTTAGTATTATGTATAAAATACTGATAATCTTTTTTCTTGGGTCATAAAGCCCCAAAATAATAGCGAAAAGGTTCGTACGTTTCATTTCAAGGCCAACATTTTTATGTATTGGTTGCCCTTGACCGATTTAGGAATTTCGTCTGCTGGTATGAAACTCTCTTTTATGTTTTATTTTCAATCTTTGTAAAACTGGAAGCGAGCACCCTAGTTTTTACTTCAATGTAGTTTTTATTTGCAAACTCACCAAAACTGGGTGAGTTGGATCAAGCTAGTAAAAATGTGGATGTGACTGCATATTTGAAAAAATTGGAGATGGATTGATGTATACTACTATATTGACGGCGTGGTGCTTGAGCAACTGACTGTTGCGCTGTATATCACGTGTCGAGTACCGAACGCGGCGGATGGTCAGCCAGTACTATGAATTGGATCTTTATGTGTATCTAAGTAAGGTTGAGTATAAAATGAAACAACTTAGTACTAGATACTGGACTAATTATTTATACTCATAATGAACTTTATTTACAGGACCCTAACCAGATGGCGGAAAATCTTAACATCGACTTCCAATTTGACGTCACCGCCATCTAGTTAGGAATCCGTAACTAATACATTTTTGAACTTAAATCTCGTTCTAAACATACCGCCCACCAAGGACGTTACTGAAGGAATGTCCTTCTTGAACTAAATCCTGGATCTGACATGCATTTGATCTCAGGTTTGATCTAAAGTCTTAAATTAAAAAATTGTACTACAATAAATCTTAATATCTAACATATAAAACTTTAAACTACTTATTTGGCTAAGCTACTAAAATAATAATGTGACATAACAAACATAAATAATTCAGTGATCTGCAACTGGTAAAATACAAAGTTTGGATGTTGGCCTCTTAGTAGTGGAGGATTTAGTGCGTAATGTGACTACATGTTATCAGCACCGGGATGCTTCTCTAATACGCGACTTAACATCCAACGACTTGGCGTCAAATCGTCTTCACTCAAAGCAGCTTTCTCAAGTCTACCTCGAACTCTGATAAAGCCTGTATCGTCCTCGTCTAGAGTTGTGTGGAGCAGTTTTACTGTCAAATCTTTTAATAGAAACAGCAGATGTCCTGAATATTTCTAGGCGTCACTGAAGCCATGCTGCTCAAGATCGTCGTACGACTTAGTTCCAAGCCAACGAGGTATCCGAACTTTGCTAAGTAGTGACAGCTCTTCACGGTAAGAAACCCATTCTTTTATTAAGTCAATGTTCAGTTCTTCATCCCAACTAACACCTGCAAGCCATAATTTTTGGATGAATGTTTTTGCTAAAACCGCACTAGGAGCTAATCAAGCTAGTGAGTCGAACAATCGGGCTATGTCCGAAATAATTGTCCTTTTAGTTACAGGTGCAGTCGTCAGAGGCGGAAGATTCACCGAGTACTAGAAGATATCTTCGTTGCGGTTCCAGGTACTTACCTTTTTTTTTTAAATAATAAAATAAAGGTAAGTCCCAAAATTTTTATTGTACTATCTAATTTGATTTCTAAACCTTTCTCTTCTTTGTGTTCTATCTTCTCTAGTTCATTGTTCTGTATTTTTATTTGTTCTCTTGTTTTGTCCTTATTTCTATTTGTTCTTGTTTCATCAGGTTGTTCTTTAACTAAATTGTTTTCAATTCTTTCTATTCTCTTAAGTACTTCTTGACTATTACTATTCCATTTTTGTAATATAAATCCGCCTTTTCCTAATAATGCAATCATTTGCTTATATATTTCAATACCTTCTTCTACACTGTTGCATCCTGTCATTAAATCGTCCATATAGAAGCAATTGAAAACCTTATCTGCGGCTAGTGGGTAGTTATCACCTTCATCAACAGCGATATGACGTAAAGTTTTGACTGCTTGGTACGGTGCAGAAGCTGTTCCAAAGGTCACAGTCATAAGCTCGTAATCTTGTATCTCTTTATCCGGACTGTCACGCCGTTATATTCTTTGGAACATTACATCTTCTTCTGCTACCTTCACTTGTCGATACATTTTAATTATATCAGCTACAAGTAGTTCGTAGTCTTGTCTTCCCTAATGACTGCGTGATGTGGTAGATAAACTGCTTCTTCCCTTTTGCTATCATCTTTCTTCACATGCCTCATATGACCTAACTGTAAATATTCATGTATTATTTCTGTGTATTTTTCTTTTAACTTTTTGTTCTTTGCTAATCTTCTCTCTAATGCTTGAAATCTTGATTTAGCTATGCCACGTGAATTTCCAGACTTGCAAGGAGGATCTTCGTCTCGGAAAGGTAACTTGACTATATATCTACCATCGCTATCTCTCTTAGTAGTCTCACTTTAAAGCTCTTCGCATTTCTTCTCCTCTGGTGTAAATATCTTTTTAGTACTAATATGCTCTTCAATTTCCCAAAATTTCTTAAACATATCATCTTCATATACCATGCTATGCATTACGCTAATTTTATTTGTACTTTTACTTTCAAGGCTCACTGCACCTGACAGGACCCAACCTAATCTAGTATTCTGTGCTATAAGACTACCAGAAGGACTCTTAACTAAATCTTCCTTAATAATACAGCTATAAACATCGGCACCCAAAAGAATATCGATTTTGTTAGGTGTGTTGAATTCTGGATCTGCTAAACACAGATTGTTGACCTCTAACCAGTCGAAAGCATCTGTGTTTAAGCTTCGCTCTGGTAAGTAAGAGGTGATCTTGCTTAAAACGTAAGCATTAAACGTGAACTTAAAACTAAATTCGACGCGAGACTTTATCGTTATTTGTACCATGTACTTTGTCATAGTTGACCTATTGTCTCCTATCCCTAAAACAAACCCTTGAATTGAATTTTTTTCAGGTTGAGAAGTTGAACTGCTGCTTCTGTAACGAAACAAGCTTGCGAACCTTGGTCAAGTAAGGTTCGTACTGTTTGGTATCCATCCGTCTTTGACTCAGCTTTTATTAGCGCAGTGGCTAATAAAACTTGTCTGGGCTTGGGTACCTTCCCTGTTGACAAGCAAGCAACTATCTGATTAGCACTAGTCGAAGGACTAGCACTATCAGCAGCTGGCATTGCTTCAGGGTTTTGGTCTTGGTTAATATGTAACAGTGAATGGTGGCGCTTTTGGCAAACTTTACAACTAGTGTCCTTTTTACAGCTTGTAACTGTGTGGTTGCTACCTAAGCAGTTAAAGCATATTCTGTTTTTACGTAAAAATTCACGTCTAGCATCAAGCGACTGGTTTACAAACTTTTTACAAAAACAAAGTTTGTGGAATTCTGAACAGAATTCGCATTTCATGTGTGATGATGAGTTTGTGGCAAGCATTGTCTTAGGCTTATGGTTTGAACTGTTATTATTGATTTGGTGAACTGAACCCTTTTTTGGTTCTATACACTCAAATGCGCGGAATCGTTGTTCCAAGAATAATTTGAACTGATCAATGGTGGGAAAATTCCCATTGTTTACGCGTTTCAACATCTAATTTAAACGTCACGATGTGTTTAATGATAACATAAATAAAATAAATAAATAAATAAACATCCCATGTATTCACATTTATGCCTAAATTTGACAACGCATTTAAACAGGTGAGATAGGTGTTGATAGGTGTTTTTTCAGGTGAGATAGCGGTCAAGCGCGAAACTATCAACAATATAAAATAAAAAAAACAATCAGTGGTGGTATCTAAGAGTTCTTTTAATGAAGTTGCTGACTCAGTTTGCATACGTTTTATTCCAAATAACCTTTTCAATATGCAATTGGCAAGATATCTTTTGCTGCTATACCTCTTGTCTAATAAATCCCAGCATTGACTATAATTTGCATCCGTTATTGGTGTATTCCGTATAAATTGATCAGCTGCACCCGAAAGATGACTTTTTAAATAGTGTAGCTTTTGTACGTTATCTAACGATTCATTTTTATGGACTAACGATATAAACAGATCACGAAACATTGTCCATTCTCCATATTTACCAGAGAATATTGGAATGGTGATCTTTGGTAATTTAACGAATGAACTTGCTGACTTAAATGAACTGTTAGAAGACTGATCACTGGGTTGTACTGGTTCCCTTGGCCTAATTTTATTAAGTGTTGTTTTTAACAAACTTTTATACATTATATAAGTGTCTTCGGTTGTATCATAAATGTCAGCAACCTTTTGATCTGTACTATCATCTAATTTAAAGTTTTGATAAATTTTAGTATTGGTTTTTTTAAATGAATCCCAATCCTTTTCTAACAATTCTTGCCTAGTTTCAATGTATTCAATTGTTAATCTTTTTTTTTTTTTTTATTGTTGATAGGTTCGCGCTTGACCGCTATCTCACCTGATGGAAAGCAAGCTTTAAAGAAAAAAATTTCTTTAGGACTTTTTTTGAAATTTGCTAATCCTTTAATAATAACATTTTGGGAGCCTTTTAGTACGTTAATTAATCCCTCCATCTTTGAGACTATCAAACGTCGACATTTAAAGCCGCAATATCGAAGAAGAGTTCGTCGTGTAACAGATATTTTTTGGATATTCAGGTGAATTAGCAAAAAATATACAATTGGACATGCAATAAAACACTAAAAACATAATACTTGAACTTTTATTTAGTCATATAAATAAGTAAGTACAGACATTTGCTTAAATATATTTATTTCTTAATATTTCAACACATCATCACTACAATAATTACTCAGACAAGACACATTGAATGTTTTCATCCTCTCTTAAATCTCGAAAAGAAGAACTAGGTAGCTTCGAAGATATCTTATCAAGGAATGAGGCTGATGACGTTACATTTGCTTGATTAGCAACTGGTGGAATTGAAGGTAGTTCAGGCAATCCAGATTCATTTTCCTTTGTAGTATTTTTTTTTTTATTGTAGTTCTTCAATCTGTCTATGTATATCAGCCAATGTATTTTGTAAATATGGTGATAAAGTTCTTACAATATTCGATTAGAGGCCACAGTTCAGTTCAGGCACATTGACTTCGTGAGCGTCAGAATCCAAATCGTAAACAAACCAATCCAATATGCACAGCAGAATATTAATATTAAAATCGTAAAGGAAAGTCCAATAAAGGATAGCATGGAGCCAAGTTTAAAAAATCAAATACAGTTACGAAAACTCAAAACAGTAATATGTTGTAAGATCGACGCAACGCAAGACTGACACATACAGTTTGTTTTGACATTTTGTTTAAAGAGTGCAGAAACGTCAAAATAATTTTAGGACGTTTGGGTGCACGCTCTTGAAAATATTGCCGATTCATAATGTGTAACGTGAGTGCTGCCTTCTGGATCAAGCCCTTGATCCAACTGCCTAAAGAGAGCCTCATTAGATGTTGGTCGAGGCTTTTGGCTATTAAGCCATTGGCCGTTACGACTATCGGCACAATGATTGCTCTATCCACTTCCAACATGTCGACAACCTCGCGAGCCAAGTCAAGATATTATTTAGTTTGTTTATCCCTCTCAGCTTTCACGAGGTTCTCGTCGTGAGGGACCGCAGATATCAACAATCATTGTGCGACGTTCTAGTCGATCTTTCACCACTATGTCAGGCTTATTGGCAACAATACTCCTGTCAGTGATGATAGATCGATCCCAATATAACGTGATATCGCCATTGCAGAGAACTGGGTCGGGCACATACCTATAGTACGGTACTTCTGATTCCACAAGATTGTATTTAAGAGCAAGTTGCTGGTGGATAATCCTATTATTATTATTTTTTATACATTTATTTATCTCAGGGCCCTGAGGTCCTGGACCTTTGGAAGGCATACGAGGAGCCGAAACCAATTCGCAGAGGCCCTTTTAGATGCTTTTAATGGGACGTGGTACCATTATTATTGTTATTATTATAGTCTCGCGCTTGAGCAACATCTCATCTGATGGAAAGCGACGATGTAGTCACCGATATAGCACGCTTGCCTTAGAAGTAATCTATTTACACTTGAACCCCAATTGTAGCTACTGGAAACACATACTCCCGCCACTCTACTTCTACTTCTAACCATCCCACTTTTCATATTATTATATAGGAAAAGTCCTACATAACTGGCGCATTAAATCTATCTCTAAAGATAGACTCTCATTAATCGAGTTGTCGGTGGGCACGCTCGCGCGGGAAGAGGATTATCTTCTTCGTGACAACTGGCCTGTTTACTCAATATATTCCTTACTCTATTTACGAGAGATCTTCGACACTTTATTAATACTGAAATACATTGTCTTCATACATTTTTAACAGATTAATCCTAATGTTAATAACTATATTTATCTTAATCTCCTCCTTAATTATCCTAATACCTATTTTGTAATAACAAACGTACAACTATACATTATTCTGCTGTCTATCCTCCTGGAAGTCAACTAACTATCGTTGAAAGTGTTAGTACATTACGTAGTATAAAGTTATTTAAGTTCCTACAAAGCCATCTAGTAAGTCTGTAACCTATGTACGTATTGTAAAAGGCTCAATAAAGTTAGTGTGTTGCGAATACCCAACGAGTTTTAATTGAAAGAGTATTCAAGATCGGACCAAAAATTTAAACTCTTAAATTATCTACACTAATACACACACTGCATAAAAAGGTAAAGTTATTTCTGTTCGTTTTTTTTTTGTTAGTAATCCCTGAAAGTACTGATCTTATTACTAAATTTTTTTCACAGATAGGAAACTGCTTTACTTTCCAGAGTAAATATAGTTGGGCCCGGCCGCGGGCAATAGCTAGTATTTTATAGACCTATGATTTTTTAAGAGTTATTTTTTTTTCGTTTATTTGTTTATAAAATACAAGTAATAGGTAAAATACAGATGATGCAAATCATAAACTCATTAGAGTTTTACCGTGCATCATAATCATCGACACAAAAAAACTTTGCTTAACTAAAACACAATAAAAATATCACATTCCAGACCACATAATTATATCCGAAGAGGGTATAATTAAAATAAGACGCCAAAATTGTCGATTGAACGAGCGAACGTAACATAGCATCAGACTAGAGTTATTTATAACTTGCTAATCCGATTTCAAATAAAATATTATTTCTACTTCGAATTATTATGAATATAAACATCATGACAGTACCTTGTGAATATTTTTATGAAAATATTATGTACCTATGTTCGGAAAAAAAATCTTCTGTTTACAAAGATAAGTAACAGTCACCATTTCGATACTAGAAATAGGGACGAATTGGACAATTGGACATTTATGTTGCAATCATATAACGCAGTTTCATTGTTGTTTCATTACTTAAATACTAACTAACTATTTAAGTGAATATATAGAAGAGAATATAAAAATGTAAATAAAAAACTTAAATATTAAATAAACTATTTATACTAAAACCTAACTATGTACATAAATATCTCTTCTTATTTGTGTATATATATTATGTATTTTTAGTAAAAGGTATTTATATAGTTATATAAGTATTTATTAGTTTAAGATTTCACTAACTCTTCTTTACTTATTTCTGCACACTATTGTCTACATCTCTTCTGATCTTTCCTTTCGCAGGTCTGCTGGAAGAAATTTCTTCATGAAATAAGCAGTACCTTTGTACATAATTTATAATAATGTTGTATCTTCTTCTTTATACTGTATGTACATAAATTATAAAATAAATAAATAATACAAAATGACAAAGTACGCCCTGTATGTGCCCTGCCCATTGCCACTTAAGTTTGGATTCTTCGAGCTACGTCGGTAACCTTGGTTCTCCTGCGAATATCTTCATTTCTGATGTGATCACGCAAGGAAAATCCAAGCATAGCCCTTTCCATCGCCCTTTGGGTGACTTTGAGTCTTCTTATGAGGCCTATTGTAAGTGACCACGTTTCGGAGCCATAAGTCATCACTGGCAACACGCACTGGTCTTAGACTATCGTCTTGAGACACTGTGGTATATTGGACGAGAAGACACCGCGCAGCTTCTCGAGTCGGATTCGACGATTGACCTCTTTCTCGAAGTTAGACCTACCCAACTAGACCGTTTGTCCCAGGTAAACGTAATCGTCCACAACTTCGAGTGTACAGTCTCCGATCTTAATAGGATTGGGCACTACGTACATGGATGTTAACCATAACTTTGGTTTTGTCCATGTTCATTTTAAGTCCCACTCTTTCGGAATCTCTACTGAGGTCACCGAGCATTGTACTGAGTTCCTCCGTAGTCTCAGCCATGACTATCATGTCGTCGGCAAACCGAAGGTGAGAGATGTACTCGCCATTGACATTAATGCCTAGTCTTCTCCATTCCAGAACCTTGAAGACATCCTCCTTTGCGGCCGTGAACAGTTTCGGGGAAATGACGTCTCCCTGTCTCACACCCCGCTGCAAGAGGATAGGTTTCGATGTCTGATCTTGAAGTCGGACTGACATGGTGGCGTTTTTGTACAAACACTTCAGCACTTCGATGTACCGATAGTCAATCTGGTACCGTTGGAGAGACTGAAGTACAGCCCACGTCTCGATCGAATCAAAGGCTTTCTCGTAGTCCACAAACGCTAAGCAGAGAGGCTGATTATACTCTTCGGTCTTCTGTATAATCTGCCACAGCGTATGTATGTGGTCCACGGTACTAAAGCCTTTTCGGAATCCGGCTTGTTCGGGAGGCTGGAAGTCGTCGAACCTGCGCGCGAGACGGTTCGTGATGACTCTGGAAAACAGCTTGTATATATGGCTCAGAAGCAAGATGGGCCTGTAATTCTTAAGCAGGGCATTATCGCCCTTCTTAAAGAAAAGTACCACCACGCCTCTGCTGCCTGTGGCGTTTTCCCTCGAGTATGGCGGAATTAAATAGCTTTTGGTGGGCCCTTAAGACCGGTTTTCCACCCGCCTTCAGGAGTTCGACCGTAATTCCGTCCTCACCCGACGCCTTGTTGTTTTTCAGCTGCTTCAGAGCCATACTAATCTCGTACAGGCTGACGTCCCGGATATCTTCGGTATGGTGTCGAGTCAATCTAGCTCTTGGGTCATTTGCAGCGGGTTAAGTGATAGACGTGTATAACTGTCCATAAAAGGCCTCGATCTCTCCCAAAAGCTCCGATTTGACGGAAATGACTCTGCCATCGTCGGTCTTCAGTTTTGTTTGGTGGGGGTTTGCCATAATCGCCACGCTTGGCAGGCGGGTTGGCGATCGTAGTGTGGTTTTTGAAATCTACAGAGAATGCTGCTGCCCATTCTCTGGTATGTCCCTTAGTCGCCTCTTACGACACCCACGGGAAGAGACGGGATGGCGCGATTCTCTACGTCCAAACACCATACGGAACAACAACAAAGCATAATTTATAAACTGGAAAATTATATCCTACTTCCTACTAATTAAATGCGAAAGTTTGCATGTATGGATGTTTGTTACTCTTTCACGCAAAAACTACTGAATGGATTTCGATGAAACTTGGTACACGGGTAGACCATGTCCTAGAATAACACAACGAATACTTTTTGTCTTGGGATTATATTCCCTTGGGATAATCTTCTAACCCTCTGACAAATGACAGCAACTGTCAAATACATTGACAGCAAGTGTTAAATACATTGATCCCAATCATTCCTTCATTCGGTCAATCATTCCATCATAATTATCGAAATCCATTCAGTAGTTTTTGCGTGAAAGAGTAACAAACATCCATACATACGTCCATACATACAAACTTTCGCATTTATAATATTAGTACGAAGTAGGGTGGTATAAGTACTATACAACTGTAGTACTTATAACACAAGCTTGGGACTAGACGGCGTTGTGTGATAGTTGTGCAATATTATTATTTTCATTCCTTTATTTATCTCAGGACCCTGAGGTCCTGGGCCTTTGGAAGGTTACGAGAGGCCAAAGCCAACTCGCAGAGGCCCTTTATGTAAAATTATAATGGAACGTGATACCTACCGATGAATATCCCTGTTCGCGCTATGTTAGCGCACCCAAGGACAACCATCGGCTGTTAAAAAGCTATTGCAACATATGAAAAACAAAGACAATAGGCCTATGGTTTTTAGAGTCTTTAGTGGACTGGTAACATGGAACTATTAACAGACTATGGCAATCCCTGCCTGCCTGAACAATCTTATTAATATCCATCGATAAAAAGGCAGAGGGTGACTTGCACACTCAACAAATGGACCCCCAAAACGATCGCTAGCACGAAGTGACATAGCAACAAGAAGACCACATATTCTGATGTACTTAAGGAGGGGAGAAGTTATACCACGGCTATCAGGACAATCCCGGAAGTACGATCAAGATCTCTACCAGCACCTTCCTGGATTATACATCCTTCTCCCGAGCGCGTTTGCTCTTGGGAATCTCCTCTCAAGAGGAGGAGTGGCGAGGGTCTTAAGAGAGCCGAGAAAAGTAATCATTAATTACTTACGTGTATCATACGACGTTTTTCAATACACTTGCGAAAAATATAACTAAAACTAGTAACTAAACTTTTGTGGCGATAAAAATCTGTTTTCATATGCGCGCCCATATTTTTTTTAATTTACCTTTCATTACTCTCATTGAAATGAATAGGCGGGGTTCGTCCGGCGGTTCTATTACGGTAAATATAATAAAATTATAGTGGGGGAGGGGTTGAACAATAAGTTTTTAACTACATTATAGCACTAGTGCGTAATGGTAATCAAAATGTCACAGTTTGGTAACAAGGGCCATTATATACTTTGTGTGTTGTTGTATTGTTGTGTGCGCTGCTCGTCGCTCGTTGCGCTTATGCGCAGCTGAGGAGAAATCGCAAGAGAACACAAGGAGGCTGCTACTAAACGGAGCTACCTGGACTAAGCGAGAACTGGACCTATTTTGGTGCAGCCATGAGGCACACAACAACTGTATTTATATTATTTTTTATTTTTTGCCTCTTCTATTTTTGATACGTGTTACTTATTGTATATTTCGTGTTTGCGCCTTGTGCTGTACCAAATAATTTTTTTTTTTCTTTTTCTTTTCCTTCTATTTTCCGTTCCCGATTTCTGCCTTTTATTTGTATTTTAAGAGTTTCCATAGCTTTATCTGTTAAAGAGCAGCAAACTGGCCTAAAAGATTACGTAACCGCATTGTGGTCTATACGAAATACATTCAGTCAAAAAATCGGCCAAGTGCGAGTCGGACTCGCCCATGAAAGGTTCCGTAGCAGCAAGTAACATAATATAAAAGTTCTTGTAATGTGTTGTAACTTTGATCGATGTTTTAATAATAGTGTATTTTTTTCGATTTATGACGCATAAAAAAAAACTACTTACTAGATTTCGTTCAAACCAATTTTCGTTGGCAGTTTTTATAGTAATGTACATCATATATTTTTTTTAGTTTTATCATTCTCGTATTTTAGAAGTTAGAGGGGGGGGGACAGACATTTTACCACTTTGGAAGTGTCTCTCGCGCAAACTATTCAGTTTAGAAAAAAATGATATTAGAAACCTCAGTATCATTTTTGAAGACCTATCCATAGATACCCCACACGCATGGGTTTGATGAAAAAAAAAATTTTGAGTTTCAGTTCTAAGTATGGGGACCCCCAAAATTTATTGCTTTTTTTCTATTTTTGTGTGAAAATCTTAATGCGGTTCACAGAATACATCTACTTACAAAGTTTCAACAGTATAGCTCTTATAGTTTCGGAAAAAAGTGGCTGTGACATACGGACGGACAGACGGACAGACAGACAGACAGACAGACAGACAGACAGACAGACAGACAGACAGACAGACAGACATGACGAATCTATAAGGGTTCCGTTTTTTGCCTTTTGGCTACGGAACCCTAAAAAGTATCGGGAATGGATGATTTGTTTATGGTTCCAAATTCAAATTTTAGATTTTTTGTTGTTGCTAGATTGGCTTATCTGTTTTCCATTTTGGTGCGGAGTGTGAGTTGCATCTGTTATTTATATTAAATACAGTGCTGTTTTTAGTTATATCATAATTATCTAATGTGTATTGCGAATTTCATAATGGACATAAACATCGAACAAAGAGTTTGTCTTCGCCAATGGAATTTCGTGTTCGGAGTCACTGAAAATGTTACAAAAGGCTTATGGTGAATCGACTTTATCAAAAACACGTGCTTATGAGTGATACAAAGCATTCAAAAGCGGTCGAGATGTGATGGAAGATTTGCCTCGCTCTGGTAGGCCATCAATCTCTGCAACTGAAGTTAACATCGCAAAAGTGAAGGAAATAGTGACTGAAAATTAGTATAATATGTTTAATGTCTATGCTGAAAATCCTCATTCAAGTTTGAGAGAGATAGCCGCCGAACTTTCTGTATCTCACGAGTTGATCCGTACTATTTTAACTAATCATTTGGGTATGAAACATGTTGCCGCTCGGCTAGTCCCAAAAGACCTGAATTTTCTCAAAAAACTTAATCGCATGAGAGTCGCTGAGGACATGCTAGAACGAGTCAATTCCGACCCAACATTCATGAAACGCATTGTTACTAGCGACGAGACGTGGGTTTATGAGTTTGACATGCAAGCAAGTCAACAAGCTTCGGAGTGGCGCCTTCCAATTGAACCAAAACCGAAAAAACCACGCCAAAGTCGATCAAAGTCAAAGTCATGTTAACTGTTTTCTTTGACTATCGCGGTGTTGTGCACTCGGAATTCATACCAAAGGTCAAACGATAAATAAATAATATTATTTGAGAGTTATGCGGCATTTAAGAGAGCAAATTTGACGAAAAAGGCCAGATATGTGGAAAGAAAATTCTTGGATTTTGCACCACGATAATGTCTTCGCACAAGGCCATCATTTTGAATGAATTTTTGACCAAACACTCAACAAATACCATCGAACAGCCACCATATTCGTCAGATATGGCTCCAGCCGACTTCTATCTTTTTCTTAAACTCAAATTACCACTTCGTAGTTAGCACGTTCGGAGGATTCGCGGCGAGAACTGAACTCAATGTCGGAAACAGCGTTTAAAAAATGTTTTGATGATTGGATTATTCGTTGGCGTAAGTGTATCGTTTCTGAAGGGGCATACTTTGAAGGTGATAAAATAAATTTGGATGAATAACAAAAATTTTGTGTATTATTGATCTTTTCCCGGTACTTTCTTGACAGAGTATTACCTAGGTTATTATCGTAACTCATAATTTCAGACTATTGTGGGTCTATTTTTTTGATTGATTTGAAATTTCTTTATTTTTCACATAAATTAAACAGTTAAATGACAATTAGAACCTATTCTAAAAGCATTGAACATAAAGAATACGTATTTTCTGCAGACTATGACGCCTATATAAAACATTCGAGAATACATAAAGTAATGTGCAAAACTACATGTTATAAATCTTCGGTATCTTTTTACTTATGTCAAATAACTAATGTATCTACTTACAGCGCGATGTTAAATCACAAAACGCACTTTTTTAACACATGAACACTATTTATAAGTAATTGTAACAAGTACACTGTTACTTAAGATTAATTTTACTACGACTAGGCCAAATAATGGTAATTACGTTATCTAAAATGCAAATGAACGTGTAGGTACAGTGCGAGATCCGCTCAAAATCTACCCTACATTTCAATCGAACTTGTAAAAAATGTCCGGTCATGGAGTCGTTCCGTCTTTGTTACTCATATAGCAGTAAGTGATGTGGGAGGCGGTATCGATGATATGTGTCGATGTATTTTAAATTTTTAAATCGTGTCTGTCCAATAATAATAATAATATTCCACAATTATCACACAGCGCCGTCTAGTCCCAAGCTAAGCAGAGCTTGTGTTATGGGTACTAGACAACTGATAAACATACTTATATATTTCTAAATACATACATATTATAGATAAACTAGCTGCTGCCCGCGACGTCGTCTGCGTGAAGCCTCTACAGCACTAAAAATACCTAAGGTGCCAGTGTCGCTATAGCATTATAAATAAACAAATTTTAAAATAGCATTATATTATATTTTTTTTTTTGCAAACGAAGCAAGTGAAGAGAGTTATATGAGAATCCTGCTGAGTTCAGTCATAAGATGTGACTGAAGGAAATAGAGAAAATAATGCAGGAATACATTCCAGGACACAAAAGAGTAAAAATACGTACAAAGGTATCATACATTACAAGACTTCCCTATAAACTACGTTGGTAGTTATACTGCCAGGAGCCAAAATGTAAAGAGAGTCAGGACTGTTGACGCGGGAGCAAGCGACGTACAGTTGCCCGTGTGAGAAGCAACTCGTCCTGAGGTCGACATCCGCTGCCCTTAGTGTCTGCCCCTGCGACTTATTGATGGTCATCGCGAAGCAAACACACACAGGGAACTTTACGCGCTTGAACTGGAACGGGAAGTTATGGGGTATGAGGGGAATGCGTGGTATAAATACTGCCGCGCCGACGCCACAACCCGTAAGAATTTCCGCCTCAATGATGTGTCTGTGTGAAGCGAGATGACCATAAGGCGGCTCCCGTCACAACTTCGAAGCATAATCGGAGCACCGACCTTCAGCTTGATGGTATGCGCCGGAAGTCCACTTGCTGACAGGGAGTTCAGAAATTCTACGGAATAATGTGTGGCGTCATCTTGCTCGACAACAGTGTTTATCGAGGTGTAGACTTCATTCTTCTCAATTTCCGAGAGAATGCATTCGTTAATTGCTGCAGCCTGATCATTTTTGGATGTCAAAATGGCCCGCTCACACACCCAAGAATTCTGCGACTATATACGACTATACGACTGATGTCCCCGTACACACAGTAAATGAGTTTTTCTAAGCTGGATACCACTCTACCGAGAGACTCTGGAAGCACCACCTGTCCACCTCTCTCTTCTGGTAGAGTGGCTTTACCAAGACTTAGAAGGACATCGGAGAATTCTTGAGCACGTGCATTGCCGCCGAGCCGAGCTCTCATATTAATGGTCAAGCGCAGTGTACGAACTCGTGACCACAACGAACATCGTTTCGACGAAGCATTCACCTCGTCAGCCCTCGATCCCCGCGTCACCTCGGGAAGTGTTTGCCGAAAATCGCCACTGAACAGAACTGTGACACCACTCATCAAATGTTCGTTCCTGCTGATGTCCTGCAGGGTTCTGTCCACGACCTCAACTGCCTTCCTATTGGCCATCGTACACTCATCCCATACGATCAGAGAGCAATCCTTGAGCACGTGTCCCTTATCGCTGTTACGTGACACACCACAAACAGGCGTTTCGACGTTCTCTAAATCGATGAGAATTTTTAACATGGCATGTGCTTGTCTTGCCTTCCGGAAGCAGTGTGGCAGCGATTCCCGACGACGCTACAGCAGTAGCAATTTTGCTTTGCCTCCTGACCTCTGCAAGTATGCCAGTGGTAACAAATGTTTTTCCTGTTCCACCAGGAGCATCTAAGAAAAACATTTTACCCTGATTTTGCCCAACGCTTTCAAGGACGGTGTCATAAATTTGTTTTTGCTCTCAAGAGAACAAAGTGACATGGTAATTTCGTATGGTGGTCATTTCGCCCGGATCGTAATTTGTCTCAGCGTTATACTCCCGATTTCCACGGTCTTGATGTGGTAATGATTGGAGAGCTGGTAACCCATATTCGATCAGTGGATTGCCGCCGATAGAAATGACCACATCTTGAAGTGAACTGAGACAAAGCTACCTGGTTCGCGACTTCACAAAACACCAAGATGATGGCACACAGATGACGCATGCGGCTGGGACTGTCACTGACGCTTGCCTCCGCGAGGGTGTCATCCCAATTAGGCAAAAGGCTGCGCGGTAAGTGGGATACTCCACGCCATCAAATGTCCTCAGAAAGGCGAAAGACATTGGGCCTGGGACAGTGTGAAGTAACAACCGCAGAAAATAGCATTCGCCACTATTCGGGTGCATGGTATAAACCCTACCCAATGCGGTGTCCTTGAAAATTCCCGGAAAACCTTTCACAGCACCTCCTCGTCGCCGTCAGTTAAATACACCCCTTTGCTTGTCGTACGTCTGCTCAAGATTTTGAGGGTTTTTTTGGAACTTGAATTTGTCAAAACGAACTATAATAATTGTGAAGAAAATGCACATTACCATCTATGAATTTTAAGAATAACTAACTACTAACCTCGCCAACATGATCATATTTAAATTATTAATTTCAAAAAAGTATTAATATGTAACTTGATTTGATTTTTATGAAATCTCATAGATGGCGCTGCTTTAAAATTGTCTTAATTCATTAAACCCCGCGCGAACGCCGGCGTTCGTGCACCTATTGTCTTTCTATTGTGTCTGTAATTCTCACGATTGAAAGGTTAATACAAGTAACATTCATTAAACTATGTTTCTCTGCCCAAGTTACTTTAATGGCGTAGTTTTTATAGTGTAAAGCTAGATAATAGCATGGCTTACTCAAAACCAACATTTAAATATGCGTCGTTAGATTACACGCTGTCATAGGATGCGTAAGAAAAATAAAGATTCACAGCTCCTCCCCCGTAGTACGTGATAATATGTAGCCTATATGTTGACCCGACCTCTTAGTAATATTCATGCAAAATTTGAAGTAAATCCATGCAGTACTTTTTGAGTTTAGCCCGGACATACATACAGACAAACAGACAAACAGACAAACCGACAAAAATTCTAAAAACTATATTTTTGGCTTCGATATCGATTGTAGATCACGCCCCAAGTATTCTTTTAAAAAAATATTCAATTTACAGTTTTGACTTTCCTACGATTTTATTATATGTATAGATTACGCCCAGACACAGAACAAATGATCGTGCTCAGCACACAAATATTTGTCCTGGGTGGGAATCGAACCCACGACCTCCGGCATAGCAGTCAGGGTCACTAACCACTAGACCAACAGACCTGTCAATGTTAGAAATAAGTGGATTATGATGTTTAGAGTTAGTTATAAGGTAAAACTTTTTAGTGACTTTTGTAATAAACTGTTTTAATGTTGGGAAATTTAATTGATTGTGTAAGATTTTAAGATTAGTCCTTAAGGGTGTATTAAAAGATGTTTTTACAGCTTTGTTTTGGACCACTTGTAACTTCGTGTAATTGCTGTCGCATGTACTACTCCAGACCGGGGCCGCGTATGTAATGCAAGGTCTGACTAGAGTTGTATACATCTTCAATTTTGTGTTAGTGGGTCTATTACGAGCCTATTTACCTATATCCAGCATGTTAAAACGTGTTGCACTCATTGCATTCGCTATATAAGCATAAATCACATTGTTTTACACTTGGATTCCTAAACTAAAATTCACGATTCCATTTCTCGTGCACCCAGTGAACAGCTTTATGCCTTGCACTGCATCTGTGCTTCAATAGACTTACCGAAAATTTCAGCAAAGGCGTCGGCTGCATCTTTTTATTATTATTATTATTGATAGGCTATCTACGCGCTGCCTTCCAGTTCCCGTCTACATTCGCCACGCGAGCCGCCGGGGCTCCTCGACCACCGCGGGAAAAAAAGCGCAGCCGCCATCTTGTCGTGCGGCGTGCCTGCCGTGACACCGCGTTGCTGCGAGCTGCGCCTGGGGCGTATAACAGCGTTTGGTTTGATGCATATGATTTATCTATTTTATTGTTAGCTTTTCGGATATTGTAATTTAAGGATGCCAAACGTTGATAGTGACGAGGTCAAATTAAGTGAATTAATTAATAAACGCGGTAATATCAGAGGGCGTCTAACAGAATTACAGGAATATGTTCAGGAAATTCAAAAATTAGATATAAGTGCATTGAGTAGCGTAAATATAAAATAATTAGGTAGACGTTTAGAGAACTGTCAAACATTATTCAGACAGTTTGATGAGGTTCAAACTTTAATAGAAAATATCTGTGATGAATCCGCTGTGAATGAATAAATCCCATTGAGATAATTAATAGAATCAAAATGTATTACTGTAATGTCCATTATTGAAGATGTATTGGAAAGGCAAGGGTCTCAAAAAGAAAAAAATCGTGATGCATGTAGCGACAGAGGTTCTGCAACTTCCTCATCACAAATGGCCTACATTCAATAAAACTGCCAACGATAAAATTGCCTACGTTCAATGGATCTCACTTAAAATGGTTAGAGTTTAGAGATACTTTACAATACTTAATTCATAACAATGACGCAATGCCAGGCATCAATAAGTTTCATTATGTGAGATCCTCACTGGAGGGTGGTGCCATTGAAGTTATCAGATCTCAGGAGTTTACCTCGGAGAACTACAGTGTTGCATGGGAGTTGCTTTGTGATAGGTACAATAATAATAAAAAATACTCATTAATAATTAATCATCTTAAAGCATTATGCAGTATTGAAACCTTAACTAAAGAATCATTTAAGGAATTACGCAACTTAGTAGACGTTGTTTCCGAAAACTTAAGAGCGCTCAATACTCTTGGGCAACCGACTGATCAGTGGGACACTTTATTAATATTTATCATCACTGGGAAGTTAGACACCTATTATTATAGAGAAATATTCTACCTAACTTGCCAACGCTAAAAGACTTTTTTGATTTTTTACGCAGTCGTGCGGATGTTTTATTAACTACATCAGTCACATCACAACAAAATAAAAATGATAAAGGCAATTTATATAAAAATAATCAATGCAATAAATGGAAAAATAAACAACTTGAAAGATCTCATTTCTTTGTCTCTTCGGCTGAGAACTTGTGTGAATATTTGTGTTTATTGTGTAGTGAGCAGGGTCATCGCATTCACCAATGTACTAAGTTTAAAGATATGAACGTACAAAATAGGCTTAAAGAAGCAGCTAGATTAAAACTGTGTTCAATTTGTCTGCGTGGAGGCCACAACGCATTTCGTTGCCGCACAAAGAGTTCATGTAAATTTTGTAAACAACAACATAACAGTTTGTTAAAACTCAAAATAATAGTAGTTAGTACTGAGCGAGATCAAACTACCACTATACCTCCTACATCAACTCAACCACCACCAGTCTGCTGTCTCTTTTAGCCAGGTTCTGTTGTGTACCGCTATGGTAGAGGTAGTAAATGAATCTATTCAACAGAATTACCTTGTTCGGGCTTTATTAGACATAGGCAGCCAATCTTCCTTTGTGACAAAAAACCTGAAAAGCATGTTAGGACTGTCGATTAAAATAACTGAACCATTACAGATCTCAGGTATTAATAATGTATATTTTTAATATATCAGATCACAGGTATTAATAATTTATATTTTTAATATATCCGAACGCTGCAATCTTAAAATAAAATCGCGATTAAATTCTTTCAATATAGAAATAAATTGTCTGATTGTGCCACAGATTACAGGAATGTTACCAAGTGCACCTGTAAATATTCAGGAACTGAATTTACCCAAAAATATCGTGCTTGCTGACCCAAAGTTCCATTATCCCTCTGATATTGACATTTTGTTAGGGGCAGATGTTTTTTTGGAATATTGCAGGGACAAAGCGTATTTCATTGGGTGTAGGTAAACCCATCCTACAAAATTCGCAGTTAGGATGGTTAGTCAGTGGCCGTTTAGGAGAATCTAGTCCTAATTATCTGACATGTAATTTCACAAAAGAAATTCACACTGACTTTGAGGTCAGTGTGAATTTCTTTTGTTTTGGGAAGTTTCGGGAAGTTGAAGAAATAAATAGTGTCAATAACACTTCACCCCAAGAAAAGTTGTGTGAACAACATTTTTTAGAAAACATGAAGCATCTCCTCAATGGAAGATTTTCTGTTAAAATGCCATTTGAGGAAATTCCAGAACAGGCACTAGGCGACTCTTTTTTCTTAGCAAAAAAACTTTTTCTGAATCTGGAGAAAAAATTAAATAAAAATGTTCAGCTCAAACAAAGTCACACTGCATTTATTGAGGAGTATAAGAACTTAGGTCATTTGGTTGAGGTAAAGCGTCCTTTATTTGGTTATTACTTACCACATCATGCAGTGAATAATACAAAGAAACTACGTGTTGTTTTTGATGCTTCAGCCAAAACTAGAATAATAGAAACTAGATATTCAATATGTAGGTCCAGTGGTACAAGATGATTTGTTTTCAATTTTATTAAGGTTTAGAACCAATAAGTATGTGCTAACTGGGGATATACAACAAAATGTATAGGCAAATAGAAATAAATCCATCTCAGCGACATTTGAAATTGATTTTGTGGAGAAATGATAATTCTCAGCCTATAAAGGTCTTGCAGATAAACACTGTCACCCATGGGACAGCGTCTGCACCTTTCTTGAGCACGAGCTGCCTTGTTCAGTTAGCTCACGAATGCTCTAATCCCATAATTTCTAATATTATGGAACATAACAACATGGTTTATTAAAGTCTTACAAATTAATAAATTTTCCAGGTGTCTTAAATTATGGCTATTGGAAAAGAATTTCTACTTAGTGAACGACATTTTTAATATAAGGTTAAAAAATAACAACTAATTATATAAAATGTTTGCATTTTACATTTTATGACTAAGTGTTATGGATCTGTAATCACTTTTATAATAAGACCAAAATTGTACCAACACTTACTGCGAATAAATTGAATTGAATGGACGATTTGAATACTGGATGTCAGTCAGAAAAAGAAATTAAAGAAATATTGAGGTCACTAGAATTTTATCTTCAGCTTGTTTCTCTCTACATAAAATACGCACCAACTGTCCTAAGGTTTTGCAAACAGAGACCACTTCCAAAACACTAGACCTGAGCAAACATTTCACAGTTTCAGGGCTAAACTGGTCACCTTCACCTAACATGTTACCTACATTTTACAGTAGAGATGGATAAGAGTAGGAACTTACTACACGTTCTATCATTTCAAAAACACGTAAAATATTTGACCCATTAGGGCTGCTATGTGCATGCATAAATATAGCTAAAATAATTCTACAGCAACTAGGTATGGGATGAAAAGTTGGGCTGCGATGATCCCGTGCCACCCCATATTGAGAAGAAGTCGGTAAGGATATCAGAAAATATTGATAATTTATCTAATATTAGTTTGCCTAGATATGTAGTTTGTGAATGTCCCATGCCAGTTGAATTACATTGTTTCGTGGATGCCTCTCAGGAAGCGTATGGAGCCTGTGTGTATTTAAGGTCAATTAATAACGAAAACATTGTAACTGTTAAATTTTTGTGAAACTAAGGTTGTGCGAAAGCAAGGGTTGCACCTCTAAAAGCCATGACAATACCACGCCTTGAGTTGTGTGGTGCACTGCTTGGTGCTCGGTTGTCTAAAAAGGTTATCCAGTCCTTGCGATGTTAGATAACACAATAAGGAATATGTCAACAAGAATCGTTTGATACAGAGTTATGTATTCCTAGACCTTTATTTAGTGAATTCATTAAATAAAGGTCTAGGAATACATAAAAAATCCAAAATATTTAATTTAAATCCGTTTCTGGACTGAAGGTTCATTAAGAATAACGGACGTCTGCATAATTCTAGTTTTGACTATAATAAAAAAACATCCCAATATATTAGATTCTAAACATAGACTTACTCTTTTATTAATGCAAAATGAACATCAGCGTTTATTCCATGTAGGTCCACAATTTTTATCGTCTTCTTTAAGAGAAAGGTACTGGCTTGTAAGCGAGAGGGCCTTAGCTCGTAAGGTATACAAACGATGCATTATATGCACTAGATTTCGTGTTAAAACTATAGAGCTTATCATGGGCAATTTACCATCGGCTAGGACGAGGCCTACTTTTCCTTTTCACTTGACTGGTACTGACTTCGCAGGACCGTTTCGAATCTCTAGTAAAAAGGGAAGAGGTAATCGAATAAGTTAATCCTACCTTTGTCTATTTCTGTGCCTAAGTACCAGAGCGGTTCACCTAGAGCTAGTGAGCGATCTTACTACATCCGCATTTATTTTATGTTTACGAAGATTCGTGTCGTGTAGAGGTAAGCCTCATGAGATTTAGTGTGACATTGGCACTAACTTCGTGAGGGCAAACAATGAACTTGGTAAGGTAAAGCACCTTACCTAGCTCCAGTCGTGACTCAGTCATTGACTAAACAGCTGACGAAGGCATTTTATTTAAATTTAGTCCTGCTTAGTCACCGCATTTTGGAGGGCTCTGGGAGGCAGGCGCAAAGGCAGACAAATATCATTTAAAAAGAATAGCAGCTAATGTTTCTCTTACTTTTGAGTAGTTGTCCACTCTTTTTACATAAATAGAGGCAATCCCTAATTCTCGTCCTCTCTCCCCTTTATCTTCGGTTCCTCTCGATTTAAACCCCTGGGTATTTTCTTCTCGGACGGCCACTGACGTCGGTGCCCTCTTTTGCAGCATAAGACTCAAGACCGAAGTACCAGCTCATCTGCAAACTACGCCTCGACTTCTGGAAGAGATGGTCTCAAGAATTCATTGCGGAACTCCAGCAGCGCTCCAAATGGAAGACTGCGTCTATCGGTACGATGCAAGGGCGAAGCGAGGATGCCATTCTGAGTAAAATCTCTCCGATCTCACTCTAATACTTAACAGAAGAAAAAGGTGAACACTAATGTGTTGTTGTCTTTTTCTGCCTCAAAGGCTTTTATGAGGCTTTATCTTCTATCTCTACTTTTGCTATAAAAACATCACATTTTGTGTCTGTGTGAGTAAAGTATGAGACTGTGTGCAAATGCTCATCGAACCTTTTGTATTAAAATAAAGCTGGGCTTTGGAATAGACATGAATGGCAAAAGGCATCCATTTTTACGCATACATACGAGGCGCCCTTTATGACGCGTAAAGTTGTACAAACTACAAATTATGTAGTTCAAATTTGCTTTGATCGGTTAACGTGTTTTACGTACCTAATTGTTTTAATAGTTTTTTTTTTGTTTTCCGTCATTTAACAGTTTATGAATTCGAAAGCTATACTTGAGTTTGTGTGTGGATATTATTATGTGTGGAATCGATATTGGCCAGGTAGGGTTTGAGTTTTGGAGATAAATATAATCTTGTAACTATACTATTTAGAATATTTCTCAGAAAAGTAAATAACAATGCTTGGAATACATCAATTATGACTCAAATAACTTCGCTAGTGCCATGAAAAACATCAGAATGCTCAAAAGCACTTGAATGCTGTTATTTCATTATTTAGTTTTGGTAAACCGCCAATAGAAGCTTGGTTATCTTTCTCGACAGTTAAGTGATAAGTGCGTGTTAAAAAAGCAAAGAACGAACAGCTAATTGCGTAGCGTTTTCTGGTACGCGGTCACCACTTCAGAACCGTTCGTCCCCATTGACCATCTGTCCTGCGTGCAATGTGCCCTGCCCATTGCCATTAAGTTTGGCGATTCTTCGAGCTATATCGGTAACCTTAGTTTTCCTGCGGATATCTTCATGTCTGTTGTGATCCCGCAAGGAAACTCCAAGCATAGCCCTTTTCATTGCCCTTTGAGTGACTTTGAGTCTTTTACGAGGCCTATTGTAAGTGAACACGTTTCGGAGTCAGAAGTCATCACTGGCAACACGCACTGGTCATAGACTTTCGTCTTGAAACACTGTGGTATGTTGGATGAGAAGATACCGCATATCTTTCCGAACGCTGCCCAGTCGAGTCGTATTCGATGATTGACCTCTTTCTCGAAGTTAGACCTACCCAACTGGAACATCTGTTCCAGGTAAACGTAGTCGTCCACAACTTCGAGTTTTGAGGCTCCGATCTTGATAGAAGTGGATGTTAACCATGACTTTAGTTTTGTCCATGTTCATTTTTTATTCCCACTCTTTCTGAGGCTCTACTTCTCTTTGAGGCTCTACTGCACCAAGCATCGCACTGAGCTCCTCGATGACCTCGGTTTTAGAACATTTGTGCGTGTAGGTGCGATTTCCACCATGTACCGGTGGCGCATCGCCGTACTTCTGATGGTCAGATGATGGAACGGGCTAGGCGGAATTAGGTTATGCAATTTCGATGCACACTCCACGAAATGCAACCGGTAGAAAACCGACAGGCTAGCAACTCGTCGTCGATGCTCAAGACTTTGAAGCCTCGATTCGACGAGTGCATCATTACCAATTATCCTTTTGGCTCGCCTCTCAATTGCCTTACGTGCATCAAGCTGGTATCGGGCAGCTCCGTCCCAAAGATGAAAGCAATACTCCATACACGATCGAACTTGCGCTTGATAAAGTTTGAGCAGCTGTTCCGGCGTCAAGCACTGTCTGACCTTTGCGAGGATTTCCAGCTTTTTTGCAGCCAGTTGAGCCTTTACTTCGCCCAAAGTTGAGTGTTGACGTACAAGATGGTCGGTTATCGGCACGGTTTTACCCGGAAAGTTTGAGCGGGGCTGAATTGGCTCCATTTAGTGGAAAATAGACACGACTGGGTTTTTGCAGCCGGACACCGCCTCCAAGGACATGTTCAAGCGCTCAACCATAGCCTCTCGGAGAGACTGAATCTGTGACGCACTAGCACGCGCGCTGGATATGTAACTCTCAGCAACAGTGCCGTCGTCTGCACACCCAAAGGTACTGGCTTAAGCAGATCGTTTATGTGCAGCAAGAATAATGTTGCAGAGACCACTGACAACTGAGGGACCCCTGCATTAATGGCCATTTGACCGGATGAGCAGTCATCGATAATTTATAACCGGTCACTCAGGAAGTCTGCGATCCAAGCACCCAATCCAGCAGTTAAACCGAAAGAAGGAAACTTACTAGTAAGGCTTTCGTGCCAGACCCTATCGAAAGCCTTGGAAATATTGAGGGAGACGGCAAGCGCTTCTCGATAGGTACTCCAGATGTGGATGGCATACGCTAGAAGGTCTTCAGTTGACTGATTTCGGTGAAAGCCGTATTGACGGCTTTTGTTTTATGGTGGGAAAATCATCAATGACAACCCCCGCTCTTGGGTGGAGCGGGAGATAGTGTCAGACTCTTACTGACTAAAAACCCACCCCGTTCCTTCAAGCTTTCATACTGGGGCTCGAGCTGTCTTTCGAAACTAACCCTGGCCGGGTAGGCTTCGACCCAGCTGGGCCCCTACTGTTGCTGACTCCTTGAGGCACGCGGGAAAGTGCGCGCTGTCGCCGTATTGACGGTCACTTAGGATGTCATTAGCTTCTAGGTATGCCAAGAGCTTAGTGTTGAGTACACGTTCCATAGTCTTACAGAGAATGGACGTTACTGAGATTGGTCGGTCGTTCGCTGAGTCAGCCCCCTTACCCTTCTTGGGCACGGACTGTACGTTAGCTTGCTTCCGTGCAATCGGCAATTTTTCCAGCCTCAAATGAAAGCCTAAATATTCGTGTAAGGATCAGATACAGTTCAGGCGCACACGTTCTCAGAACAATTGCTAGTATCCCGTCTGAACCGCTAGCCTTGTTCACGTCAAGATTGAAGATGCAGCACCCTACGGACGTCCTTCTAATGGATGCAAATATCCGACATACTCGTCTCGCAACCATCAGGGTAAGCAGGGAGCCGCGTGTCACCAGGATGTAGACGCGAAGTTTTCGCGAAGTGTGGCAAACAAAATTGCTTTCTTCTCAGCGGTATGAGCCAGCGACCCATCGCGGACCTAATATTATGTATGTATAGGTACGAATAAGTGTGTATATAGTATAAATAATTGGTCCGAATTTTTCAATACTTAAATCAATCAAATGGCTGCAAAAGTATAGTTAAACGGTTCATATCTTTTAGCTCGACAAGGGGAACTCTGTTACAGAATTCGTAAAACGCACGCCCCTTTTATCGAACGGCAACGCTTTGAGAATACTAATGTTGTCTCTTCTTGGACAGAGGGGCGCAACTGAACTGCGTCCCCGTGTCTCGGTAAACTTCTGGATCATCTGATTATTAGTTGGATGTGTTTTCCATGCATTTTAATGATAATAATAATAAATAACCCCATTGCTGTATCTCTACGTTTTTTTTATTATTATTATTGATAGGCTTGCGTTTGTATACCATATCACCTGATGGTAAGCGATGATGGGGTCGATGATGGATCACGCTTGCCTAGAATTAACCTATTCACTGTTGACTTAAAGACCCCTAAGTTGTAGCTATCAGGAAACAAATGCAAAATTCGCAGGGAATTCCACTCCTTGGCTAAACGCATAATAAATGTGTTTCTAAAACGCTTTGTGGGTATGGGTGGGACGTCTGCCATGTAAGTACCGGTGGCGCAACGTTGTACGTCGTGTGGTCCGATGGTGGGACTTGGCGAAATTAGATTGTGCAATTCCAGTGCTCACTCCACGAAATGTAAACGATAGAAAACCGACAGACTAGCTACTCGGCGGCGATGCTCTTTGGAGTTTCGACTCTACAAGTGCATCATTGACGATGATTCTCTTGGCTCCAATCGACTCCAGCGCATCAAGCTGGTATTTGGCAAATTCAACCCAAAGATGAGAACAGTGCTCCATACATCATCGAACTTGGGCTTGATAAAGATTGAGCAGCTGTTCCGGCGTAAAGTACCGTCTCACCTTTGCCAAGATCTCCAATTTTTTGACAGTCAGTTAAGCCTTTGCCTCGATGTATGAGCCGAAATTGAGAGTAGATGCAACGTAACCCCAAGAAGCTCGAGGTGGTCGGTTATCGGTACGGTCACACCCCGGAATACGGAGCCGGTAGAATTGGCTCCGTTTAGCGGAAAAAAGACACGCCTGGGTTTCGGATGCATTGAACTTGACCAGATTGGCGTCGCCTCAATCGGAGACCGCCTTCAAGGATGAGTTCAAGCGTTCAACTATAGCCTCTCGGAATGACTGGATATATGACCCACTAGCTCGTGCGTCAGAGACATATCTCTCAACAACAGTGCTGTCGTATGCATACCCAAAGATACCGGATTTAAGTAGATCATTTATGTGCAGAAAAAATAGTGTTGCCGAGAGCACTGACCGCTAAGGGACCCCGGATCCATTTGACCGGACGAGTAGCCATCAATAACCACTCGGATGGATCGATCCCTTAAGAAGTCTGCCATCCAATCACACAAACCAGCGGGTAAACCGAAGGAAGTAAGCTTAGCAATAAGGCTTTCGTGCCAGACCCTATCGAAAGCCTTTGAGATATCAAGGGAGACCGCAAGCACTTTCCCATGTTTCTTAATGGCCTCGCTCCAGATGTGAGTAGACTGGTTTTGGAGAAAACCGTATTGCCGGTCACTGAGGATGTCGTTAGCTTCTAGGTATGCCAGAAGCTTCCTGTTTTATTTATTATTAGCATCCGTTCCATACTCTTACAGAGGACGGAGGTGACAGAGATGGGCCGCTAGTTTGCCGGATCAGCCCGACTGCCCTTCTTAGGCACAGACTATACGTTAGCTTGCTTCCAAGCACTCGGCACTTTTCCAGTCTCATATGAGAGGCGACGTAGGCGTGTCAAGATCGGAGATAATTCAGGCGCACAAGTTTTAAGCACGACCGCTGGCATCCCGTCAGGACTGCTGGCTTTGTTCACATCTAGGTTACGTAGCACCCTTCGGATGTCCTTCTGATGGATGCGAATATCTGCCGTAGCCGTCTCGCATCGCTTAGGAAAGGAAGAACGTTAACGTCGTGGTGGGACTTGCGTGCTCCAATAAGTCCTGGGTCTGTACTGGTAGAGTTTGGTTCGCCGTAAATTGTCTAGGGTGAGGGGACAGACTAAGAGATCATATACAATCCGCAGGGCAGTTTTGTGGTGAACTGATGCGCATTAGCGACCCCAATGACTCGATCTTCCGGGAGAAACGTAGTTCCTGATCTGCGGCTTGGCTTTTGTTGGCCGTTCGCAGTGAAAATTGACGAAGAATAGAGCTCCTACCTCTCTCTTGCCTACAATGGCTGGCTTGAATGGAGATTTGGGAGAGCAAACGTGTCCGGGAGAAGAATGTATAATCCAGTGAGGTGCTAGTAAGGATCTTGACCGTACTTCCGGGATTTTCCTGATAGCCGTACCTTTTCACTTCTTAAGCACATCAGCATATGCTGCTCTCTTGTTGATACGTCATTTGTGCTAGTGATCGTTTTTGGGGGCCCATTTGTTGAGTGTGCAAGTCAGCCCCTGCCTTTTTATCGATGGATATATTAATTATATTTTTAGGCAAGGGCCATAGTCTTAATATTATAGTTCTTGATAATCAGTACACTTAAGCCTCCCAAAACAATAGCCTTAAATCTTTGTTTTCCATATGTCACAATAGTTTTTCACCAACCGGGGTTTGTCCTTGGGTGCACTAGCATAGCTCATACAGGGATAATCGTCGGTTGGAACCACGTTTTATTAAGTGTCCAAAGGGCCTCTGCGAGTTGGTTTTGGCTCCTCGTACGCATTCCAAAGGTCCAAGACCTTGGGTTTCTGAGATACATGGATATATATAAATATATAATAAAGTTGTGAAGCTTGCCACCAACACCTGAAGTGATGACCACGACCACTCTGCCAAGAGTGATACCGACAGTGAAGAAGAATATATAATAATAATAAAATTGATTTAGAACTAGCTTAGGTACATTCTAGGGTTACACAGCCACATGTTTATTTAAAGTAGTTAGTGGGTGCAGTACTGCTCATCTAGATAGGTTACGAGGTGACATGTATTTAAAAGAGACAGGTGCGATCCCCTGTCATAGGTTGACTTATATCTAGAGCGTGTGTTTAGTCACAGGTATATAACCATTATTTAAAAAATAAAGACGGTTAAAAACTGATTTAAAAAAAAACTATTAAAATAGTAAAATGGAAACCAATTTCACTACTATTTTTTCTTTAAAAAAAAATTATTGATAAGAATAATTTTTAAGAAAGAAAAATTTAAGAAAGTTATGCAGAAAATTAAAAAACTTCGGATAGTTTCCTCAACTACAAGCTTAATCTTTGCGTGGTTGACAGTTCGCGCGTTTGACAGTTCACCGCTAACACAGTACAACGTCTGTCGGGTCAGCTAACCATTGATTAAAAAAAATATTGGGTTCCTCATAGAATTCATTTCGAAATTGATATCATTTACACAACTAGAAACAAGACTTTCACAATTTATTTTACAACTTTATAATTACAAAATTTAATAAATAGGAACAACGAATTCAATTATTTTTCCCTCAAAATATCTTCTGGTCGTTACTGCAATATCAATTTTGTTTATCGCTGTTAGTTCAATGGACAGAAAATTAATTTGAAATATTAATCAATTAGTGCTTTAATAAAAGCTCGAGTTAATTGAGCCTTTCAATTTCTGTGCTACGATTAAATACCCTCCTGTTATTGGATATAAAGTATCGACAGGACGTATAATTAAAACGTCACGCTTGGAAACTCCCAGTATGTGCGAACCATCTTTTTGAGTCAACTGTTTGTTTTGTTTTTCCTTTTTTGGGGTTCCATTACCTTAGTCAACAAAAACGGAACCTTTATAGTATCACTTTCTTGTCAATCTATCCGTCTGTAAAGACCCTTTTCCTCAGGAACACGTAGAGGTATTGTTAAGATTTAAAAGCCGAACTGACATTTATTTTGTTTTGTATTTAGTTCACATCAATCTATTGGCGTTTGATTCACATCATAAATTCCTTGAAAACTTCAATCACAGATCTTTTAAGGAAACTGTATAGGTATCAAGCTGAAATTTTTATCAAATCCTCAAATCTGCTACCTTTTGGATCATGCAACATTCAAATTTCTAACTTTAGTAAATGTAATCGAAATTTAAGGCCGGTTATGCTTCGTCTAGGTGCATATTTTGATATTCGCAAGCAAATCAGAACCTTACGTTACTTCTCGTTGACCTAGAATCCTAAAACTTGGCAAGAATCAGTTTTACATGAAAAACCTTTTTTTAATTTTGGAAAAAAATCATCCAATGACAACCCCCGCTCTTGAGCAGAGCGGGAGATATTGTCAGACTCTTACTGACTAAAACACCCACCCCGTTCCTTCTAGCCTTCATACCGAGGCTCGAGCTATCTTTCGAAAATAACCCTGGCCCCAGTAGGCTTCGACCCAGCTGGGTCCCTGCTGTTGCTGACAACTCCTTGAGGCGCGCGGGAACAGTGCGAGCCGTCGACGACTTGGGCTTGGTCCGGACAGTTACCGGACGGCCGGACAGCGAGCTACCCATTGCTCACTGTCCACATGCCCGCGCTTACGGTGGCCGGAAATCGGGATCAAAATCTCGGCGGCGGCAGCGAGAACGCCGTTGCCTGATGCGGTCAGCCTCCTCCTTTGAGAGCATTACTGCATCGCAGAAGTCGGCGACCGCCTGCCACTCCTCCTCGCTCCGTACCATGGCGTCAACCAAGGCCCGGCGCGAGAGGTCTCCACCGCCGATTGCCCCCACGAGGGCACGGCGATGCTCTGCCCAAGCAGGGCACACCTCGATTGTGTGCTCCACCCGGGCGTCTCTTCCGCTCGAATGCGGAACATGTATCTCCCGAACGTGCCATTTCCGGTGAGGACCTGCGTCATGCGAAAGATAAGGACGCCGTGAGGTCTTTCCAGCCACGCCTCAAAGAGGGGACTTACCGCCATAACACACAGTCCCAGTCCGGTTGAGTTTGGGAGCCAGACGTCGGAAATGCTCCCCAAAATTCCACCGGGTGTCGAGGACGAGTCCCAAGTACTTCATCGTCTACCCAACGCCGATGTGAACTCCTCCTACCGTTAGTTGGGAACCCGATGGCGGCGCATTCCGAGGGCCGTGAAAGCACATAACCTCGGATTTGTGCAGCGCTACCTCGAGTCCCAACTCCTGGATCCTGCCAACGACTATCGCAACCCTGCGTGTCGCTAGAGCGACCGCCGCCCGGTACGATTTTCCCTGAGCTAGAACCAGCGTGTCGTCTGCGTAGCAAATCACGCTGACCCCGTCAGGAAAGTCGCCGAGTAGCACGTAGTCGTACCCGATGTTCCACAAGGGTGGCCCTAGTACCGACCCCTGCGGAACACCGCACGACATCTCTCGACGTTTCCAGCCTCCCTGGTGACCGGGGTAGACTATATATTTATCTTTCCGACAGATAGGCCTCGACTACTCGACAGAGGTATTCGGACACCCGGTGGTACCGGAATGCCCTCCGGATCGTACTCCAGGGAAGGGAATTGAAGCCATTTACATGAAAAATTTAAAAAATTAAAATTTGTAGTTACGTCACAAAATAATTACTTTTCTTGCGATTCAGGAAAAAAAATCGAATATAAATCTATTCACATAGGTAAGTTTGTATGTTTTTTTTTTTAAATAACGAGCTTATAATGGTTTGTAGTGCCAGTCAACTTAAAAAAAAAAAAACAATATAACTTGCGTGTTATTTTCAGCGTACTTACATAAAATTACATCCAACCTATCTAAAGGTCCATTCTTCAGTTTACATTATTCCAGTCCAATGATCCAATGAGTCCACTGTTATGTCAGCGTTGTATAAAAAAGAGTAACAATAGTTAAAATACTGTTATATCTAAATTAATTTTTCATCCCCCATCTCGGAAACAGTATTTTTGCTCTTCGATATGTATCTGAGAGCAAAAGCCGTTTTTATTATTCTCTATAGAGATAAAGTAAATTGAATTTAGAACATCGCGTGCACTAAGTTTATGAATTCAAAACATTAAACCTATTTACTTCTAGCTCCATGGTACTAAATTTGTCATACAACTTTTTTTTTAATTTGGTAAAATTTCAACCTCTTTAGTCCTTGGTGTACTTTTTTTGCATTTAGTCATTTGATTCTCTGGCTAACGCTCAGCATTCTAATTTCTGAATCTCAATTTTAAAATCATTCGCTTGCTCGGTCATCAAAATTGAGCACGCGGTAAAAAGCCACTTTGCACTCTTGTATAACAAATAACTATTGTGCATTCCAGTGCCACTTTAAATTCATTCTTTAGAATTTCTACTGGGATATCGTGTTTGCTTTATATCTAACCTACAATTCCTTATTTAAAAATTAAGTATTGTGATACTATAGGAGATTGCATGAGAAACGTTCTTAGCTTGCAGGCTGATTAGACAATAATATATTTTTCACGATGGATGACGATTAATTTTACAATTATTTCACTCTAAAAAGTGCTTGCCACGTTGCTGCCAACTGCCACCATTTTAGTGTGAATCGGCCTTTATTCTTCTATAGAATTTAGCTGCCGTCTATTTTGAGACTAATAGGCTGACATCAGACGGACTGCATCGCAGCGACCGCGCGTAGTCGATATACAAGGTGCAGTTTTAAAACTGCACAATATTTCAGGAGGTTGTAATAAAACTCATAAATAATCATACAAAAAAACGATACCTGGTCAATAATCAGTAATACTTGATATTTAATTTTTTAATTACACTAAACTAAATCGATTGATCGATGGCCGCGGGGGCGTGGCTAGGGTGTAGCGTGCGGGATGATGATTGGATGATACATTATTTATGAAACTATCGTTGCGAGTTAGTGTATGTGAAAACGCCCTTTATTGTTCCGTGTTTGTGTGTGTGAAAAAAAACCGGGTTATAAAAAAAAAAATAATTACCTACTTATTTTATTATTGATTCGGGTCGAGAATCACTAACATAATTACCTCCTGAAATATTTTGCAGCTTCAAAACGACACCTTGTATTTAACTACATGCAGTCGTACGTTCGACTCCGTGCAGTCATTATATCAACTGCATGCGGTCGGCTGCAGTCGAGTGAAGTCAATATCAACTGCATGCAGCCGTACTTTCAACTTTACTCGGTCGGCTACAGTCGTGTAGGGTGGACGCTCGCTGTCCTTCGCTAACCGCATACAGTCAGTGTGCAGTTAGGCTGCCGTCAAACGGACTGCATCGCAGCAATCGAACGCAGTCCATATATTCAACTGCATGCAGTTTGATCTGACTTTTCGCAGTTGGCGCCACGCATCTAGCCCAAGAAGATTTGATTTTTAAGTGCCTCAACATAAAAAAACAATGTCAATGTGCGTTTGCTCTTTATAATTAACTGCACACTGACTGTATTTGGTTAGCGATGGACAACGTGCGGTGAAATATATCGACCGCACGCGGTCGCTACGATGCAGTCCGTCTGATATCAGCCTTGATAACTGTTGTCATTTCGAAGTCCAGGAGTATTTCAGTGTTTGTAAATAACCAATAGACCAACTTCAACGTCACTAATTTAAAGCACTTAATGACTTATCAGCACCTTGGAAGCCGTCGCTAGTGAACATCTCCTCGTCGAACATTTATTAAAGAGCTGACTGGCCGCGTTAATTATTCTAATTACAAAATATGCCATCAAACGAAGTTGAATTTTAATTGGCAAGCTTTAAATTATAAATTCAAAGATCAGTTACTGGAAAATTAATTTGGCTACGTACTATAGATAATAACCTATTAAATAAATATTGGATACTAAAAATGTAACATTCTATTTTATCTATGTACTTTTTTATTAGAGCTCTTAATTAACCCTGCACAATAATATCAAAACCGCGTGTGGAAACAACCAATTGAAGTTATTAATCAGTCAACTGAATTTTATATTAATAAATAACTAAATCAGGAAAATAAACTTGACGAAAAATATTGAAATAATTATTACTATGGCGTAGTCAACGAACTACACGTAATTTAGTTCAACTGTCATAACAGTTAGTTGTGCACTTCTGCTTTCCAGCTAAAATACTAGGAGGTGGGTAGGAGTTTTTGGGGGCTGTCCTATGTTCATCATCATAATCAGCCTTTTTAATGTTCCCACTGCTGGGACTCAGGCCTCCTCTCTAGGAGAGTGAAAGGGCCGTAATTCACCACGCGGGCCCAGTGCGGGTTGGCGAATGTCACATGTCTTCGAATTTTTGGTTCTAGGACATGCCGGTTTCCTCACGATGTTTTCCTTCACCGTTTTGAGAGCACCTGTCTTATGTTACTTTGAAAAATTACATTATTTGATAACACCTAAAGTAAGACTCTACCCGTGGAAGAACATCAGTTACTACCATCTGAGTTCTTGAAACCCTAGGAATATTTACCACCTAAACATGCATTGCTGTGGCCTATATGGAATGAACAAAATTGGTTGCACACTCAGTTAGACCGTTGTAAAAATAACTTGGCGCAATGAGGTTTTATAGACCCGTTGGGTACCCAATGTACATGATCAATTCAGGAGCACCTGTTCAGAACTCGATCCAAATGCACACCTGCACTTTAGAGGATTTAATGAGCACCACCGATGCTGCAGAGCCCAAACCTTTTTGTCCATAGTCTGTTTCCTGATAGTTACAACCAACCATTGACAATATATATATATATATATTCTAGTGATATTTTTATATTCCAGTGATAGACAAGCCCTTTCATGGAAACTATTTGTCAAAATATTTAAAAGTTAAAACGAAAATCTGCTGCAGCGCTACATTGGCATTATGTCGTCTAAAAGAACTATTAAATATAAAGCGCTGATAGCTTTTATAGGATACTTTTTTCGCGACCAAAACGTCTTAAGCGCAATGAGTTCAACATAGTGTAATGACATGTTATCCATATAGATTTTTATACCGCAGAAGTGACACAGTTTTTTGCCTACAATACTTCATTACAATAAAACTCTATCTCAAAATGTTACCAATAGTCCACGTTAATGTAAATTCAGAAAACTACGTCTACTACTTTAGTAAATAAGTGAATTCAAACTCGTGTAAAATAATGTGACACTATTTATTGTAATCATCATTCTAAAGGACAGCTATCTTTAGTGAATGATGGTCAGGACTGCGCTGCTATTAATTAGTAACAAAACAAACAACAACTATAACTATAGCATAATCAGCTTTTTAATGTTCCCACTGCTGGGACTCAAGCCTTCTCTCTAGGAGAGGGAATGGGCCGTAAACCACCACGCTGGCCCAGTGCGGGTTGGTGAATGTCGTATGTCTTCGAAATATGCCGGTTTCCTCACGATGTTTTCCTTCACCGTTTTGAGAGCAGTGGTGATGAAATAAATTAGATAAAAAACTAAAACTTTATTTAAATCTATTTTCAACTTAATTTTTCGGGGCGAATCAAAAATTTATTTGGAGTTAGAAAGCACTTGGTTTAATGATGTAGGGGAAAGCTATAAATGTTTGAAGGCACATTCTGAAGGAATACCATTACTGCAAGGAATAGCCGACTCATTAGAAAACGTTTTCCAGCTTTAGTATCATCAGTTTGAAAGTGTGCAGAGCAGATAAACGGATATTTTGTAGGAAGCCACGTGTTTTCACGTCTATCCTCTTGAAGATATTTTATCAATTTTTCTCTTTTCTGCTGACCAGAGTGAACAAACTTGAAATATATTTATAGTTTATGAAAGACGAAATCTCCATAACAGTAATAATCACTTAGTGATGTATCACTTATATTACACTTATGACTACAAATTCAACTGAATCTAATTTATATTTGAATACTAATCTATGTATACATAATATCTAGGTAGGTACGTAATACCTCAGTGCTTACGAATGACAGAATGCTTAACCACAAAACTTAACGATGAAAACTGATACTCAATGATTTGCTGGCATTTCTTGCTGAGTTTTTAGAGTTTCGAAAAAAGAGGTATTCATAATTATTGAATTTGACGGAATTCATTGTTACCTATTATTTATACAAAAAAAATAATAAATATAATTTAAAAAAAAAAACGAACAGTATAAAACATCATGCAAAGTTCGTGTTCACTAAAGCAGTTGTAGGTAAAAACCCGGTTTTTGTGGGATACATCTGCATGTTTTAGTCTATGATTGTAAAATGGAAAAGCTTTTAAATAAAATAATATAATTTCTAACAAACTATTACGATATTTGAAGCTATTAAATTGCTTGAATAATCAATTATTTTACTTTCATGACTAATGAATTATTATTTATGTCCCAAATTCACTTTCTTTTGAATTTATAAGCGCCGCTCTTACACTGTATGAACGTCAAAATTGCACTAAAGTTATCAATGTCAATTTGCCTAGAATTCAGTGCAATGGATTCAATTGAAGTGAGTGTTCAGCACGCCTAATCTAGTACGTAGTACATACCTATATATCGATGCAAGCAACCCTCTTTAAGTCAAGAGTAAATAAGTCATTTCTAGGTAAGCGTGCTCCAGCTTTGACCGCATCGTCGCTTTATCTCAGATGAGATAGCGGTCAAGCGCGAGCCTGTCAACAATAAGAAAAGATAAGAAGAAAAAAAGAATTTACCATCTAAAGCAAGAAGGAGCTCACCTTACTTGGTATATAAAATATAGCAAGGGAATACAGCAGGCGCCTACCTAGAATTAGGTAGGCGTCTGCTATACATACATATATTTAACTGATGAGATCTTATTAAAAATGTGGGTAAAAATTGAACCTGAAACCAGTTTACTAGTATGTGCGAACTAGTGAGTACGGAAGAAACGCCTCGGTGCTACCATTGTATGGACCGCTCGGAGGACTCGGTGGAGCATACATTGGGGGCGTGCCCCGCTTGGGTGAAGCAATATCGTGCCCTCGTGGGGGTGGTCGACCGCAACGACCTCTCACGCTGGGCTCTGGTAAAGGCCAGTCCGGAGGGAGGAGGAATGGCAGGCGAACACCTCCTGCTGCGAAGCAGTAATGCTGGCAACGGAGGCGGCCGCACGAGGAAAAATTCATTCAATCACACTACCTACACTAAAGCTAATCATAAGATTCATTATGACCTCAAGAAATCCAAAAATTGTCCTTTTTGTCCGACATAAACTGGATTTTTCCAGTAACAATTAAGCTGAAGGATCTATTTTGAGGCAGAAAGGCTTATATTACGTTTTTATGTGTAGGTCAGGGTCAAAGGTATCTTTAGGGTTGACCCTTAAACAAGGTCAGAACCTTGACAGGTACGCAGACAGTTGAAGCGATGGTTACGAAACGATCCCTTTAATTTTCAAAGGGATGAGAATATGCGTCAAATATTTGTAGACTTTTATCGATGTTCTGTGTGACTTTCATAGGTTTTCCTCGTTTCGTACAATTAGAATTCAAAGTTGTGAATGTGTTTGTCAAGTTCTATTTTAGCTTAGAAACCTGTAGTAGCTTCATTACTCGCATTACTCGACACGTTACTTTACTTAAAAAAAAAACACAATAACGATAAAAATAATTTTAATTTCAGAAGTCGGTGTTTCTCGGTATTGTTTGTTCCTTATTTAACAATTTTTTAATAGTTTGTTACTTTTTTTTTGTAAAGAGTTTTTCATTTAACACTTTTTACATAGTTTCAATACCTTGTTCTCATGACAATTCCAATTAACTCAAACCCTGCTAGGATACATTGTTTTATTATGAAGTTTTTATTAGGTTACAACTTTTTTTTTTTTTTTGACATTACGAGCATGGCAGTTGAGAGTTTGTCATGCTCACTCAAATGTCTCGCTGTTGGTGGCACGTGTTATTGGGTCATTCGGTTCCCTTCAAAATGGTTGAGCTGAGTGGGGCTGATGCACGCGTCATGCTCATGAACGGGTGCCGTCAGATGGGACTGGTCATCTCTTAGCTGCCAGTGGCTTAATTCAGTTTCTAGCTTTTAATTATTTTACATTTTTATTTCATTATCGACATTGTGCTCACATGATAGAAGCAACAAGTAATATGTAACCAAGCATTATATGTAACACATAATATGATTTAAAAGAGTGTCCATGGAGTTTCTTGCACGTTCTTCTCCATAGAGACCTACTCTTTGGAACGTGCAATTTAGCTTCACTTTTCTTGGACTGACCGACATTTGACTATTCAAAAGTGCCTGTAAATGGTCTATTTGAAATAAATGCTTTGATTTTGATTTTTTTTTATTTTTGTTCCCGTGTCTACCTTCCACCTTCTGGCTCCATCATCAGATCAGTTCGATAGTATCTTATGCCATCTCATCACAATTCTAATAAGCCCTAACACGGGTAGGATACGTTAATTAATTACGGAGTTCCGGTGCCTATCTTCCGCTTAATCATCATCAGATCAGTTCCATAGTAACTTACAGCCAAAGTGTATCTCATGACAATTCTAACAAGCCTAAACACGGCTAGGATACATTGATTAATTACGGAGCTCCGGTGCCTATCTTCCGGCTCGATCATCATCATCAGGCCCACTTCGATGATATCATTTTCAACTTAACTATTCAAAACCATTCATTTATTTGTTTTGTCGTAGTCGCATAACTATGTTCATTGCGATATCTGTGTGAGTGTAAAGTTCCGTTGGCCATTTTTGGCCTTGTTCACCAGTTCCATTTCATAAAATGTCACTTTTTGACTGTAAATGCTTAAGTCCTTGATGAAAATACCAAAATGGTTGCCTATAAAATTTGAAGAGTTCCCTCGATTTTGCCAAGATTCCATCATCAGATCCCGACTTGGTGACTTTGGAACCATTTGGAAGTATATCCTTTCCAACAAAAAAGATTTTTTCAAATCGGTTGGCAAGCGACGAAGTTATGAGCGAACAAACATAAAAAAAAATACAAACATCCGAATTGAGAACCTCCTCTTTTTTTAGAAGTCGGTTAAAAATACACATTATCATCATAATAATATCAGATAAAAACATTGGACTTAGTTCGACCTCCTTCAAGCGTCACCACATCGACCGATTCTATCTCGGAACCAGCAGGCTCCCCTAGCCATCACCAGATCATTTAATTACCATTTGGGATGTCTTACACACAAAACTTGACACGCTTCGCTTGGTTACATACCGTTACAATAAAATTAAATAGCATTTATATGTATTTTATTATATATCATAAATATAAATAACTTATTTATTTTTTTGCGTCTTCATTATTTGTTATTTTTTTATTGTGCAAACCTACCGCAGTGATCTCTTTTTTAACCCAAAGGTTGACTTAATGCAACAAGACATTCTCTCCCAGAGAATGCCTTGTTGCATTAAGTCCGTCTGTATACCACTACTATACATGAAGTTTAAATAAATAAACATTATATTATAAACATAATGTTTGTATTTCATTGTATAAGTAGCTAATAATCGTTATTTCTTCACTGGCATTATTTACTGCTGCACATATAACCATAACGCATGACCTGATTTGTAAAGAATTTAAAATGTGACACATACTGGACGACTTTAAACTCCTTTTAATTACTTTGAAGCACGAACGTCGGACTGCTTAGTCAAAGGTTCGGATTTAACTGCAGTTAGGACCCTGTATTTTAAAGTTAAAAATAAAGAATTATAGTAGTCTCAGAACTACAGACAATGTGACATTTTACTCATATCAGCGAATCGTGGGACAGTGAAAACTGTGTGAAAGTTCTTTTTTTTAACCTATTAAAAAAAGGGCGAGGATTGTATCTTTTATCTTCCCCAATTACTTGAAGACTTGTTTAAAGGGATTCCCAATGCAGGGGACGCGGTTGAGGGGGCCAGGTGGTCCCATGGTCCTCAGGCTAGGATTTGATGATGAAGGAATTGAGAGAACTCGTCAAATTTTATAGGCATACTTGTCTATAGGTAAGAGTACTTTACTAAAATTATTGAAAAGTACCAGAACTAAAAAGCTTTTTATTAAAATTCAACCGACTTTAATACAAAACAAAATGCACAATAATACTTATGGGGATGCAACTCGACACACATTTTTACTGTTTTTCATACTACTGCTCTTACGCGATTATGATGTTATTACACATTTTTCATTAGATATTTTGGAAACACAGTACCTATTTTGTGGATATTATCTAGGCTTCTATGAAAATCAATTTATAAATTTGTGTAAAACTTAGTTAAGACCTCTGAAAATCTGCTATTTTGCATGAATGAACAATGTTCTTCAAAAACTTTTAAGGGTTTAAAAAAAACACGTATTTCCTGGAACAAGTTTTATAAAATAATCGAGTAAATCACTGAATTACCGAATGCTAACAGAGTTTTCAGGCGTTATCTCTCTTTTTTCGCGTTGACTTTTCGTCAAACATCGTGTTGGATTGCGTTAGATGAAGTAACAAGCTTTTAACGACGATAGGCGAGTGGAATAGCAGTCTCTTAACTTTAGTTTCAGAAGCTGGTGGTAAACATCAAAGAAGCCTAATCAGCAACACCGACTTCCAAAATTGAAGTTAATTTACACGTTTTTGTGACTCGTAACAATAATTATGTGCAATTTAAATATGAGTAACATATAATAATACGAAAGACTCCCATTCATCAAGCCATATAATTATCATTACAGAAATCGACATATCACTTAGATAATGAACCACAAACATACATCCAAAACATGTTACAGTCGCTGACACAACTTTTTTGTTAAATATTACATAATGTTTCAGGCCACGCGCCCAAAGATTTAATAGCCGGGTTAATGTAGGATGGAAATAATGTAAACATTTTTGCATGCGATTGTAGTGACCTTGCTGTGATGGGTTAGTGTCACGAGACGAACTCTGATCGATACCATCGCATGGGAGCCAGATACACTTTTGAAGGTTTATTGTACTACTTAGTTTTCATCTTTAATGACACTATACTCGTAAGTGCGATGTAAGTTAACAACCATGATTTGCATGATAAAAGAGATCCTGATAATACTAGCAAGGCATTTAAAATAACCGATTATTTCATTCATATTAATACACTTTACGTTGACGTCGTGGTGGGGCTTGCGTGCTCCAACATACCCTAGGTCTGTGTTGGTAGCGTTTGCTTTGCCGTAACATGCCTAGGGTGAGGGGCCAGACTAAGAGAGATACAATCCGCAGGGCAGTTTTGTGGCAAACTGTTGGGCATTAGCGACCCCACGGACCTGATCTTCCGGGAGAATTCTGGTTCTTCTTCTCCGGCTTGCCTTTGTTGGCCGACCGTAGTGAATACTGACGAAGATCTGAGCTCCCACTTCTCTCTTGCCTTTATTGGCTGGCTTGAGTGCAGATTCGCAACAGCAAAAGTGCTCAGGAGAAGGATGTATAATCCAGTAAGATGCTGGTAGGGATCTTGACCGTACTTCTGGGATTGTCCAGATAGCCGTGGTATACCTCTCCACTCCTCAAGCACATCAGGATATGTTGCCATCTTTTTGCTACGTCACTTCGTGCTAGCGACCGTTTTGGGGGCCCATTTGTTAAGTTTGCAAGTCACCCCCTGCCTTTTTATCGATGGATTTGAATAACATTGTTCAGGCAGGGGCCATAGTCTTAAAATAGTCCCAAGTATCCAGTCCACATAAGACTAAAAAAACCATAGCCTTATATATTAGTTTTCCACATGTTGCAATAGTTTCCTAACAATCGAGGGTGGTCCTTGGATGCACTAATGTAGCGCGTACAAGGATAATCACCGATTGGTCCGACGTTCCCTTAAGCGTCTAAAAGGGCCTCTGCGAGTTGGTTTCGGCCCATCGTACGCCTTCCAAAGGTCCGGGACCTCAGGGTCCTGAGTAACCTAAATAAATAACGATTTTTCATCGACCCGATGTAGACCAATTGGCATCCGTAGCCTGGCTACGTTTCGGTAACCGTTTTGGGGAGACCGAAGGTTTTGTCTGTGCAATTATGGACGAAGTTATCATGACGAATAACTACCGGAGGTTTATTGTGAAGGACGGCACGGTTGACATCTGTCGGGCATATCACCATCCGGGAGAATCAATCCGTCAATTTATCTCTGGTTATTCTCGTCTAGCTAACGGAGAATACTTGCACATGCACACACAGGCACAACCTTGTCGCTACGATTATCCATCAGCAACTTGCTCTGAAATACTCTCTTGTGGAATCGAAAGTGCCATACTATAGGTATGAGCCCGACCTAGTTCTTAATAACGGTCATATATCACTTTGTACTGGGATCGGCTCATCATCACTGACAGGACTATTGTGGTCAATAAGCCTAATATAGTGGTGATGGACCGAAGCGAGAGGCGTGCAATGATTGTTGACATATCCGTCCCGCATGACGAGAACCTTTAACAAATCAAGTACATATATTGACTTGGCTCACGAAGTTGTCGACATGTGGGAATTAGATTTAGCGATCATTGTACCGATAGTAGTTTCAGCCAATGGCTTAATAGCCAAGAGCCTCGACCAACACCTTAGGGGGCTCTTGATTCAGAAAGCAGTATTGCTGGACAAGGCTCGTATAGTCAGGAGGTTCCATTCTGTGGAGTCCTGACCGCCGCTTGGACCCTGTTCCCGATACCGGTAGACTACTATTTTTTATGTTTTAAATGTTTTTTATTTTTTATTGAATATTTAAAAATAGAATTTATATGTACATATATAATTAAACGAAATAATAAATAATACCGATAGTCGTGTCTGCCAATGGCTTAAAAGCCAAGAGCCTCAACCACCACCTTAGGAAGCTCGCGTTAGGCGGCTGGACCAAGGGCTTGATTCAGAGGGTGGTACTCCTGGACACGGCTCGTATAGTTAGAAGGTTCCTTTCTCTGGAGCCTTGGCCGTCGGTAGCTTGGAGCCTGTTGCCAATACCGGTGTGACTAGGGTTGCCAACTTTTTTTTACAAGAAATAAAGTATTTTTTTATCTAAAAAGAATATTAAACAGTATTTTAGAAAAATGAACAGTATTTTACATATTTTTTAGAACTTCTCGCACTACTTATTAATTTTCAGTCTTTTTAAAACTTCATTTTCTTCTCCACAACTATAACTAAAATTAAAAAAAACATACATTCAGCCGAAAATAGAACCTCCTCCTTTTTAAAGGCGGTTAATAAATGAAGAGCTCATTCGATTGGTTCTGAAACTGTATTATTGTGGTTTGTTAATAAAAATCGTGTGAGCGTCCAAGTCTAAGGGTGAGTTGCACCATTTAACTATAACGATAACAAAGCCGTTAACAGTTGTCAAATTGTCGAATTGACCAATAGGCGGCCGTTTCACGGCTAGTTATGGTTTGGTTATCGTTATAGTTAAATGGTGCAGCTCACCCTAACACTTGCGTGTATAGTGTTAAGCGTTTTATGGTGCTGAAAACAGTATTTTGTATACTTTATTTTTGTTGAACGGTAAAAAGTATAATGTAGTGAAGAACAGTATAATACTGTTTTTAACAGTATAGTTGGCAACCCTAGGTGTGACACTATTTTTTATATTTTTAAATGTTTATTACATTTTATTTAAATATTTGAAAATATAATTTAAATGTAAATTTATAAATAAAGGAAATAATAATAATATTTCACATATTATATTTAGTATGTGACTTGCAACGCTCATTTTTTAAATTAAACTAATTTTATATTTGTGGTAACCCAATACCACTTTGAATTTCGGGTCCGTGGGGTCGCTAATGCCCAAAAGTTCGCAATAAAACTGTGGATCGTATCTCTCTTGGTCTGGTCTGTCACCCTAGGCATGTCACGGCAATGCAAACACTACCGACACATACCTAGGGTTTATTGGAGCGCGCAAGTCGAACGAAGTCAACGAAGAGATACGGCGACGGGGTTATTATTATTTTTTTTTAATTATCAAAGTGACGTGGTTAATTTGATCAAATGCTTTGAAATAATCGGGAACACACGCCCTAGCCGCCAGGATCTCGATTCCAATTTCCGGCCACGGCGAGCAATCACCATCCGACCGTCCGGTAACCGTCCGGACCGAGCCTAAGTCGTCGAAGGTGCATATTGTTCCACGCGCGCCTCAACGAAATATCAGCAAATAGCAGGGTCCCGTAGTAACAAAACAGGGACGAAACCTACTCAGGCCATGAGTTTACTTCTGAAAGGAAAACTGGGCCTTGGTATGAAAGGCAACGAAGGAACTAGGAGTGGGTTTTAGTAAGTCTGACACAAAAAGAGCTGAAGATGTTATTGGATGGGTTCACTAATGTTTCACAAATTTTTAGTTAACGAAACGTTTTGCTTTTACAAACTCTCGGTTTACAAACTTTTTTTTGGAAAAAATGCTTCTTCTCATAAATGGTTCGGACGATATTTAATCATTTATACATTTTTCGTTTAATATTTTTTACACCACCTGCTCGATAATGTAGTTTTATACGTCATACAAACCTCACTTAAAGCAAGTCATTCTATCCCTAGGGATATAATGCAGTATGGCCGATCCCTAGGGAATAATGAGATTTGAATTTGGAACACCAAAAATCGTCAACATTGTGAATTAAAATTTACGTGCATCGCACAAGTTGACTCGAAATTCAAACTGGCCACTAACAAAAAAAAAGAAAATAGAATAAAACCTGCTTACTGACGGGAGGATTATTGAAAATTGAAAGTAAAGAATCTTGGAGTGAGTTTTGTTTGTTTGATGAACTTGTAAATATAATACTTATATTTCTCTAATATATGATTTGGTCGACCAAACTGTTTTTTAATTATCTCACAGATGGTGTAAAAAGTAGAGTATGCAACAAGGGGACAAAGCTGTCTTTGTCTTGGGCGGCTTGAATTCCTCAATTCACTCAGGTTTCTTTATTAGCTCCCTCGCAATGCTCGGGAGTTAATTTTAGAAATCCCTCACTATTGTTCGGGATTAAAATTAACAATCTTCGTTTCGATCGGAATTCAACATGCCGCCCGCGACTTAAAGACACTGCTTTATCCCCTAGTCACATAAACTACTATTGATTGTTTTGACAAACTTACGTTTATATCAAATAACAATTACAACTATCAATAAAATCTTAACAAAATAAATTACCAACGAATTTAAGATAGTTGAAGTCTAAATAATTAAAAAAATATTACAAAAGCAATGTGTTAAAAACAAAACGGAAAAAAAAATACATTAAACAAAATGGAGCAGTTAATATACACAACATTAATGAGTTACCAGGGGGCTATATGTCGGAGCATCGCCGTGCCCTCGTGGGGGCGATCGGCGGCGGAGACCTCTCGCGCCGGGCCTTGGTGGAGACCATGGTCTGGAGCGAGAAGGAGTGGCAGGCGGTTGCCGACTTCTGCGAAGCAGTAATGCTCGCAAAGGAGGAGGCCGACCGCATCAGGCAACGGCGCTCTCACCATCGCCGCCGGGATTCCGATCCCGATTTCCAGCCACCGTAGGCGCGGGCTTGCGGACTTGTGAGCAATGGGTAGCTCACTATCCGGCCGTCCGGTAACTGTCCGGACTAAGCCCAAGTCGTCGACGGCGCGCACTGTTCCCGCGCGCCTCAAGGAGTTGTCAGCAACAGCAGAGGCTCAGCTAGGTCGAAGCCTACTGGGGCCAGGGTTATCCGAAAGGGAACTCGAGCCCCGGTATGAAGGCTAGAAGGAACGAGGTGGGCTTTTACTCAGTGAGAGTCTGACACTATCTCCCGCTCCACCCAAGAGCGGGGGTTGTCATTGGATGATTTTTCCAACCAAAAAAAAACTTTTTTGATTAGGGCACGCTTACTATGAGTTTTGAATTTTCCCTAACTAAGTTCAGTTACCGCCTTTGGCAACTTGTTATAAAAGCGAATACTGTTTACTACGAATGACTTGCTAGTCTTAGCTAGTCTCCATTTGGGTAAGACAATATCGTTTTTATTACGCGTATTTTTTTTGTGAAAATCGCTTCTAATTTTAAAGAGTCCTAAGTTTTTACGAACATACAAAATACTTCCTAAGATATAAAGAGAAGGCAGAGTAAGTATATCGATTTCTTCGAAATTATTTCTGAGGGACTCGCGAAGGCCCATTTGAAAAATAGCACGGATTGCTCTCTTTTGTTATGAACTTTACAATATGTTATAGGTACCGGCACGAATCTTGAGCGCTCGGCGTCAGAGTGGGGCTCGCTTTGCGCATTCCATACATTGGCAAGCCAATCGTCGTCGTTGTTAGATACATGAAGCAAGAGCAGGGAACGAATCACGAGTGACGTCTATGACAAGATGGCGCAGCGAGCCAATCACTGAAACTCCCCTCCCCCGCGTCTCACTTCGTACCACTAAAGAGACCGAATATTTGACTCAACTTGAAGCCAGCGCCGTGCCGGTATCTTCTGTACATGCATATCAACAAGACAATTTAAATCAAATCACTTCATCTTATAGATTTTAATTGTATGTAGGTTCACACTGTTATCGTTCCGTTATGTGACCACACCTTGTTTGGCCTTAAAATTGTAGAAACGACATTGAAAAATATTATTTATTCATGGTGTATTTTCTGGTTGTCTATTGTTTACCCGAAGATTATTGACACTTTCTTCTCTTTATATCTTAGAAAGTATTTTGTATGTCCGCAAAAACCTAGGACTTTTCAAAATTAGAAACGATTTCCATAACATAAATACTCGTAGTAAACACGAAATAAGTCAAGAGTGAACGGATTGCTTCTAGGCAAGCGTGCTCCATCGTCGGCCACATCATCGCTTACCATTAGCTGAGATTGTGGTCAAACGCGAGCCTATCAATTATAAAAAAAAAAAAAAATATATTCCCCAAATGGAGATTAGCCAAGACCAGTAAGTCATTTTTAGTAAATAGCATACGCTTTTATAACAAGCTACCAAAAGCGGTGACTAATCTTAGCGAAGGAAAGTTCAAAACCCATATTAAGCGTGTCTTAACCAAAAAAGCATATTACAAGGAGACTATGTCGAAGACACGCTTGTTTGGCAATGACTGCCTCTGCACTTGTGGCCCCCTGGTAACTCATAATATTGTGCGAATGTATCTATTAACTGCTCCATCTTTATTGTAACATTTTTTTTTTCTCTAACACATTGCTTTTGCAATTTTTTTTTTATATTATCTGACTCCAACCACATTAAATTCGTTAGTTTTTCTTTTTTTGGTTGTTAAGGTCTCATTTACTGACAGTTGTAATTATTATTATTTTTTCTACCTTTTTTTATATAGCCTCTTTTTACAATGTAAATGGAAGAACACTGTAGACTCCACGAATTCTTAGATTAAGTACTTCATATTTTGACTCACTTTTTTTTAATGGTTATTTTTATTGTGCTTTTGAGTACAATATAGACCGGTTTACACTGTTCATAATAATAAAACCTTTTAATACTGTTATATGGAAATATTGTAAGTACAACCATTTTTTTAAAAAGAGTAACCATGGAGTTTCTTGCCGGTTCTTCTCCATGGGAAACGACCAATTTCGAACCGTGCACTAGCTTCTGACGTTTTATAAGTGCCCATGTAGGCCTATGTGAAATAAAAAAAAATTTGACTTTGACTTTGACATCTCTGGCAGGACGGCTTAGTTCAGCAACATATGCTGTCAAAAAAATCCGTCAATTTACTGATGTAGATACTGCGAGACTAGTCTATTTTAGTTACTTTCACAGTATCATGTCTTACGGTATTTTGCTATGAGGACGGCTGCAGACATAGTCTATTTTTATTCTGCAGAAAAGAGCTATCAAAGCCATATTATAATCTTCGCAGACGCGATTCTCTTAAGATGACATTACGTTCTTAGCGACCACGACACGCGACAGCGACTAGACGACCACGCGACCATGGTCACCTGTCGCCGGGCGACCACTAGCTTTCCGATGTCAGCGACCGCGACGTCTGCCGTCAGTCTTCTCGCAGTTTTTATAGGTGATGGTTGTGTTCTATTGCAGTATATGTTATGTTGGACAATATATATGTATATATATTTTTTTTTTAATAAAAACGTTTATTTCAATTACAATAAGCATTTTGATACATATTTATTGGAGATCACCTTTTAAGCAAGGAAATGCTTGTATTAGATGACTCCGCTCTTCCACTTGTCATTTCTATGCAATTGAAATGCAGACATGCAAGATTAAAAATAATAATAATAATAATAATTTTGTTAAAAAATATTTAAAAATGTAATTTTATATGTAAAAAAGAATTGAATAAAGAGAATAATAATAATAAAATAAAATAAAAAGGTAACTTAATTTAACCTAATTTAATTTAATTTAATTTAATTTAATTTAATTTAATTTAATTTAATTTAATTTAATTCAATCAAAAAAAATTAATGGTAACTTAATTATCTCATTCTTATTTTTTTTTTTTAAATATACAGAGAGCTCAGCAAATGAATGAGACTTATACAGATGCCCTGATCGTGCGTGTAGGTGTGGAATGTGTGTCGTGAGTGTGTGTGCGAGTGAGTGTTTGTGTGAGTGTGGATATGACCAGTGAGGTTGTGTGGTGTGTGAGTTATAGTGAGCAATGCTTAGTTTTGCCCTACGACAATGTCTTGGGATCAAACGAAACTAAACAAGTCTTCTTTCACCAACCATGCACATATCAGCCCAAATGTAACTAATTTGGATTATTGCAAACTGGATATAATCGACTCAATTTCATCGTAGGTTTTAGTTTTAAGCCAATCGGTTATAACCTTTTTGCAGTCCCGGAACTTCATGGAATATATTTGTAATTCTTTATTCAGTAAATTGTATAGAGCAGATGATTGTCTTGAGTATTGCCTTTTTGCGAAAGCAGATCTAACCTTGACAGTTGGAGCAACTAAGTAGCTCCTTCTGTTTTTTGTCTTAGAGGGGTGATACGGAAGGGATCTGTGCTTTTTTAGTACGAGTTGAAGCAGATAAAGCTTTCTTACAGACAGAACATCAGATAATAGGTAGAGACTGTGGGTGGGATATCTGTAGGGTTTAAAATATTATATGACCTTAAGTAAGGTTCTCTGCGCCCTCTCAAGTTCCAAAAATTTGAGTTTTGTTGTACCTCCCCAGCAAGATACGCAGTAAATAAGTATAGATTGGGCCAGTGATATGTATACTTGCTTCAGAAAAATATATCCGCAGCTAGAAAGAGAGTTGTTCAGCAGCTACTGGAGGATGAAGAAGAAGATGATATTCTTATTATGTTATTATCAATTTATAAGATTGGAGTCTTACATCGTATAAAGGAGGATTTTTATTCACTAACTCTATCATAATTTCGTCCTCGTATGATGAAAACGACGCCATTTTGATGTGTTCATCGCTTGCGTCGCGTGACGGCACTGCTCCCGACGCGACCGGGTCGCTCCGCCATGCGGGTCGCTGGCCACACCTACAGGTCGCGCGACGCGGGTCGCGGCATTAGTTTAGTGCTCCATATAAATTCATACTAAGCAGTAGGTCGTGCGACCCAGTCGCGGACGCGTGTCACGGTCGCGCGTCGCTGTCGCTAAGAACGGAATGCCACCTTTAGGGAACTATTTAAAGAAATAAACATCCTGACGGTCACTTGTCAATACATTTATGACAACATCATGTATGTTTGGAAAAATATTCATCTTTTTACTAAGATAAGTGACACATCACTTGCAAGGCTGGAAGCCTGATCTGGTTTACAGACGGGTCCAAAATGGGTGAGAATGTAGGATGTGGAATATTTGGCATTAGCCCGAAATTCAGCAAAATCTTGAATCTGGGTAAACATGCTACCATATTCCAAGCGGAGGTATACGCCATTATAGAATGTGCGGAAGCCAACCGTCAACGAAACTACATAAATCAATTAATTCTGATTTACTCAGATAGCCAGGCAGCTCTTAACGCCCTGAACTCGAATACTTTAAATTCGAAACTGGTAAAAGACTGCGTTAACAAACTGAATGACCTGGGGCAAAGGAATAAAGTTATTCTGAGATGGGTACCAGGTCATTCCGGAATCAATGGCAACGAAAAAGCCGATGAACTTGCACGGGCTGGGGCTCAAGGTCATCAGATAGGACCACAACCATTCTGTGGTATCTCAAAGAACCAAGCCATGGAGACCCTTAAGGGCAACTTATTTGGCGATTCAAAAAAGCACTGGTTGGTACAACCAGGTCTGCTACACGCCAAATCTCTCATAGAAGGCTACTCACAAAAACGAACTGCCGAGCTTCTTGAGCTTAGCAGGACGAACATCTGTGCGATAGCCCACGCCTTAACCAGCCACTGCAAACTAAACAGGCACCAATTTCACATGAAACTGGGTGACACTGATGTTTTCCGGTACTGCAATCAGAAGAGGGAGACGCCTATGCACCTTTTGTGTGAATGCGGGCCCCTTATCCACAAACGCAGTGTGCATCTGGGCCGACACATTACTCGCCCGGAGGAGATTAAAACTCTAAAAGCTAGGAGTATTCTAAATTTCTTGGAAGCCTCCGGGCTAAAAGAGTTACTCTAACAAGGTGGCGAGTCACAATAGATCTTTTAGGTCGCAGTGACTACATCCCCTACACTATGGGTGATGCATAGCCCCTTATCTTCTAAATAATAAGATAAGTGACAGGTACAATTTTAATACCAGGAATAGGAACAAATCAACTTCGATGCAGATTGACTAAAGTACATAGCTCTTTTATGGGGTACTGTGTAAATATAATAAAATACCAATTGAGATTCTACAACTAAATGAGTCCAAAAAAAGCTGCATTAAACGCAGACTATGTAGATAAGCATATTATAAACTGGAAGATTATCTCCTTGATAAAAATGCTTGGCTAGTGCCGATCCTGCTCCACAACTACAGCCACTTTTACCTTCAAATTATTTTTTTTTTATATATGTATATTTATATATGTATATTTATAAATGTGTATTTTTTTTAAATTTATTTGTTTATTTCAACAGAGCTTTCATAAATAATTTATTATCTTTTTTATTTGGAAGCAAAATAGCATTGTATAATGTAGTGAAGCACCTTTTTTTCAAGTTTTGTGAATGTGAAGTACCATGGAGCATTTTTAATAGGTTATAACTTGTTTGACATTACGAGCATGGTAGTTGAAAGTTTGTCATGCTCACTCAAATGTCTTGCTGATGGTGGCACGTGTTATTGGGTTATTCGGTTTCCTTAAAATTTGGATTCCAGATTGGTCATCTCTTAGCTGCCAGTGGCTTAATTCAGTTTCTATTTTTAATGACCTTTTTTAAATTATATATTATTATTACTTATCTACATTATGCTCACATATTAGAAGCAACAAGATCTACGTAACTCATAATATGACTTAAAAAGACGTTCTTCTCCATAGAGATTATGCTTTGGAACGTGCAATTTAGCTTTACTTTTCTTGGACTGACCGAATTTAACTATTCAAAAAAGTTTGGTTGATTTGGTTTGATTAAATCAAGTAAGATTGTTGTAATAAACGTAATATTCAATCTGTGTGCTTATCACAATATTCACAGATTTTTAATTAACGCGGAATTGTCGAGGTAGCCCGCAAAATTAAACTTTTAAAGTTTTTTGCATTTTGCTGAATGGTGTAAGACGCGATCGTGATAAATGTAGCTAACCATATGATGATGATAAATAATGAATAACTTTTGCATGAAATAGGCATTCAATAGAGTTAGGTGACTTAGAGGGTTGTATTGATGATTTTAATGATCATAACTTCGTGAATAAATGCGTGTTACGGCCACCAATTATATTTTAATGAACACAGAACCTGACACTGACCTGAAAAATGCCAAAAACTTAATAAAATTGTAACATCATGACTACTCGGCGCTTTCACCTTTAAAAGCATCTTAAAAAACAACACTAATCCTTTTTCTCTTTACAACAAAAAACCGTAACTAAAACATCCAGTACTGAACCAGCGGGCTTATTCAATCTGCAGCAATAGATCAGACGGCACTGTAAATCAAGGAAGGCGTCTCAGGAATCTTAATAGATATCGGTATTCCTGGAAACTGGGGATACGTAGTAGGGTTGGAGTGAAAATTCGCCTCTGTCTCTACATTCAAATCAGCATGAAAAAGCTCAACTCCCCAACCGCCTCCGGATTTTTTGGCGAAGATTGTAACGAAGGTATTCTGAGTGAACACTGAATTAGTTCTAAAGACAAAACGGTTCAATAACCATTCAAAGAGACAATAAGAATAATAATAATACCGCGTACAGGAATAATCGTTGGTTGGAAGTTCCACGTCTTCGTTTGTATTATAAATAAATAAAATTAGAAACTAATCTCCAGGCACGCGGAACAGATGGTCGATGGGGACGAAAGGTTTTGGAGTGGTGACCACGTACCGGAAAACGCAACGTTGGACGGGGTGGACCGATGACCTGGTCAGGGTCGCGGGAATTCGATGGATGCGTGACGCACAGGACCAGTCGTTGTGGCGACGCTTGGGGGAGGCCTATGTCCAACTGTAGACGTCTTTCGGCTGATATGATGATGATGATGAATCTCCAGGGCGTCGTCAGAAAGGAACAATTTGTGAAGGGGCAAAGGAGCTTTTGTCAACCAAAATCTGAAACGTCGATTCATCGGAAAAGTGTGTCTGAAAAATTATATTACATCATCAGATAATGACAATAGTTTGTTAACAATGTACTGTACTATTTAAAGTATTATTTCCACCCAACTTCAGTCTGCAACAGTCGTATTTTAGTATTGTTTGGCCCTGTGCAATAGTCTCTTCCTCATGACCTCGGTGAGGCGTGGTTTTTTGGTAGACCGGTGAGTGGCGACCTATCAACTCCCCTTGTGCCTACCCTCGATGAATTGTCCTATCAGAACTTCTAGGCTCTCGTTGTTTGTAATCGTAGTAAGGCTATTGAATAGCTACTATATCTTTCTCGGAATGTTTGGATTTGTTTACGTCTTCTTGGAGGTCTGAAGATATATAGAAGTAATGCCACATATAAAAAAAATAATAATAATGACACCAATCTATGCAAGACCTCTTTGGGGAAAGGTTTTGTCTGTGCAATTATGGACGAAGTTATCATGACGAATAACTACCGGAGATTTATTGTGAAGGACGGCACGGTTGACATCTGTCGGGCATGTCACCGTCCGGGAGAATCAATCCGTCACATTATCTCTGGTTGTTCCCGTCTAGCTAACGGAGAGTACTTGCATAGGCACAACCTTGTAGCCAGGATTATCCATCAGCAACTTGCTCTGAAATACTCTCTTGTGGAATCGGAAGTGCCATACTACAGGTATGTGCCCGACCCAGTTCTCGATAGTGGCGATATCACGTTGTACTGGGATCGGTCCATCATCACTGACAGGACTATTGTAGCCAATAAGCCTGATATAGTGGTGGTGGACCGAAGCGAGAGGCGTGCAATGATTGTTGACATATCCGTTCCGCATGACGAGAACCTCGTGAAAGCCGAGAAAGATAAACAAATTAAGTATATCGACTTGGCTCGCGAGGTTGTCGACATGTGGGAAGTGGATTCAGCGGTCATTGTACCGATAGTTGTTTCAGCCAATGGCTTAATAGCCAAGAGCCTCGACCAACATACTCAATACTCAATACTCAATTCTTTATTGCAATCCACAATGTAGGCTTTGGTGGTATACATTAGCAAAGAGAAACAATCATGGACCCTGTCGGGCACAGCAAAGAAGGATAATTACAATAACCAGAGGAGAGGCTTTATCATTCAGGCATTTCATAATCCAATTTTACATGAATAATTACTTAATCCAATTACAATAGGTAGTGATTTTGATACAATAAAAAATTTTAACAATAAAAATTAACAGTAATGTCAATTTATAAAATTACGAATTTATAATGGCTATTTTTCCTAATAAGAATTGATAATGTCAATTTGTAATAATACTAATTAATACTGTCAATTTATAATAATAAGAAATAATAATTATGTCAATTTGAAATAATGCTAATACATAATGTTAATTTGCGATAACTAGAATTATAATTAAATAAAAAAATGTCAATTTGTGATAATAAAAATTAAAATAAAAATAAAAATGTCAATTTGTAAAATTAGAATTAATAATGTCAGTAATTTAAAAATGTTAATTATAAGTAAAATAGGTCAAATTAAAGAAATAATAATTTATCCGTTTAGCTTAATCTATGCACATATGTTTTAAGGATTTATCATTTAGGTATTCGTTTACATTATAATAACATTTATCAATTAATAACTTTTTCAATTTTCTTGTAAATAAATTAAGTTTATTTTCTTCTTTTATTACTTCGGGTAACATGTTGTATATTTTTATTGACATCACTAGTAGAGTGTATTCTTAAGCGGGATGTTGGTATATTGAGTCGTGTTTTGTGTCGGAGTGTGTATCAAATGATAAATGATAAATGATAAATGATCTTTATTTTGCAAGTAGGTTTTATAAAAACACTTTTACACGTCAATTTTTTTTTTGTCAATTAATGCTAGATGAGGCCGGTGTTTCCTAACTGACTACCCTGAGAAGAAACACCGAAACAAACTCAGGGGTATCGTGTTTGTATGTCTTCTCGTATAGTGTAAAAGTCTTTGTTTGTGAGCGAACTTGCATATTTTCAGTATATATATACAAGGCAGAGTTAAAATATTTAGATTCCTGAAATGGGATTTGCAGCTATCTGTCTGTTCCATATTAACTAGGACACGGATAAGTTTCTTTTGGACTGTGAAAAGTGCAGGTGCGTCTGTACTGTATCCCCACATTATTATGCCGTAGCTAAGCCACGCGTAAGCATAGGCGTAGTAAGTAACGAGGGCAGTTTGTAAATTTGTGGTTTTTTTAACTTCATAAAAAGCGTATAAAAATTTTGAAAGTTTTGATTTAATTTTTCTTATATGTAATTTCCAATGTATGTTTTTGTCTATGGTTATACCTAGTAATGTGAATTCATCGACGGTTTCTATTGTATGATTATTATAAGAAAAGGATACGTTTATAGGGTTTTTTTGATGAGGGTAGAAAGGTATTAATTTAGTCTTCGCAACGTTGATTTCGAGATTGTGTGAGTTCATCCAAGTTATTATTTTATTAAATATTTTGGTAAGGGAACTGTTTAGGTTTGTGTTGTCCTGACACTGGGTGAGAATGGAAATGTCGTCTGCGAATAAAACACACGGTCCGAACTCTGCTATGTATTTTGGGTGATCATTAATGTAAATGAGAAACAAAAGACATCCAATTACATTACCTTGAGGTATTGATGCTTTAATCGCCTTTTTCTCAGACCGGTACTTTTGAAGTTCGTTAATATTATTATTAAAATATTCTATTTCCACTAGCTGTGCTCTATTTTCCAGATAGGATTTGAACCAGTCATGTGCTTTGCCGCGGATCCCTAATCTATATAGTTTATTTAATAAAATATCATATTGAACTTTGTCATAAGCTTTGGTCATATCAAGCACATCGCTTTCTCGAAAATTTTAGAAGCTGTAGGTAGTAAAGCTATTGGACGGTAATTACTAGGCTCTGTTTTGTCATTTTTTTTGTGTAAGGGTTTCACTAACGCTATCTTCAGCTGATCAGGGAATACACCTTCATCAAAAGACTGGTTAAGTAATTTAAAAAATGGTAGCGTTAGCTCATTAGCGCATTGTCTCAGTAAACTGGGTGGAAGTTCGTCGATGCCATGACTTTTTTTATTTTTTAGTGTTTTTAGCATAGTATTGATTTCGTAGGGTTCGACTGGAGTGAGAAACATTGTATTTTCGGTCTGTGAAAGTACTGGTATATTTTTTGATTTATGTGTACTTTTAATAGGACTTCCCTCGCCAATGGATGCAAAAAAGTTATTAAATATGTTGGCTACTTCCTTTGGTTCCGAGGTTGTTTTGTTCTTAGTTGTTTGCAAAGTTATATTGAATTTGTCTTTTTTTATTATTTTATTGGTTCGCTCATTTATAATATTCCACATTGTTTTTATTTTGTTATTTGATTGTTTAATTTTATTAATGTATTGTAGCTTTTTTGCTGTTGTAACCGATTTTTTCAAAATTTTTTCATATATTTTATAGTGTTTTGATAGTACTGGGTTCTTTGTTTTTAGTGTAAGTATTTTTAACAGTCTCTTATTTTTGCAGGATGTTTTAATACCTTTGGTTAGCCATTTATTTTTAAGAGTAGTTTTTAATTTAATTTTACACAGAGGTATATATTTGTTTAAAATAGAAGTTAGTGTGTCGCTAAATGCTTTATAATTATCATTTATATTTAAGTCGCTTTTTATTATTTCGTTCCAGTCTAAGACTTGTAGCGCAGATTTAAACTTTAATATATTGATGTCATTAAATAACCTCTTTTTTACATACCAAGTAGCTTGAGACATGGTTACATGTGGCATAGAGATTTGTATTGTGGTTCCACTATGATCCGAGAAACCAAATTCTTCTACGGATGTAGTTATCTTATTTGTATTAATGTTTGTGAATATTAGATCTAAGCATGTGGATGTTGTTTGAGTAGTTCGAGTGGGTTTCTTTATGTGTTGCCTAAAATTGAACTCTAGCATTAAGTCTATAAATTGACTAGTTTTTCTATCATTATTTAAAACATTTATGTTAAAATCTCCGCCTATAATAATATTAAATTTACAATATTTGTTGTTTATATAATTTAAAATATTTTTCAACTGACTTAGGAATATATCTTCTTCTTTTTTATTCCAATATATTGCTAGTAATATTATGTTTTCTTTGGGTATTTCAACTGCACATAATTCAATTACATATTCTATGGACATATCAGTAATATTTTTCCTTTCTCTAAAATCGATGTGATCTTGGAGCAGGATGCAGACGCCACTACCTCGCGTCTTTCGGCAGTATGATGCAGCTATTTTATATCCGCTAAATTGTATCATGGTTTGTTTTTCGCTCGATAGCCAGGTTTCTGATAAGCATATTGCGTGATATAATGGGTTTTCCGCGATGAAATCTTCAAAGATGTCCTGTTTATTATAAATACTTTGTATATTTTGGAATAAAATATTAAAATGTTGACCCGTGGCCGTGACTTCAAAAACATCTTAGGAGGCTCTCGTTAGGCGACTGGATCAAGGGCTTGATTCAGAAAGCAGTATTGCTGGACACGGCTCGTATAGTCAGGAGGTTCCTTTCTCTGGAGCCCTGACCGCCGGTAGCTTGGACCCTGTTCCCGATACCGGTGGGCTACTATTTTTTATATTTTTAAATGTTTTTTATTTTTATTGAATATTTAAAAATATAATTTATATGTTAATATTTGAATAAACGAAATGACACCAATAAGAATATCAAATAAAACAAACCTTAAATAATTACATATCTACGAGTACTGTCCCTAATAATTTGGCCAGCGATGGTATGTAGGTACTGTTGTAATATATTATTTATTCACTGAACGCTAAAAATATGTCAACGAAATATTGTTCAGGAGGTTGCCATTACTCTTTCATGCGGTATGCTACCGGAAAATTTATTTGCCTTAAAATAACGAAAAATAAGGTACTAGTAACTCCACGATTAAACTGTGACAATAAAACAAACAAAAAAGTTTTTATGTATAGTTGATAACGATATCCATCATTTTCGCAAACATGTGGCTAGCTTATTTTATTACAATTTCAGCTGGTTGAAAATGAATGAAACAGTAAAAAAGTATTAAGGAATAAATACCTAGATGAATATTGAATAATTATACGTTAATCTTTCCAATTTGTCCATTTGTATCAATCGTTTGAGTAAATCCGTATTTCTGTGTATATATTATAATATTGTATTGTATCTATTGTAAATGGTTTATTTATATTTGCCATTTTTTATCCTTTTATTGCCCTACCACTGTTTTTCTATGCGCTATACTAAGGTTGATTGGTAGAAAATGCCGAGGTCCACTTCTGTAGCTTCTGCATAAAGTATCTAATAAATAAATGAGAAAAAACCCACCTGATTTTATTACACATTTCAAAAATCACTCTCGAACTATATTTTTTTCTATTCATGATATAATCGTCACAAATTCACTGTACCAAGTCACTCTCTCAAATTTAACTGAAATAATCGATTTAATAAATACAATCCTTGTTAGTCCTCGAAGCACAAGCATTAGACTGATAGTGGAAACGTAGGTACGTTATTTAAAACGACCAAAAAGATTTTCACAATGTTTTTTTTAAACTATTCTTTGGCACAGTCTTTGGTCTGACATGCGAATTGAAAACCGTAACTAAATTATATTGAGGCCTCTGTTATCAAGTCAGTCGCAAGACGAATGTTAGTATTGTATACAAAATCGGGAATCCTTTAACATTCAAATGCTCTTGCGCCTATGGTTAACAGCGCAGACAAGTAGATGAAAAACCGGCCAAGTGCGAGTCGGATTCGCCCATGGAGGGTTCCGTAGCAGCAAGTAACGTAATATAAAAGTTCTTGTAGTTCGTTGTAACTTTGATCGATGTTTTAATAATAGTGTATTTTTTTTAGATTTATGACGTATTAAAAAAAAACTACTTATTAGATCTCGTTCAAACCAATTTTCGTTGGTAGTTTACATCATATATTTTTTTTAGTTTTATCATTCTCTTATTTTAGAAGTTAGAGGGGGGGGACACATTTTACCACTTTGGAAGTGTCTGTCGCGTAAACTATTCAATTTACAAATAAATGATGTTACAAACCTAAATATCATTTTTGAAGACCTATCCATAGATACTCCACACGTATGGGTTTAATGAAAAAAATTTTTTTGAGTTTCATTTCTAAGTATGGGGACCCCCAAAATTTATTACTTTTTTTCTATTTTTGTATGAAAATCTTAAAGCGGTTCATAGAATACATCTACTTACTAAGTATCAACAGTATAGCTCTTATAGTTTCGGAAAAAAGTGGCTGTGACATACGGACGGACAGACAGACAGACAGACAGACAGACAGACATGACGAATCTATAAGGGTTCAGTTTTTTGCCATTTGGCTACGGAACCCTAAAAAGGATACTCATATTTTTAGACAATTCAAGGAATTCAAGAGACAATTCAAGGAACTCATATTTAACCGACTTCTAAAACTTTTTTTTAGTAAGTCGGTTATTTTTTTTTTGTAAAAAGTTTTTTATTTTAGACAATTTTTGTCCGAGCATTGCCATTCATTCACCAGAATTTTGTTGAAACTAGTGCCACAGTATAAAATATAAAACAGTACGGAAACTGCCTACAAACGCTCGAAACGGCACACTCACACAAACATATGCATCAACGAGACCAACAAGGGAATGTCGCGGTGCTGTCAGTAGCGAGTGCCGCGTCGAGACTAGTGGTCAGGTATAAATTAATTTCCCGAAGTTTATTAAAATGCTAGAACTCAAAACCGCAGCTATCATTTTTTAAATTTCCTGCTGATTTTAAAAGGTAAGAATGATTTATTGTTAAATTATTGTATTCGAATAGATCGATCACAATAAATTCATGAACAATCTATTTTTTAATGTTTTTGGCTTGGAAACTAAATCTTTATCTATTAATGGAAATCCAAGATGGCGGCTGCAAAAATTATTAAATTTTTCGTCATGGGTGTTGTTTTCATAGTTTTCGGGGTTGTTGAAGCCGATAGTGCTGTCAAAATGTGAATCCAAGATGGCGGCTGCAATAAATTATCAACTTTTTCGATATAGGTGTCGTTTTCATGGTTTTTGAGGGTGTTGAAACCGATAGTACTGTCGAAATATAAATCCAAGATGGCGGCTGCAAGAAATTATCAAATTTTTCGTCATGGGTGTCGTTTTCATGGTTTTCGAGGGTGTTGAAACCGATAGTACTGTCAAAATATAAATCCAAGATGGCGGCTGCAAAAATTATATTTTTTTTTGTCATGGGTGTCGTGTCGTTTTCATGGTTTTCGAGGGTGTTGAAACCGATAGCACTGTCAAAATATAAATCCAAGATGGCGGCTGCAAAAAATTATTAAATTTTTCGTCATGGGTGTTGTTTTCATAGTTTTCGAGGTTGTTGAAGCCGATAGTGCTGTCAAAATGTGAATCCAAGATGGCGGCTGCAATAAATTATCAACTTTTTCGATATAGGTGTCGTTTTCATGGTTTTCGAGGGTGTTGAAACCGATAGTACTGTCGAAATATAAATCCAAGATGGCGGCTGCAAATAATTATAAAATTTTTCGTCATGGGTGTCGTTTTCATAGTTTTCGAGGTTGTTGAAGCCGATAGTGCTGTCAAAATGTAAATCCAAGATGGCGGCTGAGAGAAATTATCAACTTTTTCGTCATGAGTGTCAAAATGTACATAAAATAGGATAGTATTTTCTTTTGTACCATTATTATATGTTTACCTTCCTCCTGAGTTGTAAAAAGTTGGTCACCAGCTTAAACTTTTGTTTAAGCTTTTTTAAACAGATTGCAACACACTATTTCTAATGAAAATGATAAAGAGAATATTTTATTATTTTTTCAGATGTTCCCAGAGGCTTTGCTTAATATCTCGAGAAGATTTAATAAACAGATCGCCTCAAAACTGTATCGTTTGTGAGAACATTTTAACGCGGCCGGTACCGTTCAAACCTATAATTCGTTCGCGCTCGCTTCGAAAAGCACTCGAAACGTCTTTCAACCGCGGCTTGCGTATGTACATTCCCGCCAAAACTTATGAAATGTTACGCCTTCATGACAAGTTAAAGATCTACAAGTTGTTTTGTGACAATTGTTTTTTTTTAATAGTCTATACTGTCCCACTGCTGGGCAAAGGTCTTCCCCCAACTGACAATTGTTATCAATAGTAATTATCTACCTAGTTCATTTGCCTGATTTATTACTTTGATTTAAACCTAATATTACAAAAATTTATTTTACAAAAAAAAATTAAACCGACTTCAATCTGTGTTAAATAACGAAGAGACAAAACTATCTATTATAGAAACACCGAATTCCGAAATTATAGTTATTTTGTATTTTTCAGTGTTTTTAACAATGAGTAGGTTTAATTTTTTTTGTAGAAAGTTTTTTTTATTTTTCACTTTTTAGTTATGGTACCACCACTAAAAAGTACCACTCAGCCAAACTTAAATACTTTATAGCCAGAGTGTATCTCATAACGATTTTAATAATCCGAAACATGGTTGGATTACATTAATTTACCTTCCGGCTTCATAACCAAATCAGTATGATATACCCCTCCTCCCCCTTTTCTTTCAGTCAGTCAACGACTAAACGTATAAACAAAGCAATTTTACTTGTTACGACAGTTCTGCTGTGATCTTATGAGGAGTTCTGTTCCATATCTTCGAAGTTGATGATCAAATCAATACTAATATTTCTATGGGACCAACTTGAAAGCATAACCTTTCAATCAAAAAAATAATTTTCGAAATCGGTCCAGAATTTACCGATATCGGTGAACAAACATAAAAAAAAACATACATTCAGCCGAACATAGAACCTCCTCCTTTTCTAAGTCGGTTAAAAATATTGTGTTATCTATAGTACTACCAACAGTGGCCGTGAATGGTATGACGACCAATCAGAGCGCGAGAATTTGAATATTGACAGAAAGAAAAAACGCGCGGGATTTTTGGCGAGTCGTACCATTCTGGCGGGCTAGCAGTCGAGCTGGTCGTGCATAACTTGTTCTTTGTTATTATTCCAAAACTAAATACTTATTTGCCAAGTATTTTAAATTTGTTTTCTGTGTTGGAGAACTACAATAAGTACATACACAACTGTCTATTATTTTCACTCATTCTTTTCTACATTCTTAAAAGCCATAAACCCAAATAATTATGGCATACATGATTCGGATGATGTCACCCCATGAGAGATTTAACACAATATTAATATATAGATTACTTATTTAAATTTCATTTACAGGAAACTAGTTATTTCAATTCGTTTGATTGATCACCGGTCGTTTTTTTTTCATAAAACCATACAACATTAAAAGTTCGTTGTGGCGACGCTTGGGGGAGGCATATGTCCAACAGTGGATGTCTTTCGGCTGGTATGATGATGATTGATCACTAAAGAATTATGATTTTTTTTATAAAATAATACAACATTAAAAGTTACAACCCTATTGTTTTTATGAAGCGTAGGTACTTATTTTATAAACTACGCTTAGTTTCAATACTGTTTCATATTTATACTGTGTTAGTGCTCCTCTAAAAAACGTCACAAGTGCTTGTAAACGCTCTCACAAATAAAATAAAAATAGTGCAAATTAACACCCGCGAGTTAAATCAGTGCCTTTCTAAATAAACTCTGTGCTTGTGTGCATCGATAAACAGTAAAAAATTACAACAAAAACAGTAATTCAGCGATCCAATTTCAAAACAAACTTAGTCATCCAGTTTTGAGGTTATATCTCAGTCGGCAAAACTGTCATTGTGCAGTACTTCCAACCAAACAACACAAAGTGTGCGTTCGGAAACTTGCTCATAAACAAGAATTGCGTTTCGTTTCTCCGTAAATCATGTCTTCCGAGCTGTCACCAGAAATGTCACTGCTCCTTACGAAAATGACAGAACAACTAAAAATACAAACTAATGTTATAACAGAAAATATTACTGCAGTTATATTACAAAAAGTGGATGAAAAACTAAAACCGATTATTGAAGAGAACCAAAACCTGCGAAACGAAGTGGACAAATTAAACAACAAGCTAATAAATCTCGAGGCAAACAGCAAGCGTAAAAACGTACTAATCCATGGGCTCCCAGAGCCTAACGAAGAAAGTCACGAAGAACTGACTACTCTCGTCACGTCAACGTTGAAAGAAATTGAAGTGAATCTAGAAATAGGGGAAATAGATAGACTTCAGAGACTGGGTAAAAAACGAGACAATGACGTCAAAATCAGACCAATCTTGCTAGCTACCACAACCCTTGGGAAAAAAATCCAGATTTTAAAAAACAAAAAGAAAATGAAATCGGGCACATACATTACACATGATCTACCGAAGGCAGTGCTACAAGCAAAAACTAAAAACCTTAACACAAAGAAAGACAGCGAAAAAAGAAAAAGATCTGACACTCCAAGCCCCAACCAGCAGAATACAAATACCTCTAAATTGCTGAAGATAAATACATTTCAGCACCTGCGGGAGAGAACACACTCCGCTTCAGGGACCATCACATACAAAAACTAACACAACACTAATAGGAACCGACAAACTGCAACTATGTCAACTAAGTCAACCACAACAAATAAATCTACAACCAAAACAACACCAAAACAAAATTCAACAACCAATGCTCCCACCACGGCTGGTCACCGCGGGAGAAACAGACCATCACCCTCTAACAAAAAGCAACAAACTACACATTGCAACATTAAATACCAGGACATTAAGAACAAATGAATCTCTATTAGAGCTTGAGGAAGCGTTGAAAGAACTCAATTGGAATATACTGGGAATAAGTGAAATGTGGAGAGCTGGTGAATCAATAGAAGAACATACAGAATATATTATGTTTAACAAGGGAGAAACTGGGGGACAAAGAGGAGTTGGATTCATGGTAAAAACACACCTAAGAAATAATATACTGAATTTCATCGGAGTTAATGATCGAATTGCAATTTTACTTATTAAAATACCCGGCTTTGAAAAAACATGGACAATAATACAAGCCTATGCACCAACCGAACAAGCTGCAACATCTGAACACATTATCTTCTACAATAACCTTTCCCAAGTTATATACAAATATCCAAAAAATATCATTGTTCTTATGGGGGATTTTAATGCTCAAGTAGGGATCAAGCAAAACAAAGATGAATATGTACTGGGGAACTTTGGCCACGGCAAAAGAAGTACAAACGGGCAAAGGCTAATAGAATTTTCACTGGAGCACAACTTAACTCTTTTGAATAGTATCTTCAAGAAAAACAAGAAAAACAAGTGGACATGGACCTCCCCAGATGGCAAATATAAAAACGAGATAGATTATATTATGTGCAATCACCCAAGATTATTCACAAACACTTCAGTAATAACAAAGCTAAACTTTAATACAAACCATCGTATGATAAGAGCATCTCTCAAACTAATACCACCCAAAAACTCTAGAAAACATATTACAACATCCAGCATGGTTCACTATCCAGAAGACAGCAAAGTTGCAGCCCGTTCCTTGGTAATACTTGGCAAGGAATTACTGGAAGATTACAAAAGTGATGTCAAAGCAAGCTATGCCAAACTACAAAGCCATCTTACCGGTACCAACACCAGCAAACCACCCAAGCATAAATATATACTGAGAGATAAAACACTACAACTAATCCAGGAAAGAAAATGTCTATTCAATAGCAAAATGAGAAAAGAGAATATTCAAATGATTACCAAGCTGAGTAAGAAAATCAAGGAAGGCATTAGGAAAGATAGAAAGGCCGTGAGGCTACAAAAATTAGAAAAACATATTTTAGCTACTGGAGGAACAAGAAAAGCTCTTAAAGAGCTACGCGAGTCAAATCCATGGATACCAAACCTGAAAAACAACCACTGTAACATTACAAATCGAAAAGAAATAAACAAAGCAGCTACAAAATTCTACCAGCATCTATACTCCAACCAAGATGACACCAATCAGGGAATTTATGAAATCCATACACCTAACCCATGCCCATCAGACCCAGAGCCTGAAATCTTATCCAGTGAAGTCAGGAAAGCAATACTAAGCCAAAAATCTGATAAAGCACCAGGCCCTGACAAGATTACAAATGAGTTGCTGAAAGGAACACTTGAAGAACTGGCTCCTATTCTGACTAAAATCTTCAACAAGGTTATAACTTCAGGAATCATACCTGAACAGTGGGAAACATCTCATATAATCCTTATATATAAAAAAGGACCAAAAGAAGATATAGGAAATTATAGACCAATAAGTCTGATGTCCAATGTCTATAAGGTTTTCTCCAAAATCATTCTAGACCGCATAAGTACAAAACTAGACGAAAACCAACCAATAGAACAGGCGGGCTTTAGAAAAAACTTTGCCACAGTGGACCATATACATACTATCAAACAACTCATAGAAAAATACAACGAGTATAATAAGTGTCTGTATATGGCCTTCGTCGATTACACCAAGGCCTTCGACAGCATTAGCCACAAAGCCATATGGGAAAGTCTTGAACACCAAGGAATCCCCACACAATACATAAAAACCATCAAATCTATCTACTCCAACACTAAAGCAAGAATACAACTAGAAAGTTTGGGGGAGACCTTCAATATAAACAGAGGTGTCAGGCAAGGAGATCCACTATCCCCCAAACTCTTCTTTGCAGTGTTGGAGAATATATTCAGAAAACTGGAATGGGAACAACTTGGTCTAAGCATAGATGGACGAAGACTAAATCACCTAAGGTTCGCAGATGATATTGTCATCGTCGAAGAAAACCCCGAAAAATTAGAGAAGATGATCCAAGACCTAAACAGAGAAAGCGAGAAAATAGGGCTATCCATGAATACCACTAAGACCAAGCTTCTGACAAACTCTGACAACCGAGTTATATCATTAAACAACGAACCTCTCGAATACGTGGAAGAGTATATATACCTGGGACAGATCATCTCTTTCAAGGATCAGACGGACAAGGAAATCAAAAGGCGAATAGCAAACGGTTGGAGAAAATATTGGTCACTCAAAGAAATCATGAAGGCCAACGACCTTAGCATCGGTACAAAACGGAAAGTATACAACACTTGCATCCTACCTTGCATCACATATGGATGTGAAACATGGTCTCTTTCGAAACACCACCGAGATAAGCTGCAGTGCTGTCAAAGAGCGATGGAGAGAAGCATGTTGGGCATCAAGAAGCAAGACAGGAAACGAAACACCTTTATAAGATCCAAGACAAGAATTGTGGATATATTTACGAAGATAGACCAACTAAAATGGAGATGGGTGGGCCACATGTTAAGGAGTACTCAGGATAAGTGGAGTAAAATTGTGACAGACTGGTATCCCAGAGATGGAAAAAGGAAACGGGGAAGACAACTCAAAAGATGGGAAGATGAGCTAAAACTTACAGCGGGCCCTTACTGGAGAAGGGTTACCAGAGATAGGATACAATGGAAAATGTTAGAGGAGGCCTTTGCCAGAAGGCACACTGAACTAAGGGATATCCTCTAAAAGAGGAAAACAAATACCTCACACATAACAGATATAGTTCAGGATAGAGGGCTTATTGATTGATTTGAGTGCTCCTCTAGTTGTTCGGGTTTTTCAAAGCAAACACAAACAACAAGTCGGTTCTAGATGTGACCAATGGGCTTTTTTTTGACCGACTAATCAGCATTGCTGTGTGGCAATGCTACCAGCGTTTTCGGAACTTTTCTCATCGACAACGATGTAGATGAATTGTTTATTTTAATACGAGTTTGTATATATATCACTATATCCAGTTTGTATAATATAATTTACAAACTGCAAACGCCGTGAGATTGTAAATCATTTAATGATATTACCATAATTATATGAATTTATTATTAAGTTTTTTTCAAATCTAAAAACCCAGCCGTTATCGAGGAGGAGACTTCAAAAGTCATTGTTTTATTTATGAAACTAAATAGTATACTTTCAAAGCATTCATGGAACTGTGCACGAAAATATATATCTATGTAAAACGTACCTTTGATTGCTGTGTCAATCATATTTAAGCATCTGTGGTGTCAGGTACCCCGGCATTGACGACGCTTTGTTAAGTAAAATGTTCTTATACTTACTCTAGGGCATTCCTGAAATAAAAATGAAAATGATGTAGTGCACGATGGAAGCATAACTAAACTAGGTGTGTGACTAGTGTGAGGAAATGATTTGTGTCTATGGAAATAGAACCTCAGCAGATTGAAATTCATAATTCGAGGTTATGCCTAATAAAAATTTAATAAATAAGCAAGATTCAATAACGTTTAGAGCCTTTTTAATACAAAAGATCCGTTAAAATATTTTAATATAATTGATACGAATACCTCAGTTAGTGGCGATGAATGCAAATTTTCTCGAATTATAAATTCTGTTTTGTTGGAAAATGGTGTGGTATAGTGAAACCAAGCCGTAATTAAACATGTCTATTAAGTTCAATAGAAATCCAGCATCTACAAAAAAAAAAATACGTGTACCATGTCAACCATAAACTTCAAAATCTTGATCTACATCTGTTTAGCTGCTAGCAAACCGCAACAATGAAATCAAATCGAAATCTACAGCTGTTCAATTATTGTGAATGAGTCCGTTATACAAAACATGAAAATGTGTTGATTGGTCTCTAACAATGATTATTTAAAAAAATGTTTTAAAATCATAAAGATGTAGCAAAAATCCACAACAATGTTATAAAGTTAATGTCTGCAATTATTTTTTTTAATTTAAACTCCAAGGGTGAGTTGCACCATTTAACTATAACGATAATCAAACCATAACCAACCGTGAAACGGCCGCCTATTGGTCAATTCGACGATTTGACAACTGTTAACGGCTTTGTTATCGTTATAGTTAAATGGTGCAACTCACCCTAAATAAGACCAAACATTCTCTTAACAACGACTTTAAAGTGGTTTTTTAGCTTTTTAACTAGATCAAGGCGTATTTGCAAACTGTTGGATTTACAACCTCTTTCCTCGTTTCATTTCATTATGCTTTTATTATTTGTCATGTCAGTCATGGTAAATAAATATGATGATACGCAAATTACACGACTATTTACATAACAAATACATAACAGTGTACACAATAAATACATAACAGTGGCGACGAGGATAGCTGAAGAACTGGCTTGATTGACTCACCTTCGTGCTACACTACGCGGAGAATGAACGTACACTGTCTCAATTATCGAATATTTAAGAATTCAAAGTAAGTACACGACTGTCATATATATTAAACTATGAACAAAAGTTTGAAAAACTTCAAAACGATATTGAATCGCACACAGTTGATGAAATGTTGGAAGCAGAAATAGAGCAACGGCACACTACAGAAGAATTCATCCTACAATTAAAATTAAAATTGCATGGCTTGCGCCCTACACCACAGACCTTTGGAGGTATGCCGAACAGAGAGTAAAGTCCCGCAAACCTCCGTTGAAAAGGGAGGATCCTCCGACCAGACAGGTGTTATAGTCTGGTGGGCTACTGCCCGATAGATGATTTTCGGGCTGTCGTATATGTTCAAATCGCGCGGAGAACTTTGATTGCGCGATGCAGGATTTCGTACTTTCTTCGTAGTTCTTATGTGGCGCCATAGATGTCGCTACAGACCGAACCGTCGAGTTACATCACGGTATTACAACACTATAAGAGCACTGAAACTACACCAGCAGTGACACCAAAAATTTACTTTCAACCACTTCAAAAACAGGAAACATTCATTAACTTTGTTCTAAGATTAAAAACATACATGAAACTAAATAATTGTAACAATCCACAAACCCAGACTTTGACGCTGCTTAGTTTGTTGCCACCAGAACTACATCAGAAGACCTATGACTTGTGCGCACCGAACTGTTCTATTGATCTAGAATTCAGCAATCTGGTTCAAATAATACAATACCTATTATATAGACCCAAAATCGAGTATTTGGGCTCGACAACATAAATTTATCTTGCGATTTCAAGGCTCAGACGAGACGGTTATGACGTATTCTTCTGTGTTGAAACATCTAGCTCAAGATTGTGAGTTCACTTGCAATAACTGTAAAATGTCTATCTACGATAATTTTCTCATTTTACAATTTACTAAAAATAAAATAAATGACACCTAAATTCTAACCAAAATATTACAGGAAACAACGGTAACCGATTTCTTTAACTTAATAAATGAAGCGGTTACTATTGAAATGGCTAAATCGGGACAGCAGCCATATTTCATATATAAGCAGGCATTAAGTCCGCCTATGTACTTTTATGTTGCATGAAGTTTTAATAAATATTTTACCAGGACATTCATCAAACCAAGGCCTACACGTAAAAGCTATTTAAGCTAACTCCAAATACCACAGTCGTAAGCAAGATCAGGAACACTTAATACCTGAAACTTTAAAAGGAAAATGCTTTCGCTGTGGAAGTCAGGAGGACCGAGCAGATAAATGTCTAAGCATCAAGGACACCTACTACAAGTGTTAACGAGTAGGACACCTAGAACGCGTTTGCTTAAAATGAATAGTAGGAAACAACCAACTACAGCCTGAACATGAGGAGTTACATAATGATGATGGTTCATCAGTTAAAGTCGATGACACTACAACCTGGAATATGAACTCAATTTGATCTAACAACACAGACAAATTTATGATAAAGGTAATTAAAGGCTCAAAACTGAAAATGGAAGTAAATACAGGTGCTGCTCTATCAACTATCTCATCTAAGGATACAAAATCTACAAAACAAACATTACGATGAGAACACATTCACGTTTGGGCAGAGGGTCTAAGGAGTTACACCAACGATCATAAATTAAATGTGAGTTCGGAAGCATCGTTAAAATATCAACAATACAATTACATTACGAAATAAAAATAGATTCAGAAGTGGTATGCTATATAAGGCATATCGATCAGATGCTGCAAATTACGTGCTTACCTTATAGAGGTGCAGTAAAAAAAAAGAAATTATGGCTCTTGCCGATCTGGGACGGAGGTATTGGGAATACAACCTATTTCCTCTTTTCACATCATTATGCTTTTCTATGAAATTTGTCATGTCAGTCATCTTCTATAATATAAAAATGAGTCGCTTAATGTGTTGCTAAGTGCAAACCTCGAGAACATCTGAACCGATTTTGCTAATTCTTTTTTTTTGTGTTTGTTAATAACCGTTGTTTATTTATGAATTTTAGTAATTAACATTGCTTAAATTAAGCAAAGTTTGAAATGATTCGTGGTTCCGACTTCATAAGGTCACAAGGTCGCAGTGAAACCTTGAAAATTTTATTTAAAAATTATAATATTCGTGGGGTCTCGAAATACCATTTATAAATAATAACACTAAACATGAAATAACTAAATCGCTATTAAAGCATCACTTGTGCACACGAAACGGCGATAACAATAATTGTTGAATATTTCCTTTGGGTAATTATAACACCCAAGGTCATCTTGATTCACCGCTCAAGGTCAAGTGTGATCGCTATCGTAGCTTTCGCCTCACCTACAGTTATTGGAGGTAGTTAGTTCTGTGGTACCTCGAATTATAGCCAGCGTTACTTACATAAAACTATCTGGGTTGAAGAAACGGCGATTGTATTTTAATTTAGACCGATGAAATTGTAAGAAAATTGGAGGAAATGACGTCATGGATTTTTTGTTGAGGGCAACAATCTTTCTAATCTACACCGACATTAACAAGAGGTAGAATTGTTTACAGGAAACTTTGTATGGCTACTACCAGTACTAGTATACTATAAGTACCTAAGCTACAGATAATATACTTGTAGGTACGATAGTGAAATTCATTGTGTAATGGATGAAGGAATCTGAATCTGAATGGGATATTACACTATCGCCGACTGCTATCCCGAGAAAATGCTTGGTTCCTGTGGTCATGAATTTGAATCAGCGTTAAAAGCTGAAAATTGGGAGTAATATTTTGGATTATTCCCAATTTTCAATCATACGTGTATAGTCTACTCAACTACTACATACATAATGCATAAACATGCATTTTATGGACCTGGATGGCTCCGTCAAGATGAACGAGGTGGTGGCTGCCATTGTCACTTATAAAACGTCAGAAGCTAGTGCACGGTTCCAAATTGGTCGTTTTCTATGGAGAAGAACCAGCAAGAAACTCCATGGTTACTCTTTTAAAAAAAGTGGTTGTTATTACAATATTGATAGATAGTATATAAGAACAGTGTAGACCAGTCAAATATTGTATACAAAAGCACAATAAAAATAATCTTAATTAAAAAAGTAAGTCGTAATGTAGTGGGAGTAGTCTAAGAGTTCGTGGAGTATACAGTGTTCTCACATTCACATTACAAAAAAGAGACTATATGAGGTGTCAGCAAATCGTAGGCGCCCAGCCGGGTCGAAGCCTACGGGGCCCAAGGATTCATTTCTGAAAGGAAAATTCGGCCTCGTTATGAAAGGCAACGAAGAAACAGGAGTAGATTTTTAGTCAGTTTTAAGTCTGACACTATATCCAGCTACGAGCAATAAAATCTACGACATACATAACCTTGATTAGCATAATATCGTCTAGAAGTAACCTATAAACGCTAGAATATCTAATCGACTATTTATATTGTCGATCTGATTGTGTACAAAGACACTGTGCTTATACCCTGTGTCTTTGTAGATCAGTCATTGTGCTTATAGGTACTCAATGTCGTTGTATACGGTCAAAATAGTCTACATTAATAATAATATCTATAAGAACTTTACACGTTTTTGCTTATGGCTCATTTAGATTACTTTTCAACATTTTTTTTTTACACATAACTTACTCGTGCATTGAAAGTAAAATCTTTAGATATACCACTAAAAAGACATAAAATCTATACCTACGTATTTAGTGTACCTATTATGATATAACCTAATTTAAGCTTTAAAAACCTTAACTTCACGTATTATAATTTAAAGCTATTTTTAATATTTCAACCTGAGTAAATGTTTAAGCCTAGTTAACACTTGCCAAATAACTAGACGGACAACAGCTCACTTCGATCGCTCTTGGATTAATTGTTTGTATTGACAGCGTTGTAGACGTCATGATTGTGACGTCATTTTAGTTGTTATGCAGAACTGTTAGCGAGGAATAATAATCCCCGCTAACAGATCTGCATATATTATTAACCATTGCTAACATATTATTATAGTTAGCCCATATTGCTCCACTGCTGGGCAAAGGCCTCCCTCCACTCCTTCCATCGATCACGGTTCCACGCTTTCTCATTCCAATTCTATATTATATAACTAAAACTTTCAAAGGGACGTATTGACGATGCACCCGATTGTATATGAGCTCAACGTTACTAAGCCGGTTCGAATGCACATTGCATAAAAATATACAAAAGTAGGTATATAGATTAAAGGAGACAGATACGCTTTCATACAATTTTGAGCCTGGGTAGTAAAGAAGTCAAAGTGATGTCAGTTAATAGCTTGTATATTTTCAACTTTTTACTGAAAATTCTGCAGATTTTATTAATTAGAGAGAAGACTAATAAGAGATAACTAAAAGTGAGGTTATGCAGGATATTACGTTTTAATTTGAGTGGAAAAATAAACAACCGATATATATTTAAAAAAATAAGGGATACGATGTTTTTTTGAAGTGGGAAGTCGTACAATGACTTTTCCAGCTCCTAAGGTGGAATGAAAGGGCCAAGCAAGGGTATGTCAGACTTTACTGACTAAAACCACACCACTGTCCTTCAGTTACTCGTTCGTTCTAGTACCGCGAATTGTCTTTTCAGAAACTCCCTGCGGCCCCAATGGGCATCGGCACTGTTCGGTTCCTACAGTTTTGCTGAAACCTCTTTAAGGCGCACATAGAATACTAATCGCGCTTTCGATAACTAGGGCTCCGTCCAAACGGTTACTGGGCAGCCGAAGGACGAACTATCCATTGCTCGTTGTCCGCAAGCCTACGGTAGCTGCTACTTGGGGTAGGGGTCTCAGTAGTTAGGGCATGCGGCCGTCTTCTTTACTAGCATTACTGCTTCCCAGAAGGAGGCGACCGCCACCCGTTCCCTCTGTCTTGTCTTTTGGGGGATGCGCACAATGGGGACACCCAGGCGTTTTCCGACTGAATTCGGTATAGGTTCCTGCCGGACTTACCATGTCCAGAGAGGACCTACATGGGAGGTAATGCACCAGGACACCTCCCTAACCACTCCTCAACGAGGGGACTTACCGTTATGATTATAGTATGCCCAAAGGGAAAGGAGGTGATGTTTAACAAATAAAATAAAATACTTTTTAGTTTAATATTTTTTATTTAAAAAACAGCATGCAAACTAAACACAACTTTCAGTTCGAGGCATAATCCACTATTGTATAATTATCATTATCAATTCTCAATTCACGAGTTGAACCATGGTGAAATAGATGACCGACTTCTGATGCAAGAGAACGACCACAGCGGTTACAAATACAACGGTGGCCATGTTGTTCTGGTTCATCAACAGGCGATCTTTTAGCCAAGTTTCACCAAGCTTGGCATTATGTAGTTACTGCTGGAAGAAATGTGGGGCGATTGTACTTACATGTTGTAGTGCTCGCCATTGAGAAAAATCACAGACAGTATCGTTTCATCATCTAGGGGTCGTCGGCTAAGTGCATTACAGCAATTAGTCGTTACACCGCAATTAACACAACGATCTATGGTATCATTATAATTATATTCTTTCGATAAGTCGACTGTAAAATCCAAAATAGCAAGCCCAAGTTAAACGTTTCTTCGTGTCCGGTATGATATCAACGATCACAAAAGTTAACTAAATCAGATGTCGGTATAAAAAAAAACCGAGGTCGAGAGATATACTTATCGGATATATCAATAAAATAATTGATTAAGCACTAAAAAAGGCCAAAACTTAAAAGCACAAAACGAAAAATACGAGTGATTGCATGCTTGTGATATACATATTAAAACGAATTTAATATCCGATTTCAAACACAAATCGATTTGTATCGATTTCTCAGACTATAAAATCAGATAGTCAGTGTGAAAAGTAAACCATCGTGGGATTTGAGGGCGCTGCTGTAGATAAATATCATTTTTTAACCGACTTCTAACAAAGGAGGAGGTTCTCAATTCGGATGTTTGTATTTTTTTTTATGTATGTTCGCGCATAACTTCGTCTCTTGCCAACCGATTTGAAAAAATCTTTTTTTGTTGGAAAGGGTATACTTTCCAAATGGTCCCATAGTCACCAAGTTGGGATCTAATGATGAAATCTTGGCGAAATCGAGGGAAATCCTCAAATATTATAGGCAACCATATAGTTCTTTTGGTATTTTCATCAAAGACTTAAGCAGTTACAGTCAAAAAAATTTTTTTTTTTTTTTTTTATTAATGATAGTCTTGCGTTTGACCACTATCTCACCTGATGGTAAGCGATGATGTGGTCGACGATGAAACACGCTTGCCTAGAAGAAACCTATTCACTCTCGACTTAAAGACTCCTAAGTTGTAGCTATCAGGAAACACAGACTCCGGCAGGGAATTCCACTCCTTGGCTGTACGCACAATAAATGTGTTCGCAAAACGTTTTGTGCGTATGGGTGGGATGTCTACCATGTACCGGTGGCGCAACGCTGTACGTCGTGTGGTCCGATGATGGAACGGACTTGGCGGAATTAGATTGTGCAATTCCAGTGCACACTCCCCGAAATGTAAACGATAGAAAACCGACAGACTAGCAACTCGGCGGCGATGCTCAAGGCTTTGGAGCTTCGACTCTACAAGTGCATCATTGCCGATGATTCTCTTGGCTCGCCTCTCAATCGACTCCAGCGCATCAAGCTGGTATTTGGCAGATCCATCCCAAAGATGAGAACAGTACTCCATACACGATCGAACTTGGGCTTGATAAAGATTGAGCAGCTGTTCCGGCGTGAAGTACCGTCTCACCTTTGCTAAGATCCCCAATTTTTTGGCAGCCAGTTGAGCCTTTGCATCGATGTATGAGCCGAAATTGAGAGTAGATGATAACGTAACTCCAAGAAGCTCAAGGTGGTCGGTTATCGGCACGGTTACACCCCGGAAAGTTGGAGCCGGGTGGAATTGGCTCCGTTTGGCGGAAAAAAGACACGCCTGGGTTTTAGATGCATTGAACTTGACCATATTGGCGTCGCCCCAATCGGAGACCGCCTTCAAGGACGAGTTCAAGCGTTCAACCATAGCCTCTCGGGATGACTGGATCTGTGTCCCGCTAGCTCGTGCGTCAGATACATATCTCTCAGCAACAGTGCTGTCGTCTGCATACCCAAAGATACCGGGTTTAAGTAGATCATTTACGTGCAGCAAAAACAGCGTCGCCGAGAGCACTGACCCCTGAGGGACCCCGGCATTAATATCCATTTGACCGGACGAGCAGCCATCAATAACCACTCGGATGGATCGATCCCGCAAGAAGTCAGCGATCCAATCACACAGACCAGCGGGCAAACCGAAGGAAGGAAGCTTAGCAATAAGGCTTTCGTGCCAGACCCTATCGAAAGCCTTCGAGATATCAAGGGAGACGGCAAGCGCTTCCCCATGTTTCTCGATGGCCTCGCTCCAGATATGAGTGGCATACGCTAGAAGATCCCCAGTAGACCGGTTTTGGCGAAAACCGTATTGTCGGTCACTGAGGATGTCGTTAGTTTCTAGGTATGCCAGAAGCTTCCTGTTAAGCACCCGTTCCATACTCTTACAGAGGACGGATGTAACAGAGATGGGTCGGTAGTTTGCCGGGTCAGCTCGACTGCCCATGCCTGCCAAAAATGACATTTGATGAAGTGGAACTGGTGAAGAAGACCAGAAATGGCCAACGGAAGTTCATACTAAATCAGATATCACAATGAACATATAGTTATGCGACTACGATAAAACAAATAAATGAATGGTTTGAATAGGTATGTTGAAAATGGTATCATTGAAGTGACCTGATGATGATGATGGAGCTGGAAGAAGGCACCGGAACTCCGTAATTAATCAATGTATCCTACCCGTGTTTGGGCTTATTAGAATTGTCATGAGATGCACTTTGGCTATAAGGTACTATCAAACTGATCTGATGATGATGATGGAGCCGAAGGTAGACACGGGAACTTCATAATAAAACAATCTATCCTAGCAGGATTTGAGTTAATTGGAATTGTCATGAGAAAAAAGTACTCTGGCTGTAAGTGTTTTGCCACTAAAAAGTGTGAAATAAAAAACTTTTTACAAAAAAAAAATAACCGACTTCACAAAAAAAAATATTTTGATGGTTTTAGTGTTTTTTTTTTAGTGAAGTTGGTTATTTTTTTTTTTTGTAAAAAGTTTTTTGTTATGTGAGCAACATTGCGACGTCATTATAGTGCAACTGTTAATCTTGATATTTTGAAACTATGTTAGACTAGCTTCTTCCAGCGGCTTCACTCTGTAATAAAAATTATCCTTCTGGCTGAACTTGCTCACCTAATGAAACTGCAAAGTTATAGCTTATATGCTATATTATTGCAATGTTTATGATTAAGTTTATCCGTCTAGTAGTTTTTGCGCGACACATCTATACATACGAGTATCTCCATCCATCTTCACAAACTTTCGCATTTATAATATTAGTAGCCTATCTGTTGAACTTGCTCACGTGATAAAACTTTGAAAAAATATAGGTTATAAGCTATACATATTATTGCAATGTTTATCATTAAATTCATGAATGAGTAACAAACCGTTAATTGTGGCGATACTTGGGGGAGGCCTATGGTCCAACAGTGGATCGCTTTCGATTGAAATGATGATGAACATTGAAATGCAAACACGAACCGGTAAAGGAAAATAGCGAGAGTAAACCGCTGTACTGCGTAAATAAGTATGTGCCACCAACGACCACTTACCCTGTTCCAACGAAAATGGTTCTATCCCTTTTACTGGGATCGGTCTATCATCATTGATTGGAATATTGTAGCTAATAGCAAATTTTTAGTTACCCTAGTTAAATATAGAGGTAAAAATGGGACACACTACTTTTTCGTTGTCTTGCTCGGTAATTTTTTTCCCTTTTGCTAATCAATGAAAAATATGAACTTAATGACTATGAAAATAAAGTACACTTCAGAATTTATAATATTTGCTTCGTAATCAATCTAGTTAGCCGGTAAAAGGACCATCTCGTATAAAAGATCCTTGGGATCACTTTGTTATCCGTCTGTTTATCTGTTAAGACCCTTTAACTCGAGAACGCTTAGAGGTATCGAGTTAAAATTAAAACCATATACTCTGGTCTGCGGTCTCATGAAGTTGTGAAAAAATCAGACTTCTGAGTTAACGAAAAAAAAAAGATATGTCGCAAGCAACGTATATTTCGATACTCAAGGAAATCAAAGTTCATAGGGTAAATCCCGTTGACCTAGAATCCTAAAATATGGCATGAATCAAGGTGTCATAGAAAAAATAAAGGTAAAAATCAGAAAACTAGTAGATCCGTCACAAAAAAAAAATAGTTTGTAATTCGAAAAAATCTTCTTAACACAATTCGGGAATTGATTTCATATGTTTATTTTTGGTACGGAATCCTCAGTGTGCGAGTCCAACTCGCACTTGCCCTTTTTTATTTTAGTTACTGTACTCCAGCCTGAAATGATACATTCTAAATTAGTCGAAACGCGTTATAAATTAAAAGTATCAACACTCTCTATACTATCTCTCTCTACTATCAACACTCTCTATACAGCTATCGAAAACATTGACCGAAACAAAATAAACAAATAAAGTCTGTCTTAAATAAAGGGTCTTGACAAACAAACAGGCAGACAGACAGACAGACGGACGGACAACAAAGTGATCCTACAAAGGTTCCGTTTTTTCCTTTTGCACTACGGAACCCTAAAAAAGGGTAAATATAAAAATAAAACATGAAAAAGTTGATAAAAAAGAATAATTTAATACTTAAAAGTTACTTTTCTGCCTGCCTGTCTGCCTGTCAAGGCCAGAGGAGGTATTGCGATGAAATTAAAAGTCTATTCTCAAGTCTATGGTCCGAAAAAAAAGATACGGCCGTTTATGTTGCGAAAAAACTTGTATTTTGACACCCTCAAAGGAATCAAACTTCATAGGGTACTTTCCGCTGGCCTAGAATCCTGAAATTTAGCATGAAGCAAGGTCTCATAGCACAAGTATAGAAAAAAATCAAGCTACAACAGCCATATCTTTTTTTTTTGTTAACTTGTAAGTTAACAAAAAAAAAAGATATGGCTGTTTATGTCGCAAAAAAGCGTGTATTTCGACACCCCTAAGGGAAACAAAATTTATAGGGTACTTCCCGTTGACCTAGAATTCTGAAATTTGGCATGAAGAAAAGTTTCATAGCACTAATATAGGTAATATTCTGAAAACTGTAAATTTGTCATTATGTCACAAAAAAAAAAAACTTTTCTTGTGATTCGGAAAAATCTTCGTAACTCAATTTGAGAATTGAACTGTTTTCATGTGTAAATTTGTACGGAACCCTCAGTGCGCGAGTCTAACTCACTTTTTTTTTTAGTTGACTTCCTATAGATATATTTTATCATACAAAACAATTAGATATTGTTAAACAATTAATAAAATGATTCTAAGCATTTGTTCAGTCAATTTACTTGCTGCTTCAGGGAGACGGGTATAAAAAAATGGACCAATACGCCTCCTGGCAACATCTAGAATCACTGGCGGTAAGTCCCCTCTTTGAGGCGTGGCTGGAAAAGCCTAACGGCGTCCTTACCTTCCGTATGACGCAGGTCCTCACCGGACATGGGTAATGCTCGCAAAGGAGGAGGCCGAACGCATCAGGCAACGGCGTTATCGCCGCCGCCGTCCGCGTCGCCGGGATTCTGATCCCGATTTCCGGCCAACGTAGACGCGGGCTTGCGGACAATGAGCAATGGGTAGCTCACTGTCCGGCCGTCCGGTAACTGTCCGGACCAAGCCCAAGTCGTCAACGGCGCGCACTGTTCCCGCGCGCCTCAAGGAGTTGTCAGCAACAGCAGGGACCCAGCCGGGTCGAAGCCTACTGGGGCCAGGGTTATCCGAAAGGGCGCTCGAGCCCCGGTATGAAGGCTAGAAGGGACGGGGTGGGTCTTTTAGTCAGTAAGAGTCTGACACTATCTCCCGCTCCGCCCAAGGGCGGGGGATGTCAATGCATGATTTTTTCCCAACAAAAAAAAAAAAAAAAAACATCTAGAATCATAATCTGCATGCTTTTCTGAGTCCAAAACAATTCACAGAAGGCGGTCCTCATATTTTGCATACTCAACACCCTTTGGCGCCTGCTCTAAGAGGCATTTTTTTCGTGTCGGGCTGGAGAAACCAATTTTAAAATCGGAAAACGTTTTTAAAGTATGTATTTTTTTTTAATATACAGTTCGGTGTCTAATCTACGTGATAAAAGGCTAATATTTTGAATAAATTATTTAAAAAAAATCCTAATCCCTAAACTCCTGATCGCTCTGGGTTGACCCAAGTCCCGATTGAATGAAAAAAATATTCGTAAACTTTTTAATGAGAAGGTTCAAATGAAACAACTTATTTAGATATTACATAACAAATAGTTAATCTTCATAGTGATACAATATTTTTAGTTATATTAACAATGCTTTTGCCCCAATTTGAATTTAAAATCGTGATCGGGCATTTTATCTCATCGCTCTGCGCTGAGGTAAAACATCGGGCTCATGCCTAGTTACACGTTATAGACACTCTACTCCCCTCCCGCGGGGCAACGCCAGGAGTGGTCTAAACGCCGAGGAGGATACATGCGTGCCACGTTTTCTGGCTCCAACATTACGAACGTAATTTTATGATTGCTCTGGATTTGGTTCTCGAATTTTATGATTGCACGTTATTTAAATTAAATAGTAAGCTTGTGAATGTGTTTGTAATGTGAATTAAGTGATTGTTATGATGTTTTTTTATGAGACGTAATCACAACTTTCTACTGCTTTTAAATTCGGCTATATTTATGATTTTGTGACTTTTTCTGATCGCTATGGCTGTGATGATTTTACATGAAGTGTACAATATAAGTCTATTTTAAGTAGTAGTACCGGACTATAACAATGACAAACGATGAACTATACATATAGCCTTTAATTTGTAACCTTTCCTGGGTTTTTTTTTTGTAACCCATGCCCATAAACATAAGCATTATGATTACAAATAGTTACGCTTCGCGGCGCGCGAGGCGCACGACGAGGAAGCGAGGACGGGTCTCCACCGGCGCCGCCGCCTGCGTCGCGTTGATGAGCCTACCTCCGACTCGCTCTGCACTCACTATATCACGCGCCTCAATGGTGACGCCAAGCTTCGCAGCAACCAACAAAACGGTGTGAGTGGGGTTTTCTCCACTTGCCTCTGGGATGTTTGACATTTGGAGGTCGTTGGCGAGCAACTCCTGATCGCGATCGTTGATGTCGCTCCTTAATTGATGAATTAAGTCATTTACCCCTGGCGATAGCGATTCTTGAGGCTGAGCCTGTTTGTTTTCGATTAAAACCACCCTCTCCTCCAAACGACTCATTCTAGCATTTGTGGTTATTAAAGAAGACCTCAAATCAGCAAGATCATCACGGAGCAGCTGGAATTCATCTCTAACAGTCTTTAACAAATCTTCTTTGAAAGAATTCAGCTCAGCTTTGAGAATGTCTAGGTTTAGCTCTTGTGCGGCGCCCATGACAGTGTTGTTTATAGGGCTGTCCATTTGCGCAACAGGGCTATCCTCTTGCAAAACTGAAGGACGCCCCCTTACCGGCGTGTCAGCCCGGTTATCCCTAACCACATTTCTTTTGCACTCTGGGCAGTGCCAAGGGGTAGCTATTTGACCAGCATTCGGCAGTCCCACGCACGCTCTGTGATACCAGCTCCGGCATTTACTGCAATTAGCGGCCTCTGTCGATGAGAGGAATTTACCGCAACCACCACACTTAGCCATTGTGGATCCTACTTGTGCTTTAATACAATCAATGTTGCTAGAAAAAGTTCAGCAGTACGTCAACAGATGGCGCTATATTAAAGAATGCGTTTACAGCAATTCTATGGGGTGTTATGGTGCGAATAGACACTGAAGTTATGTCACTGTATCGACGTAAAGGTCCGCACACACTGGTAATTAAATCAAAGTTTATAGTTTATACGAATATTAAATGAATAATTTATTTTTGAGTTACGGGTACTCAAATATTAGGTTGAAGATCACGAAATTGTTTTTGAAGATTTTATAATATTTAAATAGTACATACACACTTGCTAACACTGGTACATAAAAGTTACACTTGTACATTCAGTTTCACAATAAAAACTATGCGAATCTAACAGTTGTGCCTTTATTTACTTGAGAGAAGTACGTAGAGAGTTTACAACCGATTGACATCCGTGACGTCACCAAAATAAGTGTACAATAGGCGGTCTTATTGCACAGGGCAATTTCTACCAGACAACCTTTGGATGGACTGAAACGAAAGGAACAAGATTTCGGGTTGAAAGTGTACCTATAACAACTTATAGAAACAAAGTAAAAATAAATAACAAATAAAAATATAATACATAAATAAAAAGCCAAATAATAAACTAATAAATATAAAATATACTTACAATTAGAAAGGAGAAGAAGAACTAAAGTGATAGATAATGCTCCTTCACCATTTTTTTGAACGTTGGTAGCGTTTGGGCTCGCCTCACTTCTATGGGTAATGCATTCCACAAACGAGCTGCTTGTATCGTGAAGGATTTATCAAAGAACGAAGTGGAATGCATATGAATACTAAGTTTAAGATTTTCCGATGACCTCAAGGACCTAGAATGTGTGTCACAGAGGAACTGAAAGCGTTCTTTAAGATAAAAAGGAGTCGAAGGATTAAAGAGTACATTGTAAAGCAAAGAAAGTATGTGAGCATTCCGGCGAAGGCGAATAGGAAGCCATTTGAGCTGAGTACGGAATTCAGAAACATGGCCATACTTGCGCAAGCCAAATATAAACCTGATACAGAGATTTTGAAGTCGCTCAAGCTTATCCAATTGGTCTTGGTTGAGATCAAGATAGCTGGCATCAGCATAGTCCAAGATTGAGAGAAGAAGAGATTGTGCTATCGCAATTTTAGTAGTGATGGGAAGAAAATTGCGAAGGCGCCTCAAGGAGCCCGCCGAAGCAAACAGTTTACGACTAACTTCCTGCAGTTGCTTAGTCCAGGAAAGAGTGCTGTCGATATAAATCCCCAAGTTCTTCACCGTGTGAGTTAGAGGAATTATGGTGTTATTGAAATAAACCTGGGGAAGTGTCGACCAATCTATCTTACATACAGTTCGGGAACTACCAACAACAATCACCTGCGTCTTGGTTGGATTGATCCTCAACCCAAACTCAGTGCTCCAGTCACCTATACGATTCAGATCTATATTAATATTCTCAATGGCATCACACAGCTTATCGAAAGGGGATTGTGTGTATATTTGAAGATCATCAGCATACAGGTGGTAGAAAGAAGAAAGTCGTTGAGTGATAGCATTAATAAAAAGTGCGAAAAGTAGAGGAGATAAAACGCCACCCTGCGGCACACCGGCAGTTGTGTTACACCAAGAAGAAAAAGTTTCTTCAATGCAAACACGCTGCCGGCGACCAAACAGGTAACTCTTAAACCAGTCAATTACCGAAGGAGATATGTTAAAAGAGCAAAGGATGCCAAGCAAAATGTCGAAATCAACAGTATTAAAAGCATTGCTAAAGTCAAGCAGAGCAAGTACTGTTAACTTCCCCATCTCCATGCCTGACCTGATATCATCCGTGATATGCACGAGTGCTGAGGTAGTGCTGTGTCCAGGTCGAAAACCAGATTGAAAAGGATTTAATAGATTGTGCCTGGAAAGGAACGTGCTAAGTTGTTGGTGGACAAGCTTTTCAAGGACTTTGGATAGGAATGGAAGAATAGAAATAGGACGAAAGTCGGAAAAGGAAGCCGGATGAGATTTTTTTGGCAAAGGAATAAGTTGAGCATCTTTCCAAGCTTGTGGAAAGACACTACTGGAAATAGAGAAGTTCAGGATGTAAAGGATGACAGGAAGAATGTTATCAAGGATGGGGATGATCATCTTCCTACTGACACAGTCACTACCAACAGCGTTAGATGTAATCGATAAAATAGTCTTTTTAACATCACAAGCGGTGAATTGACTTATGACAAAAGAGGAGTAATCAGGTAACGGAAGGTTCGAAAGATGACTTAGTGTAGTTGCTTTGGTGGCCCTATCTAATATGGGCGAAGTAGAGAAATGACTATTGAGTAAGTTGAAGTCTAAGTCTTTAGGAATTGTGTCATGAGAGAAAATTCCAGACTTTAGCTGGATCACCATTCTGAACTGAAGTATGAATGTGTTGGCGTTTATATATATATTTATCCCTGTTGACGTCGTTAGGCCGAATTTTAAACTTAAATTTTGCGGCTGCTTTTTTATGAAGTAGAAGTTTAATTTCATTAGTCAGCCACGGCGCTGGAACATGCTTGACTCTCACAGCCCGAATAGGTGCATGTGTGTCATATAACTGAATCAGGGTAGAAGTTAAGATTTCAACTTGCTCGTCAACTGACGAGGATGAAATCAAAGGCGTCCAGTCAATGCTGCTAGCATCCTCTCGAAGACGATCAATGTTCATCCCATCAAAATTGCGAAGCAGAAGAGTTTTGGACTTATGCTTGGGTGGTCGGATTTTATAGGAAATGAAAATTTGATCATGATAGGAAAAAGCGTCAGCTGAACATTGACCATGTTTAGCGACGTGATTGAGAGAAGAAACAAAAATAAGATCGAGAAGTGAAGGAACAGAGTTAGGAAAATGGTGAGTAGCACCAAGTTCAAGAATGGAAAGATTAGTAGATTCAATAATGTGACGAAGAGAAGTAGAACGGGAATCTTTTTTGAGGAGACATGTATTAAAATCGCCCATTATAATGCTTTGACTGTAAGAAGGAATTAAAGCTTCTAAAATGCGTTCGAAAGAAGAGAAAAAATTTATCCGAAGAGAAGGGCAGTAGTAGACCCCAAGGAGAATCTTAGTATGGTTAAGTTCAACTTCCAGGAATAAATGTTCACCGGCACTCGGCGGGGGCGGCTGTGCGGACATGCTAACAATTGAAAAAGGAATATAATTACGAATATAAATAGCCACCCCACCACCACCACCGACAGCGCGGTCATTCCTGATGAGTTGAAAACCTGGAAGAGAGTAAGCTGAAGAGGGAAGACAGGGCTTTAGCCATGACTCCGAAACAAGTATTGCGTGGACATTCTTACAGTCAAAACTAGCCAGCATATCGGGGAAATGAGCCGGAATACTCTGGGCATTTATGTGGACTACATTAAAGTTCCCAGAGACATCGGAAAATAATGAAACCAGAGTGTCGGCTAAACAAGGAACACTCACAAAGCTTTCATCATCACTTTTTAACGAATAAAAACTATCAGTATCACTACCACAGCCAGGGCTGGGCATTAATATATAAATAAATAAAAAATTAAAAAAAAAAAAAAACGCTAAAATACGCAATTGACTACGCAACTGAAGTTAAAGTCCACCTGCCAGTTGTGCTTTACATAAAATTAAAAAAGAAAATAACAAATAATTATTTTAGTAGATTTTGTAGTCCAGGTACATATAAGAAGTGAACAAAATACAAATTAGACCGTGTAATGGAGCGAAATTAAAATGACGTTAACGTGAAGTGACAGTGACAGATAGTGACAGTGACATTATTGGTAACATTGAGTTGACATACACAGGTAAACAGAAACAATAAAAGTAGAAAAGATATGTACGGTACTCAAATAAACTTATATAAAAAATAGGAAGGTGCGAAGTATTAAAAATAAAAGATATACCTAATGCCAAAATAAGGAAACACAGTACCTGGACCAAATGAAATTAAAACCAATAAGGACATCATTTCCTGGCTACAGCGCTTTTGGCTTTAGTAGTAACAGCGACTTTTCCCACGGCGACTGACTGGACGACGCCGGCCTCCGACTGTCCTGAGACCTGTTCCGACTGGGCAGCTATCTGCTCCGGTTGCTTCGCGATCTTATTGAGGTCGGCCAAGGAAGTCACTCGATGCCGCGTTCCTTTTGGATCAAGGACGAACACAGTACCTTGAGTAGTCCAGCACTGCGTCACCCCAAATCTGTCCCGCGCTGCCATGAAGACGTTGTGCCTGGCTTTTGTGAGGAACTCTGATATTGTGATACCAGAGCCCTTCAGCTTCGTTTTACCAAACCATAATTTATCCAGGAGAGCCACATCATTGAGTTTAAAGAGGATTGGTCTGGGTTTGTGTTTTTGTCTTACGTTTGCGGATGATTTGAAAATATTTTTGTCTTTAACTAAAGCTGAAGATTGTCTCATTCTTCAGTAAGATATCGATGCCATTGTTGATAAGAGTAAGAGAAACAAGCTGCCGTTAAATGTTTCTAAGTGTAAAACCATCACATTTTCTAGGTCTCGTACGCCAGTAATCACAACCTACAGACTGGCCGATAAAGAGCTTGAACGAGTTTCAACAATACGGAACCTCAGGCTCACGTTGGATAGTGGTTTCAATTATCACGAGCTTATAAAGAATGTATGCAAAGATGGAAAAAAAGCGTTGGGCTTCATAACTAGAACTTCCTCCCAATCTTATGATGTCAAAGTTGTAAAATTACTGTACAACGCATACGTGCGCAGTAAACTGGAATACAACGTAATTGAGCGGAATCCCCAAGAAAAATTATACACACTTATGATTTAGAAAATTCAAAGGAAATTCTGCCGATATGTGTACAGACTTACTTACAGATATTATCCTAATCTGTATCCTTCATTTTTTGTTTCTGGAATGGTTGGCTACTTTGCAGCTCAGGCGAAAATGAATGCATATCATTAATTATTATTTATTGTTAAGTAATAAAGTTGACAATTCGTCGGTGTGAGAGCATATCGCTAATATGTTCCACAGCAATACATACGTGGCCCAGGACGGCGGCGTCATCAGCTCCTAGCATGCCCCCAGACATGGAACAATCGTCAGACCAATACCAGCCCAACAGCAAGAGCGGTTGCTCTCATTAACGAATATCTAGACCACAGTCCGAATGCCGACATATTTGTTGATAGTTTAAATGTGCTGAAGAAAGATGTGATGACCTTTCTTAACAAAATGTGATATTTGATTTTTATGTATGGCACCGTTAATTTATAATTTGTGTTTTATTTAATATGATATTTTATTTTGTATGATTTGTTTTCTTTTATTATTATTTTCTATAAAAGTTGTAATATAATTAATTTTATTTCATTTTCTGGTTACTTACTAGTTATAAGCGTTTTGGTTTCAGTACTGTCAGCTTGCAATATATTTCTTAATAAATAAATAAACTCTTTCCTCTTTTCCTTGCTTTTTTCTGTAGACAGACAGAGGAGCCAACATTACGGTGAAGGAACTTCATAAGTGAAACGTACTAGGGTAAAAATCATTTTAAATGACCACTTTGGTTGCAATATTTGTCCACACCCAATATTTTTTATTTCCGATTTATTTTAGTATGTAAGAAGTACCTATTAGTATTCTGATATATGTTATCTAGCTATACTACACAGATTTATATAACTGTAGCCCATAATAAGCTAAGTATATCTCATTTTTTCGTCGAACTCGGATAATCTTCATACAAAAGAAATTGTCTGTCCTCTTTACGGGCTGCGTAACAAAAATTATATTATCTAAATGAATATAATAGCTACGGTAATTAATTATTGATGCACTTTTTGCCGAAACGTTGTTAATGCCCAATGATTATAGTAAAAAATATTCAATGTTAATTATCCATAATCCTAGAAGCAGTTGTTCTTAAACAGATTTCATCCTTTGTGTTTAGGAATAATCTGTTATCCCCATTTCAATCTGGTTTTCGACCTGGCCACAGTACAGCCACAGCCTTACTTAAAGTCACAGAAGACGTCAGGAATGGCCTGGAGAACTCGAGGTTAACGGTGTTAATTTTAATAGATTTCTCCAACGCTTTTAATACCGTTGATCACGATATCCTTCTGGCTATCTTGTCTCAAATTGGGGTTTCTTCATTGGCACGGGATTGGTTCTCTTCTTATCTTCGTGGTCGTCAGCAAGCGGTACGTGCTGATCAGAAATGTTCCGACTGGTGCGACCTGCAAACCGGCGTTCCACAAGGCGGTATACTCTCTCCCCTCTTATTTCTTTATTTATAAACTCAGTGATAGAGTTTAGCTTTTCTCAAATGCTCTTTCCATCCGTATGTTGATGACCTACAGCTCTACGTGCAAACTGACATTGACAACCTTGATAACTGCATCTCTCTACTAAATGCTGACCTTCTGGCTATTGCTGATTGGTCGAGCAGATTAGGGGTTACTGTCAATGTCAGTAAATGCCAGGCTATCCTCATTGGCAGTCCTTACTTTTTACGGAGTTTGGACACTAGCCGACTACCGCAGCTTATTTTCGGCAATACAGTCATCCCTCTCTCACCTCACGTTAAAGATCTAGGTTTATATATTGACGATAGGTTAAGCTGGAATAAGCAGATTGTACAGGTTAGCCAGAGAGTCACATTTACGCTGCGGTCTCTCTACAGATTCAAAAATTTCCTCCCGTCGAGCACTAAAACTACTATGGTCCAGTCGCTTGTGTTATCTATAATTGACTATGCTGATATTTGTTATTCTGATCTTTCCCAAGAACTTCTAAACAAATTGGATCGACTTCTCAATAACTGCATTCGGTTTATATTTGGGCTTCGTAAATATGACCACTTTTCTTCCTTCCGTTCTAAGCTTAAATGGCTGCCTATCCGTCACAAGATATCCCTCAGATCTCTCTGCATGCTCTTCATAGTAATGAACGATCTTTGTGCTCCTGATTATTTAAAACAATATTTTAAAGTGTTGGGCAGTTCCCATAATCTTAACCTTCGTGCATCCATGCTTCTTCAGATTCCTTCTCACCGTACTGGCTTTATGTCCAATTCTTACGCTGTTTCCACCATAAAACTCTGGAATTTACTTCCCCTAGACATCAAAAAAGCCGAAAGTAAATTTTCCTTCAAACGTAAAATTCGGAACTACTACTTGAAGTCCTCTCAACACAATTGTTATTAAGTTCTCCTTAAGATTTGATATTTTTCTTAGTATTTATTAGTTTATTATTTTAGCATATATACGTATTTTATTATATATTATAATTATATAAATAACTTTTTTTCCGTTTTCATTATTTGTTATATGTTTATTGTGCAAACCTACCACAGTGATCTCTTTTTTAACCCAAAGGTTGACTGGGAGAGAATGCCTTGTTGCATTAAGTCCGCATATGTACAACTACTGTACATGAAGTTTAAATAAATAAATAAAAGATAAAAAATTTGGGTTCAAAGTAACGTCCGTTATTAGCACGCTTTTATTTGTGCCTGTATGTTGGTTTGTTTGTAATCAACCCCTTTGAGCTCGATTTTGACCGACTTTGGGCGATCAGATTTTCTTTAAACTTTGCACACCTATCAATGACTGATGACAATACAATAATCCGTTATCCTATGACCTTGACCTCAAGGGACCTTTACTTCAAGGTGAAATGTATATAATGCTGGGAATCGTCTGGGACACCCAAAGGCAATGACTTTGACCTCAAGGACAATGACCTCGACCCCGAGGTTCATGAACTTGATCCCAAGGTCTAGGGGTCAAGGGCATTGCTCTTGAGGTCAAGATCACATGATGTGTCCCCTGATGTTTTCCCACCCTTCTATTCCCACTATCCCACATCCACCCGATCCCAAAAGATTGATTAGACGTTGTTTTTTAAGTGAATTTTTTTCAAGTCTTTTTCCTCTGTGTCCCGTTTCGTATCTACTGACCAATTGGTGGCTATTCACTAAAAAGTGAAAAATAAATATAGTTTAAAAAAAAAATAAAAAACTCGCTTTCATGTGTGAAAAAATCGTGGGGTGCTCGATTTACGAAAAATGTGGCACAAAGCGCCCCACGCTTTACTACAATAATATTAATATTTTTCATTCATTATTATTATTTTCTACCCATTTTTTTATGTGTATTGTGCGACATGGCAATCTGTCTGATAACAATAGGCCACTCTTTTGACTGAAATTCTATTTCTAGGTTTTACATGTTTGAAGCTTGGATGAACACTTTGCAGTAAAGTGCCTCATTCCACATTGATGTATCTATCCAGTAGAGAATACTTTGTTATTTATTTTCTACCTATATTGAAAATTATTTTACACTTTTTAGTTTGATAAGCTATGGAAGCGTGTTTTTTTGTTCATTTTTGTTATTCATTTTTGTAACAACGAAATTTGGTATTAAATTGAAAAATGGACTGACTTCAACTATAACGAGCCAAATCACATGCCAAAATCAAATATGAGACATTCATTTTGTCCTCGAGAGAAATTAGTGAACGACGCGTGTTTCTTTGTCAGCGAGCAAAATTCCAATTTTAATTTATCAGTTTTGTTTTGTTTCAAACAATGCAAGTAAGTGAGCACTTATTATTTAATTAATCAGTTAAGCAGGTACGACATTGCTGACATTTATTGAAATACACGGTAATTGGAACTCATTGAGAATTCTGTTTGGCTGAACATTATTTGAAGTTACTTTCAAAGCATAAGCTGTTCTTCATTTTTGTTATGATTTTAGTTACGTTACAAAAATTAACTAAAGTCACAATCACATTGCTGACAAAATTTTGTTTTTACAGCGTGATTCTAATATTGTATATTTAAGTTTATTTTCGTATATTTGATATGGACCCGTTACCTTTTTCTGTTTGTTATGTTCACTGTCAGTTAAAAAAATCCTATAAGTTTATATAATTAACTAACTTTTGCCCGCGGGTTCACTCGCATGCATAAAATATAGACTATGACACTCAGGAATAAAGCAGCTTTATGTCGGTGAAAAAATTTTAGCAATCGGATTAGTACTTTCCGAGATTACCTTCTACAAACAAAAAAACAAACTTTACCTCTTTATTATGTTAGTGTAGATTAATTAATACACCAAATGATAAAAGAAATATAAAGTGTTTTATTGCGGAACATCTTATACAGAAATCAATAAAATAAATTACAGTCAGACTATAATGTGTATGGTAGACGAGCCCTAATATTTAATTTTTGTTATTTTTTGTCACGCATTTCATTTTTGTTGCATTATCATTTTTGTTTCCTTTTTGTCACATTGGTAATTTTAAATGATTTTCATCCACTATAGTCAGTTCGTTTCCAATTATAACAGGTTTTTTTTTGCAATCCTTAGGCTGACATCAGACGGACTGCATCGCAGCGACCGCGCTCGGTCAATATATTTACGCATGCAGTCGTACGTTCGACTTCGTGCAGTCGAAATATCAACTGCATGCGGTCGGCTGCAGTCGAGTGAAGTCAATATCAACTGCATACAGTCGTGACTTCAACTTTACGCGACCGGCTACAGTCATGTAGTGTCGACGCACGCTGTCCATCGCTAACCGCATACAGTCAGTGTGCAGTTAATTACAAAGAGCAAACGCACATTGACATTGTCAACTTTATGTTGAGGCACTTAAAGATCAAATCCTCCTGGGCTAGACGTATGGCGCCAACTGCGCAAAGTCAGATCAAACTGTATGCAGTTATCTACAGTCGTATCTGCCTTTGCGCAGTTTACGCCACGTATCAAGGCCAGGAGCTAAGTGTAAGATTTGATCTTTAAGAACCTCAAAATAAAGATGACATTGATCGCATAATGCCAATATGCATTTGACGGGACTTCACTTGAGTAATTACTGCACACTAACTGCATGTAGACACTTAATAATTTCATCAACAATTTCCTCACCGTTGTTCTTTGGCATGAAGCAAGGTTTCACAGCACAAGTATAGGAAAATATCTGATTTAGAAATAGAATCTGAAAACTGTAAATAGTTAACTACTACGGGAATGGAACTGTTTACATAGTAAGTTTGTACGGAACACTTAGTGCGCGAGTGTGACTCTCACAATTTTTTTTTTTTTTGTAAAAATCTTTTATTTCGCACTTTTTAGTTGCTATACACTTATAACCAGAGGGCTCATTACAATTTCAATTAACCCAAACACTGCTAGGATGCATTATTTTATTATGAAGTTCCCGGGACTACCTTCCACGTGCCGGCTCCATCATTAGATAAGTTCGATAGTACCTTATAGCCACAGTGCATGAGTATACCATAATTATGGCGGTAAGTCCCCTCTATGAGGCGTGGCTGGAAAGACCTCACGTTGTCCTTACCTTCCGCATGACGCAGGTTCTCACCGGTTCGGTCAGTTTGGGAGGTTCCTGCATCGGATTCGTGCGGAAGTGATGCCCGGGTGTCACCGTTGTGTGAACCGCCTGCAAGACACGGTGAAGCATACGTTAGAGGTGTGCCCCGCCTGAGCAGAGCACCGCCGCAAGATGTAACGAAATAACGTCATAGAAGACTTAGGGATCGTCAAAAACTGATAAAGTTATTTAAAAAAAGCAATTACGGAAATGAAATCTCCTATCAAATACAATTTAATAATGTTCCATGACTTTTTCGTTTTTAGTCAAAACGAAAAAGTGATTTTCAGAGCTATTAATTTTTAAAGATTTTTTTGTATGGAAAAAAACATAACTTCGTAAAAATCTCAGAAGATTCAAGTTTCTTCCAAAAACGGTTTGCAGATTTGAATAGGACCAATTATTAGCCTATTTTAGCATATAGTCTGGTATTGTATTATTTTTTTAAATTCTCTATTTCACACCACCATAGAGATTGAGAATTTGACAAGTTTTTTTTTTTTAAGTTGATACCCAATAGGCCTAGTCCACTACAGAAAACCTTTTTTTGTGGTTTGTCTACGCCCAAATAACGTTTTCAACATCATTTACTGAAAATGATTGACGATTCAGCATGACTTTTCTGAAGAAGAGCAAGCTGTACTTAATTTAAATTAATTAATTATAATTACATAATACAACATGGACAGTTATACACGTCGATCTTCAACCCCGCTACAAATCTGGCAAACGACCCAAGAGCTAGATTGACTCGATACTACACTGAAGATATCCCGGACGTCAGCCGGTACGAGATTAGGATGGCTCTGAAGCAGTTGAAGAACAACAAGGCGTCGGGTGAGGACGGAATTACGGCTGAGCTCCTGAAGGCGGGTGGAAAACCGGTCCTAAAGGCCCTTCAGAAGTTATTCGATTCCGTAATACTCGAGGGAAAAACGCCACAGGCATGGAGCAGAAGTGTGGTGGTACTCTTCCTTAAGAAGGGTGATAAAACCCTGCTGAAGAATTACAGGCCCACCTCACTTCTGAGCCATGTCTACAAGCTGTTTTCCAGGGTCATCACGAACCGTCTTGCGCGCAGGTTTGACGACTTCCAGCCTCCCGAACAAGCCGGATTCCGAAAAGGTTTCAGCTCATACATACGCGACGGCAGGTCATACAGAAGACCGAGGAGTATAACCTGCCTCTCTGCCTAGCGTTTGTGGACTACGAGAAAGCTTTTGATTCGCTCGAGACTTGGCTGTGCTGCAATCTCTCCAAAGGTGCCAAATTGACTATCGGTACATCGAAGTGCTGAAGTGTTTGTACGAAAACGCCACTATGTCAGTCCGACTCCAGGACCAGACCTCCAAACCTGTCCTCCTGCAACGAGGTGTGAGGCAGGGAGACGTCATCTGTCCGAAACTGTTCACGGCCGCAATGGAGGATGTCTTCAAGGTTCTGGACTGGAGTGGACTAGGCATTAATGTCAATGGCGAGTACATCACTCACCTTCGGTTTGCCGACGACATAGTAGACATGGCGGAGACTATGGAGGAGCTCAGAACAATGCTCAATGACCTCAGTAGAGCTTCTCTAAGAGTGGGTCTTAAAATGAACATGGATAAAACCAAAATCATGATTAACAACCATGTAGCGCCCACTCCTATCAAGGTCGGAGACTTTACACTCGAAGTTGTGGACGATTACGTCTACCTCGGACAGACAGTCCAGTTGGGTAGGTCTAACTTCGAGAAAGAGGTCAACCGTCGAATCCAACTTGGTTGGGCAGCGTTCGGGAAGCTACGCGGTATCTTCTCGTCCAACATACCACAGTGTCTCAAGACGAAGGTCTTTAATCAGTGCGTGTTGTCAGTGATGACATATGGCTCCGAAACGTGGTCGCTCACAATGGGCTTCATCAGAAGGCTTAAAGTCACCCAAAGAGCAATGGAAAGGGCTATGCTCGGGGTTTCCTTGCGCGATCGAATAAAAAATGAAGATATCCGCAGGAAAACTAAGGTTACCGACATAGCACAAACAATTGCGAAACATAAGTGGCAATGGGCAGGGTACATTGCTCGCAGAACAGATGGCCGTTGGGGCCAAAAGGTTCTGGAGTGGCGACCGCGTACCGGAAGATGCAGTGTTGGAAGGCCTCCTACAAGGTGGACCGATGACCTGGTGAAGGTAGCGGGAAACCGGTGGATGCGGGACGCACAGGAAAGTTCGATGTGGCGACGCTTGGGGGAGGCCTATGTCCAACAGTGGACGTGTATCGGCTGAAATGATGATGATGATGATGACATAATACAACTAGTTATAAACGACTATACATTATTAAAAACTTACACACATACACACACTTTATATATATATACACACACTTACACTTTCACTTTATGTAAATACACTTAGGACAAAAACTCCTAACTAAAATAAGTATGGTGTCAAACAATTCTTCCACTTTGCTGAAGACATACGTATTTTTTAAATAATGGGGTCAGAACTATTGAATAAATTATTCATTATATTTTCATTGGTAGCCTTTCTACCGAATTTTCTCGCATGATGTGAACGATATCTCCTGAAATCTATCTTTATTTCGAGCTTCAGCAGCTTCTTCGGATAATTTTCCAATTGGCACTATACCTATATTTTTCAATTATATCTGTTTCGTGAGCAAGAACTTTATGTACACTTGCAGGCATGTTATACTAATTATACAAATTAACATACAATTTCATGGTAGCTTCGGTATAGTTTTTGAATTTCATTATATCTATAGGGTGGTCTGCAAAAATTGCTTCTAGTATAATTACAATCGTTTTATCAAATTCTCATCTACTCCAGTGATTGAAGCCGCGATATCAGAGTTCTCAAAAAATCTCCTAGCTGTATTTCCGTCATTGGTTGTACCGTGACCCCGTTTTACGACAGCAATTAAAAGTCCCGTTTGAGATTTAAACGCTACCTGAATTTCTTTCTTTCTGTTATACATAATAGCCTTGCTGTCACCCTTAACTATCCACGTCTTTAAATGTAATTTATATGCTATATGAAGAGTGCATTCCATGAATCTTATCCAAATGTTTAGCGACGATAGAGCATATTTATATAAGTCCACATTAACTTTCTTTATATTCGATATCAAGCGCACGTCATTCATCTCTTTCGGAGTAGCTTTACATAGGTTGCATATTTATGATGATGTATTGCAAAGAATAGCTGTTGCTTTACCATCTATCATGATTAATATTAAGTCGTGTGAAATTTTCATTTCTCCAATTTCTGTCTTTACCAAATTATCTTTCTCCACTTCGATTTCATTTTTAACATTTAGAATACTACATTTATTCTCTTTTATAAATTGAAAAAAGAGTAGACGACACCAATGTGCAGAGTTAGACGAATCATTTTCCCAAATAAGTTGATCACCAGAAACTAATTTGATAGGTATCAAACTACCCATAAAACACTAGAATCCTCATAATCAACTTCATTTGTGATGTCATCATGTACATTCCAATCCCTAAGTCCCTACTTCGTGGTTTCGGTCCACTGTGCGCCGTGTCCTTGTGGAGGCGCTCGGTGGAAACGATCTCTCGCGCCGGGCCTTGGTACAGGCCATGGTCCGTAGCGACGAGTGGCAGGCGGCCGCCTCCTTCTGCGAAGCAGTAATGCTAGCAAAGGAGACGGCCGCATGCGCGAGGCAATGGCCCCCATGCCCCAGCCGCTGGGATTCCGGTCCCAATTTCCGGCCACCGTAGGCGCGGGCTCACGGAAGTTCGTTCGAGCTTGGTTACAAGCCACGCCACCCATTCGTTTTGGTGGACTCGGCATCCGTAAAATTTCTAGAGTAAGCCTACCGGTATTCCTGTCTTCGGTCAACAGCACTCAACAGGACCAATAGAATTTTCACTCCATCATTGGTTAGCTGTGAGGTGCCGTGTTTGGCCGAGTGGAGGGAGGCCTTCACCCAGGAGTGGAACAGAATAGGCTAACAAAAACAGAATTGTTAAGATGGATATATATTATACTCGTACATCATAGATATACATAGCACACACCACCACATATACACCGATATGCCCAGCACCGTGCCGACGTCTTTGTTTACATACACTGTTATCGGCCCATGCTGAAAACCAGCGCTGTAGACTCACCGCTTTTAGCCTTGTGGTCTCGGCATTATGCTGAGCGTTCGGCCGTTTTGCTCGGAAGTGGCGCATTTTTTTCTTTAAATTATAATTTGTAAATACTTTTTGGCCTTTCCGGCAAATAAAACGTTTTTCTTTCTTTTCTGTCTTACATATATTTAATGTTGGCTATGTGAATCAAATTTCAGTTTTAGACATTGATATTAATTTTAATTTTTGTATTGTGATTTGAGTTTTGTAATTAAATTTTTGATTTTGTTTTTTTAATTTTATTGTTACAGTTTTTGTTTTTGTAATATGTCCCATTATTTATTTATATCTAGCCTATACTGTCCCCTTGCTGGGCAAAGGCCTCCCTCCATAATTTCCATCTTTCCCAACTTTGAGCCACTTCCTGCCGATTCCCAAGGAATATGTCCGATAAATAATTGTATAATTATAATCTATTGATAAGGGGAAGACACTAGGTCCTGTAATACAGTGTACACAAGTGCAGCCGCTAGGGAATTCATAAAATGCATCTATAGTTTAAGTAGTTTAAGGATAACTATAAGAACAAAAAGGATTTCTCTTCTCTACACTTTAATGACCTACGTGCAATAAGACTTTAAATGTAATATAAAGCCATCCACAATTAAAGTCTGTAGCTTCGAGACCTTTTTAATGATTAATGTACTGTAAAGGGTTTAATTTTTCGGTTCGAAGTGGTATTAGCATAACGCCAATGACCTTAATTACCAGACTTAATGCAAAACAAATATAACTGATTTTATATGAGAAGTTACTTTTGAAAGTGCAGGTGCAAGTACTCTACTATGTAGCTCCTGATTTCCTGAGATGTGAGGTACGTATAAGGTTTTATATTTTGTAGTATGCAAGAGTTAGCAGAGATAATAGATTATGGCCTATATTCTAAATCCTTTTGAAATGAAACTTCCTCCAACACAACTAAGTCATCATAACAACGAAAAGCCCTTCGATTAATGTCAATAAACAAAAGGCCATAAATGTCGATTTGATTGTGTCTAGTGGGGCAAATGAGAATATTAGGGTAGAAGCAACATGTGGTATCAAATTCGTAGCACAGATGAAATAAATCACAAACAAGTAAATAAACTTTCTAACTTCGAAGGCAAGTCCGTTGACGACAATTTATTCATCCATAATGCTTTTATCCGGTTAAATGAGCTCCCTTTATCCGTCTTATTATAACCGGATAAAGAAGCTTTCGGGCTATGAACTTTAGTGGCTTCTTTTTTCCTGTTAGCAAAAATGTAAATGCCAATGCAAAGTATTGGCATGATTTACTCTTTTTTTTAATAGAAATGAAACCTAAGTTATACAGGGTTGCTGGTAACTCGATGTATTCCGTGCAAGACGTCATGGTAGGACTAAAATGCAACAAACTAAGCTACCAAATGTTCTACCGATTCTCAGTGGTTTTTAAACTAGTGAGATTTTTAGATTTTTCATTCAAAATTCCAGATTTAATCATTTGAAGCCAATTCGAACAGGCCATGGTTGGGAGCAAGGTGGAGTGGCAGGCGGTCGCCTACGAAGCAGTAATGCTAGCAAAGGAGCAGGCCGACAGCATCAGGCAACGGCGCTCACGCCCGAGCCGCCGTCGGAACTCCGATCCTGATTTCCAACCACCGTAGGCGCAGGCTTGCGGACGGCGAGCAATGGGTAGCTCGCTGTCCGATCATCCGGTAACTGGCTGGAACGAGCCCAAGTCGTCGACGGCGCGCATTGTTCCCGCGCGCCTCAAGGAGTTGTCAGCAACAGCAGGGGCCCAGCCGGGTCGAAGCCTACTGGGGACAAGGGTCTGCTTTTGAAAGGTAAACTCGGCCCTGGTATGAAAGGCAAGGAGGAACGGGGTGGGTTATATAGTCAGTAAGAGTCTGACAATATCTCCCGCTCCGGCCGACGGCGGGAGAATAATTAAATATACAAATTACTATAAAAATATCCTTGTCTTATCAGCTATTCATGAAAGATATAATTGTTAATACTTTTGCATAATTTGACATGTAACAGAAGACTTTTATAGGGAGTAGTCAAGTTACGAGACGGTCGTCAGCGTTAGTTTCAATTTTACGCCGTATAAGCTCAAGTTTTGTTAATTAAATAACTGTTGCCGCGTATCTTGCTCTTATGCTGTGCTATGCTCCATAAGTGCTGACTGTGGCTGTATATTATAATGCTGAATGTACGCTGACATAATGTAGGTACTGTTATGGTTTTTGTGATGGTAACGCTGCTGAGCTTTAAATAGACCAATTACAGGCACTTTTGAATTATCAAAACATAGGTCAGACAAAAAAAATAAGTGAAGCTAAATTGCACGTTCCAAAGCGTAGATCTCTATGGAGAAGAACGTGCAACAAACTCCATGGACACTCTTTTAAATCATATTTTCAGTTACACAAATCTTGGTTACCTACATATTTCTTGTCGCTTCTAATATGTGAGCACTTAAAAAAAAACTAATTAAAAAAAAGATATATCTATAAATTTAATCAGCCACTGGCAGCTAAGAGATGACCAGTCTCAACTGACGGCACCCGTTCACGAGCATGACGCGTGCATCAGCCCCTCTCAGTTCAACAATTTTGAAGGAAAACCGAACGACCTAATAACACGTGCCACCATCAGAGAGACATTTGAGTGAGCATGACAAACTCTCAACCGCCATGCTCGTAATGTCAAACAAGTTGTAACCTAATAAAAATGCTCCATGGTACTTCACATTCACAACTTGTGATACCGAAGAAGATGTATTAAATACCCGGATTCCTCGGCTACCATGGGATTTACCGATCCAATTTAAACGCCTACAATTTCCGGTAAAGATAATTATTTACAATGACCATTAATTTGATCGCTAGGTCAAACTTTCAACGTTGCAGGCTTAGATTTGAGCGTTCAGTGTTTTTCACATGGCCAATAATTATAAGTCGTTATTTCCAAAGTAAACATGTTTTTATTGTCAAATAACAAAAAACTGGACAAGTGCGAGTTGGAATCACGCACTGAGGGTTCCGCACAAACTACAATTCCCAAATGGAGTATCGAAGATTTTTCGGAATTGCATAAAAGTATTTTTTGTTTTGTGGCGTATAGGTAACAACAAATTTACTGTTTTCAGATTTATTCCTATACCTGTGCTATAAGACCTTGCTTTGTGCCAAATTTCAGGATCCTGAGTCAACGGGAGTACCCTATGATTCCTTTGAAAGTATCGAAATGTACGTTTTTTGCGACATAAACGGCGGTATCTTTTTATTCGTTAACATACAAGTTTCATTTTTTCACAGCTACAAGAAACTGCAAACTTCAGTATATGGATTTAATTTGAACTCGATACCTTTACGCGTTCCCGAGATAAAGGTTCTTAACAGACAGATAGACATGCAGACAGACGGACGGACAACAAAGTGATCCTATAAGGGTTCTACTTTTTCCTTTTGAGGTACGGAACCCTAAAAAGCTTTGAACGTTGTATATAAAGACATTCTGTATATATATTTAGTATCAGCATTGCAGCCATGCGAAGTGCGTTTTTTATATTTCTATGGTTGATTCATCGACTGTTAGGCGATACGAAGTTCGCCGGGCCAGCTAGTTTGTGATGTGGAATGTGAAAATGGGGGTACCCCAAGGTTCAATTTTAGGTCCTTTTTTATTTTTAGTTTATATTAATGATTTACCCTATTTGTTGAAAAATAAACTTAATATGGTGTTGTTTGCTGACGACACTTCTTTGATTTTTAAGATAAATAGAAGGACTAATAATCTTGACGATGAAAATAACGCTTTATTGCAGGTCCAAAACTGGTTCACTACTAATAATCTAGTTCTAAATGGGAAAAAAACTAAATGCATAAGATTTTCCTTACCAAATGTCATAAGTAGTGATTGCGACATAGTATTGAACAATGAGAAACTAGAATTTGTTGATAAAACAGTTTTCTTGGGGATTACGCTTGACTCTAGGCTACAATGGGGTCCTCACTTAACATCTCTTGCAGGACGGCTTAGCTCGGCTGCATATGCTGTTAGAAAAATCCGCCAATTTACGGATGTTGATACCGCTAGACTAGTCTATTTTAGTTATTTTCATAGTGTCATGTCGTACGGTATCTTACTATGGGGACGGGCTGCAGACATCGAGTCAATCTTTATATTACAGAAAAGAGCCATCAGAGCTATTTAGAATCTCCGCCGGTGCGATTCTTTAAGGGAACTGTTTAAAGATATTAACATAATGACGGTACCTTGTCAATATATCTATGAAAACATCATGTATGTTAGAAAAATCTTCATCTTTTTAGCAAAAGAGGCGATAGACATAATTATGTTACAAGAAATAGGGATCAATTAGTTCAACCAGGTTTCAGACTGGCTAAAGTTGCCTCTTCTTTCATGGGGTACTGTTTGAAATGTTATAATAAAATACCACCCCAAATATTAGAACTCAATGAAACGAAATTTAAATCTTGTATTAAACGCACACTATGCAGGCAAGCATATTATAAGTTGGAGGATTATATTCAAGATAAAAATGCTTGGCTCAATGCTGGTCCAGCTCCACTACCACTAGGGCGTAATAATTAGTTGATTAGTTGGAAACTAATATTATTATTTTTTAATTTGAAAGACACAATTGCATTGTATAATGTAGAAGCACTTTTTCCAAGTTTGTGAATGTGAAGCACCATGGAGCATTTTTATTAGGTTACAACTTATTTATTTTTTGACATTACGAGCATGGCAGCTGAGAGTTTGTCATGCTCACTCAAATGTCTCGCTGTTGGTGGCACGTGTTATTGGGTCGTTCAGTTCCCTTCAAAATGGTTGAGCTGAGTGGGGCTGATGCACGCGTCATGCTCGTGAACGGGTGCCGTCAGTTGGGACTGGTCATCTCTTATCTGCCAGTGGCTTAATTCAGTTTCTATCTTTTAATTATTTTACATTTTTTATTTCATTATCGACATTGTGCTCACATGATAGAAGCAACAAGTAATATGTAACCAAGCATTATATGTAACACATAATATGATTTAAAAGAGTGTCCATGGAGTTTCTTGCACGTTCTTCTCCATAGAGACCTACTCTTTGGAACGTGCAATTTAGCTTCACTTTTCTTGGACTGACCGACATTTGACTATTCAAAAGTGCCTGTAAATGGTCTATTTGAAATAAATGTTTTGATTTGATTGATTTGATTTGATTTGCGGTGAACGCTCTGTTCCCTGCGCGGGGGGAACACTCCCCCCCGCCCATGGCTCCGCCTCCACCGCCAGCGGTGTCTGACGCGGACCGCAACAGCGACGACCACGACGATGCTTCAGAGGTGACCGAGGTAGAGATAAGAGTGGCGGTGCGAAGGCTGAGTGCCAAAAACATCGCCCCAGGGCCCGACGGCTTGCCTGAAAAGGCCTGGGTCCTGGCCATGGAGGCACTCGGGCCTCGACTGAGAGGGCTCTTCAGCGCATGCATGGAGAGGGGCCAGTTCCCACTTTGCTGGAAGACGGGGAAACTGGTCCTCATAGCGAAGCCGGGGCGCCCTGCGGACTCTCCGTCCGCGTACCGGCCCATTGTGCTGCTCGACGAGGTGGGCAAGCTCTTTGAGGGAGTCATTGCAAACCGCCTCGTCGGGCGCCTAACACGGGTGGGGCCGTACCTTTCGGACGGACAGTTCGGCTTTCGCAGGATGCGCTCTACGGTGGACGCCATCATGCGCGTGCGAGCCCTCACGACGGGGGATGCGGTGTCCCGGGGCAGGTGTGTCGTGGCAGTGTCCTTGGACATTGCCAACGCCTTCAATTCCCTGCCCTGGAGTACGATCCGGAGGGCACTCCGGTACCACCGGGTGCCCGAATACCTCTGTCAAGTGGTCGAGGCTTACCTGTTGGACAGGTACATTGTCTACCCCGGTCACCAGGGAGACTGGAAACGTCGAGAGATGTCGTGCGGTGTTCCGCAGGGGTCGGTACTAGGGCCACCCTTGTGGAACATCGGGTACGACTGCGTGCTGCGCGGCGACTTCCCTGACGGGGTCAGCGTGGTTTGCTACGCAGACGAAACGCTGGTTCTAGCGCAGGGAGAGTCGTACCAGGCGGCGGTCGCTCTAGCGACCAGGAGTTGGGACTCGAGGTAGCGCTTCACAAATCCGAGGCGATGTGCTTTCACGGTCGCCGCTCTCGGAACGCGCCGCCATTGAGTTCCCAACTAACGGTAGGAGGAGTTCACATCGGTGTCGGGTCGACGATGAAGTACCTGGGACTCGTCCTCGACAGCCGGTGGAATTTCGTGGAGCATTTCTGACGTCTGGCTCCCAAACTCAACCGGGCTGGGGCTGCACTCAAGCGGCTCCTGCCCAACCTTGGGGGTCGAGACGCCTCCTGCCGGAGGCTCTACGCGGGGATCGTTCGGTCCATGGCCCTCTACGGGGCGCTGGTGTGGGCGCCGTCGCTGAAAAAGCAACCGGCGGCCATACTGAATGCCTGCCAGAGGGTCATGGCAATAAGGATGGTGCGGGGATACTGCACGGTCTCCCGCGAAGCGGCGAGCCTTCTGGCTGGCCTACCACCGTGGGATCTGGAGGCAACAGTTCTTGCACACATGCACGATATGCGCGTGGAGATGCAACGCCGGGGTGAAAGTCCGCTGCCGCGACAGGTCATGGCATGGCGGACAGAGCTCCGGCGGGATCTCATGATGAAATGGCGTCAACGACTATCGCAACCCAGTGCTGGGCACGCCACAATCATGGCGGTAAGTCCCCTCTTTGAGGCGTGGCTAGAAAGACCTCACGGCGTCCTTACCTTCCGCATGACGCAGGTACTCACCGGACATGGTTCGTTCGGGAGGTTCCTGCACTCGATTCATGCGGAAGTGACGCCCGGGTGTCGCCACTGTGCGGAACGCCCGGAGGACACGGTGGAGCACACAGTCGAGGTGTGCCCTGCTTGGGCGGAGCATCGCCGTGCCCTCGTGGGGGCGATCGGCGGCGGAGACCTCTCGCGCCGGGCCTTGGTTGAGGCCATGGTCCGGAGCGAGGAGGAGTGGCAGGCGGACGCCGACTTCTGCGAAGCAGTAATGCTCGCAAAGGAGGAGGCCGAACGCATCAGGCAACGGCGTTATCGCCGCCGCCGCCACCGGGATTCTGATCCCGATTTCCGGCCAACGTAGGCGCGGGCTTGCGGACAGTGAGCAATGGGTAGCTCACTATCCGGCCGTCCGGTAACTGTCCGGACCAAGCCCAAGTCGTCGACGGCGCACACTGTTCCCGCGCGCCTCAAGGAGTTGTCAGCAACAGCAGCCGGGTCGAAGCCTACTGGGGCCAGGGTTATCCGAAAGGGCGCTCGAGCCCCGGTATGAAGGCTAGAAGGAACGGGGTGGGTCTTTTAGTCAGTAAGAGTCTGACACTATCTCCCGCTCCGCCCAAGGGCGGGGGATGTCAATGCATGATTTCTTCCCACCATAAAAAAAAGGGCCAGCTAGTTTGTAATAAATCTGTAGGTATGACATTCGGTATAAGAGTATAGTTTTTAAAATGTTATTGTGTACTTTAAAATAATAACGGTTTCCTAAATTTTTAAGTTTACCTCGATATTTGGTCCATGCAAAATGTTGTAACTATCAGAATACTACTTATATTATTATACAGTGCCACATTCAATCGTATATGATACGGACATCAATGTACGTCAATTAAAAATAAAAAGTGTGCTATGTGTAGCATTACTTGATATTTTAAAATAAATGTAATATTTTTTTAGCTTATTTTCGTTTGGGACTACCGTTTTTTTATTATATTATTATACAGTGCCACATTTAATCGTATATGATACGGACATCAATGTACGTCAATTAAAAATAAAAAGTGTGCTATGTGTAGCATTACTTGATATTTTAAAATAAATGTAATATTTTTTTAGCTTATTTTCGTTTGGGACTACCGTTTTTTTTATGTTTTACCGAAATAACAAAACAAAATCAGAATATCTTCCATCTCTTTCTTAAAATTTTGTTGTAAAATCTTTAAAGAAAGGGGTGCTACGACCAAAAAAACAAAAGGATCATGGCGAAGTCCCGAACAAAATTTTGCTGGTATAATTTTATAGCGTCTTGTGATGAAAAATATACAAAAGATTTAATTTCTAAACAATTTTGTCTTAGACATTACTATTAATAGAAACCGAATAATAAAGATATTCCAGTTTAAACGACGTATGTACCTCGATAAGAATTTAAAAAACGCATTTTTTAACGAACGACAAGATGTCATGTCAAATGTTCAACTTCAACTCTTAATTACTGTCTTACCAACTTATCTGTGAAATGGAGAAAATGGGAACTACGGCCGACATGTTGAAATGTCATTCGATTGTCACTGTCTACTACATTCGGGCACACACAACACAGAGCAGTTTTCTGTTGCGATATTTCTACATTTTCAGCGTTTAATATGCCGAAAGTGATTAAAAGTGATGCGCGAAGCATCATTCTTAAGGTCAAAGCCTTTTTTGAAGAAGAAGCTCGGGCGGAGACTCCGATTATTCCATTTAATCAAGTATACAAACGAATTTCGGCAGCTACAGGTTAGTGTTGTCTACTTTCTTTTTGTAAATTACCCGATATTTTTTTCATTGATTACTTTTTAACGTAACTGTAACTTAAAAAATATAAAGCTGAGTGATTCAACTACCTATAGTTCTCGTCACGTAAAAAGAACGCTGGAATAATCTGAGGAGCTCTCCCGCATAGGTACGTTTAGCTTAGCGTAAATACTCTCCACTCCACTGCCTTCCAGCGTTCTTCTTACGTGACGCGATTTGTACGCAAGCCGCATAAAAATAGTTACTCATACTTACATTTAATATTTTAACTACAGTATGTAAATACTTAATTAATTTTGTCTATATTTCAGGTGTGAGTCAAGGGCTAATTTCAAAAATTGTTAAAGAAGGGCATGCAGCAGAAGAAGCTGGTACAAAAATTTGTACCCCAAGCAAGGAGAGGAAACGTCAAAGTGGGTTTATTCATGTTGTTGATTTTGACATGGGAGTTATCCGGAGAATAGTACATGAATTTTACTCTAATAAAAACGAGTTACCGACTGTTAAGAAGCTCCTAGAGGTCTTAAAAACAGAAATAAATTACACGGGACAAAGGGAAAGTCTACGAAAGCTGCTCCACAAAATGGGTTTTCGTTTTAAAAAGTCGCAGTCTAATCGTAAAATGCTCATGGAGCGCAATGAAGTATCAGCTTGGAGAGCAAAATACTTGCATGCTGTAGAAAAAAATTATAAATCTCCACAGCCTCGGCCGCTAATTTATTTTGATGAAACCTATATACATTCATCGGCTGGCTTCCGAAGCAACTTTTCCACCGTAGACCACATTCATGTTTTAAGACAAGTAATACAAAAATACAAAGAATACAATAAAGTATATTATCTGGCAGTCATAGATTTTAATAAAGCATTCGATTCTCTGGAACACGAATACATCTGGGACGCACTACAGTCACAAGGAGTACAGGCAAAATATATAAGAATTTTACAAAATATTTACTCAAGAAGCACTGTACAGATAAAGCTGGATAGAACAGGAGAGGAATTTCCCATCAATAGAGGAGTTCGTCAAGGGGATCCAATCTCACCTAAGCTGTTCTCTGCAGTTCTAGAAGCAATATTTAGAAAAATGAATTGGGATAAATACGGTCTTAACATTAACGGTGAGAACTTAAACCATTTACGATTCGCTGACGACATTATCTTATTCTCAGAATGTCCACGTAACTTAGAAATAATGATACAACAACTGTCAGATGAAAGTGCTATTACAAAAACTAAAGTCATAACCAACTCCAACCAACCAGTGCCCATCAGAGTGAACGGTGAAGAAATAGAATTCGTAAACGATTATATCTATTTAGGACAACTAATATCCCCAGAGGACACAATGAATAGGGAAATAAATAGAAGAATCGCCAACACTTGGAAAAGGTTTTGGTCACTGCGAGAAATTATGAAAAATAAGGACATGCCTATCAAGGATAAAGGAAAAGTGTACAATACGTGCATCTTACCCTGCTTAACATACGGCTGTCAAACTTGGGCCTTAACAAAACAACTTTTAAACAAGCTGAACGTCTGTCAGAATAGCATGGAAAGAAGTGTAATCGGGGTAAAGAGAAGAGATAGAGTAAGGCTGGATAACATTTAACAAAAAACCAAATTTAAAAATGTAGAAAAGGTGTTTAAATCTCTGAAATGGAAATGGACAGGACATATATTAAGAGATAAAAATGAAAAATGGACGAGATTAATAACAGAGTGGTACCCAAGAGATGGAAAAAGAAATAAAGGACGTCAGACGACACGATGGGAAGACGACATAAAAAAAGTAGCTGGTCCAGAATGGACAAGAATAGCAAAAGACCGAGTAGAATGGAAAGCTTTAGAGGAGGCCTTTGTCGAAGGACAAGCTAAACCGGTTGCCGATAAATAAATAATATATTTATATATATATAAATAAACATATTAGTTAAATAAGGTAAAATGGAAGGAATTAATACTTTCTATTATAAACTACTTGTAAGGCATGTAAATAATTATTAATTGCATTAAGAAAAGAAAAGCAATAAAGGCTATTTTTATTTTTATTTATTTTATTTTATTTATATACATTCATCGCATACATCAGGTAAATGCTGGCAAGGAGAGGGTGTAGATGGAGTGTTAGAGCCTGTATCAAAAGGGCAAAGATATATTATTGTTCATGCGGGAGGGGATGCCGGATTTGTCCAAAATGCTCTTCTAGTTTTTAAGTCTAACACAAAAAGTGGTGACTATCATGACGACATGAATAGTACTAACTTTAAAAAGTGGGTTATTGAAAAACTTGTGCCTAATTTACAAGAGCCATCAATAATAGTAATGGATAATGCCCCTTATCACCGTATTTGTGTAAATAAAATACCAAATACTAATTCTTTAAAGAAAGATATGCAATTAGGGTTGACACAAAATAAAATTGACTACGGAGAGGAGTTGACAAAACCTCAGCTTTTAGAAATAATTAAGAGAAATAAGCCTGAACCTGTGTATGAAATTGAAAAAATATTAGAAGAAAATGGACACAAATGCTTGTACTTACCTCCCTATCATTGTGATCTCAATCCCATCGAATTAATATGGAGCTCGATGAAAAGAAAAGTTGCTGATGTAAATATTGGCCACAAAAATTCTGAGATTCCCCGCCTAGTTCAAGAAACTTTTGAAAGTATAACGGTTAATGAGTGGGCTCAGCATTGCAATCATGTTCGCAATTTACAAGCAGAATATTTGAAGCATGATGTGTATTTGGATAAAACGTTTATTATAGAAGTGATAAGTGATTCGGAAACTGAAAGTGACAGTGATAATGATGACATGGATATAAGCGGCGTATGGCCTCACAGCCAGGATGAAGTTGGGCGTGCCATTAGCAAAAATTCTAATAAATTATTGTTAAGCAAACTTTTGTTTTTTTTTTACCCCTCACATCGTTAAGGGAGGCCCGTGCCCCAGCAGTGGGGACGTATATAAGTTGATGATGATGATGAAACTTTTGTTTTATTCTATCTATTAACTAGGTCATGTCCTACAGGACACATCTTGGGTGTCTAGATATTTGAGTTTTGTTTAAATAACTGCTGAATCCATCTAAGTAGGTACTTATGCAAAATGCTGAATTCGTTTTTTTTTTTAATATATCGTTTATTTGCAAGTTATTAAATTTCATTTGCCTACTTTGCTAAACATTTAGTTTGTAAGTGGGGTACCTACATTATATCAATTGAGTGCCAGAAAAAAGCTAATGTATGTATCTACCTACATTAATTTTCCTATTTTTGAAGACTATTTAGTACTTATATTAGCATTTTATTATTATAAAACAAAATTAGGTATTGTTTAAAATAATAAAATTATGTTTATATGTTTACCTAGTTTCTTATCTGACATACCCAATCATGGGTAACTTTTATTAATTTGCAACACTAAAGCGACGGTGTCGCTACCACTCAGTTCACAGATAAGTTGTTGGATCTGTAATAGCCTTTGTGGAAGAGACACCACAATTTTGCTAATAACACGTGCGGACTGTTAATAAACCATCAAACGTTGGAGAGTATTTAGCATGAATTAACAGTAAAAAAATATCTTTCTTTTTAATGAGAGTAGAAAATAAAAGAATTTCTTCGCAGAATAGATACAGACTGACAAGTGACAAGTTCTATGACCACAGATTATGACCAGTACGTGACAGCAACTTGTAAGAGAGAAAATAAAAATATATAAAAAGGTTACTTATAAAAGTTACAACTTAATTTTATAAATTTCAATGAATTTGCATAGTTTAAAAATAAAACGTGTAAACACAAAAGGAAGAAGACATTTGACCGAGGTTGGGCGCGGAATATGAGTAGGATTGATTTCATGAAAGGAGGAGCGCAATTTAGGACAGAAGAAAAATAAATGGTCCACGTTTTCTTCATCCAAACCGCATTCACAAAGAGAGTTTATTCTTAATCCTAAGTTTGGCCAAGAAATGAGGAGAGCGACAATTATTTAAACGTATACGACAGATAGTTGAGGTAGTGATTTTTTTTCCAATTGATATTTGACAAACAAAGGTTTATGGGGAATCTCGGGTTGTATATCTCCATAAAATTTACCCTTTATAGACCTTAAACATAGTTATAGGAAGAGTAGAACAAATATCATGGAAATTTTCAGAATGGGCAAGAGAACCGGAGAGAACAGCATTTTTGGCTCATGAATCAGCTGACTCATTACCAAGAATACCGACATGACCAGGAATCAAAGTTATGACAACATGAATTACTTAGCACCCCGGACCTGGACCCTAGGGCCGCGCTCACGCCCGTCAACGTTAGCACAACCGCTGGAGTCACCGAGCACTTGGGGCCTGATTTCTGTGCATCTGTGCATTTGCATTTGGGGTGGGTTAGGACCGTAACTCGCCACGCTGGTCCAGTGCGTGTTGATGGGTCGCCAGAGCCTCGTTTGTTAGTCAGCAGGGTGCACCACGTGCAGGTGAGGTTGGCTTGGGTCCCGATAGTTGTTATTTGGGACCCCGTCTACACCCCTATTAAATAAATCTATTTCCCAAAAATTGTCTTCGAATCGAAAGGGGAGGCTCAACACACTCAACTTGCATGGCTTTAATTCGGACGACTTCATCGCCCCGAAAATAATTCGTAAACACTTTGATTGGATTTTATCAAGTTTTTGAAGGCCAAATTTGTTACAAGGATCTAATAGGAACATACCATAATCAAAATGACTAGAACTATAGCATTGTAGATCAGTTTTTGAGTATATGGGTGAGCCTGAGCACCCCACCAAACACCTGAAAGAGAGCGAAGAACATTAACGTTTCTTTCGCATTTTTAAGAAACAAAGTCTGTGTGAGCAATACCTGATAATTTTGCATCTAACCACTCCTAAAAATTTAACATTGTTCCCCTGAGAGATATTTTTACCGTTAACTTTAATATCAACAGGAGGAACAATCTTTTTTTTTGTAAACACAACTACAGAGCTCTCAGAGGCTGATACGGACAAACCGTGTTTTAGAAGCCAATCAGATAAATATCCAAGGGCGGAATTTAGACGGTTAGGAGCCTCATCTAGAGATTTTCCGGAACAGCATAAAGCTAAATCATCAGCATACTGCAATATTTGACAAAATGAGTCAGTAGAAAAATGTAAATCATAAGTTTAAAGGCTGAATAAGAGAGGACTTAAAACTGAACCTTGTGGTAAGCCTTTCCAGATAGTTTTAGTGGAAAGAGAGGTGTTTTGAGTTTTAATGGAGATGGTTCTTTCCATCAATATATTACAAATAAAACGACCAATTTTTTTGGAACATTCAACTGATGCTCAAGTTTATCCTTAAGGGGATGCATCTCGACATACGTTTTCACTGTTTTTTATACAACCGCTCTTACGCGATTATGACGTCATTACACATTTTTCATTAGATATTTTGGAAACACAGTATCTTGTGAATATTATCTAGGCTTCTATGGAAATCAATTTATAAATTTGTGTAAAACTAATCCAGTTCAGACCTCTGAAAATCTGCTATTTTGCATGAACTTTGACACCTCATAATTTAGGCGACTGCGGAACCATTGCACAATTTCAAAGCGGCTGATATAAAAGAGCCCTTATTTATCTCGAACGTTCATAAAGGTACGGCGGAAGCTGATAGTGGAGTATATACACACAAAAAATATGACAAAGGATATAATTCTTATAAGCTGTAAGTCTCGAAACATAAATTACACATGTATTTGGACGATAATATGTGGCCCGATAGAATTAAGTTTCATCGTTTTGTTAATATGATAAGGGGCCTTGATAAACAACATTTTAATGGATCATCTCAATTGTAATATCAAGCTCGTGACCTTTAATTGCAAGAATGTGAAACGAAGTATGGAGTGTGTCAGGTCGCTGTGCAGGTTGCCGATGTAGTCCTTCTAGCCCTTCAGGAAACATGGTTGATCCCGCAGGACCTACCTTTTCTCGACAGCTTAGATGGCGACTCCAGTTTCACCGGCAAATCGGCCATAGACCTATCGGTGGGAGTGAGACGGAGTCGTCCCTTTGGGGGTATTGCAATTCTATGGCAAGGTTAGTGCCATTGTTCAGAATAGTAACATAGAATCAGCTTATATTCTAGGGGACTTAAATGCGCACCCGTCGGCTGCTTTTTGTGATGAGTTACTGAATTTTTGTTCGGATAATAATTGGTTATGTGCAGACATAGATAAGTTGGGCTCGTGATCTGATACATACACATTATTTAGTGAGGCACACAAATGTAAGCGTTGCCTGGATCATTGTTTAGTGACGGAAGCTGCGTGGAAAACGATACTTAGTGTAAAAGTTGACTGTTCGAACCATTTCTATTAAGTTATGTAGTAACCTGTATGCATGTGTTTATTTATAACTATGTGTGCGTAAGTCCAGCCTTATAATGTCTGTATTCCTATGTTGCAAATCAGTGTGAGAATAAAATCTTAACAAGCAACACCTCTTTAAATTGTGTACTTGTCCTTACAAACAAAACCAAACCTTAACGCCTAAACATATGGTCGAATTTCGAACCGGATAAACTAGCTACCTGGGTGGTCTAGCGATCGACGCGAGTACAAAGGACTGCATTCCTTAGATAAGAAGCTCGTTAGTGATGAGTGATTTTTGCAAATATAAGAAAAGTTATTAACAACTGTGTTATAAAACGATTGGAATTATCTCTTCAACTACGTGACCTATATTGATACTTTTTTTGGAATCATGTCAGCCACAATTGAACAATTAGTATCAGAGTTAGAAAATGTTGCGTTACTACTACAGAAGGCGCAAACTAACTTGAAGAAGTGCCCGAAACAAAGACTTACCAAAGGATATATAGAAACACGATTACAATCCATTGAGGAATATTGGAAGAAGTTTACTACAGCGCATCATAACCTTCTGAAAATAGTGCTTAAAGAAAAGAAGCAGGAAATGTCGTATTTTGTGAATGAAGACTATTTTGTGTTTGAAGACTTATACTTATGTCTACAGGGTGATTTAAAAGATCTTTTAACGACAACGATTAACCCGAGAATGAGTGATATTGGATATAATACCAGCACAACTTTTGAAGGTAATGTCAAGCTGCCTAGAATTCAATCACCTGTTTTTTCTGGAAGTTATGAAGATTGGACCACATTTAAGGACCTTTTTACATCACTGGTTCACAACAATTCCACGCTGTCTAAAGTCCAAAAACTTCACTATTTGAAGAGTAGCATTACTGGAGAAGCAGAAGCGTTGCTTAAACACATACAAGTAACCGAAAGCAATTATGATCAATGTTGGGATTTGTTAAGACAACGGTTCGGTGCCAGGCGACTCATAGTGAATTTTCTCGTGCGAAAACTATTTACACAGAAGAAAATACCCACTCAGACGGCCAGTCATATCAAGACATTGTTGGACACAACTAGTGAATGCCTCAATAGTTTGAAAAATCTTAACGTATCAACGGATGGTTGGGATCCACTTGTTGTTTTTATGACGGTGCTAAAACTGGACCCAGAGACACACCGAGACTGGGAAGAGTTTTCGTACAAAGACAATATGGAGGAATTACCAACATGGGAAGAACTTGTGAAGTTTTTACAAACGAAATTTCGCACACTAGAACTGATCGCTCCACCTTCAAAGGAGAAACCATCAAGAAGTAAAGAATATACAGTCCACGTTTCTACAACATCCGCTGCTACCAAACCAAGAAGTTGTGTGATGTGTAAGGACAATCATACGCTAAGCCATTGTAATAAGTTTACAAAAATGGAACCATCAGAGAGGTGTGAATATGTGAAGAACAACCAACTGTGCTTTAATTGTTTGGCGCCAGGACACTCTGCTAAGAAGTGTCGGTTAAACATGTCCTGCCGCATATGTAAAAAACGGCACCATTCTCTTGTTCACCAACATGAACAAAAAGTACACATCCATACGCGGTCGCATTAACATCAGCTCCACGTAAAAAAATTACGAAAATTGTAATTTTTCAGTTGCGCATATTCTTACGGTATAGTGCAGTGAATAAGTGTATGATTCGTCAGGATTCATGTAGGCAACACCCTGAGTCCTCTGGATCAGAAGTTACAGGCAGGATACTTTGGAGCATTCCATTCGCCAAAAGGTTAGTGTTCTGTATTACAAATCTAAATTGTCTGTAAGGAATTTGAATTCTGCATTCAACGATATCAAGACCATAACAATCGGAGCACCACAGGTGAAGATATAAAGCAATAAAATCTGCCTATCTTGACCTCAATACGTGGTTTTAGACGGAACTAACCTCAAAACTCCACGAGGCGTGACGTTATAGCTAAAACTACACGAAGAACGACGTCACACTACTCATTTTATACCTGCCTGGAGCCTTCGGAGCTATCTTGGGGACTGTGCTATTTGGAGCTGGGTCCATATCATCATCGGCCAGGTACCATCCAGGGGCATCCTTATTCCAGAATCGATAACAGGAATTTCACTCCCCTACCAATATCTCCCCCCCCCCCCTCTGAGGGAAAAACCCCCACCACTTTAAATTCATAGTTCTACAGTCTTCCCGTGAAACTCCCCCCTCCCCACTTCCCTTCTTGGTTACTTCACCCCCCCAAAACTTATTTTTGGAACCAGTAGAGATAGATAAATCGAGTTTGGACTCATTGGATTCGGGAGGTGAAAAGGAATAATCTGACCCCAGCAGAAAGTCTATGAAAAGCACTTAAAGGGAAGTAACCGGCAGGAGAACTACTCAGGTCAACCTTCGTCACGGCATCCTAGCGTAAAGTAACAGAGCGTACGACTTGCTCTGTCTGACGCACACCGGCGTGTACTCCGGAGCACAACGTAGACGCAGCCCATCGTGCGTCACGTCGGCGTTGCTGTAATAAACCGTCAGTAGTATATATTTTAATTATAGTTTATATTGATAGTATTATTGTTTTGTGTCATTGTTAAATATAGTTACACATAATTAATCATAAGGTAAAATAAGGTAAAAAGAAATAAAAAATATGTCTTCCTCCTCGAATATCCGAAAATTAGCTACGGAAGTTGCACCTAAGACCGGCTCGCTGAGGACCAAGGTGCTTAAAAATGCTGCAAAGTCTACCGCATCCGAGCGGCAACCACCAACTATGACCACTGGGCTCACGACGTCGAAGGCAGCTTCAGAATCTGATGTAGGGAGCGGAATAGCGTTACCTCAAAGGCTCACACTGCCTGTAGAAGCCCAGCCAGCGGAGTTCGAGGGCGACAGTCACTCGGCGATGACGTCGTCAGTACCCGACTGTGAAGAGGCGGCAAAACAAGCTGCCGAAAAAATTATAGACTGGGCCCAAGTGGGAATCTCCCCGCCTCATCAAATAGTTTCGGACGAGGAAGGCTCTGTGGCCTCCTCATTGGGACTGCCGGTTCGAACAGCTCGTCCCAGTCTCCTCTACAGAACACCTAGGAGAGGCACGGGGGTCGAAATGGACCTTGCTACTCGTGAGGCTAACGAACTCCTTCAGAAAGAAAAAGTCGCGCTGGAGGAGGCAAAAAATACCAAGAAGGAGATAAAAGCTTCGGTCCACGACAGCCTTCAGGGACTGTACGAGATCGTTCTCTCCCTTGCTGACTCACGAGCGAGGCACAAATATAACCTCGAGAAAGAGCGAGTCCGTAACGCAAAAGAACTGGTGAACATAGAGAGATTCCACAACAAAGAAATTATGGAAATCAAGAAGAGCCTTTCGGCTGAACTCTGCCTTGCTCGCACTGACATAGTCAACATTTTGAGGGAGGCGAAGGATATTCGGAACTGGCTGGGCTACGAAACTGAGGAGCCTTACAGAAATATCAAAGAAAATAAGAGGGCGACGGAGGCTTTGGTAAGTTCCATAAACCATCTCAAAGAAGCGGTTACGAAAGAGAACACAACTGCAGCCGTGGACCAGAAATGGGAATCGGTGAGAGAAGACCTCTCCCGTCTGACTAAAAACACCGCTGGAGTTGCCAATCAGATCGACGTCCTTCGTCAGACTATCGAAAAACTCAAAGTGGACTTTTCAGAGTCCACGTCGCCTCCCTCGCGTCAGTCAGAATTAAACAGTGTGACCGCGGAGGAACACATAACGGTCCTCAAACAACTAAAAGAGGACATGGCCAATCTACAGGAAATAGCCACAAAGATCCTGGAGAAACCGACAGCCTCCCCCCTCCCACCACAACCACTATTAGACTTAACCACACACCTGAAGCCCCTATCTGAGAAACTGGATATAGTTTCGTCGGACCTCCGCGTGTTGCGAGACAAAAAACCACCAACTAACGCGCCAACGGTGCCAAATCTCAGCACGGAACTTGTAGTGGCGGAGGTCAAGAAGACTTTAGCCACCATTGAAAAAGGAGTAACTGATATGAATAGAGCGGACAACTCCAATAACAGACAGGGCACGAGGACCTACGCTCAAGTAGCAGAGACGCCCAAAATTCCGAACCATACTCTTATCATCTCCTCCACTGACCCCAAACACACAGGGGACAACGTCATTGAGAAGGTCAGGGCATCATTGGACTTAAAACAGACAGGAGCTAAGGTCAACAAAGTCCGAATAGCACGCAACCAAAAAATAGTATTGAGTTGCGCTACTAAAGAGGATCTTCACCTTATAAAAGATCAGGTTCAAAAGGACCAAAACCTGAAAATCCATGAACCGAAACCACAAAACCCGCTTGTCTGTATCAGAGGAGTCCTATCTATGTACAGTGACGACGAGATGATAGATTTGCTTAAAGCGCAAAATAAACACCTTCTACAAAACGTCAAAATGGACGGACAGACCATCAAAATGAGATACAGAAAGAGAGCGAGAAACCCTCACAAATGTCATCCCGTCCTGGAATTGTCTCCAGCTCTCTGGCAAAACTTCACACAGGCTGGAAAGGTTCACCTGGGCATCCAAAGATGCCCAATAGAAGACCAATCACCGCTAGTACAGTGCACTAAATGCCTTGGCTATGGCCACACACGGACACTCTGCAAGGAGACTAAAGAAACCTGCAGTTACTGTAGTGGGCAACATCATGAGCGAGCCTGCAGTACAAAAACCGAGGCTAAACCTCCAACATGTATCAATTGCCAGAAAGCAAAAAGGGAAGGAGAAGTCCTTGCACACGTAGCCTTCAGCAACGAGTGCCCTGAAAGGTCAAAATGGGATAATATAGCGAGATCACGGGTGTCTTATTGCTAAGGGCGACCAAGAGAACAACAACACAGTCACCCGCCAGAATACAGGATTGGCAATGAGCAGGTTAAAGGTCATCCAGGCAAATTTGCAGCGCTCCAGGCTTGCAACGGCGGAACTCTATCAAGTAGCTGAACAGAAGGGAGCTTCAATCGCATTAGTCCAGGAACCTTATATCGGGAAGACAGGTGTGATGAAGCAAAATCCCGGTACACAAGTCATTCAGTGTACCCTAAACCGACAAAAGCCAGTTAAAGCGGCAATCGTCGTGTTCGGCAACAGTTTAGAAGTCATACATGACCCCCAGATGGTAACCGAAAACGTGGCATCCGTATTACTGAAAGTGGGCCAGCTAAAACTTGGTGTGATTTCCGTCTACTTCGAGGGTGATCAAGACATAGACCCTTACCTCGCAAAAACCAAGGAGTTCCTCAACAAAATACAAACTAATAACACCCTGGTGGGGGGAGATGTGAACGCTTGGAGTCAGTGGTGGGGCAGCGACCATGAGGACCATCGCGGGGCGGCATACAACGCCTTCCTGTCTGAACAAGAGCTCCAGATCCTCAACACGGGTCAAACCCCAACTTTTGAAACCTATAGGGGTGACAGATTATACAAGAGCATCGTGGACGTAACCGCCTGCAGTGTGTCAATATTAGGAAGAATCGAAGATTGGCGTGTAGACAGAAATCTAATAACTTCCGACCACAACGCGATCACGTTCTCATTTCGCCTGGAAAAAGCCTTAGTGCCGTTGAAACCCATTTCAACGCGAATCTATAACACCAAAAAGGCGAAATGGTCTGACTTCAGGACACACTTCACGGCAAACCTGTCTCAACACAACATCACACCTGCCAGGGTGATAGAAATCATGAGCCCGGGGGAAATGGAGGCGTTGGTGACTACTTATGTCGACCTAATACACCGATCAAGCAAACGGTCTATCCCAAAGATTGGAGTAAGGAAGTCCGATACCAAACCTCCATGGTGGTCACCTGCTCTGGAACAACTGAAGCGAGAGGTTTTGACAAAAAAGAGGAGAATCCGAAATGCGGCTCCTAGTCGTAGGGAGTTTAAAATCAGCGAGTACGTACAGGCCAAACAGGATTATACGACCCAAGCAAAGGAGGCAGCAACAGAGAGCTGGAAACAATTCTGCTCAACACAAGATCGAGAGAGCATGTGGGACGGCATTTACAGAGTCCTACGGAAGACAGCCAGAAGACAGGAAGACACGCTCCTGAGAAACGCCGCCGGCGATACTCTAAGTCCGGAACAGTCAGCGGAACTTCTGGCAAAAACGTTTTATCCTGATGACACGGAAGATGCAGAACAACAACATCACAGGTCGGTCCGGAGACTAACGGAGGAATCGAATCAGGTCGTAAATGAAAGTCTCTCGACGGACGATCCACCATTTACACCAGCAGAACTAGAAATGGTCCTTCAGGCACAAAACCCAAAAAAAGCTCCAGGACCAGATGGTCTGACGGCCGATATATGTATAGCTGCGATAAACTGCAACAGGGATGTGTTCCTAGCATTGGCAAACAAATGCCTCAGTTTGTCCTACTTCCCAAAGCAGTGGAAAGTTGCACACGTATGTATATTACGTAAGCCGGGAAAGGACGACTACACCCATCCTAAGTCTTACAGACCAATAGGACTGCTCTCGGTACTGGGGAAGATTATCGAAAAACTCGTCGTTGGCCGACTGCAACATCATTTCCTCCCTACGCTCAACTCAAACCAGTACGGATTCATGCCGCAGCGTGGAACCGAGGATGCCTTCTATGTCTTGATGAAGCACATCACATCCGAACCGAAATCAAGGCTAAAAAGATAGTGCTTTTGGTTTCGCTAGACATAGAGGGAGCTTTCGACAACGCGTGGTGGCCTGCTCTAAAGGCCCAGATGCTGCGTAAAAATTGTCCCAAAAACTTGTTCGCTCTCGTAGCCTCGTACCTACAAGACCGGTACATCAGGGTAAACTACGCCAGAGCTACTAGTGAGAAAGGTACCACAAAAGGCTGCGTCCAGGGTTCTATAGCCGGTCCGACGTTTTGGAACCTCATCCTAGACTCGCTCCTGGAAATGCTGTCGGCTTTGGGGGTATATTGTCAGGCTTTTGCGGACGATGTGGTCCTTGTTTTCTCGTCTCATGAGGTCGATTCTTTGCAGCGGACAGCCGAAAGCACGCTGCAGACCATCTCAGAATGGGGTGAACAAAATAAGCTACGTTTCGCCGCTCATAAAACCAATGCAATGGTGATAACGAAGCGACTTAAGTACGACACTCCAGTAATACACATGTCTGGGACAAGGCTGAGTCTAGTAGAAAAGATCAAACTGCTGGGACTCACCATAGACAGTAAACTCACCTTCAATGCGCACGTGACAGCAACCTGTAAGAAGGCTGCAGACATTTATAAACAATTGGCGTGTGCAGCAAAGGTGACATGGGGTTTAAACAGTGAGATAATAAGGACCATATACGTGTCGGTGATAGAGCCAATCGTGCTGTATGCAGCAAGCGCATGGGCTCCGGCAGCTGAGAAACTAATGACTAGGAAACAGCTAGACACGCTGCAGAGAGGCTTCGCGCTGAAGATCTGCAAAGCATATCGCACGGTGTCTCTGACATCGGCACTGATTCTCTCAGGCCAACTGCCCCTTGACCTCCGGGTAATGGAAGCTGCCACCCTTTTTAAGATCAAGAAAGGTCATTCCGAGGAGTACTTGCCACCGGGTAGAGAAGTTGAGCGCAAGGTGGGTCCTCTAATGATACCTCATCCATCGCAACTCACCATAACAGAATACGAGTGCCTGGAGAATCTGGATCCCGAAACCCTGAATGACCACTATGTAACCGGACCTCAAATATATACTGATGGGAGCAAAATACAGGGGAAAGTCGGAGCTGCTTTTACATGGTGGAATGAAGGTAGGGAGACCAGGTACTCTACCTTTCGACTGGAATCCCACAACACCGTTTTTCAGTCGGAACTATATGCTCTGTATAGAGCAGTCAAATTGGTGAGAGCGTCTAGGATGACCTGCGTCAACATATTGAGCGATTCAAGATCGTCGCTCGAATTGCTGAAGAGCCCATCCGTCACTCACCCCTTGGCACTCGGTATAAAGAGGCTGGTGCGTGAAATCCGAGAGGACGGTAGAGATGTGAGGCTGTTTTGGTTAAGGGCACACATTGGCACTCCCGGTAATGAAAGAGCAGACGAGCTGGCTAAGAAAGCAGCACTCACTAAAAAGACTGCTCCCGACTACGACAAGGTGCCAATATCGTTTGTCAAGAAGCAGATACGGGAGGAAACTGTTAACGAATGGCAGCGGCGCTACGAGACTTCCGGCACAGGCTCGGTTACTAGAGTATTCTTCCCCACTGTCCAAAAGGCAAGGAAGATCCTTAAAGACATGGTACTAACACCTACCCATGTCCAAATCCTGACCGGCCACGGAGGATTCGGGGCTTACCTCCACCGCTTTCACCTTAAGGACAGTCCGACTTGTGTTTGTGATCCCAACTGTGATGAGACGGTATGGCACGTGCTCACTGAGTGCCCACGGTTTGAACGTGAAAGGTTGGACCTTGAAACTGAAATCCAGATGTCGGTTACCCAGTCTACATTGCAACCCATAATGGAGACTCAGGCCACCAGAACACCATTCCTGGCATTCGCGAGCAGGGTCATGCGAGTCGTAGCGAAAGCCAACGGCTCTACACAATACACCGCACGAACACAAACTCACACACAAACACCTACACCAACACTCACGCAAACCCCTATACTCACGCAAACTCCTACACTCAGGCAAATATCAACTGTTACGCAAACACCTACGCAGACGCTTACACAAATACCGAGAGATCTGACAGAAACGAGCCCAAACGTCACCACTATCGCATCCACAGACAGCATTTCCCAGCAGACGATCACCCCAAGCATTTTGCCATTATGGGGGTTCTTGGAATCCGGAGGAGATGGGAAACCAAGCATCAGACTACGCAGTGTGGCCCTCTTTATGAACAGAGATAACGAGAGACTCGGTCTAAGCTTCTGCCGCGCAGAAAGTGGAAATAGCGTAAATATATCACCAGGACTGGCTGCTCTGATAAACGGAAGTACCTCCAAAACAAGCATGAAACGCGCAAAGTTCAATGCGTTACCCGTTGCAGAGTTTGCCGAACACCATTACCGTGTTGTGCGATCCCAAAATAAAACAATCGCACTTTTCGAGTGGCATGAGGCAACTCCATTTGCCCAAGTATGCTCGCTGCTCACCGAAATCGCAGAGACTGACTGGACCACCAGTATGCGCCCCCGAATCATTAGTGTGGATGCAATGGTGATTGTCTACGACAGGGGCGAGGTCGCTGATCGATACGGTTGCATTAAAGCCTCTAAAGATCACGAGTTGGTGGTGTATGAGGACAGGGGGGAAGACCTTAGTTTTCTTAGACCCCCCCAAAAGTGTGCCCTACTGGATACAGCAGAGACTGTCCAACCGACATCCTCGAGGTCAGTTCCAACAACGCCTTGCGGATCAGAGAAACTGCAGCAGAAGATAGCAGCCGAGAGGGCCGCCTCGGAAGAAAAAATCAGTCGCAGTTTAGAAAAGAAGAACAATACCAAGGATCGATGGAAATCGGTCTCCAACTTTCTAAGCAGGCGACTGGGATTTGGTACGAAGCCTAGTCACGTCAGACAGATGGATGCGGTACAGGAGTTTATCAGGGTCATGCCAGAACCACCGAAACAAAAGCGGCCAACACCAACGAGAGCCGACAGAGGGCAGGTCACCCCGCCGAAACTCAGGTTGGTAACCGAGCCAAGCGATCACGTGGCGAATGCCTTTCTCGAGTTTCAAGCGATAACAAAAGCAACCAAATCTGTCAGTCTCATGACTTGCCAGAAAATTATGCAGTCATACCAGCTAGAGACTGCAGGGTTGCTTCAGGAGAGACTGGAGGAGGCTGCAGCAGCCATATATAATAATGCCACCTCCCAAGTCATCAAGGGAGAAATGACTGGTCAATATATGGCTGCATACAGTGCCACGTGTGGGTTTATACCGTTGGATGAGTCGGCAACCGCACGGTCTGGCCGTATTACCTTCATGACACCCGAAAGCGACCCAATTGTGGTAGTGGCTCGATGTACAAAAATAATGCTGGATGAAAAGATCCTCGAACAGGCGGAAGCAATCTCAAGAACTATAGACCAGCCTGGAGGCTGGGCGTTGCCGGGCATCAGTTGGATCAACGGTGTTCCAGGGTGCGGCAAGACCACTTGGGTGATTGATAACTTCGATAGGGACCACGACGTCATAGTCACTACGACAACCGAGGCGGCGAAAGACCTGCGGCAAAAGTTAGCGCACAAAATTGGTGAAGACAACAGAACCAAAGTACGCACGATGGCCTCAATTCTATCGAACGGGTGCAAAGAGTCACAAAAATGCAATCGCATTCTCGTAGACGAGGCTCTTATGAACCATTTCGGGGCCATTGTGATGGCAGTCCGGTTGTCGGGCGCAAGTGGCGCGGTCCTTGTCGGAGATATTAATCAACTGCCCTATCTGGACAGGGAAAATCTTTTCCCTATTAGTTACGCCCGTCCGGACTCAGTGGTGACCATCAGCCACGAACTGCCCCGCACGCACCGGAATCCAATGGATGTCGCATATGCCCTAGGGGAGGTGTACCCTGGCATATACTCGTCAAAGAACCAGGTCCACTCCTTACAGCTAAGAAGGTTCACGGGCGCGAATATTCCCAACACTCTTCCCAATACGCTTTTCCTGGTCCACACGCAGGAGGAGAAGAAGACCCTCATTGACCAGGGTTATGGGGTTGGGGTTGGATCATGCGTCCTAACTATACACGAAGCTCAGGGGCTTACCAGCGAGACGGTCATCATCTTGAAGACAAAATCCATTAACATCCGGATTCACAGCAGCGTCCCCCACGCAGTTGTGGCAGTCTCCAGACATACTGCCAGCTGCGTGTACTACGCCGACAACGCTGACGACGCTATTGGAAGGTTTGTGAGGAGGGCACAGGAGGCGTCGACCAGGGACATTATCAACGCTAACTTGAAGATCGCTATGCAGCATCGGGACAAAACAGTCGTCGAGGCACTGATTCGCCTACTTAGGCAATAACGGGCTGAAGTAGCTTTGGACGACGCGGGTATTGCTCGGGGCGGTTGGTTTTTAACGTAAAACAGCGACCGGTCTTGGGGAGGATAAACAGCGGTTGAAGACATAAATATAGCGTTACCTGTATTATGAAATTCAGTGAAAAAAAAAAAAAAAAATAAAAAAAAAAAAAAAAAAAAGTGCAATAAAAAAAAAAAAAGGGAAAGGCAAAACAAACACTGTATTTACAGCAGTAGTTATAGTTATTGATGATATTATATATTTATGGTTATTGATGTGTGTATTTATATTATTGTTATTTATATTGTATAATAAATTAATTATAGTTATGTATCTGGAGCTGGGGGGCTGTTTGCTTGGGCGGCATTTTGGGCGGCGGGGGGTTGTATGTGTGTTGAAGGTTGGGAGAACCCTGATCTTTGATGCGTTAATGACTCATTGTTGCTTGGGTATCGCTTCGGGCTGATGGCCTCTCAGCCATGAAATTTTGACGGGATTTACTGTAATAGCTTAAGTGCTCTGGAGTGACGCCACTTGCACGTGGAGTTGCCCAGCAGCAAACAATGTACAACTATTAAACAAGAGCACGGACGTCATGTCTGTGGTTTAAATGTAAGGCAGGAGTGTGGTTTTAGTCAGTAGGAGTCTGACACTGCCCAGACTGGCTCGTTTGTGAGGCAGCCTGGCCGTCCATGAGGATTTCCCACTCCTGGCGAATAAAAAAAAAAAAAAAAAAAAAAAAAAAAAAAAAAAAAAAAAAAAAAAAACATGAACAAAAACGCACCACGACCAATCAACCAGATAACACGCAAGCTAAGCAACATCAAGTTGAAGATCAACCACAACCAAAAGAAGCTAGTGAACCAGTTGAGCTTTCGTCACATTTCACCGCTAGCACGTCTACAGCACTACTGGCCACAGCACTCGTACCCATAAGAGATGAGGCAGGACGAGTAACTATACTACGTGCATTGGTTGACCAGGGCTCACAGGCCACGTTCATTAGTGAGAGAGCTGCCCAGCTGTTAAGACTCAAGAGAATACCCGCTCATGCCACAGTCACTGGGGTTGGCTCGACCACAACTGCCGTCAAACACGCTGCATATATTGAGATACGATCAAGACACGATGACAGTTTCAAGTTACGAGTGAAAGCTTATATAATGTCCACGCGGCTCACCACGCAATTACCATCACAAACCATTCCAACCAACACCTGGTCACATTTAGAAGGTCTGATATTAGCCGACCCAGGCTTTAATAAACGAGGACGAGTTGACTTACTCTTAGGTGTCGAAGTATGTGCTCAAATCTTAAGAAGCGATATCATCAAGGGCCCCCCAGGTTCTCCATGTGCTCAAAATACCAGCCTAGGGTGGATCCTCTTTGGACACATACACAAAGAAGGAAATAACAATGACTTTATTGTGATGCATCACAGCTTTGATTTGGACAAGATGTTGAAAACAATGTGGGAGTTGGATAACGAAAATCAAACAAGGTTGACACTAGAAGAACAAAAATGTGAAGACATTTACCAATCCACTCACTCAAGAACAGAAGACGGACGATATATCGTCAAACTACAAACAAAAACCAACAAACTATTATCTACACAAGGAGGAACAAGAGAAATAGCTATGAAACGATTTTATCAATTAGAAAAACGATTAGAGAAGAATCCCACACTAAAAAAGGAATATGTACAGGTCATGAACGAATATATAAACATGAATCATATAGAAGAGATACCGAAAGCAGAATTAAATAAAGACAGTGTTTACTTGCCACATCATGCAGTGGTGAAAGAAGATAAGGAAACTACGAAAGTCAGAATTGTTTTCAATGCATCGCAAAGGGGTAACAATGATGTTTCATTGAATGACGAACTTCTAGTGGGGCCTCAGCTACAGACTGATATGAGAAGCCTAATCATGAAGTGGCGCATGAATAAGATTTGTTTTGTAGCTGACATACAGCGTATGTATCGAATGATCTTAGTCACACAAGAAGACAGGGACCTACAAAGAGTAGTATGGAGGAACGACCCTAGCCAACCAGTCCAGGATTACAGACTTACCCGAGTCACTTTCGGGACAGCATGTGCTCCATACCTTGCCGTGCGAACTTTACATCAAGTTGCAGATGATGAAGGAGATGTATGTCCGGCTGCTGCTAAAATGATCAAAGAGGACTTTTATGTCGATGACCTCATGGCCTCAAAGAACAATCTAGAAGATGCATTATATACAGCAAAACATGTTGAAGCTATACTACAGAAGGGAGGGTTTACACTCAAAAAATGGTGTTCAAATGATGCTAACTTCTTGAGAAAATTTGAACCTTCAAAACGGACATCACATGCCAGTCTGGACATTACCATTCATGGCACCATCACAGCTTTAGGTCTTCGTTGGAATATGGGCAAAGATGTATTTCAGTACAGTCTCAACTTACCTCCTATGAACAGCACAATCACTAAGCGCACGATCCTTGCCGACGTCCAACGGCTATTTGACCCACTGGGTTGGTTAGCTCCAGCTATGCTACCCACAAAGTTACTGATACAAAAACTATGGTGCCAAGGAATTAGTTGGGATGAAGAAGTAGATCCAAATGTCAGACAAGACTGGACTGCGTTAAGAGATAGTCTTCAACACCTAAATGCAATTGAAGTTCAAAGATGGCTAAGAACAACAAATCATAAGACAGCAAACATAGAAGTTCACGGGTTTTGTGATGCCTCTACCAAAGCCTACGCCGCTGTTGCCTACGTCAGAGTTGAACAAGATGATGACATACAAACACAAATAATAGCTGCAAAGACTCGAGTAGCACCAGTAAAACCAGTTTCCCTGCCTCGTTTGGAGTTGTGCGGTGCTCTTCTTCTATCTCGATTGCTTAAGCAAATCAAAACTGCCATGAGAATACCTGATGACAAAATATTCGCATGGAGTGATTCCACCATCGTGCTTTCTTGGCTACTGGGTGACCCAACAAGATGGCAGGTATTTGTGAGAAATCGGGTTGTTGAAATACTGGACAATACCGGAACTAATTGGTTTCACGTACAAACAGGCGACAATCCTGCAGATGTTGCGTCACGAGGAGAACATATTCTAGAATTAAAGGAAGATGAGAAATGGTGGAATGGCCCAGAATGGCTAAGAAATAAAACCATAACGTTAAATAGACCTAACAACCTAAGTACAAATGTAGAGAGAAAGGAGGTGATACAAACAAATTTAAAAGTAGAAGAAGAAGAAAGCCTAAACAAACAATTTCAGCAATTTGATAGCTTAGAAGAAGTTTTAAGGTCAATAACTTATTGCAAAAGATTTCTGAAAGGGAAGAATATGAAAAACAAAGAAATAGTCATTACTACTCAAGAAATAGATGAAGCACTAAAGGTCTGCTTGAGAATAGCACAAAGGATAACGTTCTACAAAGAAATCAAGAATTTAAATGACAAGAAAAGTAAAGGGAGATAGCAAATTGAAATCACTTAAACCCTACCTGGACAATGAAGGAATAATCAGGGTGGGCGGTAGATTACGACATGCAGATATACCTGAAGACATTAAAAATCCAATAATATTAGACAACAATAATCACTTATCCATACTGATCGTGAAGGATGCTCATCTCAAGACACTACATGGCGGAATTCAGATGATGATGGCCTACATAAGAACTAAATATTGGATAATCAAGGCGAAACATTTGATCAAAGATAGAATCCGCAAATGTTTAATATGCTCTAAACACAGTGCTGCAATTAAGAACCAACTTATGGGCGATTTACCTAAAGTCAGAGTCACTCCAGCCAAACCCTTTTTACATAGTGGGGTCGACTTTGCTGGACCATATCAAGTTTTAGCGTCCAAGGGCCGAGGAGTAAAAACCAATAAGGCTTACATCGCCGTATTTGTTTGTATGGCCACCAAAGCCATTCACTTGGAATTGGTCGGCGATCTCACAACCGAATCATTCATCGGTGCTTTCAAGAGGTTCATCGCTAGACGTGGCAGATGCTCACAGATCTGGAGTGATCAAGGAAGAAGTTTTGTAGGAGCCAATAAGGAACTAGCAGCAGCGTGGAAAGAAGCAAATTTCGAACTAGAAGGTCCGATAGCAGAATCTCTTGCACTAGATGGAACTCAGTGGCACTTCATTCCTGCCTACAGCCCTCATGTTGGTGGGTTGTGGGAGGTGTTAAGTCCATGAAACACCACTTGAAAAGAATATTGAGCAGTCATTTGACATTTGAAGAAATGAGCACCCTGCTGTGCCAAATTGAGGCGTGCCTAAACTCCAGGCCCCTAAGTCCAATAGATGATGGGGACACAGATAACCTGACACCTCTAACACCTGGCCATTTTTTAGTTGGCGAAGCTCCAATTACTGTGCCACAAGTTAACCTTCAAGATGTTCCAGTCAGTCACTTGTCACGCTGGAGGCACATGCAGAAGTTACTTGGAGATTTCTGGCATAAATGGCAGTCGGAGTACTTAACTAGCCTGCAGCAAAGACCAAAATGGCTCAAAAGATGTAAGGAGTTCGACATCGGCAACATTGTCCTTATTAAGAACGACCAGCTCCCTCCTGGTAAATGGGCACTAGGTCGGATTGTTGCTAAGCATCCAGGTGACGATGGTGTAACAAGAGTGTACAGTGTTAAAAGTGGTGACAATGTAGTTAAGCGAAGTTTTAATAAGCTATGTCCTTTGCCTATAGACAATGATGATTAATAATAGTATGTTCACAGACAATCAATAGAATCAAATTTACCATTGCATGTTACAAATTCACTAATAATAATGTAATAATGTATTCCAATTACAGTGTCTATGACTTGTGCATATACTTGTCAATTGAAGTTTAAGTTAAATATTTATCAATTGTTTGATTTATATCAGTTTAAAGGTCTTATAAGCCCTTTGGTGGGCGGCATGTTCGAACCATTTCTATTAAGTTATGTAGTAACCTGTATGCATGTGTTTATTTATAACTATGTGTGCGTAAGTCCAGCCTTATAATGTCTGTATTCCTATGTTGCAAATCAGTGTGAGAATAAAATCTTAACAAGCAACACCTCTTTAAATTGTGTACTTGTCCTTACAAACAAAACCAAACCTTAACGCCTAAACATTGACTATGGTGTGTATTGGTCGGACCACTTGCCCACAATTATTGAATGTGATTTTGACATCATTAGAAATAAATGTACTGTTGACAATTAGATTTGTAATAATATAATTTGGGGTGAAAAATGTAAGGACAATACGAATAAATATTTTGACATTTGTAATAATAAATTAAAAGACATTCATTTTCCTATTGAACTTTGTACCTGTGCAGATAGGATGTGTGATAATTTAGAGCACAGACTTGTTATTGACCAATTATATAATGATGTCATTGACATATTATGCTATGCTTCTGTACAAAGCAGATCAGTCCGAAAGCGTAGAAAAGGTAAGAGTGTGGCAGGGTGGAACAAGTATGTAAGGGAAGCTCACATGGAGGCTAAGCAGGCTTATCGTAGGTACATGTCGGGTGGTAAACCAGACAATGGGCCTTTGTATGACGACATGTACACAACACGTTAAGTATTTAAGTCCAGACTAAAGTTTTGTCAAAATCACAGAAAGCAACTTGAGATGGACACTCTAGCAGAACATGTTTCTGGGAAAAACTTTCAGGAATTTTGGAAGGGTACTAGGAAATTGAAAGGTAAGGCGAGCATGCCCGTTTGTGTTGGGGGTTGTAGTGATGCGCAGGGTATATCCAACTTGTTCAAGGATCACTTTAAAGTTATACGAGTATCACCGCTGTCCTCTGGTACTGCGACACTTAATGCAAGTGTCTCCAAGCCGGAAAATTTGATAGGCTTTTCCAGCAAAGACGTGGAGAAGGTTATCAAAAATATGGTAAGAGGCAAGTCTCCAGGCAAGGACGGGCTCAGTATTGAGCACTTGCAATATGTAGGCAAGCATCTTTTTAGGGTCCCGTCCATGCTGTTCACCTTTTGTATGCGACACTCTTACCTACCCCTAAAATTAACAGAAACTATTGTGGTTCCAATAGTGAAAAATGTAACTGGGGATGTCACGGATAAAAGCCACTACAGACCGATATCTCTGGCGACTGTGATTGCGAAGGTTTTTGACACTCTGGTTGATGCTCAACTCAGCAAGCATATTCAGCTTCACGATGCGCAGTTTGGTTTCCGTGAGAACTTATCCACCGCCTGTGATATTTTGACACTGAAGCATACTGTAAACTACTCTGTTAACAGAAAAACACCTGTCTATGCTTGTTTCCTGGATTTGTCTAAGGCTTTCGACCTAGTGGATTACGACAGGCTTTGGAGTAAACTTGAAGAGGTTCCCACTGAACTTATTAACATCTTGACTTTCAGGTACAACAAACAGAAAAATCGTGTAAAATGGGATAAAGTGTTTTCGGACGAGTATACCTACACTTGAATGTGGTGTCAGGCAGGGTGGCCTTTTCTCTCCAAGATTATTCAACTTCTACCTTAATCAGCTGATTGAGGGACTCAGTAGCAGTCATCTGGGCTGTCATGTAGATAATGTTTGCGTGAACAACATCAGTTACGCTGATGATATGGTGTTACTGAGTCCGTCGTTTAGTGGGTTAAGAAAATTGCTCGATATATGTGAGTCACAAGCTGAAGCGCATGGTCTGAAGTATAACGAGAAGAAAAGTGAATTTATGTTAATAAGAGGTGATATGTCACTAGAACATGTGCCTCCCGTCACTCTGAACGGAGTGCCTCTAGAGCGTGTCTCTCAATTTAAGTACCTAGGACACAGTAACTGAGACCCTAAATGACGACACAGATATCGAGCGGGAGCGAAGGGCATTGTCGATGCGTGCTAATATGTTGGTTCATAGATTTGCAAGGTGTACAGTAGATGTAAAAGTGACACTGTTCAGGGCCTACTGCCAAAGCTTTTACAACAGTGCTCTCTGGACCAACTACTGACAACGGGCCTACAACGCTCTTCGCGTTCAATATAACAACGCCTTTAGGGTTCTGGTGGGGCTCTAACGTTTGACGCAAGGGTCGACGACTTTTATGCCATAATGCGTAAAAAAGCTGTATCATTGATGCATAGGATTCGGGGGAGCGCCAACGGAATCTTAAAGATGATATTAGAAAGGCCGGAGTCTGCAGTTCTGAGGAGGCTTATCCAACTGCATTTGAGGTGATGCTTTGTATTCTTTTCTGTTTGTGTTTCGTTTTATTTTATTCCATGACATTTGAAATTTTTGACATTGTTGATATTAATACGAATTTTTGAAACCATGAATGTAAAAAAGTAATACTACCATAGTTTATGTTAGTATTGTTAGTAACCATTGTTACTAACAATACTAACATAGCTTTTAAGACCTTTCTTACTAATAATTCTATGGACATTATTTTTTAGTCCGAAATAAATGTATTTATTTACATATTATTATTATAATTTACTCAAAAATGAAAAAAAGTCAAAAAAGTACAACATACAGGCCTAGCAAATTTTATCAACATTTTAAATAAAAACAATGTTTTTAAAAAAAAATTAAGGGTATAAAAAAAAACACGTATTTCCTGGAACAAGTTTTGTAAAATTTTCGACTAAATCTCGGAATTACTGAATGTCAACAGAGTATTCAGGAATTATCACTCTTTTTGCACGTTGCCTTTTCGTTAAACATCACGTTGGATTGCGTTAGATGAAGCAAGAAGCTTTTAAACCATGCTGGATGTTTACGATAGGCGAGTGGAAAAGCAGCCTCTTAAGCACCGGAAGTAAAACTTTATTGTAAGCTGAGGCAATATCCAAAAAAACTCCTACTAAAAACTGCTTATTTATCAAAGAAATACGAATGTCAGAAATTAATACACTAAGACTATCCATTGTGCTCATACCTTTACGGAATCCAAATTAGTATGCGGGAAACAAATTCCTATTTTCCACCAACCACTCAAGTCTATGTCTAGTCTATCTACTATATCTCCAAATACTCGTAGTAAACACGAAATTATATTACCCAAATGGAGATTAGCCAAGACCAGTAAGTCATTTTTAGTAAATAGCATACGCTTTTATAACAAGCTACCAAAAGCGGTGACTGAACTTAGCGAAGGAAAGTTCAAAACCCATATTAAGCGTGTCTTAACCAAAAAAGCATATTACAAGGTTAAAGACTATGTCGAAGATACGCTTGTTTGGCAATGACTACCTCTGCACTTGTGGCCCCCTGGTAACTCATAATAATGTGTGAATGTATCTATTAACTGCTCCATCTTTGTTGTAACATTTTTTTTTCTAACACATTGCTTTTGCAATATTTTTATTTTATTTTATATTATCTGACTCCAACCTCATTAAATTCGTTAGTTTTTCTTTTTTGGTTGTTAACGTCTCATTTATTGACAACTTTTTTTTTTTTTTTTTTATATAGCCTCTTTTTATTATGTAAATGGAAGAACACTGTAGACTCCACGAATTCTTAGATTACTTCATATTTTGACTCACTTTTTTTAAATGATAATTTTGATGATTTCATTGTGCTTTTGATTACAATATAGACCGGTTTACACTGTTCTTAAATAAAACCTATTAATACTGTAATATGGAAATATTGTAACTACAACCATTTTTTTTTAAAAGAGTAACCATGGAGTTTCTTGCCGGTTCTTCTCCATAGGAAACGACCAATTTCGAACCGTGCACTAGCTTCTGACGTTTTATAAGTGCCCATGTAGGCCTATGTGAAATAAAAAACTTTTCACTTCACTTCACTTCACTATGCTTTATCATGTGCTCTGCAACCTTGCACAAAGTAGACGACAAAGCAATAGTAGGCCTGTAGCTATTAGGGTCTGACGGGTTTTTTCCAGGTTTCATGACCGGAATTATTATTTGGTGTTTCCACGGTTGAGGAACAAAACCGAACTCAAAAAAGTTATTGACAAGATCTAGGTAATAATGTTTTGTACTTCTTGAGGCGTTTTTTAAAAATGAGTAAGGGATCCCATCTGCTCCAGGAGAGGAATCAACAAGACCGTCAAGTGCCGTTTGAAGTTCGGAAAAAAAAACTTTAAAAAAAAAAAAAAAAAACCGACTTCACTATAAAAAACCACTAAAACCATGAAAATAATTTTAATTTCAGAAGTCGGTGTTTCTCGATATTGTTTGTTCCTTATTTAACACCGACTTCCGAAATTAAAATTATTTTGATGGTTTTAGTGGTTTTTTTAGTGAAGTCGGTTTTTTTTTAAGTTTTTTATTTCACACTTTTTAGTAACAATACACTTACAGTCAGAGTACCTTTTTCTCATGATAATTTCAATTAACTCAAACCCTGCTAGGACACATTGTTTTATTATAAAGTTCCCGTGTCTACATTCCGGCTCCATCATCATCATCAGATCAGTTCGATAGTACCTTATAGCCAAAGTGCATCTCATGAAAATTCTAATAAGCTCAAACACGGGTAGGATACATTGATTAATTACGGAGTCCCGGTGCCTATCTTCTAGCTTCATCATCATCATCATCAGATCAGTTCGATAGTACCTTATAGCCAAAGTGCATCTCATGACAATTCTAATAAGCCCACACACGGCTAGGATACATTGATTAATTACGGAGTTCCAGTGCCTATCTTCCGGCTCCATCATCATCATCAGGTCACTTCGATGATACCATTTTCAACATACCTATTCAGAACCATTCATTTATTTGTATTATCGTAGTCGCATAACTATCATTGTGATATCTGTGCGAGTATGAACTTCCGTTGGCCATTTCTGGTCTTTTTCACCAGTTCCACTTCATCAAATGTAATTTTTTGACTGTAAATGCTTAAGCCTTTGATGAAAATACCAAAAGAACTATATGGTTGCCTATAATATTTAAAGGAGTTCCCTCGATTTCGCCAAGATTCCATCATCAGATCCCGATTTGGTGACAATGGGACCATTTGAAAAGTATATTCTTTCCAACAAAAAAATAATTTTTCAAATCGGTTGGCAAGCGAAGAAGTTATGCCCGAACATACATAAAAAAAAAATACAAACATTCGAATTGAGAACCTCCTCCTTTTTTAGAAGTCGGTTAATAATAAAAAAGAATGGGGCATCGAAATTATTTTCGGAAGTAAGAAAAGCCGGAGAAGAGGGAAAAGAGTCCAAACTTGGAACTGAAGGAGGAGCCAGTTTATCAGAGAAAGAGTCAATCCAAGAAGAAGGATCATTACCTGAAATGTCAACAGAATTACAGGATCCTCTGTATCTCCTGATTTGCTTCCAGACTAGTGAAGAAGGGGAACAGGGAGATAAGCTCTGACAGTAGCGAAGCCAACCTTCTTTTTAGGGTTCCGTAGCCAAATGGCAAAAAACGGAACCCTTATAGATTCGTCATGTCTGTCTGTCTGTCTGTCTGTCTGTCTGTCTGTCTGTCCGTCCGTATGTCACAGCCACTTTTTTCCGAAACTATAAGAGCTATACTGTTGAAACTTTGTAAGTAGATGTATTCTGTGAACCGCATTAAGATTTTCACACAAAAATAGAAAAAAAAGCAATAAAATTTGGGGGTCCCCATACTTAGAACTGAAACTCAAAATTTTTTTTTTCTTCAAACCCATGCGTGTGGGGTATCTATGGATAGGTCTTCAAAAATGACACTGAGGTTTCTAGTATCATTTTTTTCTAAACTGAATAGTTTGCGCGAGAGACACTTCCAAAGTGGTAAAATGTGTGTCCCCCCCTCTAACTTCTAAAATAAGAGAATGATAAAACTAAAAAAAATATATGATGTACATTACTATAAAAACTGCCAACGAAAATTGGTTTGAACGAAATCTAGTAAGTAGTTTTTTTTTAATGCGTCATAAATCGAAAAAAATACACTATTATTAAAACATCGATCAAAGTTACAACACATTACAAGAACTTTTATGTTATGTTACTTGCTGCTACGGAACCCTTCATGGGCGAGTCCGACTCGCACTTGGCCGGTTTTTTTTCTTTTTAGAAAGAAGTCTCTTAGCAATGGCTGCTTTTCTGTAGTAGGCTAAAAAAATTTGAAAAGTCATTGATTTAGAATAATTTTCTTTTGATATTTTTCTCTCCTTGACAGCAGAAGTGCATTCTGTACTGTATCTCACCAAGGTGTTGAAACTTTGAACCTTTATGATTTTTTAAGAGGAAAATTATCATCAGCACTACAAATAAAGGCGTCTACAAATTTAGAATAACAATCAACGAGATTGTTACTGTCAGAAGGGGGAAGAGGGACTAGCTTAATTTTAAGTGAATCAGAATAAGACAACCATCTTGCATCATTTAATCTATATTTAAGGGAGGGGTTAAAATTACGCATTGGTACTACTCTATCAGAGATAGAGATAATAATGGGAAAGTGATCACTACCATAAGAATTAGACAAAATATTCCAGGAAAGAATGGAAGCAAAAGAGGCAGAGCATGCTGTAATATCTACAGCTGAACTAGGGTTTTGAGTAGGGCGAACTCTCTTCGTGGGGGAACCATTGTTAATAACACATAGATCCACTTCATCAAAAAATTCAAGAAGGGCACAACCAAAGTAATCATCATGGCTCGAACTCCATGAGCGATGGTGAGCATTTAAATCACCCATAAAAATTATTGGGGAGGGAACTGAAGATAATATACATAAAAGGTCTGGAATTAATATAGAATGAGGATGAGGAATGTATGCAGAGAGCAACGATATTAATGTCAGGAGAAATAGGGGTACCTAAGAGATATTAAAGAGAAAGAAAGGGAGCGCCTAACAAGAAGCGCACTACCTGCATACCCATCAGCCCTGTCACTTAAAAGACAGGAGTAACCTGAGACCCGAAAATGAGAACCAGGCACCAACCAAGTCTTCGAAACGGCAATGACTGAGGGGTGAAATTTATTAATTAAAAATAAAAGTTTAGGCTTCTTCGGCCGGATGCTTTGACTGTTCCACTAAAGTGTGGAGACTAGGTCCATAATTTATATTAGAAATAAGCAGGGAAAGTTTATGGGCAACGTGGGGCGGTATAGAGGAGTTATTACAGGAAACTAGACTAATAATTAGCGATAGAAATAATTCTAAAGACTATCCTCTTGAAGGGACTTTAGGGATGAACAATTTTGAGACAAAGGATGAAGGATCTTCAGCAACGATGGCTCTGTGGGCAGCTTTGTCAAAAGTCTTACCTAGAGGAGCTCTAGGCTTAGGCGAAGAAAACACAGTTTTTTATAAGAGGTAAGAGGAGTAAGGCTAATAGATTGGGAAGAGGAGGAGGAGACAGAAGATTGGGTTGGAAAATTTTGAGTAACTTCGGTATAAAGTTTTTTGACGTTAGGAAGGGATCGCGAACCCTTTCATAGGAAAGATTTTCCTGCGACATTAATATTTTGATTGATTTTTGTTTCCCTTGCTTGGGGCATTTACCATAGATGGCAAAGTGGCGGCCCAAGCAATGGATGCAAGCCTCTACCACGTAACAGCTGTCACCAGTGTGTAGCGAGCACCTAAAGCACCTTGCCTTGGACCGACACTGTGCCTTAACGTGGGGTATTGATAAACCTTCACTAGAAGAGATGTGTGATATAAGAAGACCCTTTGAGGGAGAGTTTGTCTCTTGAACGTAATGACTATTGTCTGTGTAGGGATCCAGGAGGTCTTGCCATCCTGTTTATTTTTCCGGTTTATTCTTCTTACTTTTAAGATTATTCCGCACCCATCAGAAAGAATCAATGAATCTACGAATTCATCCATCGACATATCGACCGGCACTTAACGGACGATACCCATTTTGGTAATATTTTAAGATGGAATTTTGACTACATATTTTGATTCAAAGACCGGGTTGCATAGAAAATTGTTGGCCGCCTCACCAGAGGTAAATTCGACATAGATTTTATTTCTGCCCACTTTTTTATTCCATCCCTGCAAATGTTTTTAATATTATTTTTTATTAAAAGTTGGCCAAACTTAATCGGTCGAATCGATGCCTCAGCTATCAAAATATGGCGTCGCTTACCAGCCGCCGAGTTTGAAGATGGAACAGCGTCGGGAGGGTCAGGTGGAGCAGGAGGGGGAGAAGGTTGGTCCATATCTATCTAGGAAAAATGTATTAAAAAAAAAATAACCCTGAAATCTGGGAAGAAAAATACAATTTCTAACTGTTATTTTCCTAAAATAAAAAGATTTGGAAAAAATATTGATCTCTCCAACACGACTGACAGCTATCAACCCTACCAATAATAAAGATACTTAATAAAATAATCATGTCAAATATCGTGTTTTCTTTTTCTTTATGACTTTAGGCTGGATGGCTGTTGAATGTCTCCCAAGCACGTTATTTTAAAGGCGAACGGGGACTTAAGATATACTATGGCAAGGTTCACAAACCACATAGTGTACATTTGTGTCTCCCAGCTACTTCCCAAACAACAACACATCTGGAATCACTTTGGCAAACATTATCAAAATTAAAAAAATCTACCACAGTCCTAAAGAGAGTTCCCCAGGGCGCAAGACGGTCTGTTGAGCTGAGTTTAGCGCGATGCGTCCGTCTTGCGACCCAGGAATTACTCACCTTCCCTTAGAGGATTCTACATGTGCAAAAAAATTTGGCTACGAAAAAAACATTAACTACCAAAATTAAAGACCAACCAAAATTAATAATTCGGCTCACATTTCAGCTGATCTAAATTTACCCGCTTTACAACTTTTCCCAGAAATGTTTGTGCTCACAGGTGGAATCCAAAATAAGTGAGGGTGACATTAGGGGAGTGGCTAAGTTGCTTTTCAGCAGTGATGCGGTGGCGCCTTACGCTCCAGATACACTTTCAACCCTGGAGAGTAAATACCCAGCGCCTGCGGATGACCTCACCTTTCCTGACCCTCCTGACACCCCTAATCCGGATTCATCTTTTCTCCAAATTTCAGCACTCCAGTTACTTGCAGCCGTGAGCCTTCAGAAGCGGTTCTGCCGGTGGCCTCGACGGCCTGACTCCTCAACACCTGAAAGATCTTTTAAGTTTAGGCGCCGGGGAAGCTGGTGAGTCGCTTGTGGCTTGTGGTGAAGGAGCTTGTGGCTCTAGTCACTCTTATGCTCTCCGGCGGCGTGAACGATGCCGTCGTCGATGTCTTGTACGGGGCCAACCTATGTGCCCTGCGCAAGAAGGACTGTGATATTTGCCCCATCGTCGTAGGGTTACACCTACAAGCGTATGGCAGCCAAAATTTGTTGTAAATTATACAGCTAATCACTAACGAACCAATTCCAGCCCCTACAGCTTGGCTTTGGTTCAAGAGGGGGCTGTGAGGCTGCCGTACATACCCTCACAACCTTCCGAAATTCTGATAAGGGTCATCCTCAAGATTGACGTTAAAAATGCCTTTAATTCCGTAAACAGGGACACTTTGTTGGCTGAAGCAAAAAAAGAACTACCAGACATTTTCGGCAATTTTTTTTGTGGCAATGGTATAGGCATTCATCTAAATTATTGTACAAAAACAAGGTTTTGGAATCTGCAGTTGGATGCCAACAAGGTGACTCTCTCGGGCCAGGCATTTTCAGTTTGGCTATCCACCCAATCATCCAACAACTAAATTCAAAATTTAGCCTATGGTATTTGGATGATGGAACACTGGGAGGTGAGGTACATACTGTTTTGAAAGATTTTCAATTCCTAAAAGAGCAATTTCGATCCATCGACCTTGACCTTAATCATTCTAAATGCGAAATTTTTGTTCCTGACAGTACTGACAGACAATCAACTCTACAGAAATTTTATTTAATAGCTCCAGAAATCAAAATTTTAGATAAAAGTACACTGCACCTCCTACCCAAGTAGCACAACAAGCTGTATAACAACTGCATAAAGCTTCAAGGTGTACACTCTTAGCTGTACAGTAAGCTGTAGAAACCCTGTATAAGCGCTTATACAGCTGATAAAACTGCAAAAAGGGCCCCAAATTATACAGCATTAAGTGTTAGTTGGCAAATAAATGCTGTATTGTAGCTGCATAACCAAAGCATAACTGCAGCATAAATGTCCAGTTTTACACTCTAAGCTGTACAAAGCTGTACCACGTTGTATGATGGAGCATTAACTCTACAGATACTCACTTATACTGTGATATACAGCAAATTGCTGTGAATCTATGTTTAATGTTGATCGTAAGTACAAAACTTTTTATTTTTATAAGACTCGATGAATATTTTAATGGCAACTACGCCATCATAAATTTATATAAGTAAAATATGTTCAGGTCTGCTGCTGTCGAGAAATAAACTCTTCGAGAATAAAAAAAAAATAAATAAAGGCAATTTTGTTAAAAAGTAAAATTTTGTTAAAGGATTAAGCATGTAATATTTATTGTACACATACTGAAACCTACTCATACTTTTACTGTATATGTGTTGCTTTGTCAATAAATTGATTGTAAACGAGCGTTTCTCGCCATCAAACTATAAAGTTTGGCGAGTTAAAAAAATATGTTAAACAATTGTTAAAAGTTATAAGAGAAATAAATTAAAAAAAAAAAAAAAAAGTGGACTTATCGAACTTAGTTTAATGGTGAATTTATAGTGCCGATTTTATTTCATTGTAAAAATGTATATTTTTCCCGTGAAAAAATTCACGCGCCAGCGAAATAATCAAATCTAAGATAATTGAAAAATAGTAAATACGGTATGTTACTTTTTTAAGGTTAGGTTAAAAAAATACGTTTGAAATAATAAGAAAAAGTGTAAATGAAGTAAAATCCAGGATAATAATCATGATAGGACTTTAGGTTTTTGCCAAATAATCCTTTAATTATGTTAATAAATTATTCATTAGAAAATGGCGACAGTTTACTTAACCAGCTTAAATTGTATTTGGAGAGTGATAAAACACAGGTAACGGTATAAAGTAGGTTATGGACGATCTTTTACAGCATTTTGCGGTTTGTCCACTATACCTATAATAGTGTAATTTTAAAACATTAACTGTATAGAGAGTATTTTTATAATTTAAGCTATATTATTAATTACAAATACCTTCTTAAGTTCTAACCATCTTCAGAGATACGACCGCTTATTCGCTTTCCATCAGGTGAGATAGTAGTCAAACGCGAACCTATCAACCATAAAAAAAAAGAACAATGAAAAACCCTGAGCTATAGATAAAATTAAAATGGCAGACGTGGTCTTTGTTGCAAGCTGATTACAAAATAATTAGAGTAGCTGCTTTACTTTATGTCCGAATTCATTTTATATACTTATTGTTGAGGTAATGTTTGTAACCTATCTTTAATTTGTTTTTCAGAAAAAAAAGAAAAGGGCTTTCATCATCATCATTTCAGCCGATGAACATCCACTGCTGGACATAGGCCTCCCTCAAGTGTCGTCACAAAGAGCTTTAGCTTGGCCTTATACAAAGTTCATGAGAATCAAAAGGCGATTTTAAATAACTATAAGCAAGTGCATTGACGTCGGTTGAATTAATGAAGGATGACATTCTTTCCCCCTCCAACTATTTTCCAAAACCCTCCAGATCATCATGGGGCTACATAAAAATGAAGAAGCAGATTATGATGAACAGTATTAAATAACTGTTGAATGTTTTCACATCAGAACGCTGTTTGTTGGATAAGAAGTTGTTGCTCTGAACCATGAAAATCGTGAAAAGAATTTTTTTTTCAACATTTTTGATTTATTGGTTCTAGAACGAGGATCCTACAGGGGGGATAAAAAATTGTTTTTTTTTACTTACGACGCACCGTTTTTGAGATATTTGAATTTCTTCTTTTTTTAATCTGTAGGCCCAAAGCAAGGACACTGTGTGACATAGGAGTGTTCCAAACTTATACCTCACCTCACCTGTTTCAGGGCTTTTATTAGACAAGGTTCAACAATCGCTTGCCCGAACAAGGCATTGCTCGAAAATCCATCTTCCCAGAAACAATAGGATGAGCCGCTCTGCAGGTTGGTACGGAATAATCTCATTAATACTTCCACCAATGTCACTTTCTGGTAGTACGGAACCATCGAATAATTGGATACAACTAACATTTTCTAATAAGCGAAACCCTTATAACGAAGGTCACAAGACTCTTGCAAGATCAAATGGTTTTATGACAGTCTTCATAGGTTATTCTACTATTTAATGTGAATAAAATAAAATAAAAATTACACTTAAGATTGGTTTGCTCTAGAGCAGTTGTATAATAATAATAATAATAAGCTGGCAACTCTAGATGTCAAAAGTGTTGTGTGTCGTTCAAGCAAATTTTATTATAAATTAATAATTTTCGGTACCGCAAACCCACAATTTTTTATTCCAATATCCCTACAGTAAGCAATAAACCAAATCTAAACTTCTCTTCAACAAGTAAAGGCCGAAAAATGAAAGGAAAAGAAAATATAAAATTGACTAAAGACAGATGACATTTTATGTCATACAATAATATTTTGTACTGGAATGATGATGAAATAAAACGACAACAATGCTAGAATCACTATGTTGACAAGAGCTGCTGCACGACGTGCACGCCCACCACCTCCGGCCTCGTCGCTCAGCTCCGCCTCGCCGCCGTCGGAACCCAGCCTCACTGAGAGTGTTGTGACACCGGCCGTGGCAGCTGCGTCGAGCTCGAGCGACGAGTACTACTCGCCGCCGACGACACCACCACCTACGCGTCGTCGGGGAGGACGCCGGCCACCGGCGTGCTTAGGACCTCGAGGCCCACCGGCCTCTGATAGGGTCCCAGCTGCCGGCGGAAGTGTGCCGCGCATGCGATGGACGCAATCGACCAATGAAAACGTCATGCGCGCATACTATGGGGCTACAGAGGGAGGAAACAACCTGACCGCGTACCGTGTTCGGATGCTCTCTTTGTTTCAGGTGCTTGAGCCAGCCGTCAACGTTTCGGCACAACGACTATCGGATCAGGTGCGGGTCATCCAGCGTAATCATATGTTGGACGATACTGTACTTGATCGCCTCCAAACGGAAATGAGTGACCGTGTCATTACCGCCCCGTCGCAACCTGTGGTGCCAATTGTGGTACCACCGCCCAGCCACATATCCTTTTACACTGACGAGGTGAGTACTGACACGGTCACTAACGTAAGTACCCAGTGCAATAATGAACTGAGTAGTGCTTTGGAGTGTGCTATTCGGGAGTATCGCAACATGCCGCTTGAGTTTAGGCCGCGTTTACCTCGTTTGCCCATGCGTAATAAGAATAAGGCGCTGGTGGCTGCTCTGGATTCGCAGTTGTCAAACTATTTTGATGACTGCGAAGATCTCACCGATACACACTCGATCATGTACTGCGCGGCCGTAGCGGCATGTCGTGTAGCTCACGTAAAATTTCCAAACAGTGACGTAGCTATACGACCAAAACCAGCTGTGCCGGCCTGGCAGTGTAGGATCGAGCGTCGTATTGGTGGGGCCAGAGCACTCATCGGCAAACTAATCTGCTTCAGGGAGGGCAACACTCGCCCACGAGTGATGCGCTTTGTGAGGCGGGCGTTTTCGGGGACTGACATCAGCCCCCGAGACTATATGTCCCGAGTCACAGAGCGCATCGACTTCCTGAAGCAGAAGGTGTATGCATGGGCAAACCGTATACGAAGGTATAAGCGGCGGGTTGAAAGATACACTCAGAATAGCACATTCCGGAGTAATGAAAGGTGGGTATATAGGGCTGGGAGCGACCGGACAAAGGTGTGACTGACACGCGCCTTCCGGATGATGACGCCATGTGTTTGTTCTGGCGCAACATCTGGTCGGTGCCTGTCAGTCATACTGAAGGTGGTTGGACTCGAGAGGTCGAACGAGCGTGCGAATCGATAACAGAAATGGTAGCAATCACAATCAGCCCCCAAGATGTGGCCCGTGCAGTCCGTCCGTTGCCTAATTGGAAATCTCCAGGGCCGGACGGACTGCACAACTTTTGGATAAAGTGGTTACAAAGATCGCACGTTCGTTTGGCATCTCAGTATCAGGCCGCCTTAGAGTCTGGCTCGCTACCCGAGTTTCTTACAACAGGAGTTACCCACCTGCTCCACAAATCTGGTAGCACCGCGGAACCCAAAAACTATCGGCCGATTACGTGTCTGCCGACGGTTTATAAGGTTCTTACATCCATTTTGAGAGCAAAGATTAACCACCATGTTGATAATAACGCTATCATGTCTGCCTCTCAAAATGGATGTAGGAATGGGTCCCGCGGTACGAAGGAGCTACTCCTCATCGATATGGCCATTAGCCAACAGGTTCGGCGTTCCCGAAAGGATCTGTCGACATGTTGGATAGACTATAAGAAGGCCTATGACTCAGTTCCTCATACATGGCTCATGAGGGTGCTGGAGTTGTATAAAGTTGATGCAACTCTTCGCACCTTCCTGATGTCATGTATGAGGCAATGGAGGACAGTCCTTCGCTATCCAGGATGTCGAAATATCCAGAGGAACAGCGAACCGGTAAGGATCGAGCGAGGTATATTCCAGGGTGACAGTTTGAGTCCGCTTTGGTTCTGCCTAGCCTTGAATCCTCTGAGCACATTGCTGGAGAATTCAGGCCTAGGCTATCGGTTGAAGAGAGGTGGTCAGGCTATATCTCACCTCCTTTATATGGATGACTTGAAGCTCTTTGCCCCCAACAATCTGCAACTGATGGAGCTACTGAAGGTAACGGAAACCTTCAGTAGTGCCATCAGGATGGAGTTTGGTGTGGACAAATGTGCGGTCATGCATATAAAACGAGGGGAGATTGTGGAATCCGTGGATATCCAACTCTCGGATTCCATACACCTGAGATCCCTCTCTCCGACCGAAACCTACAAGTATTTGGGTATGTCGGAAGCGTTAGGCATCAATGCCACTGACATGAAGCAATCGTTGAAGGAGCGCTTCTTTGGCCGCCTGAAGAAGGTACTTAACAGCCTTCTGTCAGATGGAAACAAGGTGCGTGCCTTCAACGGTTGGGTCATGCCGGTATTGATGTACGCTTTCGGTGTACTCAAATGGACTCAAACGGAACTTGACGCCCTGGATAGAAGGGTTCGTACACTGCTGACTGCATATCGAATGCATCACCCTCGGTCGTCGGTAATGAGACTGTATATCCCGCGGAAGTGCGGGGGTCGAGGCTTTTTAAATGCTAAGACCCTGCACAATCGCGAGGTATGCAGTCTCAGGGAATACTTCCTAGCCGCCGATGGGGGTATGCATCGTGCTGTAGTAGCAGTGGACAAGGGACTCACCCCGCTCTCCTTGGCTAACGAGAACTGGCGCAAACCTGTAGTGCTTGACACTAACGTACGCAAGGAAGTATGGCAGAGTAAGGAACTTCACGGACGCTTTTTCCGGGCCCTTCATGGGCCCGATGTAGACCAACTAGCGTCCGTAGCCTGGCTACGCGTCGGTGACCTCTTTGGGGAAACCGAAGGTTTTGTCTGTGCAATTATGGACGAAGTTATCATGACGAATAACTACCGGAGATTTATTGTGAAGGACGGCACGGTTGACATCTGTCGGGCATGTCACCGACCGGGTGAATCAATCCGCCACATTATCTCTGGTTGTTCTCGTCTAGCTAACGGGGAATACTTGCATAGACACAATCTTGTAGCCAGGATAATCCATCAGCAACTTGCTCTGAAGTACTCTCTTGTGGAATCGGAGGTGCCATACTACAGGTATGTGCCCGACCCAGTTCTCGATAGTGGCGATATCACGTTGTACTGGGATCGGTCCATCATCACTGACAGGACTATTGTAGCCAATAAGCCTGATATAGTGGTGGTGGACCGAAGGGAGAGGCGTGCAATGATTGTTGACATATCCGTCCCGCATGACGAGAACCTCGTGAAAGCCGAGAAAGATAAACAAATTAAGTATATCGACTTGGCTCGCGAGGTTGTCGACATGTGGAATGTGGACTCAGCGATCATTGTACCGATAGTCGTGTCAGCCAATGGCTTAATAGCCAAGAGCCTCGACCAACACCTTAGGAGGCTCTCGTTAAGCGGCTGGATCAAGGGCTTGATTCAGAAAGCGGTACTCCTGGACACGGCTCGTATAGTTAGGAGGTTCCTTTCTCTGGAGCCCTGACCGCCGGTAGCTTGGACCCTGTTCCCGATACCGGTGGGACACTATTTTTTATATTTTTAAATGTTTTTTTTTAAATATATTTTTTAAGGAATATTTAAAAATGTAATAAATATGTTAAAATGTATAATAAAGGAAATAATAATAATATGTACATATATAGATAATAAATGGAATAATAATAATATAATAATAATAATAGCCATTTAATTCCATATTTCTTTCTTAGATTTACATTTCAAATGTTGTTAGTGATTAGTAAGTTTGCTTAAATTAAGTTAGTAATTTTAGTACCTGTTTTTATGTTGAAATATGGACCCCTGTAAGGGTAAAGGCCTCCTCCATCTTCTTCCACAACTCTCTGTCTTTGCCAGTATTTAGCCAATTGTTTCCTGCTACCTGAATGATATCATCAGCCCACCGTTTCATTGGTCTTCCAACATTTCTTTTCCCCACTGGGCCTTTCCATCGTGTGGTTTCAATAGTCCATCTTTTATCTGTACATCGTGAGATGTGTCCAGCCCACTTCCATTTAAGTGTGAGTGCATGTATAAGGGCATCGGCCACTTTTGTTTTTTGTCTGATGGTCACATTCCTCAATTTTTGAATTCTTCTAATCTTCAACATGCTCCTCTCCATTGCTGTTTGAGTACAATTAATTTGTTGCTTTACTTTGTTAGTGAATATCCAGGTTTGGCAACCATACAATAAGCATGGTAAGAGACATGTATCGAAAACAACTTTTTTCAAGTGCATATTGTAATTTCCTTTTAGAACTTTTTTCAGTGACCAAAATTTCTTCCAAGTTATGTTGATTCTTCTTGTTATTGCCTCTTCATTGTTGAGTCTTTTAAATGATATTTGTTTTCCCAGATATATATACTCGTTGACATATTCCATGTTATTTCCTTTTATTTCAATTTGTCTTTTATGGCTGTTAGTCATTATTTTTGTTTTGTTTATGTTCATTTCTAAGCCAATTTTAGAGCTTTCATTATCTAATGATCTCATCATTTCTTCGAGGTCCTTAGATGTTTCAGCAATTAAAACTATGTCGTCTGCGAACCTTAGATGGTTTAAATAGCATCCGTTTATTAGCACTCCATTGTTTGACCAGTCTAGCTTCTGAAATATATACTCGAGCACAGCGATGAAAAGCTTCGGTGATAGAGGGTCTCCCTGTCTCAATCCTCTTTCAATATTTATCTCTTTACCTCTTTTTTCAAGTTTGACTTTACTCCTACTGTTTGCATATATATATATTTTAAGATGTTGATATATTTTTGGTTCACATTTGAACATTGGAGTGCATTCCATATTGAGAGATGACTGATGCTGTCGAAGGCTTTGCTATAATCAATGAAGGCCAGATACAGAGGTCTGTTAAATTCCTGGTATTTTTCTATTATTTGTTCCAGTGTCTGTATGTGGTCCACTGTGCTGAACCCTGACCTAAAGCCTGCTTGCTCTCTTGGTTGCAGACAATCTATATCCTGTGTCAGTCTTTCTAGAAGTATAGATGAAAATAATTTGTAAGTGCTGGCTAATAGGCTTATAGGTCTATAATTCCCTATGTCTAAGGGGTTTCCTTTTTTGTAGAGTAAAATTATGTCTGATGTACACTATTGTGCAGGTACTGTTTCTGTTTCTAACACCATATTAAATAAATGTAACAGATGGTGCATCAAAACAGGTGCTCCTATTTTGAGAACTACATTACATAACCCGTCTGAACCAGGACTCTTCTCATCTTTTAACCGCTTTATGTGTTTGTAGATTTCTAAACCTTCAATTGGCATTACATGATCCACATCAGTTTCTTCAGCTCTTCTTGATTCTATTACAATTTTGCAGTTATTTCTTTTCTGGTATAGGTTCTTGTAGAAATCTGTTGCAAGGTTTATTATGTCACTTCTTGATTTTGTTTTCATTGTATTTTGTTCTAATTTTTGTATCCAAGTTTTGTGCGAAACTAATTCTTTATGTGCTCTTTTGGTACTTCTAAACTTTTGGATGTTTCTTGTAATGATTTCCTTTCTGTGGTTTCTGTAATCTTTCTTAATTGATTTGTTGGTTTCTTTATATATTCTGCTAAGTTCTTTTTTCAAGTCTTTTGTTTTATTCTTTGTACGTATCAATTCGGAACGCCTTTTTATTAGTTGGTCTGTGTCTTCACGTTTTACTTGGGATCTGTTTGTTGTCTTCAAGCTGTCCGTTATGCCCCTTTCTAAGAAGTTATAATAGGTTTGGATGTCACAAAACATATTGAAGACAAAGAAGCAGACACTAGCTTCTTTGTCTTCAATATGTTTTTGTAGATTTTCAATATAGGTCTTGATTTCAGTTTCTGTTTTCGGAATGTTAAGTGGTGTCACATAGTTTTTTCTACTCTTTATTGGGCGATTTAGAAGCAGTGTTGCTCGCAGTGTCTGTGATCAGAAGGAAATGGGATATTGCTTAGTATTTCAACATTTGTTATTAGTTTCGGGTTATTTATCAGTATGAAGTCAATTTCATTTTTGGTTTTTTGGTCTGGTGATATCCATGTCCATTTACGATTTCGTTTCTTCTTAAAAAATGTGTTCATTATAGATAACTTGTGTTCATGGGCATAGTTTATAAGACGGTCACCTCTTTCATTGCGTTCTCCAAATCCATATTTCCCCATTACTGGGTAGTGGACTGCCTTGGGATATCCTATTTTAGCGTTGAAGTCGCCTATCACCAAAACTTTGTCATCAGCTAGTGAGTGAGCAGCCTCAATGTCCTTATAAAATTGATCGATTTCAGTTGCGGGTGATTTTTCTGTAGGTGCATAAACTTGGATTATTGATATAGAAAAATATTCGAACTTCAGTTGCAGAAGGGCCACTCTTTCTGAAATTCCTGTAAAGTTGTTTATGTTATTTTTGTATTTTTTCTTGATCAGGAATCCTACTCCGTATAAGCCCTTGGTTTGGCCTATGTAGCAGAATATGTAATCATGGTGTTCTTCAATCTCACAGCCCAATCTTCTTACTTCTGAAAGCCCCAAAATATCGCAGTTGATGTTTTTTAGGGCATGATTTAGTTCAAGGTATTTTTCAGCAGAAGCTAGTGATCTTACATTGAAGGTGCACACTTTCAAAGTTTCATTTTTGTTTTTGTTTTTGTTTTTATTAGATGGAGGGTAGTGGTCTAATTCCCCACGATGACCAGTCGGCTTGGGAAATGTTTTGTTTTTAATGTTATTTTGTTGCTGTGCATTTGTTGTTTTGTTCCGGTGACTGATGATTGCATCCTACAATTTCTTTTCAGGAGTTTGGCCTTCAGTAGAGAGGGAGTGGGTTCTATTCCTCATGATGTCAAATGCATTAAGTCTATTTGTTTTAGCAGTTATTTGTTGTTTACAAGGGTGATCAGTTGAATTAGGTGATGCTGAATAGTTTCTTTTGCGCTTTACACTGTCTAGTTATCCCTCTTTGATGACTAGTTTGTCATAATCTATAAATGCATATTTACCTTTCTCTCTTTCTTCTTTGAGTTTTGGAAGTAGATCTCTCCTTTTGTCTAGAACGTCTTTAGGGTAGTCTTCAGAAACATATGCATTTTTCAACTTCTTTTTGTTTTTCATGATCTCATTTTTCTTCCAATTGTTGACAAATGATACGTGCACGGGTCTTTCTTTGCTATTTTTTGTGTCGCTTTTGCCAATTCTGTACGCCTTGTTTATATCTCTGTTTTCAATATTAATGTTCAAGTCATCTTTAAATTTCTTTGTTACGACTTCCAAAAGACTAGCGGACGGATTTTCACTTTCATTTATCCCGTATAAAATAATGTTGTTTATTCTTCTGTGTTTTTCAAGGTAAGAGATTTTTTGCTTTAATTCGTTATTTTCAGATCTCAATTCTTCTATCTCTTGAGTAAAGGGTACAAGTTTTTCATCTAATTGTGCAATAATTGCTTTTGTTTGGTTTGACAGTTCAGATTTCACTTGATCAAATAATTGTTGGAGGTTATCCATTATATGTTAGTATTTTTGCGTGAAATGGAACGTCGCAGTATATGTGAACCCGGTTTAACAAACCTATAAGGTTGGTACGATTGAATATCGAATTATTTGATATGGCAACACTTCACATGGGTGTCAATCGTGTCACTTGATTGATGTCACTGTCATTGCACTTGTCGTTCTTTTTCCGATAACCTCAAAAATATTCTTCAATTATATCTTCATATAATACTGTTGTTGTCACAGTTTCCACTCATATTATATATTCTAAGTCTGCTTTGGCACTTTATGTACGAGATTTTACAGTTCAGAGACAGAGCAGTTGTATACAAGAGTTTAATAAGAGCAGAAGTCCAATAAAACATTTACTTCAGATTCTACTAAGAATGAATATACTAATAACATGCCTTAATCAGGGCCGTTTTATGCATATCGGGGCCCCTAGGCGATGCACGTCTCGGAGCCCCCCCCCCTACCCTCTTCTAACTTCTTAATTTTTTTTTGTCTAAAACAAACTTTTTAAGGTCTCAACTAGGAACCCTTCTAGTTTCGCCAAGTCTGTCTATCTGTCCGTCCGTCCGAGGATAATCTCAGTGACCGTTAGCACTAGAAAGCTGAAATTTGAAAAGTAAAAAAATGTGTCCCTCCCTCCCTGTAACTTTTGAACCATAAGTTTAGAAAATATAAAAAAAAAAAATCAAAAGTAGAAGTTTATAAAGACTTTCTAAGAAAACTATTTTGAACTTGTTTTTGAAAAGTTGTATGCAAGCATTTTTTTTTAACTTAGTTTACATATTTTATTGTTTTTCTATGTAGTTGACTGATTCAATTTTATATTATGTAAATTGATATAAACAAAATTATCAGCAAAAGCCAATGAATATGCTTTGCACTCACACGTTGCTAATGAAAGATTGTGTTTTATTAACTCCATCTGTTGACAGCTTTTCGCATAATCCAATGCTAGGATTGCTAGTTAAATGTCATGTCATCGAAATTTCAATTTTTTTTTTACTGTTTATGAAACAGTCATTTTTTCCTGAAACGCGGGGCCTCTGAACCTGGCGGGGCCCCTAGGCAGTTGCCTACAGTGCCTAATGGATGAAAACGGCCCTGGCCTTAATAAGTATAAATAATGATCAAGAGCAATTACTCTTATACAATACACTTCATTCGTCATTCATCATTTCAGCCGATACACGTCCACTGTTGGACATAGGCCTCCCCCAAGCGTCGCCACATCGAACGTTCCTGTGCGTCCCGCATCCATCGGTTTCCTGCTACCTTCACCAGGTCATCGGTCCACCTTGTAGGAGGCCTTCCAACACTGCGTCTTCCGATACGCGGTCGCCACTCCAAAACCTTTCGGCCCCAACGGCCATCTGTTCTGCGAGCAATGTGCCCTGCCCATTGCCACTTAAGTTTGGCAATTCTTTGTGCTATGTCGGCAACCTTAGTTTTCCTGCGGATATCTTCATTTTTTATTCGATCACGCAAGGAAACCCCGACCATAGCCCTTTCCATTGCTCTTTGGGTGACTTTAAGCCTTCTGATGAGGCCCACTGTGAGCGACCACGTTTCGGAGCCATATGTCATCACTGGCAACACGCACTGGTTAAAGACTTTCGTCTTGAGACACTGAGGTATGTTGGACGAGAAGATACCGCGTAGCTTCCCGAACGCTGCCCAACCGAGTTGGATTCGACGGTTGACCTCTTTCTCGAAGTTAGACCTACCCAACTGGACTGTCTGTCCGAGGTAGACGTAATCGTCCACAACTTCGAGTGTAGAGTCTCCGACCTTGATAGGAGTGGGCACTACATGGTTGTTAATCATGATTTTGGTTTTATCCATGTTCATTTTAAGACCCACTCTCAGAGAAGCTCTACTGAGGTCATTGAGCATTGTGCTGAGCTCCTCCATAGTCTCCGCCATGACTACTATGTCGTCGGCAAACCGAAGGTGAGTGATGTACTCGCCATTGATATTAATGCCTAGTCCACTCCAGTCCAGAACCTTGAAGACATCCTCCATTGCGGCCGTGAACAGTTTCGGAGAGATGAAGTCTCCCTGCCTCACACCTCGCTGCAGGAGGACAGGTTTCGAGGTCTGGTCCTGGAGTCGGACTGACATGGTGGCGTTTTCGTACAAACACCTCAGCACTTCAATGTACCGATAGTCAATTTGGCACCTCTGGAGAGATTGCAGCACAGCCCAAGTCTCGATCGAATCAAAAGCTTTCTCGTAGTCCACAAACGCTAGGCAGAGAGGCAGGTTATACTACTCGGTTTTCTGTATGACCTGCCGTAGCGTATGTATGTGGTCTACGGTGCTAAAACCTTTTCGGAATCCGGCTTGTTCGGGAGGCTGGAAGTCGTCAAACCTGCGCGCAAGACGGTTCGTGATGACCCTGGAAAACAGCTTGTAGACATGGCTCAGAAGTGAGATGGGCCTGTAATTCTTCAGCAGGGTTTTATCACCCTTCTTAAAGAAGAGTACCACCACACTTCTGCTCCATGCCTGTGGCGTTTTTCCCTCGAGTATGACGGAATCGAACAACTTCTGAAGGGCCTTTAGGACCGGTTTCGGTCGTAATTCCGTCCTCACCCGACGCCTTGTTGTTCTTCAACTGCTTCAGAGCCATCCTAATCTCGTACAGGCTGACGTCCGGGATATCTTCAGTGTAGTGTCGAGTCAATCTAGCTCTTGGGTCGTTTGCCAGATTTGTAGCGGGTTTGGAGATCGACGTGTATATACGTCCATAAAATGCCTTGATCTCTCCCAGAAGCTCCGATTTGGCGGATATGACTCTGCCATCTTCGGTCTTCAGTTTCGTGAGTTGGCTCTGCCCAACAGACAGATCCCGTGCAAAAACTTTGGAGCCCTTATTCCGCTCAATCGCGTCCTTAATCTTCTCAGTATTAAATCGGCGAAGGTCGCGTTTCAGAGACTTCGAGATCTGTTTATTGAGCTGCCGGTACGTGCACGCATTATCTGAAGACTGCAAAGTCATTTCACGCCTCTTCTTCATGAGCTCGAGAGTTTGATCCGTGAGCCTCTTGGTCTTACTTGTACGGGTCTTAAAAAAACTGAGACCCGACTGTATGGACAGCTTCCACGAACCCATCATTATATTGGTCCACGGAGCTTCCTAGGCACTCGAAACGGTTTTGAAGTTCGAGCTGAAAGCTCTCGGAGTTTTGGATCTGGATCTGTGCAGGACGGAGCGTAGACTTCATCAGTCGAGATCTTTCAAGCTTAACATTGATATTCAATGTGCCTCTTACCATACGGTGATCACTCCCGGTTTTCACCGCATTGATCACAGAGACATCATTGAATATTTGCTTCTTCGTCGACATGATGAAGTCAATCTCATTTTTAGTTATGCCATCAGGGCTTTGCCAGGTCCACTTCCTGTGCTTACGCTTTCTGAAGAAGGAGTTCATCATGTAGAGGTCCTCCTTCTCCATAAAACTAGCCAGTAGGTGTCCCCGGCGGTTCCGATGTCCAAATCCAAATTGCCCCACTCGCAGCTCATCACCGTCTCGTTTGCCCAGTTTCGCATTAAAGTCCCCCATGACAACGGTGAAGTGAGTCTTAGAACCATGCATGGCTCTGGATATATCCTCATACATGGATTCCACTTCGTCATCGGGGTGTGTCGAGGTCGGGGCGTAAACCTGTATGACCTTCAACGAATATCTTGATGATATTCTGAGTATCAGGTACGCCACCCTGGTCGACACACTCTCGACTCTCACCATATTGTCCACGGGGGACCTGTGGACGATAAACCCGACACCACCCTGGGACTGTTGATCACCCTCCCGGAAGTAAAGCAGGTTACCGGATTTGAGAATTATCGTGTCCTCTTCTGTCTATCTTCGGACTTCGGATAATCCCACAATACTCCATCGTAACCCGCTCAACTCTTCCTCCAGTTCGATGATCTTCTCGTCGGACCGGAGTGTACGTACGTTATAGGTTGCCAGGTCCAGTCGTCGACGGTTAAACGTTCTCGCCCGGAGATTCTTAGCACCCCTGACCCCCGGGCTGCGCCCACGCCCGTCCACGTCAACACAACCACTGGGGTCGCCGGGCACTTGGGGCCTGTGCGTATTTCTATGTTGCATTGGGGGGGTTCGGACCATAACCCGCCACGCTGGTCCAGTGCGTGTTGGCGGGTCGCCATATCCTCGTCCGTTTTCCAGCAGGGTGCACCACGTGCAGGTGAGGTTGGCTTGGGTCCCGACAGATGTTGGTTGGGACCCCGTATACACCCCACTTATAAGACACAATACACTTATAAGACACTTATTCTGTGAAATGTTTTAGAAGGATTTCTCATATACGTCTAAAAGAGTTGTTCATAAGTTTGAATCTTCTATAAGCTCAAAATGTCTTATAACGTGCCTTTATAAGATACACAGTCTTAGCCAGAATACATAAATAAACCTTTTATAAGGTTATAACTCTTATAAAGAATTATCCTTATGGCTTTATTGCTAGTTGGGTGGGGACTTCAATGCCAAAAACTTGGCTTGGGGTTGCCGGTACATAGCCCAACGGGGTCTGATGGTGGAGGACTGGACTCTAGAGACAGGCTTGGTCGTCCTAAACCAATCGCCGTCCTCACGTGTGTGCGGATACTGGGTGAGTCAGTGGTACACGTATCGTTCGCCAGCCTCGCGTGTCACCGCGTATCGTTACTGTGGCGCCATGGAAGGGGTGGAGACGTTTTCACTCCCTCCATGAGAGGAAGTGGGGACGTACTTAGACCGTATATCCAGTTTGACGGACCCTGAGTGGTCCACGGTGTGCGCTGAAACAGCTGGACTGGGAACTCCTCCTGGAAGCCGCGATGGTACAGGCCTGAGTGCAAGCACCGTACAGGCCTGTCTATACCAAAGTGGAGACGAGAAAAGTGGTTCCGGGAGGCCATGTCGCCCCGAGTCTGGCTAGGACGTGCCTAAAACCACGTGTACTGGTGGTCACCAGAGATTGCTGAGCTGTGTAGCACGTGCAATAGCGCGCGGTGCCAGTGTACCAGACACCTCAGATGCCGCTTACGCCCACCGGAGGCGGAGGCCAGAGAGGCAGAACTGTACGAGGGATACAGAGAGTCGAGACGCACCTTCCGAGCGGTGGATAACTTGGCGCGTAGCTGGGGGCGTGCTTAATGTTGCCAGCCTAACAAATCTATTTCCCTTAATTTGATTAAAAACGCAACACAGTGTAATTTAAATAATTTATTAGCTATACTACATTTATAGTACCTATTAAAAAGAAAGTAAACAATTTTGATTAAAAAGAAAGTAAACAATTTTGATATGTCTTTTAAAAGAAATATGTTTTTAAAAATGGGAAATATGATTCATAACATATAATAATACACTCAGGTTTTCTTAAAATATAGATTAGTAAACAATGTAGCTTTCATTATTTTTTGTAATTTATCTAAATAAAAAAGCATTTTTAGGTACGGAAACATGTCAAGATTTTCAGCTAGTACCTAAACCCTAAACAAATTGATTATAGGTTATTTTCATTTGCATAAGTAATTTAATTAAAAAAAAGGGTTTTGAAGACTTTGTAAATCATTTAATGGATATTTTGTTGTACTTTATAATAATATTTAGATATGTAGTGTATTACGTGTATAATAAACGTAGCACGCTTGCTGGCAGGGCGCTCAGTGGTGGGGAGCGGCTAGCGAGACGCTAGCCGCTCAGTCACTGTGTAGCCGCCGAGCAGTAAGTCAAGTCGCTGTTTTATTTAAGTGTACATACCAAGCAAACCCTTACAAGTGGCGACCCTGCCAGGATTACAAAAGTGTAAGGTATGTACCACCGTCATTATCACCGTCGTACATTCGTCGATTACACCAAGGCCTTCGACAGCATTAGCCACAAAGCCATATGGGAAAGTCTTGAACACCAAGGAATCCCCACACAATACATAAAAACCATCAAATCTATCTACTCCAACACTAAAGCAAGAATACAACTAGAAAGTTTGGGGGAGACTTTCAATATAAACAGAGGTGTCAGGCAAGGAGATCCACTATCCCCCAAACTCTTCTCTGCAGTGTTGGAGAATATATTCAGAAAACTGGAATGGGACCAACTTGGTCTAAGCATAGATGGACGAAGACTAAATCACCTAAGGTTCGCAGATGATATTGTCATCGTCGAAGAAAACCCCGAAATATTAGAAAAGATGATCCAAGACCTAAACAGAGAAAGCGTGAAAATAGGGCTATCCATGAATACCACTAAGACCAAGCTTCTGACAAACTCTGACAACCGAGTTATATCATTAAACAATGAACCTCTCGAATACGTGGAAGAGTATATATACCTGGGACAGATCATCTCTTTCAAGGATCAGACGGACAAGGAAATCAAAAGGCGAATAGCAAACGGTTGGACAAAATATTGGTCACTCAAAGAAATCATGAAGGCCAACGACCTTAGCATCGGTACAAAACGGAAAGTATACAACACTTGCATCCTACCTTGCATCACATATGGGTGTGAAACATGGTCTCTTTCGAAACACCATCGAGATAAGCTGCAGTGCTGTCAAAGAGCGATGGAGAGAAGCATGTTGGGCATCAAGAAGCAAGACAGGAAACGAAATACCTTTATAAGATCCAAGACAAGAATTGTGGATATACTTACGAAGATAGACCAACTAAAATGGAGATGGGTGGGCCACATGTTAAGGAGTACTCAGGATAAGTGGAGTAAAATTGTGACAGACTGGTATCCCAGAGATGGAAAAAGGAAACGGGGCGACAACTCAAAAGATGGGAAGATGAGCTAAAACTTACAGCGGGCCCTTACTGGAGAAGGGTTACCAGAGATAGGATACAATGGATAATGTTAGAGGAGGCCTTTGCCAGAAGGCACACTGAACTAAGGGATATCCTCTAAAAGAGGAAAACAAATACCTCACACACAACAGATATAGTTCAGGATAGAGGGCTTATTGATTGAAGGTATGTACCAAAATCCACAGTAAATAATGAATTAAGAGGAAAATCAGTGACTAATCAGTTTTGTTCATTGAGATACTCCTTGTAGGTTATTAGTACTGGGTATTAATAAGAACTATATACTGTTATTAAAATCTGCTACTTAATATATTTAATATTTGAATTTGAAATTAAATAACATAGATATAATCCTGCTTATTTCACAATAGTTCAAAAGATTGTGACTTATTCAACGTTACTTTTTTTAAAGTAGGTAACATTAATTGTTTTGTTAAAACTAACATTTTCATTAATTTACGCAAATTGTGTGCGTATCACAAAAGGGGTATTTCGAGAAACATCTGATTTCGTTACTTGATTGGTACCTAAACACTCGTTATTGAGGAATTGATGTACCTGCACATCAAAATATACCACAAATAAAAGTCGTTGATAGAACAAAACTGTTAAAAAAACCCGTTAAAATTGTATGTTAATGGTTTGAACATCAGTGTTTTATCGAAGTACCTACAGTTACAATACACAATTTCATTCCTGTTATAAATTCTTATGTACTAGCTAAACTTTATTAGTACTTATAGCTCACTTACCTGTATACATCTAATTGCGTTTTGTTGTATTATTTTATATACTTAGATAACATAAGAAAACAGTTACAATAACTTGATAAGTGATTGATATTAAATAACTCACTGTTATTTAGTATGTTTAATGATTTACTTTTGTTCTGTCAACAATAACGTGGTTGTCAGAGGTAGTTTGGGTAACCAAACGGTACCTAAAAGATCTATTACTGGTAAACCAGCATGTGTATGTCGACTGCGAAGCAGTAATGTTCGCAAAGGAGGAGGCTGAAAGCATCAGGCAACGGCGTTATCGCCGCCGCCACCGCCGGGATTCTGATCCCGATTTCCGGCCACCGTAGGCGCGGGCTTGCGGACAGTGAGCAATGGGTAGCTCGCTGTCCGGCCGTCCGGTAACTGTCCGGACCAAGCCCAAGTCGTCGACGGCGCGCACTATTCCCGCGCGCCTCAAGGAGTTGTCAGCAACAGCAGGGACCCAGCCGGGTTGAAGCCAACTGGGGCCAGGGTTATCCGAAAGGGCGCTCGAGCCCCGGTATGAAGGCTAGAAGGAACGGGGTGGGTCTTTTAGTCAGTAAGAGTCTGACACTATCTCCCGCTCCGCCCATGAGCGGGGGATATCAATGCATGATTTTTTCCGACCATAAAAAAAAATGTGTATGTCGACAAATGTCGATTCATGTAGATCTAGAGGTAGTTCGATGAAAATCGGAACGGTACCTATAAAGGTATACTAATCCTTTGTTGCAGGTAGTCCCAAAAAATGTCGCACCTACCGCCACTAGAGTCTTTGGACTGTGATGGAGACCCAGCCTCAGTGGGATTACGCTGGAAAAAATGGAAACGTGCACTAGAGCTATACCTGATTGCTACTGGTGTGACTACACCAGAAGCAAAAAGCAGTGCTCTTATATATGGGTGGTTTAACCCTACAGGAAATTTATTACAATATTCCTGGCGCACATTTGGAAACTACTGCTGACGATGACAACGACATTTTTACAGTTGCCATTAATAAGCTAAACGAATATTTTGCACCCAAACAAAGCCTGTTATATGAGCGTCAATTGTTTAGGCTCTTTAAACAAGAAAGTGGAGAGAAATTTGACAAGTTTCTTGTTAGGCTTCGGCACCAAAGGTCGAAATGCAAATTTACTGCCCCTGACGAATATATGATCGATCACACTTGACAAAATTGTTTTTGAAGCCAATGCTTTAGAAACTGTAAACCGTCAACTCAATAACTTCGGGTTGCCAGGGCCTAGTAAAGACTTGTCAGTAAATAGAGTAGAGACGCGTTCGGGAAAGAAGATTTTGAGTTCAAATTCGTGCTCCCGTTGTAATGGTAGCCATTCAAGTGATAGCAAGATTTGCCCAGCCCGTGATAAAAAATGTCACAAATGCGGGTTCATCGGACATTTCCGAAAACTATGTAAAACCAGGGCAAAGAAACGAAAATCAAATGGCGATACGTCTTATGCAAATCAGACTATCCATCCTGATAAAAAGTAAACCGAATGAAGTCGATTACATTTTCCAAATTGAATGTGACGACACTATTAAATGCATTCTTGGGAATGTCGAAATTGAGATGTTGATCGACTCCAGTAGTAAATATAACATAATAAGTGACGTAACCTGGCAAACCCTTAAAAGTAAAAACATTCGTGTTGAAAATCAAGTAAAAAACCCGAACAAGACATTCAAGGCCTATGGAATTCAAAACCCTCTAACGGTTCTCAGCGTATTTGATTCTACCATTATGGTTAGCAGCGGATTTTCCAGTATCAAAGCGACTTTTTATGTTGTAAAAGATGGCACAAGGAATTTGCTTGGAAAAGACACTGCTACTAAACTTGGAGTCCTGAAACTAGGTATAGGAGTAAATGCAGTTGATGGTAGGTTCCCTAAATTTAAAGACGTCCAAATCCATATTCTCTCAGCCTTGTCGAAGAGTCAAAATTCAAGAGCTAGTTGATTTAGACATCATAGAGTCTGTAAATGACCCTTCTGATTGGATCTCTCCCCTGGTTCCTGTTCTAAAAGGAGACGGAGATGTTCGTATATGTGTAGACATGAGGCGAGCAAATCAACCCATTATTAGGGAAAAACATCCTCTACCCACTATGGAACAGCTAATACCAAAATTCAGAAACGCTAAAATATTATCTAAACTGTATTTAAAAAATTAATTTCATCAGTTAGAGTTGAGCGAGGATTGTAGATACATTACAACTTTCATTAAATGAAAGTTTTGTAGCCGGGGATTGTGTAGGGCTATGACTCAAATTAAATCTTTAGGATACTATGATCCACTAGACCACACCCAAATATACGCTGATGCTAGTCCAGTTGGTTTAGGCGCTGGGCTCGTCCAGCATTGTAGGAATGGGCTACGAATAATTGCATTTGGCAACAAGAGCCTTTCAGACCGCGAAAAACGTTATTGTCAGACTGAGAAAGAGGCTCTCGCACTAGTATGGGCAGTAGAACATTTTGACATATATTTATTTGGAAAAGACAGTTTCGAACTTGTTAGTGACCACAAGCCTTTGGAGGTAATATTCAGGCCAGATTCTAAACCATGTGCGAGAATCGAACGTTGGGTTCTGCGTCTACAGTCATATAATTATAAAATTGTCTATAGTCCAGGCAAGAAAAACATCGCGGATTCGCTGTCGCGATTGTGTATCGATAGTAATCAATCTCCACAACCTTTCAATGACGATAACTATTTAAACCTAGTTGTTAATGAATGTCGTCTTACCGCAATCACTTTGCGTGAGCTGACACAAGCGTGCGAAGGGGATTCGGAACTTAAATTGGTTAGAAATGGAGTCTACAATAATAACTGGGAACAGAGCGTCAGCACCTACAAGATCTTCGAACGTGAGCTATGTTTCCAAGATAATTTGCTTTTGAGAGGCAATATCATTCCGTTTAGTTTGAGGTCGAAAGTTTTAGATGCAGCCCACGAAGGTCATCCGGGCATAGTGGCTATGAAAACACGACTACGTTCAAAAGTATGATGGCCCAAAATTGATAGAGACGTGGAAAATTATGTTAGATCTTGTAAGGGCTGCACTCTATTGTCCGCTCCAAATCCCCCGAATCCCATGCGCAGATGAGAGCTTCCATTACAGCCATGGATTGATATAGCCATAGATTATCTGGGACCCTTGCCGACTGGACATTACCTTTTAGTAATTGTAGATTATTATAGTCGATATAAGGAGATAAAAATTACAAAAAATATTGACTCGACACACACAATAAACATACTTAAAGAGATATTTTCTCGACTAGGCACACCGGTGAGTATTACTGCTGATAACGGCCGACAGTTTATTAGCGCAGAATTTGATAATTTTTGTAAAGAATTTGGTATTCAGTTGTTCCATAGCATCCCCTATTGGCCACAGCAAAACGGAGAGGTTGAGAGACAAAACAGGGATATATTAAAGAGGTTACGAATAAGTCAAAGTCAAAGGTCCAATTGGCAAGATGATTTAACTAAAATATTTGACCATGTAAAATAGTACCCCTCATTCTGTGACCAGTAAATCTCCTGCTGAACTTTTTTTCAGGCGTAAATTCAGAGACAAGCTACCTTCTGTACTAGATATTGAATTTGCAGAAGTAGATCTAAATAGAAACAAAGGACAGAGATATGGAAATGAAAACGACGGGCAAAGAGTATGCAGACAGAAAAAGACAAGCTACGGAATCATGTATCGAAGTCGGAGAAAAAGCATATGTGAAAAATATAATGAAGGAGAATAGTTGTCTGCTACGTTCAATGTTGCACCACATACGAAAATAGTGAATGACGAAAATGGGAAACGACTTCGTAGGAATATAGTAAATCTGAAGAAAGTCGAAGGCAAATGGGAAATATGCCCAAATAAAGATGTAGAGAAGGACGATAATGAAAATGAGGAATTAAGTGAAAGAGAATAACTGATTAACTTAGGCTGATTTTGTACTTTGTTAAAATTAAGTCTTAGTATTATAGTATTGTGATTCTGGATGAGTATGTTATATAATAATATTTTCATTTTTTAAAATTTTGTAACGGGTAGATATGTAGTGTATTACGTGTATAATAAACATAGCACGCTTGCTGGCAGGGCGCTCAGTGGTGGGGAGCGGCTAGCGTCTCGCTAGCCGCTGTGTTGCCGCCGAGCAGTAAGTGCGTTACCCAGTCAAGTCGCTGTTTTATTTTTAAGTGTACATACCAAGCAAATCCTTACAGGTAGTATAACAATGGTCCTGCAGTGGGTCAATCCTTTTCATTGTATTGTCTCTTGTAGGGGCTTTGTTTATTTATGTGCAGTGGTTGGAGAATTCATATCGTCATTATAGTCACTTGTTTAAGCACATAAGCAGTCTATTTTCAACAAACTTTGTTTACTTGCTAGGTACTGCTCGGGTATGCATATTAAGGAAAATTTTATTGTAATTGTCACCCGAAAAATTATTTGACAAATGGGTCTAATTTTGGAAAATGGTACCGTAGGCCCAATATTTTCTCATTTCTCTTCACAAACACGTTTGACTTTCAAGATAATATCCCTGCTAGCACTTTTAATCACTTTTGGTATAATATTAAATACTTTAGAAACGATAAAAAACACAGATCACAACATATTCTCCTAACACATGACATAAACGTCAAATGATTACTTTTCAATTTCGGCTACGCGCCAACGTATCTTGCGCTAGCTCTACCACCAAACCAAAATAAGTCAGTGCTAAGACTTCTTTGTGCCTCATAATTTAATACTCTGTTCTTTACTACTACTCTGAATAGTCTAAGATCCGATAAAGTATAATTAATACTAAATTTATCATAAAATACGTTTCATCCGTTAAACAAACCGGTGAAGGTCGTTCTTAATCGTATCCTCTACTAGAACTTATCTAACACAATAGTCAACAATAATGTCAACGTAAAATATTTGTAAAAGTAAGTGTTAACCTATTTAAAAGTAGTTACATTTAAGGTTGTAAACAATTATAATAAGATTTTATACTTAGTGTCCGACCGAAAATGCATTTTCAGCCGAAAACGAAGCTTCGGCTTCAGTCTCATTTTCGGCCGAAAACAAAAATGATTCAGACTTTAACATTGAAGATATTAAATTAATTCATGGAAAATATTTTCATTGTATATGGAAATATATTAATGGAGTATTGATTATTCTTCTGTTTAAGCATAACAAAAATATTTTAGAAAAATACAAAGTATAGAATAGTCGGCTTTATAATGTTCCCACTGTTGATGTTGGGACTCAGGCCTCCTCTCTAGGAGAGGGGATGGGCCGTTATACACGCGGGCCCAAAGTGGGACATGTGAAATCCACCAAGGATTTCACATGTCTTCGAATTTTTGGTTCTAGGACATGCCTGTCTCCTTACGATGAAGGAAAACCCTTCACCACTTTTGAGAGCAGTGGTGATGAAATGAATTACACAAAGTAACGCGCCTGGCTGGATTTGGACCCGCGACCTTTGACATGCAGAAAAATAAAACATGATAATTTCATAAGAAGACAAAAAAAATCGTTTATTTCTTGCTGTATTGATTGATTACATAATTATTATAATACAATCAATATAATTTATACTTCGATAATCACCATTAAAAAAAATAGGTAAAAAAACTTTTTAAGTTAAACGGTTTTATGTTAAACATACATTGCAATGTTTAAGATAAATGTACTAAAAAACCAAAAAATAATAAAATAGATACAGTCGTGGGAATTATAAACATATGCATAGACTAGACTAAAATAAAACCGTGGGGCACGTCAATTGTCTACAAATTAATTAACATTTTAATCAACGATTGTAGACAATTGACGTGCCCCACGGTTTTATTTTAGTCTAGTCTATGCATATGTTTATAATTCCCACGACTGTATCTATTTTATTATTTTTTGGTTTTTTAGTACATTTATCTTAAACATTGCAATGTATGTTTAACATAAAACCGTTTAACTTAAAAAGTTTTTTTACCTATTTTTATTTTCTAGTTTTTAGTTTTTATTTCGCATTCTGTATGATAATTATTATTACGTATTATTATTATCGCCTGAGTCTTGAGGGGAAAACGCTAACGACATATCATTTTTATCCACCCTAATGCCATACAGTTCTCGGCGCGTTTTAACCTTTCACCTTAACTTGGGTGGTGTACCGCTAACGACGTATCATTTTTAGCCACCCTAACGCCACACAGTCCTCAACACGATACAAAATCTTGACTTGGGTGGTGGATTCAGGCTGGATTAATCAGATACCTAAATTACAGATTCAATTTCTAAATTTAAATCTTATTATTATACGCCATTTGGTGGCTGCGCCCATCTTAAATATTGAGGTTGTATAGTGCACTGTATTCTTCTTGTCAAGCCCTTTTATTTGATACCCATATTGGTGGGATTGATAAAAAATTGTTATCAGCCATTTGGTAGCGGCGGCCATCTTGTATTTCAATTTTTTATAGTATATTGTATTCTGCTTGTTGTGCCCTTTCATTTGATACCCATATTGATGGGATTGATAAAACCTACGTTATCCGCCATTTTGTAGCGGCCGCCATCTTGGATTTCAATTTTTTATAGTATATTGTATTCTGCTTGTTGAGCCCTTTCATTTGATACCCATATTGATGGGATTAATAAAACATAAATTATCCGCCATTTTGTAGCGGCGGCCATCTTGAATTTATAATGATAATGAATAAACATAATTGTATTGTCACCAAAATCCAAAGTGTATACAAAATTTCAGATTAATCGGTTGACAGGAAGAGGGTGAAATTTGAATTACTAAATTTGACCAAAGAATAAATAAAACAAACGGGGTGAGCTAAATAAAACCGTTTAATTAACTAATTTTTGTCAAAAATTAACATTATTATAGCAAACTAATATTAAACCGATCCCTTGATTGAATCCTTGTAAATATAATGAAAAGCGTATTCCTTACGTTACTTTTAGTAATGCTAAATAAGCTAAATTATTATTAATTGAGATCTTAATTATTTATGTATTTATAACGCTATGAAAGTGGTTCGGTTGGTACCTATAATGTGTGACTACGGCTTTTCTTTTTGTTCTGTTCTTGTTTTTCACCATCCTGGAAATCTTGTTTCCATTCTTTTTCAGCGTCGTTTTTTTGTCGAGGTCGGGTTTTAGTTTTTTATTTTTTTTTATTTAAACAATTTTGGTGTTAAAACACTGTGTTTCTATACTATTTACGTGAAGCCCTTCCAAATGATATCAAACACGACGTATTTAAATATCTTATTTTTATAAATATAATGTATGTATTTACTATAATGGAGTACCGTAGTCGGGCACTCCGGTACTACCGGAGTACCTCTGTCAAGTGGGCGAGGCCTACCTGTCGAACCCCGGTTACTAGGGAAAGTGGAAAGAGCGAGAGATGTCGTGCGGTGTTCCGCAGGGGTCGGTACTAGGACCACCTTTGTGGAACATTGGGTACGACTACGTGCTGAGCGGCGACTTCCCTGACGGGGTCAGCGTGGTCTGCTACGCTGACGACACGCTGGTTCTAGCGCAGGGAGAGTCGTATCAGGTGGCGGTCGATCTAGCGACACGCGGGGTTGCGACAGTCGTTGACAGGATCCAGCAGTTTGGACTCGAGGTGGCACTGCACAATGGGATCTGGAGGCCACAGTCCTTGCACGCATGCACGATTTGCGCGTGGAGATGCAACGCCGGGGCGAAAGTCCGCTGTCACGACATGGTGATATGGCGTCAGCGATTTTTTCAGGTAGATTAAGCTCAGCGTCATATGTATGCAGTAAGAAAAAAATAAGGCAAATGACAGATATCGCCACAGCTAGGTTAGTATACTATGCCTATTTTCACAGTATTATGTCTTATGGCATTTTACTGTGGAGATCTGAAGCAGATGTAGACTCAAATTTCATATTGCAAAAGTGAGCATTATTTATAAAATGGGTCCTCACGAGTCCCTCAAACATAATTTCAAAGAAATCGATATATTAACACTCCCCTCTCTTTATATCTTAGAAAGTATTTTGTGTGTCCGTAACAACCTAGAATTTTTCAAAATTAGAAGCAATTTACTCGTAGTAAACATGAAATTGTATTACCCAAATGGAGATTAGCTAAGACCAGTAAGTCATTTTTAGTAAATAGGATACGCTTTTATAACAAGCTACCAAAAGCGGTTACTGTACTTAGCGAAGGAAAGTTCAGAACCCAAATGCGTGTCTTAACCAAAAAAACATATTACAAGGTGTTTTTATGGTGGGAAAAAATCATCCAATGACAACCCCCGCTCAACCAAACAAGCGTGTCTTCGACATAGTCTTTATTACAAGGTTAAAGACTATGTCGAAGACACACTTGTTTGGTAATGACTGCCTCTGCACAATGTGGCCCCCTGATAACTCATAATATTGTGTAAATGTATATTACAACAAAGATGAATCAGTAAATAGTAACTGCTCCAACTTTGTTGTATAATATACATTTTTTTTTTTTAACCCATTGCTTTTGCAATATTTTTTAATATTATTTGACCCCAACCAGTATTTTTTTTGTTAACGTTTCATTTATTGATAGTTGTAATTATTTTTTTTTGTACAGCCTCATTTTTATAATGTAAATGGAAGAACACTGTAGACTCCGCGAATTCTTAGATTACTTCCTATTTTGATTCACTTTTTTAATTATAATTATTTTTATTTTGCTTTTGAGTACAATATAAACCGGTCTACACTGTTCTTACATAATATCTATTTACTGTAATATAGAAATATTGTAAGAACAATCACTTTTTTAAAAAGAGTAACCATGGAGTTTTTGCCGGTTCTTCTTCATAGGAAACGACCAATTTAGAACCGTGCACTAGTTTCTGACCTTTATAAGTGCCCATGTAGGCCTAGGTGAAATAAAAACTTTTGTATTTTGCACGTAAAGGAGCGAGAACGTAGTCTCTCTGACTTTTAAAGGAACTGGAGTTGGTTTTTATTCACTCCTGTTCCTTTTGTGCCATTGTTTTAGGGCTCCGGGGATCTCTTTAGTATCACCAATGGCTCCAGCAGGCTTGGCCCCTGCGAGGCCCCTACGGTTTGCTGACAACTCCTTGAAGCGCGGGTGGAACAATACTCGCCGTCGTCATCTTGGGTTCGGTCCAGACGATTACCGGATGGTCGGACGACGAGCTGCCCATTGCTCGCCGTCCGCAAGCCCGCGCCTACGGTTGCCAGAAATTGGGATCAGAATCCCGGCGGCGGCAGGGGCGTGAAAGCCGCGTGCGCCTCCTCCTTTGCTAGCATTACTGCTTCGCAGAAGGAGGTGGCCGCCGGCCATTCCTCCTCGCCCCATCATGTATGACGAACAGCGACGGAAATTGATGGACGAGATCACTCGCTTGGATGAGGGACCGGTATACAATTGCTACCTCGTAGCCTCAGAGGCCAACTTTCGGCGGCTAAAAGAGTTCGCACACGAAGGGCACAGAGTAAGGAGTGACTTAAACGGCCAAGGCGCGGGCGGCAAGGAACCCGTATTGTGTATTGTCTTATCCACGTGAGTAACGGTCCTCGTTAGTATGCCGCCCCAGAATGTGGAGAAGGGCATCATGGGGACAGAACGAAGAAATTTGTAAAGAAGTCAAGAAGCGGCTGCGGTGATAGCGTGCTCATATTTATGTGGGTGGGCTTTGTCTCCTTGCGATTAGGCATAGATGACATGATGTCGTTGGGGCCATATGTGGTTGGAGGGAGTCCTCCTCGCTCCGGATTATGAATTGTACTAAGGACCGGTTTTTTTTCAAATATTGTTAAATTATTATGCTGAGTTAGAAGTCTTTTGATCTATCTTAGGTTATGTTAGTATGAGATCTGTTAATGTTTTACATTTTTTTCTGTTGTGTGTCCCAAATAAATGTTTTCCTTTCTTTCTATGGCGGTTGTCACACTGCCACGCACCACGCAGCGTAGCGCGTGAAAACGCTCCTACGCACGTACTTGCGGGAGTGCAGATCTGCATCATCGTGCGGGTTTTTTACGCACTCACGCGCGTGGGTGCGTCTTGTAAATTCACGCAGACCCGTACTCATTTCATACAAAATCACGCACGGTACGACGAGACTCAGTGTGGCATACCATGCGTGTCGCCCCGCACCCACGCGCGTACCTAAGTGCGTGTTTCTACGCGTGTAGGTGCATCTACATGAACGCGCGTGGATGCAGTTTCAGTGTATTGGACTGTGCGTGTTTTCTGTACAAACGGAGATACTTCACACGCATTCACGCACTACGCTGCGGGGTACGTGGCAGTGTGATAACCGCCTAAGAAGGAAACACCGCTACCAACCTTTAATGATAATGATGTAATATTACGTTAAAACATTATTCAAAGTTAAAATACAACTGGCCAAACAGCTTTTCATTTCAACTGGGAGTTATTTGCGGCTTTCCCTTTCACTGGCACGCTATGCACTCATTGAGTACAGCTATGAAGCCTGCCGCCCATATAATTACGTTTCAATACGACACCGTCCTTCGGCGGAAGGTAGCGATCAGATACCAAATACGGTAATGTACGCCTTGACCTGCTGACCCTAGTTATAGATCTCTGGTCTAGTATTTGCGATGACGGGATTTCTATACTTCATTCACGATTGCATTAGAGAAAAGATGTTCATAGAAGCAGGTGTGCTAAACATATTTGTTGATAAAAATTCGAACAGTTTTTATAAATAATTGTTTAAATGTGACTCTAAAGTCGTTGATTTCAATATAATATTTTAACATTACCTATTAAGATAAATCGATGGCCCCCCGAATAAACGTGTAAGAGAAAATTGAAAACTTTTCAGCAAAAAATAAAAACGTTTAAACTTCAATAACGCTTATTTTATTGTAAATATGTATAAATAATCTATAATCAAATTAAAGGTAAAAAAATAAACTACAGGCTTCTGAGTAGTTTTAAATGTATATAATTAGTATGTTAAGAATATATAGAATATATTAATATAATATAATATATTTAAACTATTTATACTAAAACCTAAATAAATACCTAACGTATATAAATAAAATACAAAAACACAAAGTGCACTCAGGCGTCGAAGTACTCCTCCACATCGCTGTCATCCGGGAATGTGCCCAGAAGACTGGCAGCATTACCACGTTGAATGGCAATGCTAATTCTTTGAGCGAAGAACGAGCCAGCCCTCTGGTCACGCAAGGTGTCGATCAGTCGGCGAGAAATTTCCTTAAAAAGGAGACGCGCATTCGGACCCCATGACCCAAGCGTTTCGACCCCAAACGGCTCAAAACTGTAATTACCAATAAGGTTACAGTATTTGCGCCGTTTAAGGGTCTCAGCAGCCGCAGCGGCAGCGCCAGCACAGCCCGCCGTACATGGAATGTGGGATGGCGCAAGGGTGTCGACACAGTTTAAGTTTGTTTATTTAGAGTAACGAATTATTTATAATATAAAGCTTGAATTATAATATATATAATATATTAATACAATGCTCGGTGATCTCAGTAAAGCTTCCGGAAGAGTGGGACAGACAATTCACTTGGGTAGCGCGTAGAATGCATAGAGCCAATAAAAAAAAACCTACAAGTCGACATGTCAATGTATTCACGCTAGCCACGGATTTATCCTCGTGAACACAAAGTAGGTACTAGTCTCTTAGACGAAAAAAAAAAATGGAATATTAAGTCAAAGTCAAAGCATTTATTTCAAATAGACCATTTACAGGCACTTTTGAATAGTCAAATGTCGGTCAGTCCAAGAAGAGTGAAGCCAAATTGCACGTTCCAAAGCGTAGATCTCTATGGAGAAGAACGTGCAAGAAACTCCATGGACACTCTTTTATTTACGAAGATGATGGTGACAAATAGCAGATGTTTCTTTGTATGCAACAAAGAAACATCAGCTCTTTTTCTTATACTCCAAATTACTTCATCGATTAATGCTGTTTTGATTTTTTAGGTTAGAGAATATTTTACCAAAATAGTATTTTTACGAGAATCTTATTATCTATAATATAAAAATGAATCGCAAAATGTGTTGGTAAGCGCATAACTCAACAACGCCTGGACCGATTTCAATAAATTTTTTTTTGTTGTGTTCGTTATTATGAGGAGAAGGTTCTTATGGAAAAAAAATGAAAATTAGGGTAGTTTAGGGTAGAGTAGGGTAGTGTAGGGTAGTGTAGGGTAGAGTAAGGTAGAGTAGGGTAGAGTAGAGTAGGGTAGGGTAGAGTAGGGTAGAGTCGGGTAGAGTAGGGTAGAGTAGGGTAGAGTAGGATAGAGTAGGGTAGAGTAGGGTAGAGTAGAGTAGGGTAGGGTAGAGTAGGGTAGAGTATAGTAGGCTGAAGTAGGGAAGAGCGGGAGCGAAGCCGCGCGGGCAAAAGCTAGTTTATTATATATAAATAAACTAAATACTTAGAAGAAAAGAATAACCAAAAGCGTTTGAAAATCAAAGGACGCATCTAGGCCATTTACGTCTATTCAATTAAGTACTCATGTGATATATTTCTTAATTTTTTATGCTAAGATAAAAATGTTTTTTTATTATTTTTATTATATTAATATGATAAATTCATATTATTATTAAACCAAGTTAAAGCCCATTATATTCGGCTTTATTTTCAACTTTTAATATGTAAACATTTTAATTTATTCAAAGACAGCAAACGATTTCCCGTTTCATTCATTAAAACATTTTTTTCTCTGTTTTTACTTTTTGTTAGATACGTCTTTTTAACTATCAGGGGCAGCATCGGTGTTTGCATTTTGCGAACACCGATGGGTGACCATGGGGGGCGCGTGCGAACAGCTGTTATGTTATTATGATAAAACTAATAAGTATAAAAAAAGTTTCTCTGGAATAGTTGTTTCTAATCTTGAGTCCAATCACGTGTATAAGTATTGGTCACTAATTACCAGTCACCCTATATATACATATATAAAAAGAAAACGGTACTTTTCACACATGTTACTTAGTAACCAGTTTTTTGGACAGTGTGACAGCAGTTACGCTGGTAAGGTTATTTTTATTATTGACTAGCTTTTGCCCGTCGCTACGCCCGCGTAAATAAAAGACCTTCCCTCTTTCTCCCCCTTTCTTCACTTTTTTTGTAAAAAAAATTAGCCTATGTCCGTCTCCAGGGTTCCAACTATCTCTGTACCAAAATTCATCAAAATCGGTTTTACCATTTAGGCGTGAAGACGTAACAAACAAATAAACAAACAAACTCACTTTCGCTTTTATAATATTAGTAAGGATAGGCTTGCGTTTGACCACCATCTCATCTGATGGTAAGCGATAATGTGATTGACGATGGAACACGCTTGCCTAGAAATAAAGTAGGTGGTGGTAGTGTGGTGGTGGAAGGTGGTAAGTGAACTGACGTTAATCCACTAGGAAATGGGTGATGAGGCAGTTTGTAATTGTTGTAACTACCTATTGGCATAAGATAATCGAGTAAATCTACTCTTACCAATGTGTGAGACCAGAGTATTACGATGACGTGGGTTAATAAGGAGGAAGAATTTTCGAGATATTTTCAAAATGTTCTTATTCTTTCTATTTAGTCTATAATAGGCGGAAACTTGAAATGATCATGTACAGGTAGTTGTACAAGATTTGTGTAGAGAGGTGTGTTGAAAGCTATTATAAGAGCTTTGTTCTGGACGACCTGGAGTTTTTTGTAGTTACTGTCACTAATGCTGCTTCAGACAAAGAATACTTAGGTCTTGCAAGATCGAACTAGTATGGAATGAATCCGTAAATGATTGAGATTGAATAGTAACTTTACCTACACAATAATGTTTGTTTGATAGTTTAAATATTCGTATACCTAGTATTTAAAAAGGGCAAAAGGCTTCTCTAAAACTGTAAAGAAAGTATCAAAATCTTAATTGTTAAAAAAAAATAAAAATAAAGGAGCCACATAAGAAGTAAATTGGCATACCTTTTTCAGTTCAAAAAGTGTTCACAATAAAAGAACAAGCCTGTAGAAGTCTCCATTTAGAAGAGAATGAAGTACCTACTCCCGTTCTTGTGAACACGAAAATATACCACTTACTAACTTAACATCATTTTCAGATCGTCTTTCATAGCACAATGAACATGAAATGGTGGATCGTCTGCCAAGAGCCACACGAACTATACAACGCAGAAGTATCATTTATTTGTGCGACTAGTTCATGATTGGATATTTCATTCTACTAGTAGGTTTAGAAAAGCTGCTACTCGTGGGCTTGAGTCGGACGTGTCTGCCGCATATCAGATAAGTTGCCAGCTAATGAAGTTACTTAATGGGCTCCAATAAATGAAAGACCTCACGGCCTCAAGGCAAAGGACCGGACCGAGGGGACTAGCCCGCGCAATGGCCCAGGAAAGCCATCTGTGGAAAAGAAGGGAGAGGCTCTCGCCCATCTATGGGTTAATTCGATAGATTAGATTACAATGGAATAGAATAGACTAAACTTTATTATATTCGAAAATAGTAACAATATTAATGAAACTTAAATCTAAGACGATTATCACACTGCCACACACCAAGCAACGTAGCGCGTGAATGCGTGTTTTAATATTGCTTGTAAGTATCTCCGTTTGTATCGAAAACACGCACAGTCCGACACAGTAAATGCATCCACGCGCGTTCATTTAGATCACGCGCCTACAAGCAGAGAAACATGCGCACACGCGCGTGGATGCGGGGCGAGACGCAAGGTATGGCACACCGGGTCTCGCAGTGCCGTGCGTTATTTTTGATGGGCTTTGAATTAAATGAGTCAGAGCCGCCGTGAATCCACAAAACGCACACGATGATGCAGATCTGCACTCCCGTAAGTACGCGCGTAGGTGCGTTGACACGCAGCATGCAGCGTGATGCGTGGCAGTGTGATAATCGCCTAAGGGTACAATAATAGCGGTCTTATTACTGACAGCGATATCTAACAGACGACTTTAGGATGGGCCATAAGAACTTAATCTAAAGAAGAGATACTTTGCGGTATACTGCTAGTAAATATTAATCAAACAAAACTTTACAAAATACGGCATTTTCATAGGTAATAAAACTATTATGAATCGTTCATAATAGGTTTATTACCTATGAAAATGCCGTTTTTAAACGACTTCCAAAAAAGGAGGTGGTTCCCAATTCAGTTGTATTTTTTTAATTAATTTTTTTTTTATGTTTGTTACCTCAGAAGTCCGTCGTTTATGGACCGAGTCGGTGTTATTTAAGAAACAAACAATAGTGAGAAACACTGACTTCCGAAATTAAAGTTATTTTGATCGTTTCAGTGTATTTTTTTAGTGAAGTCGGTTATTTTTTTTTTGTAAAATGTTTTTTTTTATAACGTACTGCTTTGAAGTGGAGATCTTTGGATTGACTTGGAATTATAAGTGCAAATAAACTTTATATTAAAGGTACGTTATTCTTTTTTTAAATTAAGTATTTATTGGTTTCTTTGTGTATTATGTTTTCTGTAATATATGTACTTATAAACATGAACCTAAAAAAAAATCCTTTTTCACGGGTGGGTCACGTGATGTGTCAACTAGACGTTTCGACAGATTTGACGTTTCGATTTCTACTTATATTTTCAATATAGGTAGACACTGACCAACGAAAGATGGGAGTGAATTATTTAATAAAGTCCATATATGGCAGCAATTGGCAATTTTTTTTTAAATAAAAAAATTAAGCCCTGTCAAAAATGTGTCGTTGACATTTCAAACTTCATTCATCTTGTGTTTACGTGTATTTTATTTTCGTTTATTTTATTATAATAATGCTTTAAACAATAAATAATTCGACAAGGAGGCTCCTCTTCAAGATGATTGATAAAGTTAAAACCAAAAAAAGTGAGATTAATCGGAAATCTGTACAGAAAATGCGACGGCTTGATACTATAATTTCATATTATGGGTTAGTGTTTTGAATATTTAGTGAAATAGCTTGATACTTTTCGATTATTTATAACAAATTGCAATGAGTAATATGTTAATATACTTTTAAGGAGATATAGACAATGAGCAGGTGAAACTTTAAATTACCAGAACGGCAAAGGCATAGAAAACTTTTGAAGAAATTGAAATATCGACTTGTGAATCACAATACATAAAAAATAATATCTTCAATGACAGGTATTTTTCTCCTTTCAGACCTTTTAGATTTAAAAGTCATTTACTATTGTTTATAGGAGACGCGTAAGGATGGCTAAAATAAATAATAGGCATATTTTTGTATTATATTATATGACATTTGATTGTTTTAATTGTATCTTATTTTTAGTGGTATTATTAATTATCATCATCATCATTTCAGCCGACAGACGTCCACTGCTGGACATAGGCCTCCCCCAAGCGTCGCCACAACGAACGATCATGTGCGTCCCGCATCCATCGGATTCCCGCTACCTTCACCAGGTCATCAGTCCACCTTGTAGGAGGCCTTTCAACACTGCGTTTTCTGGTACGCGGTCGCCGCTCCAGAACCTTTCGGCCCCAACGGCCATCTGTTCTGCGAGCAATGTGCCCTGCCCATTGCCACTTAAGTTTGGCGATTCTTTGTGCTATGTCGGCAACCTTGGTTCTCCTGCGGATATCTTCATTTCTGATTCTATCACGCAAGGAAACTCCGAGCATAGCCCTTTCCATTGCTCTTTGGGTGACGTTTCGGATCCATATGTCATCACTGGCAACACACATTAGGTATTATTAAACTGTTTTGAAAACCTTGGTTTTTTCAAATGTCCCAAACTATCGAAGAGAACGGTCTCACCCTTGTGCAGACTAAGACTCGGCCACTGCTGTAGTCCAGTATTTCTTCATAAAATTCATGTTCGTGATAGTGCTTTGTGCGAGTGTGGCCTTGATGATAGCACATTTGACCATATCTTTTTTCATGCTCTTTAAACTCCCACTCTTTCGACTTGTATTAAACGCTTCCCAAAATTAAAATTCCTCTTCCTATTAACTTCCCTTTTAACTCTCTTCTCCCGTAAACTTGCCCAAATTCTATCTAAATTTATAAATGATAATAGCATTAAAATGTAGCCTGGTGTGTGATATATTTCAATATGTAAATATTAATGTTTATCTGTGATGTCATCTTATATATTTAGTTTTAATGTATGTTCACTAATAAACATTGTGTTGTCCTTACAGCCACTAACATTGTAGATCTACCACAAATTGCTAAGTTCTATGGTTCACCTCATGGCGGGCGCTACCTTCACCACATGACACTGGCAGAATAGTCGATACCGGCTCAGTTGCCAAAGAGGAAAAAAAAATGTTTAGAAATAACATTGTGATTTTTGTTTATAGACTTAAGTGTGAGGACACTGGAAAGATAAAAAAGAAGGGTCTATTAATCAAGGAAAGTAGAACACTCTTAGAAAAAAGCGCCTTCATTGTGCAACAGTTTCCAATTTGGATAATTTTGATGTTCTGTTTGTGAATGTTATAGTAAATAAATTATATACACGAAATTTAAATCTTTCGTTAATTCATTAAACCCCAAGCGAACGCCAGCGTTCTCTCTCATTGTCTTTCTATTGTGTCTAATTACAGTATTCGAAAGGTTAAGCGCACATTATGCAGGCAAGCAACATACAAGTTCAGTTCAGTTGACATTATAAGTTGAAGATAAAAATGCTTGACTGCTGGTCTAGCTCCACTACCACTAGGGCGCACAAATTGTTAGTTTGAAATTTGAAATCACTGGTAGTGGCACGTGTGTTGGATCATTGGGAAACAAATGTTATGCATTAATATTACAAAGAGAGACAATTTGATTTTTTAAATGTTTGTTTACACTCGTAATCGATAGACTATGGAAAAGGCGATAACTAAGCGAAAAACCCAAATTCTGCCGGAAGTCATTATTCCACGCGGACGAAGCCGCGGGCAAAAGCTAGTAACGTATAAAACTTTGAAAAAGCAACGCAATAAGAAACATTACTTACGTATTGACTATTCTGTACAGAAAAAACTAGTAAAATCAAATTAAAAATATTTTTTTTCCTCTAACAAAAAAGAACCCAATTTTCAACAAATATTGACAATAGTCAACAAAGTAGTAAGTAATGCCACTTTCAAAAAATTGGCGCGTACTCACAGTATTGCCACATATCAAAAATAATAATTATGACACCAATAACAATACCAAATAAAAAACCTGACATAAATGTATTGATTTGCTCAAAAAGTGTGTTTTAATCAGAAATTACGTATTTACGAGTACTGTCCCTAAAAATTTGGCGATCAGCGGCAACGATGTCTCGCGCCGGGCCTTAGTACAGGCCATGGTTCGAAGCGAGGAGGAGAGGCGTAGCCTCCTTCTACGAAGCAGTAATACTGTGGATACGTCGGCAGAAGTATTGAAAAGTAGGCCTTATGGCGGCGTGGCACTCTTATGGAGAAAGTCTCTATTTACTTCTGTCTCGGTTATACCCAGTATGAGTGAACGCACAGCGGCTGTTAAATTGACTTGCGCTGACTGCATTTTGTTATTGTTTAGTGTGTACATGCCGATTGATTCTCATAAAAAATTCTGTGAATGTTTAAGTGAAATAGCGGCTATTGTTTAAAGTGGAAATGCTGGATATGTTTATATCTTAGAGGATTTTAATGCTCACCCTGGCGAATTATTTAATAGGGAATTACTGAGTTTTTGTGAGGAACAAAATTGGATTTGTGCTGACTATAAGAAGCTAGGTATTCACTCTGAAACGTACACCTTTGTCAGTGATGTGTGTGGAAGCAGACGTTGGTTGGATCATCTCCTGATCTCTGAAATGGCGTGGAAGTCACTCAAAAAGGTTGAAGTTTATCATGATATTTATTGGTTAGACCACTATCCGCTTGCTTTTCAAGTTGATCTGGGGATGGTGGGATCAGAGAATGCTTCGTAACAAGTGACCAATAAAAATAAAAGCATTGATAAGGCTATATGGGGGAAAGAAATGCATCATAAATTAAATGTTTTTATAATTTATATATGGAGAAACTAAGAAATATAGATTTTCCTTCAGAATTGAGAAAATGTTGTGATAATTTTTGTCAGGATAAGAGTCACAGATCTGTTATTGACATCATGTACAGGGATATAGTGTCATCCCTTCGGGAAGTGGCTGAGGACAGTTCTGGTTTGGTGAACGATGGTAAGAGACGGCGTGCAGTGATTGGATGGAATAGGTATGTCAGGGGCGCGCATGGAGACGCAAGAAAGGCTTTTTTGATCTGGGTGTGGCATGGAAAACTTCGTAATGGTAGGTTATTTGAGGAGATGAATGAGACGCGCAGGGTATTTAAGCAGAGGTTGAAATTTTGTCAGGATAATGAGGACCAATTCAAAATGAACAAGCTAGCGACTGAACATGGGCGCAAGCAGTTCCGAAACTTTTGGAAATCCACACAGAGGTTAAATCCTAAACCTATGGTTCCAGTGAGTGTGGATGGAGTTGAGAAACCGGAGAAATGCCTGCTAAACATGTCCGCAATCTGGACATGTTTAGCAGGCATTTTGTGGTGGATCCACGTCAGGCAGAAGAGCAGGTGCGTGTCGCTGAGGGCGTCATTTCTGGAAAGCCATTAAACATTTCGGCAAAGGAGATTAAGGATGTTATTAAATCTATGACTAAAGTCAAATCTCCCGGACATGATGACCTAAGCATTGAACACTTTCAGTGTGCGGGTCCGCATCTTCCGAAGGGTCTTATCGATGCTGTACAACTTCTGCGTGAGGCATTTCACCTGCCTGTAGATTTGATGAGGACGATAGTTGTGCCGATAGTGGAAAGTAAAACTAAGGATGCGTCAGATAAGGATAACTACAGACCGATCTCTTTGGTCACTGTAGCGGCTAAGGTGCTTGACTGTGTGTTTGAGCATAGGATAAAGGGACAGCTTAAGTTAAATGATGCACAGTTCGGTTCTAGAGCTCGGTTGTCTACGGAGACTGCTATTCTGGCGCTCAAGCATACAGTTATGCACTACACTGATAGAAGTACTCCTGTGTATGCTGCCCTTCTGGATCTCTCCAAGGCTTTTGACCTGGTTAATTATAATATCTTGTGGTCAAAACTGAGGGAGAATGCCATACCACATGTCAGATGGTCGGGCGCATTGTCTGGTGAGTATGGACTGGAGTGTGGCGTGAGGCAAGGTGGCTTAACCTCCCCAGGGCTCTTCACTCTGTACATCGATCAGCTGGTCGAGGTGCTCAGCAGCACTGGTGTTGGATGCTCTATTGATGGTAAGGTTATTAATTAGTATCAGTTATGCTGATGACATGGTGCTGCTGAGTCCCTCGATTGATGCACTCAGACGGCTGCTTGGAGTGTGTGAGCAATACGCCACTGCTCATGGACTCCTGTACAATGTCAAGAAGAGTGAGGTCATGATGTTTCGTGCTGGTTTCAGAAAATCTCAGTCGGTTCCTCCAATTTACCTATATAGGGTTGCGCTTGAGAAGTTGTCTAAATTTAAATACCTTGGGCACGTTTTGAATGAGGATCTGAATGATGAGATGATTTGGAGAGAGAGAGAAGAGCATTGTCGGTCCGATGTAATATGTTGGCCTGCAGGTTTGCTAGGTGTACTAAAGAACTGAAAATTACACTTTTTAAGGCCTACTGCCTCGGTCGCGTATATGCAGAGGGCCTACAACGCTCTTTGAGTTCACTACAATAATGCTTTCCGGGTGTTGTTGGGGCTTCCGCGTTTCTGTAGCGCGTCAGGCATGTTTGCTGAGGCAGGCACGGATAGTTTTAAGGCTATCATGCGCAAGAGAACGGCATCCTTGATGTATAGAATGCATGGAGGCTTCGATAGCATCCTGAAGGTAATTGTTGAGAAACCAGACTGTCCATTCCTGATGCACTGTTCCCGCAGGCATGCCTGCGGACCTGGTGCTGAGGGAAAGCATATGAATCAGGAGAGGAGGATATTTTGATTTATTTTGTTTATTTTATTTTATTCATTTTGTTACTAACATAGTTGTATAAGTACACTCGAGAGCAAAAAAATCGCACATCATAACTCTTTTTGTTAAATCACTTTTTGTCATGTATGTGAATAGTTATTGAAAGCATGTCGTACACTAATTGAAAGCCTATTTAATTACCTTTTTAATGATATGAAATACAGTGTGAAAAAATATCCTTGAAAGGATTTAGAGCACAAAATCCAACAAATGGGAAAAATTACCAAATTTACCTTAAGAAAGAATGAGAGTCAAACTTAAAATTTTTGGTCATCATGATTGTCAATAAAGTGTATTCCCTCCCTTAGCCTTATTTACAGCTGTTACTCGATTTTTCATCAACCGTATTAATTTTATCATGTAATCTTAGGGTATAACGTCCCACTTCTAGTCAATGACAAATTGAAGCTCTTGGAGGCGTGGAGAGCCAGGTTTTTTGCACTAAGTCTTCTTTCAAGGTCATTCCAGATATGCTCAATTGGATTAAGATCAAAACTACGACCTGTCCTCTCTATCGCAATGATTCCAACGTCTTATATGTAGTCGCAAACTGTTTTAGCGACATGCGATCTGGTGTTGTTCTGCATCAGGAAAAAAAAGTCTACCACAAGCCACACAAGTGGCTTCACATATTCTTCGAGCATTTTTTTGATGTATCATAAAGCCGTCAACCCTCTTGATATCAGGCCAGTAATGGCCCAGTGATGAATACAATGTCAGTTTTAGTGTCAAAAATTATGCTACCCCAATACGCCTCCAAAACCCACTTGTTCGCTTATGCAGCATTGTTAAAATTGCCCTGATGACCTTCTGTAGACCCTACAGCATCCATCATGGTCATCTAAGTCATTCTGTACTTATCAAAAAACACAACAGCCTGCCATTACGTATACATCCAATTTAAGTGTTTCGTGGCAAATTATTGCCGTGCTTGTTGGTAAGCTGTGGTCAATTTGGTCCCATTTGCTGAGTGATGTGTAGTCAGGCCTGCTTGACCCAGTCTTTTCCTATTCGTCTACTGATTTGTACTGACATTGGGAACTTCTTGAAGCTTTTGTGTCAGTTCAATCGTGTTTAGTGGCCGATTTCTCAAAGTACTTGTTACAGAAAAGCGATAATCCTATGGGCCACCGGCCATATCCTGGTCGCCGAATTTACCTACAAGTAGAAAGAAAGAAAAAGAAAGAAAGAAAAACAGTTTATTTACGCGTTAAAGACGCAAACTTAAAATAAGGTAACAGAACATAACATCAAAATAGGGAAGATATGCGTCTCCTCCGCGCAAAACGGCCGAACGCTCAGCATAAAGCTGCGGCCTCACGCATAATGCGTTGAGCTCACAGCGCTGGTTTTCAGCGTGGGCCGGTCGCTGTGTCGACATAAAGACGCTGGAACGGTGCAGTAAACTAAAAATAAGTATAGATAAGTTATAAATACAAATAAAAAATAAATAGATAAGGTGACAAATACAATTTTATAAAGTGGCAACACCACGACGCGCCCATAGCTCAATTTGTGAAACTCGTTTTAGTAATCTGTGGTAACTTCATACACTATGGCAAAGACACTAATACGTGATTGGACGATTGGACGCGACCGTGGTGCTGTTGACGTCAAAAAGGATATGACCGCATGGTGACGACAAGTAAAAGGTTTTTAAAAATTCATCACAGTTCAAATACTTGTTCCTTATTGCGATGGTTTATGTCTGCAATGAAGTTTTTAGTATTTGTAATGAGTTAAAAAACAGATGAACTCTTTAGAAGCGGACACGGGGAAAGGTAAGGTGTATTATTTGATTCACTCCCATTCACATAGCTTACGGAAAATTTCAGGAACAGTTGGCTAGGAAATAAATAAACGGGACGAATGTATAAATATAAATTAGTACCTACCTAAGTCTGGAATTCGGTAAATAATGAATTGCCAAGTCAACAAATAAGAATAATTTTAAATAAAGAAAAAAATAAATAAATTAGAAATTAAATTGATATACATTATATGTGATTTATTGTAAAAACTATATAAAGATTATTGAAAAGTGTAATTAATATTTATTTATTTATTTATTTATTTATTTAAACTTCATGTACAGTAGTGGTACATAGGCGAACTTAATGCAACAAGGCATTCTCTCCCAGTCAACCTTTGGGTTAAAAAAGAGATCACTGTGGTAGGTTTGCACAATAAACAAATAACAAAAAAAATAAAACGGAAAAAAAAAATAAGTTATTTATATATAATATATAATAAAATACATAAATATGCTAAAATAATAAACTAATAAATACTATGAAAAATATCAAATCTTAAAGAGAACTTAATAACAATTCTGACGAAGAACAAACTAAGGTTGAGAGGACTTCAAGTAGTAGTTCCGAATTTTACGTTTGAAGGAAAATTTACTTTCGGCTTTTTTGATGTCTAGGGGAAGTAAATTCCAGAGTTTTATGGTAGAAACAGCGTAAGAATTGGACAAAAAACCAGTACGGTGAGAAGGAATCTGAAGAAGCATGTTTTTGGATGCACGAAGGTTAAGATTATGAGAACTGCCCAACACTTAATATTATATTTTGTTTGTAGGTTCTTAGCCTGGCAAATAATAAATAAAAAATAGTATTATAAAAATAATATTGTGACAACGTACACTGACAGCAGCGAAACACAAAGGACACGATACGAGGGACAAGCCATTGAATGTCAAGGCACAGCACCGCTGAAAAATCCACCCATAGTACTGCAGGCCATGACCCAGAAGGTGACAAAAAGTTTATTTTTCTGAAAGTTGTGCTAGCAAGAGTACCTTTTTATGGTTATATTTAAAGGATTGTAATGATTTCAGGCCTCGCACCGGTGGAGGAATGTCATTCCAGACCTTCATGGCAGCGTACTTGAAGGAACCCTTAAAGGCCGCAGTCTTGTGTCGCGTCGCTGACAGTGGACCGACTACAGAGCGAAGACCATACTTGTAGTGAGTTTGTCGCCAAGTAAGTTTGTCAAACAGATAGCGTGACTTTTGGTTTGTTACAACGCCAAATAGTAAACTAGCCAAATGCAGCTTACGCCTTGCAGCCATTTTTAAGATCTTTAGTTCATTTATGTACGGAGTCACATGACTCCTACGTGGAATATAAACACAAAAGCGAACACATGCATTCTGGATGCGCTGAATCAGTCTATCTGTTCTAGCAAGCAAACACGGCCCATACACAGTGTCACAATAGTTTAGTTTAGATAAAATCAGGCTGTCAACAAGCAGTTTGCGGAGTGGGATGCTAAGGTATTTTCGTATCCCGTACAAAACTTTTAATCTGTAAAAACAGTGTCTTAGTGCACTTTTTATATGCGCTTCAAAGCGCAGCTCTGGCTCCAGAATCAGCCCCAGGCTGCAAGCCTGCTCCACACGCTCAATTCCCTCTCCCCCAATCATGACCTCAGGTTTGGCTAACAGTATCACAGCAACTTGTTTCTTCGTGCCCAACACCATGAATTTCGACTTAAGTGGATTTAGGACCAGTGAGTTCTCCTCCGACCATGCCACAATCCGAGCCAAGTCCTCATTCAACCTCTGTACTGCCAATGACGTGTCGGTCCCTTTAAAGGATATGTATAGCTGGATGTCATCAGCGTACATATGGTACTTACAATTAATGATCGATCCAGTTACGTCAGCGCTATACAGAATGTACAGAAGAGGACCCAAAATTGATCCCTGTGGGACTCCCCTCGTCACAGGAAGGGGGGGGGGGATGATATAGTAGAACCATCTTCCTTATGAATTTGAACACACTGAGACCTATCAATTAGGTAGCTTTTAAACCAATCCACAGCATCTCCGTCGAAGCCATAATAAGCTAATTTAGAGAGCAGCAGATTGGTATTAATTGCGTCGAATGCCCGTGAGAAATCCAACAGGACCAGGATTGATCCCTCCCCCTGATCACGTGCCTCCAAGATATTGCCCACAACATCAATCAGAGCCGTTGCAGTACCTCTGCCCTTTCGAAAACCGGATTGGAGGTCTGGAAGGATATTATTTGTTTCCAGAAACTCAATAACTTGAGAGTACACAGCACGCTCCAGGATCTTCGAAAGGCAGGGCAGGATACTTATTGGCCTAAGATCCTTCATGTTGGTTGGATCGTTGGTTTTTGGGATAGGGCGCACCATTGCACGTCTCCACAGTCCAGGGAAGGTGCGTGTTTCTATGGATCTATTGATGATAGCAGTGATGGCTTGCAAGGTAGTCGGCAATGTGAGAGATAACATCTTCAGACTGATACCATCAACACCCTGGGCATTTGAATCCAGACTCCTAATTATCTTCAGCACTGCATCTTGGCTGACTGTAGCAAGTGAAAACTCAGCTGGACTATGTCTGCGAGATTTGAAGTAAGCAATTTTAGAGGCATTATCGCTGCAGCTTCCTGGTACATCCAGAAATGCTGCATTGATATTATCCGGGTTATCAAAATGACCAGGCAGTAATTTCTGGCTATGATCCGGAAGCACATCTGACTTGGGATCCTTCCTTTGCTCATTGATATTTTTGGTAAAGTATGCTGTTTTTTCCCTCACCAACGCGGCAGCCGCTTCATGCTTAAGATCCAGATAATACTGAAAACGACTTTCATGGTTTTCGAGGGTGTTGAAACCGATAGTACTGTCAGAATGTAAATCCAAAATGGCGGCTGCAAGAAATTATCAACTTTTTTGTCATGGGTGTCGTTTTCATGGTTTTCGAGGGTGTTGAAACCGATGCTACTGTCAAAATATAAATCCAAGACGGTGGCTGCAAGAAATTATCAAATTTTCCGTCATGGGTGTCGTTTTCATGGTTTTCGAGGGTGTTGAAACCGATGATACTGTCAAAATATAAATCAAAGATGGCGGCTGCAAGAAATTATCAAATTTTTCGTCATGGATGTCGTTTCCATGGTTTTCGAGGGTGTTGAAACCGATAGTACTGTCAAAATGTAAATCCAAGATGGCGACTGCAAGAAATTATCAAATTTTCCGTCATGGGTGTCGTTTTCATGGTTTTCGAGGGTGTTGAAACCGATGGTACTGTCAAAATATAAATCAAAGATGGCGGCTCCAAAAAATTATTAAATTTTTCGTCATGGGTGTCGTTTTCTTGGTTTTCGAGGGTGTTGAAACCGATGGCACTGTCAAAATATAAATCCAAGATGGCGGCTGCAAGAAATTATCAAATTTTCCGTCATGGGTGTCGTTTTCATGGTTTTCGAGGGTGTTGAAACCGATGGTACTGTCAAAATATAAATCCAAGATGGCGGCTGCAAGAAATTATCAAATTTTTCGTCATGGATGTCGTTTTCTTGGTTTTCGAGGGTGTTGAAACCGATGGTACTGTCAAAATATAAATCCAAGATGGCGGCTGCAAGAAATTATCAAATTTTTCGTCATGGGTGTCGTTTTCATGGTTTTCGAGGGTGTTGAAACCGATAGTACTGTCAAAATGTAAATCCAAGATGGCGGCTGCAAGAAATTATCAAATTTTTCGTCATGGGGGTCGTTTTCATGGTTTTCGAGGGTGTTGAAACCGATAGCACTGTCAAAATGTAAATCCAAGATGGCGGCTGCAAGAAATTATCAACTTTTTCGTCATGGGTGTCGTTTTCATGGATTTCGAGGGTGTTGCAACCGATGGTACTGTCAAAATATAAATCCAAGATGGCGGCTCCAAGAAATTATTAAATTTTTCGTCATGGATGTCGTTTTCATGGATTTCGAGGGTGTTGCAACCGATGGTACTGTCAAAATATAAATCCAAGATGGCGGCTCCAAGAAATTATTAAATTTTTCGTCATGGGTGTCGTTTTCATGGTTTTCGAGGGTGTTGAAACCGATGGCACTGTCAAAATATAAATCCAAGATGGCGGCTGCAAGAAATTATCAAATTTTCCGTCATGGGTGTCGTTTTCATGGTTTTCGAGGGTGTTGAAACCGATGGTACTGTCAAAATATAAATCCAAGATGGCGGCTGCAAGATATTATCAAATTTTTCGTCACGGGTGTCGTTTTCATGGTTTTCGAGGGTGTTGAAACCGATAGTACTGTCAAAATGTAAATCCAAGATGGCGGCTGCAAGAAATTATCAACTTTTTCGTCATGGGTGTCGTTTTCATGGTTTTCGAGGGTGTTGAAACCGATAGTATTGTCAAAATGTAAATCCAAGATGGCGGCTGCAAGAAATTATCAATTTTTTCGATATGGGTGTCTTTTTCATGGTTTCGAAGATGTTGAAATAGTGCTGTCAAAATGTACATAAAATAGGATAGTAATTTTTAGTTATATTGTATTGGCTAGACGGAAAAAATTCTACGAAAAGTTATAACGACACTTTTTGCTATAGTAAGCTATTGTAAGCCGTGCGGCGTGCGCATGTTTCTCTGTCTGTCTCTCTCTCTCTCTTATAGAAAGCAAGCCAGAATGGAACTTCGTTCCATCCGGGTGTTCCTTGACACCTCAGTAGTTTTTTTTATTTACGTAATTCAATGTAGTCGGAACATGATGTCTGTGATTGTTTACATATACTATTTATTTATTTATTGTTAATTTATATGCTTAGATTTATGTTTGTACTTTTATTGTTCTTTTGTGTAGGTACTGTCTGTTAATTTACAGGGTTGCATGAAATAAATGTTTTGTCTATCTACCAAAGCATTCAAATATCCTAGCAGCTAAAACTACGCGTTAGAAAGATATTTGGATCTTTATGAGGTTTCGGAATATATAGTAGAATGCACCTGTGAAATGCATCAAAGGCACACCACAAGGGAACAAAACCTTGTTCTCTAACAGACGCACGTTGTGACGCAAGTCGAAACAAATAAAACTACAAAAATATTTTAAATATGCATACTACTTTCCAACCTTTAATTAGAATTTTCTCATTAATCGTTATGGCCAGAAAACTAGTTCACATGCACTATTAAAACTTTGGCCCAGTTAATTTGAATCCATGTTATTATTAAAATTTTAAATTGCGACGTCCGTCTCCCTGAACGGTCGTTAGGTAAATGGCTAGATTTGAATAACCTAAGCTGAAGTCAAATATGTAACAATGACGAGACGCACACAAACTCTCAATTTTATTCAACTGTTTTTTTACACATTATTTACAGTTAGTTATATAACCTTTGAACAGGTGTACATCAATAACTATATATATATTTTTTTTAAGTTTCCCACCACATCTAGTTGTGTGTATGTTCGCAATAAACTTAAAAATTATTAAACGTTTTTTTTTATACGGTTTTCCTGAGTAGACAGTGATTTGTGAAGAAGGCTGAAATGTGTAGTAGGGAAAAATCGTAAAAAAAAAATCTATTCCTGTGCACAGCTAAGACGGGTAACTAGTAAAAAAATAAAATTGGAAACAGTAATTAAAATATTACAACCGTTCAAACTCATTGATTTGCTAAAGAAAGTGTTTATCCGTAACAATGCTTTTTAACCGACTTCGAAAAGAAGGAGGCTCTATTTTCTGTTAAATGTATTTTTTTGTATGTTCACCGATATTTCGGTCAATTGTAGACCGATTTTGAAAATTATTTTTTTGATTGAAATGATATGCTTACAAGTTGGTTCCATAGAAATATTGTTATGATCTGATCATGAACTTCGAAGATATGGAACAGAACTCCTCATAGGATCACAGCAAAATTGTCGTAACAAGTAAAATTGCTTTGTTTATACGTGTAGTCGATGACTGACTGAAAGAAAAGGGGGAAGGAATGTATCGAACTGATCTGGTGATGAAGCCGGAAGGTAAATAATGTAATCTTACCGTGTTTAGGTTTATTAGAAACGTTATGAGATGCACTCTGACTATAAGGTATTTAAATTTTGCTGAAGGGTATTTTTTAGAGGTGGTACCATAACTATAGAGTAAATAAGAACAAAAACTTTTTACAAAAAAAAAAACCGAATTCAGTGTAAAAAAAAAACACTAAAAAGACAAAACGACTTTGATTTCGGAAGTCAGTACTAAATAACAGACAGAAAAATCTATCTAATACTAGCTTTTGCCCGCGCGGCTTCGCTCCCGCTCTTCCCTACTTCAACCTACTTCAGCCTACTATACCCTACTCTACCCTACTATACCCTACTCTACCCTACCCTACTCTACCCTACTCTACCCTACCCTACTCTACTCTACTCTACCCTACCCTACTCTACCCTACTCTACCCTACTCTACCCTACCCTATTCTACCCTAATCTACCCTACTCTACCCTACCCTACTCTACTCTACCCTACTCTACCCTACTCTACCCTACTCTAAACCTCACGGAGCCCGAGACCTTTCCAACGAATGCAAAACCGTGTAAATCGGTTCGTGCGTTCTGGAGTTATAGCGTCAGGAAGGAAAACCCGACTTATTTTTATATAGTAGATAAAGACTGTGACGACTATAAAGGTCACATATTATTTGCAGTAAAAACTGCATTGTAATGGACCTTTTCATTACTCATACTCTGAAAGTAGGTCTGAAGTTGCCTGAGGAGCGGGCTGAAAGTGATACTTTTCATCCCTAGGGAGTTTTACTTTACAACTGACAGCTGTCAAATTATTAAAAAAAAAAAACAAGTTTTATCTTCACATTTCTATTGAACCATGTTCCAATTTTCCATACAGCCATACGTAATCACACCGCGATATAAAATTGAAATAACTAAAAGACAAGTATTAATTAAATAATGTTAAGTATATTTTAAGTGATTTATGTATTTGTTCAACAATTTCTTTAAAATACTTTATTTTTAAAAGATTACAATTAATTTCTAATTTTTCATTAATGAGGCTGAATAGCTGGCCGGCTGCAGAAAAAAAAAAACTAAATGGCGGGAAAGTGGCAATCAGTTGTTGGTTTTTTCGAGTTTTGTTTACATTTCCGTACAACAGAGATTTGTATTCAGATGAAAATAGTGATTAACGCCTAATTTCATAAGAGAAGAGGCTAAAGCAGTAGTGGAATACCTTTTACCGCCTAAATCAGAAGAAAGATACCTACTTAAAGTCATAGGTACGACGACTCAGGTTTTACAAACTTTTTATTTTATTTTTAGTTTCCTCGTATTCGTAATGAAAAGCACAGTGTTTACCTCGGGGTGAAAGTAACCCATTTAACCCCTCGAATTAGCGACCTCGCTCCGCTCGGCCGCCAACTCCTTCTCGGGACGAAATGAGTTACTTTCACCCCTAGTGTAACAATGTACTATTTCATTACTTTTCATCCCTAGGGAGTTTTACTTTACAACTGACAGCTGTCAAATTATTAAAAAAAAAACTAGTTCTATCTTCACATTTCTATTGAACCATGTTCCAATTTTCCATACAGCCAGTCAATCACAGCGCGATATAAAATTGAAATAACTTAAAGACAAGTATTATTTAAATAATGATATATTTTTAACCGACTTCTAAAAAAGGAGGAGGTTCTCAATTCGGATGTTTGTATTTTTTTTTTTTTTTTTATGTATGTTCGGGCATAACTTCGTCGCTTGCCAACCGATTTGAAAAATTCTTTTTTGGTTGGAAAGGGTATACTTCCCAAATGGTCCCATAGTCACCAAGTCGGGATCTGATGATGGAATCTTGGCTAAATCGAGGGAACTCCTCAAATATTATAGGCAACTATATAGTCATTTTGATATTTTCATCAAGGAATTAAGCATTTACAGTCAAAAAGTGACATTTGATGAGGTGGAACTGGTTAAGAAGACCAGAAATTGCCAACGGAACTTCATACTCGAACAAATATCACAATGAACATAGTTAAGCGACTATGACAATACAAATAAATGAATAGTTCTGAATAGTTATGTTGAAAATGGTATCATCGAAGTAACCTGATGATAGTGATGGAGCTGGAAGATAGGCACCGGAACTCCGTAATTAATCAATGTATCCTACCCGTGTTTGGGCTTATTAGAAATGTCATGAGATGCACTTTGGCTATATGGTACTATCGAAGTGATCTGATGATGGAGCCGGAAGGTGGAAGGTAGACATGGGAACTTCATATGAAAATGATGTATTCTAGCAGGGTTTAAGTTAATTGGAATTGACATGAGAAAAAAGTACTCTGGCTGTAAGTGTGTTGCAACTAAAAAGTATGAAATAAAAAACTTTTTATAAAAAAAATAAAACCGACTTCACTAAAAAAACACTAAAATGATCAAAATAATTTTAATTTCGGAAGTCGGTGTTAAATAAGGAACAAACAATAACGAAAAACACCGACTTCCGAAATTAAAATTATTTTGATCATTTTAGTGTTTTTTTAGTGAAGTCGGTTTTATTTTTTTATAAAAAGTTTTTTTAAGTGATTGATTTGTTCAACTATTTCTTTAAAATACTTTATTTTTAAAAGATTACAATTAATTTCTAATTTTTCATTAATGAGGTTAAATAGCTGGCCGGTTGCAGAAAAAAAAAAAAAAATGGCGGGAAAGTGGTAATCAGTCGTTGGTTTTTTCGAGTTTTGTTTACATTTCTGTACAACGAGATTTGTATTAACACGTTATGTTTATCAGATTAAAATAGTGATTTAACGCCTAATTTCATAAGAGAAGAGGCTAAAGCAGTAGTGAAATACTACTAATAAATCAGAAGAAAGATACCTACTTAAAATCATAGGTCGACGACTAAGGTTTTACAAACTTTTTTTTATTTTTAGTTTCCTCGTATTCGTAATGAAAAGCACAGTGTTTACCTCGGGGTGAAAGTAACCCATTTAACCCCTGGAATTAGCGACCTCGCTGCGCTCGCCCGCCAACTCCTTCTCGGGACGAAATGAGATACTTTCACCCCTAGTGTAACAATGTACTATTTAAGGTTTATGATTATTAAAAAGATAGATTCGAAATATGATAGATAATTGTCAATTATGGAAAAAATATTGAATTGAATTTTATATAATAACAATTTAGAGGCTCCTAACAATATAATTAGTCAAATTAACAATAAAGCCTTTTATTAGCGTCTCCCCCCGTTACAAGATCGACTTCCAAATTTAAAGTTGTTTTATACTCTTCAGTGTTTTTTACATTGAATGCAGTTTAATCTTTTGTTGTAAAGTTTTTTGAAACTTAAAAACATTTTTTTTATAATATACCAGACGTTCCTCTGAAAGTATCCGAACGTGGTTATACATATGACAAGTTATTGAATCGCTAGCGGTGTTCAGATACGCGCCTGAGTTAATTTAGCTCCGAGCACGAAACGGTTTAGCGGTATACACTTAGGGCATACTGAAAGTTTCTGGATTCTGATAAATAAGACTAAATATAAAACTTATGTTACGATACATTTATTGTATTTCAAAGTATATTGCTTCATAATTAGTGCATTTTTGCATTCATTGAAACCACTGTACAAATCAGTTGGACTAGTCTTCTTTAGAGACTTTTTCAATGGATTTATGGAACGCAATTTACCGCCGATTCAGGGCTTGTAAAACATGCGCCTCTAAGTTTGTCTTTAATTTTTGGATACAAATAGAAGTCGCAGGGTGCAAGGTCTGGGTTATAAGGCGGATGCGTCATCAGTTCCATACTTGAAGCCTATAATCGGCTTCTGTTACCTTAGCGGAATGTGAAGATGCATTATCGTTGTAGAGGAGTAAATTTTCTAAGACTCTGGGCAAGCAAGTATTGACATACCTGATGTAAATTCTTTGCTACAACTCTGTTTTATAATTCTTTATAAGCATTGATTTGATTGTCAAATACTTTTTAATACTAAACTGAATTTTTAGCATATTAAAACCTAGTAAACTAAAGGTTTTGTCTGTCCATTTCAATTTAATATGCTAATTGAATAAAATCTATCTACAAAATGGATAAATATCTTCGACCAGAAAAATTGGATGCTGATCCGTCGGACTCTACTGCAATGAAAACTTGGCAGCATTGGCGGAAAACTTTTGAATATTTCTTAGCAGCACAGAAGACGTCAACAGCTACATTAACGGAAAATGAATGGGCTGAAGTAAGCTATCAACTTCTCATAAACCATATTTCCCCGAACGTTTTCACTTACGTCAGCGATGTCAACAAATATAACGAAGCTGTAGATATACTAGCTATATAGACTGTATGTGAAGCCGAAAAATATTATATTTGCAAGACACATGCTTGCTTCAAGAAAGCAATGTCCTGATGAAAATATAGATACTTATCTACAAGCTTTAAAATAATTATCTCTGGCTTCACTTCCGTCGACGCTGAAACTTATAAAAACGACTGTATACGTGACGCATTTATAGCAGGCATCTTATCAAACAAATACAGACAACGGCTTTTAGAAAACCTGACTCTAACGCTAGATGAAGCCTATTATCAAGCGATCTCATTCCCTAGAAACTGCCGAGGCCAATTCAAGTTGCTTTAATATTCTACCTGTGAACGCAACTCAAAAGAAAACTGCCCAGGTTGTCTTCGATGTTCCCAATCATCAAACTACGCAAGACGAGAACTTATCTGCTGCTGCTCGCTCACGTCAGCGTAAATGCTTTTTCTGTGGTGGGTAAGTACATATCCGTAAAAATGTCCAGCATTACACGAAGTCTGTCAACTTTGCAACAAAAAGGGACATATTGCTACAGTTTGTAGAAGCTTAACTAGAACAGCTAATCCAACAATATCTAACAAGAATCATTCAGCCTGTATTATTATGGCAGCATCACCTTCATCTCTAAGAAAAGCCTATATATATGTGTCTGCATATATTAAAGGCATAATAGCAGAAGCGCTCTTAGATACAGGAAGTTCTGTTCCCTTTATAAATAACAGTTTCTCCAAACTTTGCGGACTTAAAAAAAAAGCCATGCAACCAAACAATTTCAATGGCCTCGCTTAACCATATATCACAAGTGGAAGGCCAAACTTTTCAAACAATTATTATCGGTATTCACAAGTATGAAAATGTGAATTTCCTTATCGTCAAAAATCTTTGCGCTGATATAATAATCGGTCATGACGTCTTTAGGGAGCATGCATCACTAGAGTTCTCATTTGGTGGACCAAAGAAACCATTCCTTGTGTGTAATGTGGCTGCAGCATCTGTACCGGCCGTACCACTTTTTGCAAACGTCTCTCCTAAATGCAGACCTATTGTTGTTAAATCCAGAAAACACAGCGACGAAGTCAAACATGTATAGACAATATTGCGCATAACTTTAATAGACCCTGTAAAACACAAATACTAGAATTTGCATTGTCAGATCATACAGCGCAATTGGTAAAGTTACCTGTGGAAAATTGTTTACCTATTAAATATTGGCGTATAAAGAAACGTAATTATAGTGAAGAAAATATTATAAAATTGAAAGATTGTCTACGTAATTTATCATTTTCTGTTATATATGAAACGGGTGACCCTAAAATAGCGTATAACGCTTTTATAGAAACATTCTCACCGTTTTACAGTTTGTGCTTTCCTAATGAAACTGTAACCATACACGCAACAAAACGGTCATTGTGGATATCACGTGGAATCAAAATATGCAGTAAAAAGAAACGGCAACTGTTGTGGTTATACAGACGAACTCCTAATGAAACAAATAAAACAAAGTTGACCAAGTACTCTAAACTATTTAAAAAAAATACAAAGCTGACACAATTTGCCCAAAATAGTTACAAAATAAAAACATCAGACAACAAATCCAAGACCAGTTGGAAAATAATTAATGATTCAAAGCAGAACGTCCCTAGAACTCCTATAACAAAAATAAAATACGACAGTAACATTATAACTAATCCTCAAAAAATAGCGGATGTTTTTAATAATTATTTTATTGAAAAAGTTATCCCAATATCAGAATCAGGACATAATGTTACCTCGCAAATCCTTAATAGCGAAAAATCGTTTTTTATGCCACCTTGTCTACCACAGGACGTATTTAAAATTATTAACTCATTGAAAATTACAAATAGCGTTGGTCATGACGGAATATCAACAAAAATTCTTAAATCAGTTTCTGCAGAAATATGTAAGCATCTAAGTCATCTCATTAATTTGACGATAAGCACGGGCATCTTTCCAGATGCTCTAAAAAAATCTATAGTTAAACCATTGTTTAAAAAGGGAAATAAAGATAACAATGAAAATTACAGGCCGATCTCGGTTATAAGTGTTATTTCCAAAATTTATGAAAAATTTATAAACAAAGAACTAAGCAAATATTTGAAAAAAAATAACCTATTAGTGAACGAGCAGAAAGGATTTAGAGAAAATCAAACTATTAATATGGCATTGTATGATTTTTTGTATAGAGTTATGCAAAATGTTGATAAGACCAACCCTGTTTGTATAATATTCTATGATATGACCCAAGCCTTCGATTACGTTAGGCATGATATTCTCTTAGATAAAATGGAGGCATACGGTATTAGAAGCAACGTTCTAAACCTATTTGAATCATATTTAGACAACAGAAAGCCACTCACAGAAATATCCTCAATAAATGCAAAAACTAAACGTGAAGAAATATTCCAATCATATGAACTTGTAATTAAATATGGAGTTCCTCAAGGCAGTGTGTTGGGCCCTCCAATGTTCATATTGTATATAAATGACCTACCTAAATCTGTTGATCAACCCGTAACCCTCTTTGCTGATAACAGTACCATAACAATTCAATGTGATACTAAAGACAAATATAAAAGTGATATTAATAACTCTCTTACATCAATAATAAAATGTTTGGATAACAATAATTTAAAAATAAATCTCAATAAAACTAATATTATGCATTTCAGTCAACGCTTACCAACTTTATCTGATCTTAAGATCGAATATAATGACAAAATAATTAAAGAAGTCAAAACTGCTAAATTCCTCGGTGTAACTATTGACAATAAGTTAAATTGGAAAGAACACGTTGAAATTTTGAGCAAAAAAAATAGTAATTCTACCTATGCCCTACACAAATTAGTCCCTGTGCTTAACACTGACGCATTGTTAACAGCTTACCACGGCCTAGTTTCATCGCACCTAAGGTATGGAATTATCTTTTGGGGCAATTCGACTGACAAGAATATACCTTTCAAAGCCCAAAAACGGTGTATTAGGACGATGTTTAAATTGAGTTCAACTGACAGTTGTAAACCGTATTTCATTAATTAAAACATTCTGACGTTACCGTCTCTGTACATATTCTAAGTTGTCATGTTTGTAAAATGTAATCGGCACCTATTTCCACGCATGGCAGATAAAGTCAGTGGCGTCAGACGTGATAACACTTTGCTTTGCTCACATGGTTCCAAAACAGCACTAATGCGAAATAGTGTATTTTGCATGGCGCCTTAATTATATTTAATAAACTTCCTAAGGGATGGAAGGAATTAAGCGCACACATACTAAAAAAGCGGCTAAAATTATATCTAGTTGGGAAAGCATATTACAGTATTTTAGAATTTATAAATGACAAAGTGTAATATTACAAATTTAACAAGTATTTACTGACATTTTATAATTTTGACAATTTATAATTAGAGGGACAATTTAATTCAAATTTGTAATTTATTGTTTAAATTTAATTTTTAGTTTGTGTGAAAATTTAATAATGTTTTTAGCCTTGTCTAAATACCTATGAATGACTTTTCTTACCTATATATTTGTATGCCACAAAGGCCGAACATGACGGATCTTTTTTGTTTATGAACAACCTGCATGCCTTATATGTATACTCATGTTTCTACAAATAAATGTCTTATCTTATCTTACGAATATACCAAATTTATCAAGAACGAGATCGATAATCTTTTGGTTGAAGGTGTGATCGAAAAGAGTAAATCACCGTGGAGAGCCCAGGTTCTCGTAACCAAAAACGAAACGCATGGAAAACGGCTTGTCATTGATTATTCTCAAACAATTAATCGTTATACTGAGCTCGACGCCTATCCATTACCCAATATAGAGGACTTAGTAGCTAAAGTAGCCAAAAACACGATGTTCAGTCTGATAGACCTAAAAAGCGCGTACCATCAGGTGCCCATTTTACCCGAAGAAAGAAAGTATACTGCATTTGAAGCTGTATGCAATTTATATCAATTTAGGCACATTCCTTACGGAGTAACAAATGGAGTATCAAGCTTCCAACGAACAATCGATTGGATAATTAGAAAAGAGAAGCTTGAGAAAACATACGCTTATCTTGATGACATAACTATATGTGGCATAACTCAAGAAGAACACGACCAGAATTTAGAAAACTTCATGACGGCTGCTAAAAAGTACGGTCTTACGTTGAGTATGCTAAAATAATATTCTTGGCTATAACATTCACAATCGTATTATCAAACCTGACAGTGAGCTTCTCAAGCCACTTATTGATTTACCTCCACCACATGACTTATCAACCCTCAGGCGTACTCTCGGGATGTTTGCGCACTACTCAAAATGGATTCCTAACTTTTCAGAACGTATTCACTCACTTGCTAAAACGACAACTTTTCCCCTTACAAATGAGCTAAATCAATGTTTCGAGAGCTTGAAAAATGATATCACAAAATCTTCTATTCATACTATCAATGAAAACATACCTTTTACTGTCGAAACTGATGCATCTGACCATTCTATCGCAGCAGTGTTAGAAGAACAAGAACCTTAAACCCAACTGAACAAAATCATTCTGCTATCGAGAAGGAAGCCTACGCCATTGTAGAATCGCTACAGAAGTGGCGTCATAATCTTATCGGCAAGCAATTTCGTCTGGTCACTGATCAACGTTCGGTTTCTTTTATGTTCAATATGAAACACTCGAGCAAAATTAAAAATGAGAAAATTCAGAGATGGCGCCTGGAACTTGTTTCTTATAAATTTGAAATCGTATATAGACCAGGCAAAGAAAACTACGCTGCTGATGCTTTATCAACGGTTTGTGCCTCTATAGAAAATCACACAGCAAAACTGATATCACTCCATCAAGGTCTCTGTCATCCTGGCGTTTCACGTATGTTTCATTGGATTCGTTCCAAAAATTTACCTTTTTTTCTCGAAGAAGTCCGAAGAATGACTAGCTCTTGTCGAATTTGCTCTGAAGTAAAACCCAGATATTTACGTAATTTCGGGGATGATAGAAGCCTTATCAAAGCAACTGCACCCTTCGAACGCTTGAGCATAGATTTTAAAGATTAAGCATAGATCTTAAGATTTTAAATGCCCAGTTCCAACAAATACGCCTAACAGATATATAACTAGTAACTTACTTAACTATGATTGACGAATTTTCTCGTTTTCCCTTCGCTTTTCCCTGCTCGGACGTCAGCTCTAAAACAGTCATCAAACACCTGAACAATCTATTTATGATATTCGGTTTCCCGTCTTATATTCATTTGGATCGAGGTACAGCTTTTCTTTCCGCTGATGTGCAAGAATTTCTTCATGAAAGAGGGAACCACGGCCTACAATCCACAGGGCAATGGACAAGTGGAGAAATTGAATGCCACGCTCTGGAAAACGATACTTTTGGCATTAAAAACTCAAAACTTTTCGGTAGAGAACTGGGAAAAAGTTTTACCGCAAGCCCTACATTCAAATCGTTCTCTACTATGTACGACGACCAATTGCACGCCGCATGAGCGAATGTTTAAACATCCACGCAGATCCACGAATGGAACTTCCATTCCGACTTGGCTCAGCAACTCCGGCCAAATATTAATAAGAAAAAAAATAGGAGTAACAAATATGAACCTTACGTTGAAAAAGTAGAATTACTTCATTGTAACCCTGACTATTCCTTCGTTAGATATCCCGACGGAAGAAAGAAAACTGTTTCAAATCGGCACCTGGCGCCTTTGGGGTCAGAGGACATGTTTCCAAAAGAAATTGAAAACCAGAATTCTACATCGCCTTTGTACAGAGCCAGAAGGCAGTAAAGTGTCGCAAGAACTGCCGCCATCATCGCCGCCGCCTGCAGACATAGTTCGTAAATCCTGCTGCGAGCGCCAAGCTCCAGACAAAGAAGTATCGCAAGAACTGTCGCCAGCATCAGAGCCTACAGAAACAGTTCGTAGATCTGCACGCGTACGCCAAGCACCAAAATGTTTAAATGATTATGTTCTTAACTAGTGCGGGAAAATGATATAAACTCATTGCTACAACTCTGTTTTATAATTCTCTATAAGCATTGATATGATTGTCAAATACTTCTTAATACTAAACTGAATTTTTAGCATATTAAAACCTAGTAAACTAAAGGATTTGTCTGTCCATTTCAATACCAATCTGCAGTCACTGTCCTTTGATCTTCAAGCGATACTGTAGAGTGTAGTGTAATGTCTCGATATGCCAAAAAAAACAGCAACCATTGTTTAAGCCCCGGTGGAAAAGAGAGATGTTATAAGTTTGATGTGTCTGTGATGGTGTGTCATGGTGCGTTTGTGTGTGTGAATGCGCGCCCCTCAAACCCCAAGCGAACGCCCGCGTTCGCGCGTCATTTAGTTGAACACTAATATTATTAAAAGTCCACGTAGATTATTAAAATTTTGAAGGTTTATTTATTGTTTATGTATCTAAGAATGTAAATAAGAAATTCTTCATAAAGTAGTCTGTAAATTTCGAACATAAGCAACCTTTTCTATTTATCCGTATATAAACCTATTTAAATGCTTGGGGACTCAGGCGTTAAAAAAGGTAGTTCACACATACCGATTTCCGTAAATAAGAAAAAAAATTAAAAAAATTACCTGCTCATTTTATGATTGATTCGGGTCGAGAATCACTAATATAATTACCTCCTGAAATTTTTTGCACCTTTAAAACTGCACCTTGTATAAGTAGGTGCCACCGACGACCACTTACCCAGTTCCAACGAAAATGGTTCAATCACTTTGACTGGGATCGGTCTATAGTGGACTGGAATATTGTAGCTAATAGCACATTGATGGTTATTCTAGTTAAATATAGAGTTAAAAATGGGACACACTACCACTTTCTCGTTGTCTTGCTCAGTACATTTTTTCCGTTTTGCTAATCAATGAAAAATATGAACTTACTACACTTCAGAATTTGTAATGTTGCTTCGTAATCAATCTAATTAGTCTGTAAGGGACCATCTCGTATATAAGATCTTTGGGATTACTTTATTGTCCGTCTGTTTATCTATTAACACCCTTTAAATCGAGAACGCTTGCAGGTATCGAGTTAAAATTAGAACTTTAAAACCATATACTCAGGTCTGCGATCTTTTTTTTTTTTTTTTTTTTTTTTTTTATTAATGATAGGCTTGCGTTTGACCACTATCTCACCTGATGGTAAGCGATGATGTGGTCGACGATGAAGCACGCTTGCCTAGAAGAAACCTATTCACTCTCGACTTAAAGACTCCTAAGTTGTAGCTATCAGGAAACACAGATTCCGGCAGGGAATTCCACTCCTTGGCTGTACGCACAATAAATGTGTTCGCAAAACGTTTTGTGCGTATGGGTGGGATGTCTACCATGTACCGGTGGCGCAACGCTGTACGTCGTGTTGTCCGATGATGGAACGGACTTGGCGGAATTAGATTGTGCAATTCCAGTGCACACTCCCCGAAATGTAAACGATAGAAAACCGACAGACTAGCAACTCGGCGGCGATGCTCAAGGCTTTGGAGCTTCGACTCTACAAGTGCATCATTGCCGATGATTCTCTTGGCTCGCCTCTCAATCGACTCCAGCGCATCAAGCTGGTATTTGGCAGATCCATCCCAAAGATGAGAACAGTACTCCATACACGATCGAACTTGGGCTTGATAAAGATTGAGCAGCTGTTCCGGCGTGAAGTACCGTCTCACCTTTGCTAAGATCCCCAATTTTTTGGCAGCCAGTTGAGCCTTTGCATCGATGTATGAGCCGAAATTGAGAGATCTCTTTAAGTTAACGAAAAAAACCGGCCAAGTGCGAGTCGGACTCGCAAGTAACAGCAAGTAACATAATATAAAAGTTCTTGTAATTCGTTGTAACTTTGATCGATGTTTTAATAATAGTGTCTTTTTTTAGATTTATGACGTATTAAAAAAAAACTACTTACTAGATCTCGTTCAAACCAATTTTCGTTGGTAATTTTCATGGTAATGCACATCATATATTTTTTTTAGTTTTATCATTCTCTTATTTTAGAAGTTACAGGGGGGGGGGGACACATTTTACCACTTTGGAAGTGTCTCTCGCGTAAACTATTCAAGTTAGAAAAAAAATGATATTAGAAACCTCAATATCATTTTTGAAGACCTATCTATAGATACCCCACACGTATGAGTTTGACGAAAAAAAAATATTGTAGTTTCAGTTCTAAGTATTGGAACCCCCAAAATTTATTGCTAATTTCTATTTTTGTGTGAAAATCTTAAAGCGGTTTGCAGAATACATCTACTTACTAAGTTTCAACAGTATAGCTCTTATAGTTTCGGAAAAAAGTGGCTGTGACATACGGACAGACAGACAGACAGACATGACGAATCTATAAGGGTTCCGTTTTTTGCCATTTGGCTACGGAACCCTAAAAAGATACGGCCGTTTAAGTCGCAAAAACAAATATTTCGATACTCAAAGAATAAAAGTTCATAGGGTAAATCCCGTTGACCTAGAATCCTAAAATATGGCATGAACCAAGGGCTCATAGAACAAGTATAGGGAAAAATCTGAAAACTGTAAATTTGTAAAAGCGTCACAAAAAAAATTGTTTGCACTTCGGAAAAATCTTCTTAACTCAATTCGGGAATTGATTTCATAGGTAAATTTGTACGGAATCCTCAGTGCGCGAGTCCGACTCACTTTTGCCCTTTTTTATTTTAGTTACTGTATCCTTACTCAAGCCTAAAAATAAATATTCTAAGTTAGTCGACACGCATTATAAATTAAAAGTATCAATACTCTTTATACTAGCCATCGAAAATATTGACCGAAACAAAATAAACAAATATCATCATGTTTAAATGAATTTCCGTTTAATTTATAATATATTTGGAGATAACAGACCTCGGAGTTTACCTATGAAGTCGAAAAACATTAAAATAAAAGCGCTACGTACCAAAAAACAGCATACCAATGTTTCCCAAGTTCGTGACTTTGTTTCGATCAATAATGGTGTGATTTGCCACTTGTTATCTTTGGCAAAACTGTAATATACTGTAGTTTCTGTGAAATTCTTACTATTTTGGTGTACAATAAAGTTTATTCTATTCTATTCTATTCTATTCTAATATATTAAATATTATTTCCGTTGTGGCTCATTGAAGTTTTGTATCACATTTCTTTAGATTTGATTAAAAATCACAATAAGATAACAATAAACAAACATGATATGACGTTTGGCATTTGACGGATGGCTGGGTTGGGTTGCTATTTAAAAACTTTCATTTTGTTTTCACTTTACGCCACAAGCATTCTTTTATCGCACCGACAATAATTAATATAAGAGGGAACTAAAAAAATTGCTACTTAGTAAGGATGTCGTGGATTTATTAAACGAAAAAATTTTGAATCATGATTATTTAATATTTAATTCAATTTTATTATTCTATTTAAATTTATTTTATGTAATTTAATTGATTGAATTTTTACTAATTTATATTTTGACTATTGAATTAACTGAATTTTGAATATTTTTAAATTAAATGTTTTTTTTTAAATTAATTTTATATGCCGGTTATGGCAAAACAGCCGACCTGTAATGACTTTATCACCATCCTAACATAATCTATCTATTTAGATTATATATAATGGTATGATCTATATTTAGAGGCAACTGCAATTTGTACCACATTTCAATGAACTCTAAACATTTGATATGCTGTCACTCGCCGAGACAATTTTTTCTCTGCCAACGTGATAATTGAGTAAACTTCGTAAATGACACGACATTACAGTTGACAATTTGTCAAACGTTATTTTTCCTGAGGTTTGTTAGACTGTTTACAAAATTTTGAAGTCAGTTTAATTTCTTTAGAGTTCCGTACCTTAAAAGGATACATAAAAATACGTATACATAGAAATACGGAACCTTTATAGGAACACTTTGTTTTCCATCTGTCTGTTCGTCTGGCTATCTGTCTGTCAGACTGTATATCTGTTTATCAAGATCTTTTATCTCTGGTACACAGATGGAGTTGAAACCATAGGGTAATTCCCAATGACCCAGAATTCTGAAAGAGGAATTCGAACAAAATTTTGGTTGGCATAATTTTTTAACGTTTAGTGATGAAATATATATAACATTTATTATAGATTAAATTATCAAATCTTAGACATTAAAATTAATAGAATCCTTTCTATTAATTGTAATGTCTAAGACAAAATGGTTATGAGGACGTTAAAGATGTTCGAGTTTAATGTTGATGAGATTATAGTCTGTTTAAAAAGTTGAACGACTTGGGAATTTTTGAAGGAAATAAAAAAATAATCTGTTGTTGGCAACGCGAATTTTAGTTGTTATTTACTTGTTTCTTGAGATGATTTATTTATTTATTTAAAAATACTTTATTGCAGTAGAAGCGCTGGTCGGATAGCACGGCATGCCAGTATTAATGACATCATCCGTCGAGCTCTTGTCACCACCGGGGTGCCAGCTGTTTTAGAACCCAATGGCTTGGCACTTGACGATGGGAAGAGGCCAGATGGGATGACTATAATGCCTTGGAAATTGGGTAGGCCTTTGGTGTGGGATGTAACAACATGTGTCGACACCCTTGCGCCATCCCATCTTCTAAGTATGGCGGGCTGTGCCAGGGCGGCTGCTGCAGGTGCAGAAAACTGCGGCTCAAACGGCGTAAATATAATAACCTCATTGGAAGTTATGTGTTTGAGCCATTTGGGGTTGAAACACTAGGGCCATGGGGTCCGAGCGCTCATCGAGTTGTTCAGAAAATCAGCAAACAGTTGGTCGACTCTTCGCGTGACCAGAGGGCTGGACTTTTCTTCAATCAACGAATTAGCACTGCCATCCAGCGTGGCAATGCTGCCAGCATTCTAGGCACTTTTACCATTGACATCGATGTGGACGAATTTTTTGATGCCCTATGAGTTTTCCCCGTATTTCAGCTTTTTTTACTCGATTGTACATATTTTTATTTTGAGTTTATAAGAAAATAGTACAAGTAATAAATTGTAATCAGTAAATAAATTAAAAAAAAAGACGGGTTGCACTCCGGGAGTGCCGGCAGAAGTGAAAACTTGATTATTAACGTTGAGCATGTTTGATATTTTGGAATGGTTAGGGAATAATATTGCACCAATTGCTTTATCAGTATAAAAGTACTATCATTTATGTGGTAGAATACAATATTCATTTATTGCGCTATCGTACACAAACATGACAATTTATATTACATTAAAAATTTAACACTTTAAAACTATTACAATTATTTTACATTAAAAAGTTTATCTCTCCGAAAAACTACTGAGGTGTCAAGGGACACCCGGATGGAACGAAGTTCCGTTCTGGCTTGCTTTCTATAAGAGAGAGAAAGAGAGAAAGACAGAGAAACATGCGCACGCCGCACGGCTTACAATAGCTTACTATAGAAAAAGTGTCGTTACAACTTTTCGTGAGAATTTTTTCCGTCTAGCCAATACAATATAACTAAAAAATACTATCCTATTTTATGTACATTTTGACAGCACTATTTCAACATCTTCGAAACCATGAAAACGACACTCATGACAAAAAAGTTGATAATTTCTGACATCCGCCATCTTAGATTTACATTTTGACAGCACTATCGGCTTCAACAACCTCGAAAACCATGAAAAAGACACCCAAATCGAAAAAGTTGATAATTTATTGCAGCCACCATCTTAGATTTAAATTTTGACAGTACTATCGGTTTCAACACCCTCGAAAACCACGAAAACGACACCCATGACGAAAAAGTTGATAATTTCTTGCAGCCGCCATCTTGGATTTACATTTTGACAGTACCATCGATTTCCACGCCCTCGAAAACCATGAAAACGACACCCATGACGAAAAATTTGATAATTTCTTGCAGCCGCCATCTTGGATTTATATTTTGACAGTACTATCGGTTTCAACACCCTCGAAAACCATGAAAACGACACCCATGACGGAAAATTTGATAATTTCTTGCAGCCACCATCTTGGATTTATATTTTGACAGTACCATCGGTTTCAACACCCTCGAAAACCATGAAAACGACACCCATGACGGAAAATTTGATAATTTCTTGCAGCCACCATCTTGGATTTATATTTTGACAGTTCTATCGGTTTCAACACCCTCGAAAACCATGAAAACGACACCCATGACGGAAAAGTTAATAATTTCTTGCAGCCGCCATCTTGGATTTACATTTTGACAGTACTATCGGTTTCAACACCCTCGAAAACCATGAAAACGACACCCATGACGAAAAATATGATAATTTCTTGCAGCCGCCATCTTGGATTTACATTTTGACAGTACCATCGGTTTCCACACCCTCGAAAACCATGAAAACGACACCCATGACGGAAAATTTGATAATTTCTTGCAGCCACCATCTTGGATTTATATTTTGACAGTACCATCGGTTTCAACACCCTCGAAAACCACGAAAACGACACCCATGGCGAAAAAGTTGATAATTTCTTGCAGCCGCCATCTTGGATTTACATTTTGACAGTACCATCGGTTTCAACACCCTCGAAAACCACGAAAACGACACCCATGGCGAAAAAGTTGATAATTTCTTGCAGCCGCCATCTTGGATTTACATTTTGACAGTACTATCGGTTTCAACACCCTCGAAAACCACGAAAACGACACCCATGACGAAAAAGTTGATAATTTCTTGCAGCCGCCATCTTGGATTTACATTTTGACAGTACTATCGGTTCCCACGCCCTCGAAAACCATGAAAACGACACCCATGACGGAAAATTTGATAATTTCTTGCAGCCACCATCTTGGATTTATATTTTGACAGTACCATCGGTTTCAACACCCTCGAAAACCACGAAAACAACACCCATGGCGAAAAAGTTGATAATTTCTTGCAGCCGCCATCTTGGATTTACATTTTGACAGTACCATCGGTTTCCACGCCCTCGAAAACCATGAAAACGACACCCATGACGGAAAATTTGATAATTTCTTGCAGCCACCATCTTGGATTTATATTTTGACAGTACTATCGGTTTCAACACCCTCGAAAACCATGAAAACGACACCCATGACGGAAAAATTAATAATTTCTTGCAGCCGCCATCTTGGATTTACATTTTGACAGTATTATCGGTTTCAACACCCTCGAAAACCACGAAAACGACACCCATGACGAAAAATTTGATAATTTCTTGCAGCCGCCATCTTGGATTTATATTTTGACAGTACCATCGGTTTCAACGCCCTCGAAAACCATGAAAACGACACCCATGACGAAAAAGTTGATAATTTCTAGCAGCCGCCATCTTGGATTTATATTTTGACAGTACCATCGGTTTCAACACCCTCGAAAACCATGAAAACGACACCCATGACGAAAAAGTTGATAATTTCTTGCAGCCGCCATCTTGGATTTACATTTTGACAGTACCATCGGTTTCAACACCCTCGAAAACCATGAAAAAGACACCCATGACGAAAAAGTTGATAATTTCTTGCAGCCGCCATCTTGGATTTATATTTTGACAGTACCATCGGTTTCAACACCCTCGAAAACCATGAAAACGACACCCATGATGAAAAAGTTGATAATTTCTTGCAGCCGCCATCTTGGATTTACATTTTGACAGTACCATCGGTTTCCACGCCCTCGAAACCCATGAAAACGACACCCATGACGGAAAATTTGATAATTTCTTGCAGCCGCCATCTTGGATTTACATTTTGACAGTACTATCGGTTTCAACACCCTCGAAAACCATGAAAACGACACCCATGACGAAAAATTTGATAATTTCTTGCAGCCGCCATCTTGGATTTATATTTTGACAGTACCATCGGTTTCAACACCCTCGAAAACCATGAAAACGACACCCATGACGAAAAAGTTGATAATTTCTTGCAGCCGCCATCTTGGATTTATATTTTGACAGTAAAAGTGTCGGTACAATTTTTCGTGAGAATTTTTTCCGTCTAGCCCCCTTTCACAACGCGCGATAAGGGATAGCTGTCTACTCTCCATCCGTCTTACGCTTTTTCGATCAGGTCACGTGTCCTGACGCGAGTTTAAGATTTTATACCCATTACAGAAAAAGTGCTCAACGCCGCTAAAGAAGTTTTCACTTCAAAAAAAAAAACTTTATTGCGCATCAAGATTAAAGAGAATGAAGGTATATTCTAAACGGAAATATTTTGCATTTTTTATTGTTTAACAATAGACAGTCACCTAATAATATTAAATCATTTAAAAATAGTTATATTCGATACTTTTTGTAAGGTTCTTCTATTAGTAAACAATGATCAAGATCTCTTAATCAACCTTGATTATCGAAGCAGTGTTGACTACATCAGATTTCATTTTACCCTAAAAAATTACCCAAGTCGTTTGACTTTTTAGACAGACTATACGTATATTATGTCAATAATACAGACGTAACTTCTTATGATTTAAAAAAATCAAAAATCGCATTTTTGAACGATCGACAAAATGTTATGTCATACTGTCATATTTTTTTTTAAGTCATTCGGCTGGATGGCAGTTGAAATGTCTTAATGCCATGCTTTTTTCTATTGCTGTTGCTTTACTCGAAATTTACTACGATGTCATGTGCCATCATAATTTGTGCTTAAAATATAGTGATATTCTAAGCACAAACAGCTATTTTTATTGTTATTATCTAATGTAAAAATGTATGTCCTAAGTATTTATTAACAATGAATAAAGCAATGCATATTATGTTACTTGCTTAAGATTTATATTAGTGGCAACATTAAAAGTTCAATTTAGGCAAAAGACAATAGTCAGCCAGCTAAAAAAAAAATATATATAGTCGTGATTATTTACTATCATAAAAAATCTAGTTATTTCAGTTTCCAATATTGACGACTTTTTGCGATCCTTACACTACCTATTAGCTTGATTTGATAAAACTTAGTCAATTATTTGCCGGTATATATTATATTATGGTAATTTATGTAGACACAATAATTTCATCATCAATTTCCTCGCCATTGTTCACTGTGTGAGCAATTTCAAATAAATCGAATAATCTCATCATAATTATTAAAGTAAACAAGGACTTTTAAAGATGTTGTTAGTACGCAATTTGACTAGTAGCGATAATTTGGTTCAATACATTGCTGACAGTTTGATTAATACTATTATATTACGTTTCAATACATTAAAATTGGCTGAAAAACATTTACAAGACATTTATGACACAACTTTAAACAAATACAATTAATAAACTAGTCCAGCCATTGACTTTATACGTGCGCCTTTCTCTGACTTTTTCTGACGTGGATAATAATAATAATAGTATAGATAATCTGTGGCCCGGCTGTCGATTTGACAGTTGCACATTTTTTCACGTACATATTTTACAGCAAATTTATTTAAAAAATAGTTACACTTACAAAATGTATATTCATCCGAAATCAGCAAGAAAAAAAAACAAGAATTATCATAACATAAAATACAATACGAGTAGTATTGGAAAGTTATTTACTGACAACATGGCAATATACTACCAATGACAAAGAAATGTTGACAAGAAGCCGTGCCAGAAACCAAAACCCACGCCCAATATCGGACTTCGAGGCCCTCCGGCCTCTCATAGAGTCCCCGCTGCCGGTGGAAGTGTGCAGCACATGCGATGGACACAATCAATGAATGATGACGGGGCTACATCCGTGAGTACCCAGTGCAATGCACTTTTGAGGAGCGCTTTGGAGGATGCATTACGGGAGTACCGCTCTGCACCACCAGAGCTTAGATCTCGACTACCTTGTTTGCCCATGCATAGGAAAAATAAGGCGTTGGTGTGTGCTCTAGATTCACAGCTGTCAAATTATTTTGATAGCAGTGAAGACCTTATCGATACCCACTCGATCTTGTACTGTGCGGCTGCAGCGGCGTGTCATGTAGCTCATGTCAACTGACCAAGGTGTGATTGATACGCGCCTACCGGATGATGATGCCATGTGTTTATTTTGGCACAGCATCTGGTCGGCGCTTGTCAATCTCACCGAGGGTGATTAGATTCGGGAGATCGAGCGAGCGTGTGATCTTATACCAAAAATGGGGGCATTACCATCAGCCTCCAAGATGTAGCTCGTGCAGTCCATCCGTTGCCAAACTGGAAATCTCCAGGGCCGGACGGGCTGCACAACTTTTGGCTTAAATGGTTTCAAAGGTCGCACGCTTGCTTGGCATCCCAATTCCAGTCTGCCTTAGAGTCAGGGTCGCTACCTCCTGACGACAGGAATAACCCACCAGCTCCATATATCGGGTAGTACTGCGGAGCCTAAAAATTATAGGCCGATCACGCGTTTGCCGACGGTCTATAAAGTTCTTACATCCATCCTGAAAACCAAAATTAAGAGTCATATTGAGACAAACTCCATCATGTCTGCTTCTTGGAATGGACGTAGGAACGACTCCCGTGATACAAAGGAGCTGCTCCTCATTGATGTTGCCATTAGCCAACAGGTTCGTCGTTCTCGAAGAGATCTGTCGACATGTTGGATAGATTATAAGGCCTAAGACTCAGTGCCACATACATGGCTCATGAGGGTGCTGGAGCTGTATAAAGTTGATGCAACTCTTCGCACCTTCCTGATGTCGTGTATGGGGCAGTGGAGGACGGTCCTTCACTATCCAGGATGTCGACAAATCCGGGAGAGGAGCGAACCGATAAGGATCGAGCGTGGCATATTTCAGGGCGACAGTCTGAGTCCACTATGGTTTTGCCTAGCTTTGAACCCTCTCAGCACACTACTGGAGGGTTCCGGCTTGGGCTACCGGTTGAGAAGAGGTGGTCAGGTTATATCTCACCTTTTTTACATGGATGATCTGAAACTTTTTGCTCCCAACAACTTGCAACTGATGGAGCTGCTGAAGGTAACTGAAACCTTCAGTAGTGCCATCAGAATAGAATTTGGTTTGGACAAATGTGCAGTCATGCATGTAAAGCGATGTGAGATTATGGAATCCGTGATAAACCAACTCTCGAATTCCATACACCTTAGATCCCTCTGCTCAACCGAAACTTATAAGTATTTTGGTATGTCAGAAGCGTTGGGCATCAATGCTGTTAACGTGAAACAATCGTTGAGGGAGCGCTTCTTTGGCCACCTGAATAAAGTACTAAATAGTCTTTTATCAGGCGAGAACAAGGTGTGCGCCTTCAACGGTTGGGTTATGCCGGTTTCGATGTATTCTTTTGGTATACTCAAATGGACTCAGCTGGAACTCGACGCCTTGGATAGGAGGGTTTGCACTCTGCTTACCGCAAATCGAATGCATCACCCACGATCGTCGGTGATGAGGCTGTATATCCCGCGGGAGTGTGGGGGTCATGGTTTCCTAATGCCAAGACCCTGCACAACCGTGAGGTATGCAATCTCAGGGAATACTTCCTGAAAACTAACGTGGAGATGCACCGAGATGTAGTGGCGGTAGACAAAGGCCTCACCCCGCTCTCCTTAGCCAACGAGATCTGGCGCAAACCTATAGTAATGGATACTAATGAACGCAAGGAAGTATGGCAGGGCAAGGAGCTTCATGGGCGCTTTGACTGGGCCTTACATGGGCCCGTTGTAGATCTTTTAGCGTCCACATCCTGGCTGCGCTTTGGTGATCTCTTTGGAAAAACCGAAGATTTTAAAGATGAAGTTATGATGACGAACAACTACCGGAAATATATTGTGAAGGACGGTACGGTTGACATCAGAATCTGTCGGGCATGCCACCGGCCCGGAAAATCAATCCGACACATTATTTCTGGGTCTTCTCATTTAGCTAACGGAGACTATTTGCATAGACACAACCTTGTAGCCAGGACTATCCATCAGCAACTTGCTCTTAAATATAATCTTGTTGAATCAGAATTATTGTACTATAGGTATGTGCCCGACCCAGTTCTCGAGAATGGCAGCGTCACATTGTATTAGGATCGATCCATCATCACTGACAGGACTACTGTTGCCAATAAGCCTGACATAGTCGTGATAGATCGACTACAGCGTCGCACAATGATTGTTGATATAGCGGTCCCTCATGACGAGAACCTCGTGAAAGCTGAGAAGGATAAACTCAAACTAAATATCTTGACTTGGCTTGCGAGGTTGTCGACCTGTGGGAAGTGGATAGAGCAATCATTGTTCAGATAATCGTGATAGCCAATGGCTTAATGGCCAAGAGTCTTGAACAACATCTGCGGAGGCTCTCATTAGGCAGTTGGATCAAGGGCTTGATCCAGAAGGCAGTACTCCTGGACACGGCGCGTATTATCCGGAGGTTCCTCTCTCAGGAGCCCTGACCACCGGTAGCTTGGACCCTGCTCCCGATGCCGGTGGGGTACTATTTTTTGTATTTTTAAATGATTTTATGATATGTTTTTTTTTTTAAGAAATATTTAAAAGTAAAGTCTGTCTAATAAGTTAAACGACTTGGATAATTATTAGGATTTAATAAAATCTGATGTAGTCAACACGGGTTCAATAATCAAGGTTGATTAAGAGAAAGAGATCATTGTTTACTAACAGAAGAACCATATGAAAAGAATCGAATATAAGTATTTTTTAATTGATTTAATATTATACAAAATTTCCAAGTCGGTTGACTTATTAGACAGAATTTATAATTAATATGTGTAAATATGAAATAAATGAAATAATAATGGACATTAATTTCCCATAAAGAAAATAGCACATTTCAGTGAATTATTACATAACATTCATATAAAATAGCAATCAATTAATTCATTTTAATTTACATGAAATTCAATTCAGCGATAACTTAATTAATAATAATAAATACTTTAATTAAATTAAATTCATTTTCTGTGCAAAAAAATAACATTCAGCTAAATAGCACTGTATTAATTAGAATAAATAAAAACTATCAAAATAATTTTAATTTCAGAAGTCGGTGTTTTTCGTTAATGGTTGTTCCTTATTTAACACCGACTTCCGAAATTAAAATTATTTTGATCGTTTTGGTGTTTTTTTAGTGAAGTCGGTTATTTTTTTTTATAAAATGTTTTTTATTTTACACTTTCTAGTTGCAATACACTTACAGCCAGAGTATCTTTTTCTCATGACAATTCCAATTAACTTAAACCCTGCTAGAATACATCATTTTTTATGAAGTTCCCGTTTCTACCTTCCACCTTCCGGCTCCATCATCAGATCAGTTCGATAGTACCTTATAGCCAAAGTGAATCTCATGACATTTCTAATAAGCCCAAACACGGGTAGGATACATTGAATAATTACGGAGTTCCGGTGCCTGTCTTCAAGCTTCATCATCATCATCATCAGATCAGTTCGATAGTACCTTATAGCCAAAGTGCATCTCATGACAATTCTAATAAGCCCAAAGACGGCTAGAATACATTGATTAGTTACGGAGTTCTGGTGCCTATCCTCCAGCTCCATTACCATCATCATGTCACTTCGATGATACCATTATCAACATAACTATTCAGAACTATTCATTTATTTGTATTGTTACAGTCGCATAACTATGATATCACAATGAACATAGTATGTTCATTGTGATATCTGTTTGAGTATGAAGTTCCGTTGGCCATTTCTGGTCTTCTTCACCAGTTCCACCTCATCAAACGTCTTTTATTTTTATTTTATTTATTGAGGGATAACAAACTGCTACAACATAAATCTTATGCATATAAATAATACTTTAAGTAAGTGGTAATGTTGCATCCAACTGCGTTATCCACAGATTAAACTTAGTTGAAATACATTGGTTGCCAGTTGCCACTAGATGGACATTATCGTGCAATACATACATTCATTATTATTACACTGTAATGCTACCTCAATCTATAATATAAAACCGGCCAAGTGCGAGTCGGACTCGCCCATGAAGGGTTCCGTAGCAGCAAGTAACATAATATAAAAGTTCTTGTAATGTGTTGTAACTTTGATCGATGTTTTAACAATACTGTATTTTTTTCGATTTATGACACATTAAAAAAAAACTACTTACTAGATTTCATTCAAACTAATTTTCGTTGGCAGTTTTTATAGTAATGTACATCATATATTTTTTTTAGTTTTATCATTCTCTTATTTTAGAAGTTAGAGGGGGGGGGACACACATTTTACCACTTTGGAAGTGTCTCTCGCGCAAACTATTCAGTTTAGAAAAAAATGATATTAGAAACCTCAGTATCATTTTTGAAGACCTATCCATAGATACCCCACACGTATAGGTTTGATGAAAAAAAATTTTTTGAGTTTCAGTTCTAAGTATGGGGACCCCCAAAATTTATTGCTTTTTTTCTATTTTTGTATGAAAATCTTAATGCGGTTCACAGAATACATCTACTTACAAAGTTTCAACAGTATATCTCTTATAGTTTCGGAAAAAAGTGGCTGTGACATACGGACGGACAGACAGACAGACAGACAGACAGACAGACATGACGAATCTATAAGGGTTCCGTTTTTTGCCATTTGGCTACGGAACCCTAAAAATGAATCGCAAAATGTGTTGGTAAGCGCATAACTCAACAACGCCTGGACCGATTTCAATAATTTTTTTTTTTTTAAATTCAAAAAACCAAGTTTTTGGTTTTTTATTTTTATCTTTTTCAAACAAAAAAAAATTTTTTCTCGAAATTTTGTGAAAACTTGCCTTTTTATGTCCTAAATACGATGTAATTTATTTGATTAGAAATATTTATTTTTTCACCTTATTTTGAATTAATATCGAAAAAGCTCCCTAATTTTCAATCGAAAATTCACCCGTCAAAATATCAGCTTTTTTCAAAAAGTTGGTATGTTTTCTGTTCGTTGAAATCTCTACTTTTTGATGGTGAAAAAAAAGTATATGTTACCTTAGTAAATCTTCTCAGAAAATGCAAAAAAAAAAAAAAAACTAGAATTCGAAAAGTTTTTTTTTAATTATTTTATACAATTTTGGGCTATTTATTAAAATTTACACTTTAATCACTCGAAAAACGTAAGATTACATGTTACATTTTCTTTTAAAAAATTGCAAATCAAAATATACTACTATAATAAACAAACAAATAATAAGTTAATAAAATTAATATTTAATAAGACATCTACAATATTTGGAGAAAGTAGTCGAATCTTCTTTAAATTATATGCGTAGATGCCTATTTATAACTATTTTTTGATAACTTATATACCTGAGTGACCTACGAAAAATTTTAGCCCATCAAAAGGTATTTCATAGAGAAGTGGGGAAGGGGCTAGGCGGGTCTGGGTCTTACTACATACATACCTACTATTTCGTAGCAGCAGTAACAACCGTTAGCCTAGCCAGTATTCGAAATACAGTACAGTATACAACATCGTTTATAAAAATACACGTGCACGCTGAGTTTCTTTAAGAAATTGTGACAAGTTTACTTAAAAAAAAAAACTAAAAAGATTAAAACAAGATTAAAAAATAATAATCTCCTTTATTTTGCACAAACAAATTTAGTTACTTAAAAAAAAAATCTATAAAAAAACGTATAAAATATATAACGTAAATATGTTTGAAATGTATAAAATATATATGAAAATCGGCCAAAAGTTAGTTATTAAAAATATATTTACGATAAATATTTTATATATATTTATATATTTTTTATAGATTTAAAAAAATACTCAAATCTGTAGCTCGAAACATGGTCATATTTCCTCAAGTTAAAAATAAAGCGGATGCAGTTGTTGAGGATTCTGTCAAGTTTATCTAGCAGCACCGCGTTCAGGTCAAAGTAGCACACGTCACCATAGTCGATTACAGGGAAAATTAAAGTTTGCACAAGCATAGTCTTTGTCTTCGCAGACAGAAAGTTCCTCAGACGATACAGATACCGTAAAGTCCCGTTGACTCTTTGGCAGACACTGGAAACCTGACTTTGCCAGCCAAGAGTCGAGTCAAGATGCAAACCGAGATCCTTAACGTTAGGACTGATGGGAATAATGGCACCATTCAAAATAATTGGAGGAAGAGTATTAAACACCACTTTACCCATCATCCGTGAGCTTCCAATAATAATGGCCTGACACTTTGAAGGGTTTACGGACACTCCAAACCTAACAGAACAATCCCTGACAACGTCCAAATCTCAGTTTATATCCTCTATAGCGTCCGACAAACTCTTTACCCGCGCGGTTGTATATAGATCGTCGGCATAAAGACGATACGAACACCGAAGATAGAGAGTTATAAAATTAATGAAGATGGAGAATAACAATGGAGACAGAATACCACCTTGTGGAAGAATCCAGATCACATTAACTCGACGAATTTTCGTCAACGCGAACCGACTGCTGACGTCCCCGAAGATAAGATGAAAACCATTCCCGCGCCTCAGACGAAACCATAAGATGAGAAAGGATAGATAGAAGAATATCGTGACTGGCAGCATTAAAGGCATTGGAGAAGTCGATTAATACCAAAACAGTAACCTTGGTGTCCTCCATGGCTTCTCTAATGTCACCAGTCACTTTGAGGAGAGCAGAGGCAGTTCTGTGACCATAATACATAAAAGTCATATCTTGATTTTCTATAACTTTACCTAGAAGTTTTATTTCAAAGATTCCGATGATATAATGCCAGTTTAATTTAGCAATAGCATATTAAAATTCTGTGAATCTTGACATGTCTATCAGTGATCTTACATTAAATGTGCATATGTAGAGATATTTGTTTATTCCAATGTTTATATTGTTTATATTTTTGATGGAGGGTATTGGTCTGCTACTCCCACGGGGACCAACCGTGCCGGGAGAGTGTGAGTTATTGTAAAAGCACTTTCCATAGTATTGAAGAGGAGGGACTGCAGGTTGCTATTGTACAAGTTGGGTATCACTCGTGTTTTGTGTAGAAGTAGGATTAAGCGAAGGATTTATCTCTATTTCTTTTGAGACTAAGATGTTTCTCAGGTTTACTAATGATTAGCATAAAATAATATTTTAGCCAATATATTATATTGGCTTAATATACATTGGCATACCAAAATTCAGCATAATGATCATTACGCATAAAATTATTAGGCATAAAACGTTTGCCATAATGCTTGTTGCCATAAATACTACCATACTACTAATAATAAAGAAGCATAATTTTATAAAGCATAATGTTATAAACGCATAATAATAAAAACACATAATGTTCTTTGAAATAAAACTAATAAACCCTAATCAATAACTCCAAACCGTAAGTTGTAGACACTATTTCATCTTATTGATTGTAATATATTATTGGGCGTCCATGATGGATTTCAGACTCCTGCAACAAAAAAAAAACCTAACCTAACCTAACCAAGTAACCAACAATACATTCACCACAAAAACATCGCCTAAAGATCAATTTCAAATTATTGGCAACATACTCCCAATAATGACTTTTTATATTTATGGCTCATGATTATTAGACGAATAAATAATTATGCCTGTAAAATTTATGCAACTCCAATTTAAGCCAAAACATATTATACTAAAAGATAGTTATGCTAAACTATGCATTATGCCAAAGTATTATTATGTAACAGTATTATTATGCTAAAAAACATTATGCGAAATCGTTATGCCAAACAATATTATGCCTAAAAATTATATGCCAACAAGGATTATTACCTATTTCTCATATCTATTTTGGTTTTCTTGGATAAACGCTGTTCAAATGATGTTTTGTTTCCATGATATTGTGTAAAACTTATTTGGTTTTGTGGTGATGACGATGGTTTTCTTTTAGAGTTATGGTGGTTATTTTGGTATAAAGCAAAGTCATGGCACAGGTTTAGAAATAAATCTCAAAACAGTAATTTTTTTGTTACGTCACAAAAAATAACTTTTTCATTACTCATACTCTGAAAGTAGGTCTAAAGTTGCCTGAGGAGCGGGCTGAAAGTGATACTTTTCATCCCTAGGGAGTTTTACTTTACAACTGACAGCTGTCAAATTATTAAAAAAAAACTAGTTCTATCTTCCCATTTCTATTGAACTATGTTCCAATTTTCCATACAGCCAGTCAATCACAGCGCGATATAAAATTGAAATAACTAAAAGACAAGTATTAATTAAATAATGTTATATTTTAAGTGATTTATTTGTTCAACTATTTCTTTAAAATACTTTATTTTTAAAAGATTACAATTAATTTCTAATTTTTCATTAATGAGGCTGAATAGCTAGCCGGCCGCAGAAAAAAAAACAAAATGGCGGGAAAGTGGCAATCAGTCGTTGGTTTTTTCGAGTTTTGTTTACATTTCCGTACAACAGAGATTTGTATTAACACGTCATTTTTATCAGATTAAAATAGTGATTAACGCCTAATTTCATAAGAGAAGAGGTTAAAGCAGTAGTGGAATACCTTTTACCGCCTAAATCAGAAGAAAGATACCTACTTAAAATCATAGGTACAACGACTCAGGTTTTACAAACTTTTTATTTTATTTTTAGTTTCCTCGTATTCGTAATGAAAAGCACAGTGTTTACCTCGGGGTGAAAGTAACCCATTTAACCCCTCGAATTAGCGACCTCGCTTCGCTCGGCCGCCAACTCCTTCTCGGGACGAAATGAGTTACTTTCACCCCTAGTGTAACAATGTACTATTTCATTACTCATACTCTGAAAGTAGGTCTGAAGTTGCCTGAGGACCGGGCTGAAAGTGATACTTTTCATCCCTAGGGAGTTTTACTTTACAACTGACAGCTGTCAAATTATTAAAAAAAAAAACTAGTTCTATCTTCACATTTCTATTCCAATTTTCCATACAGCCAGTCAATCACAGCGCGATATAAAATTGAAATAACTTACAAGACAAGTATTAATTAAATAATGTTATATGTTAAGTGATTTATTTATTAAACTATTTCTTTAAAATACTTTATTTTTAAAAGATTACAATTAATTTCAAATTTTTCATTAATAAGGCTGAATAGCTGGCCAGCCGCAGAAAAAAAAAAAAACAAAATGGCGGGAAAATGGCAATCAGTCGTTTGTTTTTTCGAGTTTTGTTTACGTTTCCGTACAACAGAGATTTGTATTAACACGTTATGTTTATCAGATTAAAATAGTGATTTAACGCCTAATTTCATAAGAGAAAAGGCTAAAGCAGTAGTGGAATACCTTTTACCGCCTAAATCAGAAGAAAGATACCTATTTAAAATCATAGGTACGACGACTCAGGTTTTACAAACTTTTTATTTTATTTTTAGTTTCCTCGTATTCGTAATGAAAAGCACAGTGTTTACCTCGGGGTGAAAGTAACCCATTTAACCCCTCGAATTAGCGACCTCGCTACGCTCGCCCGCCAACTCCTTCTCGGGACGAAATGAGTTACTTTCACCCCTAGTGTAACAATGTACTATTTCGCAAATTCGGAAAAATCCTCTCAGAGTAAGGCAAAGTATTATTGGTTACTCGTCAAAGCAGTTTCGGTACCAGCCCAATCTTTCTGGGCCTCAAGTCTGCTATTACAATAGTGTCAGAATGGTCCATCATTGATGTCATCATTGTCGATTTTGACAAGTTTGGTAATCTACTAATATAATGGCGTCATTATGACTTTCCAATGGTCAACCACTGACATTCCACTGAAAGAAGTGACATAGAATGGTAATCTCGTACATATTGACAAATGAATATTTGACGTTTGCGGTAATCTGCTAAAACTTTGACAGTTTATTTTGATCAATATTTTACCATTCGAACGTTATATTGTGCAGTTATTGGTTTTAATATGCTCGAAATTATCATTCTACCACAATTCTATTACAAGACCAGTGACCGATCAATGATCGATCATAATGAATTAGCAGATTACAAACTTTTAGCAAAATGACAATGGGATCGTGTTGAAATGACGAATTTATAAAAATAGCAGACTCTGGACCCAGGTCTTATTGAGTTTGAGCGATGATTATTATATTTATAATTATAGCTCCATTTGTAAACTGACCACAAAAATACCTGACATCAAGTTTTTATTTCTGTCCCCATCAAAGATTAGGCCTTAAAAATTCATAGTTACAGATATAGCTATATTTGTAAGTAAATTAATAATTCCCAAATAACGCCAATCCCTGTTATTTCTTACCTCAGCCTTGAAACTTCTTTTCTATTTAATTATACAGGAGCCAGACGTAAACGTATTTTATAATTTCAAAATCGATGTGAACATATCTTGTCAGGTTTCCTAACAAGGAGATTCTACGGTGGGGTATGTGATACCCACGAAGGTTCTTCTAAGCCAATATGTTATGCTACAAAGGTTAGTGACAGAAACGAATCGCTGCAAAACCGACTTCACACAGTCTGGTCTGCCCTACCCATAGAGAGTAATTTAAACCTCCGTAGGCTTGGAGGGGCTTGCGGACCGTCCCACGATACGCAAGCTAAGGAGCAGGTGGTTTGGAAGGCCCACCACCGCGGCTGAGGTGGTGAGCATTAAAATCACCTGTAACTGCTTGCTGCATGTTGCATGTCTGCTTGCAAGCTGCTTGTCTCTTAAAATTGTCATGAGCTACACTTCAACCATAAGGTAACATCGCATTGATCTGATTATGACCTGAAAGTTGGAATATAAAACCATCGTTTTATAATAAAATTCCAGTGCCTAACGTAAGTCCAAACAACGCCAGGATACATTTATCCTGGTGGTGTTTGGACTTATTGGCATTATCACGAGATGTAGATACTCTGGCTATAAGTGGTTTTAATCGTTATAAGTACTCTATAGGTTTCTTACTATTTAATTGGCACACTATTTAAGTTTAGGAACCAAAAACTATCTATCTATACACCGTTACTTTTTAGTCGTTTTAATTCCGTGGACGGTCGAACCGGTGCATGAAACACTATCGATTTGTAAAGATAAAATTAAAAAATAAAATACTTTTTTTTAATAACTCAAACCAATTCTCGCATAAATGAATAAATAATGCAAACCATTAGTAGGCACCATTCCACAATAACAATAATAATGCGTTCACGTAGTCAACGTGGACTCACTAAAAATAGCCAATCCTAGGTCAAACACGCCTCAAAACCCTATTTGATTGGCCATGCGACTCGGTGCGCGACCCGTGCGCCCCGCCCTCCCCGCGCGCTAAGTGCATCGCGTGAGTGACGTCATGGAATAATTCAGTTTCCCACAAGACGTCATAGATGTGGTGTCGTCGCGCAAAAATAATGGCGTCTCGGAATTATGTGTATTGCAACCTGGAGTTGGTGACGAAATCGCGAGTCTTGTTGCGCAGGCGACTCCACGTTTTTACAGTGCCAAACCAGCTTTCTTTGTGTTAAACGTGCAAGATTATGTATCCAAAGGAATGCTATGCTCTTGTGAAGTCTATCTAACCAGTGACGATTCGGAAGTGATTAGTTATTAGGTTTATAACAGCCCCTAAGACGACCCATTGACCCAGAACTCTTAAAACTTTGAACAATTTAACGTGTCGTTTAAGTGAACAATTTAAGTGTTAAATAAATAAAAATACAAAGGCGATTTAGGTAAGTACCTAATAGAACTTTTTTTCAAATCATTGTAACAGAACTTTTTTTAAATCATTGTAATCAAAATTATTGATTCCACATTTTTAAATACGCCATAACTAGCAGGCCTGTAGAGATTTATTTTTACATGTAATGTAATTAATTACCTAACACTTTTACCATAAGTAATTATTTTATTAGGTATGTCTTAGGCACAAAGCAGTTAAGTCCGCCCTAAGTCTGTAAAAGTATGAAGGAAATTTGGAATCATTTTATTTGTTAAAACAAATAAAATGATTCCAAATTTCCTTCAAAGCAAAGATCAGCTGAGCGAGTCAATGACCTTACTTGAGCGACCGACGTAGGTACTATCTCGTGGCGTTACCAATTGTTTCATGTATTTTGCGAGTATTACCTTATCACTTGCTGTTTTTTTTATTTTATAAGTTACATCGCTCTACAAGCTTTGGATGAATAGTATTTTATAAGTGAAACCACCGGTTCAAATGATTAAAACGATTAAAATTTAACGGTGTATATATAAAACTCTTCCGTTATTGAGCGACTGACAGACAACGCACAGCCGAAACTACTGGCAGTAGAGAGCTGAAATTTGGCATGTATGTTTGTTGGGAGGAGTAGGCTACCACTAAGAGTTTTTCTGGAAATTCCCCCCCCCCCCCCCCAAGGGGGAGAAAAGAGGGATAAATTGTTTATTTTTTTATTTCTTAACGGATTCACTAAAACTTTGTATGTAGGTTCCACCAGTGAAGTAAGAGAGCATTGAGAGAGGATTTTTGGAAATATCCCCCCTAGAGGGAGAAAAATCAATTTGCCCCCCGTAAATTTTTTTTTTTTCTTAATAGATTCACTTGAAACTTTGTATGTAGGTTCCACCAGCGAAGCAAGTGAGTATTAAGAGAGGATTTTTGGATTTTTTCTGTCACCAGACTGTATCTCATGAACCATGATAGTCAGATAGTTGAAATTTTTACAGATGATGTATTTCTGTTGCCGCTATAACAACATCATCAGCCTATTGGTGCCCACTGCTGAGCAAAGGCCTCTTCTCACATGAAGAAGGTTAGAACATTAGTCACCACGCTTGTTCAAGGCGGATTGGCAATTTCAAACAGGTTTCCTCACGATGTGTTCCTTCACCGCCTATCAGTGGTGTCTAAATACTCTTAGAAAATACGTACCTATAACTCGGAAAAAATCACATTGGTACTTGCCAGGTTACGAATCCGCACCCTCATGCACGAAAGGCGGGCCTTAACCTCCAGGCCACCACGACGCGTATAACAACAATTAATACTCAAAAACAGAATAAAATAAATATTTAAGGGGCTCCCATACAAAAACATGTTTTTATACATATAATGGTACGAAAGCCTTCGTTTGCGAGTCCGACTCGCACTTGGCCGGTATTTTTTATTTTGAAGTCGGTTTAATTATTTTTTTTTGTAAATTTTATTTTAGTTCATTACTGTCAAACTCAAACACACAAACAGATTATAACAACAACACATATGTAAAAAATATTGTTTACAAGGAAATCCTGTAAGACCTTCAGCCAATACACTGGATGTGTAATGGCTGGACATCCTGACCTCCCCAAAGACATCTCCACGATGGCCAGTCCTATGCTAAACGGTGCCAGCAGGTTCCAGTAACTTTCAATAGACCATCCGACCGTCGCGTCGTGTCCTTCGTCCTGTATAAATTCTCATTATTATTTTCTTCTCTTTTTTAGACTATGATTATGTTTTTTGTTTTTACCTTTTCTAAATCTGTATGTGTACTAATATTACAAAGAGAGACAATTTGATTTTTTAAATGTTTGTTTACACTCGTAATCGATAGACCATGGAAAAGGCGATAACTAAGCGAAAAACCCAAATTCTGCCGGAAGTCATTATTCCACGCGGATGAAGTCGCGGGCAAAAGCTAGTATTCTTTACATTCTTATAGCCAAAGTACATCTCATGATAATTCTAATAAGCCTAAACACGGCTAGGATACATTGCCTAAATAGGGAGTTCCGGTGCCTACCTTCTGGCTCCATCATGATCATAAGATAACTTCTTTTTTTCAACAATACTATTCAGAACTATTTATTTATTTGTGTTGTCATAGTTGCTTAACTACCTCCATTGTGATATCTACGAAAATGGAAATTCCACTTCATCAAATGTTACTTTTTGGCAACTACTTGAGTTCTCAATGAAAATACCAAAAGCACCATGGTTGCCAATAATATTTGAGGAGTTCCCTCGATTTCTCTTGGATTCCATCACCTGTAATTGGATTTAAAAAAAAAATGGGTCCAATCTGGAAGCATATCCTTTTAGAAGAAAAAAACTACAAATTGGTCCATAAATGAAGGAGTTCCGAGGTAACAACATAAAAAATAATAATAAAAAACCGGCCAAGTGCAAGTCGGACTCGCCCATGAAGGGTTCCGTAGCAGCAAGTAACATAATATAAAAGTTCTTGTAATGTGTTGTAACTTTGATCGATGTTTTAATAATAGTGTATTTTTTTCGATTTATGACGCATTAAAAAAAAACTACTTACTAGATTTCGTTCAAACCAATTTTCGTTGGCAGTTTTTATAGTAATGTACATCATATATTTTTTTTAGTTTTATCATTCTCTTATTTTAGAAGTTAGAGGGGGGGGGGGGACACATTTTACCACTTTGGAAGTGTCTCTCGCGAAAACTATTCAGTTTAGAAAAAAATGATATTAGAAACCTCAGTATCATTTTTGGAGACCTATCCATAGATACCCCACACGCATGGGTTTGATGAAAAAAAAATTTTTGAGTTTCAGTTCTAAGTATGGGGTCCCCCAAAATTTATTGCTTTTTTTCTATTTTTGAGTGAAAATCTTAATGCGGTTCACAGAATACATCTACTTACAAAGTTTCAACAGTATAGCTCTTATAGTTTCGGAAAAAAGTGGCTGTGACATACGGACGGACAGACGGACAGACAGACAGACAGACAGACAGACAGACAGACAGACAGACAGACAGACAGACAGACAGACAGACAGACAGACATGACGAATCTATAAGGGTTCCGTTTTTTGCCATTTGGCTACGGAACCCTAAAAAGCATGTAAAAAAATATGATAAAAAATACAACCGGATTAAAAAACCTCCCCCTTTTTTTAAGTCGGTGAAAAAGAATTAATTTTAATTAAGCGATTTCTAAAGTCGACGCCTGATTAATAAAACGGGCAATTTATGTATGTTTGCAAGTAAGGATAACGATAATAGCTGGTTATTGTTTTATTACTTATTATTATTGATAATCAGAGATACATCTCGTTTCTGCCGGGGCTGGGTTTTTTTTCTATGGAGCAAGAGCGTTTTCCATGTTCCTAGTATTGACGCTATGACATGTATATCACTATATTTTTAAACAAATGTTTTTGTTTTTATGAACATACAAAATATTTTATATAGAAGGCACAGTCAATATATTAATGTTTTCAAATTTATCTTTGAGCGAGTATCTGGAACTCAATTTATAAATTGCACGAATAGTTATCCTTTTTTGCAAAACAATAATTGTCAGGATCAGCGGCATTTCCCTACAATAGAATGCCGTATGACATAACAGTATGAAAATAGCTGAAAAAATCTAAACGAGTTGTCTCTAAGTCAGTGAAACGATTTTTTCTGACAGCATATGCTGCAGAGCTAAGTTTTTTTAGATAATTAATTATCTATATGTAGGCCCCACTGAATCAATAGAATCTAGACTTCTTTATCTTTTATTTGTACACTTGTTTCCACTTACCTTCCTAACATGTGGCAAGGTAAACTTAACACAAACTTTTTACATTTAATTTTTTTGTCATTATGAAGAAGATTATTGGCATTAAACCAGTGTACTATTTTAGGAAGAGCGGTATTTATATCGTCACTACGACTACGACTGCTGATGTTAGAGCTTAAAAAAAAAGTAAAAAACGAAAACCCAACAATGACAAAAAAAAAAACGACGCTGAAAAAATAATGAAACCAGATTTTCGATTTTTTTTGTAGTTGGTTTTTAGTTTTATACTTTTTTTATTTAAATCACTGTGCTTCTATACTTATTACTTGTAAAATCTAATTTGGCAAATTAAGAACTAGGTAATTAACATGAACTTCTGTTCATTAGTGAAGCACAATAGCACGCTGCCTAGGCTTGGAAACCCTTTCAAATGATACCAAACACGATGTATTTATCTTATTTTTTTAACATAAAATTTGTTGTCTACTTAACTAGAGGGCGTCACATTGAATTCCGATGATATTTTTTAAAAGTACCAGTAAAGCCCTTTCAAATGAATGTGAATGAAATACAACAGTATTTTTAACACATTACTTTTTGTCCGCTAGAGGGCGTCAGTTTTGAGAAATATTTAGGAAATATTCAAGTGAAACTAAAGATTCCAAATACGGCGTATTTGTCTCCATTTTTATTTTTAACACATTACTCTTTGTCCGCTAGAGCGCCATATCGAGTTTTCTGACATGATGACGTAGCTTATTTTCAGCGGATAATTAAGACGGTTCTATCGATACCTCATATGTCGAGGTTCGATAAATAGAAGATATGAGGGGACATATGAACATACTCACATGCATACATACACAGCCTGTCAAAATCATAACCCTCCTTTGGCTTTGCCGTAGTCGGGTAATAAAAGTGAAGTATTGTATGCAAACAACACTATATCATGGTTATCTTTTATCAGGTAAGGTAAATCATTTATTTAAATTAGAAATAACAATGGGCCAAGAATTGAGCCCTGAGGAACACCCATTGTTACTACAGACCCGGGCGACCTTTTTTCGTTTATGTCAACTCTCTGAATGCTATCACTCATATAAGAAGTAAGAAGATCTAGAGAGGAGTTCCGAATTCCGTAATGGCGAGGTTTCCGATTAAAGTTTCATGGAGAACACAATCGAAGGTCTTGGACAAATCACAAAAATGCTCAGAGCATCTCATTCGTTTTATGCATTATTGACATGTTTTTAAAGTTCAACACTGACGTCGGTTGTTGAACGACCCCTTGTAAAACCAAATTTCTTAGTATGTTACAATTTATAATATATAATAATAAATGCTTTATTTCATACCATGGTCTCAATGTGTTAGTAATACTTAAAACTGCCCACAACAAAACATGTAAAAAAGAACAACAATCACTACTGCGCCATTCCATGACAAATGGCGGAGCAATGACTGATGTAGGCAAAGTCCAGCCGACTAGCGATCATGCTAAGGACACTGTTGGCGCTGCCACGTACTCTACGCACCAGGGATGCGCATCTTTTACGCATTGTAGTACAAAAGCAGTCCACGCGATGTTCAGCAAACATCCCTGATGCATTACAGAATCGCCACAGCCCATCAGCATCCTGAACGAATTATTAAATTGAACTCGGAAGACACTGTAAGACTTTTGGGTAGGTATAATCGGCCCACAGCTGCGCGTATAGAATGAGGTACAATAAGACCTAAAAAGAGTAATTTTGACATTTGTCGTGCAAACCTGTGAGCTATCATGTTCGCCCGCACTGCCAGTGCCGTCTGGTCCCTCTCAATGGCATCATTGTCCTTGAAGTCAGAGATCAGCAAATGTCCTAGGTACACTATTAAGCGTAATATTGGGAACACGTCATTGTACTGTTTCCTCTGGCTTCAAAGATCATGACTTTACTTTTGAGTGGATTATATTTTAATCCGTGTTCGTAGGCGTATGCTTCACAGATGGTCAGCAGTTTCTTAATGTCACATACTGAAGCACTTAGCAGCGCCATGTCATCAGCATAGCGTATGTTGATTAGGTACACTAATTCCATCTATGTGACAACCTACCCGAGTGTTACTGTGTGCCACAATCAGGTCCATTCATATATAGGTTGAAAAAGGTTGGTGAGGACAATCCCCCCTGCCTAATCCCGCACTCCAACCTGTACGATTGCGACATGGTTCCTGACCATCACTCGCAATTGACCTGATTTCCGAACTAGAACTTACAGATGTTCAGAAAACTGTTGGTAAAGTAGTGTTTTACAACTTTCTCCATAAAATATCGTAAGAAACCAGGTCAAAAACTTGCGAAAGATCAAGGAAGCATGCATGAACTGCAGTTTGACAGCTTGTGTTATATTTAACAGCGTGCTTAACACACAATACTGCACTTTCAGTGGATGTTATGTCTATTATTATGTCTATTCAAAAATCTTTGTAATTGTTCTAAGATAAATTTCTCAAATATTTTACTAAAAGTAGGTAGCACTAAAATGGGTCTATAATTTGTAGTGTCAGTAATATTACTCGTTTTAAATAATCGTATTATTTTCCTATACGTTATTAAGTCAGGAAACTCACCACAATCAATAAAACTATTAAAAATAATTGCTAGACTAAGAGCTACAACGTTGATAATCAATTTCACAATATCCACAGAATTTCCCCATAAATCTGTAGTCTTTTTTAAATTCAAATTGTTAAAGGTTTTAACTATATCTAAATAATTTACATGTTCGAAATTAAAATAAGAATCGCAAACTATAACATTTTCACTAAGCAGAGACTCTGCAGCAGTAGTTGATGAGTTCAGAGAATTTATAGTTAATATAAGGATCTCTGAAAAGAAGTTTCCAGAAGCCGCGGACACCTGACAGTCAGATTTGATCACATTGTCATCACTTACAAGGCTTAAGTCACTACATGGTTTTGTGGACCTTCCAATTTCATTATTTATAATATTCCAAGTCTTTTTATTGATTTTACTACTATTTTTAATATTGGAATTCAAATAACGCGACATTACAATAGAAACTTACTTTTTTAAATAATTTGGAATAATTTGTAACATATAAAATAAATTCAGTAGTGTTAACATGAATCCATTCATCATACGTCTCATAAAGCCGAGTTCTAGTTTTATAAATACCAATGGTAGCCCATTCACCGAAAGATACTTTACCATTAATGGAAATGGTCTTAGGTATAAATTGCTTTCTGCCAGACCATTTACACGTGCAATTTGTGGGCCAAATACACGCGGAGGACATATGACGCCCTGCGCGTGCAATATAATAACGCGTTCAGGGTGCTGATGGGGCAGCCGCGGTACTGTAGCGCGAGTGGCACGTTCGCGGAGGCGCGCGTGGACGGTGCGTCTTTATTGGCGCGGGTACGCGGTGGCCCCAGCGCCATCCTGACAGCGTGCGCCGCCCGATGGGACTCTATACTGATGGCGCACTTGATAGGCCTACACGCGAGAGCAAGCGCCTAATATATTGTCATTATCATTATTATTAATTTATTATGCTTTTCTAACATTAGGCTAAGAACATTGTTACTAACAATATATGAAAGTAATTCTGAAATAAATTTTATTATTATTATCTCCTTTATTTTTCTTATAATACATATTTATGATATTTTTAAATATTTTTTATAACAAATATATAAAAAAAAACACATTTAAAAATATAAAAACAGTAGTCCACCGATGTCGGGAGCAGGGTCCAAGCTACCAGTGGTTAGGGCTCCAGAGACAGGAACTTCCTCACAATGCGAGCCGTATCGAGGAGTACTGCCTTCTGTATCTGGCCCTTGATCCAACCGCGCAACGACAGCTTCGACAGATGGTCGTCGAAGCTTTTGACAATAAGATCATTGGCGGTCACGACAATCGGCACAATGACAGCCGAGTCCACATTCCACATGTCGACAACCTCGTGTGCTAAGTCGAAATATTTGATTTGTTTCTATTTCTCAGCTTTCACGAGATTCTCGTCATGCGGGATGGTGATATCGACTACCATTGCACGGCGCGCTAATCGGTCTATCACCACTATATCCGGCTTATTGGCTACAATAGTCTGGTCAGTAATGATAGACCGATCCCAGTACAAAGTGACATGGTCATTTTCGAGAACTGGGTCGGGCACATACTTGTAATACGGTACCTCTAAATCCACTAGGTTGTACTTCAAAGCAAGTTGATGGTGGATAATCCTGGCTACTTGGTTATGTCTGTGCAAATACTCACCGTTAGCCAAACGAGAACAACCAGAGATAATATGTCTGATAGACTCACCCGGACGGTGGCATGCCCGACACACGTCCACCGTCCCGTCCTTCATTATAATCTCTGGTAGTTGTTCGTTAGGATTACTTCGTCCATAATCGCATAGACAAAACCTTCAGTTTCCCCAAAGAGGTCACTGAAACGTAACCAGGCCACGGACGCCAAGAAATCTACATCAGGCTCGTGAAGAGCCCGGAAAAAGCGCCCGTGGAGCTCCTTGCCTTTCCATATTTCCTTGGAGTCATTATTACAGGTTTATGCCAGTCCTCTTTAGCCATGGATAACGGGGTGACTCCCTTGTCCACTGCGACCGCATCTCGGTGCATACCCACATCGGTTTTAAGAAAATATTCTCTGAGGCACACCTCGCGGTTGTGCAGGGTCTTTGCGTTTAAAAAGCCTCGAACTCCACACTTCCGCGGGATGTACAGTCTCATCACCGAGGATCGTGGGTGATGCATCCGATTTGCCATCAGCAATGTACGGACTCGCCTTTCCAGGGCGTCAAGTTCGGTCTGAGTCCATTTGAGTATGCCAAAAGAGTACATTAAAACCGGCATGACCCAATCGTTGAAGGCGCGCACCTTATTTCCGCCCAACAGAAGGCTATTTAATACCTTCTTCAGGCGGCCAAAGAAGCGCTCCTTCAGCGATTGCTTCATGTCAGCATTGTTAATGCCTAAAGCTTGTGACATACCCAAATACTCATAAGTTTCGGTCGAGGAAAGGGATCTAAGGTGTATGGAATCCGGGAGTTGAATTCCCTCGGATTCCATAATCTCTCTTATTATTATTTCATTTATTTATATTTATACATATTAGTTATATTTTTAAATATTTCTAATAAAAAGGATATTAAAAAAATACATTAAAAAATACAAAAAATAGTACCCTACCCTAACCTAAACCCGAACCCTCCAGCAGTGTGCTGAGAGGGTTCAAGGCTAGGCAAAACCACAGTGGAATCAGACTGTCACCCTGGAATATGCCACGCTCGATCCTTAACGGTTCGCTGTTCTCCGAAACCCGTCGACACCCTAGATAGTGAACATGACATCAGGAAGGCGCGAAGAGTTGCATCAACTTTATACAGCTCCAGCACCCTCATGAGCCATGTATGCGGCACTGAGTCATAGGCCTTCTTATAATCTATCCAACATGTCGAGAGATCCCTTCGAGAACGACGAACCTGTTGGCTAATGGCAACATCAATGAGGAGCAGCTCCTTAGTACCACGGGACCCGTTCCTACATCCATTCTGAGAAGCAGACATGATGGAATTTGTCTCAATATGATTATTAATTTTAGCTCTCAGGATGGATGTAAGAACTTTATAGACCGTCGGCAAACACATGATCGGTCTATAATTTTTGGGTTCCGCAGTACTACCCGATTTATAGAGCAGGTGGGTTATTCCTGACGTCAGGAACTGGGGCAGCGACCCTGACTCTAAGGCAGATTGGAATTGGAATGCCAAGCGAGCGTGCGAACTTTGAAACCATTTAAGCCAAAAGTTGTGCAGCCCGTCCGGCCCTGGAGATTTCCAGTTTGGCAACGGACGGACTGCACGAGCTACATCTTGGGGGCTGATGTTAATTGCCCCCATTTCTGGTACAAGTTCGGACACTCGCTCGATCTCCCGATTATTATTATTATTCTCTTTATTCAATTTTTTTACATATAAAATTACATTTTTAAATATTTTTTAACAAAATTATACAAAAGAAAAAAAAAACATTTAAAAATATAAAAATATAGTTATCCACCGGTGTCGGGAGCAGGGTCCAAGCTACCGGTGGTTAGGGCTCCAGAGACAGGAACCTCCTCACAATGCGAGCCGTATCGAGGAGTACTGCCTTCTGTATCAGGCCCTTGATCCACCCGTGCAACGATAGCTTCGACAGATGGTCGTCGAAGCTTTTGGCTATAAGGCCATTAGCGGTCACAACAATCGGCACAATGATAGCCGAGTCCACATTCCACATGTCGACAACCTCGTGTGCTAAGTCAAGATATTTATATATATATATATTTATTATTATAAAGGTGGAATGAAATTGCTCACAGTAACCGTTAAAAAACCATCATATTGATAACTAGCTTTTGCCCGCGACTTCGTCCGCGTACATAACATATAGCCTTTATCACTCAGGAAAAAGCAGCTTTCTGTCGGTGAGAAAAAAATTTTAGCAATCGGACCAATACTTCCAGAGATTATCTCCTACAAACAAAAAAAAAAATTTACCTCTTTTATTATATTATAGTGTAGATTGTGTTCAAGCAAATCAAAGTTAATAAGTTAATGTGCATACCTAGATATACAGCTATAGTTAAACATCGTTCATACAGTCCGCTAAACCTTGTTACTAAGTTAGTTCAAAATAAAAAGTCAAACCGTACACACGCAGTTTTAATGCAACTTTACTGTCAATCCAAAAAAAAAAATAAAACCGACTTCACTAAAAAAACACTAAAATGATCAAAATAATTTTAATTTCGGAAGTCGGTGTTTTTTGTTATTGTTTGTTCCTTATTTAACACCGACTTCCGAAATTAAAATTATTTTGATCATTTTAGTGTTTTTTTAGTGAAGTCGGTTTTATTTTTTTTATAAAAAGTTTTTTATTTCATACTTTTTAGTTGCAACACACTTACAGCCAGAGTACTTTTTTCTCATGTCAATTCCAATTAACTTAAACCCTGCTAGAATACATCATTTTCATATGAAGTTCCCATGTCTACCTTCCACCTTCCGGCTCCATCATCAGATCACTTCGATAGTACCATATAGCCAAAGTGCATCTCATGACATTTCTAATAAGCCCAAACACGGGTAGGATACATTGATTAATTACGGAGTTCCGGTGCCTATCTTCCAGCTCCATCACTATCATCAGGTTACTTCGATGATACCATTTTCAACATAACTATTCAGAACTATTCATTTATTTGTATTGTCATAGTCGCTTAACTATGTTCATTGTGATATTTGTTCGAGTATGAAGTTCCGTTGGCAATTTCTGGTCTTCTTAACCAGTTCCACCTCATCAAATGTCACTTTTTGACTGTAAATGCTTAATTCCTTGATGAAAATATCAAAATGAGTATATAGTTGCCTATAATATTTGAGGAGTTCCCTCGATTTAGCCAAGATTCCATCATCAGATCCCGACTTGGTGACTATGGGACCATTTGGGAAGTATACCCTTTCCAACAAAAAAAGAATTTTTCAAATCGGTTGGCAAGCGACGAAGTTATGCCCGAACATACATAAAAAAAAAAAAAAAAATACAAACATCCGAATTGAGAACCTCCTCCTTTTTTAGAAGTCGGTTAAAAATCAACCTTAACGCCTTCAACATATGGTCCTAACTCGAGCGGATAGTCGCCACTGACCGGCAGTGAACGAGTGCGTCGCGAGAACAAAAAGAAAGTGATAAGGATTCTTAGAAGTTTTATTTATTGCTACATTAGTGAATGCAAAACTATTGTGCTATTGTGAACGCGTGATTTTTATGAACAGTATTAAAATACGAACAATAACTAAGTACTTATAATTATATATTGCGTGATAGGATTACGATTTACGAGCTTTCAAAGACAAATAAGTGCATAGTTAATAAAAGTGCTACATACCTTCTACTTGTGGACATTGAGAACAGTCGAGATTCGTTGACTATACAAGTGTATAGCTGCGTTGACTATACAAGTGTATTGGTTTATTAAGAATAACAATGGCAGATCTAATAGCTTACCAATTTGAACTATTAGAAAACTTAAAGAGTGCAGAAAAGAACCTTAAAAAGTCTCCAAAGGAAAGAATAAAAAAACCATATTTGGAAGCAAGATTGGAATTATTAGAAGAACTTTGGAAGAACTTTAAGGACTGACACAAAAGTATTATATTGCGCAAAGATGAAGACATGAAAGATCCGTATTTTAAAGAAAAAACATACGACACATTCCAGGAACTTTATGTACAAGGGTGACATTGAATAAATGCGACAAAATGAAATGGGAGCTTCAGTTATAGTAACATAGTAATTATCAACTGTTTTTTCTACAATTTAAATCGTTAAAAAAAATACGTTATTATCGTTATCAAATGGTCCATTGATATTGTAATCTTTATTTAAGTATGAATTATCGATATTCCAGAAAAATTATTAATATGCAAAATAAATAAGAAAAATTAAAATATCAAAAAATCTCGTCCGACTCGACGCAGTGCTCAATAATCGTCGTGGAGTACTCATGCTAGTAAACGTTGCCGTTCGTTGCGGTCATTTACCTAATTTTAAGTAAGAACCGTGCGACGTTGCCAAGCCTCGCGCGAACGCCGGCGCTCGCTGCCATCCCTTCCCGGCGACCCCCGCCCCGCCCACGCTAGTCGCCCTAAAACGTTTGTAGGTCACGGACGGTCGCGCGCGCATTCCGCTAATCCTACTTTACGTATTGCGAATAATTTGTATTGTTGTCTTGTGTGTGTGTAACAATGCCTAGGACGAGACGAAATAGTCGTGAACCGCTTACAAACGTCCAGTATCTCGATATTATCGTATGGTACAACACCGTAAGAAATTTACGTGAAACGCAGCGGCTTTAAAAGATTTCGGCTAAAATATCCCAATGTCACTCCACCATCATTGGGAAGGATTCTAAGAATCACTCAAGTGTACACTTGCCCAAGTCCAGCATGTAGCAAACAAAATTAGGAGTGCTTTTGAAACTGTGAAATCACCGACTTATGGACAATTTGCGGCGCCGTGCTCAATTGTGTTTACAAAACGGAGGTGGACATTTTGAACAGTTATTAAAATACACGTAAGTGTACCGATTTGATTTATTGTAAATACTTAATTATTAATTATTGTAAATACTGTGATTCCAACTTTTTAAATACGCCAAAAATACAATAATTAATTTTTTGTTGTAACAAACATTTTTCAGGTTTGACCTTTGAAGTTAACATTGTTTTACTAATTACTTTTATTGTATTTTTGATCGTCATAAGCCGACAAAAGTATGAAGGGAAATTTGGTTTCACCAAAATTGTTAATAATCCTTGCGCGCGGGAAAGATGCGCGGGCGGCCGGGCGGTCGGAGGTGCGATTCATTCATAGCGAGAATGTACCTACATAAATCGTACCCACTACACGAAAACTGTAGTACGCGAAATTCTTTGATACTTTAATTATTTCAACGTTTTTCGTAACACTGATAAACGTTTACAAATTTTTCATTTGATATGATCTAAATTTTCTTGACAACACGTATTATCGTATATTTAAATTTGTCGCATCTATTCAATTTCACCCTGTATAAGGCAGCAATGAAGGAAGCTCTTGAGCCTTTTATCGAGGTATCAGGTCAAAGTTCATCAACCAACAATAGTGAAGGTCAACAAAGGTCATCAGACAGTAACGAAATTAAACTACCAAAAATTAAAATACCTACCTTCAGTGGCAAATATGAGGAATGGCAAACATTTTTTGACCTTTTTCGTCCTTGATACATAGAAATATAAAATTATCGCCAGTACAGAAGTTGCATTATTTGAAGAGCAATTTGTCAGGAGAACCAGAGGTGATACCGCGCAACTATACCACAACAGACGCGAATTATGATGACGCCTGGAATGAATTAGTGAAATGTTATAATAATAAGAGATTTAATTCTAACGCAATTTTGAGAGTTCTTTTCACACAAAAACCTATACATTCTGAGTCTGCGAGTTCGATCAAACACCTGGTAGATACGACTTCGACATGTCTAAAAGCCTTAAAAAACTTAGGTGTCGAAACTGACAAAGGGACTTGATCATCAACTTTCTAGTCGTGTCCAAGCTGGATCCAGAATCGATGAAACAGTGGGAACAACAACTCAGTGCGATAAATTGTGACCTACCTACTTGGCCAAATTTGAGAGACCACCTGGAATCACGATTCAGATCGCTAGAAATGATCGAGAACAACAAAGTAAAATCTTCGCCACCAAAACCAGCAATCAAACCTAAGGCTTTTCATTCGAATGTCAGTAAGGAAGGAAAAGAGCGCAAAATTAAGTGTGCGTTATGTAACAGCGCCCATTACATCTACCATTGCAAGACATTCGCCGATATGTCTACCAAGGGAAGACAGGAGTATGTTCAGAAGAATAAATTATGTTTTAACTGCCTTGCGCCATCACACTCAGTGAACAAATGTCGACAGTCAGCGTGCTGCAAAAGGTGTGGAAGACGACATCACTCCCTTCTTCACTTCGAGAGAGAGCAAACCACGGAGACGTCAAAGGAAGGAGCGAGCATGGCTACAGGTACCGATAGTGAGGGGTCTAGAGGTAAGTCCACTCCTTCTGTAAGTGATGCACATGTTGTTTCTTGTCATTGTGAGCACATACAAACAAATTCAGTGTTGTTAGCTACTGCTAAGGTCTTAGTTAGTAGTAAGAACGGTTGTAAACATATGATTAGGGCTTTGTTAGACCAGGGGTCGCAAGCGTCATTGTGTCTGAAGCGACCGTTCAGTTATTAAATCTTACACGCAAATCAGTAAGTGGTTGGGTGTCCGGTGTGGGAGAGGGGCAAACGAGAATTAAACACATGGTTTCACTCTGCGTGAAATCACGCCACAATCCCAGCGAGTCAATTCGAGTAAATGCGTATGTATTGCGTACACTAACGGCACTGCTACCCACCATTAATCTTAAATGTCCTGATTGGGCCAAACTTGAGAAACTGGAGCTGGCTGATCCAGGTTTTACAACACCAGGTAAAATAGATATTTTGCTTGGAGCTGAGGTTTACGGCGACATATTGTTAGCCGGCGTTATTAAACACCCCAAGGGTAACCTATTGGCACAAAATACAATCCTAGGGTGGGTGATATCTGGAAGAATGTTACAAGCTTCTACCTCAGCAAAGAAACACATTACAACCCTTCATGCTCAAGTGAAGGAAGACGAGCTGCTACGTCAGTTTTGGGAGATAGAAAAGGAACCAAACAGCATACAAAAGAAGTTCTCAAAAGAAGAAGAAAATTGCGAAGAATTTTATGCAGCCACAACAATCAGAGACGAAGAGGGAAGATACGTGGTAAGATTACCGTTTCAAAACGAAGATCCTGAGTGTCAATATGGCAAGTTGAGAGAGATAGCAGCAAAAAGATTAAATTATTTAGAGAAAAGGTTGTCAAAGGATTTTAAACTTCGAGAAGAATATTGTAAAGTTATGCAAGAATATATTAGTTTAAATCACATGGTCCAAGTTAGTCCTAGCGAGATTGATAACACTAAAGCTGTCTATCTTCCTCACCATGCCATAATTCGAGAGGACAAGTCCACAACGAAGGTTCGCGTGGTCTTCGACGCATCGTGCAAAGGTTCGAATAACTTTTCTTTAAATGACAACTTATGTGTTGGTCCACAGCCACAACAGGAATTACGTCATATATTAATGAGATGGAGGACACACAAAATATGTATCACCGCAGACATCGTTAAAATGTACAGAATGGTGCGTGTAGCTGACGAAGATACAAACTACCAAAGAATATTATGGAGAGCTGCACCTAATGAGCCCATAAAACATTTTAAACTTATGAGATTGACCTTCGGCACAGCTTGTGCACCATATTTTGCTGTAAAATCACTTCAGACCCTTGCCAGTGATGAGAAATTACAGTATCCTATTGCTGCAAAAATTACTGAAGCTGACTTTTACATCGACGATCTGCTCACAGGATGTGAGACAGAAGAAGAAGCTGTACATATTTACGACGTGATGAATAGCCTCATGAACTCAGGAGGTTTTTAACTCCAGCAATGGAGCAGTAATAGTGAGTCTTTGTTACAGTACATCGGAGAAAACAAGCGGGATAACAATGAATTTAAGGTTAACAGCACTAATAGAGTTTTAGGGTTGAGTTGGAATAGGGAAGCAGACGCCTTTGAATATACTGTTAACTTGACAGAACCTAAACAACCCGTGACTAAACGACATATTCTATCCGAAATAGCTAAACTTTATGATCCTTTAGGATGGATAGCTCCAGTCATAATAACGGCAAAAATTATCATGCAGAAACTGTGGAAGACAGGTCTAGAATGGGATGAGCCCATCGACAATATTTTGCAAGCAGAGTGGCTACAGTACCGGGAGAACTTGACATATATCAAAGGCCTACGCTTACCACGATGGTCACACCAAACACGTACATCAAATATCCTCCAAAACCAAGGTAGCTACAATCGAGAAGCAAGTTTCTATTCCTAGATTAGAACTTTGTGGTGCCGCATTGGCAGCTAAATTGATTTCGGAGACATCTCAAGTGTTGGGAGTACCTAAACATAGTTTATACGCGTGGACTGATTCCACCATCGTGTTGGCTTGGTTGCGAGGTGGACCAAGCCGGTGGAGCACATTCGTGAGCAACAGAGTGTCGGACATACTAAACATTATAGATTACGAGCAATGGGGTCACGTATCCACAGATACAAACCCAGCTGACTGCGCATCGCGGGGCATACAGGGTCCTGAGTTGTTAAACTATTCTCTGTGGTGGAACGGACCGGTTTGGTTGTCTTGTCTAAATTTAAACATCAACACTCCTGATATCGAAGATACACGTGAGGAGGAACGAGTGACATCTTTGACTGCTATAAATAATATTAATGAGGAATTTATTTGGACTAAATATTCTACTTTATCAAAAATGTTGAGAGTCATTTCATATTGCAGACGGTTCCTTAACTTTAAATTACCTAAAGATAGACGTGAATGTTATTCTAAAATTATTTTAACTAGAGAAATACAGGAAACGTTACGTAATTGTATAAAACAAGTTCAAGCTCTTGATTTCAAAGAGGAGATACAACAGTTAAAATCTCAAGGTCACGTATCCAAGGGCAGTAAGCTTCGCACTCTTTGCCCCATTATCGATGATAATGGAGTTCTAAGAGTTGGCGGGCGTATCCAAAAATCTCAAGCGGCCTATGATACTCAGCACCCCATAATTTTACCCGCTAAGAGCCTTCTTAGCAGGCTAATAATTCAGGATGCTCATCATAGGACATTACACGGTGGTCCCCAAATAATGTCTAATTATTTGAGATCAAAATATTGGATATTACGTGCTAAACACTTAACAAAGAAGATTTACCGAGAATGTGTCACTTGTATTCGATATTCGAAAAAGAATACTACACAATTAATGGGTCAGTTGCCACAGGTGCGTGTAAATCCCGACCGAGCCTTTAAATCAGCTGGTGTGGACTACGCAGGTCCCATCAATATTCGTTTCTCACCGGGCAGAGGTGCAAAATCGTACAAGGGATACGTATGTTTATTTATTTGCATGGTGACACGTGCCATACATCTGGAGGCTGTCACCGATATGACAGCAAAAGGGTTTATCGCAGCTTTCCGGCGATTCATATCAAGACGAGGTTATTGCCATGATCTTTACAGTGATAATGGCACTAACTTCGTGGGAGCCGACAAACAGCTAAAGGACATGTTCAATAGTGCCAAATCTTCGTTTGCTGGTGAGGTGGCAGAGTTGTTAGCCACGGAGCGTACTACATGGCATTTTATACCTCCTCACGCACCCAATTTCGGGGGTCTGTGGGAGGCTGGGATTCGCAGCACAAAAACTCACCTTAAAAAGGTAATTGGTGATGTTACTCTCACGTACGAGGAGTTAGCTACATTATTGGCGCAGATCGAGGCATGTTTAAATTCACGGCCCATAAATGTATTAAGCGATGATCCTAATGACCCTCTTCCACTCACACCAGACCACTTTCTGATTGGCGAACCCTTGTTAACCTTGGCAGACGAAAGTTATACTTGCAATAATATTTCTAGTTTAGATAGATGGAGACTGACACAGAAAATGGTCAATGATTTCTGGAACAGGTGGTACAAGGAATATCTCGTGAATCTTAACCAAAGATTTAAGTGGAATACAAAAAACACTGAACCAGAAATCGATGACATAGTCGTTCTAAAGGAAGATAACATTCCTCCAAGCAAATGTATCTTAGGGAGAGTTATTAAAAAACATGTTGGTCCCGATAATCTAACTCGCGTTATAACTGTCAAAACTAAAAACAACATATTGAAACGTCCATTAAGCAAAATATGTGTCTTAACAAAATAAATAACACAAATGTATCTAACCTTACCTTTTTTATCTAAAATGCGTTTAAAAATTCATCATACTCGTAAAATCGCTGTACATAACAAAAAAAAGACGTGTGGCACTCGGGGACTGCCGCGGTAAAGCTATTGCATAGCATTTTTTATCAACTTATGCAATTATAATTATTTATTTATTTTATTTATGCAGTATTTTTTTTCCTTTGTTTTTTTTTCTTTGATATTAATTGAAGTTACACTTTCACACATTGAATTGAATTTTGATTGATTGTTCACTCATTTGTTTTCTTATCGGTGTCCACGCTCAAAAAACAAATGAGTGGGGGGTGTTAGGTTATTTTCGTTACGGAATTTCTGGATTCGGTCTCCACGCTCAAGGCCCGCGATAGAAGCTATGCAATAGCTTAAAAAAAAATGTAAATGTATATTCTATCAAATTGCACCTATCATTTTTATAATGTAAGGTAAGCAGCATGCGTGCATAACACGATGCATTATGTACCTAAAGGCTATGTAGGTAGAATAAGATTCATTTACAAATAAGTTTGTTGATAAAAATGTGAGATGCGTGAGCATTTTTTCATTGCAATCTCGGCTCAATTCTCGCCCATCTCACTCGTATTATGTTGTACTATTACTTAACTATGTGGATACTATAAGCATAACTAAAAAAAAAAAAATCCTTAAATATGTACCTACCGACTCTGTAACTCATTTGTATTTAACGTAACAAAGCTACTTTTTTAAAACATTAGTTCAGTGTATACCTACTTACTTACCCAGTTGTTGTACCTATGTTTGTAGCATGATTCATCCTCTCGTAGATATAAGATCTTGCGTTAATAATATGAATGTGTATAAACTTACCTTTGCAGTAGTGTTAGCTGTTAACTGTATTTACTTTGTTCTTTTATTTTATTTTTCTTTGCTTTGTTCTTTTATTTATTTACATTGTTCTTTACTTGATCAGAATCAAGTAAAGAACAATGCACACAAATGTATGGACACCGTCCCCACCCTTGTAGCACTTTAAAACCTATGTTAATCGAAGGGCCATAGCCATTTCATCATTTTATTGTATGACAGCAAAACTGAAATGTCTGTCTGAAAAAAGTTATATCGATTTGAAGAAACCAGAATCAATAAGTATTATCTTGATGATTTTTAATTCATTCCTTTTGGTCTCCTAGAATATCTATTCTGTTAGTGTCTTCTAACTTTTAGAACCCTACTCTGCCTGAAAATCAGACAAGCAGGACGCATATCATGAATTTATATTATTTATATAATTTATCGTATAGAGTCAGAGGACCCGAAATGGCACAAATGTCTATGTTATAGGCGCCGTCATGCAATTAATATGTCCCCGGGCGACTGCTAAAGCAACTGGATCAGGAGCTGCGGTCTGGATGCTGCAAAGGTATAGACCTAGGTGCAAGCATCGGACCGGTGCGGCCTGTCGACATCAACACCAAAGCGACGTGTCAATGCTCCGGCCAGGACGTGTCCGGCGTTGGGTGTACTGGTGGTCGCCGCCAATGCCAAATAATGAAGACATAAACGCAACTTAGCCCACGAGGTACGAGGCGCTTAGGGTCTGATGATCCTAAGTGCCTCGTACCTCGTGGGCTAAGTCGTGTCGTTTTTATGCCGTTTATGGCATAAAAACGACTTTAAAATGCGTCCTAGTACCGATCCCAGCTGAATACCGCACGATTGACATAGGTTTTAAAGTGCTACAAGGGTGGGGACGTTTTAAACATTGTTCTTTAAAATCTGTTTGTGGCTAGGGACCACATCTGTATAAATTAATGTCACATTGTACAATGTTGTATATGTCTAATAAGATTTTCTTTCTGTGGCAAACTTTGATTCTATGGGAATGTGGACATCAGAATTTTTCTAACATTTATGTTACACAAGGCGCTATATATATTGCATTAATTCTCCTTTGTTCACATAACCTCCCTATTGCGAACCAAAATTAAAAGTATGGTGTCCTGGTGAAATTTACATTTTTTTTTTCATTATATTAAAAAATGAATTATTAATATTTATTACTGTGTCCCGGATATTCATTTGTCAAAAAATGGCCTAAACCTTTTCCAATTTTATCACAAAAAAATACTATTTCTTGATTTATAATCTGTTGTGACAAACAATTAGTAATTTCAACTAACAAACTGACCCTAGACTCGGGTAAGGTGGTATCATATATATTGTCAAGGAATGGCCTAGTGCTGAAGTAATAGATGGTAATTGACAATGCTCACAGCTGCTTTTTTGTGTTCATTCGTAGCCAATACATATTCCCTCATTTGGTTTTCAGAGGCTGTATATATAATGGTCATTGAACTTAGATTGTGTTGCTAGCGGTTTAGTTCACATCGCAAGTCTTAATTGTTTCAGTAGGTGAAACCTATCCCTATTTAATTTGATGTTTTTCTTAAAAAAAAATTTTAGTTTTGACCATTTTCTCGGTTTTTACAATATGTTTGTTGATTTTTATATATTTTTTGAGTTTGTTTTGCTCGTACCTACCCTAACCCTTTTACATGATTAAGAATTATCGTCACTAGTCAAATCTATGGTATAGGAGGGGTTAATTTGTGAAACCATTGATGGGGCAATAGGCACCAACTCGCATAATTAGGAGATTAAACGAACTTACCTGTAAATGAAGTTCTATCTCAATTATACAGCAAGCTTTGTTCGAAGATATAACCATTAACCATGTAGTCTCCAGGCAGCAGCGGGCAACTAAAACGCATCTTTAGAGGTACTCCTGTAAAGCAAAAACAAAACGCACCGAGTCATTCCATTCGTTGGCGCGGCAACTGCTACGTTCAATGTTGTGTTTTATGTGTTTTTTTTTACCAATATTAGTCAATAAATAAGAGTTTATGTGCATAAGTAATTTGTAATTAAGTATGCCCAAACGAAAAGATATGAAATATAGCTTCATAAGATGAATAGTTTGAAAAAAGGATGAAACGACGATACCATAGTCAGGTACCTGTCCCATCTTTATCTAATTCTTTGATTCCAGGTAAAGTAATAGTGTTATCTATTATATCATGCAGTAAACCAAGAGTTTCACGTACTTAACCCAAAAATATTGTACTTATTTTTGGGTTAAGTACGTGAAACTCTTTGACGCGATCAAACTGGTCGGGGTATTTAAGATTTTGATATTATGTTAACTAAGGTACGTTATATCTACAGTACAAGTGAATGGGTTTCGAATTATTGTACCGATGGACGCGAGTGATATACGAGATATATTGGCGCGATCCGCTGACTCAGGGTGTTTTTCGAGAAAAATACACGATGATCTTTACCTTTTGATGGCACGTTAGCTGTGGTACATTATATCTACAGTGCAAGTGAAATGAGTTTCGAATTAGTGTACCGATGGACGCGAATGATGTACAAGACAAGATACATTAGCGCGATCCGCTGACTCTGGGTGTTTACGAAATAAATACACGATGAACTTAACCTTTTGATGGCATGTTAACTATGGTACATTATAACCACAGTGCAAGTGAAAAGGATTATGAATTATAGTACCAATGGGCGCGGGGGTGTTGTACGAGATACATTGACTCGACCCGCTGACTCGGGGTGTTTACGAGATAAACACACGATGATCTTACCTTTTAATTAAGTCAAAGGCTTTCCTTTTGATGGCATGTTAACCATGGTACATTATATCCACAGTGCAAGTGAAATGGGCATGGGCTATGAATTATAGTACCAATGGGTGCGGGTGCTGTACGAGATACATTGATGCGACCCGCTGAGTCGGGGTGTTTACGAGATAAACACACGATGCTCTTACCTTTCAATTAAGTCAAAGGCTTTGCCGTACCATAACGAGGTAAATAATTTTATATTTTAGACCTTGTATTTATGAAGATCTTATAGAAGTGGACATTAAACTAGATATCTGTTGTACCACCATCGGCTCCAACAGACACTATAATATTGCCTGAACTAGCACGCGAACTAGTCGCTGAACCAGTTACTATATTTCTAGAAGTACTCGGAACACAAGGATAAAAAAAAACCAATTGCATTCCAAATGGTTTAATGGCCAGACTTAATCAATGACTTAATCGACATCTGGAATAAGTATCTTTTTTGGAAAAAGACTACTTAAGGACTATGAACAAAAACTAGATAAAAATATAGATATACCAATTTAAAAATATAGATTACCATATTAATACTGTTGACTCGGTCAGTAAATTGATACAAGAAGATTCAATCAGAATAGAATCAGTTGGGATTAAGACTCACTATACCCTGTCTATGCTTCTCACCAATGATCAAAACTAACTTTTACAGTTAATTAATACTGGTAGTGTGTTAATAAACTTGCACGTCACACAAGCAAAGCCTGGAAATATATTTTCTTTATGACATCAAAAATTCAAAGATGTTGATAAAAACAATTATCGGCATGGGAATACTTCAACAAAAGATTAAAGTCCTAAAGACATGCCAAAGAAGCGGTAGGCCTATTAAAAAATCAGCCATCTCTTCAATTGTCTCTTCAACTCATCAGGGAAACTTGAATGGTCCGTCTTGGTACAACCAGCAAAGAATAATACCTAGGCCTGGACAAAAGTAACTGAAGTCCTCATACTAAACCAAGGAATTCTCGCAACACATCCAGTGCCTGCTAGAACACAAAAAGCTCCACCACACAGGCTTGTGGTTGAAACTAGAGGTTAGTCATGCTTGCAGATTAGCCCATTCTCTGTTGGTAGAGGATTCGTGATGATGCCTCAATTTTGAAGCACATCAGTAGATATTCAGTAAGTACATTTTTCTTCCACACACCAAGATGTTTGCATATTTATGTATAAAACCATCCATAATTCACTGCAGTGCAATTTCCCCATGTAAAGCATGTGAAAAACAATTTATATCTAGGGTATATTATTTTTTGGTTTCCAAACTAAGATCTCAAACGAAGAAAAAGGTCTATTGTAAACTTAAAACCCCTCAGCAAATTGGTCCACACAACCAATTTTATAAGATGCAAGATAACTGCAGTAGCTCTAGTATACCCAGGAGATTTTATGACAAAAATTCAATCCAGGTTGTGACCTAGATTAAATCCAACAATCATCTGGATTGTATCCTGTGGAATATACTTATGATTTCATTATGATCATTAAAAAAGAGTAATAATGCTGACCCATATGGGATAAGATTTTAATAGTTACAAGTAAATTTCTGTTTAAAAGCTTACAAATCAGTATGTACAACATCCTGATGACCTTTTGTTTATTAGTTCAGACTATAATACATGATGGTTGAAAAACATTCAAAGAACAATTGCTTGCTTTCTATTATATCTTGGCATTGATATAAATTATGACAAAAGTATGATTACACCATACTAATCATGTTAATTTTTATAGGTTTTACGTTTGACACTAAAACCCCTTAAAAATATTTACAAAACAAGTTTTTAGCTTACGAGACATTACTTACTTAGCAAAAATATCAACTGTTGCATTGTTTTTTTTTTGCAACAACATTTGTTGTGGGTTGGTTCTATACTAAATTTATTAGAAATACTTAGTTAAAAGTAAAAGCAACTAAGATTCAAAATAAAAACTTATCCAGACTTCAAACCGGACCTACAATGATGCAACAAGAACTGGGGGGGGGGGGCGCAATTGTAGTGATAAAGATGTCCATGGGTTTCGAAAAACTGATAAAAAATTATAATTAAGTACCTATCATATGAATTATCTAGAAATTCTTCACATTTTTTACCTTATAAATATTATTTTGTTGAACTCTTACACATTTGGTGTGCGGTTGATATATAATAGTTTGCTATATCTTAAATTAACCGAATAGGAGAAATTTGGTATCAAAAATTAAATAATATAGCCAGAAATATAAGTCAATGGTATGAAGATTGATAAATTTGGCTATTTGGTTCAATATGAATTCAAAACACAACAAGAAGAACCCTAACATAGAGTGGGAACAGAATGTCAACATTTTAGTAGAAATATTATGTCTCAGTTTAGTCAACCTGATTGGCCTTTTCCTTTCTACAAATGATTGAAAATGTCTACACTTCCTGGAAACCAGATTCAAATGCATCTAATTAGATGTTTTTTACTGCCCTCGGACATGATAATATAATTCGTTGTGTTCTTTCCTATATTTAGCCCATTATTAAAAAAGCCCACAAAATTAAAAAGCAATGTCATATTGACTTTCACAAGCTTGATACCCACTATTGCAAACAATTAAGCTAATTTAAATAAATTAAGGTATACATCGAATGACTTGATTGAAAAAACCTCACAAGTCAGGTTCATTATCTACCATTGGTAGGGTATGTATGTATAGTACAAGACATGCATTCACATCGATTCTTATTGTTAAGGGAGTATCATCATATGTAATTAGACAAATGGCTAAATAGACAAAACATTTCTTTGACTTTTGTAAGATCTTAAATAGATCAATTTCTTATAGTTCTTTTTTCTGATGCTGTACTTTAATGGTGGGCAATAGTTTAAAAAATATTTCAACAGACATTAAACCTAAGTAAAGGGTTTATATATTTATATTAATGCTTATCTATTAGCATTATAGTGCCAAAATTAGAAAATTTCAGTTCCTGTAATTTTACTTAAGTACATTATATAATAAATGTTAATTTTGCCTTAACTTAACTCTTAACATCTACATGGTTAATGATTATATCTTCGATCGAAGCTTGCAGTATAATAGATGATCAAACGAACTTACCTGTGATGTTCGATCATTATTATACGTAGCTTCGTTCGAAGATATAGGGAACCCTCCCTACCATACCCTAGCAAAAATTAAGATTTATCTCCAACTCTAAAAGAATGACAGATGACTGACATTGGTAGGATTCGGTGCGTTTTGTTTTTGCTTTACAGGAGTACCTCTAAAGATGCGTTTTAGTTGCCCGCTGCTGCCTGGAGACTACATGGTTAATGATTATATATTCGAACGAAGCTACGTATAATAATGATCGAACATCACAGGTAAGTTCGTTTGATCATCTATTATAAGAAGCTGCTTATCCGAGACGGTGTTTACAGTGTAGTCGCGGTCTTTCGTGCCGGCGTCATCCACATATTTAAAGCTATTCCAAAGTAAAAAAACTCTCCACGTATTCCTGAACGAACCTGTCAACTTCATTTCGTTTCATGACCAACAAGGATATCTATAGATATGCTAGAGAGGGTGTAAGGAATAACATTGGGAGGGAGTCCCGTCTCAGACAAGGAGCTTCGTATAATTGAGATAGAACTTCACTTACAGGTAAGCTCGTTTAATCTCCTAATTATACTCTCTCTCCTTGTCCGAGACGGTTTACAGTGTAGATGTTTAAAGTTAAGTTGTGAATGAAATGCTGTTGTAATTGAAAAGATAAGTATTTTTAATTACAAAACATTATATTTATAGTGAATTAACAACATAACACAGTAGGTACTAGTTTCTTTTACTGGTATTGCAAACCGCATCACTAAAAGTTAGAGGGTCATCTGTTATAGGTCTATTATAAAACCTAGCGAAGGTAGAGGATGTGCCTGACCATCCTGCTGTTTTTCTAATTAGATCTATGCTAAGGCCCGCCCTACTTGCCACTGAAGTAGAAGTGTGCCTAGTGCTGTGTGCGGTAAACACAGAAGTATCTATGCCTGCCTTATTCAGTGTAATTTTTAACTGACTTCTAAAAAAGGAGGAGGTTCTCAATTTGGATGTTTGTATTTTTTTTTTTTTTATGTATGCTCGCACATAATTTCGTCGCTTGCCAACCGATTTGAAAAATTCTTTTCTTATTGGAAAGGGCATACTTTCCAAATAGTCCCATAGTCACCAAGTTGGAATCTGATGATGGAATCTTGGCGAAATCGAGAAAATTCCTCAAATATTATAGGCAACTATATAGTTCTTTTGGTATTTTCATCAAAGACTTAAGCATTTACAGTCAAAACATGACATTTGATGAAGTGGAACTGGTGAAGAAGACCAGAAATGACCAATGGAAGTTTATACTCACACAAATATCACAATGAACCTAGTTATGCAACTACGATAATACAAATAAATGAATGGTTCTGAATAGGTATGTTGAAAATAGTATCATCGATGTATCCTGACGATGATGATGGAGCCGGAAGATAGGCACCGGAACTCTGTAATTAATCACTGTATCCTAGCCTTGGACTTATTAGAATTGTCATGAGATGCACTTTGGCTATAAGGTACTATCAAACTGCTCTGATGATGATGATGATGAAGCTAGAAGATAGGCACCGGAACTCCGTAATTAATCAATGTACCCTACCCGTGTTTGGGCTTATTAGAATTTTCATGAGATGCACTTTGGCTATAAGGTACTATTGAACTGATCTGATGATGATGATGGAACCGGAAGGTAGACACTGGAACTTCATAATAAAACAATGTATTCCAGCAGGGTTTGTGTTAATTGGAATTGTCATGAGAAAAAGGTTCTCTGGCTGTAAGTGCATTGCAACTAAAAATGTGAAATAAAAAACTTTTTACAAAAAAAAAGAACTGATTTCACTAAAAAAAAAACACAAAAACCATCAAAGTAATTTTAATTTCGGAAGTCGGTTTTCTCGATATTGTTTGTTCCTTATTAAACACTGACTTTCGAAATTAAAATTACTATTTTATAATCCATCTACTTATGGATTGAGAAGAGGCACTGTGTTATTGTTTTTTGTATATAATTATTAAATTATAATTATCTGTTTCTTTCCTAATGTTTTTATTGACAATTAAGTACGACTTTAATGTATGTACTGGGCAAATTTCTAATTTACTGGAGTAACTCTTTATTTGCAAACAGGGTTGCATTGAGCTTTTGCTCGATGTTTTGATGTTGTCGAGTACTTTGATTTGTACACCATCGGCTAAAAAAATATATTTTTAATCTTTATAGTGATAGTGTCTGGACTCTATGGGCAGATGTCAAAGCCAGCATTGTAACTAATTTTTTGTCAAGTCAACTAATGATACACTCTCATTTGGGTACTTGGATGCTAGATAGTCTAATACCCTACCCGGATCCCATTATATTTTGGGTTGGGAGGCTTCAGTCTGGATACCCCCTTAAAAAATCTTTTCAATCTATCATCTGAGGTAATTTTTGATCCCATTAATATAGACAGAGCAGATCTAGTGCTATTTAGTGAACCATAAGACATTCTTTTATGGAAGCAGTCACTAAGAAATTTTAGTATAAAAGGCACAGATCCTTCATAAGGTTCAATGTTGTAAATATTACAAAATTTCCACCACAACTTAAAGGAACAGTTGTATTGTTTAATTGTGTTATTTGAAAGGGAATTTAGCATTATCCCAGGAGCAGAGTTTGGAGTTCCACGCCTTACAAATGCTTTGCTGATGGCAGCCCTGTAGCCAGGGTAAAATGCTGAAATTTTGAGGGATCATCTCCCATTCCTCTTCTATGGCAGTTTTCTACTCCTGCATCGTCTGGGCAACTGGCTGACGAGCCCTAACACGTCTTTTTAGCTCGTCCCACATGTGCTCAATGGGGTTCATGTCTGGGCTTCTGGCTGGCCAGTCCATAACTGTGATGTTCACATCCCGAAGATATACCCTGACGATGCCGGCCGCATGGGCTCTTGCATTATCATGCATAAAAAGGAAATTTGGGCCCACATAGTCCGCGTATGGTATCACGTGAGGTTCTAAGCACTCACGAATGTACCTTTCAGCATTTAATGTTGGCAGCCGTGGTCCTGTAACAACCTCAAGTTGAGTTTTGCCGCTCGCGGATATACCGCCCCAGACAGTCCATGAGCCACCGCCATAAGCAACCCTCTCTTCAAAGCAGCATTGTGCGAAACGCTCTCCCTTACGTCGGTAGACCTTCTTCCTTCCATCATTGCCATGTAACACAATTTTAGACTCATCAGAAAAGAGTACACGGCTCCAATCTTGCTGTGTCCAATTTAAATGACTGCGTGCGAAATGAAGGCGCGCTGTTCGGTGGGCTCGCGTTAGTTTGGGCCCATTAGCTGGCTTGTGTGGTACCATATCGCGTTCTTTTAACCTTCTCCGAACAGTTCGAGCGCTCACAGATACTCCGTGGAAGTCGCGAAGTTGGTTTTGTATCTCAATGGAGGTAAGGTGACAGTTTCTCAAGCTGGTCGTCACGATGAATCAATCCTGCCTTTCAGTTGTGACCCGAGATCGTGGCCTTCTTTGGCGACGAACAAAGCCGCCAGTCTCTAGGTACCTCCGATAAACATTTCGGACCGCAGATCGACTTAAATTAAGTTGAGCACTCACGTTTCTTTGGACAGCCAAAGAAACGTGAGTGCTCAACTCACGTTTCTTTGGCTGTGTCCGGCCTGAATAAGTGCCACAGCTTGGGCGGCGACTTCAGGTGAAGTATCCATAGATTATTGATAGAACCTCACCTTAATGTTAAGAATAAGTAATGTTTGTTGCAAAACCAAAGATATCAATCACTTTTTCAAGAATTAAATCCAAGTAAACCAATAAAACCAAGTTTTCTTAGTATTCGATTGTTTGATATCAACAAACAGGCTCCAAATTGTCTTTTGTTTCTTTAAATTCTGTGTTCGAAATTCAAAAAAAGACTATTGAATGAAATTGTGAATGTGCCAGGTTCAAAACTGCATAAAAACTTTTTGCTCGACCTAATATAAAATTTTAGCTAGGACCAAACGAAACTGAAAATACAAGGTGGGCCAATAGATGTGTCCAGAAGTGTATTTTCTTTTTCTCTAAGGAATGTAACAATTGGTTTCATAATTTTTGTAAATATCAATGGAGCAGTACATAATCCAGAGGGTAAGCAATTGAACTGGTATAGATTGTCTTTAAAGGTAAATCTAAGATATTTTTTAGAGTGTTCAGAAATGGGAATAGAGAAATAAGCATCTTTAAAATCAATTTTTGCCATGTAACTATTTCTTGAAATTAGCTTGCAAGCTGTTCTATAATCTTCTAATTTATAATGTTGGGTGTTTATGTACTGATTGAGTCCTTTTAAATTAAGTATAAACCTGTAAGTCCCGTTTGATTTGGGTACAACAAAAATTGGGGATAAAAATTGATTATCTGTGTGTGAACATTCAGAAATTGCACTCAATGCCAGAAGTTTTTCAATTTCATCTTGGATGATGAGTCTATCTTTTGTTGACCAATTTTGTGCATAGGCTTTGTTTGGAGGTGGAACAGAGGCAAAAGGTATTTTGTAACCATTAATCCATCATCATCATCATCATCATTTCAGCCGACAGACGTCCACTGCTGGACATAGGCCTCCCCCAAGCGTCGCCACAACGAACGATCATGTGCGTCCCGCATCCATCGGATTCCCGCTACCTTCACCAGGTCGTCAGTCCACCTTGTAGGAGGCCTTCCAACGCTGCGTTTTCCGGTACGCGGTCGCCACTCCAGAACCTTTCGGCCCCAACGGCCATCTGTTCTGCGAGCAATGTGCCCTGCCCATTGCCACTTAAGTTTGGCGATTCTTTGTGCTATGTCGGCAACCTTGGTTCTCCTGCGGATATCTTCATTTCTGATTCGATCACGCAAGGAAACTCCGAGCATAGCCCTTTCCATTGCTCTTTGGGTGACTTTAAGCCTTTTGATGAGGCCCATTGTGAGCAACCACGTTTCGGATCCATATGTCATCACTGGCAACACACACTGGTCATAGACTTTCGTCTTGAGACACTGTGGTATGTTGGATGTGAAGATACCGCGTAGCTTCCCGAACGCTGCCCAGCCGAGTCGGATTCGACGGTTGACCTCTTTCTCGAAATTAGATCTACCCAACTGGACTGTCTGCCCGAGGTAGACGTAATCGTCCACAACTTCGAGTATAGTCTCCGATCTTGATAGGAGTGGGTGCTACATGGTTGTTTATCATGACTTTAGTTTTGTCCATGTTCATTTTAAGACCCACTCTTTCGGAAGCTCTACTGAGGTCATTGAGCATTGTACTGAGCTCTTCTGTAGTCTCAGCCATGACTACTATGCCGTCGGCAAACCGAAGGTGAGTGATGTACTCGCCATTGACATTAATGCCTAGTCCACTCCAGTCCAGAACGTTGAAGACATCCTCCATTGCGGCCGTGAACAGTTTCGGATAAATGACGTCTCCCTGCCTCACACCTCGCTGCAGGAGGATAGGTTTCGAAGTCTGGTCCTGAAGTCGGACTGACATAGTGGCGTTTTCGTACAAACACTTCAGCACCTCGATGTACCGATAGTCAATCTGGCACCGTTGGAGAGACTGCAGTACAGCCCAAGTCTCGATCGAATCAAAGGCTTTCTCGTAGTCCACAAACGCTAGGCAGAGAGGCAGATTATACTCCTCGGTCTTCTGTATAACCTGTCATAGCGTATGTATGTGGTCCACGGTGCTGAAGCCTTTTCGGAATCCGGCTTGTTCGGGAGGCAGGAAGTCGTCGAACCTGCGCGCGAGACGATTCGTGATGACTCTGGAAAACAGCTTGTAGACATGGCTCAGAAGTGAGATGGGCCTATAATTCTTCAGTAGGGCCTTGTCGCCCTTCTTAAAGAACAGTACCACCACGCCTCCGCTCCATGCCTGTGACGTTTTTCCCTCGAGTATGACGGAATCAAACAGCTTCTGAAGGGCCTTAAGGATCGGTTTTCCACCCGCCTTCAAAAGTTCGGCCGTAATTCCGTCGTCACCCGGCGCCTTATTGTTATTAAGCTGCTTCAGAGCCATCCTAATCTCGTACAGGCTGACGTCCGGGATATCTTCGGTATAGTGTCGGCTCAATCTAGCTCTTGGGTCGTTTGATTTACAGTGGGTTTAGTGATTGACGTGTACAACTGTCCATAGAAAGCCTCGATCGCTCCTAGAAGCTCTGGTTTGGCGGATATGACTCTGCCATCTTCGGTCTTCAGTTTCGTGAGCTGGCTCTGCCCAATAGACAGATCTCTTGCAAACACCTTGGAGCCCTTATTTCGCTCAATCGCGTCTTTAATTTTTCCCGTATTATAATGACGGAGATCGCGTTTCAAGGACTTAGAGATCCGTTTATTGAGCTGCCGATATGTGTACGAATCGTCTGAAGACTGCAGAATCAACTCACGCCTCACCTTCATGAGCTGGAGAGTTTGATCGGTGACCCTCTTGCTCTTATTTGTACGAGTCTTAAAGAGTTTAGAGCCGACCGTATGGACAGCTTCCATAAACCCATCGTTGTATTCGTCCACGGAGCTTCCAAGGCATTCGAAACGATTTTGAAGTTCGAGCTGAAAGCTTTCGGAGTTATGGATTTGGATCTGTGCAGGACGGAGCGTAGACTTCATCAGTCGAGATCTTTCAAGCTTGACATTGATATTCAATGTGCCTCTTACCATGCGGTGATCACTTCCGGTTTTCACCCTATTGATCACGGAGACATCATTGAATATTTGCTTCTTCGTCGACATGATGAAGTCAATCTCATTTTTAGTTGCACCATCAGGGCTTTGCCAAGTCCACTTCCTGTGCTCACGCTTGCTGAAGAAGGAGTTCATCATGTAGAGGCCCTCCTTCTCCATAAAACTGGCCAGTAGATGTCCCCGGTAGTTCCTACGTCCAAATCGAAATTGCCCCACTCGCAGTTCGTCGCCGTCTCGTTTGCCCAGTTTCGCGTTGAAGTCCCCCATGACCACGGTGAAGTGACTCTTAGAACCATGCATGGCTCTGGATACGTCCTCATACATGGTCTCTACTTCGTCGTCAGGGTGTGTCGAGGTCGGGGCGTAAACCTGTATGACCTTCAGCGAATATCTTGATGATATTCTGAGTATAAGGTACGCTACCCTGGTCGACACACTCTCGATCTTCACAACATTGTTCACGAGGGACCTGTGGACGATAAACCCGACACCACCTTGGGACTGCTTGTCCCCTTCCCAGAAATAGAGCAGGTTACCAGATCTTAGGATTATCGTATCCTCCCCCTGTCTTCGGACTTCAGACAATCCCACAATACTCCATCGTAACCCGCTCAACTCCTCCTCGAGTTCGGTGATGTTCTCATCGGACCGGAGTGTACGTGTGTTGTACGTTGCCAAGGTCAAGTCGTCGACGGTTTATCGCTCTCGCCCGGAGATTCTTAGCACCCTGGACCACAGGGCCGCGCTCACGCCCGTCAATGTTAGCACAACCGCTGGAGTCGCCGAGCACTTGGGGCCTGACTTTTGTGCATCTGTGCATTTGGGGGGGTTTAGGACCGTAACCCGCCACGCTGGTCCAGTGCCTGTTGGCGGGTCGCCAGAGCCTCGTTTGTTAGTCAGCAGGGTGCACCACGTGCAGGTGAGGTTGGCTTGGGTCCCGATAGGTGTTGTTTGGGACCCCGTCTACACCCCACCATTAATCCACTGCAAGAAAATAGGATCGTTTGTGATTTTTTCCCAGTTAGAATAATAAAATCTAGTTTTGCCTGCATGTATCTCTTATTGTGACGCTGCTTGCGTGGTGGAGATCGTTTCCTCTGCTGCGCCTGTCTCTTCTTGTGTGATCTCGGGTAAGACTTTACTGGTTGACGGTACTAGTGTTGCCCGCTGCAAGGTTTCTGTTGCGGTGGCAGCGGGCTCCTGAAGTTTTTCTGTTTTTCTTTTATCTGGGCTCCAGTTCTCTGAATTGTTTGAGCTAATTTGATTTTTTCAGAACAAGCACTTCCAAATTGCATCTCGTCTGATTTTTCGTTTTTATGGTATCTTTGACCAGTGAACTGGTGCCTGGTAGTGCAAAATACTTTCTTGACGACAAATCTTGATGATATATGTCTAAAGTGAAGTGAGTGAAGATCTTTGCAGCATCACTGAGATATTCAATCAACTGCTTTGAATTAAAATTCCCCTTCATGACACTAGTCATGGCTTTTGTTAAAACTTTACCAGTAAGTTTTTGTCTGATGACAAGTCTGCTGTCTCTTTTCATAGAGGCTTCAGACATGATTGCCTTGATTTCGGGGTTTTAGCAATGTGTTGTGGTGTTGAAATTTTCTGGATCAGGATACTTTTTAATGATTTCTTCTCTGGTTTCCTTCTTCAAACCGTCCCTCATAATGTTTTTCCATCTTGATGCTAACTGTGGGTGGATTGGTTCACTTATCTCATTGGTATCCGCACCTTCGGCGCCCAAGGCTAAAAGAAGTTCTTTGGCCACATCTTCATTATCTGAAAGTTTAATATATATGGTGTAAGCTGGGGAAATAAAAAGTTCTATTATGTATATCCTCTATATGATAGCACTTAATTATTTTAGTTGGTCTATCCTCTAAGTGATAGCTTTAAAATGTAATAATAATCTGTTCAAAATAGTATGTCTATCCTGTCTATCGTGTGATAGCTCACTATTTGATTTTGGCAGTGTCTACCCGCTATTGTGGTAGCTCTTAGGCCAGTATTGGTGCAGTGAAAAGTAAGGTACCCATATACCAACACCCGTGCGTTTGAAGCTTAATATCTATTTGAATAATTACCAGATATGCTATATATCTGAGATTGCCAAGGGTATGTCAGCATTTGGCGTTGATGTTTTTTTTTATCTGTTACAAACTAGTACTTGACTGCGATCCCGCCTGATGGTAAGTAGTGATGCAATCGTTGATGGTGAGGCGCACTAGTTTATTAAGAGCCTATTCACTCTAGCCTTGAAGACACCCAAATTATAATCAGACGGGAAGACCGCAGCAGGCAAACTGTTCCAGTCCTTTGATGTACGCGGTATAAATGACGTGGCGAAACGCTTAGTCCGGACCGTAGGTGTTTCAACAACGTAACGGTGGATACTTGCCGTGCGTGGTTCCTCAGAAACAGCCCCTTCACGAGGGGGAGATCCGGTTGGTATAAGTCTTGCGTTTTTTTCTTCTTTCTCACTCTTCTTTAGTCGTTTGTTCCATTTTTCCAGTTTACGATTTATCTTTTCTGTTTTTTCCTCTTTATTCTTGCGTTTTCCCATTACAAATAACTTTTTTCGCGCGATTTCGAAAGTAAGACGACAGAACAGAACTATTTCAGTGTTACGGTTGAAGTTTAAAAGTTTTCACTTTAACACCTTGATTGACCGACAAAAAAATCTTGTTCCCGCGATTCCGTTTTCGTTTCGGAAATCGGAAGTCGATATGTCATCGATAAGTTCATTCAGATTGCGAATCATAAAGAACTTTGAGAAAAATAAAATAATGAACACGACAAACATAAACAGCGCTGCGAACTCAGACCAATAGAAAAATACAAAATGTCTAGTACTTTTCTTGCGATTTTTATATAAATATCTGAAAATAACTCACCAAAACTGCCAAAACATTTAGTTGTTTTTGTTGTAAACATGAATGTCACTTACCACAGTTAGAGTCTGTCTAATAAGTTAAACGACTTGGGTAATTATTAGGAAATTATGAAATCTGATGTAGTCAATACGGGTTCTGAGAAAAATAAAATAATGAACACGACAAACATAAACAGCGCTGCGAACTCAGACCAATAGAAAAATACAAAATGTCTAGTACTTTTCTTGCGATTTTTATATAAATATCTGAAAATAACTCACCAAAACTGCCAAAACATTTAGTTGTTTTTGTTGTAAACATGAATGTCACTTACCACAGTTAGAGTCTGTCTAATAAGTTAAACGACTTGGGTAATTATTAGGAAATTATGAAATCTGATGTAGTCAATACGGGTTCAATAATCAAGGTTGATTAAGAAATACAGATCATTGTTTACTAACAGAAGAACCTTATAAAAAGTACCGAATATTTGTATTTTTTAAATGATTAAATATAGCTAGGATTCGGCTGCAAAGGGGGCTGCGAGGCTGCCGTACACGCCTTGTCGACCTACCTAAATTCTAACCTAGGAGGGGTCATCCTAAAGGTTGACAAAAAAAATGCCTTCAATTCGATTAATAAGGATATCTTGCTGGCAGAATCTAAAAAAGAATTACCCAAAACTTTTGGTTTCCTTTGGCAATGTTACAGACAACCTTCTAAATTACTATATCGGAACAATCTTTTGGAATCCGCTGTTGGCTGTCAACAAGGTGATCCCCTTGGGTCAGTGATCTTCAGTTTAGCCATTCACCCCATTATTCGACAGTTAAATTCCAAATTCAACGTTTGGTATCTTGACGACGGTACCCTAGGAGGCAATGCAGATACAGTTTTAAATGACTTACACTTTCTAAAAAATGAACTCCACTCAATAGGACTTGATCTGAACCTTTCAAAATGTGAACTATTCTTATCTGACAGCACCAACAGATAACACACCGTTTCCAAATTTAATACAATAGCCCCAGAAATTAAAATTATAGAAAAAAGCTCTCTTCGTCTCCTGGGGTCTCCTATTTTCGAAGATTCCTTTCCCAACTTTGTCAAGGGAAAAATTCAAAATTTTAATGATGTTTCAAAAAGATTAGGTACTCCAATTGAACATGCATTCGGCCATCACTATAATTTGTTTCTGCTGTTTCGGCCCTAAATTAACTTATTTCCTTCGCGCTTCTCATTTATGGAAACACCCCCACCTTTTGGAAAAAATGGACCAAATTATTCGGCATACTCTAACATCAATTTTAAACGTAGCCATGGATGACCGAGCTTGGGCTCAGGCTACTCTTCCTATCCGTATGGGTGGCCTCAGCGTCCGCAAAATTTCTAGTATTAGCTTACCAGCCTTTATATCCTCGGTTCACGGCACTGAGAAATTAATCAGGAATATTCTATCTCCCTTACTGAATGATTTCAATGTGCCGTGCTTCATCGAGGCTATAGATGCCTGGAGACTTGCTTGCCCGAATTCTAATCCGCCCGACGAACTATCATCCCAAGGACGGTGGGATGAGCCGCTCTGCAAAGTAGTTCAGGAAAACCTGATTGCAACATTTACTGCTCCTGCAAAGCGAGCGCGCCTGCTGGCTGTGGGAGAGTGGGAGTCGGGTCTCTGGCTTCAAGCACTACCGTCGTCGAACATTGGCACCTTGCTCGATGATAACACTTTCCGCCTCGCTGTAGCCTTACGTCTAGGTGCTCCATGCTGTTCTCCTCATCGCTGCCACTGTGGCGAAGTCGTCAACAGCTTCGGACACCACGGTCTGTCATGCAGCCGTAGTGCGGGTCGCATAGCGCGACACGCGAATATCAACGACATCATCAGACGCGCTCTTGTCACCGTCGGCGTTCCAGCCGTATTGGAACCCCATGGCCTAGCACGCGACGATGGCAAGAGACCGGACGGTATATCGTTATTCCCTTAAATGATGGGAAGGCCTTTAGTATGGGACGCTACTTGTGTAGATACTCTTGCGCATTCACATCTTCCTAGCTCGTCGTGTCGTGCTGGTGCTGCCGCTGTGGCTGCGGAAAACCTCAAGCAGCTGCGGTAATATAACAACCTTGTTGGAAGTTATATTTTCGAACCGATTGGGATTGAAACTCTCGGATCTTGGGGTCCGAGTGCTCACAAGTTGTTTAACCTCTCGAGTGCCGTAATTAGAGACACAATTAAAAAGCCATTGTGTCTCGCGTGGATCCACGTTTAGACACACAACGGGTTAAAGATCTGTCGAAACGTCTAGTTGACACTTCGCGTGACCCAAGGGCTCGCTTTTACCTCGGACAGAGGATAAGCATTGCCATACAGCGTGGCAATGCCGCCAGCCTTTTGAGCACATTACCAGTCGACAGCAATGTAGAAGAGTTTTTTGACGTAATACTTTAGTTTGATTTTAGTTAGTTGTAATTAGCGTAGGGTTTTATTATTATTTTTTTTTTAATTTACTGTAATTATAGTTTTTAGTTGTGTAAGTATGTAATAAGTTAAATTAAATATTATATAAAATTCCCAAGTCGGTTGACTTATTAGACAGACTATACCACAATTTTTACGACTTTTTTGTCGTTGAAATACTATTTTACACGGACGATAGGTTGAGTAATCTAATTTAAACATTGTAAATCTCATTTTTATGTGCTAAGACTCAATTACACAAAAAACTATTTTTATTTCCAGAGGCGCTAGGACAGCGCCGTGCACAAAGACCGTAATGAAGTTGACAGGTTCCTTCAGGAATACGCAGAGAGTTTTTTACTTTGGAATAGCTTTAAATATGTGGATGACGCCGGCACAAAAGACCGTGACAACACTGTAAACCGTCTCGGACAAGGAGAGAGTATAATAGACTTTGGTTCAACGAGGCAATGATGTTAAGATTAGTAGTCTCTAGTTGTGATATTTGAGTTTTAGCCTCTTGCAGCTGTTGTTGCAATAAGTAGATATTTATGACTCAGAGCATATTCTTACTCTGTGCTACATTGGCTGAAACCGTCCACAGCAAGTTGGAGCCTGTCCCGGTCTTCTATGGCCGTATAACATTAAAAGCTGTCCCGGTGTGAAGTACCTTTACGAAAACGCCAAGATTCCTAGCACTAACCTTGGCTTTGGACTCAACTAACCACCCAAAGTTAAGGTCTGAAGAAATTTCAACTCCCAAAATCTGAAAGCGGTCCGTGTACTCCAGGGATACATTTTGAAAAGCAGGAGTAAAGTTGAACGGGTTCTTTTTAGCGTTAAACAGGCACGCTTGTGTTTTGGCGGCGTTGAATCCCACCAGATTGGCTTCACCCCACTTGGAGACTGCCTGAAGTGAGACATTTGTACGCTCTACCATAGCCTCTCTTTCGGACCGGATTGGCTCCTTACTAGCCCGAGCACTTGGCAGGTACAACTCTACAACTATGCTATCATCTGCATACCCATAGATACCAAGCATCAGCAGATCGTTGATATGCAGCAGGAATTGAGTTGCAGAGAGACCCCTGAGGAACTACGTCATTTGTCGTCATGATTTCTGATGAGCATCCATGATCAGTGGATACGAAACGGGGCACTGAGGAAAAAAGACAGAAAAATTTAACCCAAAAACAACGCCTGATCAAGCCATAGCGAGGGATGTCATTGGATGATTTTTTCCCACCATAAAAAAATAAAAATAAAATAAAATCAAGCCTTCGGGATCCGGTGGGATGTGCAAGTTGAAGGGTGGGGAAATATCAGGGGACACTTCTTGGGGTCAATGTCATGTACTTGAGTGTCCCAATCGTTTCCCTACATTTTGTAAATTTGTTCCTAGGGTCAAGGTCATTGACCTTGAGGTCAAGGTCATTGCCCTCGGGTTTCCCAAGCGTTCCCTAACATTTTATGCATTTGACATTGAGATCAAAGTCGTCATTGGCCAAGGTCACATGAAAGTGTCCCCTGATGTTTCCCCACCCTTCTACTCCCACATCCCTATTCTAAGTCTTTTTTGTAGCAAAATTTTCTAAGTCTTTTTTCCTCAGTGCCCCGTTATATACACTCCAACCGCATCCATCGACAACAACTCGGAGAACCCGTTCACTCAGAAAGTTTTTTACCCAGTTAATCAGACCAGGGGAAATGCCGTACGCTGGAAGCTTACTCAAAAGGTTTGCGCGCCATACCCTGTCGCACAAGCCTTGAGAACTATCGCTGGTATATCATTTGGTCCACTAGCTTTATTGACGTCTAGTAAACACAGTATTGTCAGAACTTTTCTGTTCCTTATGCGAACCTCGGGCATCGAAGTGTCGCAGTGAAGCAGAGTCGGTGGAGTAGCACTGCTAGTATTAAAATAAGAATTATGGGTGTAGAGATATGTAAAGAGACCTGTTTTCTCTCTCGCCGTATGAGTCAGTGTTCAAGGCAATGAGGGCCGACAGAAGTTTGCTTCGACCAACTTGGCAAGGGCCCAGAATGTTCTGCTACCGGAAGGCTGCTCTTAGGCGGAGTAGGAGGGCGCGTCAGACTTTTATTGACTAAAACCCACTCCTACGTTCCTTTTTTGCCTTGCGTTTATACTCATAATCCTTTTAGTAAAAAGGGATATGAGTGTACATGTGGATGGATAGAGAGGATAAGGGAGGTCACAAAAAAGGTGGATGGATTGTACGAAGAGTGATATATGAAAGGAAAAGAGTGACAGAACACAATGGGAGGAAATAATGACATGTGTTGTATCGACCGTAAATATTACAGGACAAGGGCAAAAACTTAATGATAATAATAATAAATAATAATAAGTATTTATTTCACAAAAACATAGCCCTTTGCACTGTATACATTGTTTAGAAATTATTATTTACTATATTATGCAATAATAGACTCTATCTTTTAAACTAGGACTAGCCTGTATCTTAAAAGATAGGGTTCAACCAATGAACTATGTTAATATTAACACTCAAAAACAAGTGAAGACAGTGTCAATGTTTTAGGTATACAAACAATTGTACTGAAATAAATATTTAAGAAAAATCAAATATAACAAAAAGCAATTCCACCAGATGTTTATGTATGTATGCATGTTTATAGGTGTGTGGATATATGTGGGGTGTGAGAGTGTTTGTGTGGAGTGTGTGTAGGTTGAGTGTATGTTTTTTTTTTTATTGATATGTAATATATATAGTAATTGGATATACAGTATGAGATGTGATCTTTGAGTATGTGTATGAAGTTATGATAAATTATATTATATTAGGAGATATAAGTTAGAAGATTCTCTGTTGCTACATAGTCTTGTTGTGATAGCCACTGAATTATTTGTTTCTTAAGCGTATATTTATTTAAATCCAAGATGTTTAGCTTTTTATGTAAATTTTTATATAAATATTTGCTTAGAACGTAAAACTGTTGTTTGGCAAAAGAGGTTTTGTGTTTAATGGCTGACGGAATATTTGTGCGTTTATTAGGGATTGGTTTGGGAATGGATCCATGAATCTTGAGGGCCAACTGCAGAATGAACAGTTGTCTAACAGTCAGGACCTCACAGTCCTCATAGAGCTGTTTAGTTGGATATCGGTATGGTTTTCTACTCATAAACTTAAATACAGCTCTTTGAGCTCTCTCAGCTCTCAACATGCTGGTTTTTGTTGCACCGCCCCACGCAGTAATGCAATAACCAATTATGGACTGACACAGTGCAAAATAGACCATCCTCAGTGTCCCCTTATCGGCGGAATCTCTGAGCAATTTGAAGACGTAAATGAGCCGCAATATTCTAGAGGTTATCGCATCAAGCTGTTTGTCCCACTAAGGCATTCATCGATATGCAAACCTAGGTATTTGACATTTTCACGTCTGTCCAGTGTCGGGCAAGCACATGTATATGATGAACTCTGGCATGAGTGAGCAATTATTTTAAAGTCTTTTGGGGGCATAGTATTACGTCAGATTGAGTAAGGAATGTAACAGGTCTAATCCAAGTGGAGAGTTAATAGGTTATCATGAAAGCAGCCCATGATCCGACCCAGAGCGTTTTCTGCCATAGTTTTAACCACATCCCAAGTAGGTCCATGAACGACAATTGCAGTGTCATCGGCATACGCGTAAATTTTGCAGTTAGGGAGAATCATTCTGCAGAGGTCATTCATGTAAATTAGGAACATAGTTGGCCCCAATATACTTCCCTGAGGCACGCCATAGGTCACAGTTTACTCATCACTGAGACAATCACCTATCTTAACCAGCTGAGTCCGTTTATAAAGATAGTCTCTAAATATATCCAGCGCTGCGCCACGCACACCCAAACGCTCCATCTTTGCAATGAGTTTAGGAACCGAAACTGTGTCGAAGGCCTTTGAGAGGTCCAAAAATATGCCTAAGCATATTATTTATTTATTTATTTATTTAAACTTCATGTACAGTAGTGGTACATAGGCGGACTTAATGCAACAAGGCATTCTCTCCCAGTCAACCTTTTGGTTAAAAAAGAGATCACTGCGGTAGGTTTGCACAATAAACAAATAACAAAAAATTAAAACGGAAAAAAAAATAATAAGTTATTTATATATAATATACTTATAATAAAATACATAAATATGCTAAAATAATAAATTAATAAATACTATGAAAAATATCAAATCTTAAAGAGAACTTAATTACAATTCTGACGAAGAACAAACTAAGGTTGAGAGGACTTCAAGTAGTAGTTCCGAATTTTACGTTTGAAGGAAAATTTACTTTCGGCTTTTTTGATGTCTAGGGGAAGTAAATTCCAGAGCTTTATGGTAGAAACAGCGTAAGAATTGGACATAAAGCCAGTACGGTGAGAAGGAATCTGAAGAAGCATGTTTTTGGATGCACGAAGGTTAAGATTATGAGAACTGCCCAACACTTTAAAAAATTGTTTTAAATAATCAGGAGCACAAGGATCGTTCATTACGGTGAAGAGCATGCAGAGGGATCTGAGGGATCTCCTGAGACGGATAGGCAGCCATTTAAGCTGAGAACGGAAGGAAGAAATGTGGTCATATTTACGAAGCCTGAATATAAAACGAATGCAGTTATTGAGAAGTCGATCCAATTTGTTTAGAAGTTCTTGGGAAAGATCAGAGTAACAAACATCAGCATAGTCAATTATAGGTAACACAAGCGACTGGACCAAAGTAGTTTTAATGCTCGACGGGAGGAAATTTTTGAATCTATAGAGAGACCGCAGCGTAAAGGTGACTCTCTGGCTAACCTGTGCAATCTGCTTATTCCAGCTTAACCTATCGTCAATATATAAACCTAGGTTTTTAACGTGAGGTGAGAGAGGGATGACTGTTTTGCCGAAAATAAGCTGCGGTAGTCGGCTAGTGTCCAAACTCCGTAAAAAGTAAGGACTGCCAATGAGGATAGCCTGGCATTTACTGACATTGACAGTAACCCCAAATCTACTCGACCAATCAGCAATAGCCAGAAGGTCAGCATTTAGTAAAGAGATGCAGTTGTCAAGGTTGTCAATGTCAGTTTGTGCGTAGAGCTGTAGGTCATCAGCATACAGATGGAAAGAGCATTTGAGAAAAGCAGTGATAGAGTTTATAAATAAAGAAAATAAGAGAGGAGAGAGTATACCGCCTTGTGGAACGCCGGTTTGCAGGTCGCACCAGTCAGAACATTTCTGATCAGCACGTACCGCTTGCTGACGACCATTACCGATGACGATGATGATGATGATGGCGGCCGATTATATGATATAACCAAAAGATAATGATATATTCAAAGGAGGAGGCCGACCGCATCAGGCAACGGCGCTCTCGCCGCCGCCGGGATTCCGATCCCGATTTCCAGCCACCATAGGCGCAGGCTTGCGAACGGCTAGCAATGAGTAGCTCGCTGTCCGACCGTCCGGTGACTATCCGGACCGAGCCCAAGTCGTCGACGGCGCGCACTGTTCCCGCGTGCCTCAAGAAGTTGTCAGCAACAGCAGGGGCCCAGCTGGGTCGAAGCCTACTGGGGTCAGGGTTAGTTTCGAAAGATAGCTCAGCCCCGGTATGAAGGTACGAAGGAACGGTGTGGGTTTTTAGTCAGTAAGAGTCTAACACTATCTCCCGCTCCACCCAAGAGCGGGGGTTGTCATTGGATGATTTTTCAACCGAAAAAGATCCCTTTGTTTTTTAAATTATCGGTTGGCTTTTAGTATCACTGAATGCAGTTGCATACTAGTATTTCACACGGAATGACTGCCTATCTAACCTCTACAACTAGAGGTTGCAATCGAATATTCGAATTTTCTTTCCATTATATCAACTTTTGTCGTATCATTACAAGTATGGCAATGTCTTATTTAACTCATAATAACACTCTTCTAAACTTGTTATACGAGTTAAAATCTGTGTCTAGTTTGTAATATTGTTTTTTTTTTAACACTAATTGTAATGTATTCAGTAAAAATAAATATTTTCGTAATTAATGAAAAGGAGGGTTTTTGAGAGAGAGCGAGGTATTTGTTTTACTTGTCGTAAATAATCGTTTATTTAGTTATAAGTTGACCACATACTTTTCTAAACGACCATTAGAAAACCCAAAAAAAAAAAATGATCATGATGAAATAATAGGTTTTGGTCACTTTATCATTTTTCTAACTACCTACCTAAACTTGGATGTTAAGTTCACCGATATTTGATGAAGATGTTGGTTCATATTAAATAACGGGGACTTATAAAATAAAATAAAAAATTGCGACTGATGATGAAATACTGTTTTAATAACCTGAGCGGTAAGAATTTGAGTAAGCGACAAATTAACTAAACTAACGACAAATATTGATCAATAATAAAATCCAGAACGAGCTTACTAAAAGTGGTTTATTAAGAGCACGGCGACAGATGAATTTTTCATACAAACGTAATACCACGCTCATTTGCAATTGGAGTATATTTCCAACATATTATGATGTTATTCGGTTATAGACGATATTTATCTAGGTTCCTACATCTTTCTTTTTAAAAAAAACTTGCCTAAAACGAAATTAAAGCGAATTATAATTCGCACTTTTTTACAACGTAAATGGCATGTTTTCATTTGGCTTTTCCTGTATTAAAAATAATAATATGTCCAATATTCTCAATGTAGGAACACAGATTATATTATCAATTTACAAATGATAGAAAACAAATTGGAAAAACATTAAGTTTTCATTCATCATTTTTGGTATTACGAAACACGTCCAATTTATCGCAAATTTCCAAGAGTTACTAGTGCTATCGCGGCAAGCGGGATGTCAGTGTCATTGTGTGCGTGCTGTCATTACTTCAGTTGCGTTCATAGGTCGAGTTATAAATTTTATTGTAATATTTTTGACACTATTGACTTAAATAAAATAGTACGTAAGCATTTAAAGTTTAATAAAAGGAATACAGAACTCTTGAGGACATGTCAGACTTTAGCTGACTAAAAGCGCCGTCAAAAACCCCTTAAAAAAAAGAGTAAAAAAAAAGCGCCGTTGACGATTTGGGTTCAGTCCAGATGGTTACCGGATGGCTGGACGGCGATTCCAAGCCCAGGGTGGCTTGAAATCTGGGTCGAGATCCTGGCTGCTGGGGCGTCAGGGTATTCCCTCGTCCATGCGGCCGCCTTCTTCGCTAGCATTACTGTTTCGCAGAAAGAAGGCTCGGCGCGAGAGGTCGTTGCCACCGATGGCCCCCACGAGAACGCGGCGGTGTTCCGCCTAAACGGGGCACATATGTACATCTCTACCGTTTGCTCCACCGTATCCTTCAGACCGTCCACACAATGGTGATAACCAGGCGTTTCTTCCGCCTAAATCCGACGCAGGAGCCTCCCGTACTTGCCATGTCCGGTGAGTATTTGCGTTACGACAGTCGCTGAGATCCTGCCGGAACTGTCTGCCTTACAGCGACTTGTCGTGGCAGCGGAATTTCGCCCCAGGGTTGCATCTCCACGTGTAAATCATGCTTATGCGTGCAAAGGACTGTTGCCTCCACATTCCATGGTAGCAAGCTTGCAGGAAACCATGCAGGTATATTGCAGGAAACCGTGCTTTGTCTTTGTACCATTAGGATGGCTATAACTCCCTGGCATGCGTTCAGCTTGGCAACTGATCACTTTCGCAGCGACGGCGCTCCATAAAGGGCCATGGACCGAACGATGCCTTCGTAGAGCCTCCAGCAGGAGGCGTCTGAAAACCCCAGGTTGGACAGGAGCCGCTTGAGTGCTTCAGTCTAATCCAGTTTGAAAGAAAGAAAGAAAGAAAAATAATTTATTTGGTACAGCACAAGGCGCAACACAAAATAAACAATAAGTAACACGTTTGGGAACCAGACGTCGGAAGTGCTCCTCAAAATACCATCGACTGTCGAGGACGAGTCAATTCAAGTTCAAGGAAATTTGGGAAACCGGCGGTGGCTTGTTCCGAGGGCCATGAAAACACATGCTCTCGGACTTGTGCAGTGCCACCTCGAGTCCCAACTGCTGGATCCTCTTCACGACTGTTGCAACTCTGCGTTGCGGTTCAGGACAGGGAGCAGGGTTCTTGCAAGTGAGCCTGTGGCTAATTGGCAGCGGAGATGGGAGCAGGAAGAGAAGGCGATGGAACTTCATCGATTCCTCCCTGACGTGGCGGTTAGGCTCAAGGCAACTTGGGTCGAGCCGGACTACAGTCTTGCAGATCCTGACTGGACATGGATATTTCTGGAAGAAACTGTATGATATGCGGTTATGTGAGGTTAGCGTGTGCTATTGCGGTGATGAGGACGAAAATTTTGATCACGTTCTGTGGCGATGCCCCCCTTATGACGAACAGCGACGAAATGTGATGGACGGGATCACTCGCTTGGATGAGAGACCGGCTTACTACTGCAATCTCATGGCCTCAAAAGAGTTCGAACACAAATGGCACAGACCAAGGAGTAAGCAAGCAGCGAACCCGTACTGTGTGTTTGTCTTACCCACGTGAGGGGGGACCGTTAGTATGCCGCCCCAGGATGGGGAGAAAGGCAACATGGGGACAAGACGAAGAAATTTGTAAAGGAGTCAAGAAGCGGCTGCGGTGATAGCGCGCTCATATTTATATGGGTGGGCTGTGTCCGCAGCCGTCTCATTTCGATTCGGCCCATATGACATGATGTCGGTGGGGCCAAGGCTGGTTGGAGGTTGTTGCAACCCTGCGTTCCGCTAGTTCGACCGCCGCCTGTTACGACTCTCCCTTCGTTAGGATCAGCGTGTCGTCTGTATAATAGACCACGCTGACCCCGTTGGGGAGGTCACATAGCACATAGTATGCAAATATGGCTACAAAAAACGGTGACATAAAAATATAAACTACACTACAACTAGTGGCGGAGCCATGGGCGGATGAGAATGCTCTCCTTTTGACGGGAATAGAGCGTTCATCACACCCTTCATAAACAGGGGCCGGTACTCTGTGTCAACGGGGGAGCCCAGGTACGGAGCTTGTTGTACGCACCATTTCGTAGGGTCGTCCCGACGGGTCTCTGTTCAGAGTCCCCAGCTACACGTCGCGGGCCTCCAGTTTGGTCAGCCGTATCTCTGCTCTGAGGGTGCGCTTCGCTGTTCTTTATTTCTCGTACGCACCTGGTACGGGTGGAGCCGGATTTTGCGGATGGCCAGTTTGGCTTTTGCAGGGAGCGCTCTATTTGGACCCCGGTATCACCAGGTGCCGGTCTACCCCATTCGTGTGATCGAGGCCTACCTGAAGGACAGGTTCATTATCTGCCCCGCTCACCGTGGAGAATGGAAACGCCGAGAGATGTCGTGCGGTGTTCCCCAAGGATCGGTACCAAGATATGGTTCGGACTGTTTTTGGTACTTGTCCTCGACAGCCGTTGGAATTTCGAAGAACACTTCGGACGTCTGGCTCCCAAACTGGACCGGACTGGGGCTGCCCTGAAGCGGCTCCTACCCAACATAGAGGTCCTTAGCCCTTTGCCAGAGGCTCCACGCAGCATTGTTTGGTCCATGGCTCATTACGGAGCGCCGGTGTTGGCCCCATTGCTGTGAAAGCGACCGGGGGCAAAGCTGAACGCATCCCAGAGGATCATGGCCATCCAAATGGTGCGGGGATATCGCACGTTCTTCAGCGAAGCGACGAGCCTCCTTGCTGGTCTGCTACCATGGGATCTAGAGGCAACAGTCCTTGCACGCATGCACAATTTGCGCATGGAGTTGCAACGCCGGGGTAAAAAACCACTGACGAAGGCGGTCAGAGTACCGACGGGATCTCGGGGCAAGCCATAATTATGGCGATAAATCCAATCTTTGAGGAGTGGGTAAATAGACGTAGAAACATCCTCACCTTCCGCATGACGACACCTCACCTCGTGGTAAGTTCGGAAGAAACGCTTGGCTGTCATCATTGTGTAGACCGCCCGGAGGACAGAGTGGAGCATACGGCGATGGTATGCTCCACTCAGGCGGAGCACTGCCGCCGCGCTGTGTACTCGTGGGAGTGACCCTGGTACAAGCCATGGTCCGGAATGTGTAGGAATGGCAGGTGGTCGGCTCCTTCTACGAAGCAGTTATGCTAGCAAAGGAGACAGTCGTACACGTGAGGGAACATCATTCCTCACGCCCCAGCCACCGGGATCCTGATCCCTTTTTCCAGTCACCGTAGGCGCAGGGTTGCGGACGGCGAGCAATTTGTATCCCTTCGTCCGGCCGTCCGGTAAGCGTCCGTACCGAGCTCGAGACGTCGATGTTGCATAGTGTTCCACTCGCATCTCGAGAACATGTCAGCAAAACCGTAGGGGCCCAGCAGGTTCGAAGTCTACTGAGGCCAAGGGTTGAGCGAAAGAGAACATCGGGGCCTTGAAACGAAAGAACAGTTTTCATTTCCCTAAAAGTCTGACACTAAAAGAGCGGCAGAAGTCATTGAATAATTTCCCACCTATGAAAAAAGCTCTCGCCTCCATAACATTTTCTGATTTGACCCCAAGAAGACCACCTTGGGCACGCCACAATTATGGCAGTAAGTCCTCTCTTGGAGGCATGGCTGGAAAGACCTCACGGCGCGGGCGTCCTCACCTTCTGCATGACGCAGGTTCTCACCGGACACGTAAGTTCGGTAGGTTCGGGCTGTACCGGATTCGTACGGAAGTGACGCCCGAGTGTCGCCACTGTGCGGAACGCCCGGAGGACACGGTGGAGCACGCAGTGGAGGTGTGCCGCTTAGGCAGAGCATCGCCTTGCCCTCGTGGAGGTGATCGGCGGCGGCGATCTCTCGTGCCAGACTGGTACAGGCCATGGTTCGGAGCGAGGAGGATCAGTGGCAGGCAGTCGCCTCCTTCTGCAAAGCAGTAATGCTAGCAAAGGAGGAGGCCGACCGTATCAGGCAACGGCGCTCACAGCCGCTGCCGGGATTCCGATCCCAATTTCCGGCCACCGTAGGCGCGGGCTTGCGGACGGCGAGCAATCGGTAGCTCGCTGTCCGACCGTCCGGTAACTGTCCGGATCGAGCCCAAGTCATCGACTGCGCGAACTGTTCCCGTGCGCCTCAAGGAGTTGTCAGCAACAGAAGGGGTCCAACCGGGTCGAAGCCTACTGGGGCCAGGGTTAGCTCCGAAAGGTAGCTCAGCCCCGGTACGAAAGGCAACGAAGGAACAGGAGTGGGTTTTTAGTCAGTAAAAGTCTGACACTATCTCCCGCTCCACCCAAGAGCGGGGAATGTCATTAGATGATTTTCCCACCGTAAAAAAGACCACCTTTGTATGACATATCTGCTATTGTTATCATAATATGTTGAGATATTGGCGCGGTAATAAAATTTCCAAAAAACGCATTACTAGTTCGTACATTCACAAACGATTCCCGAAGTATTCGGCAAAAATAAAGCAAATAATGAATATACCTCATTTTACTAACAATAAATTGTAAGACGCTCACATACACACACACAGCTGCACTCCGTCACTTGTTTTTGTCAAACAGAGATAGCTATATTCCACGAACGAATTTTGAATACGCGTCAACTTGCAGTTGCGAGTGACATTCGCCGGCCTCTTAAAATCCTAGCTAATTAGCAGAGGTCGGAGTAGGTAGATTGATTTAAGGTCGTTAACGTCAAACGTAGAGGATAATATGGATATGCCTCCAAAATACCGAAACTTCATATTTATTGTGATATTTGTTCCGGAATTTTGAAATTAGCACGAATTTGTGTTTCGAGGTGAAAAACGTATTAATAATATCAATCTACGCTGCCAGTGTTAGCTAATGGTGAAAGAAATCAGTATTTTATTTTATACAAATTAAAAATAATTGTTCATTGAATTCAATCAATCATTCATATAATAAACGATTTTGTTAGCCTATCTGTATGTTTTTTATTTTATTTTATTCCACAATGCCAATCCCGGAACTTTTTCCGGTACTTCCCGCACATTATGGATAAAATGGCATGTCCATATTATAATTTCTTGACGCAAGTATATAAAATCAATCTACCTACTCCGACCTCTGCTAATTAGTAAGTGAGCGACTAAATTACTAAGCGAGTGACTAGAAATGATATTGAGGTTTTACTTAACAAACTACTAAAAAGTTCACTTTAAGAAATGTTTTCACCATTTTCTTATTATTTAGCCGCAGGCAGATGCATCATTTTGAATTAGGTGAAATAGGTTAGATTAGGTTAGAACTGTAACCAACCGCTTGTGAGCCAATCAGCCGAGCAAGTGAAGCGAGCGATGCCCTGGTAGCGGCCGGCAAACGTAACATCTAAGTTGCTCGCAGATTTTATTTCACCATTTTTTAATTATCCGGGTTTTCGCAATATCCGAATTATCAAATTACATTGTGACATACATGATGCATAAATATCAATATTAAGGACATTCGAAACACTTCGTTTATGATAAAATGCCGCTCAGTATAAAGAAATAATTTGCCAAATATTGAAAAAAACGTTGACATTCAAACAAATATTAGGTCGCTCAAATATTATGATGCTTCTCATTTCGTATTTTAAGTAACTCAAATTGATGTTTGTAAGGTGCTGTTCTGTTTATTTCTCGTCACTCGCAGTCAGTCACTCACTTATTAATTCTATAATCCAAAATAATTATTTTTGTCACTTAAAACTTTAATTTACAGTCACTCATTAAAATACTACCCTTATATAACTTTTAAAATATTTAGTACCTTTTTTATGGTGGGAAAAAATCTTCCAATGACATCCCCCGCTCTTGGGCGGAGCGGGAGATAGTGTCAGACTCTTACTGACTAAAATACCCACCCCGTTCCTTCTAGCCTTCATACCGGGGCTCGAACGCCCTTTCGGATAACCCTGGCCCCAGTAGGCTTCGACCAAGCTGGGTCCCTGCTGTTGCTGACAACTCCTTGAGGCGCGCGGGAACAGTGCGCGCCGTAGACGACTTGGGCTTGGTCCGGACAGTTACTGGACGGCCGGACTGCGAGCTACCCATTGCTCACTGTCCGCAAGCCCGCGCCTACGGTGGCCGGAAATTGGGATCAGAATCCCGGCGGCGGCGGCGGCGGCGATAACGCCGTTGCCTGATGCGGTCGGCCTCCTTCTTTGCGAGCATTACTGCTTCGCAGAAGTCGCCGACCGCCTGCCACTCCTCATCGCTCCGAATCATGGCCTCAACCAAGGCCCGACGCGAGAGGTCTCCGCTACCGATCGCCCCCACGAGGGCACGGCGATGCTCCGCCCAAGCAGGGCACACCTCGACTGTGTGCTCTACCGTGTCCTCCGGGCATTCCGCACAGTGGTGACACCCGGGCGTCACTTTCGCACGAATCCGGTGCAGGAACCTCCCGAACGAACCATGTCCGGTGAGGACCTGCGTCATACGGAAGGTAAGGACGCCGTGAGGTCTTTTCAGCGACGCCTCAAAGAGGGGACTTACCGCCGTGATTGTGGCGTTCCCAAAATATTTAGTACCTAATATTATTAGTTTTTTAACCGACTTCTAAAAAAGGAGGAGGTTCTCAATTCGAATGTTTGTATTTTTTTTTATGTATGTTCGGGCTTAACTTCGTCGTTTGCCAATCTTTTTTTGTTGGAAAGAGTATACTTTCCAAATGGTTCCATTGTCACCAAGTCGGGATGTGATGATGGAATCTTGGTGAAATCGAGGGAAATATTATAGGCAACCATATAGTTCTTTTGGTACTTTCATCAAAGGCTTAAGCATTTACAGTCAAAAAATTACATTTGATGAAGTGGAACTGGTGAAGAAGACCAGAAATGGCCAACGGAAGTTCATACTAAAACAGATACCACAATGAACATAGTTATGCGACTACGGTAATACAAATAAATGAATGGTTCTGAATAGGTATGTTGAAAATGGTATCATCGAAGTGACCTGATGGCATCGGAACTCCGTAATTAATCAATGTATCCTAGCCGTGTTTAGGCTTATTAGAATTGTCATGAGATGCACTTTGGCTATAAGGTACTATCGAACTGATCTGATGATGATGATGATGAAGCTTGAAGACAGGCACCGGGACTCCGTAATTAATCAATGTATCCTACCCGTGTTTGAGCTTATTAGAATTTTCATGAGATGCACTTTGGCTATAAGGTACTATCGGACTGATTGATGGAGCCGGAATGTAGACACGGGAACTTCATAATAAAACAATGTATCCTAGCAGGGTTTGAGTTAATTGGAATTGTCATGAGAAAAAGGTACTTTGACTGTAAGTGTATTGCAACTAAAAATGTGAAATAAAAAACTATTTTCAAAAAAAAAAAAAATAACCGGTGGTAATAAGTCGGTGTTAAATAAGGAACAAACAATATCGAGAAACACCGACTTCCGAAATTAAAATTATTTTGATGGTTTGTGGTTTTTTTTAGTGAAGATGGTTATTATTTTTTTTTTTTGATAAAAGTTTTTTATAGTAAGTACTACAATATTTCTTACGTGTTCTGCCAAAACCAATTTATTTATTTTCAGCATAGTTTACTTAGGAAACTTAAACTTATTTTGTGTTTTACACTCTTAAAACCAGTCTTTTTTTTTGTTTTTAGTTTTTGTCTTGAGCAATGACGCAGAGGGGTTTCCTGACGGCAACAACCCGAGAATCTTTAAGTCATGAGTGAATAGTTTACTTCTACACAAGCGCGCTTCACGGTCGACCGCATCATCACTTTCCATCAGGTGAGATAGCGGTCAAGCGCGAACCTATGGACATTTAAAAAAAAACATCACTTTTTTCCATAAACTGTTTTTACTAAATGCCTCCAAAAGTACCTACCATTTATTGTCTTTCTTTATATTTTCTATAAATTACTTTATTTTATAGAAAATAATAAGCACTTTTTATTCACTATTTGTTATATAAGCCCCTAAAGAAGCATTTGTGAGATGGCGCTACAGTCGTGCACGATGTCAATACAGGTGTATTTAACAGGCAAGGTTCGGGTTATAAAAGATACACCTAATGATGGCTGTAATGATAGATGTTATTCTTCGTGTTAAGACTGAACTAGTCGCGGGCTCAAACTCGCTGATGTGTGAACCCAAAAAGTGCGATGTCTCAACTGACATTGTATCTGACGCCGTTAATATCATGTATGAGCAACTAGACGATATAATAATCTATATGCACAAAGTATTATTCGCTTACACACATATACCGATCGCAACAGAAACAACAGACGGTGTGAAAGTCGATTTTTATGAAAAAAACCAGAGCATAAATCTATTACAAAGTTATACCTAGAGTTGCGTTAAAATTGTCAAAAAACGGAAACTTTACTGGGTCATAACATTTTAGTGGCTTTTTTTGGTTTTTGTCTCCACTTAGACAAAATAGTAATAAGATAAAAACCATTATCATGTTTATTTTGGATGAATAATGTCAAACTGTGTAGTAATACCCCAGGGTAGTACCCCCCCCCGGGGGGGGGGGGGGGCCCAATTTTTATGGAAAAAGTATTGACTAGCGTAACCTTATAGGGTTGTTTTGTTTTTAGTATGTCTTCATAAAAAAATATTGTTAGTAATAGTGAGCGTATTACTGAGGAAATAAGTAGCTGGACTGAATATTAAAAGCTCTGGACACCGAAAGGGCTGTATGTAGGATAAGTCGCACCGACATGTTTGTTTTACATGAAAGGTCTCGTATGAGGAGCTCCAACCGAGTCCTGCTTTACGCCTTTTAAATTTAAAAAAGCGACATGCTGCACAGAAGAAAGAAGAGCATTAAATAAAGACTGAAGACTGTTACTGTAGGTACGTTAGCTATTTGAAAAAGTAATAAGACGGGGGCGCTGACTGGTCAATCAAAGCAAGAAAAAAAGAAAAATATTTGTTGAGTATACTTAATTAAAAGCAAGTACTTAACAATTTTTAAAAACAATAACATTGTGTGTGAAATCAAAGTCTTTTAAAAATGTAGGCTAGATATTGAATGATATTTTTGATTGAATTAAGTATGACATCAACGGATTGCCCAGGGTTGTTGGACTAGGTACTATGCTGAATCACCAATAAAGAACTTTAAACAATCAAACAAAATAAATATAATTTTTAAAGTTTTAAATACATTTCGTTCACAGGACAAACCCATGCAAACTTAAAACAATGCTGTTTGGACAAGTTTTCATAATATAATCTAAGTTTTGAATCAACATTATTTGATTTAGTTTCGGTTTGACAAAGAAAATTTGTAGAACTGGCTGCGCGATAAGTTTTTTGACGTTTGTCCCAGGTTCAGTTCTTGCTTGTGTAAATGACAAACACTTTCCATTTTTCTTTTAAAATGGATAACACTCAGAATAGGTGATTTTGTCAAAGCTTTTTACGTTTTTTAATCACCAGTTGGTTCTTCAACAGTGGTGATTATGGCTATTGATCTTTAACGCTAGCCACACACATACAATCAATCAATCAATTAAGTTCATATTGATAATAATATTATGTGTGTGCGGCCCATATTTTGGTATTGCAATTTGTCTTAAGCCTCGTTGTCATAAGCACAGATTCTTCATAGAAAAAAAACAATAACACTTTATTTGGAATCTAAGACTTCATGCTCATCGCTTACCATCACTAGATCAACGAAACAGTCAAGTCTGCCATGCATTGTATTTATAGCTACCTTCTGGCAGCGACTTCGCTCGTGTGAAACTAGAAAAAAATTATTACCTAGCTGTGTCACTTAGTCATAAAGTAGTGTTCTACAGGTGTCAGAATTTCTAAAATCGACCGCGTGTTTTTTTTTTAATTTATTCATTACTATCTAAAAACACGCTTTTTCTTGATATGATATTTTTATAGATACAATTATCTTAAAAGGTAACTTTTTGTTACTTGACCATGCTAAAATGTTTACTATTTGCATTAAATTAAGTTCTGTATCATCTTCCTGCTCTTGTCCTAAAGTACTTGGGGCCGGCGCAACACGTTTCATTTTTACATCCAGTCTTGTCACCCGTCACACTATCACTAACTCTCTTTTCTTTTACATCACTCCGCATATAGTCCGTCCATCTATTTTTTGGCCTTGCTCTCCTCCATCTATCCACATGCATACTCAAAACTTAAGTTATCTATAAATACTGAAATTAACAAAACTACGGATGCGAATAGTATGTCCTAGTTTACTTAGTTAAGCAACAGTTCTTTGGTACCTACTTAATAACATTGTTTGATGTTTTTAATTATGTAATGGGAATTCTCTATTCACTCTTAATAATATAGTTGGGGTACCTACTTTAACTCAGTCCTACTTTGACACTTAGAACAAATGATGAAAGTTATTCACCGAAGCTGTTCAAACTGTATGATTGCAAGTACAATTAATTTATAATGGACTTGTTTCCAGGCCCGTCCTGCTAATTTTGTTAACAACAAAACAAACGGTGTCCCATCGTTGTGGAAGTCTCGTTCACGAACAAAAGCCGCAGTGTCAACAAATTAATCTGTGGGTAATGGACTTGTTGGTCCACCACGAGTACTAACATCTACCAAAAGTAGAACAAACATCAAAGACGTTAAAAAAAAAAGTTACTGACACTAGAGTGTCTCGCACATTATTTACGAAGTACGATAAGTTTATAACTCGTGAAAAGTTCGATTCGCGTGTTAAATTTCAAAGGAGTCTCTTAGATTGTTCAGTATGATAATTTAGTTGTAATAAAAACTTGAGAACAGCTGAGGTGTGGGTATAATGAGGTCTCGCTGAGATCGATCGTAGTCGGAGGCCGATGCGGTAGACCCAGCGATTTTGCAAACAGCTTGCTAGTCCAAGGTGAACACTACATGAACGTTTTTCCGTTGAAATTGTTCAATGTCAGAACGACTGCAGAACTAAATTGGTCACAATATTAAGCTCAGCTGGCACGCAGAGCTGTAATTTCATGTTTCAACACGCCAAGGATTAACGTTAACATTAGTACAGAAGGTGATGCTATCGGTTTTGGAACTTGAACATGTATGTTGGGTTAGTTATGTGAGAGTTGGTGAGTTGGTGTGGTGGACTTACTGCTTGCGCGGCTTCCGGCGCGGGCGGCGGCGCTCGCCCTCCAGCTCGTTGTCGAGCCCGCGGCGGCGCGGCCCTGGGGCTCCCCGGCGACGCTCCAGCTTGCGCTCGGTCACCTCCCCGATGTCTTCCACTACGGCCACTCGAGGCACGCACTCATCTTCTTCTATTGGTTTTGGTGTCTGCGGTGCGCCCATCCGAAGATGGCGTTGTCGCCACCACAGCACCCAAGAGCTGATGTTATCGCGAATCTTGAAATCGAGCGGTCCAGCTTCGATAAATTCGACGGCTTCACGTTCACGGTATCTAATCGGTTATATTTCAAAAGGTTACAGTCTTTTGCTCTCATCATACCCTGACTTAGGACTAACGAAGGCAGCTGCATTGTAAGCGGACGATAAGCGATGATTGCTTGATGACAGCTATGCTACTTTCTTGCAGTGAATCCATGGAATGAACTGGCACGGAATCATTTTCACGTACAGTTATTTTTTTTTTTTATCACAATTTAAGCAAAGCGTTCACTACTAGGTATGTTGTAAAAACTTGTAAAAATTGGCAGGAATGTGTGGCAGTTAAGTTGGTGGTAGTTGCTACATTATTTTAACGTGTCGGCGGCGCTCTTGTGTTCTGAGGTAGCCATGGCGACGGCTTGGCGATCAGTCGCGGTGGCATGCCGTGCGCGCTGTGGGAGCGGTGCAAGCGTGCGCGCGAGGCCCGTACTCAACAGTTAGCAAGCCGTCAGAACGTTACGTAACGAGTTCGTACCGGCGCACTGCGTGGTAGCGCGACGACGCCGAGCGCGCGAGTGAGTGCGGAGCCTTCGCCTACAACCGCCCGCCCTAGCTCCCCCGACCCCCACCCGCCGCCCGCGCGCTAACCAGCCCCTCTACCTGTTACCGCGCTATTGTCCTTACTAAATCATTTTTTGGTCAGTGTTCCGCCAATATTAGTTTTTAACTCTTACTTGAGTTGTCATGTATTGCAGTAATCATAAATTAAGCCGCAACGGGAGATACCGAAGAGAGTAGGCAATAATGTTTTTATTGGGTCAGACGTGCGATCTCAAGGTCGCTCAGAGAACATTCACGATTTAGTTTACGAGTTCTCTTAACAACCAGACGTGTATAATATTGGACGCAATGCGAAACAGTTCAGTTAGATGTTATTAAAAACGAATAAAAAATATAAATACTCCTTAGGGCCGATTTTTCAATCGCCAGTAAACTTTTATCTGAAGAATATGTTTGACGTTTTGACAGCTTTTGTATAGAAAATATGTCAAACCGCCATATTTATTCATCAGATAGAAGTTAACTGATGATTGAAAAATCGGCCTTTAATCAAGTAAATATTTAAATACCTGAATTGATACATAATTATAATTATTGTCACCGTATCTCGTTTTTTTCTTCATTAGATATAAGTAAACTAATGCTTGACTGCAACCCCACCTGATGGTAAGCAGTGATTTTTTGGTGTTTTTTTTTGGTGTGAAAAATCATCCAATGACAACCCCCGCTCTTGGGCGAAGCGGTAGATAGTGTCAGACTCTTACTGACTAAAAGCCCACTCCGTTCCTTCTAGCCTTCATACCGGGACTCGAGTTCCCTTTTGGATAACCCTGGCCCCAGTAGGTTTCGACCCAGCTGGGCTCCTGCTGTTGCTGATAACTCCTTGAGGCGCGCGGGAACAGTGCGCGACATCGTCGATGACTTGGGCTTGGTCCGGACAGTTACCGGACAGCCGGACAGCGAGCTACCCATTGCTCACTGTCTGCAAGCCCGCGCCTACGGTGGCCGGAAATCGGTATCGGAATCCCGGCGGCGGTGGCGAGAGCGTCGTTGCCTGATGCGGTCGGCTTCCTTGCCGAATTTACCTATAGAACTATGTAATTGTCATAGTGATCGGCTTAACTGATACTGAGTGATATTAAAATTAAAACAGTGGAAAAAAACTCAAAATTTGAAAAAGTGATAACGAACTCGAACCCTGACCTCCGATAACTCGCAGAACGCTCGAAACCTCCCGCGCTTACCGCCCTCGTTCCCGTCGTCGCCTGCTCTCTTTTCATCATTAGCGTATAGCGATCAGAAATTTTAACGCGTCACTACAAGCTTCGTTAGCGGAGCGGTTTAAGCAGCAGCACCAGTGCGCGCCGTGGTCACCGGTTCGATCCCCACATAACCCGACACTTTTTAAACTTGTTTATCTTTTATTTTTAACAACTATTAATCGAAGGCACTATTTGTGAATAATATGTCGCTCCAACGATCACCCCCTAAAAAACATCAATCACAACTACAATAGGACATTCCCAAAGGGAATCGGATCCGAATTCTTTACAACTTAGAGCGACGTTTCACGCGCTATAAACCCAAGCAAGCGCGTGCGCTTTACCCAATAACCTGGAGCAAAAGATCACAATACTAAGCAAGACATAGTGGGCCTGTTAAACACTTGGAAATCAGAACTAGATGCCAAATTCAGCGATATGTGGTCTAAACAAAACTCGCTTATAGCTAAACTTTCCACTGAAATTTCCGAACTAAAAACACAAACTTGCAAAATTACCGAGTCGAACGACGAAATAGTAACCTCAATGGCCTTTATATATAAACAAGCAATATGAGGAAATAAGATCTGGTCTAGATTGGCTACAAAAAGAAAGGCTGGAACAACGAAAGTGCTTGGAGAAACTAGAAAGAAAAGTCCAAGATTTACAACTAAAATCTCGATCTTCTAGCATTGAAATAAGAAATGTCCCTCCGAAAGATAAAGAGAATAGCGAAGATCTAACAAAAACGGTCAGTAAAATTGGACAAGTTGTCGGAATTTCAATATCGGCAATGGATTTAAGAGACATTATATCGGTTGTCGGGCAAAGACGGCTCAACCCGTCCGATCGTTGTTGAATTCCAGACCGTCCTAATGAAGTCAAAGACCTTGGCCGCAACTCGCGAATTTAACAACAAAAAGAAATCTGTGGAAGATAAGCTCAACACAGAATTAATAAATATCCAAGGAAAACGACAGCCAGTTTATGTTGCCGACTATCTACCAATGAGCTCCAAGAGGCTGTTTCACGCTGCGCGTGAATTCGCCAAGCTGAACAAATTTAAATACTGCTGGACCACCAAAGGGAATATATTCATTCGCAAAGAACATGGGGATAAACATATACTAATTTCTTCAGAACAATGTTTTTTAGATTTGAAGAAAAACTTGTGACTACCAAATCAGATATTACTACCCTTTCTTTGTTTTTCCCTGTTTTTAATTATCGAGTTAATATATTATGTATCTGTCACTCGCACTAATTTCTTAAAAAGCAATAGAAAGTCTGTTTGCCAAATGTCTTATCAAATTCTAAGTAGAAGGACCAAATCTATAAATCAACCATACCACACTAAACACGCACTCTCTATTACATCTACACACCCTAGTAACGGTTTGTACTCGTATAACTCTTCCTGACATCAATCTTTATAATAAATGGCCAACATAAATAATATTAACACAGAGCTAGACTCACTTGATCTCTCAAACTCTTATGTCTGTCGACCAGAGGACTGCCGATTATTCCTTCCACATACGAACGATGCTATCAAATTATTTCATATTAACATCCGTAGCATTAATAAAAATTTTGACCAACTTCGAGTATTAATAACAATGACTGACGTAAAATTTGACATCATCGTTCTGACCGAGTGCTGGTTACGTGGAGTGGTCAACTTACCAACCTTAGAGGGATATACTGCTCACTACACAGACTCCACGCTCAACCAGAATGACGGCGTCGTCATCTACGCTAATTCAAATCTCTCATGTAAAATACGCGAACCAACATACCTTTTGAATGTCTAAAGTTACACAGTTCGACATAAGCAATTGTCTTTCTATTGTGTCTCTAATTACGGCATTCGATGAGTTAAGGATGCAAGTGGCTTGATATGTCAAATAGACAACAAACTTACGGTCGTAGCGATATATCGTTCGCCTTCTCTAAAGACCCGAGAAAACTTCAACAACTTTGTAAGCAGTTTGAACGAGGTTTACGGCAGTTTGTCCACCGATGTGGTTTTGGTCGGCGACATAAACATCGACAAATGTTCTAACAGCTCTGACCCAGTACGTGATGAATACTTGACTTTCAACGCAACCCACGGACTTTTCCCAACACATACCTACCCTACGAGAAATACATCTTGTTTAGATCATTTTCTCACGAAACCTAATCTCCCTGCAACAACTTTAGTACTCGAGTCCGATGTAACGGATCACATGCCGATCGTCTTATACAGGCATACAACAACACCTTGCACAACGAAAACTGTTTTGAACTATGACAAAATAAAAACAGATTTAGAAAGCGCCGATTTTACAAATGTCCCTGAAACTGGTGACGCGAACTTAGCTACCAATACATTTATATCTATAGTCTCAAATGTCATAAAGAAAAACACAAAAACCAGCACCGTGGCTAGGAAATGCATAATACTAAAGCCATGGATTTCACCAGGTTTACTCCGTTGCATAAAGCATCGAGACAGATTGCATATCAAAGCTAAAAAAAGCACCAGATAACACAACCGCTAAACTAATCTACACGCGTTATAGAAATTATTGCAACCGCCTCTTACGCAAACTAAAAACAGCTTATGAAAAAAAAGCCTGATTGACAAAGCTGGTAATGATCCAAAAGCACTCTTGACAGCAATCAAAACCATAACAAACACTCAAAAATCTAAAGTTAATCCCACAGAACTCCTTCAAATACACAGCGACCCCAAAACGTCTGTGAATCGTGTCTGCGATTTCTTTGCTGGCATAGGACAAACTCTAGCCGACAAAATACTTGCCTCCTCATCGGCTCAAAGCAACAATCCCGAAACACCAAGTGTTGATAATCTGGCCTCTCTCAATAGCCCGGTAAACTCTATAGCTATTATGCCAGTAGACGAATCCGACATTGAAGCCATAATACTCCAACACCGGTCAGACTGCGCCACAGGCTGGGACGGCATCTCATCACAAATTATAAAACTATGTCACCGCACTCTAATACCACTTATCACCCACATATGCAATCTCGCAATAAACACGGGAGTATTTCCGGAAAGTCCTGCATCTCAAAAATTCTTGAGAAGATATTAAATCGGGCACTGAAGAAATTTTTAGAGAAATTTAAGATCCTAGTCGATAACCAATACGGTTTTCGCTCAGGTTACTCTACCGAAGATGCTGTACTGAACTTGACAACAGCAATTGTGAAAAACTTGGATAATAAAAATAAATGTTTATGTATATTTCTAGATTTTTCAAAAGCATTCGACACAGTCTCAGTTCCCATCCTTCTCGCTAAATTAGAAAAACTAGGCATACGAGTAAATGCATATAAAATTCTAAAGGACTACTTAGCCAATAGAAAACAACAAGTGAGGGTAAATAATATCAATAGCGACGAGGTTACAGTGTCCTACGGTGTTCCGCAAGGGAGTATTTTAAGTCCGACCCTTTTTCAGCTCTAAATAAACGAGCTCTGCCAAATCTCCCTCCGTAACACTAACATCTTTACTTACGCAGATGATACGGCAATCTTTGTCTGGGGACCAGACTGGAATACTGTAAAGGAAACAGCCGAGTATTCTCTGTCAAAAATTATGAGCTGGCTAACAGACAACCTGCTAACGTATAACTCCCCACCAAAAAACTTCTCTATCACAGCCCATAACTGCTTTTCTCGAGATGTCTGCGCATGCCATCAAATCGACCGAGCTAAGCATGTCAAATACCTGGGTGTATACATTGATAGTGGACTGAGGCGGGACAAGCAGATAGACACAGTGACCTCCAGAGTAAGGAGACTGATTTACATATTTAAATCACTCAGAGACTGTGTCCCTCCTGAGAAGCTAAAACTACTTAGCCCTATGTCAGTCCATTATCCAGTATTGCATACCAGTTTGGGGTGGCGCTGGCAAGACTCTTTTCCTAAGTCTGGAAAGAGCATAAAGAGCTATGCTTAAAGTAATGACTAAGAAGCCTTATATGTACTCAACCGAAAAACTTTACGCAAATTGCAAAGTGCTAACAGTTCGACAGCTTTTTATACTCAACTCCATTTTGAGAAGACACCGTTCTGTCCCACGCCCCGATCCAGGCTGACGTCACGGGATGCCTGTTTGTCCACGCATTTCCTGTAAGGCTTCCTTTGCCAGAAAACAATTTAATAGTATGAGCATCAAATTGTACAACGACATACATAAGAAAATTAATATCGCTGAACTAAACAGCCACAAACTTAAAGTCAGTCTAACTGACTGGCTCCAAAACAAAGATTATAAAAAAACTGAAGAGTTACTGACATACATCGCGTAACCCTCACATCTAAACACACGATACTCCTACCTAGATAGCACAATTTTCACTTACTCAAAACACATAATTATAAATAAACATCCAAATTTACAATCAACTACACACAACACCCACACATACACTCACCCAGCATTACAACATACTCACCCGACAATGTATGGTCCACTTATGTAATAAATACATGTATAAAAATTTGTAACCATTTTTCTAAAGTACCCAGCGACTACGTTCACTTGCACCAATATTGTAAATCGTAACCATAGAGCCTCTCTCAACATCTGAACACTGCCGCCCAAAACACAAGCACTCGCTTAGTTTGGGAGACAGTACCAGTACCTATAGCATATTACATTTAGGTACTTGTGTCTAATTATAAGTCACCTTGTGAACTGTAACTTTGCGACAATAAAGATTATTATTATTTCCTTTATTTAACTTTCATACATATTATATTATATTTTTAAATATTCCTTAAAAAAAAAAAAAAACATTTAAAAATATATAAAATAGTAGCCCACCGGCATCGGGAACAGGGTCCGAGCTGCCGGTGGTCAGGGTTCCTGAGAGAGGAAGCTCCGGATAATACGCGCCGTGTCTAGGAGTACTGCTTTCGGAATCAAGCCCTTGATCCAACTGCCTAACGAGAGCTTCCGCAGATGTTGGTCGAGGCTCTTGGCTATTAAGCCATTGGCCGTCACGACTATCGGCACAATGATTGCTCTATCCACTTCCCACATGTCGACAACCTCGCGAGCCAAGTCAATTATTATTATTATTATTATCCGTATTGCCATGACCCTCTACTTGTGAAGTCTAACCAATGATGATTCAGAGGTGATTAGTTAATAAGTTTATAACAGAACTCTTATTAATCGTTGTAAATAATTTTGATGAGGTGCCTACCTACTTATAAACAATTTTAACGTGTCGTTAAGTGATAAATAAAAATACAAAGGCGATTTAGGTATGTAACAGAACTTTTTTTGTACATAATTTTGATTCCACATTTTTAAATACGCCAAAATTAGCAGGCCTATAAAGATTTATTTTTATATGTAACTAGCTGCTGCCCGCGACGTCGTCTGCGTGAAGGCTCTACAGTACCAAAAATACCTAATATGCCAGTGTCGCTATAGCATTATAAGTAAACAACTTTTAAAATAGCATTAAAATATAATTTTTTGAGCAAGTGAAGAGAGTTATATGGGAATCCTGCTGAGCTCAGTCATAAGATGTGACTGAGGAAATAGAGAAAATAATGCAGGAATACATTCCAGGAATACATTCCAAGACACAAAAGAGTAAAAATACGTACACAGGTATCATATCATATCACCTTACAACACTTCCCTATAAACTACGTTAGTAGTTATGCTGCCAGGAGCCAAAATGGAAATAGAGTCAGGACTGATGACGCGGGAGCAAGCGACGTACAGTTGCCAGTGTGAGAAGCAACTTGTCCTGAGGTCGACACCCGCTGCCCTCAGTGTCTGGCCCTGCGACTTATTGAGGTCATCGCGAAGCAAACACCCATGGGGAACTGTACGCGCTTGAACTGGAATGGGAAGTTATGAGGTATGAGGGGAATGCGTGGTACTGCCTCGCCGACACCACAACCCATAAGAATTTCCGCGTCAATGGTGTGCCTGTGGAGCGAGATAACTTTAAGGCGGGTCCCGTTACACAACTTCGGAGGAGATAGGTTCCAAAGAAGCACAATCGGGACACCGACCTTCAGCTTGATGGTATGCGCTGGAAGTCCACTTGCTGACAGTGAGTTCAGAAATTCCACGGGATAATGTGTGGCGTCATCTTGCTCGACAACAGTGTTAATCAAGGTGTGTCACTTCATTCCCCTCAATTTACGAGAGAATGCATTCTTTAATTGCTGCAGCCTGATCAATTCTGCTGGTGCGGTATACGACTATTGTCCACCACTGTCACACACCACTGTCTAATGTACACACAGCGAATGAGTTCTTCTAAGCTGGATACCACTTTACCGAGAGACTCTGGAAGCACCACCTGTCCACCTCTCTCTTCTGTTAGAGTGCCTTCGTCAAGACTTAGAAGGACATCGGAGAATTCTTGAGCACGTGCATTGCCGCCGAGCCGAGCTCTCATATTAAGGGGCCGGCGGAGGATGAATTTCCATACAAACGTAATACCACGCTCATTTGCAGTTGGAGCATATATCCAACATATTATGATGATATTCGGTTAAAGACAATATTTATCTAGGTTCCTACGTCGAGAATATTAGAAATATTGTTATTTTTAATACAAGAAAAGCCAAATGGCATGTTTTGCCATTTACGCTATAAAAAAGTGCGAAATACAATTTGCTTAAATTTCTTTTTGTTTTTTTAAAAAAGAAAGACGTAGGAACCTAGATAAATATTGTCTATAACCAAATATCATCATAATATGTTGGAAATATGCTCCAACTGCAAATGAGCGTGGTATTACGTTTGTATGGAAATTCATCCTCCGCCGGCCCCTTAATGGTCAAGCGTAGCGTACGAACTCGTGACCACAACGAAGATCGTTTTAGCGAAGCACCTCGTCAGCTCTCGATCCCCGCGTCACCACGGGAAGTGTTTGCCGGAAATCGCCACTGAACAAAACTGTGACACCACCCATCAAATGTTCGTCTCTGCGGATGTCCCGCGGGGTTCTGTCCACGGCCTCAACTGCCTTCCTATTGGCCATCGTACACTCATCCCATACGATCAGAGAGCAATCCTTAAGCACGTGTCCCCTATCGCTGTTACGTGACACACCACAAACAGGTGTTTCGGCGCTCTTTAAATCGATGGGAATTTTAAACATGGCATGTTCTGTCTTGCCACCCGGAAGCAGTGTGGCAGTGATTCCCGACGACGCTACAGCAATAGCAATTTTGCCCTGCCTGCTGACCTCTGCAAGTATGCCAGTGGTAACAAATGTTTTTCCTGTTCAAGCTGCTCAGCTCAGTTCACCAAAAGCATCCAAGAAAAACATTTTACCCTGGTTTTGCCCAACGCTTTCAAGGAAAAAATAAAAATAAAATTAAAAATTAAATTAATTAATTAAATTAAATTTGTTTTTGCTCTGAAGAGAACAAAGCGACATGGTCATTTCGTATGGTGTTAATTTCGCCCGAATCGTAATTTGTCTCAGCGTTATACTCCCGATTTCCACGGTCTTGATGCGGTGATGATTGTGGAGCTGGTAACCCATATTCGATCAGTGGATTACCGCTGATAGAAATGACCACATCTTAAAATGTACTGAGACAGGTGTTCAGCACGCGTTCATCAGTTACTTCGACTTCGTCTCTAGTAGCAGGCCTCAAAGCTCGTAGAAAATCTTCAGACGGATGATGGCGATACTTCTCCCACAAAGCTATCGGGTTCGCGGCTCCACAAATCACCAAGATGACGGCAAACAGATGACGCATGTGGCTGGGACTGTCACTGACGCTCGCCTCCGCGAGGGTGTCATCCCAATTTTGGTCACCGTCGAGAAGGTGACGTGCTACACAGGCTGCGCGGTAAGTGGGATAATCCACGCCATCAAATGTCCTCAGCAAGGTGAAAGACGTTGGGCCTCGGACAGTGTGAAGTAACAAGCAGAAAATAGCATTCGCCATTATTCGGATGCACGGTATAAACCCTACCCAATGCGGTATCCTTGAAAATTCCCAAAAAACTTACCACTGCACCTCCTCGTTGACGTCGGTTAAAATACAGCCCTTTGCTTGTCGTACGTGTAATATGAAGGCACCTCATACGTAAGGGATCTCGCAAACTGGTCGACTTCACAGAGCCTGAACAATGTCACCATGTAATACACCACATTTTTTTTAAATTGTCTTCCTCAACTCTGCTCAAGATGAGGGTTTTGTTGGAACTTGAATTTGTCAAAACGAATTATACTATACAACTTTTATGAAGAAAATACACATTACCATCTATGAATTTTAAGAATAACTAACCACCAACCTCGCCAACATGATCAAATTATTAATTTCCAAAAAGTGTTAACATGTAACTTGATTTGATTTTTATGAAATCTCATAGATGGCGCTGCTTTAAAATTGTCTTTATACTACAAACATTCATTAAACTATGTTTCTCTGCCCAAGTTACTTAAATGGCGTAGTTTTTATAGTGTAAAGCTAGATAATAGCATGGCTTACTCAAAAACAACATTTAAATATGCTTCGTTATATTACATGTTATCACAGAATGCGTAAGAAAAATAAAGATTTACAGCTCCTCCCCCGTAGGTGATGGCGTGATAATATGTAGTATAAGTAAGCCTATATGTTGACCCGACCTCTTAGTAATATTCATGCAAAATTTGAAGTAACTCCATGCAGTACTTTTTGAGTTTAGCCCGGACATACATACAGACAAAGAGACAAAAATTCTAAAAACTATATTTTTGGCTTTGATATCGATTGTAGATCACGCCCCAAGTATTCTTTTAAAAAAATATTCAATGTACAGTTTTGACTTTCCTACGATTTTATTATATGTATAGATTACCTAGGACTCTTAGCATAAGTAATTATTTTATTAGGTATGTCTTAGGCACAAAGCAGTTAAGTCCGTCCTGAGTCTGTAAAAGTATGAAAGAAAATCTGGAATAATTTTATTTATTTTACGTTAACATCAGCTGAGCGAGTCAATGACCTCTAACGACAGTCGTCGACGCGCCGTAAGTAACAGCTACCTATTCGTGGCGTTACTATTTATTTGCTGCATTTTGCGAGTATTACCTTATCACTTGCTGCTTTTTTTTAAAGCTATATCGCTCTATTTTATAAATGAAACCACCGGTTCAAAGGATTAAAACGATTTAAAAGGATTAAAATTTAACGGTGTATATCCTACGGATAAACTAGATTGACTATGAAGCAATTACACTCTAAAGTGTTCTTTATTCTCATAGCATTAGGTTCACATTATGTTTCATTGACAAGTAAACGGGGAAAATTATACTGAGCAAGACAAAGACAATGGGTCGATGTGTCCCTTTCTTACCTCTATTTTAACTAAGGTACCATAACTTTACTAAATCAATTTTTAGTATTTTTGTCATTGAAGCATGTGATATTAATTGATGGTGTAAATTTTTACATCGACAGCAAAGAACCCGTAACTCTAAACTGTCTGTGAAACCTGAAAACAAAAAATTCACTTCGGTGATTTTACTAAGGCGATTATCACATTGCCACGCACCACACAGCGTAGCGTGTGAATGCGTGTTTTAATATTGCTTGTAAGTATCTCCGTTCGTATAGAAAACACGCACAGTCCAACACACCAAAAATGCATCCACGCGCGTTCATGCAGATCACGCGCCTACATGAGGAGAAAAATGTCAACACGCGCGTGGGTGAGGGGCAACATGCAAGTTAGGCACACTGAATCTCGTACTGTCGTGCGTGATTTTTTATGAAATCAGTCAGAGCCTGCGTGAATTTAGTGACAGTCTTAATATCGTGTGCTGAATAACGCGTAGGGTAATAGGCGCTTTAGCAACACTTCACCGAATCGACAGACACACTCGTTATACTTTTCTGTCTAACATAAATTCAAATATTTGTCAATCTCTCAGACTGTTAGTACGGCTTTTAGTTAGACTTTTCGTGTTTTCGTAAAATCTCCGAAGTGCTTTTTTTGTTAAAACTGCTTTAAATTAAAATGCAGAAATACATCTAAATAAACCAACGTGTCGGTAATTTCACAATTACCTCATATGACAATATTAACTAGAAGTTATAAAACACAAGTAGTTAGAGAGACACTTTAATAAAATATAATATATTATGTACAGAAGTTTGATAATTAAACAAATAGTCATTATTACTTTAAGTTAATTAAATTCAAATTTATCACTGCTCAATAAATTAAACAATTTTTTTCTGGTATCACGAACAGTTAGGAGTTATTGATACTTTGCCGTCGATATAAAAATGTACAGCATTATTAATATAAAATGCTGGAGTGACAAAAATAATAACAATTAATTTAGTAAAATTGTGGTTACCCTACTTAAAATAGAGGTAAGAAAGAGACACAGAGCATTTTTGTCGTTATCTTGCTCTGTCCATTTTCCCCCGTTTGCTTGTCATGAACTTAATGCTAATGAGAATACACTTACACTCACACAATCACTCACTTTAGAGTGTGATTGCTTCGTAGTCAATCTAGTTTATCGGTAGAATATTAAAATTTTCATCTTATTACATACTCTTTGGTGACTGGCGTCACGTTGGGCATGACTGGCGGCCGGACTGGCATCCGAGCTGGTTGCGCCACCAAATTGGTTGCGCAACCAAACAGGCACCAGGTGAGTAACGCTCTATAGAGCTGTATACATTTTGTTGGTGTCCCGGTGAAATATAATAATAAAAATAATAGTCATATTGAGACAAATTCCATCATGTCTGCTTCTCAGAATGGATGTAGGAACGGGTCCCGTGGTACTAAGGAGCTGCTCCTCATTGATGTTGCCATTAGCCAACAGGTTCGTCGTTCTCGAAGAGATCTGTCGACATGTTGGATAGATTACAAGAAGGCCTATGATTCAGTGCCGCATACATGGCTCATGAGGGTGCTGGAGCTATATAAAATTGATGTAACTCTGCGCACCTTTCTTGTTCAAGTTATCTTGCTCGCACTCTAGTATGATAGTATCCATAGCTTTCTTTTTCAGGCTGGTAGACTCTGACCAACGAAAGATGGAACTGAATTATTTATTAAAGTCCATATATGGCACAATTTAAAAAAAAAAATTAAGCACTGTCAAAAATGTGTCGTTGACCTTTCAAACTTCATTCATCTTGTGTTTACGTGCATCTTATTTTCGTTTATTTTATTATAATAATGTTTTAAGAGAAGACAAGGAGGCGTGAGATTAATCGGAAATCTGTACAGTAAATGCGACGGCTGGATACTACAAGGTTAGTGTTTTGAATATCTAGTAAAATAGCTTGATAATTTTCGATTATTTATAACAAATTGCAATGAGTAATACTTTAATATACTTTTTAGGAAATATAGACAATGAGCAGGTGAAATTGTAAATTACCAGAACGGCAAAGGCATTGAAAACTCTTGAAGAAATTGAAATATCGACTTCTAAATACATAAAAAATAATATTTTCAATGACAGGTATTTTTCTCCTTTCAGACCTTTTAAATTTTACAATAATTTACTGTTGTTTATAGGAGACGCTTATGGATGACTAAATTAAATAATAGGCATATTGTTGTATATATTATGACATTTGATTGTTTTAATTATGTCTTATTTTTAGTGGTATCATTAAATTGTTACAAAATAATTGTGGTTTCCGTTTTCAGACTTAAGCGTGAAAACACTGAAAAGAATAAAAAAGAATGGTCTATTAATCAAGGAAAGTGGAATACTCCCGGAAAAAAGTACCCTCGTTGTGTAACAGTTTCCAATTTGGATAATTTTGATGTTCTGTTTGTGAATGTTATAGTTAATAAATTATATAAGCGAAATTTAAATCTTGCGTTAATTCATTAAACTCCAAGCGAACGCCAGTGTTCTCTCTCATTGTCTTTCTATTGTGTATCTAATAGTATTCGAAAAGTTAAACGCACATTATGCAGGCAAGCAACATACAAGTTCAGTTCAGTTGACATATAAGTTGGGGGATTATATTGAAGCAAAAATGCTTGACTGCTGGTCTAGCTCCACTACCACTAGGGCGCGCAAATTGTTAGTTTGAAATTTGAAATCACTGGTAGTAGCACGTGTTCAAAATGGTAGAGTTGTGTGTCGTGAGTAAACGGGCGTTATAACTATATCATTTTATTTTTTACTTTATTTTTATTTTATTATTAAAGCACACCAACAATTTGTTTACAATTTTCCATTTAACATTCAGAAGATTGTACAGTGCAAACAAAACAATTACAGGCGTGCACAACATTCACAAATGCGTACCTAAATTCTTAGTATTTTTAAATTAAAAAAAAGGTCCAAGAAAGAGGAAGAAATTATGCGAGTGCGCTGTTCTAACAGTTTGAGTTTGGCATACCCTACCCTTCCGTCGCTTATCCATATGGAGTTTAGGGTCGAATTGTAATAAGAAATGTTTTTTAAGCACAGTACGCACTGCGTAACAGTGTTATATACCTACTTAGACTTTACAAATATTTCCAACTTATACGCGAACAAAGTCACGGGCAAGAGATATTGATTATAATAAAACAAAATCAATTAAAAAACCCAATAGCAACATTTTCGACTCTTATGCGGTCGAATTCACGGGAAAAGGCTAGTTGTTAAATGAACATGCATTGCATATAATCATAAATACTCAAAAGTATCAATATCGTTTAAGCAGCGTACAGTAAGGGTGAACAGCTTCAGAATTTTTAAATTCGGCCTCCTTTTTGTTGTGCCATCATTCGTTGGTCAGACTCTAGGAACACGTGACTTAAATACCTCTTTTAGCGACCAGTATCTTCTTTATGTGTTCTTTATTCGGCGATCAACCTCATTCTCTGTTGGTTTAGAAAAACAAATGCTTTGTCTCTTATAAACATAGTTGTCTACGTACTCAATTGGTGTTCCTTGTATCGTTATTGGTACTCTTTTGCTGTCAGTCACTATGCACGTTTTATCAGCGTTCATGTGAAGACCACTTTTTCGGCTCTCTTCATCTAAAGACTTCAGCATTCGTTCAAGATCTGAGTGTGTTTCGCTTATGAGAACTATATCGTCTGCGAAGCGGAGATGATTCAAAAATTCGCCATTTATGTTTATTCCTATATTCTGCCAAATAAGCTGTCGAAATATGTGCTCTAAGACTGCACTAAATAATTTTGGTGAAATAGGATCTCCCTGCCTGACTCCTTTTTTGGATTTTAAAAGGTTCTTGTTTCTTCACCAATTTAATCACTGCACTGCTATTCTTGTAAATTTCATTCAAAATGTTAATAATTATATCTGGAGTGTATTCCTTGTTCATGAAGAGAGCACAGAGATTCATGGGAGATAGAGTTTAAAGCCTTGGAGTAGTCAACAAAGGCTATGTAGAGCTCTTTCTTGTGTTCGTTACATCTTTCTATTACCTGTTATATCTTTCTATTGTGAATATATTATGGTCGTTTGTAGAGAAGCCTGATCTGAATCTTGCTTGTTCTCTAGGTTGACTCTCGTCCAAGGCCCCCAAAATCTTTTCTAGTATTAAACTGGTAAATAGTTTGTAAAGCGTCTGTAGCATGCTCAAAGGTCTATAGTTGTCCATTTTTCCTGGATCTCCTTTTTTATAGAGCAAGGTTATAATTACAGTATTCCAGTCCCTCGGTATTGTAGTTTCAAGATTTTATTGAATATAGTAGTTAGGATAGGTATGATTGGCTCTCTGATAGCTACCTATTTACATGTCATTCGTTATATAGTCTTCTCCTGGATTTTGTTTATTTTTAATTTTTAGATACAGTAACTTATTTCACTCTCAAAAAATTCCGGAACGCTGTTCGAATCGAGTGGCTGGTGGTACTTCACTTGTTTTTGTGTGAAACTGGATATTCATACAATTTCGTGAAAAACTTTGTAGCTATCTTTAATATTTGGTTTCTGTCTATTATTTCACATCTATTTTTTGTTAGTTGTATAATCCATTTTTTACTTGAATCCAATATTTTGTATGCTCTTTTAACTGATGCAGTTTTCTCTAATTCATATTCAATAACTTTATATCTTTGTTCTTTTAATTTTCGCTGTATTTGGTTTTAGTAAGTTTGTATAATGCTGGTAAATGCTTCCTTTCTATGCTGGTTTTGTTTTTCTTTTCTTTTAACAGAGTTCTTTCATTTATTAATTTAGCTAGGTTTTCTTGAATAGGATGTTTATTTTTGTTTTTGGTGATTTGTTTATACTTTTTCTAATTTTAGTAACTGTAGTAGAATATGTATGCTGTATATTTGTAAATTAATATCTTTCATTTCTTGTGAACATAATTATTTCCTTCAAGTATTCTCTGTAGCAAAGGGCAATATCGGTAGTGAAATTATCTCTAAAGTTTCCTTCATGTGATGCGTTTACAGTGGAGTATTATTGATGCTCGTATCAACCTATGATCAGTGGGGTGTGACGTAGATATAACTTCCACATCACGGACACTGTTTTTTTTTTTTGCCATTATGTAGTTAATTTCATTTCGTGTAGTCCCATTTGGGCGAATCCAAGTCCAACGAAGCTTCAGATCTTTATTGAATTATGTATTCATGATATGCAGTTGGTGTTCACCATTGAATGTGTCTCTGTTTGTGTTTATCATTGCTTTCCTGAGATCCTCATAGAATTGGTCTATGTCTTCCAATAATGACTGCTCAGTTGGTGCGTAGACTTGAATAATATTTATTGTTCTATACTCCAGGTGTATTACTAATTTTGCTACTCTGTCGGAAATTGGTACAAAATCTTTGATGTTTTCCTTTAATTATTTTTTAATCAAGAATCCAATGCCGTTCCTGTTATGCTTTTGTCCATAATATATTAAGATCATATCTTGATATTCTATAATATCTTTACCTTGAAGTTTTATTAGTAAGTAGTAGTTAGTTAGTAAGTAGTAGTAGTAGTTTTAGTAGTAAGTTTTGAGTAGAAGTAGGATTAAGCGAAGGATTTATCTCTATTTCCTTTGGGACTAAGAAGTTTCTCATATCTATTTTAGTTTTCTTGGATAAACGCTGTTCAAATGATGTTTTGTTTTCATGATATTGTGTAAAACTTATTTAGTTTTGTGGTGATGACGATGGTTTTCTTTTAGAGTTTTGATGGTTATTTTGGTAGCTTTTCTTTTGTTCTAAGTACACAATTTTATCTTGTCTCAAAACAACATTTTTTCCTTGGCCATTTCCACTTCCTTTTGTAACTCTTTTCGTTTTTCCATGACTTGTGGTGAGAAATCCTCCTTTAAATAGTAGCTGGTTCTTTCAAGTTGTTTTTTCTTTTTTAAAATCTGAAATTTCATGTTTAGTTTAGTATTCACCTTTTCTTCCCAATATTCTGCCAACAAGAATATAATACTATTAATATCACAACGGTAACCTAATCACAAAACACTATCGGCTCGAATAGGGTTGACGGAGGTCCCCTGCGAGAATCTCCTATTTCTGGATGGTTATAAAAAAAATAACTAACACTGGCTAAAGCGGGAGTGGAGTGGAGCAGAGTTCCCGCCTTTAAACTGGTATGTATCATCTAAACAAACAAACAGTATGCAATCAAGCTTGAAAATTTCCAGCACACCATACAAACAAGCATACAAGAAAACTGGACCAAACCAACCATAGCAGAAAAAGTTTCGTTCGCTGACATGGTAAAAACCAATAAAAATAATTATTTACGTCCCAACAACCTCAGCTCTATTGCAATTTATCCAACGGATAAGAATAAATCGAGTGACGACACTAAATCTCTTGTTCAAAAAATAATACGCCCTGAGGAAATGAAATTACACGTTAGAGGATTGCGTAAGACAAAGAACGGAGGTGTTATCATTAGCACGGAGACCAAAGATGATATAGAGAAACTTAGGAAATCATCTCAACTAAGTGGTTCCGGTCTGAAAGTGGAAGAACCCCATAAAAGAAGACCAAAAATTATAATAATAGGAGTACCAACTGAGTTAAGTGCCCGGGAAGTGTACGATTGCATATATGAGCAGAACTTAGCTGACAAGCTACCTAATTTATCTCGTGACTCTTTTTTAGCCTCTATAAAATTAAGTCACAAGTCGGGCAAAAAAGAGGGACCTACATGCAATTATGTTCTAGAAGTAACTGCTAGCATAAGAAAGGCGCTTATAAACCAAAGCCGAGTGTTCATTAATTGGACATCCTGCGCAGTGAGGGACTTCACACTTGTGACCAGGTGCTTTAAATGTCAACAGTATGGGCATGCAGCGAAGACTTGTCGCGAAGCTGTCTATACATGTGCACTTTGTGGTGAACAAGGCCACCAGTGGATGCTGTGCGATAAAACAGCTGATCAGGCACAGTGTGCAACATGCATGCGTTTTAATAAGCCGAGTAATCACAAGACAGGGGATCAAGACTGCCCGGCTAAGAAAATTGCTGAGACAAGACTCATAAATTCTATTAATTATAATGAGGACACGTAAATAGCGTCGTCACATTTTCTCTAACGTAACGCATACGAGTTTTATAACGTCTAAGCATAATATTACTTATAAACATTATTGTACTTATTTATTTTATAATTTTACTGTTTGTGCTAATCGACCTAGTTTATATAACCGATACTTCGCAAAAATATATATAATGGAATGTTGTGTCACAATAATGTCTTGCAGTGATGCATATTTGATGATTAAGCAAAGTATTCGTCAGTATTAGACTATTTAATATTGTTCATATATTATTTACTTATTGTTTAATGAATTTTAGTTTATATATTATTAACATATAAGCACTTAGATAAGTTACCTGAGATACAGGTTTATATATACCTAGTTCAGGTAGAACGCAATTTTTGTAACTTTACCTCTAGTTTAAGCCCTTATTGTAGAAATATTTATGTAAATCAAACAATTCAATAAACATTATTATTATTATTATTATTATTATTAAGCATGTTCTGTGCAAACAGGCATGCAGCAAGCAACCAGGAATGCAGTATGCAATCAGGCATGCAGCGTGGGAGCAGGCGTGCAACAAGCAAGAGGTACGCAGCATTCAAGCAGGAATTTTGAAATTTTGGGGACCGAGTCACCCGCGTCCGTAGGAGAATACCCGAAGCAAGTCCCTACACGTAGTCCCCGGGTGGTGCTAATCAGGTGACACTAACTGGTGGTAGGTTTCGACCGTTGGCTTGCGACCACCCACTGAGCAAAGACGTACCGCCAAACGGCCTGGCCGTGTTCCGGTATGATGCTCAGTGTAGCCAGTCTAGAGGAGTTGGGTCGAAATAGTTGTTCCAACGCAAGCAGACCAATCTGGCTCATGCTGATAGGGAGGAATCGGGAGGCTAGTCGCGGAGGGTAGCGGGATCCGAGGCACGGTTGCCGCTGGCCGACCGCAGGTAGTTGGGGGCCCAAGTAATGTGCTAGCCACACATGAAAGGCTGCCCCGCCAACTGTCGAAAAATCCCGGAATGCGCCATCGTGCTGGTTGGCGACCAGACGAGAGGGCCCGATGGACATTCACGGGGGGGCTCGGGCGTCCCCGTAGTCTCCAGACTAGTCCCCCAATGATTTCGTCCCTTCAGTGCGTGCCTGAGGGTTAGCTGCGTGGAACCTCATTTCACTTCCTTCTCCTCTCCTCCCGTTCACTCATATGGAAATGAAAAGGACAAAGAGACTCGTTAAACAGCGGCTGCACTCCCTCTCCCACAAAGTGCACCTCATTAACATAAGAGGTCTGCACTCCAATATCGTCGCAGTCCACCATCACCTGGAGACTGAAAAGCCAGCTCTCTTCTTCCTTTCGGAGACGCAGATCAGGTGTCCGTCCGACGTGTCGTACCTTTCCTACCCAGGGTTTACCTTGGAGCACAATTTTAAACCACGTGCGGGTGTATGTATGTACGCCCGGGACGACATCTGCTATCGGCGTCTCCGTAACCTTGAGGACTCCAGTTTCTCGACGCTTTGGACTTTGGTGGACACAGGCCTGGATAAAATAATCTACGCTTGTGTCTACCGGTCGCACAGCGGAGATCAGGAGACATCCGGGCTCACACAGCATCTGAGTGAGGCGGCGGATGTGGCTCTACAGCGGTACCCTTCTGCCCAATTGGTGTTACTGGGGGATTTTAATGCCCACCACCAAGAGTGGTTATTCCCGTACCAGTCCACAGACCACGCCGGTCGTGAGATACGAAAGCTAGCGCTAGCACTTAATCTCACCCAGCTGGTCCAGGGGGCAACGAGGGTGCCGGATGTGGATTCGCACACAGCCAATTGCTTGGACCTCCTGCTGACAACAGATCCAGACCGATACTCTGTGTCGATATGTTCGCCTTTAGGCAGTTCCGACCACTGTCTGGTTAAGTCTGTGTCTGTCTACTCCCCGCCCGATCCCAGCCCTAGAGGCACCCGGCGGGTTTGGCGATACAGGTCAGCAGATTGGGATGGCTTGCGGTCTTTCTTCGCATGCTATCCTTGGCAGCTCACTTGCTTTTCTTCGGAGGATGCTTCGTCGTGCGCAGATGCCGTGACGGATGTGTTGCGACAGGGGATGGAGTACTTCATCCCATTCTCTGACGTAACAATGTCTGGCCAAGCTCGTCCATGGTTCGGCGCCGAGTGTCATCGCGCAGACGCGCTTAAGCACGCGGCATACCGAGCTTGGGCTGACGCTCGTATGCACAAAGCAAGCGACGTGGCTCAAAAGAAGAAGGCCTTTAACAGGGCTGCCAAGTCCTGCAAGAAGGTGTTGAGGAGGTCTCGGTTCGACCACGTAAGCCGAATTGGGAGCAAACTTGCTTCATACCCTGCAGGTAGTAAAGCGTTTTGGTCCCTGGCTAAGTCGGTTGAATCGAACTTCTGCCGCCACTCACTTCCGCCACTGCTAAAACCCGATGGCTCGCTGGCCCACACCGCGGAAGAGAAAGCAAACTTATTTGCCTCTCTTTTTGCGGAATCTTCTCGTCTGAACTCTGGTGACGCACGGCCCCCTGCCTTTCCTGAGCGATGCGAGACGACTATGTCAGATATTCGCATCCATCAGAAGGACGTCCGTAGGGTGCTACGTAACCTAGACGTGAACAAAGCCAGCGGTCCTGACGGGATACCAGCGGTCGTGCTTAAAACTTGTGCGCCTGAATTGTCTCCGATCTTGACACGCCTATTTCGCCTCTCATATGAAACTGGAAAAGTGCCGATTGCTTGGAAGCAAGCTAACGTGCAGCCTGTGCCTAAGAAGGGCAGTCGAGCTGACCCGGCAAACTACCGACCCATCTCTGTTACATCCGTCCTCTGTAAGAGTATGGAACGGGTGCTTAACAGGAAGCTTCTGGCATACCTAGAAACTAACGACATCCTCAGTGACCGGCAATACGGTTTTCGCCAAAACCGGTCTACTGGGGATCTTCTAGCGTATGCCACTCATATCTGGAGCGAGGCCATCGAGAAACATGGGGAAGCGCTTGCCGTCTCCCTTGATATCTCGAAGGCTTTCGATAGGGTCTGGCACGAAAGCCTTATTGCTAAGCTTCCTTCCTTCGGTTTGCCCGCTGGTCTGTGTGATTGGGTCGCTGACTTCTTGCGGGATCGATCCATCCGAGTGGTTATTGATGGCTGCTCGTCCGGTCAAATGGATATTAATGCCGGGGTCCCTCAGGGGTCAGTGCTCTCGGCGACGCTGTTTTTGCTGCACATAAATGATCTACTTAAACCCGGTATCTTTGGGTATGCAGACGACAGCACTGTTGCTGAGAGATATGTATCTGACGCACGAGCTAGCGGGACACAGATCCAGTCATCCCGAGAGGCTATGGTTGAACGCTTGAACTCGTCCTTGAAGGCGGTCTCCGATTGGGGCGACGACAATCTGGTCAAGTTCAATGCATCTAAAACCCAGGCGTGTCTTTTTTCCGCCAAACGGAGCCAATTCCACCCGGCTCCAACTTTCCGGGGTGTAACCGTGCCGATAACCGACCACCTTGAGCTTCTTGGAGTTACGTTATCATCTACTCTCAATTTCGGCTCATACATCGATGCAAAGGCTCAACTGGCTGCCAAAAAATTGGGGATCTTAGCAAAGGTGAGACGGTACTTCACGCCGGAACAGCTGCTCAATCTTTATCAAGCCCAAGTTCGATCGTGTATGGAGTACTGTTCTCATCTTTGGGATGGATCTGCCAAATACCAGCTTGATGCGCTGGAGTCGATTGAGAGGCGAGCCAAGAGAATCATCGGCAATGATGCACTTGTAGAGTCGAAGCTCCAAAGCCTTGAGCATCGCCGCCGAGTTGCTAGTCTGTCGGTTTTCTATCGTTTACATTTCGGGGAGTGTGCACTGGAATTGCACAATCTAATTCCGCCAAGTCCGTTCCATCATCGGACCACACGACGTACAGCGTTGCGCCACCGGTACATGGTAGACATCCCACCCATACGCACAAAACGTTTTGCGAACACATTTATTGTGCGTACAGCCAAGGAGTGGAATTCCCTGCCGGAGTCTGTGTTTCCTGATAGCTACAACTTAGGAGTCTTTAAGTCGAGAGTGAATAGGTTTCTTCTGGGCAAGCGTGTTTCATCGTCGACCACATCATCGCTTACCATCAGGTGAGATAGTGGTCAAACGCAAGCCTATCATTAATAAAAAAAAAAAAAAAAAAAAAAAAGGAATGCAGTAAGCAAGCAGACATGCAGTATACAAGCAGGCATGCAATTCGCAAGCAGGCATGCAGCATGGAAGTGCGCATGCAAGTATCGTCGTAGATGGTTTTAATGCTCACCACCGGAGCTTCAGCTTGCCTGCACCTGCTCCTCAGCTCGCGGGCCACCCCACCTATTATTGGGATTGAATTACACTCTAGAAGTGGAGTAAACAAGACTGTGTGAAGTCGGTTGGTTTCTGCCACTAAATGTAATACAACATAAACTATTTATGACACTATTTTAATTTAATACTAAAAATATTTGTGTATGTAATTCCGCAAAATGTTGTTTTGTTGCGGTTAAATTATGGCAAATAAATCATTTGGCTAGTAGAAAAAAGTTATTCTGTAAATCGGCGAAATATAGTTCGATAAAAAAAAAATAACCGACTTCACTAAAAAAAATTTAGTGAAGTCGATTATTTTTTTCTGTAAAAAGTTTTTTATTTCACACTTTTTAGTTGCAATACACTTATAGCCAGAGTAAGTACCTTTTTCTCATGACAATGCCAATTAACTCAAACCCTGCTAGGATACATTGTTTTATTATAAAGTTCCCGTGTCTACCTTCCACCTTCCGGCTCCATCGTCAGATCAGTTCGATAGTACCTTATAGCTAAAGTGCATCTTATGACAAATCTAATAAGCTCAAACAAGGGTAGGATACATTGATTAATTACGAAGTTCTGGTGCCTATCTTCCGGCTGCATCATCATCATCAGGTCACTTCGATAATACCATTTTCAACATAACTATTCAGAAGCATTCATTTAATTGTATTGTGATATTCGCATAACTATGTTCATAGTGATACTGCGTGAGTATGAAGTTCCGTTGGCCATTTTTGATCTTCTTCACCAGTTCCACTTCATCCAATGTCACTTTTTGACTGTAAATGCTTAAGTCCTTGATGAAAATACCAAAATAACTATATGGATGCCTATAATATTTGAGGAGTTTTCTCGATTTCGCCAAGATTCCATCATCAGATCCCAACTTGGTTACTTTGGGACCACTTGGGAAGTACAACCTTTCGAAAAAAAAAATTTTTTCGAATCGGTTGGAAAGCGACGAAGTTATGCGCTTTTTTAGAAGTTGGTTAATAATACCTACGACTCATGATACTTCTATGATCTAAAAATATGTCTAATAATGCATAAAGCAAAAAAGACGTCGGCCAATAGTTTTCGGTAAAATGAAATTCGACTAAAACAAAATCGGAGAAGTGATTGTTTCCCCAAATAATTATCTCTCTAAATAAATGTTATACTGAACGAAATTATGCGTAATATTGACTATAGCAAAGGTAATTATGCCAAATATAATTCTGTCATGTTAAAAGTGTGCATTGCATTGTGTGTAAATTTGGTCACAGAGAAGCAAGTCTTCGCCCTACCTGCCCAGTGGCAGTGTAAGTGCACATTTAGCCTGCTCTTACTTTACCACTGTTCTCTCTGCTATAGCAGAGGGACATGCGTTGAAGCGTTCCTTCGGTCAGAATATTCGTAGACGGCCATCGAGACCCCTTAGGCAGGAATACCCAAGGGGGTCATTGGCCGCCTCCCAAGGTGCACCGGCCCGCAGATTGGCCTTCACTCCGGAGGTATTCGCAAGGGAAATACAGCCTGCGGGCACTCGTGGGGGTTTTCTGTCGTAGCACTCCGTCATGTGGAAGGAAAAGACGCCGTGTTGTCTTTCCAGCCAGTCCTCAACGAGGGTACTTACCGCCACAACTGTGGCGTGCCCAACACTGTATTTTGCAACTTTGTATTTACAATATTGATTTATGTTTTTTTTTTTAGTTTAGATAATCATTATTATGTTTAAATCAATTATTTAAATGAATAACAACTTATATAAGAAAAACAATAATGAAAGTGATAGATAACAATTTATTCAATATAGTAATATTTTCGAGTACATACAAAAATACTTATATACACATACTAATACTACTTAATACTTAGGTACATAATATCCAATTGACATTTACATAACTATATAAACGTAAACCGTAGAAAAGACGTAAGAATATTAAACTACTTATTATAAGGTTCAAGTATTTTTAATACAGTTTTGAACATGACAATAACAGTTTATTTCAATAGTTCCAACGAAATACAAATTTTCTTTGTAAAGAAGAGTTTAATGCAGTGAATCATCATGTCACGTGATTAGTTATAATATTTCTAATTTATAACAATAGCATCACTACACTAACTTACGAGTACATACCTGCTCAAAAAATGAAAATAGCATTAAATATTTTGACATTATAACTACTCTATAGGTTTTATAAAGAGTTTTAAGTTTTAAATATGATGAATAAAGAAAAAAGGATCCGTTTATTTATTATACAGGTTAATTTGTAAAACACTAACAACCTTGCAGAATTATATTACTAAACATCTTTCTATCTAACACATTTCAACTCTATATTTTGCTGTACCTACTCGCCTACGCCTCCCACGCACGATCACTGCTCCCCTTCGCATCCGCTATTAAACTATCACTTGCTTTGCATAGACTTCGTAACCTTTAGAACGTTCAATTTAAATATTTTTATTTTTGTATGAAAATCTGATGAACCAATGTATGATATTTTTTTTTTAAACTCATATAACAAAAGTTGTTGTTTATAATGTTCTTAACATAGATCTGAGAAGTTGCCAGTGTTATACAAATAACCCTGTATAAAACACTTCCTAAGAAATTATGACAACTACGATTTATTGAACCCACACAAATAAACACTGATACGAAAGTATTGTGGCTGCTTACACGAAGTAAATATCCAAGTTACTTACAAGCACTGATGATATCATTACGTCACGTAATATTTATTACTGAATCAGCCACCAAGTTCATCAGGTTCCACAGAAGGCATTCAACACAAGTAACCCATAGTTATTGCCGCTGCTTTACGTCCGCTGGTTCTACACGGTAGTATAATAACATTTAACATTTCCAATAGAAATCCAGATATTCGTGGGCAAAACGGACTTGCCTGGCGATGACCAGCAATAAAATTCAATTTCACGTGCTTTTTTTTATGGTGGGAAAAATCATCCAATGACAACCCCCGCTCTTAGGCGGAGCGGGAGATAGTGTCAGACTCTTACTGACTAAAAGCCCACCCCGTTCTTTCTAGGCTTCATACTGGGGCTCGAGTTCCCTTTCGGATAACCCTGGCCCCAGTAGGCTTCGACCCGGCTGGGCCCCTACTGTTGCTGATAACTCCTTGAGGCGCGCGGAAACAGTGCGCGCCGTCGACGACTTGAGCTTGGTCCAGACAGTTACCGGACGGCCGGACAGCGAGCTACCCATCGCTCACTGTCCGCAAGCCCGTGCCTACGGTGGCCGGAAATCGGGATCAGAATCCCGGCGGCGGCGGCGAGAGCGCCGTTGCCTGATGCGGTCGGCTTCCTCCTTTGCGAGCATTACTGCTACGCAGAATTCGGCGACCGCCTGCCACTCCTCCTCGCTCCAGACCATAGCCACAACCAAGGCCCGGCGCGACAGGTCTCCACCGCCGATCGCCCCCCACGAGGGCACGGCGATGCTCCGCCCAAGCAGGGCACACCTCGACTGTGTGCTCCATCGTGTCCTCCGGGCATTCCGCACAATGGCGACACCCGGGAGTCACTTCCGTTTTAATCCGCAACAGGTACCTCCCGAAAGTGCTACGTCCGGTGAGGACCTGCGTCATGCGGAAGCTAAGGACGCTTTGAGGTCTTTCCAGCCACGCCTCAAAGAGGGGACTTACCGCCATAATTGTGGCGGCCCAGCACTGGGTTGCGATAGTCGTTGACGCCATTTCACTATGAGATCCCGCTGGAGCTCTGTCCGCCATGCCGTGACCTGTTGTGGCAGCGGTAAATTTCACGTGCTGACTTGTACTGTTTGTTATAGTTTTAAATCACAATATGACTGTATTTCTCTGAAACAAAGAAACGCAACAGTAGTTACTTTATGTGAAAGTATAAATAAAAAGATACTTGCTTACGTCACAGCATAAGAAATGTCTAGGTTTAAAAAAGAAGTATAAATTAGAAAAAAAAACCACCGAAAACCAACATTCTCCTCGTGTAAATAGATTATTTTATATTTTAGAACTAGTTACATAAAAATATTTTTATTAAATATGTTGTTTTACGCAATTTACTAAGGCAAGGTAAAAAAACTACTGAGGTGTCAAGGGACACCCGGATGGAACGAAGTTCCGTTCTGGCTTGCTTTCTATAAGAGAGAGAGAGAGACAGACAGAGAAACATGCGCACGCCGCACGGCTTACAATAGCTTAGCAAAAAGTATCGTTAAGTACAACTTTTCGTGAGAATTTTTTCCGTCTAGCCAATACAAGATAACTAAAAAATACTATCCTATTTTATGTACATTTTGACAGCACTATTTCAACATCTTCGAAACCATGAAAACGACACTCATGACGAAAAAGCTGATAATTTCTGACAGCCGACATCTTAGATTTACATTTTGACAGCACTATCGGCTTCAACAACCTCGAAAACCATGAAAAAGACACCCATATCGAAAAAGTTGATAATTTATTGCAGCCGCCAACTTAGATTTACATTTTGACAGCACAATCGGTTTCAACACCCTTGAAAACCATGAAAACGACACCCATGACGAAAAATTTAATAATTTTTTGCAGCCGCCATCTTGGATTTATATTTTGACAGTACTATCGGTTTCAACACCCTCGAAAACCATGAAAACGACACCCATGACGGAAAATTTGATAATTTCTTGCAGCCGCCATCTTGGATTTATATTTTGACAGTACTATCGGTTTCAACACCCTCGAAAACCATGAAATCGACACCCATGACGGAAAATTTGATAATTTCTTGCAGCCGCCACCTTGGATTTACATTTTGACAGTACTATCGGTTTCAACACCCTCGAAAACCATGAAAACGACACCCATGACGGAAAAGTTAATAATTTCTTGCAGCCGCCATCTTGGATTTACATTTTGACAGTACTATCGGTTTCAACACCCTCGAAAACCATGAAAACGACACCCATGACGGAAAAGTTAATAATTTCTTGCAGCCGCCATCTTGGATTTATATTTTGACAGTACTATCGGTTTCAACACCCTTGAAAACCATGAAAACGACACCCATGAAGGAAAAGTTAATAATTTCTTGCAGCCACCATCTTGGATTTATATTTTGACAGTACTGTCGGTTTCAACACCCTCGAAAACCATGAAAACGACACCCATGACGGAAAAGTTGATAATTTCTTGCAGCCACCATCTTGGATTTACATTTTGACAGTACTATCGGTTTCCACGCCCTCGAAAACCATAAAAACGACACCCATGACGAAAAAGTTGATAATTTCTTGCAGCCGCCATCTTGGATTTACATTTTGACAATACTATCGGTTTCAACACCCTCGAAAACCATGAAAACGACACCCATGACGAAAAAGTTGATAATTTCTTGCAGCCGCCATCTTGGATTTACATTTTGACAATACTATCGGTTTCAACACCCTCGAAAACCATGAAAACGACACCCATGACGAAAAATTTTATAATTTCTTGCAGCCGCCATCTTGGATTTATATTTTGACAGTACCATCGGTTTCAACACCCTCGAAAACCATGAAAACGACACCCATGACGGAAAAGTTAATAATTTCTTGCAGCCGCCATTTTTGATTTATATTTTGACAGTACCATCGGTTTCAACACCCTCGAAAACCATGAAAACGACACCCATGACGAAAAATTTGATAATTTCTTGCAGCCGCCATCTTGGATTTATATTTTGACAGTACCATCGGTTTCAACACCCTCGAAAACCATGAAAACGACTCCCATGACGAAAAAGTTGATAATTTCTTGCAGCCGCCATCTTGGATTTATATTTTGTCAGTAAAAGTGTCGGTACAATTTTTCGTGAGAATTTTTTCCGTCTAGCCCCCTTTCACAACGCGCGATAAGGAACTTCGTTCCAAAAATTTTTGCACGTAGTCACTGCAATTGAGCATCGACTGGCTTTTATTTTTTTTAATGGTTCATTTTTAATTTTATACCCTTAACCTAAGTTACATTTGAATACCAGTTTTATGATGAATACGCATGCCTATTTGTCTTGACTATCCACTTATTACAAGTCAGGCGAAAGTATGTTTGAAGAATATATTCGTGTTTAGTTGACTTGCAATAACGCTTTGAAAATGGTCTAAATTTAAAGCAAAACAATATACAGGGGGCCCAAGTCTGGTATTTTATAAATTCGTCATTCCAACACGACCCCATTGTCATTTTGCTAAAAGTTCGTAATCTGCCAATTCATAATGATCGATCATTGATCAGTCAATGGTCTCGTAATAGAATTGTGGTAAAATGACAATATCGGGCTTACCTTTCAATCGTGAGAATTACAGACACAATAGAAAGACAATAGGTGCGCGAACGCCGGCGTTCGCTTGGGGTTTAATGAATTAAAAGCACTGACTGCACAATGACGTTCTAATGGTAGGACACTGATTAAAGGAACTGAAAAATTTTTAGCAGACTACTGCATACGTCAGACAGTCATTTGTAAATTTGTACGAGATTACCAGTCTATCCCACTTCTTTCAATGGAGTGTCAGTGGTTGATCATTGGAAAGTCATAGTGAAGCCATTATATTAGTAGATTACCAAAACTTGTCAAAATCAACAATTATGAAATCAATGATAGAACATTCTGCAACTATTGTAATAGCAAACTTGAGGCCAGGGTTTTAGGTTTGAAGTCGTGTCGTGCGTTAAAATCTTCAAATATACCACTAAGCTATAACAACTTGTTTAAGGAAATCGAAATAAGCTATCAGTAAAATTTCTCAGTAGTCACTATAAAAGTGTAAAATAGAGAATAGTAAAGTGTTACTAAAAATTTTAAAAAGTTACTAATAAAAAACAAAACATTATAAACAAAAAAAAAAATTTGAATTGAGACTTGAACCCAGACATTTTTACGTAACGAACCCGGTCTAGTTACCAGTGGACCAACTAGGTTCTTAAAGTGTGCACTGAAATTCAACGTTACTTATAAGGTTAGATGCAATATTATGGCCCAATTACAAGCAGTTATTAAGAATCACGAAATTAACTACTGGGTCATTTCACACAAGCTCAATTTTTTTCTAAATTCAGTGGATTTTTTTTGTAGGTTTTCAGGTGGATAAATAAACTTGTCTTATTCTAGAAAACATTAGCATTCTAGATATTTTAGTAGGAAACGAATAACTGTAGTAGTTTTGAAAATATGGCGTTCACCGAAATTGCCAACCTACCGAAATGGAAAATTTTACACCGAAGTTGAAAACTTTACACCGGAATTGAAACATCACACCAAAATGGATTTGTTGTATTGCATTATGATTCATGACAGTAAAAGACAATAATATTTGAGTTATATTTATTTAAAAACTCGTTACATACGCGTCACAGTTACAAATATTAAGAAATAGCACACGCAATTCCAAGTTGACGTCCCGCGGGCAACTGCCACAAGCGCGCGTGCCAGGAATGAATATCCCTGTGTGCGGGCGGCCTCCGTCAAAGAATGCCGCGGTCTAATCACGGCGCGCTGGCGCATCGAACGACTCGTCGCCTGATCTCTCTCAGTCGCCGTCCTGATGCTGCTGCGCAACAGCTCCTTCTTCTCGATGAGTACAGGGAACCTCTTAAAGCTCATTATTTTAAGGCCTTAAGGTAGAATAACATTAACTTCTTAAAGTCAAATGACATCGCCTCTTAAGGCTTACCTCTATCTTAATAGAGAGTGCAATTGCCAAATAGCTTCAGTGTTCGCCTCTTAAGGCCTGCCAATTCATGCAACGGTCTACTCATAACCAGTTGAGTCTATGCCTTTTACTCACATAAATAAATCAGTATTCAAGACCGCTAAAGGTCAATAAAGGTTCGCTTCTCAAGGCCTACAAACGATCCACTCATTATATGAGTCTACGTTCAATAGGTCAAGCATTGACTTGACTCTCCTGACCTCTAAAAGTCTGATGGCCCGCCTCTTAAAGCCTTCAACTGCTCTGACGGTCCATCCATCTCACATGGATCTACGTTCAGCAGTTCGGTTCGGTTCACACTTACTGTATGTAAGGTATCCCCGACAGACATGGTCTGCTTCACAATCCTTCATGATTCACCCTCTTAAAGGTGGCATGCATGCGATATAAGGTTCAAAGTACGAGCATCTCATGCTGATAATGCTGTGTCAACTACAATCCCTTAGTACTTTCTCAAAAGTACAGAGACCTCTATTACTCGTCTGTTAAATAAGACGATTTCAAAGTATCAATTTGAACTAAACATTAGTTATTTAGTTCTTAATCTGAATAAGTTTCATCTTCTTTTAATAATAATTATTATTATTATGTATGTGCAACATTGCTACGCACCTTCCTGATGTCGTGTATGAGGCAATGGAGGACGGTCCTTCGCTATCCAGGATGTCAAAATATTCAGAGGAGCAGTGAACCGGTGAGGATTGAGCGGGGTATATTCCAGGGTGATAGTTTGAGCCCGCTTTGATTTTGCCTAGCCTTGAATCCTCTAAGCACACTGCTGGAGAATTCAGGCCTAGGCTATCAAATTTTTCATCAAAACATGGCATAATATTATGCCTGAATGCCTTTATCTATATCACATAATGTTGAAATTATGGTTTTTCTTTTATTATTGTTGACCCCATTCGTTGCCACTTAAATTTTAAAAACATCTCCTGGGTACCACCTAATATTTTTAATGATTACAATAGAAAATACGCAATTAAATGTGTTTTTTAATTAAAAAAAAACCCTAAATAAAAACAAAAACCACCTAAAAACGGTAAACACAACAAATGCGTTGGTGGCACTAATGAAAGAATTGAAATCGTAAGTGCCATTCAACGCACCGTTTGCGTTGACGTTTGGATAGTATTATGCAACAGGTTCTGGGAGAACAAGCAAACAAGATATGTATTATATTGTATGTATGTTTTCTTTCTTCATATAATCTATCTTTATTTATAATTTAGTATTAATATTTCCTACTAGAGTCTGTCTAATAAGTTAAACGACTTGGGTAATTATTATGATTTAATGAAATCTGATGTAGTCAACACGGGTTCAATAATCAAGGTTGATTAAGAGATAGAGATCATTGTTTATTAATAGAAGAACCTTATAAAAAGTATCGAATATAAGTATTTTTTAAATGATTAAATATTATACAAAATTCCCAAGTCGGTTGACTTATTAGACAGACTCTACTACTAATATTATAAGTGCGAAACACTGTGTGTGTGTGTTTGTTAGGTACCGTACATTTGCTCTGCCGAAACATTTACAGCAAAGAATGTTGTAAACGCTTAATATTTTTTCTTGACATATTAATAAAAGTAAAATGTTGCAGCGAATACAAATGTTTACAGTGCCCACAACCAAAACAAAAGTCACGTTTTTTAAAATACGTCAATGGCCATAGCTATTTTATATTTTGTTGCCAATATAAAAAGAAGTCTGCTCGCTCGAAGTAATGACAACAATTAGTGACAACAATTTGTTAGTTTGGTACTTTGAAAATCATTTCCATAGTACCTACCGTTTTTACGTTAATTCGATTCGAACTCGATCTCGTCGGTTGTACTGTGTGCTGTGTGCGAGTTATTTTACGTTAACGCGATTGAAACCTACTTACCGCGTATAGCTCTCTGATTGGTTGATTAGCTTGAAGCGGGCCAATCAGAGCGCCGAACGTCATAAACAAACTCGTATTAGGCACTCTGTTTCAAAAGATTTTGGTCTGAGGATGAATAGCTTTATAAATGCCATTGTGGTAGTTCCACATAAAATAGTAAGCATTTACTACTCGTAATCTAAACAACGTCGTAATCTTAGTAACATACATTTTGGCGAAAGATTTTTACTGCTATGCCAATGAACGCACCGTATGCGTGCATGTGGTTTAATTTAAGAAATACACGATGAAATAGCAGAAAAAATGATAAAATTAAGAATATTGCTTGTCTGTATCTCCCAATTCACAAATATACAATAAACACCCAATAAAACTTCAGTTATTTTATTATTATTAAAACTACTTGGAATGTTATAAATAGTAAAACTGAAAGATCTACAAGACCATCTAGTGACTATAGACTTGTAATTAATGACAATGTGATCACTTCGGACTCACAGGTTGCCGCGGCTTTTGAGGACTTTTTTTCAGAGATCCCTATGTCAACAACAAAATCTCTGAACTCATCACCCACTGCTGCAGAGTCTCTGCTTAAAGAGAATGTTAAAGTTTGCGATTCTGATTTTAATTTCGAACATGTGACTTACGTTGATATTATTAAGACGTTTAACTCCTTGAATGTAAAAAAGACTGCAGATTTATGAGGTAATTCTGTGGACGTTGTTAAGTCTATATTCCACTTTGTAGCTCCTTCTTTAGCTTATATTTTTAATAATTGTATCAATCGCGGTGAGTTTCCTCACCTAATGAAGAATAGTAAAATAATTCCATTGTTCAAAACGGGTAGTACATCAGACCCCACGAATTACAGACCCATTTCAGTACTACCCACTTTTAGTAAAATATTTGAAAAACTTATTTTAGAGCAACTTCAAAGATTTTTTAACAGACATAAATTGTTGCATACCAAACAGTTTGGTTTTACAAGGGATCGTTCAACAACCGATGTTGAACTTTTAGGACATATTTATGATGCATGGGAAGACAAATGCGATGTCCTGGGCATTTTTTTCGATTTGTCTAAGGCCTTCGATTGCGTTCTCCATGAAACATTAATCAGGAAACTACACCATTACGGAATCCGGAACTCCTCCCTGGATCTTCTTACATCAGATCTTAGTGAAAGGATTCAGAGAGTTGATGTAAACGGAAAAAGATCTCCCGGATCTGTAGTAAAAATGGGTGTCCCCAGGGCTGAAATCTTGGCCCATTTTTGTTTCTTATATAAACGACTAACCTTACCTCATAAAGGATAACCATAATATAGTGTTGTTTTCAGACGACACTTCACTTTTGTTTAAACTTAAACTTCAGCAACCGGTTTCTGACGATATAAATATAGCTCTCTCAAAAATAGCACACTGGTTTAATGTAAATAACCTACTTCTTAACGAAAAGAAAACTAAATGTATTAAGTTTACCATGCATCATGTTAGGCAAGTAGAAACTAGTGTGCTAATAAAAGGTGAAGAGTTGAGTCCTGAAGATACTACCTACAGTGTTCTTGGGCATAACTCTAGATGCTAAGCTTCAGTGGGGCCCACATATAGACAAATTATCAAAAAAACTTGGCTCTGCAGCATACGCTGTTAGACAAATTCGAAATTTAACTGATGTAGAAACTGCCCGTTTAGTTTACTTTAGCTATTTCCATAGTGTCATGTCGTACGGTATTCTACTGTGGGGTAATGCTACCGATATCCAGACAATTTTCGTTTTGCAGAAAAGGGCTATTCGTTCGATTTATAAATTAAGTCCCAGGTACTCCCTTAAAGATAAATTTAAAGATATCAATATAATAACTGTACCTTCACATTACATTTACGAGAATATTTTGTATGCACATAAAAATAAAAACATGTTTTAAAAAATACAGTGATATTCATAATTTGAATACTAGGAATAAACACAAATTTGTAGTTCCTGCAACCAGGCTCAAAAAAATAGGGGGCTCATTTAGATGTCAATGCATACACTTCTATAATAAACTTCCTAGTCATATTCAACAACTCAGCCTTAACAAATTCAAAGCGAAAACTTTGCCAAAAAGCATTTTACACTTTAAAGGACTATGTTGAAGACGAAAAGGTTGGGATTGACCTGCTCCAGTATGCTCTAATTTTTGTAACTATTGGAACTTTTGTTTTATTTATTTTCAATTCTGCTTTTTATTAATTTAGTTTTACAGTTTGACATTGTAAATTATTTTTATTTTACAGTTTGACATGTTTTTTTTTTATTTTTTTGACTTAAATAATTTTTTTTGCTAATTTTATGCGTAAATGTGAGGACTATGTTGGTTACTTTTTTTATCTCGTAACCGTATGTCTAGCAATTTGAGTATTTTCTGCGGTCTACCCAAATGTCCTTTCCTTGGTATTATTTGTCAAGTCGTTGAGCTCCTTAGTAGTCCTGAGTTGAGTTTTGCAAATACTGATTTTTTCTTCAAAAGACCATCTCAGACTAATCTGCATGGTTCTCATGTAATTTGACCATTACATATTTACTGTATGGACCTTAAAAGAGAATTTGACCCCTGAGTTTGTTTCGGTGTTTCTTCTCAGGGTAGTCAAACAGGACACAGGCTTCATCTAGCTTAAAAAGACGAAAAAAAAAATGACGTGTAAAAGTGTTTTTTAAACCTATTTGCAAAATAAATGTCATTTATCATTATCATTTATCTTTATTTCAGAATTTAAATATGACCTTCATAGCACCGACCGTTTTTTCCTTACCAAAACAAGAATGACCAAAGATTTTTTATATATCCAGAATGACAGACATGTGGAAAAACCAACAGTGTTTCCACATTTTAAATGTTTTGAATGTTGCTAAATATTTAAATAAATTTCTATCATTTTTATGTAATGGCAAAAAAAGTCCTAGAGTGCACTCAACGCATACGCTACATTGGTGGCATGACGTAGTAATCTCGATCAACGCAAATGGTGCGTTGGTAACAACGAATGGGTTACTTTGTCAGTGTCACTGTCAAACGGTGTCGGAAATGCAATAGACAACCTAGACTAACTAACTTGTCTGTTCTATGGTGTAAGTGTGTAAGTAACACACATAGACCATACATACACCACATATGTGGGCCACAACAACCTAGTTTTGTTTGTTTGATATTTTCAATTTATTTTATGTGATAGAACAAACATATGCATCCTGGGGACCACCTAGTGACCAACAGAGGCTCTCGTGCAAGATCAGTAACCTTACAATTTCTCTAGGTACCTAGTCCCTAGTAAGAAGGTTAGGTTAGTCCTATCGACACTACATAAACTCCTCTATACTGTGTCATAAAAACACTAATGACAGAGGGAAAACAATCGCATTGACTTCCATTTTGGGAGGCATAAATAAATGACATAAAATTGCCTTCACAGCTATTAAAATATTTGTATACATATAATAGATCCATAAGCACATACCTACAGGTATAAGCTTATATACTAGTATATACATACATGCTGAAACAAATGTAGGTGCACTACCTGTATCATACAGTAGAAAATAAATAATAATAACAATAAAACTGGTAAGCTATACTTTTATACCAGTCCCCTCATCTTTTAATGAAAACGATGAATGAGTTGCAATTTATACATTGTACATTGTACAGGTAGCTACCTAATTGCTTTGCCTAATCTAAGGCAAGGCTAAATGTATGACGAATGTAATGTAATCACTTTACTTACTTTGACATTCGATTCTGCTATATTCCCCAATTAGGGATATTTTCCAAATACCCCTAGTATTTTCTTTTTCCAGAACACGAGAAGGTCATAGCTTCTTCCCTGTCTCACAATATAGAATGAACTTGAGGAAACTAAATTGACTGCCACAAAACAACCCTAACAACAAAACAGCTCAGCACACTCAAATAGTAAAACATCACTATGTCATGATAATAGTACATTATGATATGTACCTATAATGTTGGTGATTACCGCTGAGGCGGTATTTAGATCCGAGCCGAAGGCGAGGATCTTAAGAGAGCCGAGGACGGTAATCGCCAATATTCACGTGTATCATACGACATTTTTCGACACACTTGAGAAGAAAAATTTTACAAATTAATTAATTATTGCTTTATCAGCAAAACTGTTTTTTTTTTGTAGTATGGAGGCAAAAAATTGATCTTTCTTCTTATGCGCGCGCATCCAAAATGGCGGCCATAGACTAGACCGCAGAAAATACTCTAGCTAGGCTGTTTGAATAAAAATAAGAATGAGGTTGCATATGTTTATAAACAGAAAAAATATTTTTATTTTAAGAAAGGTTTTACAAAACAGTTTATTCAAACACAAATTAGCATAAAATAAGCAAGCAAGACACTAATTTGTACTATTGAACGCAATACCTAATGTATTTTTTTTTTCGAATTCAGTGTTTGATTTGAGAACAGAGGTTTAACAAAAAAGGTTATCACTACATTATCACATTTGTGCATAATGGTAATCAAAAAGTCACAGTTTGGTTACAAGCTACATTATATACCTATGTGTAGTGCAATTATAGTCACTTTCTGAGCAAGTGTGTCGAAAAATAACTAATAAAATCATTATAATTCAACAGACCTCAACAAATCGTCATTGTGCTAAAAGGGAACAACACTAATATAAAAAAACTTTTTTTAAAAAAAAAATAACCGACTTCACTAAAAAAACCACTAAAACCATCAAAATAATTTGATGGTTTGAGTGGTTTTTTTTTGGTGAAGTCGGTTATTTCTTTTTTGAAAAAAGTTTTTTATTTCACACTTTTTAGTTGCAATACTAGACCAGGGTCGATAATTTTTAAAACCAAAAAAAATAATAGTAGAATGAAACCCATTAGAAAAGGAGGAGAATATTATAAAAATTAAAGGAAAAATAATTTACGGGCGATCTGAGGTCGGGAAGGGGATGGGGGTGAGCTTTTAAGGGTAAAAAACGGTTTTTCTCGATTTCCGGCAAAACTAAAAGTCCTATGGAAAAAAGTCAAACGGCAAAGTTGCAGGTAATAAAAAGATCTAAAACTTTTGTATTAACACTTTTTTCACATAACCTCAAAATTTATGTGAAAAATTCAAAAAACCAAGTTTTTGGTTTTTTATTTTTATCTTTTTCAAACAAAATTTTTTTTTCACGAAATTTTGTGGAAACTTGCTTTTTTATGTCCCAAATACACTGTAATTTATTTGATTAGAAATATTTATTTTTTCACCTTATTTTGAATTAATATCGAAAAAGCACCCTAATTTTCAATCGAAAATTCACCCGTCAAAATATCAGCTTTTTTCAAAAAGTTGATATGTTTTCTGTTCGTTGAATTCTCTACTTTCCGATGGTGAAAAAAAAGTATATGTTACCTTAGTAAATCTTCTCAGAAAATGCAAAAAATCGAAAAAAACTCGACTTCGAAAATTTTTTTTTAATTATTATATACAATTTTGAGCTATTTATTAAAATTTACACTTTAATTACTCGAAAAACGTAAGATTACATGTTACATTGATAAAAAAAAAATTGCAAATCAAAATATACTACTATAATTAACAAACAAATAATAAGATAATAAAATTAATATTTAATAAGACATCTACAATATTTGGAGAAAGTAGTCGAATCTTATTTAAATTATATGCGTAGATGCCTATTTATAACTATTTTTTGATAACTTATATACCTGAGTGACCTACGAAAAATTTTAGCCCATCAAAAGGTATTTCATAGAGAAGTGGGGAAGGGGCTAGGCGGGTCTGGGTCTTACTACATACATACCTACTATTTCGCAGCAGCTGTAACAACCGTTAGCCTAGCCAGTATTCGAAATACAGTACAGTATACAACATCGTTTATAAAAATACACGTGCACGCTGAGTTTCTTTAAGAAAATTGTGACAAGTTTACTTAAAAAAACAAAACTAACAAGATTAAAACAAGATTAAAAAATAATAATCTCCTTTATTTTGCACAAACAAATTTAGTTACTCCCATGAAAAAAAAAATGTATTTCAAAATACATAAAAAATATATTAAAAATCTATAACGTAAATATATTTGAAATGTATAAAATATATATGAAAATCGGCCAAAAGTTAGTTATTAAAAATATATTTACGATAAATATTTTATATATTTTTTATAGATTTTTAATATATTTTTTATGTATTTTGAAATACATTTTTTTTTTTCATGGGAGTAACTAAATTTGTTTGTGCAAAATAAAGGAGATTATTATTTTTTAATCTTGTTTTAATCTTGTTAGTTTTGTTTTTTTAAGTAAACTTGTCACAATTTTCTTAAAGAAACTCAGCGTGCACGTGTATTTTTATAAACGATGTTGTATACTGTACTGTATTTCGAATACTGGCTAGGCTAACGGTTGTTACAGCTGCTACGAAATAGTAGGTATGTATGTAGTAAGACCCAGACCCGCCTAGCCCCTTCCCCACTTCTCTATGAAATACCTTTTGATGGGCTAAAATTTTTCGTAGGTCACTCAGGTATATAAGTTATCAAAAAATAGTTATAAATAGGCATCTACGCATATAATTTAAAGAAGATTCGACTACTCTCTCCAAATATTGTGGATGTCTTATTAAATATTAATTTTATTAACTTATTATTTGTTTGTTAATTATAGTAGTATATTTTGATTTGCAATTTTTTTTTATCAATGTAACATGTAATCTTACGTTTTTCGAGTAATTAAAGTGTAAATTTTAATAAATAGCTCAAAATTGTATATAATAATTAAAAAAAAAATTTCGAAGTCAAGTTTTTTTCGATTTTTTGCATTTTCTGAGAAGATTTACTAAGGTAACATATACTTTTTTTTCACCATCGGAAAGTAGAGAATTCAACGAACAGAAAACATACCAACTTTTTGAAAAAAGCTGATATTTTGACGGGTGAATTTTCGATTGAAAATTAGGGTGCTTTTTCGATATTAATTCAAAATAAGGTGAAAAAATAAATATTTCTAATCAAATAAATTACAGCGTATTTGGGACATAAAAAAGCAAGTTTCCACAAAATTTCGTGAAAAAAAAATTTTGTTTGAAAAAGATAAAAATAAAAAACCAAAAACTTGGTTTTTTGAATTTTTCACATAAATTTTGAGGTTATGTGAAAAAAGTGTTAATACAAAAGTTTTAGATCTTTTTATTACCTGCAACTTTGCCGTTTGACTTTTTTCCATAGGACTTTTAGTTTTGCCGGAAATCGAGAAAAACCGTTTTTTACCCTTAAAAGCTCACCCCCATCCCCTTCCCGACCTCAGATCGCCCGTAAATTATTTTTCCTTTAATTTTTATAATATTCTCCTCCTTTTCTGATGGGTTTCATTCTACTATTATTTTTTTTCACTTTTTATTATTTTTAAAGGCTTCTACCCTGGTCTATACACTTACAGTCAGAGTACCTTTTTCTCATGACAATTCCAATTAACTCAAACCCTGCTAGGATACATTGTTTTATTATGAAGTTCCCGTGTCAACATTCCGGCTTCATCATCATCATCAGATTAGTTCGATAGTACCTTATAGCCAAAGTGCATCTCATGAAAATTCTAATAAGCTCAAATACGGGTAGGATACTTTGATTAATTACGGAGTCCCGGTGCCTATCTTCTAGCTTCATCATCATCATCATCAGATCAGTTCGATAGTACCTTATAGCCAAAGTGCATCTCATGACAATTCTAATAAGCCCAAACACGGCTAGGATACATTGATTAATTACGGAGTTCCAGTGCTTATCTTCCGGCTCCATCATCATCATCACATCACTTCGATGATACCATTTTCAACATTCAGAACCATTCATTTATTTCTGTTATCGTAGCCGCATAACTATCATTGTGATATCTGTTTTAGTATGAACTTCCGTTGGCCATTTCTGGTCTTCTTCACCAGTTCCACTTCATCAAATGTAATTTTTTGACTGTAAATGATTAAGCCTTTGATGAAAATATCAAGAGAACTGTATGGTTGCCTATAATATTTAAGGAGTTCCCTCGATTTCGCCAAGATTCCATCATCAGATCCCGACTTGGTGACAATGGGACTATTAAGGAAGTATTCTCTTTCCAAAAAAAAAAAATTATTCAAATCGGTTGGCAAGCGACGAAGTTATGCCCGAACATACATAAAAAAAAAAATACAAACATTTGAATTGAGAACCTCCTCCTTTTTTAGAAGTCGGTTAAAAACCAATTAACTCTTTACCCGATTTAATTTAATAGTAAAGATCTTGTAATATAGCCGATATCAACGGCCAGATATAACGATGATTGTACAAATAACCAAGTAGTTAAGTACCCAACAGTAATTATATAATATTCCTAAAAGCAAACTGGTAATTCATAAATGATTATTTTCATAAAGAATAATCCAATTAATTACAATACAAGCCTCACATCGTGATACTATAACTGCCCTCGTTAAAGATAACATGCTTCACATATAAATCAGTTACCAATGAACCAAATATTCTTTTACAATTCGAGGACACTTCCCACACAATAACTTACCAAAAGAAAGGATAGTTTAGACAACATCTTAGGAGTCTCTCCCAACACAACAAAAATCAACTCATGCCTTACTATAAAAGAGAAACATTTGAGTTGATAGTACCAGTACTAATAATAGCGTAATAATTAATTTATTATTGCAGCAAACTCTAAACATCTACATGTAAAACCACAAAATTGCATTTCAATTTCGGCGCGAAATAAAATTGGGAATCAAACGAGCTTACATGTTAAACGAAGTCTTGATTCTAATTTTATGAGCTCCGAAACTGAAAGCAATTACCCACCCGCCACTAGTTAGTAGCCCAAAAGCTGCAATAATTATCCTTACCTAACTCACAGTTATCCTTGCAGGAAAACAGTGAATGTAAGTAAGTAGGAACAAGTTTGCGCAAAAGACAGCTTGTTCCTTGTCCGATAATCTCTAAAATAAGTAACAGTTCGACAAATGGGGACTGGTATTTATCCCAAGAAGAAAGTATTACTACATGTAAAATAATAAAATTGCATTTCAGTTTCGGCGATCATAAAATTAGAATCAAGACTTCGCTTAACAGGTAAGCTCGTTTGATTCCCAATTTTCTCTTGTTTGACAATACTGTATACAGACCAACAACGCTTTCTTTCTCCTACGCCAATAGCTTTGTTCACACAGATCCTCGAGTACCACCAATAAATTAATATTGCAGTTACTAGCCCATGATAGTAATTTTAAACAAAATTTTGTGGCTAAATTTTACGGCGCAAGGAAGGTGGTCAAATTGCCAACTCTGAATCCATTACATGTATAGGGGTGGATCTGATAAATCCTCTTACTATACGCAATGCTACGTTTTGGACTCGGTCTAATTTTATTAAATGCGAATTAGCTGCACCGTGGTATAGGTAAAAAGTTCATGGCATTTTTATTTCACTTTATGTCGCAAGAAATCACAAAGACTCGATCTGATCCAAATACGCGTGAAACAAACGAGTGAAATTGACAAAATAAGGACATTTGAATTGTGTTGTAAAAAAAAATACATAAAGAAGTGTCACTAATTGGCTTTGCTACAATAGCGGTAGAATAAAAAATAAAACATCCTTAGGGTAGAAAAAAAACTTAAACTTCTGTCACCGGTGACACTGGGAATTGACAAGTTAAGGCCCAGTTTTATGATTCCTCAACCAATGGTTAAATATCCCTAACTGTATCCCTAATCCCTATTCTCAATTGTTAGTCTTACAAAAATGGTCAAATAATTAGATCTTCAACTTATTTGACCATTTGTGAGACTAACATAGAAAAAAAAAGGTGTTTTTACCTAAATTTGCAACCATTGGTTATAATATTTGACCATTGGAGTTAACGTAACTACGGATCAAAAAACTAGGTCTAAGTTTCATAATAATAAAAGACTGAAAATACTTGTCATTAATATTTTAATAATAATTAATACTATATAATGTATTTTTTTTTTTTGAGTTTTACGCTCTTCAGGGCAAAATTTGTTATTATTTTGGTTTTTTTAACTTTATTATGTTTAAGTCCGTGCTGTTGTTCGAGTTTCATTAATAATTGTTAAAAGAAATAAATAGTAGATTAGTTTATTAGCCGATTTAAAAAAAAAATAAACAGTACCTTTATCATTTATTGCTAATAATTTAGAAGGCTGAAGTTACTTTACATTTAATTTTTTTTTAGCAGTCAGGTTTTTTGTCTTTTTTATAATAATTTGTTTATTTTAGACTTCAGTTTTATTAATGAACGATGTATTTTATTCATCACTCTAGTAGGATTTGTTTATTTACAACTTTAGAGCACGGCGACAGATGAATTTTTCATACAAACGTAATACCACGCTCATTTGCAATTGGAGCATATTATGATGTTATTCGGTTATAGACGATATTTGTCTAGGTTCTACATCTTTTTTTTTAAAAAAAAACTTGCCTAAAACGAAATTAAAGCGAATTATAATTCGCACTTTTTTACAACGTAAATGGCATGTTTTCATTTGGCTTTTCCTATATTAAAAATAATAATATGTCCAATATTCTCAATGTAGGAACACAGATTATATTATCAATTTACAAATGATAGAAAACAAATTGGAAAAACATTAAGGGCCAAGCGCCCGAAAAGTGCCATAAAACAGTGATTTTCTGAGGCCTACTCCTCCGTAACGGCTAGGTTAATTGGTTTGAAAAAAATATATGTTTATTATAGATTCATGCACAATAATATCAACATTTGATTTTTTCGTGCAATTAATACTTTTGTCAAAAAAAAAAAAAATTAGCAATTTCGCAACTTTTCGCAACTTTTCCCAACTCCTTCGAAACGGCTTGGACCTTAAGAAACATTTTTACACATAAAAATTGGTGGTTAAATATTCTTCAAAGTGAACATTGCATATGTAAATCAATCAATATCTCGCAGAGAAAATGGATTTAAAGCGCTTTCCGGGCGCTGCTGGCCGCAAATAAATGCACAGATTTGCGTACTGCCGCCTAGGCGAGTGCGAGAGTTGCGTTCACATAATTTCGGCCAGATGGTTCAAGGAACTATACGCCTTAAGTTTTCATTCATCATTTTTGGTATTACGAAACACGTCCAATTTATCGCAAATTTCCAAGAGTTTACTAGTGCTATCGCGGCAAGCGGGATGTCAGTGTCATTGTGTGCGTGCTGTCATTACTTCAGTTGCGTTCATAGGTCGAGTTTTATTGTAATATTTTTGACACTATTGACTTAAATAAAATAGTACGTAAGCATTTAAAGTTTAATAAAAGGAATACAGAACTCTTGAGGACATGTCAGACTTTAGCTGACTAAAAGCGCCGTCAAAAACCCCTAAAAAAAAGAGTAAAAAAAAAAGCGCCGTTGACGATTTGGTTTCGGTCCAGATGGTTACCGGATGGCTGGACGGCGATTCCAAGCCCAGGGTGGCTAGAAATCTGAGTCGAGATCCTGGCTGCTGGGGTGTCAGGGTATTCCCTCGTCCATGCGGCCGCCTTCTTCGCTAGCATTACTGTTTCGTAGAAAGAGGGCTCGGCGCGAGAGGTCGTTGCCACCGATGACATCTCTACCGTATGCTCCACCGTATCCTTCAGACTGTCCACACAATGGTGATAACCAGGCGTTTCTTCCGCCTAAATCCGACGCAGGTGCCTCCCGTACTTGCCATGTCCGGTGAGGATTTACGTAACGACAGTCGCTGAGATCCTGCCGGAACTGTCTGCCATACAGCGACTTGTCGTGGCAGCGGAATTTCGCCCCGGGTTGCATCTCCACGTGTAAATCATGCATATGCGTGCAAAGTACTGTTGCCTCCACATTCCATGGTAGCAGGCCTGCAGGAAACCGTGCGGATATATTGCAGGAAACCGTGCTTTGTCTTTGTACCATTAGGAAGGCTAAAACTCCCTGGCATGCGTTCAGCTTGGTAACTGATCAGTTTCGCAGCGACGGCGCTCCATAAAGGGCCATGGACCGAACGATGCCTGCGTAGAGCTTCTAGCCGCTTGAGTGCTCCAGTCTAATCCAGTTTGAAAGAAAGAAAGAAAGAAAAATAATTTATTTGGTACAGCACAAGGCGCAACACAAAATAACCAAACGTTTGGGAACCAGACGTCGGAAGTGCTCCTCAAAATACCATCGGCTGTCGAGGACGAGTCCCAGATACTTGTAAACTTTTATTGTAATTTGGGAAACCGGCGGTGGCTCGTTCCGAGGGCCATGAAAACACATGCTCTCGGACTTGTGCAGTGCCACCTCGAGTCCCAACTACTGGACTGGCTTCATGACTGTTGCAACTCTGCGTGAAGAGAAGGCGATGGAACTTCATCGATTCCTCCCTGACGTGGCGGTTAGGCTCAAGGCAACTTGGGTCGAGCCGGACTATAAAGTCTCGCAGATCCTGACTGGACATGGATATTTCTGGAAGAAACTGTATGATGTGCGGTTATGTGAGGTTAGCGTATGCTATTGCGGTGATGAGGACGAAAATTTTGATCACGTTCTGTGGCGATGCCCCCCTTATACATATATATCTTTCGTCGCTGTGACGAACAGCGACGAAAAATATATATGTAGATGATGGACGGGATCACTTGCTTGGATGTGAGACCGGCTTACTACTGCAATCTCATGGCCTCAAAAGAGTTCGAACACGAATGGCACAGACTAAGGAGTAAGCAGGCAGTGAACCCGTACTGTGTGTTTGTCTTACCCACGTGAGGGGGGACCGTTAGTATGCCGCCCCAGGATGGGGAGAAAGGCAACATGGGGACAAGACGAGGAAATTTGTAAAGCAGTCAAGAAGCGGCTGCGGTGATAGCGCGCTCATATTTATATGGGTGGGCTGTGTCCGCAGCCGTCTCATTTCGATTCGGCCCATATGACATGATGTCGGTGGGGCCAAGGCTGGGTGGAGGGTGTTGCAACCCTGCGTTCCGCTAGTTCGACCGCCGCCTGGTACGACTCTCCCTTCGTTAGGATCAGCGTGTCGTCCGTATAATAGACCACGCTGACCCCGTTGAGGAGGTCACATAGCACATAGTATGCAAATATAGCTACAAAAAACGGTGACATAAAAATATAAACTACAATACAACTAGTGTCGGAGCCATGGGCGAATGAGAATGCTCCCCTTTGGACGGGAATAGAGCGTTCATCACACCCTTCATAAACAGGGGCCGGTACTCTGTGTCAGCGGGGGAGCCCAGGTACGGAGCTTGTTACGCACCATTTCGTAGGGTCGTCCCCACGGGTCTCTGTTCAGAGTCCCTAGCTACACGTCGCGGGCCTCCAGTTTGGCCAGCCGTATCTCCGCTCTGAGGGTGCGCTTCGCTGTTCTTTATTCCTCGTACGCACCTGGTACGGGTGGAGCCGGATCTTGCGGATGGCCAGTTTGGCTTTTGCAGGGAGCGCTCTATTTGGACCCCGGTATCACCAGGTGCCAGTCTACCTCATTCGTGTGATCGCCATTGCTGTGAAAGCGACCGGGGGCAAAGCTGAACGCATCCCAGAAGATCATGGCCATCCAAATGGTGCGGGGATACCGCACGTTCTCCAGCGAAGCGACGAGCCTCCTTGCTAGTCTGCCACCATGGGATCTAGAGGCAACAGTCCTTGCACGCATGCACAATTTGCGCATGGAGTTGCAACGCCGGGGTAAAAAACCACTGACGAAGGCGATCAGAGTTCCGGCGGGATCTCGGGGCAAGCCATAATTATGGCGATAAATCCAATCTTTGAGGAGTGGGTGAATAGACGTGGAAACATCCTCACCTTCCGCATGACGACACCTCACCTCGTGGTAAGTTCGGAAGAAACGCCTGGCTGTCATCATTGTGTAGACCGCCCAGAGGACAGGGTGGAGCATACGGCGATGGTATGCTCCACTCAGGAGGAGCACTGCCGCCGCGCCGTGTCCTCGTGGGAGTGACCCTGGTACAAGCCATGGTCCGGAATGTGTAGGACTGGCAGGTGGTCGGCTCCTTCTACGAAACAGTTATGCTAGCAAAGGAGACAGTCGTACACGTGAGGGAACATCATTCCTCACGCCCCAGCCACCGGGATCCTGATTCCTTTTTCCAGTCACCGTAGGCGCAGGATTTCGGACGGCGAGCAATTTGTATCTCCCCGTCCGGCCGTCCGGTAAGCGTCCGTACAGAGCTCGAGACGTCGATGTTGCATAGTGTTCCACTCGCGTCTCGAGGACATGTCAGCAAAACCGTAGGGGCCCAGCAGGTTCGAAGTCTACTGAGGCCAAGGGTTGAGCGAAAGAGAACATCGGGGCCTTGAAACGAAAGAACAGTTTTCATTTCCCTAAAAGTCTGACACTAAAAGAGCGGCAGAAGTCATTGAATAATTTCACACCTATGAAAAAAAAAGCTCTCGCCTCCATAACATTTTCTGATTTGACCACAAGAAGACCACCTTGGGCACGCCACAATTATGGCAGTAAGTCCCCTCTTGGAGGCATGGCTGGAAAGACCTCACGGCGCGGGCGTCTTCACCTTCCGCATGACGCAGGTTCTCACCGGACACGTAAGTTCGGTAGGTTCGGGCTGTACCGGATTCGTACGGAAGTGACGCCCGAGTGTCGCCACTGTGCGGAACGCCCGGAGGACACGGTGGAGCACGCAGTGGAGGTGTGCCGCTTAGGCGGAGCATCGCCTTGCCCTCATGGAGGTGATCGGCGGCGGCGATCTCTCGTGCCAGACTTTGGTACAGGACATGGTTCGGAGCGAGGAGGATCAGTGGCAGGCAGTCGGCTCCTTCTGCAAAGCAGTAATGCTAGCAAAGGAAAAGGCCGACCGTATCAGGCAACGGCGCTCACAGCCGCTGCCGGGATTCCGATCCCGATTTCCGGCCACCGTAGGCGCGGGCTTGCGGACGGCGAGCAATCGGTAGCTCGCTGTCCGACCGTCCGGTAACTGTCCGGATCGAGCCCAAGTCATCGACTGTGCGAACTGTTCCCGTGCGCCTCAAGGAGTTGTCAGCAACAGAAGGGGTCCAACCGGGTCGAAGCCTACTGGGGCCAGGGTTAGCTCCGAAAGGTAGCTCAGCCCCGGTACGAAAGGCAACGAAGGAGCAGGAGTGGGTTTTTAGTCAGTAAAAGTGTGACACTATCTCCCGCTCCACCCAAGAGCGGGGGATGTCATTAGATGATTTTCCCACCGTACAAAAAGACCACCTTTGTATGACATATCTGCTATTGTTATCATAATATGTTGAGATATTGGCGCGGTAATAAAATTTCCAAAAAACGCATTACTAGTTCGTACATTCACAAACAATTCTCGAAGTATTCGGCAAAAATAAAGCAAATAATGAATATACCTCATTTTAATAACAATAAATTGTAAGACGCTCACTTATACACACAAAGCTGCATCAATCCGTCACTTGTTTTTGTCAAACAGAGATAGCTATATTCCGCGAACGAATTTTGAATACGCGTCAACTTGCAGTAGCGAGTGACATTCGCCGGCCTCCTAAAGGAACAAAATATATACATAATAAACTTAAATTAAAAATATATATATATATATATAATGGATTTTATTGAAGATTTTCGAAATAAACCACAAATTGTTTCTCTCAGATTCATTTTTATTTTTCTTGAACCAACATGACTCTTCCGGATGATATCTAATTCCTTTGTTCAAAGATTCACAAGTGTTACATGGCTTCTTCTCATTAGTTTTATTTTTATAAAGGAATGTGCAACTCTTTATTGTACTTGAGTTTTTCTTGTACATCATACCTTCATATTTTCTTATCTCATTGAACAAATCAGTAGTGTCATTGAGTGCATCTCTGTTTAACCTATTTAAGATAAACCCAGGTAAACCTGTTGCAATAAGATCTATCATTGTTTTGGAGTCTATCGATTTGTTTATGTCTAGCATTAGCCTTTCTTTTCTAATAGCGTAATCAATTAGTAGTCCTTCTTTATATCTAAATGCGAGAGCATATGTAACTATGTCCCATCCTCGGTTTTTAAAAGTTTCTAAAAATTTGTCTTTCCATTCATTCCATTCAGCCTTTATTGTTAGTTTTATGGCCATCGAGCTATACCAATCCAAACAAGATTTTTTTTAAAAACAATCTCAATATATCTATTTTAGTTTCATCTTTTGATATATTAAAGCGCTCACACTCCTTTTCAAAATTCTCAAACCATTGCATTGCATTAGGGTTCTTGCTTGTGAACTTTTCAATAATAAATTTCTCTGAAATATGTTTTAGGTTATGTTGATTTTCTTTCTTTGTAGTAGTTTCTATTAATTTTTCCAAGATAAGTTGCAAATTGTCGTTTTTGTCTATTGGTTGTTTTGTGCTTATTTCTTCTAAATATTGATCTAAAAATTGCATATTACCTTCCTCATCTCTATATGTTTTCTTAAGATCTTCATTTAATTTTATCCATATTTTTCTACTTTGATGCTTTTTCTTTATACTATTTTTTATTTTTGAGAAAGTATTCATTTTGACAATATATGTATGATGAATCACCGGCTTCAGCTCATCAGGTAAAACATAACATTTTCCTTCTTCTGTAGATATTGAGGTTATGGCTAATACATTTGATTTGCCATCATTTGAAGCTATCATCGTAAACTCAAATTGCAGCTGGTCCATCTTCTTTTAGTTAACAAAAATGTCGTTTTATAATGGATTTTATTGAGGATTTTCGAAATAAACCACAAATTGTTTCTCTGAAAACAAAGGTTTGTTTTATTCAACATGCTTTTACAGTATAACAATTATCGTTTAACTAAAATTACACTTTTATCTCACCTGAAAACAAAGAAACGACATTTAAAGTTTACTAATATCGCCTCCTCAATTATATCCCTTTAATTATCTCTCTACAAGTTTTTATAACAATAAAATGCACAAAATAATCTAAACATCATCTGTCATTGAATGGTACGTCACCCCGTATCCACAGCTTAAAAATTAAAAAAATGAAATGTCATTTCCAAGGAGGTCATTTCATTACATATATATATATTTAAGTATGCTTAACCTAACTATACACACTAAAGGCTATATGGCGTCATAAAACTCCTCCGCATCGCTGTCGACTGGAAGTTTGCCCAAGAGGCTGGCGGCATTGCCACGTTGAATGGCAATGCTTAATCTCTGACCGAGATAAAAACCAGCCCTTGGGTCACGCGAAGTGTCAACTAAGCGTCTTGACAGTTCTTTAAAAAGTATATGAGCACTCGGACCTCACGACCCAAGAGTTTCAACCCCAAACGGCTCAAAAATATAACTGCCGACAAGGTTGTTATATTTCCGCCGCTTGAGGTTCTCCGCGGCCGCAGCGGCAGCACCAGCACAGCACGATGAACTAGGAAGATGGGATGGCGCAAGAGTGTCGACACAGGTAGCGTCCCACAGCCAGCAGGCGCGCCCGCTCCGCAGTCGTAGTAGATGTTAGAATTAGGTTTTCCTGAACTACTCTGCAGAGCGGCTCATCCCACCGTCTCTGGGAAGTCGGGTTATCGGGCGGATTTGTATTCGGGCAAGCAAGTCTCCATGCATCTACAGCCTCGATGAAGCACGGCGCATTGATATTCCTGATTAATTTCTCAGTGCCGTGAACCGAGGATATAAAAGCTGGTAAACTAATACTAGAAATTTTGCGGATGCCGAGACCTCCCATACGGATGGGAAGGGTAGCTTGAGCCCAGGCTCGGTCATCCATGGCCACGTTTAAAATTGACGTAAGGGTATGCCGGATAATTTGGTCCATTTTTTCCAAAAGATGGTGATGTTTCCATAAATGAGAGGCGCGGAGAAAATATGTTAATTTAGGGCCGAAACAGCAGAAACGAATTAAAGTGATGGCCGAATACATTTTAATTTCTAGCAATCTTTTCGAAATATTATTAAATTTTTGAATTTTTTCCTCAACGTTTGGGAAGGAATCTTCGAAAATAGGAGACCCAAGGAGGCGAAGAGTGCTTCTTTCAATAATTTTTATTTCCGGGGCTATTGTGTTAAATTTTGAAATAGTCAGTTGTCTGTCAGTACTGTCAGATAAGAATAACTCACATTTAGAACAGTTGAGGTCAAGACCTATGGAGTGGAGTTGATTTTTTAGGAGATGTAAATCATTCAAAACCGTGTCTGAATCGCCTCCAAGGGTTCCGTCATCGAGATACCAAACGTAGAATTTGGAACTGTTGAATAATAGGGTGAATGGCTAAACTGAAGATCACTGGCCCGAGGGGATCACCTTGTTGACAGCCAACAGCGGATTCCAATAGGTTGTCCCGATAGAGTAATTTAGAAGGTTGTCTATAACATTGCCAAAGAAAACTAAAAATTTGGGGTACTTCTTCTTTTTTAGATTCTGCCAACAAGGTATCCCTATTAACCGAATTGAATGCATTTTTTATGTCAACCTTCAGGATGACCCCTCCTAAATTAGAATTTAGGTAGGTCGACAAAGCGTGTACGGCAGCCTCGCAGCCCCCTTTGGAGCCAAAACCTAGCTGCAGGGGCTGAAATTTTTTCGAAAGAGCCTCACCATAAAATTTACAGCAAATTTTGGCTGCCATACGACGATAGGTAGTGCCCACGGCAATGGGTCGGATGCCGCCATCTCTCTTGCGCAGAGCACATAAATTGGCTCCGTACAGAGTGTCGATGACGGCCTCGTTGACCTTGCCTGAGAGCATTAAGTTAACCAGAGCCGTAAGCTCCTTCAAGAGCAACTCACCAGCTTCCCCGGTGCCTGAGCAGATGAGGTCCTTCAGGTGTTGAGGACTTAGGCCGTCGAGGCCGCCAGCAGAACCACTCCGGAAAGAGCAAACGGCTGAGACTACCTCTCGACCTGTAACGGTGAGGGTATGAATGTCCGAATCAGGAAGGTCAGGAATAGAAAGGCCATCCGCTGGAGCAGGGTGTTTGCTCTCCAGGGCTATTAGAGTATCTGGAGAACATGGAGCCAGCACATCACTACTGAAAAGAATTCTGGCTGCTCCGCTAATGTCACCTTCCCCTAACTTAGTTTCGACCAGATGGGAAATACCTCTTGAGGAGGTAACCCTCTATGTCGATAATTTGGGGTCTAAATTATGAGCCGAAATGTTACAATTTTCTTTAATTTGTGTGGTTAAAGTTTTTTTGTTTGCCAAATCCTTTCGAAAATGTAATATTCTGTAAGGGAAGGTGAGAAGCTGTTCCCAAGCACTGAGTGAGTTCTCCCGGGCGGCCAGGCGGACACAACTTGCTAAACTTTGCGCTACTAGAGGCCTGGCGCCACGGGGAACTCGTTTTAAAACTGGAACTGATTTTTTTAATTTTGTGAGGGTTTTCCAAAGCGGGTCAAAACAGGATGTAGATGGTGTAGGGGATGTAGAAGTAATGACGGGGTCCGAAGTGAGTACATTTTGTGGTTTCTGGGCTTTCCCAATGTGCACATTCAGACCCCACTTACCTTTAAAAAACCGTGCTTCTGTGCAGAGAGGGCACCTTTCCAGAATTGTCAGCGATGTAGAAGGTTGAGACGCACTGTCTACCACCACATCACTGCTGCCACTTAACATTTATGTACACAAAACTTAATCAATTGAATAAAATAAATAACTAAAAGAAATTGTAAAATTAAAACAGACAAAAACACTAAAAAACAAATGTCAATTGTGACGGATCACGTCAACAGCGCGGCGCAGTCGCTTTGAGGGCCTGGAGCGCCGCAACACCGAAGAATACATTCCGGCGGCGGCGCCCTGGCAACCGTTGCTCGGTAACTTGCGTCGCGTCCTCGGCGTCGCCTTCAGACAGCATGCATTAAATTGTTTTGAGTGCACAGCAAATATTTTTCTTGAGCGATATAATTATTATAATAAAAAGTCAAATATCGTTGAAGTTTTATAGTCGTTCGATCGAAGTCCTATCCAAAAGCGGTATTCACGATCTATCGACTTATTTCCAGTTACGTTTATAAGTTCTACCAGAATAATGTAATACAGATTTTTTCTTAAATCGTCGAATTTCAAACGACTTTGAAATCGGTGTCCGATTATACACCGTTACTTTTTAGTCGTTTTAATCCCGTGGAGGGTCGAACCGGTGCATGAAACACTATCGATTTGTAAAGATAAAATGAAAAAATAAAACACTTTTTTTTAATAACTCGAACCAATTCTCGCATAAATGAATAAATAATGCAAACCATTAGTAGACACCATTCCACAATAACAATAATAATGCGTTCACCTATACCATTTTTGCCCTATGATGAGTTCCCTGACAGTTCATTTTTTTCCGTGGCACGCATACTACTTTAGATTACTAAAAAAATAAACTGGCAAAAAAAATAAAAATGAAATGATAATAAAAATATTGTCTTTCGTCAATTAATAAGTAAATTATTGTGGTTATAATTAACTGTTAATAATTTAAGTAAATAAAATAAAAAAGTATAGAACTTAAAAATGTGTAATGCGTTAAACGGAACTGCCAATAGAGATTGACACTACTCGACGACACACTAATCGACAAAATCGGAGCGGCCATCTTATAATCGCATGTAAAATTGGAAAAAAGTAATAGAAAAAACTCAAAAAACTATAACAGAGGACTGGAATAAATATATCCGGATCGACCGAATTAGGGCCAATAATTAATCATCGCGGTTAGTTGGAAAAGATTCCGATTCCGATATGGATACGAGTTCCAATCAAGAGTCAAGTTCTGACAGTGAATAATAAATAAGTTATTATTTTAAACAGACTGCATTTTATTTACCAATAGCCGACCCCCGCGGTTCCGCCCGCGTTATTTCAGGTTTTTAGTTTTTGTCAGGTTTTTTGGTTTACTGTAAAATTTCTTTAAAATCCGTATAGAGTAAGATCCCAGGACCGCCAGACATCACGTATTTTCTGACGAACGAAATGTGGACGATTGAGTACTGTTAGTATGTACTAAGAACGCATGCCTACCTGCTAGCTTATTTAGACGGCCAATTTTCAGGTATCAGGTAATCAAGGTACATAAAATTATTACTTACCTCACGTAAATTCTCAAAGCTGATTTTTACGTATTTTGTAAGCAATATCTTTAAAATCAAATCGCCATTACTCCCAGACACATTCCGTCGGCCGCATTGTTTAACAAACGCTTTAAAGCTCCCAAAAAAATGATGTAACTTCACGTATTTTCTCAAGGCTGATTTTTACGTCTGTTGTAGGCAATATCTTTAAAATCAAGTCACCAATACTCCCAGACACATTCCGTCGGCCATTTTGCTTGACAGACGCTTTAATGATCAAGCATGAGAATTTACGTGAAGTTATGTCATTTTTTTGGGAGCTTTAAAGCGTCTCTTAAGCAATACGGCCGACGGAATGTGTCTGGGAGTATTGGTGAGTTGATTTTAAAGATATTGCCGACAACAGACGTAAAAATCAGCCTTGAGAAAATACGTGAAGTTACATCATTTTTTTGGGAGCTTTAAAGCGTCTGTTAAACAATACGGCCGACGGAATGTGACTGGGAGTATTGGCAACTTGATTTTAAAGATATTGCCTACAAAATACGTAAAAATCAGCTTTGAGAATTTACGTGAGGTAAGTAATAATTTTATGTACCTTGATTACCTGATACCTGAAAATTGGCCGTCTAAGCAAGCTAGCAGGTATAGTACTCAATCGTCCACATTTCGTTCGTCAGAAAATACGTGACGTCTGGCGGCCTTAGGATCTTGGACTAGTAGACTAGTTCTTGCGTGAAAAAGTAACAAACATCCACACACACATACAAACTTTCACATTTATCATCTATAAATCTAAAATCGGTAATCCGATTCCATTTTCTTTGCCAACTGATTCGTTATTGTAAAAAATCGATTAAATTTCGTTAGGTCACATCACTATAATTGTCAGACAAGAACTGTCAGGGAACTCATCATAGGACAAAAAAGGTATAGTCAACGTGGACTCACAAAAAATAGCCAATCCTAGATCAAACACGCCCCCAAACCCTATTTGATTGGCCATGCGACGCGGCGCGCGACCCGTGTGCCCCACCCTTCCCGCGCGCTAAGTGCATCGCGTGAGTGACACGTCATGGAATAATTCAGTTTCCCTCAAGACGTCATAGGTGTGGTGTCGTCGCGCGAAAATATTGGCGTCTCGGAATTATGTGTATCCACCCTGGAGTTGGTGACGAAATCGCGAGTCTTGTTGCGCAGGCGACTCCACGTTTTTACAGTGCCAAACCAGCTTTGTGTGTGTCTTTGTGTTAAACGTGCAAGATTATGTATCCAAAGGAATGCTATGCTCTTGTGAAGTCTATCTAACCAGTGATGATTCGGAGGTGATTCGTTATTAGGTTTATAACAGCCCCTAAGACGACCCATTGACCCAGAACTCTTAAAACTTTGAACAATTTAACGTGTCGTTTAAATGAACAATTTAAGTGTTAAATAAATAAAAATACAAAGGCGATTTAGGAAAGTACCTAATAGAACTTTTTTTTAAATCATTGTAACAGAACTTTTTTTAAATCTGTTTATTGTGTTAAGGTTCAGTTCCTTGCACTATAGAACGGTGTTTTTGAAGAAAAATAACAAACGTCTTTACTTGATGGTGATTTATTTGCGACTAAAAAACATCTTACTGCACGTATTAATATATTGAACTGGACATACCGCCCACCAAAACATTAGTTTTCCATCTACAATTATTGATATGATAATACATGCAAATCTAACAATGAATGGACTGTAATTATTTAATTTTATCATTATACTTGAGCAATACATAATCACTGATTAACCTAACCGCCCACCATAGCTCACTGATCTTTAGGTTCTTTAGAGAGTGGTATCAATTTGTAAAGAGGCCTTTTTAACTCGTTGTTCCCCATAGTCTGGACTGTTACCACTCGTACAAGATTATCTCTTCCAGGATGTATTTGTTTCACCCGTCCCAACAACCATTTCGTAGGTGGCAAATTGTCCTCCTTAATAATAACGACATCTCCAATAGCTGGCTCCGGAACCTTCACTTGCCACTTGTATCTTTGTTGGAGCGTGTTAAGATACTCTGAACGCCATCTATGCCAGAAATCTTGAGTCATTTTCTGAATAAATTGCCACCTAGTTAAAAGACTGACAGGTTGGCACTCGTAGCTTGTATCAGGGACAGAAATCAAGGGCTCACCAACTAAAAAATGCCCCGGGGTAAGTGGCATCAAAGTGTTGTCCATTTGATAGAGGGGGCGAGAGTTGAGACATGCCTCGATTTGTGCTAAGAGCGTAGAAATCTCTTCGTAGGTTAATTTTGTGTCCTTATTTATCCTGAAGAGGTGTCTTTTAGCAGACTGAATTCCCGCTTCCCATAGGCCTCCACATGTGGGCATCTTTGGTGGTATAAAGTGCCATGTTGTGTTATCGTTAGCCAGAAGTTCAGCTGCTTCCTTCGCGATATTATTCTTGCCCTTCCGGAACATGTCCTTCAATTCCTTCGCAGCGCCAACGAAATTTGTGCCGTTGTCGCTCCACAGGTTCGAACAATGGCCTCGACGCGCAACAAACCTCCGAAATGCGGCTATAAAAGCTTGCGTTGTTAGGTCTGTGACAGCTTCTAGATGGACTGCGCGAGTGGCCATACAGACAAATAAACAAATATAACCTTTTGTTGCGTGGTGCCCGCGGCCCTTCGACGTTCTTATTAACACTGGTCCAGCGTAATCAACTCCACTATTCATAAATGGCCGATGTTGATTGACTCGAACGGCTGGCAATTGTCCCATGAACTGGGTCTTTACCCTTGCTTTATCCAAAATGCAGGTCTTACAATTGTGAATACATTTTCTAACTGCAGACTTCAAACCTATCACCCAGTATCTTGTTCTCAAAAAAGCCATCATCGCTTGTATCCCACCATGTAGTGTTCTAAAGTGAGCATCTTGAACTAATAACTTAGTTATATGCTGATTACATGGTATTACAATCGGGTGCTTTGTAATTTCAGCTATGTCAGCGTTTTCTTACCTTCCTCCCACTCTTATTATCCCATTTTTATCCAAAAAAGGGGCGAGTGTAATAAGAGAACTCCCTTTCTTTACGCTTCCATCCTTCTGTAAATCTTCAATATCTTTCTGATAAACTAAGCCTTGATAATATTTTATACATAATTCTAATACTTTGTCTAGCTCATTTACTGTTAAATATATTTCCTTTGTTTTCCCTTCTCGTTTTATAAATCTTCGGCAGTAGGCTAATATTCTTTTCATTTTCGAAATTGAAGAAAAATGTTCCCAGATTGGTTTGACTTCTACATTTGTGTGAAACGATGACGCCTTCAATTCTAATTCAGTTTGTGGGATTTCATAGGTATGTGTATCGAAACTTTTATGTTTTAACCATACAGGTCCAGTCCACCATATATCAAAAGAAGCCAGGTCGCTTGCTTTCACGCCTCTTGTAACGATATCGGCTGGGTTATCGGTAGATTGAACGTATCTCCATCTGTCATTATCTAGTATCCTCGTTATATCTGCTACTCGGTTTGCGACAAATGTTCGCCAAAGACTGGGTTGAGATTGCAACCAAGACATTACGACCATTGAATCAGTCCACGCAAAGATTTTGTTTTTAGGTATTTTCAATAGGTCCTTCAGGTCATTAATTAATTCTGCTAGCAGTGCTGCCGCGCATAATTCCAGTTTTGGAATTGATAATTGCTTCAAAGGTGCAACCTTGGTACGAGATGCGATGATTGTGATATGCACTGTGTCCCCTTCAATAACCTTCAGGTAAGTGACAGCAGCATATGCGTGCATAGATGCATCTGCAAAACCATGCAATTCAATGTTTGCACAATTGATTGTTGTAGTTTTAAACCAGCGCGGTATTGTAATGTTCTGCAGATGTATCAATTCCTCTTTGTATCTCATCCATTCGTCTATTAACTGTGGTGTCAGCTCTTCATCCCATCCCATGTTGCACAGCCACAGTTTTTGTATAAAAACTTTAGCGTCAATGATCACAGGTGACAGCCATCCAAATGGGTCAAACAGCCTTGCTATTTCAGATAGAATAGCTCTCTTCGTTACGGGACATCGTGCTTCAGGTAAGTTTATTGTGAATTTAAACGTATCATCCTTCCTATCCCAAGTTAATCCCAGAATTTTTATAACCTTGTCTAGTTTTATCTCTATTCCATCCTTCGTACTGTTTGTACCATCTTTATCTTGTAATCCCTTTAGTACCCTTTCCGAATTGCTGGACCATTTTTGCATTTTAATATTCCCTTTACTCAGTATTTCCTTTAATTCCTCACACATTTTCATTGTTTTTTCTTCAGTGTCACTTCCCGTCATCAAGTCATCCATAAAAAACGAATTTTTAATTACAGGTGCTGAATTTGGATACTCAAATGCTTCATCTTCGGAGAGTTGTCGTAACGTCCGTACAGCTAGATAGGGGGCTGCAGCTGTACCGAAGGTTACGGTCATCAAGTTGTAGCTTTCTAGTTGGTCTTCTGGGTTATTTCGCCAGACTATTCGCTGTAAATTTGTGTGCTCTGGTGTCATGTCAATCATTCGGTACATCTTAATTATGTCTCCTACAACACATATTCGATGTGTTCGCCATGTTATAATTAAGCTTCGTAAATCTGGTTGTAATACAGGTCCGGTCATCATGGTGTCGTTCAAAGAATGTCCATTGGAACCCTTTGCTGACGCGTCGTAGACTACTCGAACCCTTGTTGTATCCTTGTCCTCGCGTATTACAGCATGATGAGGAAGATAGACTGATTTGTTGTCATCATTTGGGTTAGATTTTTTCAAGTGACCCATTTCAATATACTCCTGAATTACTTTAGAATAATCTGACTTAAAACTCTGAGATCTTTGAAATTTCTTCTCCAATTGTTTGAATCTATAAACAGCTTGTTGTTTCGTGTCTCCACATAATTTCAGTGTCTCTTCTATTCCTTGTCGCAAAGGTAAGTGCACTGTGTATTTGCCGTTTATTCTTTTAGTTGTCTTTTTGTAAATCTCTTCACACATCTCTTCTTCCTTTGTAAGTAGTTGTCTTTTCTTGTATAAAGCAGTTTCAATTTCCCAAAATCTTTTTAAAAGATCATTGTCTTCTGATACCATACTTGTCACATGTAATGTTGTTATTTTGTGTTCGTTGCTAATTGATTTGTCTTCGCTTTGACCTGAAAGTATCCACCCCAAACTTGTTTTCTGAGCCACTATGCCATTAGAACATCTTACTAAACCATCTTCTATGATTTTGCAAAAGACGTCTGCACCGAGTAATATATCAATCTTGCCCGGTGTGTTGTACGTAGGGTCAGCCAATATTAGGTTTTGGAGGGCTGGCCAGTCCATCGTGATTTGTTTTGAAGGTAATCTCGCAGATAGTGATTTCAAAACATACGCCTTCACTTGAATAGCCTTCATTCTGTCATATCGCGATGTAACTGACAGGTCCACTACATGTTTCAATGGAACCAAGTTTCCTTCTCCCACACCTGAGACCACACCGTTGATGCTTGTCTTCTTCAATCTCAAGAGATCGACTACTCTTGAAGATATAAGTGAGGCCTCTGAGCCCTGGTCAAGCAATGCTCGCAGTATGTGTGTTTCGCCGTCGCTTGATGTAACATGTACTTGTGCTGTTGCCAATAACACTCGTCGACCAGACTGTTCCTTGGAAAAGTGTGCGCTTGTGACCTTCTCTGTTTGTTCTTCTTGTTTGTTATTCTCTTGTTTGTTACTCTCTTCTTTGTCACTCTCTTGTGTTGTTTCTTTTGCTTCATGCAAGAGAGAGTGGTGTTTTCTTCCGCAGACTCGGCATTTCTTACTTTGTTTACATTTAAAGACTGTGTGATTCGGGACAAGGCAGTTGAAGAAAAGGTTTTTGTTTTTTGCAAATTCACGTCGTTGTTGTACAGTTTGTTTTGCGAATTCTTTACAACTAAAGATGTAATGGTTGCCCTTGCAATATACACAACAAGGTGATGAATTACTATTGTTGTGCGCAGAGTCACCCTTAGCGTTCTCAGTATCCTTTGCTACGACATGATACGTTTTCTGGCCTTGTGTCTTCTCCTTCGCAACTATAGGAGTGGTAGGTGCTATTAACTCGAGCGTACGAAACTTAGACTCGAGGAATCTTTTCATCGCCGCCCACGTAGACAACTCATCGCTATTCTCTTTGTAAGCTTCTTCTTCCCAACACCTTAACGTATCTGAATCTAATTTCTGCGCCACTAGAAATACTAGAATAGGATCCCAAGTGGCGGTGTTTATGTTCATGTTGTTCAGACTATTGATACATTCTACGGAATTATCGAGCAATGCTTTAATTTGTGCAGCTGACGGGTTGTTTATCTTTTTCTGGCAGCAAAATTTCTTCAAAACTGACGACACAATCATTTTTTTGTTACCAAAACGACCTTCAAGTACTTCCCATGCTGTTGCATAATTACTTTCCGTAATTTGAATATGTCGTAATAATATCTCTGCCTCTCCGGCAACACTAGTCTTCAAATAATGCAACTTACGGACATCGCTAATTGAAGTGTTATGTACGAGCGCTGTAAATATATCCTTGTACGTAGGCCATTCTTCGTATCTGCCTGAAAAGGTAGGTAACTGTATTCTTGGTAGCTTAGCAAACGGTAGCTGACCTTCGTGCGATGAAGTAGACATGTTGGACGCTTCTAATGACCTCTGTTGTGACTCCAAGTTTGTTAAAAGATCGGTTAAATCCGCATGTAAACAGAGATACATTTCTTCGTACGTATAATATTCTTCACTAAGAAAATAAGGCAATACGCCCCGATGTTCTCGTGGTGTACACTTCATAAGGCTGCTATGCGTTTGTTTGAACACATCCCAATCTTCTTCAATGGCTTTTATTCTCGCTTTAACGTAACCTGCCGTTAATCGCTGTTTAGGACACTTTTTAATGTTAACTTGCGCTTTTCGTATCATATTAGCCACATCTTCCAACGTAGATAAATATTTAGACTGTTCTGAAGTTGGTGACGTCATTTTGTACAATTAAATAAAAGTTCACGTAATACACTTCGCACAAAACGTTCAATATGTTGCAATGTCTTTGATTTTTATAAGGAGCGTCATTCACTAATTACTTGTAAACAACTTGAATCCCTATCTAAGGAATGCGGCTCGCTATTGTATTCGCGCACCGAGACCACACACAGCGCTGACCGTTCTATTCACTAATTGATCCGGCTCGTTTTGGACCATATGTTTATTGTGTTAAGGTTCAGTTCCTTGCACTATAGAACGGTGTTTTTGAAGAAAAATAACAAACGTCTTTACTTGATGGTGATTTATTTGCGACTAAAAAACATCTTACTGCACGTATTAATATATTGAACTGGACAAAATCATTGTAATCAAAATTATTGATTCCACATTTTTAAATACGCCATAACTAGCAGGCCTGTAGAGATTTATTTTTACATGTAAGTAATGTAATTAATTACCTAACACTTTTAGCATAAGTAATTATTTTATTAGGTATGTCTTAGGCACAAAGCAGTTAAGTCCGCCCTAAGTCTGTAAAAGTATGAAGGAAATTTGGAATCATTTTATTTGTTTTACGCAAAGATCAGCTGAGCGAGTCAATGACCTTACTTGATCGGGCAGTGTAGGTCTACAAAGCCGCGACGACCAACGTAGGTACTATCTCGTGGCGTTACCAATTGTTTCATGTATTTTGCGAGTATTACCTTATCACTTGCTGTTTTTTTTATTTTAAAAGTTACATCGCTCTACAAGCTTTGGATGTTTAGTATTTTATAAGTGAAACCACCGGTTCAAAGGATTAAAACGATTAAAATTTAACGGTGTATAAATATGATTACTTGCATTATATTATTCACTTAGATAGTACCTTTCTGTATTTACGTTAAGTCGCCTATGTACATGAACTTTGCTATCCACTTATTTTTTGTTGCTATATATAGTGTACAATAAAGAATTAAAGAAAGAATTAAGTAAAATAAAAAAAAAATAAAGAATGAACGATTTCTCCAAATAAGCTAAGACTGTTCTGATAAATATTGTTTGAGTTTCATTAAGAATAATTTAAGAAATTAGTTCATAGATAAGTTTATTAGCTGATTATTCTAAAACTTCAGTTGTTTTCAGCATCGCAACGATTACTGGTGATTTAAATTTTAAAAAGTTGCATTAAATTTTGAGTTCCTATTAGAATAACATTTTTATACTTTTTTTACTATTTATTTGAATAATAAATAAAACATAATCAAAATAATTTTCATTTCACTTGGTTTTACTACCTATTGTAGGCATTTCTATTTAGAGCTTTCGGTTTTTTGTTCCTTTTACCCCTTTAGTTTCTGATTTAATTGACTCGTAGTACCCATTGATGATCAAGATTAGTCCTTTATCCGTTCCTTTTTTTATAATTACTTGTGGTGATTTTAATGTTAATTTATTAGAAAACTCAGGTTTATGTAGTAAAATTTTAAGTCTATTTCGGTCATACAATCTTGTTAATTTATTTTTGGAGCCCACAAGAATAACTCCTACTAGTGCTACATGTATAGATAATATATATACAGATGTTGTACCAAGTCACAAAGAAATTATAAATTTATTGGATTCTGATCATTGTGGGCAATTAATTACTTTTCATAACAAAAACATCATAGTGACTAAAAAAAATATCACTGTTAACCCTAAAACGGCAAGTCGTTTAGAAACTTTTAAAACTAAACTCACTAATAATTTACCAAACTTGTCTAAATTTGATGATGTCAATCACCAATATGAGGGTTTCTTTAACATGTACTGTAATCAATTTAATTCTACATTTATACCTAAGAATATTTCAGTTAATAGTAATGTGTCGTTCAGTGAATGGGCTACTAGTGGTATTCATAAAAGTAGAAATCGGCTTTACGAATTGTATGATGAAAGAATTCTCGTTAACACTGCTGAATTTAGTTTATATGTGCGGAATTATTCAAAATTGTTTAAAAAAGTTTGCTCTGAAGCAAAATCGCGTTGTTTGAGTTCCAAGATTAAAAACAGTAATAATATAATTAAAACGACTTGGAATATTATAAATAGTGAAACTGGTAGGTCTACAAAACCATGTAGTGACTTTAACCTGGTAATTGACGACAATGTGATCACATCGGACTCACAAGTAGCCGCAGCTTTTGAAAACTTCTTCTCAGAGATCCCCATATCAACAACAAAATCTCTGAATTCATCACCCGCTGCAGCAGAGTCTCTGCTTAAAAAAAATGTTAAAGTTTGTGATTCTGATTTTAATTTCGAACATGTATCTTATGTAGATATTATTAAGACCTTCAACTCTTTAAATGTAAAAAAGACTGCAGATTTATGGGGTAATTCTGTGGACGTTGTTAAGTCTATAATCCACATTGTAGCTCCTTCTTTAGCTTTTATTTTTAATAATTGTATCGATCGCGGGGAGTTTCCTGACTTAATGAAAAATAGTAAAATAATACCATTGTTCAAAACCGGTAGTACATCGGACCCCACAAATTACAGACCTATTTCAGTACTACCGACCTTTAGTAAAATATTTGAAAAGCTCATTCTACAGCAATTACAGAGATTTTTTAATAGACATAAATTGTTGCATACCAAACAGTTCGGTTTTACAAGGGGTCGTTCGACAACCGATGCTGGTGTTGAACTTTTAGGACATATTTATAATGCATGGGAAGATAAATGCGATGCCTTGGGCATTTTTTGCGATTTGTCCAAGGCCTTCGATTGCGTTCCCCATGAAACATTAATCAGGAAACTACACCATTACGGGATCCGGAACTCCTCCCTGGATCTTCTTACATCATATCTGAGTGAAAGGATTCAGAGAGTTGACGTAAACGGAAAGAGATCTCCCGGATCTGTTGTAAAAATGGGTGTCCCCCAGGGCTCAATTCTTGGTCCATTTTTGTTTCTAATTTACATAAACGACTTACCTTACCTCATAGAAGACAATCATAATATAGTGTTGTTTGCAGACGACACTTCACTTTTGTTTAAACTTAAACGTCAGCAGCAGGTTACTGACGATATAAATATAGCTCTTTCAAAAATAGTACACTGGTTTAATGTAAATAACCTGCTACTTAATGAAAAAAAAACCAAATGTATTAAGTTTACCATGCCTCATGTGAGGCAAGTAGAAACCAGTGTGCTAATAAAAGGTAAAGAGTTGAGTCCTGAAGATACTACAGTGTTCTTGGGCATTACTCTAGACGCTAAGCTTCAGTGGGGCCCACATATAGACAAATTGTCGAAAAAACTTAGTTCAGCAGCATATGCTGTAAGACAAATTCGAAATTTAACTGATTTAGAGACAGCCCGTTTAGTTTACTTTAGCTATTTTCATAGTGTCATGTCGTACGGTATTCTATTATGGGGAAATGCCGCCGATATACAGACAATTTTCGTTTTACAGAAAAGGGCTATTCGATCAATTTATAAATTAAGTCCCAGATACTCCCTCAGAGATAAATTTAAAGAAATAAATGTAATGACTGTGCCTTCACAGTATATTTACGAGAATATTATGTATGCCCATAAAAATATAGACATGTTTAAAAAATACAGTGATATTCATAATTTTAATACAAGAAACAAACATAAATTTGTAGTTCCTGCAACCAGGCTCAAAAAAATAGGGGGCTCATTTAGATGCCAATGTATACACTTCTATAATAAACTTCCTAGTCATATTCAACAACTAAGCCTTAATAAGTTCAAATCATTTGTAAAACGTAAACTTTGTCAAAAGGCTTTTTACACTGTAAAAGACTATATGCAGGACGAAAAGGCTTGGGATTGACCTGCTCCAGTACCTACTACAACTGTTGTCATTTTTTATTTTTCTTCTTTTGTATTTTTTAATTATTTTTATTTTCAAATGTGCTTTTTCTTTTTATTTTATTTGTTTTTTTTACAATTTGACATTGGAAATTATTTTTATTTTACAAAATGACATGTATACATTTTAAGTACTTAAAGTATTTTTTTTTTTCTTTGACATAAATATTTACTTTTCCAAATATTTTGTAAATTATCAATTTGCTTATATTATTGTAAATGTGAGGACTATGTTGATTGCTTTTTCTTTTCTTTTCAGTAATTTTAACGTATGTCTGGCAATTTGAGTGTTTTCTGCGGCCTACCCAAATGTCCTTTCTTTGGTATTGTTCGTCAAGTCGTAGAGCTCCTTAGTAGTCCTAAGTTGAGCTTTTCGAATACTGACAAATGCTTACACTGATTGGACAGGTCCACTCAAATCTGTATGGTTCTTTCTTTAAAAGACCATCTCAGACAAATCTGCATGGTTCTCATGTGATTTGACCATTACATATTTACTGTATGGACTTTAAAAGAGACCTTGACCCCTGAGTTTGTTTCGGTGTTTCTTCTCAGGGTAGTCAGATAGGAAACACCGGCCTCATCTAGAATAAAATGACGAAAAAAAAAAAAAAAAAATTGACGTGTAAAAGTGTTTTTTAAACCTATTTACAAAATAAATATCATTTATCATTTATCATTTATCTTTACGACATATCTGACTTTATCAATACCAATTTTTCGTGGCTGTAAAGTACTTCAGTTAAATTTTTTTGGGATGTAAAGAACTCTCATTTTGGTAAATAATTAAGTTTGGTTAATTTATATGGATAGAACATGAAAAAATAGTTAGGGTTTCTTTTGACATCATGAATAAAGCACTTATTTTTTAAAAGATATAAGAAAAAAAAAAACAATTTCTGTTTTTTTTTAGCTCTACTGTAAACTCGTGTTTTGTCCTTTACGACAATTGAAATTTCCGGTATCGATATGAATGAATGAGCCCTAAGTAATACCTTAGTAGACACGAGTGCATGGAATCGTCGCTTTGTTTACATCCACCAATATTGCACGATTCCTATCAAAATATGATTGATATTCATACAGTCAAAACAACTGAAGACCAAAACGGGCATCAATTATGTACATTCATTCCCACTATAGATAGGGAGGAACGTCTGTGTTAGGTATAGACATAAATAATATGTCAAAAAAAATTTAGGGATTCAGATTCGAAACAAGTTTGATTAGCCATGTCACAACAAAATCTAGATATATTTTTATTAAAATACGTTTTAAAGGCTTCTAAAAATATAATAATATTTAATTGAACGCAGAGCCTTTCATTTGCGTCTCCACACGCCACAGTATATAAAAGTTATATGTAAAGAAATTATACCAATGGTTGGTATAGCTCACGATTATTATACCTTGTGAACGTTACTTATGAAAATATATCAAATAACTTTATATAATATGAAACACCAACACGCACTGGGCCCGCGTGGTGGATTACGGCCCATTCCCTTTCCTAGAGATGAGGCTTGAGTCCCAACAGAGGGAACATTAAAAAGGCCGGTGATGATGATGATGATGATGATTATGAAACACACCCAGTAAAATTATATTTCTTACTTTCTTTTTTTAATCGATGATTGGGGGTGAGATGGGCAGACGACATTGATGCCGTCCGCGTAGTGGGTGAAACCTGGATGAGACGGGCACAGAGCTATGCTCAGCAATGAGCTAAGTCAGGACGATGATGACGATAACCAATCGCTCCAGGCTGATCCTGTTAGAAATTTACAATGACACATTTAAAATATTATTAGTACACGAACGAGTTGAACAAAAATATTAATTTATGGCTAAAATCTTCAAATCCATCACCACGCTGTATATCTAACATTCACTGGATCATACCATTCTGAATTTGACGAGTTACACAAATGACAGAGTGGGATGAACGAGTGCTGTCAGATGGTGTGGTAAGTGTCCAGTGGATCTCGTCTTCATCTTGACTGATGATTGTGTTGCAGCCAAGGTCTTGGTCAAGGTTCCAGGAGCGCATTTTAAACATACTATTGAACATCTGGAACATCAACAAGCGCTGACAATATTAACAACATCGATGGACGGTCACTGTAGGTTGATGATCTTGTTTGATTGATAATAAAATATAATCCAAACTCATATTATATAGTTATAAACATATATCCAGTAGCCTGGGAGTTTTAACCTTAGATTTTTGTTACATAGTAACAAAAATTCAAGATAAATAGGTAATTAATATTATTTAAATAAAACTGGCCAAGTGCGAGTCGGACTCGCGCAGGGCTCCGTACCGTCCGTAGCAAAAAACGGCAAAAAAAAATCACCTTTATTGTATGGGAGCCTTACTTAAATATTTATTTTATTCTGTTTTTACTCAGTCATATTCAGCACAACAACAACACGACAACAACTAAGCCTTAAAAAATTCAAATCATTTGTAAAACGAAAACTTTGTCAAAGGCTTTTTACACTTTATAAGACTATCTTGAGGACGAAGAGGCTTGGGATTGACCTGCTCCAGTACGCACTACAACTATTGTCACTTTTATTCTTTTGTTTTTTTATTTTCAAATGTGCGTTTATTATATTTTTTACATTTGACATTGGAGATTATTTTTATTTTACAATTTAACATATATGTATATAGGGAATGTATACGGGGTCACTACCAACATCTATCGGGACCCAAGCCAACCTCACCTGCACATGGTGCACCCTGCTGAAAAACGGACGAGGCTATGGCGACCCGCCAACACGCACTGGACCAGCGTGGCGGGTTATGGTCCGAACAAAATGGAACATAACATTGACTTATATTCTAGTGATAGACAAGCCCTTTCATGGAAACTATTTGTCAAAATATTGATATAATAAAACGAAAATCTGCTGCAACGCTACATTGGCATTATGTCGTCTAACAGAACTATTAAAATATAAAGCGCTGATAGCTTTAAGAGGATAATTTTTTCGCGACTACAACGTCTTAAGCGCCATGAATTTTGTAGTACTTACGCGTTTAGTTCTACATAGTATAATAGATGATCAAACGAGCTTCCTGAAGAGAAGTTCGATCATTATTATATGAGTCGCTTCATTCGAAGATAATATAGTTTATTTACAAAGTAGTCCCCTATCCTACGGGCAACCTTCGCACGATTTTAGAGTTTTTTTTTTGACATTACGTTCGTCTGTCATATTCTTCATTCTTTTAGAGATTTATTGTAAACAAAACTTGTTGGGGTTAAAATCACAGAAATTTATGAGATGTGAGTTTATGACGGGAGAGGAGGGATCTTATATCTTCGAATGAAGCGACTCATATAATAATGATCGAACTTCTCTTCAGGAAGCTCGTTTGATCATCTATTATATATTCGTCGCTTCATTCTTCAGATATAGTTTATTTACAAAGTAGATTTTTAGAGACACAAGTTTTTTTCAGGTAATGTATATTTTATTTTGTGAAAAAACGAAACGTGTGATTATAATTGAACTTGACTTTTAATTCTAATAAAATCAACTGTGATTTCTTAATTATAATCTTAGTTTGACATCATTAACTTAATTAATTTATTCCTGGGAATACAACCGCGTTTGCAATATCATCATTGTTTATGATCGGTCTGTCATAAGATTTATCAAAAACTAAAGACGAACTGGTCCAGCCAGCTGTCTTCCTAATAATATTCACACTAAGTCTAGTAGCGTACACGGCCGAAATGGCGGCGTGTCGCGTGCTGTGCGCGCTAAACGTGCTCACATCCACACCACTCTCGGATAGCACATGCTTAATCCATCGACTGATAGAGATGGTGAGGTTTTTTATCAGTTAAATTCATTCATTTATTTTACATTCCCTACGTTGCTTGTCCTCACGTTTTTGCTAACAAAAATATAATGTTTGAGGACTGAAGCAGATCATACATTTATATGTTCATGAAAAAATGATAGGAATAGAAAAGGCTGGTGCCATCCGGGAGCGGAGGTTTTTATAATATCAGCTATGGCTATTTTAACTCCGCTTGATCCCTCGATCGAAATCATGATGTTGATTTCGATCCCTCGATCGGAATCATTTCTAACTTTATTAAACAAAAGGTTTGTTCAACGCGCTGCGCTGCGCAGAGAGCTAATAAAATAACTAATGTTTGGTATTTTTTACGAGACTGAGTTCCGAATTGGTACCATTTAGATACATGATTAAGTTCTAAATGTGAGGTGTTGGGGTATACTGTGGTTTATTGTTTATAAGTTCCTTTCAGCAACCGTTTTATACAATCATCGGAACCTACACCATATGAACAGCCTTTGTTGAATTGATCAGTTAAGAAAAGAAGGACAAATGTTTTTGAACCATTAAAAAAAGTCAATGTTATGTGAGGAACAAAACTGCCACCGGATTTTTGGTGCGACGCTATACTGTTTGATCGTATTGTTAGCAAGAGAAGCCATCGTTAGATTTAATGAGTCGAGTGGCGTTCCCTAGCGTGTGGACGCTGTCTGCAAAGCCTCGCGACACCTAGGGTGGGCTTGGCGTGCAGGGGATGGTGCTCCTTGATGAGACTGAAGAAGATATTTACTAGGGTTCAAATAAAGAGTATGTGAGTCAAGTAAACCCTGTAAAAGTGGGTTCCATGGCTGGGTGGGCCAATAAGGAAAAACTAAAATTTCCTTGGCACCGCCTTCAATAATCTTGCGCAAACATTTTAATATCAGAGTAAATGGCGGGAACGCTTAGATATATTGAGATTTCCAGTAAATGCTTCTACGGCGTATGCATCTGGTTCTTGTTTCCAAGAAACAAATGAGCCACATTTGACATTATTGTGAGACACAAAGAGGTCAGGTCAGGTCAGACCAGGACAACCAAAATGTCTAGAAACACTAGCAGGAGTTCTAAGTAGTTTATGTGGTGATGAGTTTCTATGACTTTCCATGTACTAGGCGTACACGCCATAACATACGGCACCCCAACCTGTTCTAAAAGAGTCTGTGTGTATTTCTTTTTTGTAACTTTTGTTTCTAATGGGACACGTAGCTGTAACAATATGATTACGCCACCAATGTATATCATCTAGGACTGTCTCGGAAATAATAATTTTGTGTTCGTAATTATTATAGTGATGTTGTAACGCTAGGAATGTTTCGTGTTCCAACAATTTTGTATAAAGGAAACCATATCGAACTGCTGGGCAGGCTGCGACTGGAACACCTATTAACTGGGCGAACTCGCGAATTGTACATCTAGGCACCCCCGAGAACTTACTTCACCAGCGTTTAATGCTGTTACGTTTATCACGAGATAACGACAGGGACATATGTATTATACAGGAATCCAGAGAATTTACATTTTTATATGGTTTCAATGATTTTTTAACGTAACTGATGACGAGACCTAAACGTTCCAAAAGTTTCAATGTTTTACGTACATTATGAGCACACTTATCGTAATCATTATAAATACATAATGTATCATCTAATTATATAACAAATTTATGTCCCTGTTTTCGAAGATAGGCTATAACTTCTTTCATGATTTTTGTAAATATTCTGGGCGCCACAGTTAAGCCGTTTGGCAGTGAATTGGTATGTATCTAACTTTTTAGAATCAGGATTTTGAAAATTAAATCTTAAGTATTTTCTGTCAGGTTCGGATATAGGAATCAATAAAAGACCTCTTTTAGGTCGCTTGTTGCTAAAAAACCACCTTGGGGGATTAATTTAGCTGCTGTTATATGATCCTCCATTTTAAAATGTGTACTTTTAACAAATTTATTAAATGATTTTAGGGTCAAAATAAATCACTTAGTTCCGCCAGCCTTAGGCGTTAAAAAGATCTTTGACGAGTACTGATCATGACATGGCATGCAACATGATATGGCCCCTAATTCTAAAACTTTTTAATTGCTATCTGCACATCTCGAGCTTCATCATAAGTAAAGTTCGATAGTGATATGCTTGACTGAGTCACTTGAGTACACAAGGAAATTTTTAAACCATGTTCTATCCATGATAGGTCAATAGTGTTCTTGGTTACATGAGACCAGAAACTGAGGAAGAATTGTATTCTACCAGCATATACTTTAGTTATTTTTTATGTGTCGCACGGCTCTTTGATGTGTGAGGGCTCTTCGTTTGCGGATGACACTGCCATGAGTATGACCGACGTGGCGTCACTGGTAGGCTCCTCTGTCCCCCCCCATTGAACGACGGGTAGCGAGGAGGTCCTTGCCACTTTCCCTAGAGGCCAGGGAGAGTAACTGACGACTGAGGAATATAATTTTTCTGATTTGGTACAGTTTTTCGTATCTGATAGATACCCTTGCATTTCGATAGCCTTGCTGGCTTTTATCTTTTCGGATAATGAGTTCATATGGGGTATCATCACGTTCTGAATCTTTAATAATATGAAGGTAGTTCTTTTTTAGGCTCGGAGCTATTAATCTCCACGTTCAACGTTGGAGCTCGCAATAGTCTGCAATTGGCGAGTATAGAGTGGTCTTTTAGGAGTCTATCTTTCTCCTCTAATCTTGTCTAATCCTTTTTTAAATAGGGAGATTTAATCTTTCGTGGATTTTTACCCCGAAGTCTGGTGTACTGAACGTTGAAGAACCAAACGGAGACAATAGCTCCAGGTCCCAAACTTGAGCCACTTCCACGAGGTCCACGAGATCTGGGTTAACCTGTGTATCTTGGACCACCACTGGTTGGTCTTCTTCATATTCAAGGTTTAGCGGACCGTTCTGTGGCTCCCGGAGCTCGACCTCGCTCACATTTGCAAGCGATATGCATACGATGCGATCATTAAGCGAACAAATTGGCAGGTTGATTTATGTATAACGCGTTTTTCGCGGTTAATGTCTCGCAGACAACAGTTTGTAGATAGTTAATGTGCATATTTACTCAAAATGACGCATTTTTTCTACATGAATAGTCATAGAACATGACCCATAATTAGCTCGCAGCTAATTATGTTACCGCAATTGTCTCGCAGTCAATCACGATTTAGCTTTGAATCATTGACATATATATTACTTGCTTTGAATATTTTGTAACACTTATTAATAGAGTTTCAACCAACCTCCAATGTTTTCATCCTCCGATGAATCTAATGGTCCTCGTATACGACGCCATTCTGTCTTTTTATTATTTTTTTCTAGTTTTCTAATCTTCTATTTCCTTTTGGGCATTACGTTTCGGCATTTTTATCAATCGTTCGTTGCCCCGCACGAAAAAGGAATGAAGAATATGACAGATGAACGTAATGTCCAAAAAAAAAAACTCTAAAATCGTGCGATGGTTGCCCGTAGGATAGAGGGACTACTTTGTAAATAAACTATATCTGAAGAATGAAGCGACGAATATTATAATGACATGTTATCCATATAGATTTTTATACCGCAGAAGTGACACAGTTTTTTGCCTACAATACTTCATTACAATAAAACCCTATTTCAAAATATTACCAATAGTCCACGTTAGTGTAAATTCAGAAAACTACGTCTACTAATTTAATAAATAAGTGAATTCAAAATCGTGTAAAATAATGAAACCATTTATTGTAATCATCATTCTAAAGGACAGCTATATTTAGTGAATGATGGTCAGGACTGCGCTGCTAATATTTAGTAACAAAACAAACAACAACTATAACTATAGCATAATCAGCTTTTTAATGTTCCCACTTTTTTTTATGGTGGGAAAAAATCATGCATTGACATCCCCCGCCCTTGGGCGGAGCGGGAGATAGTGTCAGACTCTTACTGACTAAAAGACCCACCCCGTTCCTTCTAGCCTTCATACCGGGGCTCGAGCGCCCTTTCGGATAACCCTGGCCCCAGTAGGCTTCGACCCGGCTGGGTCCCTGCTTTTGCTGACAACTCCTTGAGGCGCGCGGGAACAGTGCGCGCCGTCGACGATTTGGTCTTGGTCCGGACAGTTATCGGACGGCCGGACAGTGAGCTACCCATTGCTCACTGTCCACAAGCCCGCGCCTACGTTGAACGGAAATCGGGATCAGAATCCCGGCGGCGGCGGCGGCGATAACGCCGTTGCCTGATGCGTTCGGCCTCCTCCTTTGCGAGCATTACTGCTTCGCAGAAATCGGCGACCGCCTGCCACTCCTCCTCGCTCCGGACCATGGCCTCAACCAAGGCCCGGCGCGAGAGGTCTCCGCCGCCGATCGCCCCCACGAGGGCACGGCGATGCTCCGCCCAAGCAGGGCACACCTCAACTGTGTGCTCCACCGTGTCCTCCGGGCGTTCCACACAGTGGCGACACCCGGGCTTCACTTCCGCATGAATCCGGTGCAGGAAACTCCCGAACGAACCATGTCCGGTGAGGACCTGCGTCATGCGGAAGGTAAGGACGCCGTGAGGTCTTTCCAGCCACGCCTCAAAGAGGGGACTTACCGCCATGATTGTGGCGTGCCCATTAATGTTCCCACTGCTGGCACTCAAGCCTTCTCTCTAGGAGAGGGAATGGGCCGTAACCCATCACGCTGGCCCAGTGCGTTGTTTTCCTTCACCGTTTTGAGAGCAGTGGTGATGAAAAATATTACATAAAAAAATTAAACTTTTTTAAAATCTATTCTATTACATTTTTAACTTAATTTTTCGGGACGAATCAAAAATTGATTCGAAGTCAGAAATTTGCACTTGGTTTAATTATGTAGGGGAAAGCTATAAATGTTTGAAGGCACATTCTGAAAGAATAGCATTACTACAAGGAATAGCCGACTCATTAGAAAACGTTTTCCAGATTTATTATCATCAGTTTGAAAGTGTGCAGAGCAGATAAACGAATATTTTGTAGGAAGCCACGTGTCAAAATAGGTGTGAATTTTAGTATAAATAATACTTTTATTAATTATAATGGTAACCCCATTGTGTTTGTTACCACAATCATTTCTTTCAGTATTGTAATTTTTAATTTTTAATTGTTGTTCAGGTTTGAACCATGTTTCACTAATAATTGCAATGTGAATATTGTGTGTGTAGAGGAAATTAATAAATATTTGTTTGTTGCTTGTGCATTCCATTGCATTATATTTAAATGTGATAAATCCATTATGGAGGTGGAGGAATTTTATTTCTTAAAATTGTTTTTAAAACCTCTTTAATTGAGGATGAGTTTATAGGGACATATTTATTGCTAACAATTTTTGTAATTGTTTTTACTAAAATATTTATAAAAGTTTCAGATTTCTTTAAATTACTAATTTGTACATCTAAATTTTTCGCTGATAGAGCTGGAAATTAATTTACATTGAAAAGATCAGAATATGTGGCGCTCCTGGACTTAATTTTATTTTCTTCAATTTTTTGCTTTTTTAATGCACAAGATGAGGAGATAGCTATATGATCGCCCTTGCAGTTTGCACACTTGGCATTGTTAGTATCCTGACAATTCTTAAAATTATGGCTCAATGTACAAATTGAGCATACCTCTGGATTGCGACAGTATTTAGCAATATGACCGTGGCGTGGGTGAATTGCACCAACTAACTTTAACCAAGCCAAGTTATGGAGAAGTACAAAGAATACCAATGTACCTACTACATTGCATTTATTGATTATAGTAAAGCATTCGATTCTTTATTCCACGAAAAGGTATGGGAGGCACTAAAAGAACAAGGAATCGAACACAAATACATTCGCTTAATAAAGAACATTTACAGCCAAAGTACCGCGAGAATACAACTAGAAAAAAAAGGCGAACCTTTTAGAGTAGGCAAAGGCGTACGACAAGGAGATCCCCTGTCACCAAAACTATTCTCAGCGGTGCTAGAGTCAATGTTCAGAGGTCTTAGTTGGGAAAGCCTCGGCATCAATGTGGACGGTACCTCACTAACACATTTGAGATTTGCAGATGACATTGTGTTATTTGCTAAATCTCCGGAAGACTTAACAAAAATGATACACGAACTAGCAACGGAAAGCGAGAAGGTGTGATTAAAATTGAATCCGGAGAAAACAAGAGTAATGACAAACGAAGAGAAAATCAATATATATTTATCAAACAACCAAATTAATTATACAGACGACTACATTTACCTAGGACAGCTAATTACACACGATGATTCAATGCAGAAAGAAGTTGAAAGATGAATAACCAATGGCTGGAGGAGGTATTGGGGTTTGAAAGAGATTATGGAAAATAAAGACCTCCATATGAAAATAAAATGCAAACTATTGAACACCTGCATACTACCAGTTCTCACGTACGGTAGCCCAACTTGGACCTTATCACAAAACATGACTAGCAAACTTGTAACCTGTCAATACGCAATGGAAAGGAGCATGATGAATGTGAAAAAGTCAGACCGACTGAGAAATCGAGTGATAAGAAGCAAAACAAAGGTTATAGATATAACGTGCAAAATTAGAAGGCTTAAGTGGCGTTGGGCTGGACATATGATAAGAGGAAAAAACAAATGGAGCAAAATGGTAACACGATGGTATCCCAGAGAAGGTAAAAGGAAAAGAGGCAGACCACAAAAATGATGGGATGATGATATTAGGCAAGTGGCAGGCGTCACATGGAACAGAGTTGCTCAGGAAAGACATGAGTGGAAAAGGTTGGAGGAGGCTTTTGCCGGCTGGCAAACAAATCTACAAAAAATAAGAAAAAATCAAATAAAAGACTAGGTTTATATTCTTTAAGTTTTCTATATAATGGAATATGTATCTGAATAAAAGGCTATATTATTATTAGTATTATTAACTTTAACCATAACTGGTACCTGTCAGATAGCTGTCAGATGTCATATTTCTCATAAAGAGCGCCCGACTCGGGATAAATTTTTCATAACAGTAAAAATATGTAGAAAAAGATGTGCATTGATGTTATTGCACGTCTTTTTCTACATATTTTGTGAATATTGTCCATAATCTAACTTATTTTCTGGAACAAGTTTCGTGAAATGTTCGAATGAATAACGAAATTATTGGATGCCGACCGAGCCTCCACGCGTTATTTTCCTTATTTAACGTTGCCTTTTTATCAAACATTGTGTTGAATTGCGTTGAATGAAACAACAAGCTTTTAAACCATACTCACGTTGATGATAGATGGATTGAGAAAAGGACCCTCTTAAGCGAAATTATGGCTCTTATCAATGTGACAATTGGTAAAATGACGTCATAAATAACAATAACTTTAACTGCCCGAATTCGGAGAGTTATAGTTACGGTCAAGAAAGATGTCCGAGCAATGAAATAGTCTCTGATATCATCTTTTTTTTTTAAAGTAGAAAATCATACAATGACGTTTCCCGCCCTTGGGCGAAGCGGGAGGGCGTATCAGACTTTAACTGACAAAAATCCACTCCTGTTCCTTCTTTGCCTTTGTTGCAAGGCCCCGGGGTTCTCTTTTGCATCACCTATGGCCCCAGTAAGCCTGACATCTCCTTAGGCAGTGCATCTCCTTAGACAATGCGTGCAACAATACGCGCCGTCGATGACTTGGGCTCAGTCCGGGCGGTTACCGGACTGTCGGACAGCGAACTACCCATTTCTCGCCGTGCGCAAGCCGTCTTGGCTCCAGCCAGTTGTAGTTGCAGTGCTAGTTTTACTGTTACACCTCCTCGCTCCGGACCATGGCCTGTACCAAGGCCAAGTCTGTGTGTCATCTGTTTTGTACTTTTATAACTTATCAAAATATTATTGAAAGAAAGAAAGAAAGAAAAGTATTTATTTTGGCGCAAAAAACATTGTAGACAACAAAAACTTAAAGACGAACACAAAATAAATAAATAAAAAGTAACATTGTCTGTCACACGTTTGCGCCAAAAAAGGTCCAGTTCAGCGAAATGCCAGACAACTACGAGGTAGTTGTCTGACGCTGGTTTTCAACTGAACCTTATTTGGAGTAAACGGATAAAAAGAAATTTACAATTATTGTCAACACTACATTACATTAGTGTTAAATTAGTGTGAAAATAAAACATTATATGTGATAAAAGAGCAAATAAGTGTAAATATGTGTTCAGTGTACAAAAAATAACATAAAACATAACAGAAACCGGTTTGAAGCGATTTAGCCTCAGAATTTAAAGCAAAACCTTGTGCCAATCTCGGGTACTTCGAAAACAAAAAATAATAATAGAAAACAACCTGATCAAGTAAAGCAAGTGTTTTTAAAATAATGTTATGACTGAATAGATTTATACTGTCTTAGCAGAAGGAAGTGAAAAAGATAGATGAAGTATATTGGCAGAAGGTGAGTGTCGCTCGTTTACAGTAATGACTATTTAAATGAATCAAGTAGACCGGTGTACAATTATTTCAAATAAAATACAATTACATTTTTACTTTTTAGCTGCGGGTTATAATGAACGCCATGTCACCAGAATGAGTGGCAACAGCGACACCGACTACGAGTACCGGATCCAATAAGACCAGACACAAGGGGTAAGTTAACATAAATACAAATTAGTAAATACGGTGATAAAAAATATCATTAAGAATTATCAAGTAATGTAGCCTTCGTCACCCACAGGTCTCCCAAGTACGCAAGAAAGTACTCAGGTGTCGCGTATGACTCACAACACCTCGCATACAACGAAATGAGCCGACAACGGTGCTCAAGGATCCTTCATCACCCACATGTTGTAGTTATGTATATTATATTTTTGTGCAACACATTCCACACACCACACACCAATGAAACGTTGAAATTAGTAAGCAGTTCATATGAATGAGACGTTAAGAGTGACCATATCCAGTTTCCTTTGCGCATCTATCAGGTACTGCCGTAAACGCATTCTGAAAGTATGGACGCTACCTAGTGCTCTTAATGGCGGCGGGATGTTATTCCACACCCTGGAAGCAGTGTATCGGAAACTGCCTCTGAAAGCCGCTGTTCTATGAGACTGGGTTGAGAGTTGCTGTGCACAAAGTCTAGGCGCGCATTCCCGTCTACTAGCCATCCAGCTGAGCTTATCGTACAAGTACCTCGGTTTCTTAGTCTTAACAACGCCAAAAAGAAGAGAAGCCAAATGTAACTTTCGCATTGACTTCATTTTTAGTATAAAATGTTTATTATGAAAGAGGGTGACATAAGTTCTAGGGGGAATTGAGTAACAGAAACGAGCGCATGCATTTTGTACTCTCTGTATGAGTCTGTCGGTACGAGCCAGCAAGCGAGGGCCGTAAACCGTATCAGCGTAATTTAGTTTGGAAAGAACAAGGGTTTCGACTAACTGCTCGCGGAGCTTTTCCGACAAGAAAGGTTTCATTTTTGTATAATAATTTTTCAGGTGGAGATTCTTTCTATATTATCGTTTAGATCCCTGATGGCTGATTCGTAGTCCTCTGGTTTAAAAGATAAAAACAATTGGACATCATCGGCATAAATGTGGGACTTGCAATTTTGGAGGCACTATTAAGTCTGCACAGTAAATAATGAAGATAATCGGACCCAAAATTGATCCCTGGGGAACCCCTCTCTCTATTGCAGAAAGGGCTGAAGTCAAGGTGGTACCATCCGCCGTAACTCTACGAGTTGCTTTCTGTCACTGAGATAGCTTTTGAACCACTGGATGGCATTATTGTCAAACCCGTAATATTTCAACTTTGAAAGTAGCAATGGAACATTGATACAATCAAACGCACGCGAAAAATTAAGTAGCACCACCAGTGAACACAGGCCAATATCTTGAGCTGACAGTATATTATCGTTAACGTCCAGCAACGCCGTGTAAGTGCTCCTCTGCTTCCTGAAACCAGATTGTAGGTCAGGTAACAACTCGTTATCTTCCAAAAATCGAGTCAATTGCCGGCACACCACTTTCTCCAGCACCTCTGAAAGACATGATAAGATACTGATTGTCCTCAAATCTGTGACCTGTATTGGGTTAGGGCTCTTGGGGATGGGTCTGACTATTGCAGTCTTCCATTGATAAGGAAACTAAGATGTCCAAATAGAGCAATTAATGATGTCCGTAATAGTTGATAAAGTGTGAGGTAAAAATAAGGGTAAGCATACTCGGAGTTATCTGGTCACAGCCTTTAGTATTTGACTTAAGGTCAGTGATAATACGTGAGACGTCGCTTTGGTCCACCGGCGCAAGTGTAAATATTGCGTCGCTGTATCTGTTGGACCCGTAGAAAGACATAAGCGACGGGCTAGCTAATGAGTTGCCTGGAACCTTCAAAAATGTGCTATTTATGAGGTCGGGGTTGTCAAAATGTGGAGGAAGGTCTTGCCTTTGTTTTGAAGGTGCAAGGGTGGACTTAATGTTCTTCCATAGTAATTTCGGATTTTTTATTTCACTATTTATATTGTGCCTGAAATATGCCACTTTTTCATGATAGAGGGAACTTTCTACGAGAGACTTTAGCTGCTTCTAGTATTTTTTTTTGCTCATTTTTGGTTTTCCTGTAGACAGCTAAAGCCTTATCTCGTAGGGTCATCATGAACTTTATAGTGTCCGCAATCCAGGGATGCGATTGTTCCTTAATAGTACAAGTTTTTAGTGGTGCGTGAATATTAAATCAGCTGATTAAACAATTATTAAAATATTGGACCATGTCGGTAACGTTGTCAAATTCAGAAGTCTACATCTATATTAATTAACTGCAACAAATCCGTATTGTATTTATTGTATTAAAAAATAAGAACTCAGGTTTGTGGCGAAATATAACGTTTATGTAAAACAATTAACCAAACTAGGACATCTTGTAACAAAGGAATAAACGGTCAGTGTTACCAATCTTAAACTTAAAAATAAAATAATGTAAGAAGGTGAGATTACATTGGTATTTTAACACCCCCTCTCAATGTAATTACACCATACTTAACTAATAAACAAACTAGTATTACATCATATTACCTATACCACATTTTCCTAAGAAACGAGTCATCAATTCTCGGTTTAAAGACTTGGTCAGCATGTCTGCAGGTTGATCACTCGTTTTAACATATCTTAAACACATCCTTTTATTTTTAATTAATTCTTTAACAAAATGATATCGTATATCAACATGTTTTAACCGCTTGACAGTGTCAGTACACGCAACAGATATGGCAGATTGATTATCACAGTAAATTGGTACTGGACATAGATTATTTATCCTAAAATCATTTAATAAATTAACAAGCCAGCACGCTTCACTCGCTGCCATACTAATGGCAACATATTCTGATTCTGTAGAAGATAAACTAACAGACACCTGTTTCTTGGAACTCCAGGAAATTAAACAATTACAAAATTTGAACAAATAGCCTGTAGTTGATCTTCTATCATTGGGATCGCCTCCCCAGTCAGCATCACAATAGCCCTCCAAAACATTATCAGTACATTTATATACTAACTTGTAATCAAGAGTTTGTTTGACATAACGCAAAACTCTTTTCAAAGCACTTAACAACATATCATTAGCACAAGTTTGATATCTACTTAATAGTGAAACAGTAAAACATAAGTCAGGCCTAGTGCCAGACACAGCATACATTAGACATCCTATCATTTGTCGGCATATCTTTTCAACGTTTTTGTCTACTGTACTATCATGACTTTGAAAAGGTTTTAAATTAATGTTTTGATCTATTGGTGTAGACATAGGCTTACAATTCTCCATTTTAAATCTCTTAAGAACATTCTCTAAATACTTTCTTTGGCTTAGTTCAGTTACTCCTGAGTCTAAATTTTGTGTTATAGTTATGCCTAAATATTCAGTTACAAATCCCAGGTCCTTCATTTTAAACTCATGACTTAATACCATTTTTACCTGCTTTACTAAATCATAATTAGTTCCAAAGATTAGTACATCATCGACATACAACAATAAGTAAAGTTGATAACTATCAGTGCATTTTGTATATAGACAACAATCACATTTTGATCTAACAAAACCTTCTTTGACCATCACATCATTAAATCTAACATTCCAACATTTTGGTGAATTTTTAAGACCATAAAGTGATTTATTTAATTTTACAATATTATCATTACCAGAGTAAGCCCCTTCTGGCAATTTTATATAAACACTTTCATTAATATTTCCATACAGAAATGCACCTGTGACATCCATTTGCAGGATAGGTAAGTTAAGTTTAGTAGCGATTATTACAAAGAGTCTTACAGTTGACAATTTTGCCACGGGAGCATAACATTCATTTAAGTCTAAAACATCATCTTGTTCAAACCCTCTCGCCACTAATCTAGCTTTATATTGTGGAAAATTTTGATCATCCCTTTTAATTTTGAATACCCACTTACTACTTACCACCTTTTTATTTTCAGGTACATCACATATTGTCCAAGTATTATTTTCTTTTAGTGTCTCCATCTCTTTATCAATTGCCTCCTTCCATTTGTTGCTGTCACTTCTCATCATGGCCTCTCCATAAGTGACTGGTTCATTATATACGTTTTGGCAATGATAATAAACAGTAGGTTTCCTTACCCGCTTGCTGGGTTCTCTTTGACGTACCTCATCAATTGACTCTATTGAGCTGTCACTTTCCTCACTTGGTTTATATTCAGATCCAGATTCTTCAGATATACTAGCAGTAACCATAGTATCATTGATATCCACTGAACTAGTTTCCAGTTCATTCTGCGACTCATTAGCTCTGTCATCACTGTCTTCTGTATAATTTAAGCTTATATCAACTTCACAATTATTGTTTTTCTCTTTCTCTAAGAAAACTATATCTCGCTTTAATTCTACATCATTCCTATGTGGGAAGTATATTCTAAACCCTTTGACTGTTTCGCCATATCCCACCATTACTCCTTTTTCTCCTTTGCTATCCCATTTCTTTCTCTTTTCTTTTGGGATGTGTACATACACTGGAGTACCAAAGGATTTTAATTGATGAATGTCAAAATCTTTTCCAAACCATACCTCATATGGTGATTTTTCATTATGTCTACTTTTTCCGGTTCTATTCAGAACAAATGCTGCCGTATTTATGGCCTCGGCCCACAATGATTTTGGAAGATCCTTGCATGCATTCAGCATTGTTCTAGCCGCCTCAACGAGCGTCCTGTTCTCGCGTTCTGCTTTTCCGTTTTGTTCAGGGGTGTAAGGGACAGTTGTTTGATGTAGTATGCCACGTTTGGTAAAGATTTCTTTGACTTCCCTATTTATAAACTCAAGGCCATTATCAGTTCTGAAGAATTTTATTTTATTACCTGTCACATTTTCTGCTATGTTAATAAAATCTTCTATGCACCTTTTTATATCAGACTTATTCTTGACAAAATACACCGATCTATAATTGGAGAAGTCGTCTTTCAATATTACAAAATATCTTGAGCCGCCGACTGACGTAACCTCCATAGGGCCGCAGGTATCTGCATGGATCAATTCACAAGTTTTATTAGTAACAGTTTCACTGTTTCCAAACGGCAACCGATGTATTTTGCCTTCTAAGCAACTCTCGCATTTTGTAACTGAAGTTTGTTTCACATCAATGTTGTTTTTCAATAATATATTTTTGACATATTCAAAGTTTTGATGCGCTAACCTTTCGTGCCACTCTTGCAATGTATTTTTATCTTTCGTAACCACATTAGCCACCTTGTTTTTATAGCGTAATTCCAAGTAGTAGGAATTTCCAACACGTTTTGCAATCGCACAAACTTGTTTGTTTTTATAAAATTTGCAAGAACTTTCATCTGTCAACATGACGTAGCCTTTGTCTGACGCGCGGTTCACAGAGAATAGGTTTGTTTTTAATTCTGGAACGAAAAGAACGTTATTTATGGTCGTTTGTACCCATTCGTTCCCGTTATAAACCTCTACCGCCATCTGTCCATGGCCTAACACACTAATCGCTGCTCCATTACCAACAATAACAGATGCTTTTTCTGTCTCGGTAAATGATGTAAATAACCCACGATCACAGCTCATATGTTCACTGGCCCCGGTGTCAACTAACCACTGAGATTGGCAATATTCTTTTAATGAGTCTGACACCACAAAAGCGTTACTTTTCTTTTGTTCTTTGTTCTTCCTAAACCAGCACCTTGACTTGTTGTGCCCACTTTTTCCACAGTAAAAACACTTGTTATTCTGCCCTTCACTTCGGTTGTTACTGTTACTTTTACACTCACTAAGAAAATGTCCCATTTTATTGCATTTAAAGCATTTTATATTCCTTTTATCTTTAGCAACAAACGCTGATGAACCCGAGGATGGAGTTTGTTCGCTTTTCTCTTTCAACCGCTCCTCTTCAATCAGTAATCTTGCAATCAAATTGTCCATTATTTGCTTATCGTCAGGGGCTGACTCCCACGCTGATACAAAATGCTTATACTCATCCGGTAACGACATCAATACTTTAGTAATCACAAACTTGTCTGAAACTTCTTCGCCAAACTGTTTGAGTTGATTTTGTAATTCCTGAATTTTTGACAAGAATTGTGACATTTCAGTGCCTGTTTCAAATTTATACTGAAAAAAGCGCTGCTGAATGATGTGAATACTTGTTGCAGACTTGTGCTCGTACACACTTAACAGTTTTCGCCACATTTCAGCAGAAGATGTACAAGTTATGATATGCAGCATGACATCCTCTGTCATCCTGGTAACCAGCAACGATTGAGCCTTAGCATCTTTGGCTTCCCAGGCAGCTCGTGCAACAGCTTCTTCTGGTTTTACTGTCCGTCCTTCAACAACGTCCAAGCATCCTTGACCTCTCAACAATACGGTTAATTGGAATTTCCATACACTCCAGTTCTTCACACCTTCCAGTTTTATCACACTATTTACTTCCATCTCGCTTTACTGCCTTGTCTCACAATAACTTGAACAAGTATTTCTCCTTCCTGACAAAAAATTTTCCAGTCGGCACGCCGGCAATCTAACCTCACTTTTTGCCAGTCTTCAAAAAAAACTGCGCGATGTAATTATTCCTTTTTCTTCTACTAATAGGTAGCCGTGTCTGGGCCCATAACCTATTGTATTAAAAAATAAGAACTCAGGTTTGTGGCGAAATATAACGTTTATGTAAAACAATTAACCAAACTAGGACATCTTGTAACAAAGGAATAAACGGTCAGTGTTACCAATCTTAAACTTAAAAATAAAATAATGTAAGAAGGTGAGATTACATTGGTATTTTAACAGTATTGGATTTTAATAAACTTCTGTTTTTAATGAAACACTAGTTTTATTAGATATATATTTTATTTTATCCACACATTACTTCTTATACTACTTATGAAAATCTATCACTTCCATATCGTAACCAGTCCGTAGCATCTTCTAGTCCTGAAGTGTAGGCAGCTGGCCCACACCTCTACATCTCATTTCCTGGCGCACCTTTATCCAGCTTCCTTTAAACAAGATATACCTTTATATTTCTATACCAGTAACCAATTGTTTACAAAGATTCGAACAATACCAATTACAACCACATAAACGGAAACGTTTCAAGATATTGATAGTGGACATTCACCTCGAAATAAGTGTTATAAAGACAAAAGTTCTGGTGTTACCTTTCTGTACTAAACTTCTTTTCATATTTCCAAATTATTCTAATTATTTTGCCAGTTGTAGTACTTGTCAAGTGGCATTCAATTCCTTTTGAATGCTTTTCCTTGCTTTTTCTTTTGGTTTGTACTAGATCCGTCGGTTTTTTGGACATCAAAACATTTTCGTACTTTTCTATAAGGATTTGTAATTTACTTGATAAAATTAACACTTTTCGCCTTGAAATATTTCTATTAATATACCTACTATTCACTTCTTCCAAAGACATTAAATAAATACTATCAATAGACAGGACATAGCGAACAAAAGTCAAAATCTGAAACTTGTTACTTGTGAGTAAAAAGTCGCTCAGTCTAGTATGACACCCCTACACGTCAAGTCATGTTTGTATCCGCTTTAGGCACTAAGAGAAAATCATTTTCTGAGAAAATATGCCGAGTTGCGCATTACGCCATTGTAAATCTTGTTATGGTAAAATTATTGGACCTAACTTCGGTTTATTTTCGTAAATATTCTTGGTATTTACGTAGTAATTAATTAAAATTCAACAATTTCCATGAATAGTTCTAGAACATTTTCTGATTTTATGATAGCGCCATCTATTGCTGAAAAGTTTAACCTTACCTAGCACACACCAGTGGCGTAGCGTGGGTTTTCGCCGCTTGGGGTCGACCAGAAATACGCCGCCCTTTGATGTTTATTATGTTTAAGAACACCAGTATTAAGAACGACTGCAGGTGTCCCGTCGGGGCCACTAGCTTTATTCTTACGTACGTCTTTCTGGTGGATACGATTATCCGACATATTCGTCACGTACCTATCAGGAGAAACAGGGGGCGGTGCGTCACCGGAATTCAGATGCGAAGATTCCGCAATAAGACTGGCAATTAAGTTTGCTTTCTTTTGGTCTGAGCCAGAGACCCGTCGGGTTTCAGCAGTGGTGGAGGTCAGGGACGGCAGAAGTTCTATTCACTCGAGCTTGCCGGGGACCAAAACGCTTTACCACCAACGGGGTTTGTTCCCTATTCGGCCAATGTGGTCAAACTGAGATCTCCACAACACCTTAAGAGTCACGTCACTTGCCTTGCGCATACGAGCATTGGCCCAAGGTCGGTATGCGCGTGTTTAATCGCGTCAGCGTGAACACACTCAGTGCCAAGTCATGGTTGAGCTTGGTCCGTCATTGTTACGTCAGAGAATGAACTTGGATTAATAAAAAGCAATATACCTGCTGCAGCATGAGGGTAGACTTAACATTGACATCAAACATCGACATTTTAACATATCATGGTAAAACCCCTGGCCACCTACCGAGCAATAGTTAAATCTTTGATTGGTTAAATAAGGAACAAACAATATCGAGAAACACCGACTTCCGAAATTAAAATTATTTTGATGGTTTTAGTGGTTTTTTTTCAGTCAGAGTACCTTTTTCTCATGACAATTCCAATTAACTCAAACCCTGCTAGGATGCATTGTTTTATTATGAAGTTCCCGTGTCTACATTCCGGCTATATCATCATCAGATCAGTTCGATAGTACCTTATAGCCAAAGTGCATCTCATGAAAACTCTAATAAGCTCAAACACGGGTAGGATACATTGATTATTTACGGAGTCCCGGTGCCTATCTTCTAGCTTCATCATCATCATCATCAGATCAGTTCGATAGTATCTTATAGCCCAAGTGCATCTCATGACAATTCTAATAAGCCCAAACACGGCTAGGATACATTGATTAATTACGGAGTTCCGGTGCCTATCTTCCGGCTCCATCATCGTCATCAGGTCACTTCGATGATACCATTTTCAACATACCTATTCAGAACCATTCATTTATTTGTATTATCGTAGTCGCATAACTATCATTGTGATATCTGTGCGAGTATGAACTTCCGTTGGCCATTTCTGGTCTTCTTCACCAGTTCCACTTCATCAAATGTAATTTTTTGACTGTAAATGCTCAGCCTTTGATGAAAATACCAAAAGAACTGTATGGTTGCCTATAATATTTAAGGAGTTCCCTCGATTTCGCCAAGATTCCATCATCAGATCCCGACTTGGTGACAATGGGACCATTTGGAAAGTATACTCTTTCCAACAAAAAAATATTTTTTTAAATCGGTTGGCAAGCGACGAAGTTATGCCCGAACATACTTACATAAAAAAAAATACAAACATTCGAATTGAGAACCTCCTTCTTTTTTAGAAGTCGGTTAAAAATGCGACGGCTGGATACTATAAGTTCATATATATAGGTTAGTGTTTTGAATATCTAGTAAAATAGCTTGATACTTTTCGATTATTTATAACAAATTGCAATGAGTAATACTTTAATATACTTTTTAGGAGACTTAGATAATGAGCAGGTGAAACTGTAAATTACCAGAACGGCAAAGGCATTGAAAACTCTTGAAGAAACTGAAATATCGACTTCTATTTTTTTTTTTTTTTTTTTTTTTATGGTGGGAAAAAATCATGCATTATTGACATCCCCTGCTCTTGGGCGGAGCGGGAGATAGTGTCAGACTCTTACTGACTAAAAGACCCACCCCGTTCCTTCTAGCCTTCATACCGGGGCTCGAGCGCCCTTTCGGATAACCCTGGCCCCAGTAGGCTTCGACCCGGCTGGGTCCCTGCTGTTGCTGACAACTCCTTGAGGCGCGCGGGAACAGTGCGCGCCGTCGACGACTTGGGCTTGGTCCGGACAGTTACCGGACGGCCGGACAGCGAGCTACCCATTGCTCACCGTCCGCAAGCCCGCGCCTACGGTGGCCGGAAATCAGGATCAGAATCCCGGCGGCGGCGGCGGCGGCGATGATAACGCCGTTGCCTGATGCGTTCGGCCTCCTCCTTTGCGAGCATTACTGCTTCGCAGAAGTCGGCGACCGCCTGCCACTCCTCCTCGCTCCGGACCATGGCCTCAACCAAGGCCCGGCGCGAGAGGTCTCCGCCGCCGATCGCCCCCACGAGGGCACGGCGATGTTCCGCCCAAGCAGGGCACACCTCGACTGTGTGCTCCACCGTGTCCTCCGGGCATTCCGCACAGTGGCGACACCCGGGCGTCACTTCCGCACGAATCCGGTGCAGGAAACTCCCGAACGAACCATGTCCGGTGAGGACCTGCGTCATGCGGAAGGTAAGGACGCCGTGAGGTCTTTCCAGCCACGCCTCAAAGAGGGGACTTACCGCCATGATTGTGGCGTGCCCAGCACTGGGTTGCGATAGTCGCTGACGCCATTTCACCATGAGATCCCGCCGGAGCTCTGTCCGCCATGCCGTGACCTGTCGCGGCGGCGGACTTTCACCCCGGCGTTGCATCTCCACGCGCATATCGTGCATGTGTGCAAGGACTGTTGCCTCCAGATCCCACGGTGGTAGGCCAGCCAGAAGGCTCGCCGCTTCGCGGGAGACCGTGCAGTATCCCCGCACCATCCTTATCGCCATGACCCTCTGGCAGGCGTTCAGTATGGCCGCCGGTTGCTTTTTCAGCGACGGCGCCCACACCGGCGCCCCGTAGAAGGCCATGGACCGAACGATCCCCGCGTAGAGCCTCCGGCAGGAGGCGTCTGGACCCCCAAGGTTGGGCAGGAGCCGCTTGAGCGCAGCCCCAGCCCGGTTGAGTTTGGGAGCCAGACGTCGGAAGTGCTCCACGAAATTCCACCGGCTGTCGAGGGCGAGTCCCAGGTACTTCATCGTCGACCCGACACCGATGTGAACTCCTCCTACCGTTAGCTGGGAACTCAATGGCGGCGCGTTCCGAGACTGGCGACCGTGGAAACACATCGCCTCGGATTTGTGAAGCGCCACCTCGAGTCCCAACTCCTGGATCCTATCAACGACCATCGCAACCCCGCGTGTCGCTAGAGCAACCGCCGCCTGGTACGACTCTCCCTGCGCTAGGACCAGCGTGTCGTCTGCGTAGCAAACCACGCTGACCCCGTCAGGGAAGTCGCCGCGCAGCACGTAATCGTACCCGATGTTCCACAAGGGTGGCCCTAGTACCGACCCCTGCGGAACACCGCACGACATCTCTCGACGTTTCCAGTCTCCCTGGTGATCGGGGTAGACTATAAATCTTTCCGACAGATAGGCCTCGACCACTCGACAGAGGTATTCGGGCACCCGGTGGTACCGGAGTGCCCTCCGGATCGTACTCCAGGGCAGGGAATTGAACGCGTTGGCAATGTCCAAGGACACTGCCACGACACACCTGCCCCGGGACACCGCATCCCCCGTCGTGAGGGCTCGCACGCGCATGATGGCGTCCACCGTAGAGCGCATCCTGCGAAAGCCGAACTGACCGTCCGAAAGGTCCGGCCCCACCCGTGTTAGGCGCGCGACGAGGCAGTTTGCAATGACTCTCTCAAAGAGCTTGCCCACCTCGTCGAGCAGCACAATGGGCCGGTAAGCGGACGGAGAGTCCGCAGGGCGCCCTGGCTTCGCTATGAGGACCACTTTCCCCGTCTTCCAGCAAAGTGGGAACTGGCCCCTTTCCATGCATGCGCTGAAGAGCCCTCTCAGTCGAGGCCCGAGAGCCTCCATGGCCAGGACCCAGGCCTTCCCAAAATATCGACTTCTGAATCACAATACATAAAAAATAATATTTTCAATGACAGGTATTTTTCTCCTTTCAGATCTTTTAGATTTAACAATCATTTACTGTTGTTTATAGGAGTTCTTCTGTCAGAGACGGCCGGCCAGATGCAGCGCATGATAGAGTCTCTACACGAAGCCAGTGCTAAGGTGGGACTAGAGATGAACCTAACAAAAACCAAGGTAATGACCAACTAAAGCTGGAAAAGACCCATAATAATCAATGGAGAGCCACTAGAACATGTTGAGAAATACATCTACTTGGGAAAATCGATAAGTTTTGACAAAAACAGCGACACACTGGAAATAGAAAGAAGGGTACAATTTACATGGAATAAATATTGGAAACTAAACGAAATATTCAAAAGTAATATGCCGACAGACATCAAAACAAAAGTCATGAACTCGAGTCTCTTATCATGTCTGACGTATGGGTGCCAGACCTGGAAGTTCACCTCTTAAGCCACAAATAAAATCAGAACCTGTCAAAGAGGGCTAGAGAGAAGCATGCTCAACATAAGGCAGATAGATAAAGTAAGACATACTAAGATAAGAAAAACCACCAAAGTGACTGACGCTCTAACGCATGCACTAAAACTAAAATGGAAATGGGCTGGCCATGTCGTGAGATTGATTGATTTTGATTTTTTTTTTTGACTCTGATCAAAGATGGACCGCCAGGGTGACATTGTGGAAGGGCCCGACGGGCAAGAGAAGCCGAGGTAGAGCACTAACCAGATGGGAAAATGATCTCAGACGGACAGCCGGCCCAAACTGGACTGACTTAGCACTAGATAGAGATGTATGGGCATCTTTGGAGGAGGCCTTTACCCAAACCAGGGTTCTGGCCGACTAAATCTATTTACTATTTAAAATTAACAAACCTATCTTTTAAAGTACTTACTATAATTTGAACTAATAAAATATTAAAAAAAAAAATCTTATGTAGATACTTTCACAATGTATTTAAACTTTGTAAAAAAAAAGCAAGAAATAAATGGCTTTATTATTATTATAGGAGACGCTTATGTATGACTAAACTAAATAATAGGCATATTGTTGTATTATATTATGACATTTGATTGTTTTAATTATATCTTATTTTTAGTGGTATCATTAAACTGTTACGAAATAATTGTGATTTCCTTTTTTAGACTTAAGCGTGAGAACACTGAAAAGAATAAAAAAGAAGGGTCTATTAATCAAGGAAAGTGAAATACTCCCGGAAAAAAATGCCCTCGTTGTGCAACAGTTTCCAATTTGGATAATTTTGATGTTCTGTTTGTGAATGTTATAGTAAATAAATTATATAAACGAAATTTAAATCTTTCGTTAATTCATTAAACCCCAAGCGAACGCCAGCGTTCTCTCTCATTGTCTTTCTATTGTGTATCTAACAGTATTCGATTTATTCGGATTATATTGAAGATAAAAATGCTTGACTGCAGGTCTAGCTCCACTACCACTAGTGCGCACAAATTGTTAGTTTGAAATTTGAAATCACTGGTAGTGGCACGTGTTCAAAATGGTAGAGTTGTGTGTCGTGAGTAAAAGGGCGTTATAACTCTATAATTTTTTTTACTTTATTTTTATTTTATTATTAAGGCACACCAACAATTTGTTTACAATATTTTTTCATTTAACATTCAGAAGATTGTACAGTGCAAACAAAACAATTACAGGCGTGCACAACATTCACGAATGCGTACCTAAATTCTTAGTATTTTTAAATTAAAAAAAAGGTCCAAGAAAGGGGAAGAAATTATGCGAGTGCGCTGTTCTAACAGTTTGAGTTTGGCATACCCTACCCTTCCGTCGCTTATCCATATGGAGTTTTAGGTCGAATTGTAATAAGGAATGTTTTTTAAGAACAGTACGCACTGCGTAACAGTGTTATATACCTACTTAGACTTTACAAATATTTCCAACTTATACGCGAACAAAGTCACGGGCAAGAGATATTGATTATAATAAAACAAAAGCAATCAAAAAACCCAATAGCAACATTGTCGACTTCTACGCGGACGAATTCACGGGAAAAGGCTAGTTGTTAAATGAACATGCATTGCATATAATCATAAATAATCAAAAGTATCAACATCGTTTAAGCAGCGTACAGTCACGGTGAACCGCTTCAGAATTTTTAAATTCGGCCTCCTTTTTGTTGTGCCATCATTCGTTGGTCAGACTCTAGCTGTGCCCGCGACTTAATTCGCGTGGACTACAGGATTTTGAATTTATTTTTTATAAAATAAAAGTAGCCTAAGTTACTCCTTATTATATCAGATACCTGCCAAAAAAAGTCCCGTCATAATCGGTCCAGCCATTTCAGAGATTAGCCGGAACAAACAGACAGACAGAGACATTTTTTTGTATGTACCGTATTATTCATAATCATGTTGTAAAAACTGTTATTTCAATATTACAAACAGATACTCCAATTTTATTTATATGCATAGATGTATAGATTATTTGGCTTATATTATTTAACCGGAACATGTAGGGTACCTACACTGATTAGGTAAGGTAAGGTACATGAGACAACCGCGTTACGTGACTAACAACTGAGAAGTCGCAGCCTTGCGCGTGCGAATTTGCGCGAACAGCTGTTTTATTTTTGTGATAAAACAAATAGGTATAAAAAAAAATCTTTGGGTAAATAGTTTGTAACCATGATGAGTACAGTAACGCGTACTTATAAGTATCAGTCACTAATTACCAGTCACATATTACTTGTTGCTTCTAATATGTGAGCACAATGTAGATAAGTAATAACAATAAATAATATAAAAAATAGAAACATAAGCCACTGGCAGCTAAGAGATGACCAGTCTCCACCGATGGGACCCGTTCACAGGTATGGCGCGTGCATCAGCCCCACTCAGCTCAACCATTTTGAAGGGGACCGAATGACCCAATAACTCGTGCCACCATCAGCCAGACATTTGAGTGAGTATGACAAACTCTCAACTGCCTTATAGTGGTAGTATATCTAAGTACTTTAAGACCATTGTAATCGCATATATAATGATATGTTATCCCAATAAACGGACAGTCTTACCACAGCATTCATTCCTTTTTATCTCTATTGCTTTACCAATTCTACGACTGGGACCGATTTTAATAAGGTACTTTCTTATACTTTTTAGTTCATTTAAAATTATTGCCAATTCCTCTGCCATAACACATAGCTATTCAATATATTAGCCTTAGTCATTATAATAATGTATTGTAGCAAACCGTACTAATCGCCGCGTCATTAATATACCTCAACGCTTACGCGACTATGATTTGGGATCGGGATGCGTATAACGAAATACACTCGGCTCACGCGACGCTCTGATTGGTCCCTGCGGTTCGCCGCCCGACTGGACGTTTTTAGGGTTCCGTAGCCAAAAGGCAAAAAACGGAACCCTTATAGATTCGTCATGTCTGTCTGTCTGTCTGTCTGTCTGTCTGTCTGTCTGTCTGTCTGTCTGTCTGTCTGTCCGTCTGTCCGTCCGTATGTCACAGCCACTTTTTTCCGAAACTATAAGAGCTATACTGTTGAAACTTTGTAAGTAGATGTATTCTGTGAACCGCATTAAGATTTTCACACAAAAATAGAAAAAAAGCAATAAATTTTGGGGGTCCCCATACTTAGAACTGAAACTCAAAATTTTTTTTTTCATCAAACCCATGCGTGTGGGGTATCTATGGATAGGTCTTCAAAAATGATACTGAGGTTTCTAATATCATTTTTTTCTAAACTGAATAGTTTGCGCGAGAGACACTTCCAAAGTGGTAAAATGTCTGTCCCCCCCCCTCTAACTTCTAAAATACGAGAATGATAAAACTAAAAAAAATATATGATGTACATTACTATAAAAACTGCCAACGAAAATTGGTTTGAACGAAATCTAGTAAGTAGTTTTTTTTTATGCGTCATAAATCGAAAAAAATACACTATTATTAAAACATCGATCAAAGTTACAACACATTACAAGAACTTTTATATTATGTTACTTGCTGCTACGGAACCTTTCATGGGCGAGTCCGACTCGCACTTGGCCGATTTTTTATGCTTGACGTTACGGATTCACGCGCGCTTTCGATCTCTTGATGTGTGAGAGAAGTTCCGTAACTGTGTTAAAACCTTTCTGATTGTGATTCGAGTTCTAGTATCTAAATCTATGTTTTACTCTAGCCGGCCACATCGATTAACAATAAAAAAAACTCTCACTAAGATTGTTTATGTGTTTAATTCAGTGCTCAATGCGAAACATGGCGCCCAACGTGGGGCCGTACCTACTTACAAACTCAGTGAAATCATTTAAAACAGTTCAGTGCACATCAAATACCTTGTTTTAGTGACTATTGTGGGTGTACCTATAATTTACAATGCCGAGGACCACAAGAGGACGAGCAGGAAGCCCGGTTGACAGAGATGATGCGGCGCAAATTCCCGCATTCCCTACTCCTCTGCCAACCATACGGACTCCGCCGCGGGGCCGCGCCGAAGATGAAACAAGTCCATCAATCCAGCCCGACGCCGGCACCTCCGCCTCTTTTCCAAGTGCCGACCTCACATTTTCAAATGAGAATGTCGCATCCATAATTGCGTCACTACAAAAATCACAAACAGAAGCGTTTCGAGACCTCTTATTAACAGTGAGTCACGCAAATTCATCCACTCCTGTGCAAATTCCGGGAGAAGGCACTCTGACGCGCTGTAGAGCATCATTCGCCGGCAAGCCGCACGAGTCCGTAGACGCGTTTATTGACGCCATAGAAGCGTATAGTGAGTGTGCGCAAGTCACCAGCGCTAACATTCTCCGCGGTCTCGCCTACTTACTCACCGATGAAGCAGCAACGTGGTGGCTGGGCGTGAAATCTACAATTACATCGTGGACGCAAGCGAAAGAAAACCTTATAAGCGCCTACGGTGACCGCCGCCCGCCCCACCGTATTTACATCGAATTATTCGGTAGTCCACAAACACTGTATGAAAATACAGATATGTTTGTCGCGCGCAGCCGCGCCCTCCTATCAAAAATCCCAGAAAGAGATATATCAGAAAAGGCAAGGCTCGATATGATATACGGCCTTTTACACACGAAAATAAGAAAAAGATTGCGCCGGGAAGAATTTGACTCGTTCCGTGACCTATTGCGACATGCGCGTAACATAGAAGATAGCCAGGGGGAGCCCGACGTGTCTAAGTCTACGCCGGCTACACGTGATCCGCGCGCGACCACGTCCGCCGCCCCACGAGCAGCCCCGGTTTCCGCAGTACCTCACGCACCGCGCACTCACGCCGCGCCACGCGCGCCCCTGCCCGGGATCGCGGCGGCGCCTGCGGCCCGCGAGGCGCGCCCGCCCGCAGCCGTGCAGGCCGCTGGCGCCACCGCGCCGCAGCCTCCGCGCGAGCGTGATGACCGCACGACACCAAAACAGCGACCATTTTGCGTGTACTGCAAATACTACGGACACCAGCGTGAACAGTGCCGTAAGTTAGCAGAACGAGGTGAGTCCACACCTGACTTTAATAATTCGCGATCAGTGCCTAATCCTGTCGTATCGTGTTATAAGTGCGGGTCGAAAGGGGTAACGCGAGACACTTGTAAACAGTGTAGTGTAGGTACTCAATTCCATAGTGTAAACATTACTGACGATCAAACGTATACACGCCAAGACGTGTCATCTTGTTATGATTATTTTACAAATGAAGATTATAACTTTGACATTTCATTTTCTAATGTTTGTGATGATAACTGTTATGATTGTGCGACGAGTGATCAATCGACAAGTACCCATGAGTGCAGTACAAGTGATGACATTTTAATTTCCGAAAACAATAGGTTTTCGTCTTGTCACTCGTCGAATGATAACTCGTACGGTCGCGACAATAATATTTTGTCGAATGATAACTCGTACAGTCGCGACCATAATATTTTTTCTATTGATGACGAAAATTGTCATAATATATTTTCTAATGATTGTTTGTACAGTCGCGAAAATAATTTTTTTTCTATGAATGATGAAACATGTGAAGCGCGTGAATCCTCCGTTGATACATCTAAAAACATTTTGCGTCCAATTTTTGACATTAATGTATTAAGTTCGCTTGGTACGGCGTTAGTTGACACGGGGGCCAAACAGTGTATCGCTGGCCATACCCTCCACGCACTCCTGCGTCGAAAGGGATATCCGATGCTACCATCCCGCAGACATATCAAATTGGCGGACGGGCAAGTACGGGATGTCGCGGTACTACTCACCACGCTCGATGTTTGTCTGGCGGACAGGGTGATTGAGACGCCCTTCATTATTTTGCCAGACGCAACTAACAATGAAACCCTTCTGGGAATTGACTTTTTACGTAAAGCGAAGGTAGTTGTCGACTTTAGTGACGGATGTTGGTTTTTTGCTGACAATCGACACGCTCACTACCCTCTCCGTTACGAGTCACCTTATCTACCTAAAATCTCCATCTCATCAGCACATGTGCAACTCAGGGACGACGAAGGCGCCGTGCTGTCAGTGACGGACCGCAGCCAATTGGCGCAGGTCCTGATGGTTAATGAGGACCTCTTCCGACCAGGGGGAGATCCAACTCCCTTCGCCGAGCACCGTATCGACACCGGGGAGCATCCGCCCATTGCAGTACCTCCATACCGCCTTACACCCGCAAAGAGAGAAATTATGCAAAAAGAAATAGACAAGATGCTGAAGGATGACATCATAGAGGAATGTGAGTCTGCTTGGTGCTCACCAGCTCTCTTGGTACCCAAGTCGAATGGCAGCGTCCGGTTCTGCGTGGATTACCGACGCTTGAACTCTATCACTAAGACAGACCACTACCCCATGCCTCTCATCGACGAGCTGTTGCAGTCAACTAAGCGCAACTGTTACATGAGCACGTTGGATCTTCGGTCAGGATACTGGCAGGTGTCTGTCAATCAGCTTGACAGGGACAAAACTGCGTTCATTAGCCCGTTGGGAACTTACCGTTTTAAGCGGATGCCCTTCGGACTGAAGAATGCGCCTGCCACGTTCATGCGCCTCATCGATCGCTTGCGTTCCTGTCCGTCGCTGGCAGATGTCACCGTCCTAGCCTATCTTGACGATCTGCTCATCATCAGCGAGGGTTTCCAGCGCCATCTCCAAGATCTCCAAGCAGTTTTTGACCGACTGCGAGAATTCAACCTGCGGATTAATAGGGAGAAGTGTGTCTTTGCCCGAGAAAACGTCAAGTATCTCGGACACATTATCACTCAGCAGGGTGTCTCTCCTGATCCTGCCAAGGTCCAAGCGGTACTGGATATGAAGGAGCCCGGAAATCTGAAACACTTACGCACATTCTTGCAAACCTGCTCGTGGTTTCGCAAATTTATACCCAACTTCTCATCGGTTGCTGAACCACTGACGAGATTGACCAAAAAGAGCCAGACCTGGACCTGGGGTAACGAACAGAAGACCGCTTTTGTTGAACTAAAACATCTACTTACCTCAGCGCCGATTCTTATCCAGGCTGACTTCAAACGTCCGTTTATTCTGCGCACGGATGCAAGCAATTACGCACTTGGAGCGGTTCTACTGCAGGGGGAGGCTAAAGAGGAACGACCCATAGAGTACGCCAGCCGTCTCCTGAGCGCCGCCGAGCGAAACTATTCCACGACGGAGCGAGAGGCCCTCGCTGTCGTGTGGGCTGTCGAGCGATTTAGATCTTACCTGGACGGACATCCTGTGATCGTAGGAAGTGATCACCAACCACTCCGTTGGTTGCTGACCTTGAAGTCTCCTACCGGACGCCTGGTGAGATGGGCTCTCAAGCTCCAGTCATTCGACATCAAATTTGAATATACACCTGGAAAGGCGAATGTAGTAGCGGATACGTTGAGCAGGCCCAGTTGCTCGGAGGAAACTCGTGACTCCTGTGGTATATGCTCCGTGATCATAGACTTACCTACTAAGAGTCCTGAGACCTTGAGACAGGCACAGATTGCCGATCCAGAGGTTGAGAAGATTATGAAGCAAGTAGAAGGTCCAGACGATGTCGCTGCACGCAGATGGACGGAGCGCGGTTACCTAATGGAGAAAGGGATACTGTACCGTCTGAATCCTGATTCGGAGAGTGAATCCCCGCAGCTGGTGATACCTACCAGCATGCACGCTGAAATCCTGAAGGAGTGTCACGACTCGCCGCTCGCAGGACATCCTGGAATAGACCGTACTTACCTGAAGGTCTCGCAGCTGTACTACTTTGCAGGTATGCGACGCATAATCACGGATTATGTAAAAGCCTGTGTACACTGCCAACGCTACAAGGCGAGTAATGCTAAACCGCCAGGGCTGCTGCAAACACCTGTTTTGAATCAGCGAAACGAGGTTCTCGCCATAGACCTATTTGGTCCTCTTCCCGAGGGGGAGAATGGTGAACGATGGGTACTACTCGTAGAAGATACCGCTACGAGATGGGTAGAGCTCTACGCCCTTCAAGAAGCTACTGCTGAAGCCTGCGCACGTACTCTTATCGAGGAATTCTTTCTCAGGTACGGTTTTCCGCGTAGAGTAACGTCCGACAATGGCGTTCAATTTGTCGGGGCTGTCATGCAACAATGTATGTTCATCTTGGGAATCAAACAGAGCTTCGTGCCACTTTACCATCCGGAAGCAAATCCAGCCGAGCGAAAGAATCGCGATTTAAAAGCCCAGCTCGCTCTTCTGGTGGAAAATGATCACACCTCATGGCCGAAGAAGCTTGCTGTTATCCGCTTCGCTATGAACAGTGCTTTTTGTCGTACCACTGGCGTAACTCCGGCTTATCTTACGTTCGCGAGGGAACTTCGAACGCCCGCCGAAGCAGGTCGCGATTTGAGAGCGGTGCTCAATAAAGAAAACTTTCTTCCCCAGATCACCCCATATCTACGATCTTTCATCGGTAACCTGTCCTCGATTCGAGAGCGCGTTGAAGCTCAACAGGACCAAAGTAAAGAGGTAGCTGATCAATCGAGACGCCCTAGTCCTACATATAAGGAAGGCGATAAAGTACTCGTCAGGTCGCACGTTCTGAGCCAAGGAAGCAAGAACTTGACTTCCAAGTTTGTCCCAAAACGTGATGGACCCTACGTAATCTCGCGAGTGGTGAGTCCCACCACATTTATGATTGCGCCAATAGATCAACCTACTGAAATCCTAGGCAAATATCATTCCCAGGATCTCACCCCATTTGTCCCAAGAGTTGTGGAGGATGAAACGACTCCCAGACCGGTGATTCCCAAACGACGCCGCGGACGGCCGAAACAGCTAGTTGAGGAACGGGGGCGTTCTCCTCAACTAGAGGGGGAGTATGTAGCAAACCGTCCTAATCGCCGCGTCATTAATATACCTCAACGCTTACGCGACTATGATTTGGGATCGGGATGCGTATAACGAAATACACTCGGCTCACGCGACGCTCTGATTGGTCCCCGCGGTTCGCCGCCCGACTGGACGTTTTTATGCTTGACGTTACGGATTCACGCGCGCTTTCGATCTCTTGATGTGTGAGAGAAGTTCCGTAACTGTGTTAAAACCTTTCTGATTGTGATTCGAGTTCTAGTATCTAAATCTATGTTTTACTCTAGCCGGCCACATCGATTAACAATAAAAAAAACTCTCACTAAGATTGTTTATGTGTTTAATTCAGTGCTCAATGCGAAAGTATTAATATTCATAGACATATAGATATTATTAGTACAAAATGTGTAGTTATAACGTATCTAAAAGAAAGTGTTAATGCATATTATTTTATGCTCATAGCAACATGAAGCATGACTAAATAGACACTATAGTATTGATTGCTGAGCTTTCTTTTACATACGATTACGATATTGGGGACTTACGATTTACGCACTGTTTATTCGCACTACGTTACGCACTGGAATATAGGTAGGTTATCTTTGAGCTACGCACTAATCACTTCACCAACACTAACACTGCACCTCAGACTACACTGTCCGGTTTGATCTCGTGTCTCCGCAGGATACTCGCGTTCCGCATCAGCCTCATCTCGTCCAATCTCCTTCGTATCTGTTTATCATGGCACTTTTTTGCCAACTTATATAGAATTATTACAATTCCAGCCACTAATGCGCTGCATATGATAATGAGCAAAATATTTGTAGTTTCGTGCTGCTGAACTTGTTGCGTACTAGCCGTGTTTTGGCCTCCGCTCTGTGCGATCACAACTTCTTCTTTTGTGTGGGTGCCTCCCATTTTTGTGGGTCAATTATACTTTCAGGAACGGGTTTCTGATATAATTGATGCGTTAGTAGTACACTGTGTCTTGGTTCTGAGTAATAACACATCTTGATAAAATTTATTTCGCACTTATTACATTGAAAAGTAACTGTTCTCAATAGATGTTTACATAACTTAGTCCTTATTGGTACGCGGGAATGCACTCAACCAGAGTTCGGGTATCACGGTCGCCATGTAAGGATTGGCGATAGGATAGAAATGAATCGAATGAATGCTGTGGTAAGACTGTCCGTTTATTGGGATAACATATCATTATATTATATGCGATTACAATGGTCATAAAGTACTTAGATATACTACCACTACAAGTTCACCGAGGCGTATCCATTACAAAACAAAGATACGGTAAGTGTAGCGCGTGCCTTAGTAGATAATTTTATTTTAAGGTTTGGCATACCTCGTGAAATCGCCACTGACCGAGGGACAGAATTCCTGTCAAGTACAATGAAGGGGATATGTCAACTTCTAAAAATCAATCAACTCTCCTCAACAGCCTATCATCACGAAAGTATAGGAGCGCTGGAGAATTCGCATAAAACTATGGGTTGTACCTTAGAATCAACTGTGAAAATAAAACAGGAAGTTGGAGCAGCTGGTTACCGTATTGGTGTTTTGCGTACAACAATACGGTACACACTGAAACCAAGTAAACGCCTCATGAGCTTGTCTTTGGGAGGAAATGTATATTGCCCAATAACTTATCGGGTAATGTCGTAGATCCCTTATATGCTCACGATAACTACGCGCTAGAGCTAAAATATCGGCTGCAATTAGCACAAAAAGACGCTCGCGATAATTTGATGTGTAGTAAAATAAAACGAAAAGTTAAATACGATGTTAATTTGAAACCAGTGTATTATAAGAAAGGAGATTATATACTATTAAGGAATCCATCAGAGAATAAAATGGATCCAGTGTATCTTGGACCATATTTAGTAGTAGAGGATTTGGATCCTAATGTGAAAATTATCAATAAAGGAAGAGAAGACATAGTTCATAAAAACCGCACAAAGCTATTCAATGTGTTAAATTGTAATGACAGCGTGGCATGAAACAGACCGACATTATTTCTTTTCATTGTAAGAATTAAAGGGGTAGTTTTAAGGAACACACTTTGAAAGATTCGTAATTTAAGTACATATTATATAATCAAAAACTAATGTAAACAAACATCTATTAATTATCTTTAATTAAAGCTACATGATTTATGTAAACAAAAATTGTAAAAAAAAAAAAAATCTCATGTATGTTTATTTTTTTTTCCTTAAGAGGGAAGGTGTAGTGGTAGTATATCTAAGTACTTTAAGACCATTGTAATCGCATATATAATGATATGTTATCCCAATAAACGGACAGTCTTACCACAGCATTCATTCGATTCATTTCTATCCTATCGCCAATCTTTACAGCCTGCTCGTAATGTCAAACAAGTTGTAACCTAATAAAAAATGCTCCATGGTACTTCACATTCACAAATCTAGAAAAAAAAACCGGCCAAGTGCGAGTCGGACTCGCCCATGAAGGGTTCCGACACACATTTTACCACTTTGGAAGTGTCTCTCGTGTAAACTATTCAGTTTAGAAAAAAATGATTTTAGAAACCTCAATATTATTTTTGAAGACCTATCCATAGATACCCCACACGTACGGGTTTGATGAAAAAAAAAATATTGAGTTTCAGTTCTAAGTATGGGGACCCCCAAAATTTATTGCTTTTTTTCTATTTTTGTGTGAAAGTCTTAAAACGGTTTACAGAATACATCTACCTACAAAGTTTCAACAGTATAGCTCTTATAGTTTCGTAAAAAGTGACTGTGACATACGGACGGACAGACAGACAGACAGACAGACATGACGAATCTATAAGGGTTCCGTTTTTTGCCATTTGGCTACGGAAGCCTAAAAAGGGCTTTTGCATTATACAATACTTTATATAAATATATTTATGTAGTATATATATTATATTAAATATATATGTATGTGTATTTTATCTATAATTATGTATATTCTTACTCTTGTTTTAATACCAAAATTTTCTTTTTGTGCGCCTACCATATTGTCTCTTCACCACCCTAGGTTGACTGGTAGAGAATGCCTAAGGCATTAAGTCCGCCTATGTACTTTTTGTTGCATGAAGATTAAATAAATAAATAAATAAATACTATTGTTTTCAAATACAAAAGGTAATTAGGTGTTTCTAGTAATTATTAAGATTTTTAGTATAAATAATTTGGCCGTATCTTGGCCACTCCCTTTTGTTATTTTGCCAAGAACGGCTGGACTACGAAAATTCCAATTAAACCAAACATTGTTAGGATACATTGTTTTAAAACGAAGTTCCAGTGCTCACCTTTCACCTTCCGGCTTCATCATTAGACCAGTTCGATACCTTACAGCCAATGTGCATCTCATGTCAATTCTAATAAGCCCAAACACGACTGGGATACATTGATTAAATACGGATTTCCGGTGCCTATCTTCCAGCTCATCATCATCAAATCACTTCGATGATACCTGTCCCAACATAACTATTCAGAACCATTAATTTATTTGTATTGTCATAGTCGCTTAAATATCTTCGTCATGCTACGCTTTATATCTATGTGAGTATAAAGTTCCGTTGACCATTTCTGGTGTTCTTCATCAGTTCCACTTCATCAAATCTTACTTTTTGACTGAAATAATTCCTCGCAGACATTAATAAAACTGAATACAACAACCAATTTTACTAAAAATCTTTAACAGAAATTAGTTTCTAGAAAGCAACGGCTAATTTGACATTCCTATTCCAGTGGCGCAGATATTTCATGCTAAGACCAATTAAAATAGTAAAAGTCATTATTTGCGTCACTACGTATGTCCTAGGTTATGTGTGACGATGTCCTAGGGTATCTGCTAGGTAACTGTGTCAGGGATACCAAATACGAGGCCACTATGCCATGCAATCGCTAACAGTTAATATGCAGATATTTTTTTCCACAAGTACAAAAATAAATGTCGATCGATTTCCATGTTCTACTGACTTACTTGTAACAGAATGTGTTGGATTTTTTTTTTCTGTTAATTTTTTTGTACTTGTGGATGCCCCGATGGATGAATATCTCTCAACGAAAGACGTTTGATTGACATTATGTTATAGCTCGCAGAACAGTTCGTCAATGTTTCTGGAGTAGCGCCCACCTACCTACCTACCTATTATAACTAGTCTGTTGGTCTAGTCTAGTGCATAGATTCCCAAAGGGGCCGGTATTATCCGCCGCAGGCGCTGGAGCACTCCTGGGGGCCGCCCCCCAGCAAAGGTTCAAAAGCAAACATCAGGCTTTATGTTAGTCAAGGGAGCAGTCGCGGCGTGAGTTTAGTGCAGTAGCTAATTTACTGTCTAAAATAAAATCAAAAGTAAAAAATAAACTTTTTAAAAACAAGCTTTTAAATCAACGCGCTAAAAAGAATAAAATAAAACTTTTCCTTTAAATACTTGTCGCGAGATTTTTAAAGTATATTCATTACTTAGTTTGAAAATTAAAATCAATCAGATCAAGTTATTTAATTCGTTTAATTATCTACACAGGTAAATCTCGCGGACAAGCTTTCATAGGTATCATATAAATTGGGTAATGACGTTATACATAAGTTAATAATAAAAGATTTAAAGGAAAAGTTTTATTTTATTCTTTTGAGCGCATTGAATTAAAAGCTTGTTTTTAAAAAGTTTTTTTTTACTTTTAATTTTATTTTTTACTTTTTAGTGATAACTATTTTAACTCGCATTCGTATTCTCAGCATTCCTTTTATTTGACAGCCATATTTTATGTTAGCGTATAACAAAAGTCTACCATATCAAAATTTCAGTTCAATCGGTTGCAGATATCTGCTTCAAAATTGATTTGTGAGATTTCATCCGAACAGTTACATACTCGTACAAACATAGAGTGAACTCTACGCTAAATAAAAGCTTATATAAAAATGAAACTTCAAAAGTGAACGAATCTAATGATATGGCGTTTATACTCCGTTTAGGCCTTAGAGCATTAAACCAACGTTTAGGCACATAATTTGATACTCGCTAGGAAATCAAAATCTATACAAAGGGTACTTCCCGTTGGCCTAGAATCCTGAATTTTGTTATGAAGATAGCACAAATATAAGACTGAAAAGTCTTCAGACTTGTTGTTGCGTCATAATTTTGCGATTTGGTATACCTATAATCTTCGAGACCTGATTCGGGAAATCAACTATTTACGTTATATATGTCAGAAACTTTGTATGGAACCCTCAGTCCGACTCGCATTTGACCAGTATAGGACAAACACTAACCTCTCCCCGTAGAGGTCCATTGTAGAGGGATTATTTTTTTACGGTGGGAAAATCATCTAATGACAACCTCCGCTCTTGGGCGGAGCTAGTGTCACACTCTGACTAAAAACCCACCCCGTTCCTTCGTACCTTCATACCGGGGCTCGAGCTACTCTTTCGAAACTAACCCTGGCTCCAGTAGGCTTCGACCCAGCTGGGCCCCTGCTGTTGCTGACAACTCCTTGAAGCTCGCGGGAACAATGCGCGCCGTCGACGACTTGGGCTCGGTCCGGACAGTTACTGGACGGTCGGACAACGACCTACCCATTGCTCGCCATCCCAAGCCCGCGCCTGCGGTAGCTGGACATCGGGATTGGAATCCCGGCGGCGGCGAGAGCGCCGTTGCCTGATGCGGTCGGCCTCCTCCTTTGCTATTTATTTCGGACCAAATTACTCATCATTATCAAGACAAATAAAGTGATCTCAAGGGGAGGGGGTTACAGATACTGGCACGGATCTTGAGCACTGGCTTCAAGTTGCGCAGAAGTCAAATATCGGGCCTATTTAGTAGTATGCAGCGGCGCGCGGGTGGACAACGAGCGGTGCGCGCCAGTCAAGCGGTGACCACCCGCGCGTCTGCATTGCAGTGTTGTGCAATTTGTTTTAGTCGTAGAATTTGTCAGGACATTGTCTCTGTTCTTCATAATTTCTATACGTCTCGCCTTTCCTTTTCCTTGCCCTATAGTAGGCATTCATTTCTTCTTTTGCCCACAATAAATAGAATCAAAAAGATGTTGTCGCCGTTGTTTAGACATTTTGTTAGCGAATAAAAACAAATATCTGGACGACACAACCACGAAAACAACGCTACGCCGCTATAGTGCCGCGCAATCCGCCCGGTCTGCATTGCCCGCTCCGCCGCCCGCAAGATTCGAGGCAGAGGCCTTATGGCATCGAGAAAAACCTCCAAGTCCTGCCAAGGTGGATTATATACAGTGCCAATGAGAAGCTTTTATTATTATTATTATTTATTATATATTTTTTTTTTTATTTTTTTTTTTTATTTTTTTTATTTTTTTTTGCTTTTTCTCATTAATTTATGGTTAAACCTAACCTGCTCCACACTAGGGTGTTCAGGGTGAGCCCTAACACGCGAGTTTATGCTATTCTTAATATGAAAGGCAACCCCCCACCACGTTCCCTAAAACGCCTTGTGCGTATGGGTGGAATATTTACCATGTACCGGTGGCGCAATGCCGTACGTCTAACGGAACGATTAATGAATGATGAAACGAACTTGGCAGAATTAGATTGTGCAATCCCGGGGCTCAGTCCCCGAAATATATACAATAGTATTTTATATTTTATAGGGGATATAAGTGATGTTGACACTATTGTGCACACCTTCAACTCTTACATGGTCCAGCTGTTTGATCTGCATGGTCCTGTTAAGAGTAGGACTTTCAGGAAACCGCTTACACCATGGGTAACTGATAACATTAATAATTTCCCAAATCATCCCAAAGATGAAAACAGTACTCCATACACAATCGAACTTGCGCTTGATAAAGGTTGAGCAGCTGTTTCGTCGTGAAAAACGGTCTCACCTTTGCTAAGACCCGCAATTTTTTGGCAGCCAGTTGAGCTGTGGTGTCGACGACGGTGGACGCCCTCATGCGCGTGCGAGCCCTCACAATGGGGGATGCGGTGTCCCAGGGTAGGTGTGTCGTGGCAGTATCCTTGGACATTGCCAACGCCTTCAATTCCCTGCCCTGGAGTACGCTCCGGAGGGCACTCGGTACCACCGGGTGCCCGAATACCTCTGTCGAGTAGTCGAGGCCTACCTGTCGGACAGGTATATTGTCTACCCCGGTCACCAGGGAGACTTGTAACGTCGGGAGATGTCGTGCGGTGTTCCACAGGGGTCGGTACTAGGACCACCCTTGTGGAACATCGGGTACGATTACGTGCTGCGGGGCGACCTCCCTGACGGGGTCAGCGTGGTCTGCTACTGTCCTGCCCAACCTTGGGGGTCCAGATGCCTCCTGCCGGAGGCTCTACGTGGGGATCGTTCGGTCCATGGCCCTCTACGGGGCGCCGGTGTGGGCGCCGTCGCTGCAAAAGCGACCGGCGGCCATTCTGAACGCCTGCCAGAGGGTCATGGCAATTCGGATGGTGCGGGGATACCGCACGATTTCCTGCGAAGCGGCGAGCCTTCTGGCTGGCCTACCACCGTGGGATCTGGAGGCAACAGTCCTTGCACACATGCACGACATGCGCGTGGAGATGCAACGCCGGGGTAAAAGTCCTCTGCCGCGACAGGTCACGGCATGGTGGACAGAGCTCCGGCGGGATCTCATGGTGGAATGGCGTCAGCGACTATCGCAACCCCGTCATGGGCACGCCACAATTATGGCGATAAGTCCCCTCTTTGAGGCGTGGCTGGAAAGACCTCACGGCGTCCTTACCTTCCGCATGACACAGGTCCTCACCGGAAATGGCAAGTTCGGGAGGTTCCTGTTCCGAATTAAAGCGGAAGTGACGCCCGGATGTCGCCACTGTGCGGAACGCCCGGAGGACACGGTGGAGCACACAATCTCGGTGTGCCCTGCTTGGGCGGAGCATCGCCGTGCCCTCGTGGGGGTGATTGGCGGCGGAGACCTCTCGCGCCGGGCCTTGGTCGAGGCCATGGTCCGGAGCGAGGAGGAGTGGCAGGCGGTCGCCGACTTCTGCGAGGCAGTAATGCTCGCCAAGGAGGAGGCCGACCGCATCAGGCAATGGCGCTCTCGCCGCCGCCGGGATTCCGATCCCGATTTCCAGCCACCGTAGGCGCGGGCTTGCGGACAGTGAGCAATGGGTAGCTTGCGGACAGTGAGCAATGGGTAGATTACCCTTAGAACCTCAAAACAATAATTTCTTAGGTAAAAAAGTTATTATTTCAATTTTAATCCTACCAGCAACTTCTATAACCTTCTTAAGAACCGGGACCACTGTGCAGTGAGGACGACGAGGTGGAGACGACCGGGAATAAACCGAGTTTGTTTGATATTCTCTCTGCGCCCCAGCAGCGATACCATTACGAAGACATAATGTAGGTATATTATGTTAGCGTCTTCAGCATTAAAATATGCAGCCATAGCCAGCACTTATGAAGGCACAGCACATCACAAGCACATGAGTAGACATAAAAAACTATTTACAAAAATAAATAACCGACTATGTTAATTGTGATATATCTGTGTGAATATGAAGTTCCTTTGGTCATTTTTGGTCTTCCTCACAAGTTCCAATAAATTAGATCTCATTTTTTGACTGTAAATGCTTATTGTTTTTGATGAAAATACCGAAATAACTACATGGTTGCCTATTTTATTTGAGAAGTTTCCTCGATTCCACCACAATTCCATCATCAGATCTTGACTTGGTGACTATGGGACCATTTGGGATGTATACCATACAACAAGAAAATAATTTTTCAAATCGATTGGCAAGCGACGAAGTTATGCGCGAAAAAACATATAAAAATACAAACATCCGAATTGAGAACCTCCTCCTTTTTAGAAGTCGGTTAAAAATCAAATGTTTGATTAGAGATATTTGCTAAAGTTTTAATCATTTTTAATTACTAAGAAAGAGCTGTATTTTTAATTACTAAGAAAGAGCTGTTACGGAATCAATAATTATCGTAAATAGTTTTCAAATTGGCTTCAAATTATTAAATCTGGGATTTTGCATAAAAATCTAAAAATCTTACTAACTCAAAAAACTACTGAATATCGGTAGAAAATTTAGTGGCTTAATTTTTGCAGTTTATTCCAACCTTGACGTCCTGCAAGGGATACGTCGAGTTACCAGTAACCCTGTAAGTATTAATCGTAAAGTAAATAGCTATAAACTTTGATACTAACTGAGAGATAGTTTTCTATATTTATCTAAAAACAAAAGTTGCTACAAAAATCTCTTGCTTTTCTTTTGCTGACCTTAACAGAAAAGAACACAGAATTGCTAAAAAAGTTTGAAAGCAATACTTAAAACACTTTTTTTTCAACAATACCTAACGAATTATTGCACATTACCTAGCCCTGATATAGAAGTTGAGGAAAAGTTGCAACCATTCAATCGCTAACGAAAATAAAAATATTTGGTCTGTGCACGTTTCTGCATATTTAGCTCGAACTAGTTTTACAACAACTTACATTTAAGAGTTAGACCGCTCAATTTAATTTTACTTAAAAATTATAATATCAGACTCACCGATTGTACGGGATATCAGCACCGGCGTTGGCGCTCTCCCATGGAGGCTTGGACTGCTTTTGGAAGCCGGCGCCACCCCCCGCGAACATAGTCTTGTTAACACTCACTCCTGGCAAAGCACAACAACCACAAAGATAATCACAATACACTTATTTATTCAGGTGACAAAACCACCGTGTTTATTTCGCATTTGTTTATTTCTTTAAGCGTATTTTTTCGCTGGAGCGTTCACAGCGGCCGCGTCTCGTCGCTCTCTCTCAAACGCTATCTTAAAATATTTTCGGAGTATGTGAAGTATTCCTGGATTAAGAAACGCGTCCTACCGCAGTGTCTGTGACTGCTGAGTTTTATTTTTACACTGGACAGTTTTTCTGCTCAGATTTGCGTAATTACAAAAACTCAAGTTTAGAAGTAGACAATTAATAACACATGGTTAATAACATTAATGCCGTGAGTTTGGAATAGACGGTGAAATTAATAATAAACTTATTATTGTTATAGTTTTTACGTCATACGTCGCGCATTAGGTCAATGTCGAAATTAATTTTATCTATAGTATAAATCGCTGACTGAATTACTGTTTTACGTAGAAAAAATATTCATATATTTTTTTTGTAAACCTTTGTAAATATAATATAAAATAAAAATTAAATAAAAAAATAAAAAGCCTTTTATTTCCTGATAATTACATAATACAATTATTTTTTTCTAACTGCTTTGAACACTACTTCGCGGATCTCGGATAAATAAAACACCGGAGACCTTGATATTGGTATATTTGTATCGGATCTTGACGTGATCTCAATATCCAATCTCAAGCTCTCAAACTCAAAAAAATTACATTTGTTCACAGATATATAATTGACGGAAAATATTAACATCGCGATGTAGAAAGTAGGTCTGAATCAACAAAGCCATCTAGTTGTAAAAATGGAACTAAAACATTACATCATTAGTTGGCAGTATATAGATTATTGAAAGAGAATCTTAACATCGCGATGTAGAAACTAGGTCTAAATGAACAACGCCATCTAGTTGTAAAAATGGAACAAAATTTTAAGACATTTTCTTTGCTTAAATAAATTGACTTCGAACAGCTTAATAATAAAGAATTTATTAAATAATTAATTAGGTAATCTGCAGTGACATACCAAACTAAGCGCACCAAGCACTACAAATTGGCAGCTAAGGATAGCCGTCATTTTAGTACACCTAACGCACCCAATCCAATACATCAATGTACACACTTTATTTTGGGTCCAACACTACATTTATGGTGACAAATGTCAATGTCAAGGCAAAGTCAATGTCAGTCAAATCAAGTCAAATTGTCAAGACGAATCGCCAAACCAAGGTCGTGTTTTTGTTTAGCAATTTGTATTAAATTTACTGCAACATTAAATAAAAGTTGTGCTAAAATAATGTCCACGGAAAAAAAAAATGTCTACGGAAAAAAATGCAGATCATCCACAGGAACCCCTGATTGGGTGAAGGCCTCCTCCAATGATTCCCAAATGTTTCTGTCCTGTGCGGTCTGTTTCCAGTCAGGACCGGCTGTTTTTTTTAATTCCATGTTATCATCGTGTTACGGGTCTACCTGTACTCCTTTTGCCAAAAGGCCTTTCCAAAAGGTCACATTTAACATCCATCTGTTATCGGTTAGCCTCGCAACGTGACCTGCCCATTTCCACTTGAGTTTTTGCGCATACTGCAATGCATTGTGGCTTTAGTTACTGATCTTATTTTTGAGTGTCGTATTTTATCCAGTTTCTTTATTTTCAGCATGCTGCGCTCCACACCTCGCTGACAAGTAGTAATTTTTTTTTTCTTACTTTTGAAGTGAATAATTTCCACATTTGACATCCGTACGTCAAACATGGTAGGAGGCTGAAGTTCATAACTTTCGTTTAGAGGCTGATAGGAAGATTACATTCAGTCAAAAAAGTATCGCGAATGGATGATTTGTTTATGGTTCCAAATTCAAATTTAAGATTTTGTTGTTGTTTTTTTGGTGTACAATAAAGTTTATTCTATTCTATTCTATTCTAGATTGGCACAACTGTTTTCCATTATGGCGCGGAGTTTAGTTGCATCTGTTATTTATATTAAATACAGTGCTGTTTTAGTAATATATCTAGTGTGTATTGCGAATTTCATGATGGACAAAACATCGAACACAGAGTTTGTCTTAAATTTTGCATCGCCAATGGAATTTCGTGTCACTGAAAATAATACAGAAGGCTTATGGTGAATTGAGTTTATCAAAAACACGTGCTTATGAGTGGTACAAAGCATTCAAAAGCGGTCGAGATGTGATGAAAGATTTGCCTAGCTCTGGTAGGCCATCAACCTCTGCAACTGAAGTTAACATCGCAAAAGTGAAGGAAATAGTGACTGAAAATCCTCATTCAAGTTTGATAGAGATAGCCGCCGAACTTTCTGTATTTCACGAGTCGATCAGTACCATTTTAACTAATCATTTGGGTATGAAACATGTTGCCGCTCGGCTAGTCCCAAAGACCTGAATTTTCTTCAAAAACTCAATCGCATGAGAGTCGCTGAGGACATGCTAAACCGAGTCAATTCCGACCCAACATTCATGAAACGCATTGTTACTGGCAACGAGACGTGGGTTTACGAGTTTTACATGCAAACAAGTCAACAAGCTTCGGAGTGGCGCCTTCCAATTGAACCAAAACCGAATAAACCACGCCAAAGTCGATTAAAAGTCAAAGTCATGTTGACTGTTTTCTTTGACTATCGCGGTGTTGTGTACTCGGAATTCTTACCGGAAGGTCAAACGGTAAATAAAGAATATTATTTGAGCGTTATGGGGCATTTAAGAGAGCAAATTCGACGAAAAAGGCCAGATTTGTGGAAAGAAAATTCTTGGATTTTGCACCACGGTAATGCGCCTTCGCACAAGGCCATCATTGCGAACGAATTTTTGACCAAACACTCAACAAATACCATCGTGCAGCCACGATATTCGCTAGATATGGCTCCAGCCGACTTCTATCTTTTTCCTAAACTCAAATTACCCCTTCGTGGTACCCGTTTTCAATCTGTAGAAGACATAATGGAGAATTCGCGGCGAGAACTGAGCTCAATTTCGGAAACAGCGTTTAAAAAATGTTTTGATGAATGGATTATTCGTTGGCGTAAGTGTATCGCTTCTGAAGGGGCATACTTTAAAGGTGATAAAATAAATTTGGATGAATAACTAAAATTTTGTGTATTATTGATCTTTTCCCGGTACTTTCTTGACAGAATAGTACTTTTAAAGATTTCCTTCAAGCTCCAGTACTTCTTCCAGGTTTTTTGTAAATATATTATCCTATAATTTTGCCCATAATTTCGTTCACGTGGTATTTGGACTGTATGTATGTACAGTACATACCTAATTGGATTTAATTTTCTTCACTTAGTTTGGTTTGCTGTCTAATGCATTGTAGTTTCAGTGAAAACAATCAGCCTAACGGCCCATTCGCGACCTTCCTGCGGTGAGCGGCGACTAAGTGCGGGGCGGCGAGCGACAAGAAAAGTATGAACATGTTTGAAGTACGCCACGAGTCGCCGCTCATAGTGAAAACGCGCGCGGTTTTGTCGGAGCGAATCGCTGCAGCGGCGCGCGATGCGGGGCGCGGCGAGATTAAAAGTACGAGCGAATGAGTGCGACGCCATGAAACAGAGCGGCGCGGATTGCGGTGTAGGTGTGACGGACTCGGCGGCTAACTTATAAACAAAAAAATTTTGACGATTTTGTGGCGGTAATGGATACCGAGGCGTTTATAACTGAAATTTTAAATCTGATGTGCTGTTTTAAATATACGTCATTCAGAATATAATCAAATGTCCGGATATTTTCTGTAATCTTTGACCTATCTTTACGAAATTCGCCATTTAAACATAGATCTTTATACAGTTCGTGCACTCCTTCTCTCATATTAAGAATATCTTGTTTTAAAAATATACTGCTTTCTAAACGCTGAAGAGATAATTTTGATAACGACATAGTTTAGAGCACGTTCTGACTATCTAAATACGTCCACCTCGGCCGCTGCCGCTAGCCGCTACTGAGGGTACGTGGCGTCTAAAACGCACCGCTTGCCGCCACCACGCCGCCTCCCACGCCGCTTGCCGCTAAGACCGAAGTCGTGAATGGGCCGTAAGGCTCCCGCAGCCAGGCTGCGGCAGCTAGAGTATTTGCGCAACCAGTTATAGCAGCCAATCGACGACCATTCGAGATCCTTCCGTTGAGCGAAATGGACGTGGAAGAACTTATAATTATGGTTTAGCCATCTCGTAAAACACGCAAAACAAAGAAAAGACACTGGATTCATCCTCTTTTTCTAAAAAGGCACTCATAAGGCTTATTCCAAACCTATTTCAAAGATTTTCACGCATTACGCATTATTAAATTTTAATGAAAATGTTAACTATCATTTAAGAGTTAAATGAAACTATCCCAATAACGTTGGTGCCATCGATGGAAAACATAATAACAGTAATAAAACCCAGTGGTTCAACATCATTTTACTATAATATAAGAATTATGTCTCCATCGTTTTACTTGAAAAGAAAGAAAACATGTTTATTCTGCCTGAATAGACGCACAATTCGTTACAAAAATATATAAAGGCACGTGGGTACCTGTATCAGAATCACTAATCTTAAAGTGGGTAATCGCACGAGGTATTTTAGAAATAAGTAAGCAGGTATTCGGTCAGCAGCCTTATAATCACGATCCACAACTTGAATTACAATAATCACTTAGTTTAACGCAGATGAAAATGGATTTCGATTTGGGACGTAAGCGATCCATCGTAACCGTCTAGTCCACGCTACCGTTCGATTCAAAACTGCACGAGTACGGTGGTTGTTTGACGTTTATGTCGTTCCGCCAGAGTAACAATTGTATTGTCACCCTCGTCCGTACAATGTTCAATCGATAAATCACACAATCAATGTCAAAATAGGGTTTTCAATCTTTACTACTAGATGTCTTCTTCACGGTCGGACTGACAATCGCCCGTCCTCGGGCGAATATCCTCCTGCAACAAGAAGGTACCATTCTGTTAGTCGAGCCGCCATGCTCGTCCACCCTGACATGAGCCAGTGCCTCTTATTTTAGGCCACAGCCTATTTCGAACTCATTCTCGCAACTTGCACCGCTCTTTTTCCACATACGATGCGTAGCCCGGACAAATGTGTCCCTTCGACTTGCCCCAAGTGCAAGACCGGACAACACCGTCCTTTCGACTCGCCATCACCATGTTAACGAACTAGATACATATGTCCCTTCGACCAGCACCGCTAAGCCCGGACAATACTATCCATTCATGACACACAGACGCATGCGTCCCTACGAATCTACTAGCACTCTAGTCAGGACTGGACAACATCGTCTTTGGGTTTGCGTCCTTTCGATTTACCAACCAACGGGCCAAACCGGACAACAACACCCACACATAATCACATCACATAATCTGAACGTACCTTAGGTTCTGAACACTATGCTCGGTGGATGTCTACTTCTACTTCAAAGGTTATAGGTTCCTCATCTTCCGAATCAGCACTAGCTGTTTCAGAAGCGGCCGTAAGCGTTTCAGACGATGCAGTCAGAACGTACGGCAAGGACCATCTACACTTTTTAATTCATAGCGGTCATTTTCCAAAACATTGGTGATCACGAAAGGTCCTCTAAACTTTCGGTCAAGTTTCGTTTGATTGCGTTCCGTACTTTTCACGAAAACGTAGTCACCTTTATTAAATGGCTTTACTTTAGCTCTTCCGCGATTAAAACGAATAGTCTCAGCGTTAGCAGCTTTCTCTATATTTTTGGTGCATTTAAGCGTATCGCTTCTAAATTTAAGCGCTCGTGTGGACCATCTCCAGTTGAAAGCTTAGAAATTCCTAACGAGTACGATTGAACTCCAAACATTAATTCAGTCGGGGTATATTTCGTGACAGTAGACCTTGTGCTATTTAGAGCAAGTTGCACGTTGCCTAACTCATCGCGCCAATTCTTGTGCGGATCATTTTCAATGATTGTAAGTAAAGATTTTAGAGTTCGCATTACCCGTTCGACCTGACAGTTTGCTCTACTTGAGCCTTTTTTTTTTTTTTTTTTTTAATTTGTATAAACTAGTGCTTGACTGCGATCCCACCTGATGGTAAGCAGTGATGCAATCGTTGATGGTGAGGCGCACTAGTTCTTCCCTAGAACTTCCCCAAAGGTCTAGTTATTCCCCAAGTGAAAGGTTGTGCGAAGAACATTTCATCGCAAATACCACACGATTAAGTTCAGGTAGGTTTTGCGTCAAGCTACCATTACTTGACAATCCTAACACTCTCGGTGATTCATACAATTTAACCAAAAAACGTTAGCTAAACTTGGAAAAACGATTTCATAAAAATCGAGAACTCAAAGTACAGTACACAGAATTTATTAATGAATATGCCAAGTTAGGCCATTTGTCCGAATCATATATTGCAAAACCTATCCCAAATTATTTCTTGTGTCATCACGCAGTGTTCAAGGAAGAAAGTGAATCCACAAAAATCCGAGTAGTGTTCGACGGTTCGGCCCCCACTTCCTCTGGCCGTTCCCTTAATGATATTCTCATGGTAGGCCCTAATAAGCAAGATTCTCTGTTCTCCATTTTGATCAGGGCTAGACAGTACAAATTTCTTCTCACCGCTGACGTTGAGAAAATGTTCCGCCAGGTGGCGTGTCACAGTGACGATCAAAATCTACAACTGATCTTATGGAGAGAAGATGAGTCGCAGCCAATTAAAACATACAAGTTAAATACTGTCACTTACGGTACAGCAAGTGCCAGTTATTTAAGTACGCGGTGCCTGTGGCAGGTCGGAGAAGAATGTGGGGACGAACTTATCAAATCTATAATACAAAATGACTTTTACTTTGACGATCTCATCACTAGGTCAAATAATGAAGATGAATTGAGTCACATAAAGGAACAAGTATCAAAGGCTTTAAATTCAGCATGTTTTCCATTACGAAAGTATAAAAGCAATTTAAAAAATATTTTCCATGACAACACTTTTTTTTTTTTTTTTTTTTTTTTTTTTTTTTTTTTTATGGTGGGAAAAAATCATGCATTGACATCCCCTGCTCTTGGGCGGAGCGGGAGATAGTGTCAGACTCTTACTGACTAAAAGACCCACCCCGTTCCTTCTAGCCTTCATACCGGGGCTCGAGCGCCCTTTCGGATAACCCTGATGACAACACTGATGTTCAAAGAGATAAATTAATAACAAGTGAATCGTCGAGCACTCTCGGATTGGGATGGAATCCTTCTAGTGATGAACTTCACTTTCCAATCAAACCTATGACAGTTGATGGAAGGTTAACAAAGCGAATCATAATGTCAAATTCTCTAAAAATATTTGATCCACTAGGGTTATTAAGTCCGTGCATAATCATACCCAAGATCATGCTACAAAGGCTGTGGCTCCTCCGAGTCGATTGGGACGAGCCTGTTCCTAAAGACATTCAAGAATCTTGGGACGAGTTTCTAAACAATTTACATTATCTAGCCAATTTACAAATTCCTAGAAACGTTATTTGTGAGGATGCAAGGATTATTGAAATACATTCATTCAGCGACGCTTCGCAATGCGCCTACGGTGCTTGTGTTTACGTCAAATCTGTAAATAAAAATAATGATGTTAGCATTAAATTGTTATGTTCAAAATCTAAAGTCTCACCCTTAAAACCTGTAACCATTCCTCGTCTGGAACTCTGCGCAGCGCTGCTCGCTGCCAGACTAACCAAAGTAGTTTGTGACGCTATAAAATACAAACCTTCTCGCGTAGTCCATTGGTGTGACAGCAGCGTAGTCCTCGCCTGGATTCACAGCGTACCTAGAAATTTAAAAACCTTTGTAGCAAATCGCATAGGTGAAATTTTAGAACATACACAGCCATCATCATGGCGATACGTACCCACTTCAGAAAACCCAGCTGATTATATCTCGAGGGGTGTTAACCCGAGTCAGCTACCGAAGTTAAACCTGTGGTGGTGCGGGCCACACTTTTTATACAAAACTGAACAAGATTGGCCTTTATTAAATTCTAATATTATAAATAAAGAAAACTTACCTGAGGTTAAAACTAACTTTCACACTGATATTCTTGAACCATTAATCAATTTCGCAAATTACTCTTCATTTACCAAACTCCAACGAGTGATGGCTTTTGTCAAAAGATTTATTTACAACTCTAAAAATAGTCATAATAAACGTACTGGCTTTTTAACCACCAATGAATTAAATCAATCATTCTATAGCCTCTGCTTCATAGCTCAACAACAAACATTTTTGTTAGAGTACAAACTTTTAAAACAAAACAAGCCTTTACAAAGTAAATCCAAGATTTTACCATTGTCACCATTTGTTGATGACAATGATTTAATTAGAGTTGGTGGCAGAATTCAAGCTTCTGATTTTTCATATGAAAAGAAACATCAAATACTTCTTGACTCTTCTCACATCTTAACTAAATTATTTTTTCGTAACGAACATGTTCGTCAGATGCATGCCGGGCCGCAACTCTTATTAGCTACAGTTCGAGAAACAATTTGGCCTATCAACGGTCGTCATCTGGCTCGTCGCACAGTACACAACTGTGTAACATGTAGACGCTTTCAAGGAAAGACCCTGCAGCCCAAAATGGGCAATCTTCCTGCACAGCGCGTTACCGTCGATTTTCCCCTTGTTTCGGTTGGTTTAGATTTCGCTGGCCCGTTCTTTATCGTTAACCGAAGAGGACGAGGAGCAAGAGTGACAAAATGTTACATGTGCTTATTTATTTGCATGCGCTACAAGTGCATATACTTAGAAGCAGTAGGTGGCCTATCCAAGGATGATTTTCTGATGACTTTAAGACGTTTCATCGCTCGACGCGGTAAGCCAGCGGAAATATTCGCCGACAACGGTCGTAATTTTGTCGCAGCGGCTAAGTAACTAGGATCATTTCTTAAAACTCATAATCACTTGTTTTCCGACTTCGCTGCACAAGAAGGTATACGATTTAATTTCATCCCTGCTTACTCCCCTCATTTCGGCGGCATTTGGGAATCAGGCATCAAATCGGCAAAACACCATGTTAAACGCGTTATAGGCAATCTTCACCAGGTTAGGTTAGGTTAGGTTTAGGTTAGGTTAGGTTAGGTTAGGTTCCCCGGTGTGGGCCACTGACCTGACGGCCCGTCACATCGCAACACTGCGTAAACCGCAGAGAGCTATGGCTATCAGAGTCATTAGGGGGTATCGCACGATCTCCTACGAGGCGGCTTGCTTACTGGCCGGATCCCCGCCCTGGGACCTAGAGGCAAAAATACTCGCGACTCTTCACCAATGGCGAGAAGAAGCGAAGGCATGGGGTGAGACATTGGTGCAGCGACAGATCACTGTGTATCGTTCGGAGCTCCGTCAGGTCTTGATGGCGGAATGGCGAGAGAGACTTCTGCATCCTACCGCCGGCCTCGTAACAATCGAGGCGGTCCGTCCGGTGCTCGACCTCTGGCTTGTGAGGAAGCACGGCTCCTTAACGCTTCGGGCGACACAGGTGCTTTCGGAGCACGGCTGCTTCGGAAAGTACCTGTGTCGCATAAACAGGGAACCAGATGCTCGGTGCCATCACTGCGCCCACTGCACTGACGACACGACGTTGCATACACTAGCTGAGTGTATCGCATGGGAAGAGCCGCGCCGCGCTCTCGTTTCTGAAGTGGGCAGTGACCTGTCGCTGCCGTCCGTGGTTCGGTCCATGCTCAAAAGTGTAGAGTCTTGGGACGCAGTAATCACCTTCTGCGAAAATGTAATCACGCAAAAGGAGGCTGCGGAAAGGGAAAGGGAGAAGAGTTCTCTCCCACCTCGTACCAGACGCACCGTGCGTCGAGGAAGGGCTGACAACGCCCTGTTTCAACCCCCCTAAAAAGGTCCAGGGTCGACGGATTACGAGGTACGAGGAAGTACGAGGGAACACCGGGGTGTTTTTAGTCAGTAAGAGTCTGACAGACCCCTCCACCTACCCCGAGGCGGAGGACATCCATGAGGATTTCCACCCCGAAAAAAAAAAAAAAAAAAAAAAAAAAAAAAAAAAGGTTAGGTTAGGTTAGGTTTTTTTTTTTTTTTAATTGTGGCAGGAGTGGGAAATCCATCATGGACACCCAGACTGCCTTACAGGAAGGCAGCCTGGGTAGTGCCGGACTCCTACCGGCTAAAAACCACTCCTGCCATGCGAAAGGCCCCTGCCGTACATTGACGCAGAGTTGTTGTCGTGACTGTAGGTTTGTAAATTTCATAGATTTCGAATTGTACATAATTAAAATAAAATATATATAAAATAGAATATATGAAATACTGAATGAATTAATTAGAATTGAAATAATAATTGAATTGTAATTCATAATTGCAAATATCTAAAACAAATGTTTAAAATGTATTTTGTATAATAAATAATAAATAAAAAATGATAGAATTTTGTTTAAATAAAATAGTAATATAATTTATAATAGAAGCCAAATTATTTCCTATCTACTTGTTTCGTCTATTTGCAGATTGTACAATTTTAATAATAAATTTTATGAAGTTCGGTCTCATTTTTCGGTCTCGTATAAGCAGACTTAAATTTTCTGTTTTGACTTGCAGGTCGACTCTCATTTCAAAGTCATGCCTGAGTGAGGAATACACAGGGCACTCCGTCAGCAGGTGGAGGACTGTCTCCTGCTTGTCAGGGTCGCAGGCGCACGCTGGGCTCTCCTTGCACTTGAAGCGAGTCAGGTACTCGGAGAACCCACCGTGCCCTGTTAGGGCCTGGGTCAGTTCCTGGGTCATCCCTATCTTCCGCACCGTCCTGTACGCTGCGATCGCACACGGGAAGAACAACTTCGTCGTGGCCGCCGTTTCCCCAGTACAATACCTCCGGTTCCATTCGCCCAGCGTCTCCATTCGGATCATACGCTTGACGAATGAAACCGGGCATTTATCGTAGTGGGGTTGTCGCTTACACCTCAAGGCAACCTCCTTTGCGAGCGAGTCGGCTCTCTCGTTACCCTCCAGCCCCGCATGAGCTTTGATCCAGAACAAGGAGACGCTCTTGTTCTGGATATTGCTGCGGCGGATGGCGTCCCTCGTTTCCACTGCGAGGGCGTGGAGGGCTTCGGGGTTCACGACTGTTTGGAGAGCTGCCATGGAGTCGCTGTAGATAGCGAACGCCGTCTCGGTCCTTCGGAGGACTTCTTTCGCGGCTTCACAGAGGGCGAGAAGCTCGGCCTGGTAGACGGTACTATAAGACGGCAGCGCAAGTTTGAGGGCCTTGACCTCGGTCTGGTCGGTCCACACCGACAGTGCAGCCCCGACCTTGCCCTCAATCTTGCTGCCGTCTGTGAAGATACGCACCGCATAGTCGCGGTGCTCGTTGTATTGTTCCTCGTCTACCAGGCGTCGCAGTGCAATGGCCCTCTGCTCAGCCGGATGCGGCATCTCTAGTGCCGATGCCACTCGTTCGATCTCCCTGTCCCCTAGCGCTGGATGGGGTAAACCCTTCTTGGCCTCATAGAGTGAGGCCGCCTCTCGAATCCGGAGGTCGAGAGGGAGTATCCCAGCCAGCACCAGTGCTGAGTGTAGGGAGACCGTGCGATAGGCTCGACACAGCTTCTGCGCAAAGCTCCTCTGGACGGCGTTCAGCTTCTTTTGGACTCCAATTTTGGTTGCGGCCGACGACCACGCGCTCGCCGCGTACAGGACGATGGGTTCGACTGCAGCTGTATATATGCAGCGGATGACCTCAGGATGCAGACCCCAACTGACCCTTGCGGCCCTCGACAGCTGTTTGTAGATACCGATGGCTCGGGAGCAGACGTTTGCGACGTGAGTGTTAAAGGTCAACTTGTGGTCGATGGTGAGACCAAGCAGTTTGATCTCTTCAGACATGCCAATGTCTACCCCACCCATTCTAAGACATGGGGTGTCATGCTTAAGTTTGCGCGTTACCAGCATTGCTTTGGTCTTATGTGGCGCAAACTTAAGCTTGTTCGAGACACCCCATGTGCGCACGTACTCAAGGGCGACATTGGCATCCCTTTGGATCTCAAGTGCCGTCTCCCCATCGAACACAAGGACGACATCGTCCGCAAACGCCTGACAATAGACCCCCATCCTTTCCAATTCCTTAATCAACGGGTCCAGCACCACGTTCCATAATATGGGGCCACTGATTGACCCCTGGACGCATCCCTTCTCGGTCCTGGATTTGTGCTCCGCTCCCGCGTACCTGACTTTCACCACTCTCTCGGACAAGTAACTATCGTAGACCCTTCTCAAGTTCTCAGGACACTTTTCCTCAGCCAGACGCACTCGTATAGCCGGCCACCAAGCGCTGTCGAAGGCTCCCTCTATATCCAAGGACACAATCGTGACAAGCCTCTTTGCATTGAGTCTGCCACGAATGCGCCCCATGAGTGTATAGAGGGAGTCCTCGGTGCTCTTTTGGGGCATGAAGCCGTACTGGCGAGTACTCATCCTGGGTAACAAATGAAACTTGAGTCGGGCCACGAGCATCTTCTCGTATATCTTGCCGAGTACAGGCAAAAGACCAATCGGCCTGTATGACTTCGGAGTGGTGTAGTCTTCTTTCGCGGGCTTTCGGAGCACAACGACAGTTGCCTCTTTCCAGGACCGTGGAAAGTATCCATGCGCCAGGCACTTGTTCATCAAGCGCAGAACTAATTCTGGGTCTTGATGGATCACGTGGTCCCATACGTCCGCCGTCAGACCGTCGGAACCGGGGGCTTTTTTGGGGTTGAACGAGGAAGCAGCTCGGCTTAATTCGTCGGGAGTGAAAGGAGGGTCCCAAGACTCAACTTGGTTTCCCCGGTTCACCCCTTCTGCTCGCCTCCGCACCTCTTTGTGCTCCTCGTTGTCCCCCTCCGGACGGTCTTTCGGGTAAAACGTTTCGGCTAGGAACCTCGCTGACTCTTCGGGGTCTAATGTCTTCGCTTCCCTCACCATCGGTATGTCCTCCTCTCTTTTTTCTGTCCTTCGGATTACCCTGTATATCCCCTCCCACAGGCCTTCTCGGTCTTGTTTCTCACAGAAACCCTTCCAACTCTCGACCTTTGCTTTGGTTACTGCTTTTTCGTACTCTTCCTTCTGTTTCAGGTACTCCTCAACAACCTTTGGTCTACGAACTGGCGCTGCACATCGGATTCTCCGCTTTTTAGTGACCACCTGCCTCTTCAGGCTGGCGAGTTCATCAGACCACCACGGCACGGTCAACTTCTCGATCGTCTTTCTCTTGGGCATCACTTTGGCACAGGCGTCTTGTACCGCCGTCGTCAATTCCTCGACTACCAGGTCTAACTTGTCCACGCTGTCGATCTGATCGAACAGGCTTACAGTGAGTTGGCTGTTTTGCATAATCTGGGCCAGTTTCTTACGAAACCGGCCCCAATTTGCTTTCTTCGTGTTATAGATCCTGGTAGTCCGGTGTACCGTGATACCCACTGACCTCTCGAGGTTAACGAAGAACTCTATACCGTTGTGGTCCGATCCCGTCAGGTCATCGACGACTCGCCAGCCGTCGGTCACCGTCAGCATATCCGCTGTGCAGGCTGTGACGTCGACGCAGCTCGTGTAACGCCTGTTACCACGAACTACGTCGAAGGTTGGAGTTTCCCCTCTGTTGAGTATTTGCAGTCCAAGCTGGTCGAGAGCTCCCAGCATCTCGTCGCCTCTGCTATTGGTCTCACTACTGCCCCACCAAACACTCCAGGCGTTGGTGTCTCCTCCCATTATGAGCTTATGCGGGCCGGTCTCGCTTTCCACCTTCCTAAGGCTGTCCAGGTATGGCCCCAAGGGCTGATCTGGCTCAAAGTAGAACGAGACCAGAGTTACCTTCCAGGCACCAGTTTGGATCCCCACCACGACGATGTTTTCCGTGGTGAGTTCCGGGTACTGTCGAACGTCCAACTTTGGGTCAAAGACGGCTATGGCCGCTTTGACAGTCCCTTCTCCTTGCCTGGTGCTCTGAAAGATTCGAACGCCTCTGGTCCCGCTCATCCTTTTAGCGTTGCCCACGTAGGGCTCCTGGATCAGCGCTGCGGTGGCTTTGCGCTGCTCGGCCTCGATCATAAGCTCATGGGTCGCCAGTCTCTTCCTTTGAAGATTCACCTGGAGTATTCTGTGCGGCAGTGTGTCCACTGGGACCACCTTAGCAGTAGGCGACGGACGCACGTGCCAGCCTATCCCATCTGACTCGAACAGGACACTCAGGGTTGAACGCGTTGTGGTCCGTCTTCTCCATCTTCGCCTTGACGCAGTTGTGGCATTTTGGGGTATCCGCCTTTAGCCACTGAGCACACTCTGCACGCAGGTGAGGGCCTCCGCAATGGCTGCATAAGTCGACGGACTCTTTACAGAGTCGCCGACTATGCCCGTAACCTAGGCACCTCGTGCACTGCACCAGTGGCGACTGGTCGTCAACGAAGACGGTCTGAAGATCGATACGCGCTCTTCCCTTATCGAGCATCCTGTTGTAGATAGTCGGGGACGTGCTGACTATCACGTTTTGGGTTTGAGGGTTTCTGGAGTTTTTCTTGAATTTAATGGTGAGTCGGTCTTCCTCGTTGTCGAGGCCGCGGAAAACATCGCGGTTCTGACTCCGTAGCGCTCCCAGCATCTCCTCGTCAGAGTGAATGCGGAGAACACCCCGGAAAATCAGCAACGGATCCTTGTTCTTCACGTCCTCGACAACGAGGTGGGCTCCTGCCTTCTCTATTCTTTGCCTCACCCGATTCCTTTCCTCTACCGACCTACATCCCATAACAACTTTTCTGTCTTTCGCCTTTCGCACGCTTTCTACTTCCACTCCTCCATCCTTCGCCTTAACTGCCTCTCTGATCTTTCTTATAACTTCCTCTCCTGTGTCGTCTTCATTCTTAGACGTCACCACTATGGAGTGCAGCGCGGTCCTTCCTGGGGTCTGCCTTTTCGGTGGACCCGCCGCTACACTCGCGTATGTGGCCGTCTTTTCCAGCAGTTCCCCTTGCCTCTCCATCGCCTGCCGCAGACTCTCCATCTTCTCGCTGCTCTCCTTCACCAGCGCGCTATGCTCCACTAGTGAAGCGAGCAGCGAGTTGACCTCCGGGAGGGATTTGGGTGTCTCCGGCGGAAATGTGGCCTTAATCACCTCCTCCCTTGCCAGCACAGCCCCTTTTACCAATGCAGCAGCCGCCGCCTCCTCCTTCACGAGCTGGTACAGCCGTTCCACCGATTGGGTGATCCCGGCTTTTAAGTCTGCCCTCAAATTGCGCGAATCGCCAAGATGCGACTTCGCGCGCAGAAGGCAGTTTCGAGCCTCGGTCACCCGATCGGTGGGTTTTTTCGGCTGCGGCTGGCTTGCCCCCGGTGACCCTCCCAGCGTCTCAGTAGAGGTTCGGCGCGCCACGACCTTGTTATCTGGCTGGGATGTAGCGCGCTTTGTAGACGTCTGGGAGGCTGTCACGGTCGGGACAGCTTTTTTGGATGGGTTCTCGGCGGCCGTCGGAAGAGGCTGAGACTTTGACATTTTCCCATCCTCCCACTCGCCAATGCTTCGCCTCACACTAGAGGCCTGAGTTGAAGCACTGGGAGGGGAGACTTCCCCCTCGAACTCGAGAGACACGGGAGCCTGTGGAGGCTTTTTTGGCTGGAGTCCTGGAGAGGAACATGATGGTGGAAGTGAAATGTAAAATCAAATAATGTTCTGATCCCTGTAAAGGGGGATCAGTTTGTCAATTAAAATTGATTCAGATATTTCCTCAAAAGAGGAGTCAATAAATAATTAAAATAAAGCAATTATAATAAAATAAATTTAAAACTAATGTACTGATCCCTGTAAAGAGGGGATTAGCAGTCAGATACTTAAAAGCTACAATTATTAAAGATAAATTCGTAATAATATATATATAATATTTTGCTCAAACTAATGAACTGAACCCTGTAAAGGGGGGTCAGCAAGTCATTTGAAGAAAATAGAATTTTTCATCAATAGAGGTGTCAATAAAATGGTCAATAACCTTTTAAGTTGTGCCACTAATTAACCCACAAATGTATATTTTAGCTCGACTTACCACCCCCTATTATTTAAAGCACTAAAAATATTTTGGTATTCCTATAAATAAAAATAAAGGGTGGGTGGGCGGGCGGAAAATTTGAAGTTTTTGCGGTTTTTTAATGTCGGGTGTAAAATTTTTCTATGGGACGCAAATTTTTTAGGATCGGGGCGCCCAGGCGACGCGCTGGCCCGTGTTTTGAGACCACTTTGGTCACGATCGGACCACAAAAACGGGAGTTATTATCAGATAAGTGTCAATTTTTTAATAAAAAAGTCAATATTTTGTCAAAATCGAAAAATTTTCTTTTACGAAATGTCTAATCTGATTTGTTTTTTGCAGGAATCCTGTAGGGCGAGCAGAGGCGCGTACGACGGCACCCTCAGAACCGACCTACGTCAACCAGGGATCGAGATATAAAATTTTGAAGAAATGAAAATTTGGAAAAATGGTTTTTCTTGAATAAAAAGTTTCCCTGTGAAAATCTTTGAATTATTTTACCAGGATCGTATAGGTCTCGCAGAGACGCGTCCAAAAACGTATAATAGTACCCTGTAGCTAGTATATATAGGTTACGAATCAGATCGGTTAGGTTAGGTTAGGTTAGGTTTTTTTTTTTTTTTTTTTTTTTTTTTTTTATATTGTGGCAGGAGTGGGAAATCCATCATGGACACCCAGACTACCTTGCAAGAAGGCAGCCTGGGTAGTGCCGGACTCCTACCGGCTAAAAACCACTCCTGCCATGCGAAAGGCCCCTGCCGTCAAGTTGCGCAGGGATTTATATGGGCTGTTGACAGAAGTTTTACTTACTTAAGATAAGCATGGTCAGTTTCTATGGAATGTAATAATATAATATTAATAAATGTTAAAATCCTTTTCATAATCATTCGTATATTAAAAACTCAATCATTAAAAATTCATGTCATTATGTCATAATATATAATTTAAAAATAGTAAATAGTCTAAAATAAATAATATTAAATAAAATAGTTCGTATTTGTTGCCGAATTTAAGTTTTATTCCTTTTGTTAGCTGACATAACGATTCTTGTAACATATTCAATGAAGTCGCTTCTATGTTTTTTGTTGCTTATTAGGAAACTGAGATTTCTTTGGGTAATTTTTTCTCCAACTTTTATTTCCAAGTTGTATCTAGGGAAGGCATATACCGGGCAGTCCGTCAGGAGGTGGAGGACTGTCTCCTGCTTGTCGGGGTCGCAGGCGCACGCCGGGTTCTCCTTGCACTTGAAGCGAGCCAGGTACTCGGAGAAGCCGCCGTGGCCTGTTAGGGCTTGGGTCAGCTCCTTGGTCATCTCCATCCTTCTTATCGTCCTGTACGCGGCGATCGCACAGGGGAAGAACATCTTCGTCGTGGCCGCCGTTTCTCCTGCACAATACCTCCGATTCCATTCGCCCAGCGTCTCCATTCGGATCATACGCTTGACGAATGAAACCGGGCATTTGTCATAGTCGGGTTGCCTCTTCGACTTCAGGGCAGCCTCCTTCGCGAGCGAGTCGGCTCTCTCGTTGCCCTCCAGCCCCGCATGAGCTTTCACCCAGAACAGGGAGACGCTTTTGTTCTGGGCGTGAATGCAGCGGATGGCGTCTCTTGTTTCTACTGCGAGGGCATGGAGGGCTTCGGGGTTCACGACTGTCTGGAGGGCTGCCATGGAGTCGCTGTAAATAGCGAACGCCGTCTCGGTCCTTCGGAGGACTTCCTTCACTGCTTTGCAGAGGGCGAGAAGCTCGGCCTGGTAGACGGTAGAGTAAGACGGCAAAGCAAGTTTGAGGGCCTTGACCTCCGCCTGGTCGGTCCACACCGACACTGCGGCTCCGACCTTGCCCTCAATCTTGCTGCCGTCTGTAAATATTCGCACCGCATAATCGCGGTGCTCATTGTAATGTTCCTCGTCTACCAGGCATCGCAGTGCAATGGCCCTCTGCTCAGCCGGATGCGGCATCTCTAGTGCCGATACCACCCGCTCGATCTCCCGGTCTCCCAGCGCTGGGTGAGGTACCCCTCTCTTGGCCTCGTACAGCGAGGCTGCCTCCTTAATCCGGAGGTCAAGAGGGAGTATCCCAGCCAGCACCAGTGCTGAGTGTAGGGAGACCGTGCGGTAGGCTCGGCACAGCTTTTGCGCGAAGCTCCTCTGGACGGCGTTCAGCTTCTTCTGCAACCCGACTTTGTTGGCGGCCGGCGACCACGCGCTCGCCGCGTACAGGATGATAGGCTCCACTGCAGCCGTATAGATGCAGCGGATTACCTCTGGATGGAGACCCCAGCTGACCCTAGCTGCCCGCGACAGCTGTTTATATATGCCGACGGCTCGGGAACAGACGTTTGCGACGTGAGTGTTAAAAGTCAACTTGTGGTCGATGGTGAGACCTAGCAGTTTGATTTCCTCAGACATGCCAATGTCTACCCCACCCATCCGGAGACATGGGGTGTCATGCTTCAGTTTGCGCGTGACCAGCATTGCTTTGGTCTTATGCGGCGCAAACCGAAGCTTGTTCGAAACACCCCATGCTCGCACGTACTCGAGGGCGACATTGGCATCCCTCTGGATTTCAAGAGCCGTCTCACCATCGAACACAAGGACAATGTCGTCAGCAAACGCCTGGCAATAGACCCCCATTTCCTCCAGAGCCTTTAAAAGAGGATCCAGCACAAGGTTCCAAAATATGGGACCACCGATTGACCCCTGGACGCATCCCTTCTCGGTCCTGGATTCGTACTCCGCTCCCGCATATCTGACCTTCACCACCCTCTCGGACAAGTAGCTGTCTATGACCCGCCTCAAGTTTACAGGACACTTTTCCTCAGCCAGTCGGACTCGTATGGCTGGCCACCATGCGCTATCGAAGGCCCCCTCAATATCCAGGGTCACAATCGTGACAAGCCTCTTTGCGTTGAGTCTGTCACGAATGTGCCCCATCAGCGTATAAAGGGAGTCTTCGGTGCTTCGCTGGGGCATGAATCCGTACTGGCGAGTACTCATCCTGGGTAGCAGATAAAACTTGAGTCGGGCCACGAGCAGCTTCTCGAAGACCTTGCCGAGAACAGGCAAAAGCCCAATTGGCCTGTATGATTTTGGGGTGGTGTAGTCGTCTTTAGCGGGTTTACGGAGTACGACGACAGTTGCCTCTTTCCAGGACCGCGGAAAGTATCCATGCGCCAGGCACTTGTTTACCAAGCGCAGAACTAAGTCTGGGTCTTGACGGATCGTGTGGCCCCATATGTCCGCCGTCAGACCGTCGGAACCGGGGGCTTTTTTGGGGTTGAACGAGGAGACAGCTCGCTCCAGCTCGTCGAGTGTGAAGGGAGGGTCCGAAGGTTCAGCTTCGTACCCCCCGTTCACCTCTTCAGCTCGTTGCCGCACACGTTTGTGCTCCTCGTTATCCCCCTCCGAACGGTCCTCTGGGTAGAACACCTGTGCCAGATACCTCGCCGAGGCCTCTGGGTCTAGAGTCCGGCCGTCCCTTACCATCGGCAAATCCTCCTCTCTCTTCTCCGTCCTACGGATCACCCGGTATATACCTTCCCACAAGCCTTCCCTGTCTTGCTTCTCGCAGAACCCCTTCCAGCTCTCGATTTTAGCTTGGACTACTGCACGCTCGTACTCTTCCTTCTGTTTCAGGTACTCCTCAACAACCTTTGGTCTACGAACTGGCGCTGCACAGCGAATCCTCCGCTTTTTAGTGACCACTAGCCTCTTCAGACTGGCGAGTTCATCAGACCACCACGGCACGGTTATCCTCTCTTTGGTCTTCTTTTTGGGTATCACGGATGTACAGGCGTCTTGCACTGCCGTTGTAAGTCCCTCGACTACCAGGTCTATTTTGTCCCTGCTGTCGATTTGATCGAACAGACTTACGGTCAAATTGTTGCTTTGCATAATTTGGCGCAGTTTCTTACGAAACTGCGTCCAATTTGCTTTCTTGGTGTTGTAGATCCTGGTAGTCCGGTTAACCGTGATACCCAAAGACTTCTCGAGGTGTATACTAAACTCAATGCCGTTGTGGTCCGACCCTGTCAAGTCGTCAACGACTCGCCAGCCGTCGGTCACCGTCAGCATATCCGCCGTGCAGGCTGTGACATCGACGCAGCTCGTGTAACGTCTGTCACCACGAACTACGTCGAAGGTTGGAGTTTCCCCTCTGTTGAGTACCTGCAGTCCAAGCTGGTCGAGAGCTCCCAGCATCTCGTCGCCTCTGCTGTTGGTCTCACTGCTGCCCCACCAGATACTCCAGGCGTTGGCGTCTCCTCCCATGATGAGCCTATGCGGGCCGGTCTCGCTTTCCACCTTTTTGAGGCTGTCCAGGTATGGCCCTAGGGGCTGGTCCGGTTCGAAGTAGAACGAGACCAGAGTTAGTCTCCAGGCACCAGTTTGGATCCCCACCACGACGATGTTGTCCGTGGTGAGTTCTGGGTACTGTCGTACGGTCAGTTTGGGGTCAAAGACGGCTATGGCCGCTTTGACAGTCCCTTCTCCTTGCCTGGTGCTCTGGAAGATTCGGACACCTCTGGTCCCGCTCATCCTCTTCACACTGCCCACGTAGGGTTCCTGGATCAGCGCTGCGGTGGCTTTGCGCTTCTCGGCCTCAAGCATAAGCTCTTGGGTCGCCAACTTCTTCCTTTGGAGATTTGCCTGGAGCATCTTGTACGGCATCGTGTTTGCTGGGACCACCTTAGCAATAGGCGACGGACGCTCGTGCCAGCCTGTCCCACCTGACTCGAACAGGACACTCAGGGTTAAAGGCGTTGTGATCGGTTCTCTCCATCTTCGCCTTGACGCAGTTGGGGCACTTAGGTGTTTCCGCCTTTAGCCACTGGGCACATTCTGCTCGTAGGTGCTGGCCTCCACAGTGGCTGCATGAGTCGGCCAGTTCTTTACAGAGCCGCCGACTATGTCCATAGCCCAAGCACCTAGTGCACTGCACCAGTGGCGACTGGTCATCGACGAAGACGGTCTGGAGATCGATGCGCGCTCTTCCCTTCTCGAGCATCCTGTTCCAGACAGCCGGAGACGTGCTGACAACGACGTTGCTGGTTTGGGGGTTCCGCGAGTTCCTCTTGAATTTAACCGTCATTCGATCCTCCCCATTGTCGAGACCGCGAAAGACGTCCCGGTTTTGGTTCCGTAGCGCCTCCAGCAGTTCCTCGTCGGAGTGTATGCGGAGGACGCCACGGAACACTAGTAGCGGGTCCTTGTTCTTCACGTCCTCGACAACGAGGTGGTCTCCTGACTTCTCTATCCTTTCCCTAACTCTCTTCCTATCTTCCGCCGACCTACAGCCCATAATAATTTTTCGGTCTTTGGCCTTTCTTACGCTCTCTATTTCGATTCCTCCCTCTTTGGCTTTAACCGCCTCTCTTATTTTCTTTATGACGTCCTCCCCCGAATCCCCCTCGTCTTTTGACGTCACCACTATCGAGTGCAGCGCGGTCCTGCCTGGGGTCTGCCTTTTCGGTGGACCCGCCGCCACACTCGCGTAGGTAGCCGTCTTCTCCAATAGTTCCCCCTGCCTCTCCATCGCCCGCTGCAGCTTTTCCATCTTCTCGCTGCTCTCCTTCACCAGCGCGCTATGCTCCGCTAGTGAAGCGAGCAGCGAGTTAACTTCTGGAAGGCTCTTGGGTGCTTCTGGTGGAAGTGTGGCCTTAGTGGCCTCCTCCCTTGTCAGTTCAGCCCCCATCACTTGTACAGCAGCCGCCGCCCCCTCCTTCACGAGCTGGTACAGCCGTTCCACCGATTGCGTGATACCGGCTTTCAAGTCTGCCCTCAAATTGCGCGAATCGCCAAGGTGCGACTTCGCGCGCAGAAGGCAGTTGCGAGCTTCGGTCACCCGATCGGTGGGTTTGCTCGGTTGCAGCTGGCTGGTTCCCGGTGACGCTCCCTGTATCTCGGTAGAAGTGCGGCGCGCCACCGCCTTGCCGTCCGGCTGGGAAGTGGCGCGCTTTGAGGCCTTCTGGGAAGCCGTCACGGTCGGGGCAGCTTTCTTTAGTGGGTTCGCGGCGGCTGACGGGAGAGGCTGAGATTCAGCAATTTTCCCGTTTTCCCACTCGCCAATGCTTCGCCTCACACTAGAGGCCTGAGTTGAAGCACTGGGAGGGGAAACCTCCCCCTCGAAGGTGATAGAGAGCGCCTCGTTCGATGGAGAGACTTGGGGACCCTTGGAACCCTTCTTGGCTGGGGTCCGAGAGAGGAACATGGTAAGGGAGTAAACAATTTAATAGTAAAAAATTAAATCCTAAATTTGAAATAAATAAATAATATATACTAATAATTATGGTAAAAGTCTAAAATAATGTACTGATCCCTGTAAAGAGGGGATCAGTAAGTCAATAAAATAAGTCAATATGTATCCTCAATAGAGGTGTCAATAAAACAAATAAAATACAATAAAACAATAATAATTAAAACTTATGTGCTGATCCCTGTAAAGAGGGGATCAGTATGTCTATAAAATGTCAAAATTATCCTCTAAAGAGGTGTCAAATTTAAATAAAATTGGAGTCCTCAATCGAGGCGTCAGAAGCAACTAATAAAATAAAAAGAGCTTCAATAAAGGCCGCCGTCAAGCACACAAATGTCTGTTTCTGCTCCACTTGCCACCCCCTACAATTTAGAGCAATAAAAATATTTTGCTAAATCCACTATATTACTACTATATAAATAAAGGGTGGGTGGGCGGGCCTGAAAATTTGCACTTTTTGCAGTTCTTTGCTGTCGGGTGTAAAATTTTCCTATGGGACGCAAATTTTTTAGGGTCGGGGCGCACAGGCGACGCGCTGGCCCGTGTTTTGAGACTACTTTGGTCACGATCGGACCACAAAAACGGGAGTTATTATCAGATAAGTGTCAATTTTTTAATAAAAAAGTCAATATTTTGCGAAAATCGAAAAATTTTCTTCTAGGAAATGTCTAATCTGATTTGTTTTTTGCAGGAATCCTGTAGGGCGAGCAGAGGCGCGTACGACGGCACCCTCAGAACCGACCTACGTCAACCAGGGATCGAGATATAAAATTTTGAAGAAGTGAAAATTTGGAAAAATGGTTTTTCTTGAGTAAAAAGTTTCCCTGTGAAAATCTTTGAATTATTTTACCAGGATCGTATAGGTCTCGCAGAGACGCGTCCAAAAACGTATAATAGTACCCTGTAGCTAGTATATATAGGTTAGGAATCAGATCACACCTTCGAAATCAACGCTCTGGCTAGTAAACTTTTGAGCGTATATCTATATAACTATAGTACTATAAATTTTACTGATTTTGGAATTTCCGCTGACTCCTGCTAGACTCGTGGCTGGTTTTTTCTCTATTCGATTCTCATATACTCTCGGCGTACGGGGTGTTAATATTGTCCGGGAATATCAAGGAATACTCTGGATTAACAGGAATAATCTATAAAAATGTATGAAAATTTGCACTTTTTGCAGTTCTTTGCTGTCGGGTGTAAAATTTTCCTATGGGACGCAAATTTTTTAGGGTCGGGGCGCACAGGCGACGCGCTGGCCCGTGTTTTGAGACTACTTTGGTCACGATCGGACCACAAAAACGGGAGTTATTATCAGATAAGTGTCAATTTTTTAATAAAAAAGTCAATATTTTGCGAAAATCGAAAAATTTTCTTCTAGGAAATGTCTAATCTGATTTGTTTTTTGCAGGAATCCTGTAGGGCGAGCAGAGGCGCGTACGACGGCACCCTCAGAACCGACCTACGTCAACCAGGGATCGAGATATAAAATTTTGAAGAAGTGAAAATTTGGAAAAATGGTTTTTCTTGAGTAAAAAGTTTCCCTGTGAAAATCTTTGAATTATTTTACCAGGATCGTATAGGTCTCGCAGAGACGCGTCCAAAAACGTATAATAGTACCCTGTAGCTAGTATATATAGGTTAGGAATCAGATCACACCTTCGAAATCAACGCTCTGGCTAGTAAACTTTTGAGCGTATATCTATATAACTATAGTACTATAAATTTTACTGATTTTGGAATTTCCGCTGACTCCTGCTAGACTCGTGGCTGGTTTTTTCTCTATTCGATTCTCATATACTCTCGGCGTACGGGGTGTTAATATTGTCCGGGAATATCAAGGAATACTCTGGATTAACAGGAATAATCTATAAAAATGTATGAAAATTTGCACTTTTTGCAGTTCTTTGCTGTCGGGTGTAAAATTTTCCTATGGGACGCAAATTTTTTAGGGTCGGGGCGCACAGGCGACGCGCTGGCCCGTGTTTTGAGACTACTTTGGTCACGATCGGACCACAAAAACGGGAGTTATTATCAGATAAGTGTCAATTTTTTAATAAAAAAGTCAATATTTTGCGAAAATCGAAAAATTTTCTTCTAGGAAATGTCTAATCTGATTTGTTTTTTGCAGGAATCCTGTAGGGCGAGCAGAGGCGCGTACGACGGCACCCTCAGAACCGACCTACGTCAACCAGGGATCGAGATATAAAATTTTGAAGAAGTGAAAATTTGGAAAAATGGTTTTTCTTGAGTAAAAAGTTTCCCTGTGAAAATCTTTGAATTATTTTACCAGGATCGTATAGGTCTCGCAGAGACGCGTCCAAAAACGTATAATAGTACCCTGTAGCTAGTATATATAGGTTAGGAATCAGATCACACCTTCGAAATCAACGCTCTGGCTAGTAAACTTTTGAGCGTATATCTATATAACTATAGTACTATAAATTTTACTGATTTTGGAATTTCCGCTGACTCCTGCTAGACTCGTGGCTGGTTTTTTCTCTATTCGATTCTCATATACTCTCGGCGTACGGGGTGTTAATATTGTCCGGGAATATCAAGGAATACTCTGGATTAACAGGAATAATCTATAAAAATGTATGAAAATTTGCACTTTTTGCAGTTCTTTGCTGTCGGGTGTAAAATTTTCCTATGGGACGCAAATTTTTTAGGGTCGGGGCGCACAGGCGACGCGCTGGCCCGTGTTTTGAGACTACTTTGGTCACGATCGGACCACAAAAACGGGAGTTATTATCAGATAAGTGTCAATTTTTTAATAAAAAAGTCAATATTTTGCGAAAATCGAAAAATTTTCTTCTAGGAAATGTCTAATCTGATTTGTTTTTTGCAGGAATCCTGTAGGGCGAGCAGAGGCGCGTACGACGGCACCCTCAGAACCGACCTACGTCAACCAGGGATCGAGATATAAAATTTTGAAGAAGTGAAAATTTGGAAAAATGGTTTTTCTTGAGTAAAAAGTTTCCCTGTGAAAATCTTTGAATTATTTTACCAGGATCGTATAGGTCTCGCAGAGACGCGTCCAAAAACGTATAATAGTACCCTGTAGCTAGTATATATAGGTTAGGAATCAGATCACACCTTCGAAATCAACGCTCTGGCTAGTAAACTTTTGAGCGTATATCTATATAACTATAGTACTATAAATTTTACTGATTTTGGAATTTCCGCTGACTCCTGCTAGACTCGTGGCTGGTTTTTTCTCTATTCGATTCTCATATACTCTCGGCGTACGGGGTGTTAATATTGTCCGGGAATATCAAGGAATACTCTGGATTAACAGGAATAATCTATAAAAATGTATGAAAATTTGCACTTTTTGCAGTTCTTTGCTGTCGGGTGTAAAATTTTCCTATGGGACGCAAATTTTTTAGGGTCGGGGCGCACAGGCGACGCGCTGGCCCGTGTTTTGAGACTACTTTGGTCACGATCGGACCACAAAAACGGGAGTTATTATCAGATAAGTGTCAATTTTTTAATAAAAAAGTCAATATTTTGCGAAAATCGAAAAATTTTCTTCTAGGAAATGTCTAATCTGATTTGTTTTTTGCAGGAATCCTGTAGGGCGAGCAGAGGCGCGTACGACGGCACCCTCAGAACCGACCTACGTCAACCAGGGATCGAGATATAAAATTTTGAAGAAGTGAAAATTTGGAAAAATGGTTTTTCTTGAGTAAAAAGTTTCCCTGTGAAAATCTTTGAATTATTTTACCAGGATCGTATAGGTCTCGCAGAGACGCGTCCAAAAACGTATAATAGTACCCTGTAGCTAGTATATATAGGTTAGGAATCAGATCACACCTTCGAAATCAACGCTCTGGCTAGTAAACTTTTGAGCGTATATCTATATAACTATAGTACTATAAATTTTACTGATTTTGGAATTTCCGCTGACTCCTGCTAGACTCGTGGCTGGTTTTTTCTCTATTCGATTCTCATATACTCTCGGCGTACGGGGTGTTAATATTGTCCGGGAATATCAAGGAATACTCTGGATTAACAGGAATAATCTATAAAAATGTATGAAAATTTGCACTTTTTGCAGTTCTTTGCTGTCGGGTGTAAAATTTTCCTATGGGACGCAAATTTTTTAGGGTCGGGGCGCACAGGCGACGCGCTGGCCCGTGTTTTGAGACTACTTTGGTCACGATCGGACCACAAAAACGGGAGTTATTATCAGATAAGTGTCAATTTTTTAATAAAAAAGTCAATATTTTGCGAAAATCGAAAAATTTTCTTCTAGGAAATGTCTAATCTGATTTGTTTTTTGCAGGAATCCTGTAGGGCGAGCAGAGGCGCGTACGACGGCACCCTCAGAACCGACCTACGTCAACCAGGGATCGAGATATAAAATTTTGAAGAAGTGAAAATTTGGAAAAATGGTTTTTCTTGAGTAAAAAGTTTCCCTGTGAAAATCTTTGAATTATTTTACCAGGATCGTATAGGTCTCGCAGAGACGCGTCCAAAAACGTATAATAGTACCCTGTAGCTAGTATATATAGGTTAGGAATCAGATCACACCTTCGAAATCAACGCTCTGGCTAGTAAACTTTTGAGCGTATATCTATATAACTATAGTACTATAAATTTTACTGATTTTGGAATTTCCGCTGACTCCTGCTAGACTCGTGGCTGGTTTTTTCTCTATTCGATTCTCATATACTCTCGGCGTACGGGGTGTTAATATTGTCCGGGAATATCAAGGAATACTCTGGATTAACAGGAATAATCTATAAAAATGTATGAAAATTTGCACTTTTTGCAGTTCTTTGCTGTCGGGTGTAAAATTTTCCTATGGGACGCAAATTTTTTAGGGTCGGGGCGCACAGGCGACGCGCTGGCCCGTGTTTTGAGACTACTTTGGTCACGATCGGACCACAAAAACGGGAGTTATTATCAGATAAGTGTCAATTTTTTAATAAAAAAGTCAATATTTTGCGAAAATCGAAAAATTTTCTTCTAGGAAATGTCTAATCTGATTTGTTTTTTGCAGGAATCCTGTAGGGCGAGCAGAGGCGCGTACGACGGCACCCTCAGAACCGACCTACGTCAACCAGGGATCGAGATATAAAATTTTGAAGAAGTGAAAATTTGGAAAAATGGTTTTTCTTGAGTAAAAAGTTTCCCTGTGAAAATCTTTGAATTATTTTACCAGGATCGTATAGGTCTCGCAGAGACGCGTCCAAAAACGTATAATAGTACCCTGTAGCTAGTATATATAGGTTAGGAATCAGATCACACCTTCGAAATCAACGCTCTGGCTAGTAAACTTTTGAGCGTATATCTATATAACTATAGTACTATAAATTTTACTGATTTTGGAATTTCCGCTGACTCCTGCTAGACTCGTGGCTGGTTTTTTCTCTATTCGATTCTCATATACTCTCGGCGTACGGGGTGTTAATATTGTCCGGGAATATCAAGGAATACTCTGGATTAACAGGAATAATCTATAAAAATGTATGAAAATTTGCACTTTTTGCAGTTCTTTGCTGTCGGGTGTAAAATTTTCCTATGGGACGCAAATTTTTTAGGGTCGGGGCGCACAGGCGACGCGCTGGCCCGTGTTTTGAGACTACTTTGGTCACGATCGGACCACAAAAACGGGAGTTATTATCAGATAAGTGTCAATTTTTTAATAAAAAAGTCAATATTTCTGCGAAAATCGAAAAATTTTCTTCTAGGAAATGTCTAATCTGATTTGTTTTTTGCAGGAATCCTGTAGGGCGAGCAGAGGCGCGTACGACGGCACCCTCAGAACCGACCTACGTCAACCAGGGATCGAGATATAAATTTTGAAGAAGTGAAAATTTGGAAAAATGGTTTTTCTTGAGTAAAAAGTTTCCCTGTGAAAATCTTTGAATTATTTTACCAGGATCGTATAGGTCTCGCAGAGACGCGTCCAAAAACGTATAATAGTACCCTGTAGCTAGTATATATAGTTAGGAATCAGATCACACCTTCGAAATCAACGCTCTGGGCTAGTAAACTTTTGAGCGTATATCTATATAACTATAGTACTATAAATTTTACTGATTTTGGAATTTCCGCTGACTCCTGCTAGACTCGTGGCTGGTTTTTTCTCTATTCGATTCTCATATACTCTCGGCGTACGGGGTGTAAATATTGTCCGGGAATATCAAGGAATACTCTGGATTAACAGGAATAATCTATAAAAATGTATGAAAATTTGCACTTTTTGCAGTTCTTTGCTGTCGGGTGTAAAATTTTCCTATGGGACGCAAATTTTTTAGGGTCGGGGCGCACAGGCGACGCGCTGGCCCCGTGTTTTGAGACTACTTTGGTCACGATCGGACCACAAAAACGGGAGTTATTATCAGATAAGTGTCAATTTTTTAATAAAAAAGTCAATATTTTGCGAAAATCGAAAAATTTCTTCTAGGAAATGTCTAATCTGATTTGTTTTTTGCAGGAATCCTGTAGGGCGAGCAGAGGCGCGTACGACGGCACCCTCAGAACCGACCTACGTCAACCAGGGATCGAGATATAAAATTTTGAAGAAGTGAAAATTTGGAAAAAATGGTTTTTCTTGAGTAAAAAGTTTCCCTGTGAAAATCTTTGAATTATTTTACCAGGATCGTATAGGTCTCGCAGAGGACGCGTCCAAAAACGTATAATAGTACCCTGTAGCTAGTATATATAGGTTAGGAATCAGATCACACCTTCGAAATCAACGCTCTGGCTAGTAAACTTTTGAGCGTATATCTATATAACTATAGTACTATAAATTTTACTGATTTTGGAATTCCGCTGACTCCTGCTAGACTCGTGGCTGGTTTTTTCTCCTATTCGATTCTCATATACTCTCGGCGTACGGGGTGTTAATATTGTCCGGGAATATCAAGGAATACTCTGGATTAACAGGAATAATCTATAAAAATGTATGAAAATTTGCACTTTTTGCAGTTCTTTGCTGTCGGGTGTAAAATTTTCCTATGGGACGCAAATTTTTTAGGGTCGGGGCGCACAGGCGACGCGCTGGCCCGTGTTTTGAGACTACTTTGGTCACGATCGGACCACAAAAACGGGAGTTATTATCAGATAAGTGTCAATTTTTTAATAAAAAAGTCAATATTTTGCGAAAATCGAAAATATTTCTT